>JAGIQG010000014.1:49673903-51045821 GCA_024679065.1 Sphyrna mokarran
GTGTGTGAGAGTCTGTGTGTGTGTGAGTCTGTGAGAGTCTGTGTCTGTGTGTGTGTGAGAGTCTGTGTGCGTGCGTGTGTGAGAGTCTGTGTGCGTGCGTGTGTGAGAGTCTGTGTGCGTGCGTGTGTGAGAGTCTGTGTGTGTGCGTGCGTGTGTGTGTCTGTGTGTGTGAGAGTCTGTGTGTCTGTGTGTGTGAGAGTCTGTGTGTGTGAGAGTGTGTGTGTGTGTGAGTCTGTGAGAGTCTGTGTCTGTGTGTGTGTGAGAGTCTGTGTGTGTGTGCGTCTGTGTGATTCTGTGTGCTGGTGGTGTGAGAGTCTGTGAGAGTCTGTGTGGTGCGTGTGTGAGAGTCGTGTGCGTGCTGTGGAGAGTGTGGAGTCTGTGTGTGCGTGTGTGAGAGCGTGTGTGTGAGAGTCTGTGTGTGCGCGTGTGTGTGAGAGTCCGTTGTGTTGTGTGTGAGAGTCTGTGTGGTGCGTGTGTGTGAGAGTCTGTGTGTGTGTGAGTCTGTGTATGTGTGTGTGTGTGAGAGAGAGTCTGTGTGTGTGAGAGAGTCTGTGTGTGTGTGAGTCTGTGTGTGTGTGAGTCTGTGTGTGTGTGAGTCTGTGTGTGTGTCTGTGTGTGTGTCTGTGTGTGAGAGTCTAGTTCCCCCCATTCTTCCTTTTGTGCTCAAGTCCCAGTAGCTATTGCTCTCTGATGAAGATGTAAAGGAAAGCATCTTGTGCTAGGTAATACCATCTGCCTGGTGAGGACATCTTCCTCCTTCCAACTTGGAAGAATAACCATAACAAAATAAATACCACCACCCACCCCACCAATCTATTCTTACTGGGTGATATCCACTGATCCTGCACAATCCCTCTCATATCTCTCTGATCATTTCCTCCTCCTTATGCAATAAGGAAATTTGGCATGTCCACAACGATTCTCACCAATTTTTACAGATGCACCATAGAAAGCATTCTGTTTGGTTGTAGCACAGCTTGGTATGACTCTTGCTCTGCCCAAGACTGCAAGAAACTATAAAAGGTCATGAATGTAGCCCAATCCATCACGCAAACCAACTTCCTATCCATTGACTCTGACTACATTTCCCGCTGCCTCAGCAAAGCAGCCAGCATAATTGAAGACCCCATGCACTCTGGACATTCTCTCTTCCACCTTCTTCGTTTGAGAAAATGATACAAAAGTTTGAGGCCATGTACCAACCTGCTCAAGAACAGCTTCTTCCCTGCTGCTGTCAGATATTTGAATGGACTTATCTTGCATTAAGTTGATCTTCCCTTATACCCAAGCTATGATTGTAACACTACATCCTGCACTATCTCGTTTCTTTCTCTATGAACGGTATATTTTGTCTGTATAGCATGCAAGAAACAATACTTTTCACTGTATGTTAATGCATGTAACAATAATAAATCAAATTAAATCAATAGTGGGGGAGATTATATCATCTTTACCCTCCCTCGTTTGGTATAGAAATACTGTTACCAACCGAAGAGTTAGGGGTGGGTACAGCTGGTACCATCGCAGTGGTGGGACCTTTAGAAGGCCTCACTGTGCAGCACCATCACTAGTGGCAGGCCTTCCACATGAACGTACGCAGGAGCAGTTGTCTCTATAGCCCTTGCTACTGCTGCTGTGACTCTGTCATCCTTCTGGTTGGTCACAAGAACAAAGAGCTGCACTCACCCTGAAATGACCATTGAGGTAGTTTGAGAGGCTACGGCTGGGGTTGTTGGATGTTCAGCCACAGCCGTAGCCTCGCAAATGGATGGCAGTGTTTTTCTTAAAGACTGAGTGGGCAATCTGAGTCTCCGGTGCTCACTTAAATCCAGCCCTTTATTTTTTGTACTGTTCATGTATTCGAATTTTTATTCAGAATGTATTGAACTATTTTATGTTGCATTTCTGATGAAAATTTGGCAGCTATTTGATTGTTGATCTGTTTCTAGTATTAATTTTACTATTGTTTCACATAGCATGAGGTATCTGGAAGAAGGGAGGTAGCTTTATCCTGTATGCTAATGTTCCTCAGTTTTACTTCTTTGCCATGTTCTGTTACTTGTTGACACCAGGTGAACTCAGCAATGGGAAAATAAAACCATTGAACGCAAGCAGGCTTTTTCCATTGAGGCTTGGGGGAGAAATGAACTCGAAAACATGGGTTAAGAGTGAAGGGGGAAATGTTTAAAGGGAGTATTAAGGGGGTGTTCTTCACACAGAGAATGGTAGGAGTGTGGAATGAGCTACCAGATAAAGTGGTAAATGCAGGCTCACTTTTAACATTTAAGAAAAACTTGGACAGGTAAATGGATGAAAGGAGTGTGGAGGGATATTGTCCAGATGAAGGTCAGTGGGACTAGGCAGAAAAATGGTTCGGCATAGTCAAGAAGGGCCAAAAGGCCTGTTCTGTGCTGTAGAGTTCAATGGTTCATTATCTTCCATCATTGCAGAAAACTTCATTCCTCACTCTAGAATCTTTTCCAGAATGATGTGAAACTTTGGTTCATTCAGTCTGCTGGACCGTGAGCTGAGCAGCAAATCACACATCAGGTCCATCAGGGAATACGTTCCATTTATTTCCATTCCCTACCTCTTATTTCTGCTCTTATCAATATTGTAAGATGATTCAATTTTTCTAATAATCTTCTTGCTTGCATTCCTAGCATAAATCCCAATTTACTCAGAACTCCACTTCTGACATGCTCACTTACTAGAACCCACCTCACCAATGTCAATATTCTCACCCTTATCTCCTCTCTACCTTTAAAATTTAATTCAGCTCTCTTTGCTGTTCCTATTCTGATAAACTGAGCATCCTTACTTCCTACCCCTACTTCTATCAAACTATCAATAGTGGAACAAACGTCCCCACACCTTTTTCCTAAACTGCTCTGCTGTTCCATCTCTCCCCACATGCAAAAGCCTCCTTAAAACACACTTCACAGCCAATGCCTTCAGCCACCTCTCCTAGCTTTTCTCTGAATTCCCTTTGCCCCATTCAAGTGAAGGTATTTCGATACATTATGGCCATAGTATACATTTAAATTGTAGCTGACTTCATCTAATAAGGCTAAATCTTTCAAGTGTGTCGTCCTGGTGCAAGGTAACCAATATATTTAGTGCAGCTGACCAGGGGGATCAACCAACCAACCATTCACATCCGGATCCATCAAGCTTTTGAGGTGAGAGTGACTTCCTTTGACATCAAGGCAGTAATTTACCAAACGTGGCATCAAGCAATCCTGGCAAAACTGCAGTCAATGGGAATTGTGAGGAAAACTCTTTGCCGGTTGGAGTTATACCCAGCACAAAGGAAGATAGTCATGGTTGTGCAGCAGTTCGAGGAGATGGCTCACCACCACTTCCTCAAAGCACTGAAGCTCTCATCCCATAAACAAATGAAGAAAAAGCTGAAGAAAACTTTGACTAGCTGATATAAAGTGTATTCGCTTACTTGGTATCAATGAACTTCTTGTAGCACTGCATCCAGGTCCTCAGGGCTGAATTGCTCACATTGAGCAGATTACCGTCAATCAGCTCCTACTACCTTTTCAGTGTCCTTATAAGGCCTCCCAGTTCCACGTGGATAGAGGACCTTTCCCTTCCTGTGCACTAAGAAACTCACTGTTGCGTCAGAGAACCTTGGTACCCAATCTCTTCTCTAATCCACAATTAGCCACTCTTTTAGCTCAGACACTTTTCTCAGCTACTTCCATTATCTATTACAGTCGACATGCATCTGCCCTTTCAGAGGTACAGGCGGCTTTAGAGAGTACAGTCCAGCAACTCATACTAACTTCTCACAAGTCAGCACCCCCTTCTCAAGTGTGCAGCCATTGAACAGCAGGCCTGGTTGATTGTTGCAATGATGAGGAGGCAGCACATGCAGCAGAAACAATGAATATGGGTTAATTGCACATAATGATTGCTGCATCTTCTACCTCCTCCCATCAATAGCTTAATTGTCCACAACCATTCCTTCCCTGAAATTAGGTGTCTATAATATTCCCTCAGACACTAGTAACTTTTAAAAAGAAAGCAATCTCTATGATGTTATGGGAAAGGAAACCAATGGGCAAGATTTCATTTATTGAAAACCTTTATAGTAACAATCAAACCAAAATCAACATACTTCAAACAATGATTAACAAGGAAATCATACTGCAATAAAAAGAGTAAATTATATTTTAAATAATCCAAATTTTATTTTAGAGAAGGAAAGTTGCCATCCTTACCTAATCTGGTCTCCAGACCTACAGCAATGTGGTTGATTCTTAAATGCCCTCTGAAAGGGCCTTGCAAACCACTCAACCCAAGGACAGTTAAGAATGGGCAATAAATGCTGGTCCAACCAGCGATGCTCATATCCCTGCACGAATAGAAAAAAGTAAAACAAACACGGTGATCTAAAAAAGCACTCACCATGCTTGGTTTTTTTGTTTTATTATACCAATGAGCACACAAAAAGGTACTGATGCATACATTACTGTGACTCAAAGCATCACAATCATCTGCCCAATGACAATATCTATTACTCAAATCTTATTTACTAATTAAAAATGCAATTAGATGGTCCCAAGCAACTAGCAGCTAATGCATTGAACAACATTATTACATACACAGTTTTTAATATATGTGTATGATTGGCAAACATGCTATATTGCAGCAAATATTTACCACACATGCTCGTATTTATTTTATCAGAAGAATGTTAGCATAGTGGTTATATCAGTGGATTTATAATCCAGAAATCTTGGCCAGTGATCCAGGGACATGAATTCAAATCCCAACACAATGGTTGATTAATTTAAATTCAGTTGATTAAATAAGTTGCAGAATAAAATGCAGTAATGCTGACCCAGTTGTTGGTTTTGAAAAAAAGCCTCTGATTCACTTATCTTCCTGAGGGAAGGAAATCTGCAGCTTCCGTCTGCTCCATATGTGACTCCCTACACATAGCAATGTGATTGACTCTTAAGTGTCTTCTGAAATATCCTGACAGTTACTCACCTGAACCAATTAAAGTCAGAGATGGGAAGAGATGTTGGCCTTCCCAGCAATCACATCCTGTGAATGAAAAATTTTTAGAAAAGCACTCATGCACCAAGAGGAAGCGATAGCCCAGTGATATTACCACTAGACTATTAACCCAGAAACTCAGTAGGTTCGAATCCTGCCATGGCAGATAGTAAAATTTGGATTTAATTTTTAAAAAATCTGGAATCCAGAATCTATTGATGACCATGAAGCCATTGTCGATTGTCGGAAAAACCCATCTGGTTCACTAATGTCCTTTAGGGAAAGAAATCTGCCATCCTTACCTGGCCTGGCCTCCATGTGACTCCATAGCCACAGCAATGTGGTTGATTCTCAACTCTCTCAACTGCCCTCCGGCAACTAGTGATGGGCAATACATGCTGGCCAGCCAGCGATGTGCATGTCCCAAAAATGAATTAAAAAAACTAAGGATTCTCGCACTTTTTGCACAAATGAAAAAAGAATACATGCCAATCATTCTTAATTTCTTCAGGTATCCTTAGAGTCTATGAACATAAATTAAACATGTACAGTAGAAATTAAAGAAACCATTCTCTTAGACAAATCAAATCTGGCATGTTAATAGTAAGGGGATGCCTGGAACTGATATATTTACTTTGTTATTCTTCTATTTGACTGATGCTGCACTGCAGTTAATTTGTATCACTGGTGTGGCCTACAAGCAATTATTGCAAACATTCAAAGGTGACCTATTAAATTAAACCTGATGCTAGGGAATCTCTATAATAATCTAACCAAAATGTTTTATTCCTTATAAACCCTTTTAAGCTAACTTCATAAGACACTCATGCCACAACATTGAATAAATCTTGAAAATGAACAGCCACTTAACAGTGCACTTAGCACTGGTTGCATGCTTCAATATAAATGAACAGGCAAAATTTGTGCTCCCTGCCTCCACCTTACAATCAGAAGTTAGCACAACCCCAACTCACCTGGAGCGGGTCCCAATGGTCAGTAAGGTCATAGAAACTGGTGGTGTGATCCCTCCCTCCTCTGAGATTGTGCCCTCCAATGGCACAGAGATCCAGGTGATGTCTAACTCTGTTCTTGCCCTGCTCATCTCTCAGTTTCTCTTTCCTGGCCATGAGCTTCTGCCTGTGATTGCTTTGAGTTTTTGAGTCCTGTCCTGCCTCTGAACTTGGCCGCAATGCCACTGATGCTGAACTGCAGCCTGGCTGAGCAGTAAACATTGACTAGCATCAAAATTTGCTCACTTTATATACTTCCACTCCTCATCAGGGTGGCTCCCATTATCAACCTTCACTACACACCATCTACACAGTCTGCACCAACAGCGGTTTGAAACAGACCACCCCATCTTACTCCTTTAAAGCTGATCTATTGGGTCCACAGAGCCCAACTTTGAGGCACTCATATCCAGAAGTGAGCATATCTGCTTTTGACATCAAAGTTACATTCGATAAAGGGTTGTACTATGGAACCCCTGTAGAACTGGTCAATATTGACCGCGTGAAGCTCTCCCATCATACCACGTTGTGGTATTGGAGTTGATCATCATAGCCAGAGAACATAAGGAGTGTTTCAGAGCAGTATGCTAGGCCAGATCATCTTTAGCTGCTTCATCAATGACCTTCTCTCTACCATAAGACCAGACAGGAAGATTTGTAATTCATCTTTGCTGTATAAACATCAAATCCCAAAACATCAAATCCCTTTCAGCACTGAATCCAGGTGCGCTAAGTGAATCTACTGCTTCAGCAATTGTATTCGGAATTACTGCTGAGTCTGTTTAGGCACTTCATTCCTGCAAGAATGACCTGCCTCGGTCCCTTCATTTGCTCCAGTAGTTGCCAAACATTTTCCATCCATACATCTGTTAAAATAACAGCTAACAGTAACATTATATGCAATGATTGGCCAAATCCAGCACTGATTCTGAGGTAAATTCAACATTCTTTGAAACTAAAAGAGAAAATGCTGGAAAATTTCAGCAGGTCTGGCAGCATCTGTAAGGAGAGAAAAGAGCTGATGTTTCGAGTCCTGATGAGCCTTTATCCATCAAAACAAAGATTCCAGCATCTGCAGTAATTTCATTATATTCAACATCCTTTAAGAGGCATTCATCATATAGCTTGTTTAAAGTTTTTAAATCTTATTTATTATTGTGACAAATAGGTTTACATCAACACTGCAATGAAGTTACTGTGAAAATTCCCTCGTCACCACACTCCGGCGCCTATTTGGGTACAACTGAGGGAGAATTTAACATAGCCAATGCATCAAACCAACATGTCTTTTGGACTGTGGGAGGAAACTGGAGCACCCAGAGGAAACAGACACAGACACGAGGAAAAAGTGCAGACTTCGCACAAACAGTGACCCAGTTAGTAACCGAACCAAGGTTCTTGGCACTGTGAGGCTGCAGTGCTCGCCACCATGCCACCGTGCCACCCTTGAGGATGGTTACTGGAAAACTCCCTCCCTTGAGCAGACTGGCTGTCACAAATTGTCTTCTGGTGATCTTCATGGTTGGCTAGCTCGAACAAATGCATCGTCCAGAGACTACACTTTTCAGCAGAAGATTTTGGAGTCCTTGGTTATTTATTGATCTGAATGACCTCAGGTTTTTTTTTAGCCAACTTTTATGTCAAATATTTAATAGCTTTAGGCAAATCTTCTGAAGCATAAAAATATGGAAATAAAAAATGGTGCCATAAGTTGATCAAACTTGATAGAATCATAGACTAGAATCCCCACAGTGCAGGAGACCATTCTAACCATCCAATCTGCACCAATCACAATCCCACACAGGCCCTTTCCCCATAACCCCACATATTTATCCTGCTAGTCCCTCCAAAACTAAGGGGCAATTTAGCATGACCAATCCACCTAACCCGCATATCTTTGAACTGTGGGAGGAAACTGGAATACCCAGAGGAAACCCGCGCAGACACAGGGTGAACATGCAAATTCCACACAGACAGAGACCCAAGATGGGAATCGAACTTGGGTCCCAGGCACTTTGAGACAGCAGTGTTAACTACTGTGCCACCGTACCACCCCACTGATTTGTACAAACCACTGAGCCACAGCAAGAGTACATCTCTCTACGTTATGGCTAGTGCCACATGTGGTGTTAAGAATTCTTAGTTATGTTTAAACCTCGCATTTTAATGTTTCTGATGGCACAGAATGATGGAATTGCACTTTGTTATGTGGTGGGGGTTAAATTACTATTAATGCAGTGTGGCAAGTTCTTTAATCATGAGGATTTCTTTTTTTGTTTGCAATGATTAATTCACTGAAAAAAATATATTTGTGGCTTTGATACTTCAGATTCTTTGTGGGCAATAACAGAAGTGTTGGGATGTAACATGGCCAAAGTTTAATTGCTGTTTGGCTGCTTAATAAGCCTGTACACATGATGTGACACAACAAGTTCACTGCATCACTAATTCAGCTTGAACAATGAAAGCATGGCTACCAAGAAGCTAAAAGAAAAATCTTGAATTGTGTATGTTTTGTCAGTGAAGTCCTCCTTTCTGTTGCTAAAAATCACTATTTGGAATGGCAGGCAGCCTTGCAGTAGCAATTGTTACAAATTCTTTATCATAGAGGAGTTAGTTTTAGCAACAGCTCATAAATTATACATGGTTTTATTTTTCTTTCATGGCATTAATCATTTCTTTTTGAGAATAACTCATGTATGTAAACCAATGTTATCAAAGAAACAATACCCGGTTTTGTTTGGATGCTGCTTTTTGGGGTTGCTGTCACAATAACGAGGCATTTGGTGGCATCACGGAGATGTGCTTTTATTTGGCAGGTCTTTCAATGGTCTGTCATGTTACTGTCATTTCCTCACAAAGATCACTCTATTTATGTTGCATGGCACTTTCAGGCTGGCTTGATTGGTCTACGATTTGGAGATTCGCTAGACTTGGACTCGGATGTGCAAGCACAGTAATGGATGTACAGATAGCCAGTAAATAAGTAACAGATGGCTTTTCCTAAGTAAACTAGATCTTTCAAATCTTTCCCCATTATAGTAGCCATTTGATTAAAGCACACCATTTTCACCCAGAAGATTCCCATGTACCTTCTCACCACTATTACACATAAGTTATGGTCCTCAAAATGGAATTTAAATGTAGACTGCTGGCTTGTCCATAGTTTTCCTCTAGTCATTTATATTTTGGAGCACAGAACAAACAATAGTAACAACATATTGCCAATTTCACTACAAGCGGAATATTTTACGACAGTCGTCCAATTACTCACACATTTAACTGCTGCTTGAGTACAGATTTAATTGCACAGTTTATCTAATAGGCCACCACGCATCTGCAAGACACAACAAGCCCTATTTCAATCCTGATGCCTCGTAAAGACATTGTTTGCTAGGGACAATTTAATGGAAGTTTGTGTATGTGTTTCTGCATTTCCAGACGATGACCTTTGGACTTTACAGAAAAATAACATTCTGTCTGGGTTTTCAAAGTTTTCTTTCCCTCTCATCAACTCCACATTCATTCCCCAACCCCATATTCTCATAAGTCTGTGAGTATTTTTAACGTACAAAAATCAAACAAATCATTGATTGGGCTCCGTATCATCATGTTCTAGTGAGCGTCAATGCAACGCAATGCTTTGCTTCCACCACTAGTCATCAAACCTCCTGGGAGAGACTTAAGTAAAAAAAACAGTTCAGTGAAAAGAAATTCTGGAATCTTCCACTCAAAGTCTTTATAATCCAAATCAATATAAGAATTTGGGGTGGTATGGTAGTCCAGCGGTTAACACCACTGCCTTGCAGGTTCGATTCCTGCCTTGGGTCACTGTCTGTGTGGAGTTTGCATGTTCTCCCTGTGTCTGCGTGGGTTTCTTTCAGGTGTGCCATTTTCCTCCAACAGTCCAAAAATGTGTGAGTTAGGTGGATTGGCTGGGCTAAATTACCCCTTAGTGTCAGAGGAATTAGTTAGGGTAAATACGTGAGGTTATGGGGATAGGGCCTGGAGGGATTGTGCTCGATGGACCAAATGGCCTCTTTCTGCACTATAGCGATTTTATGAACGCTATGAAAAGCCCTGTGATCATGAAATATATCATCCATTCTCCCACCTACCTCTGGTACCAGTGAATTTATAGTTTTCTATTGATCCCTTGTTCGAAACTGCCCTCACTATACATGGTGGCCATTTGTTCCAAATGTTCTCTGTGATAAGAAAACCTTTTGGCACCTCTCCTCATTATTGTTTTATGTAATTTATATTCATATCCCCTTGGTTTCCCTGATCTACGTAATGCCTGAAACTGAAAATGAATAGAAATGTGTAACCCAGTTCAATGTATCATAGAGCCATAGCAATTCTAGCAATCAGAAGTAGCTCAAATTAGCATAATATCTAGACAGCAAATAACAGGTTCCCGGTGAAGTTTAGATAACAGTTAGCACATGCATTGTGATTATCATTTGTGCTCTGCACTAGCTGTTGATAATAGAATACTTATTTGATTTTAAAATGCAAGGATGGATATTCTCTGAGAAGACATGAGGAATCATTTGTATCAGGATGGGGGTGGCTGGAAATCAAGCACGCCAAATCACGCACACACAAATCAGCCCAGCTATCACGATACAGAAACCAGGAACGTATGTCCCAGGTGTGATCTTTGGAGAGAGAATCAGGGCAGCAGCATCCCACTCTTTGGGGCCCCACTTTTCCACTTTGAGGCAGTGCTCACACCGCTGGGAAAATAGGAAAGTTTCCTGCTCGCTTTGGCAGAGTTTTTAAAGTGGGATTCACCTGATTTTTAAGTGGAATTTTTAACTGGGGGCCCGATCTCAGCGTTGGAGACATGTCCCCCCTTTCCTCCTTCAAAAATGAAATAATGCACCCCCAACTAACTAGGGGAGCATCACAAACTCTTCACCAACAAGGATATCCTTCCCCCTTCACCCATAAATAACCGGTCAGCCCCTCCTCACGCACCACACAGACATGAGGATGATCGGACCCCCCTGCACTCACTCGGACCGCCTTTACTCTCAGACTACCCACTCATCCCCCCTTCCCCCTCAGACAACCCACTCAGGCCTCCTCCCTCCTCAAATCACCTCCTCGGGCCCCCTTGTACCTTGGCAATGTCTATAATATTCTGTCCCACACTGACACTGTGGCTTGGTGCGTTGGGCCCCAAGAGGGCTGAAGGAGGTCAGTTGGTGTCCATTGGTCCCACTGCTGCTGCCAAGCTGCAAAGGAAAGGTCCCTCGGGGGTCCTGAGGGTTTGTGGTGGATTCAGGCTGGGGATAAGGGGTTGACCTCACTACCCTTTGCCAGTGACACTGGGGGTGTCGTGGCTGGATTTCCCCTTCTAGCCCTGGTATGGTGATTTTGGTAAGGAGTCTCACAACATCAGGTTAAAGTCCAACAGATTCATCTGTAGGAAACAGCACTAACTTTCGGAACTGGCTGTTCTTTCATCAGGTAAGTGCCACCTGACGAAGAAATCGCCAGTTCCGAAAGCTAGTGGCATTTGCTACAAATAAACCTGTTGGACTTTAACCTGGTGTTGTGAGACTGTTTACCTTAGTCCAACGCCAGCATCTCCACATCATGGTGATTTTAGGCAGCTCTGTGATCAACATCTGCATTCTTGCCTGTTAGCTGTGAAAATTCTATGGCCAGATCACTTTAATCTCCATGTTCCCCTGGTCATCTGGCAGGATTTTAAATCATTGCAATGCTGTCTTCTGTCAGAAGCTGCAGGTGAGGCAAACCTGTTTGAAGTCCTCAGAGGACTTCAGAGAGGACAGAGAGGAAACGTCAATTTTTATAGAATCCCTACAGTGCAGGAGGCCACTCAGCCACGCAAGCTCATACCAACCAAAGTCTATTCAGGCTCCACTCCTGTAACCGCCCCCCATATTTACCCTGCTAATCCGCTGACACTAGGGTCAATTTAGCGTAGCCAATCAACCTAACCTGCACATCTTTGGACTGTGGGAGGAAAGTGGAGCATCCTGAGGAAACCCAACGCAGACATGTGGAGAACATGCAAACTCCACACAGACAGTGACCCGAGGCTGGAATTGAAGCCAGGTCCCGCGCTGTGAGGCAGCAGTGTTAGCCACTTTGCAACCATGCCGTCCCAATTTCATCTGGCTGGTGTGGGTGTGAGGTTCCAATCTACACACTCAGCCCCAGTGTATGCATACAGTTATGTAGGGAAATTTTTGCCTGAAAGAAAATGAGGGCAATAATAGTAGACTTTAACCCTCCCAATATTAACTGGAATTCAAACAATATAAGGGGCATTGAGACAGAAAAATTAATGCAGTGTGTCCAGAAACATTATTTCAACCCATTAGTGACAAACTAAATACTATTTTAGAGTTAATTTTGGGGAACAAAGAAAGGCAAGTGTTAATTTGTGATCATATCAGGGTTAGTGATAGGGAGTTATTCAGTTAGATTTAGCAAAACTATGGAAAGGATAAAGATAAAGCAGGAATAAAAGTTTTGAACTGGGGGAAGACAGATTTTGCATGGCTGTGGTGGACTGGACAGCACTGTTAGGGGAAAAAGTAGTGGAGGAAACCCAAGGAAGCACTAAAAAGCGAGATTGTAAACCTACAGAGTGGACATGGCCCGTCTAAAAATACTGCCAAATCTAGACACCACTCCCCGCCCCTCAAAGTTGTCTAAAAGAAGGCAGGGGATGACCAAACAGGAAAAGAAAGTCATAAAATCACAATAGTACAGAAGGAGGCCATTTGGCCCATCAACTTGCACCGACTCTCTAACTGAGTGCATTACCTAGGCCCCCTCCGCTGCCCTACCCTCATAAACCTAACCATTTCCCATTGCTAATCCATCTGACCTACATTTCTTTGAACTGTGGGAGGAAACCAGAGCACCCAGAGGAAACCCATGCAGACACAGTGAGAAAATGCAAACTCTACGCAGATATCCACCCAAGGCCGGAATTGAACCTGGGTCCCTGATACTATGAGCAGCAATGCTAACCACTGTGCCAGTGTATAATAGGCACAAAGAACTAAGCAGTGCAGATAGCCGAGATGAATATAGGGAGTACAGGAATGAATTAAAAACGGAAATAAGGAAATCAAAGAGAGGGCATGAAAAAAGATTAGCAAGTAAAGTTAAAGAAAAGCCAAAGATGTTTTACCAATATATTAATGATAAAGAATAGTTTAGAAAAAAAGTGGAGCCTTTGTTCTCACTGAAACTTTGGAGATTGAAGTGTGACCTGATAGAGGTTTACAAGATTATGAGTGACATGGGCCAAATGGATAGTCAGACTCTCTTCCTTAGAGTAGAAAAGACAATGCTAAAGGACATAGATTGAAGATGCATGGGGAAAAGTTTAGAGGAGATGTGCGAGGCAAGTCTTTTCCACAGAGGATGGTGAATATCTGGAACATGCTACTCATAGAGGTGTTGGGAGCAGATACAATAGCGACATTTAAGGGGCAGCTAGACAAATACGTGAATAGGATGGGGATGGAAGGACACAGACTCTGTAAGTGTATACAGTTTTAATTTAGGCAGTATCACATTCAGTACAGGCTTGGAGGGCTGAAGGGCCTGTTCCTATGCTGTATTGTTCTTGTTCTTTGTTTGATCTAAAACCTTGAAAAGATCTATACAAAATATTATTTGTTCTATTACAGATGAAGGAGGAAACTTGCGTGTAGATGCAGGGACTCTGGGAAGGGTTTTAAATAAATATTTTCTCTCTGTGTTTACAAAGGAAAGGAACGATGCAGACACAGTAACCAGGAGAACACTGAGACTATCATAAAGAGAGAGAAAGAACTCAAATGTTGGAATCCTTAAAGGTCAATAAGTCACCAGGGTGGGTCGGATGAATCCCAATTTTTGGCTAACGCCCCATTTACCGTTCCTGCCAGCCTTCTGAAGGAGTTGGAGAATCGGGCCTGTAGAATCTGGAAGAAGAACTTACCTTGATCTGGTTCCATAAAAGAAAGAGGAATTTAGCTTCCTGGATTCTCTTTGGCTGGAGCACCAAGTTAAAACTGGTTAGAGTTCAGGCAGCATAAATTCTGGTCAATTCAGTCAAACAATGGCGATCCAAGTCTCCTGACACTGTCGAATGCCAGATTCTATTTTGCATGAGTCTACCACTTATCCTGAAAGTTGCTTTCAAGATTAGACCCTCACAAAAATTGCTGCTGCTGCTAAGGCCATAGCAAAAGCAGAATTGGGGCAGTAAAGTAAAGGCCCCCCTCAACCACCGGCACCTCTCCTCTATGCCCCATGATTTTTTGGATGTTGTCATCACCTTTCTACGCATCCAGAATAACTGAAAATTTTAAACAAAATAATCTCTCAAGAAAAATCCAAATTTATCCATTAAACTGCCAGGCTGGTCCAATGTGGACAGCAAAAACATAATAAGAAATTGAAGTATAATATTGTAATTTCTTTGGACTTTTGGGGTATGATATTCTTATTTGCACTGCTGCCTCATAGTTCCAGGGACCTGATTTTGATTCCCGGCTTGGGTCACTGTCTGTGTGGAGTCTGCACGTTCTCCCTGTAGCTCTGTGGGTTTCCTCCAGGTGCTCTGGTTTTCTCCTACAGTCTGAAAGATGTGCTGGTTAGATGCATTGATCATGCTAAATTCTCCCTCAGTGTACCAAACAGGCACTGGATCTTCGCAGTAACTTCATTGCAATGTTAAATAAGCCTATTTGGGACACTAATAAATAAACTTTGAACTTATTTATTTTCCTTTCTTAACTGATGAAGAGTCAGCATAGACTTCCACATAACACTTACTGATTTTCCCAGAATCCTTAAACAGGCCTCACTTGAATTAAAATATTTAGTCCAAAATGGTATTTTATACTATAAATTACATTGCTATTTGTACATGTCCAAATGCAGAACTGAAAACCTAGATATACCCTCATCTTTTTACTTACCATGGCAGAGTCTGACAACAGTTTTAATTGTTTCCTATTTTCACCGACTCCTTTGAAAAAACCCTTTTAAACCGTGATTCCAAAAAAGTAAGATAGAGTCAGACCTTTAAATAGTCCAAAACCACCAGAACAATATGTGGTTTCTTGGTCATTTTAGCCATGATTATTTGGTCCAGCATGAACAGCCAGTAATTGGAGTAGAATAAGTGTGGAAGAAAATGATTTCAGTCATTCAAAGAGAACTGCAACTGTCCTGGGGTATGCTTCTCATTATGGATGTGACAGATTTTTGATTTCATTCACACTGTGAATGATAACAGTCACATATCCTCAAACACACCTCGCTGCATACACGACAGACTCACAATAGAACAGTGGCCCCCATCTCTATCACAATCATTGGAATGTTGTGCCAATTCATCATTATCCAATTGGATCACACACCAGTGTGGTTGTGAAGCATGTAGTTTTCAAAATAAATCCATTAATAATAAAGAGTTTTCACATTAAATAAGATGTTTTTAATGATAATTTATGTCAATTATGGCTGGATTTTATGATCCTCAATTCTTGTCACGTAAATTATGTTGGATTGCCAGCCCACTTCATTCCTGCCTGATCTATTCCCCACAATATGTGAGTTGGGTAAGTTGTCCCTAAGGCTTGTTCTGACCTTTAACTGCCCAATTATACTCTATTTAAAGACCTCAATTTTGCCGCATGTAAAATGCTGGGATCTAGAGGCGGACCAGAGCCGGAATGTTATTTTTGAAAGGGATGCTTTGAAAAGTTGGGAAGGAATCTGGAGTGCCCTGGGTGTATCAGGGCCAACCTCCAAAAGATGTCCCCCCAATTCTGCCTGTGCCCCAAAGCCTGCTTCCCTCTCCCTTTCTTGGCTCTGCAATCTCTCCTTATTCTAAAACCCAGGACTTGGCTCTCTCCAATGGCCATTGTTCTTCTTTCTGTACCTCCTTGCAGCACCTACAACTGAGCTCCAAAGCTACCAAGACTGCTTGAGATGCAAGTCAATAGCCAGTAGCTCGAGAGGCTTTTTTTTCATTCATTCTAGGGATCTGGGCATTGCTGGCTTGGCCAGTAATAGGTGCCGATCACTAGTTGCCCTTGAGAAAGTAGGATGATCTGCCTTCTTGAACCTCAATTGTCCATGTGGTGTAGGTACACCAACAATTCTGTTAGGAATTTAGTTCCAGGATTTTGATCCAGTGTCAGTGCAAGAACAGTGATATATTTCTAATTCAGGATGGTAAGTGGCTTGGAGGAGAACTTTCAGGTGATGGTGTTCCCAGGTATCCACTGCTCTTGTCCTTCTAGATAATGATGTGCATCAGTTTGAAAGGTGCTATCCAAGGAGCCTTGTTGAATGCCTGTGTATTGATGGTATACACAGTTGCTCCTGTATGTTAGTGGCAGAGGAAGTGGATGTTTGTGGATGGAGTACCAATCAAGTGGGCTGCTTTGTCCTGGATGGCGTTGAGCTTCTTGAGTGTTGTTGGAGCTGTATCAGTCCAGGTAAATGGGTAATATTCTATCACACTCTGACTTGAGACTTGTAAATGATGAACAGGTTTTGGGGAGTCACAAGATTACCACAGAATTCCTAGACTCTGACCTACTCTTGTAGCCACAGTATTTTTATGGCTACTCTAATTCAGTTTCTAGTCAATGGTAACCTCAGGATATTGTTAGTAGGGAATTCAGTGTAATGGGTAATGCCATTGAATGTAAAAGGGTGATGGTTAGATTCTCTCTTGTTGCAGATGGCCATTGTCAGGCACTTGTTGGGGTGTGAATGTTGCTGACTACTTGTCAGCACAAGCCTGGATATTGTCCAGATCTTTCTGCATTTGAACATGGACTGCTTTGATATTTGATGAGACATGAATGGTGCAGAACATTATGCAATCATCAGTGAATATTCCCACTACTGACCTTGGGATGGAAGGAAGCTCATTGATGAAGTAGCTGAAGATGTTTGGGCCGAGGACACTACCCTGAGGAATTCCTGCAGTGGTGTCCTGCAGCTGAGATAATTGATCTCCAACCATCTTCCTTTGTGCTGGGTATGACTCTAAACAGCAGAGACTCTTACCTCGATTCCTATTGACTCCAGTTTTGCTAGGCCTCCTTGCTAACAACTGCAATCAAATGGAGCTTTGATGTCAAGGGTTATCACTCTCACCTCACCTCGGGAGTTTAGCTCTTTTGTCCATTCTTGAATCAAGACTGCAAAGAGGTCAGGAGTTGAGTAACCCTGGCGGACCGAAACCAAGCATCTGTCATCAGATTATTGCTTCACAAGTGCCATATGATGGCACTGTTGATGACACCTTCCATCACTGATGATCAAGATTAGGCTGATGGGGGTGATAATTACCAGGTTGGATTTATCCTACTTTCTGTGTACAGAACGTACCTGTGCAACAGGTTAGATGCCAGTGCTATAGCTGTATTGGAACAGCTCAGCTCTGAGCATAACAAGTTCAGGGGCACCGATCTCCACTACTATTGTTGATTTGATTGACTTCCTGTCCATTGACGGGTGGAAGTCTGCTGCTGAGCGTGTTTAGTCTGCCACAGTGTGTTATCACAGCACGGCAGGCTTTTTAAACGTTAGTCTGTTTGGGAACCAATTTTTCTTTGAAAGGCAGGCAATACTCATCTGCAATCTCACCCTTTGTATAATCTAACATTATATCTTTCTTCTGGTTAAATGAAACTTGGTTTGCACTATTTTTAAATGCTATTTCCAGAATGCAGGCACATTTAACAATGGCTGGATACATATTTACATCTTTGATAAATTATTTGAAACAGTACAGATCACACAGGAAAACAAAATTCCATTTAATTCAATAAAGCTACCATTTACTCATTATGGAATCATTCTCTCTTCAATTTCTAGACCTGTAATAAAAGGCATTCATAACTGCTGAGGACAGAATCTTGTCAACCGGTAATATGTAAACTCAGATTTTCAATGTAAGCCCCTTGAGTCTTGTTTGGTCTCAGCAAACTTTGAGGTTAGATTTTCATGAGTAGTGGGAATTAGGAAATTTCCCAGCTTGCTTCCGGAAGAAATGCCTTGAAAAGTGTAATTTTTCATTCTGGGGGAGTGGGTCTTCTCTGGAGTTGGACACACCAACCATCAACCTTGGAGGCAGCCCTACGACCTCATTAGAAAGCCTGCCTTGCTAATACTTTGCCCCAGATGTTCTATTCAGTAATAGGCCTCTAACTCTCACTCTTTACTCACTCCAGATGTTCCATCGACATGATGACCCCTACTCAGGCACAATGGTTTCCCCCAGTGCCCTCCAAACCAACCCATGTTCCTTCACAAGCTCCATGGCCATTCCAGATTCTAGCACTGTGGCTATCTGAGTGTTAACTTGTGACACCGCACCCAGCATCATTTTGTAACCAGTGTATTCTTTCCCCATGAACAAGACAGTCCCTGCATAGATGCCAGTCTTTGCTAGGGCTGCCAAGGGAACCAAAATCCAGGGGACATCCATCGCAGAGCTCACTTTCATTGAAGCAGAGAACCGAATGTCCCAATGCCTGCAGGGAGGGAGTCTTTAACTTCAATTGGAGATGGAGTGTTGTTTTTTCAAAAATATAGCCCTGATCTTTGTGAAACTGGCCTTGCTGGCATCTTTAGACCCCACCCCTTAGCAATGACAGCCCAAAACATCCCCACCCCCTTTTTTTTAAAAAAAGTGTCAAAAGATCTGGAGAGAAAATCTAAGATAAAGGCAATATACTGTGGATACAGGGATCTGAAACAGAAACCAGAAAATGCTGGAAAATCTCAGCAGGTCTGACAGCATTGGTGGAGAGAGAATGGAGCCAATGCTTCGAATCTAGATGACCCTTCATCAGAGCTGAAGGAAAACCCTGCCTGTTACGCTGGGGAGAAACTTGGAAGTGTTCCTGTGTATCTGCTGACATTGTCCCTTGGAGGGAAGGAATGTTGAAGGTGGTGGGTGGGGTGTCAGTTAAAGCTGGTTGCTTTGTCTTGGGTGGTGTTGAGTTTCTTCAGTATTGTTGGAGCCGCACTCATGCAGGCAAGTAGGGAGTATTCCATCACACTCCTGACTTGTGGCTTGTAGGCGGTGGACAGGATTTGGGGAGCCAACTGTTGTAGCCAAAGTATTTTTGCGATTGTTCCAAATAAGTGTCTGATCAATGGAAAGCTCTGGGATGTTGATAGTGGAGGATTCAGTGATGGCAATGTTGGGGGAGTTGGTCCATTCTGCCTTGTGTGGTGTGAGTATTGAGCAGCCCCTCCCCCTCTGACGATTGACGTATCTCACATACAAGCTTCACCACTGGAGGTCATCATCCTCATAACTCGTGGCACCTATGTTCACGGTGGAAAACGTCAAAAGCACATATGCCTATATCCCATTGAGTTAGCAGTGTGTGCTAAAGAAGGCTTCAGTAATTTCTCTCAAACAATTTCAGTTGCCATGATGTGGAGATGCTAGTGTTGGACCTATTAAGAAGTCTCACAACACCAGGTTAAAGTCCAACAGGTTTATTTGGTACCAAGAGCTTTCAGAGCATTGCTCCTTCATCACCCAATGAAAGGGCAATGCTCCTAAAGCCTGTGCTACCAAATAAACCTGTTGGACTTTAACCTGGTGTTGTGAGACTTCTTATAATTTCAGTTACAGCAGTCTCATTGCACTGCTCCTTTAACGGTAGGCCTCTCCCTATGACTGATATCATAGCCTTGCCTTTTCCACTTTTATAAGTACCGAGTGCCTCCAAGTTTATTTTGCCTGTTCTGAGTTGGTGAGATGTGAGCACTGCATGGGTCCCTTGTGCCACTAGTTACCTGCTTCCTCAATTGGCTTTCCATGCTGCTGCACAGGTTGCCAACATAGCACTCAGCCACCATTGGATAAAGTGGCTGGGCCGGGGTTGGGGGGGGTGGGGGGGAGGTGGGGGACAGACCCAATACATTTTTTCTACATTTTCCCAGCCGCACTCACTCCAGGTCCTGGGAGAAGTACTTCCAGTCCATCCCACTCAAATTCTCAGAGAACTTTTCACACTTTTTCTAATAATTCCATATCTTTGGAAGGGTCACAATCTTCCTAGAAGCAGTCTTGTACTTGGACAATATTCCAGGGCTTCTTTAACTGCTCCCTGATTCTAGAACCCTCTCAAAGTATGAGTTGGCATCATTCCAGTGAATAAAGTCGCAAAATAACAACTGGTTTTTGGGCCTGGCTAGTTCAGTTGGCTAAATCGCTAGCAAATTGTTCAGAATAATAATAACAGTGCAGTTTCAATTCCTGTTCTAGCTGAGGTAAACTCGGGACCTGATATGAATGGATAAACAGCTGGTTATTAAAATGGATTTCTGACATAAAAGTTTAATAAAAGCAATAATGTCAGCATTGCGACAAAGACAATCATCCAAAATTTGCTGCTCCCTCTGAGCCCCAGCACACTTGACAGTTTCTTTATATCTATTTGAAATGGGCTTTGAAGGCAAAAAGATAACCATATCACAAAAGACAGGTAATTACACAAGTATTCATTTGAATTTTGACAAGAATTCTGGGGCCTCAATAAGAGGTGTGTGAGCCAAAGCTATAGTATACAAAATGCATTACCTGTGGCCAAAAGAAATTGGGTACATAGGATATTTTAAGAATTTTTTAGCCAGCTTCTTGATTTTTTTTCTCTTCCTATTCTCCACTTGCTCAATGAGCAGAGGAGAAAATGTACTCTAACGTTCACCTTTTTTTAATGTATCTTACACGATTATTAGCAGGCTCGTGAAGAATATATGCAAGCAGGCTAATACGTCTTGTAACCAAAAGAGAAAATGCTGGAAAAACTCATCAGCTGTAGCAGCAACTATAAGGAGAGAAAAGAACTGACATTCCCAGTCCAGATGGCCCTTTGTCAAAGCTGACTAGTACGTGCTAACCACTATGGTAGCTTTGACATCTGGACTGGAAACATCAGCTCTTTTCTCTCCTTACAGATGCTGCCAGACCTGCTGAGATTTTCCAGCATTTTCTCTTTTGGCTACAAGACCTATTAGCCTGCATGCATATATTCTTCATGAGCCTGCCAGTAATGATGTAAGATGCATAGAAAGAGGTGAATGTTAGAATTTCTTGAGTGTTTCAGATTCCAACATCCACAGTAATTTGCTTTTACCCAGTGTTTAAATCACTAACATTTCTCTTCCAAGAATGCCTACCCTGAATAAGTACTGCCCTTCTCTCCGACTGCATTTCCGTAAAAGAACTTTGACAAAGAGTCATCTGGATTTGAAACGTTAGCTCTTTTCTCTCCTTACAGATGCTGCCAGACCTGCTCAGTTTTTCCAGCATTTTCTCTTTTGGTTTCAGATTGCAGCATCCACAGTAATTTGTTTTTGTTAAGTCTTGTACCTTAGAGAAAGCAAACCATTGAAAAACCCTCTTATACTGGCCACTGTGGAAGAATGTGAGTTATTGGATGTGTGGTGAATAGATATTTAATAAGCTCATTACTTCAGCAGTAGTTGAAATTGAAATTGATGACATCTACCATTTCCTCAACGGGATGGTGGAGTTAAGGATCTTCAAATATAATAGTTTAGTACAGTAATGCCCTTCACTGTCACTGGTCAGGAAGTACAGGTGTTGACTCTATCTGCAGGACAGTGAAGAACCGAATCATAGAATCTACAGTACAGAAGGAGACCATTTAGGCCCATCAAGCCCGCATTGATAACAATCCCAATTAGGTCTTAACCCTGTAATCCCACATATCTCCTAATCTCTCTGAAACTAAGCAGCAATTTATCATGGCTAAATCACCTAATCCACAAATCTTGTGACACTAAGAGATTGTGACCAATCAACCTAACCTGCACATCTTTGAAGTGTGGGAGGAAACCCACGCAGACACGGGGAGAATATGCAAAGTCCACCCAGACAGTGACCCGAGACCGGAAAAATTGAACCCAGGTCCCTGGTGCTGTGAGGCAGAAGTGCCAACCACTGAACCACCATGCCAGCCTGACACACTTTAGTCACAGATTCCTTGCTAAGCCTATTCCATCTTGAAAAGCAGCTACTAACTGACATTGAAGTTTAGGATTATGTCAGATTCAGTGTTTTATTGCCAATTCCCGGCATAACATTGCAAATGTAAAGTTCTCATTGTTTCACCAAAAGGCGAGAGCCTTTTTGAATAGATTAGGAATTTTAACAATCTATGCTTAGACAAACTTCAACACTAATTACACTTCTTTACATGAAATTTCAATTGTGTGGGAGTTAACCTCTGTCCAAAAGTTTATTTATTAGTGTCACAAGTAGACTTACACTAAGACTGCAATGAAATTACTGTGAAAATCCCCATGTTTTGAATGAATATGGAGATAGTTTGAAGAGATTAGCTTGAAGTGGTAAGGCTGATATCCATTGGAATTCAGTAGAATGAGACCGAGTCTTCTTCAAACATATAAGATCTTGAGGGGACTTGATGGAGTGGATATCTGGAGGATGTTTCCACTTGTGGTGAAAGCAAAACTAAGGGACATAGGGGCAGGATTTTACAGGTTCATTTGCCCTGAAATAGGAAAATCCCACCCAAGATCAATGAACTTTCCCATGATCTGCCTCTTGCCTGCTCTGATTCCAGTGGCGAGTAGGATGGTAAAATTTGCCCCATAGAGTAAGAATATAAGGACTCCATTTTACAATAGAAATGAGGAGACATATTGGAGGGGAATTGTCTCATTCCACCTGCCACAGAAATTGGAATGGACAAGAGGGTGAACCACACAATGGTTCATTGACCTTGGGCAGGATTCTCCTGTTTTGGGACAAGCATAGCCAGAGAATTCCACCCATTTTTCTTTAAGGGTTATTATTCTGTGGAATTCTATTCTCCAGAAAATAGTGGAGACTGGGTTTTAAAGTTTGTTCAAGGCTGATTTAGATGGATTTTAACAGAGAAGTATTTTAGGGGAAGACAGAAAGCTGGAGTACCGGATCAGTCACGATAATGTTGAAAGGAGGAACATCCTCCTACTCCTGCTCCTAAATCCTATGTTCCTCTCTGTACCTATACATATATATCCTTTTTATGGGTAAGCTTTACCAAATATATCTGGAATTAAGAATCTCCTGATGGTCATGAAACCATTATCGATTGTTGGAAAAATCCATGTGGTTCACTAATGCTTTTTAGTGAAGAAAATCTGTTGTCCTTACCTGATCTGACCTACATGTCACTCCAGAGCCACAGCAATGTGGTTGAATCTCAACTGCCTTCTAAATACAACTAGGGATGGGTAACAAATGCCAGCCAGCCAGCGATGCCCATGTCTCACAAATGAATAAAACAAACCTCAGGTTCCGTCCTTCAGACACGTGGCATGTACCCTGAATGATCAGAAACAAATTTTTGCTCCAATGTCACTGAATCTTTCTTTTGAACCAGTAAACAAGTAAATTTAATCTGAACAATTAACAGAATCAAATTTCCCTTCCAGTATTAATATAAACAGATGTTAGATATCCTTTGAAGCGAGCAACATTTCCCAAACTGATTCTCTTTATTTGACTCTGCTTACCAGTTCATCAAGATAAAAAAAAAGCCTAAACCAGAACAGATTGTCTAAAGGCAGTTTAAATTTAATTAATTTATGATGCTTCTTGAATGAACGATTCAAGACATAGGTTTATTCCCACACAATTAAAATTTCATATAAAAAAATGTAATCAATGTTACAGTTTGTAATAGGGTGGATCAAAGTTTAATCTAAGCGTAGGCTGTTAAAATTCTTAACCTATTCCAAAAGGCTCTGGTCTTTTGGTGAAACAGAATGCATGAACCAGAAAATAATCTAATGATCTAAATCAAACACATTACAGCTCCTCTATGAAATCTGTTTTCAAATTAAATATACATTTGTACACACTATTCAAAATCATTACATTGCAACATGTCATATAAATAGTCTGATTTTTTATTGTTATTGTTAGAAATTCTAATTATTTTAGGTTTCTCATCACCCTAATCCACTGTTTTATGATCAGACAATAAGCTGTCGGGTTATGTGCTGGGTTTATGATATGACCTCGGGTGGGATTTTTCTGTCCTCAAAATGTGGTGGCGGATGGGAAAGGCAGCATTTTCCCCGCTAAGTGCAATGGCAACTTTTCATGCCACCTTATCCACTTCCCACCTCAGTACCAATGCAAAATCTGGAAGCACATGGATCGCAGGTGGACAGCCTCTCATTTGCCCACTCTGCTCCTGACCTCAGTTGCTCTTTTCTGCAGGTAAGATATTTAAGGTGTGGCCACGATCTGCCTTCACCATGTCTCCAGGCCAGGATTGCACCACGGAGGAAATGGCCCTGGAAAGCAATTAGAGTGTGACTCAACGACACTTTGTTGGGCCATGTTCAGCACACTGCGAGGCTCACTGAGAATTCCCGTAATCAGTGATAGCTGCAGGCAGATCCACCAATCTTGCCACTCGGGCTTAGGAGGTCAGTGCAAATCGGACATAGAATAGGTCTACCGTTCAGTGTGGGAAGAGGATGAATGTTCTCATCTATTATAGCAGTGTAAGCCAACCATCTGATCACCCTCAACTCACACATTCACAAGTATATCAGAATGTAGCAGGATGATATTCCACGGGGATCTCTCAGTTGAAGCCATATCACCACTTATTCACTCACATACACATGTGCTACTCCATCTGGAAATATGTCCTGACGCATTCTCATCCTGTCCACTGCTTCACTCCCAGATTCACAAGGCAGGCATCCTGATCATTTGCCTTAGCATGTGTCCTGCTCTCAGTCATTCCATTTGATTTCATGCAGGATAAACTTGCACACAACAGGAGGGAGAGTTCCAGCCCCGGGAGTGAAATGGCTGGAATGGATTCTTGCACCAAGTATGAGGAATGTGTCAACACATTGGCTGTAGAGGAATAAGACTATTTATGTGGCAATGGTGAGATTCTTGGCACCAACCCAATTGACAATACTGCATCCTATCAAGACTCCGCAAGATCTTATATATTTCAATAAGTTTGCTGCTCATTCTTTTAAAGTGCTGTCAATGGGTGCACATTGCCTATATATCCGCTGTAAAACACTTCAGTCAAATTAGTGGTCAATGTGATCATTTGATCTAGAATGAGAGAGTAATATCAGTTTTTCTGACATTGCACATTGAGAAATGTGCTTCTCCATTGAAAGCTCGACCCAGTTTTCCAGCTCTATTTGTAACCATTCTACCATTTATGAGAAGAAAGTCAGGAGTGTGATGGAATACTCTCCATTTGCCTGGGATAATGCAGCTCAAACAACACTCAAGAGACTTGACACCATCCAGGACAAAACAGTCCATTTGATTGACACCTCATCCATAAACATTCAATGCCTTCACCACAGATACACAGTAGCAGTTATGTACCACCTACAAGATGCATTGCAGGAATTCACTGAGGTTCCTTAAGTAGTATTTTCCAAATCCATGACCACAATTTTCGAGGATGACAAAGCAACACCATCAGCTGCAAAACCCCCTCCAGGCCACATAGTGTCCTGACTTGGAAATGTATCGCCGTCATTGGATCAAAACCCAAGGGCTCCCTCCCTAACATTAGTGTGGGTGTACTACATCACATGGACTGCAGTGGCTCAAGAAGGCAGCACACCGCCATCTTTCTATCTGGCTTTTAATTTAAACACCTTGCAAGCATTCTAGTTTAATGAGACAAACAAGGAAAGTAATTGACCCTTTAATTCATTCAGCTATTTTGTTATTTAATACTTTTGGTACCAACTCAAATTAATAAACTGTTGCAACTCATTAACTCTTTTACTGAACTTTAACTCTTAACTGCGCATTAACTTTGACCGAACTTCAAGTACTTAATTGAAAATACATACTACCGAGTTTAAGGAACACCTTGGCCAAGAAATATCCTTTATGTAGAATGTGTTTTCTTCTCTGCAGAAAGTTCTCTCAGGTCACACGCTTTTTACAATATCTCAATCGAGTTGTCACTGAAACAAAGGCTGTGATGCTTTTTATCTACAAATCCTCAACATACTTCCAGAAGATTCTCTGTTATTCAGCCAACTGTGTAACCAGAAACCAATCACCTGGCTCAAACACCCAAATGAAATTACTTGCAAGTGACACCATTATGCTTACTTCACTTGACATGTTCCACACATAATGACAATAAATCGAAACCACAATCTGAGTCAAATGTAAACAACTTTCCTTATTTGGCTGACACAAGAAGTTCAGACCTCAGCTCCCAGACCAGAGCCTTACCCACATCAACTTCACCACCGGCTTCTGCTTTTAATTAAAAGTTGACCAAAAGCCCCAGCAGCCAGAATAACCATTTTAAAGTGAGTATTTGATTTGATTTATTATTGCCACATGTATTAACATGCAGTGAAAAGTATTATTTCTTGTACGCTGTACAGACAAAGCATACCGTTCATACAGAAGGAAACAAGAGAGTGTAGAAGGTAGTGTTACAGTCATAGCTAGGGTGTAGAGAAAGAGAGAGTTTAAAACAGTTAGAATGAAGTTTTAAAAACGTAGAAAGAGAGTAAGAGATAGAATTAGAAGGTATGCTGGGCACAGCTTGCAAGGAGTCACCTCACTCCAGTGCTGTCTTGGAAATTCAAATTCACTACTGGCATTATTATTATTAAATCTTTGTGTAGCTGTTATTTCTCCATCTACAACCTTCTCAAGAGCAATTAGGGATGGGCAATGAATGCTGTAGTGCAAGGGTTTACAAACTATGGCCCGCAGGCCACATCCAGCCCGCAGCAGGCCCCATCCGGATTGGAGTTTGGACACCGCTACTTTAGTAGACAATGAGACCCACATCTCATGAATGAATAAAAAAATACTTAAAAAATGCCATTAAATGCCTGGCTGCTGATTGGGTATGTCTCCGAACACCAGGACTGAGATGAGAAGAAACCTCTTCACTCAGAGGGTGATGAACATGTGAAATTCTCTACTGTAGCCAGTTGTGGAAGCCATGTCATAGAATATATTTAAGAAGCAAATAGATTTCTGGACTTTACGGGGTATGGAGAGAGAGAGAGAGAGCAAGATCGGCCATGATCGGGGCAGGCTGGAAGGGCCGAATGACCTCCTCCTGCTCCTATTTTCTGTGTTTTTATGTTAAACAAAAACATATAAGGTGTCGGCTTATTGTTTGTAAACTGAGTGTTCATGTGTGTTTTGTGTATAAAGGAAGTGATGTATCAGTAATATGGGCCACATGAAACAGCATGTAAGAGCTGCTAAAGAACTCTGGTATACTATTTTTGTTGTTAGTCCTTTGTCATCATCTCATTTTCACCCAGCAACTTCACACCACTATCATATTTAATTGGAGAGACGGCTAGTCAGAGTTATACTGTGATTATAACACAGTCCCTATTTCTCAAAATAGATCAGTGCAGTTTCTACAGAGTCAAGATGACTGCAGGAGTCACAAACAAGAGGCACTCTGTCCTAGTAACCATCATGATGTGGAGATGCCAGCATTGGACTGGGATAAACACAGTAAGAAGTCTGACAACACCAGGTTTAAATCCAACCGGTTCATTTGATAGTAAACTCACAAGCTTTCAAGGATCCCTTCTTCATCAGATGAATGAAGAGTAACCACTACGTAACCAGCAGCATCATATTTCTCTGAGCACAAATAAATGGTCTTCAGACAAAATCAGCCAAATTTTAAGAGAAGGCTCAGCATTAAAGACCCTTTAAAGGTTAAATATTTGATGAAGATAAAGAAGTATTTTGATGTTGTGTCCTTTGCCCATCTGTTCCTACAATATCGGAGCCACTGCTGAGAAAGCTTCTATTGCCAACACGAATAGAAGAAGCAAGAAAAAAGTAAACCACCCAATTTTACATGCAAGGAAAATATTTAATCCCACTCATTCTTAATCCTGTTTTCCAGCTGAAGAATATGTTGAAGATTTGTCTAATTAAAAACATTTTTAAGCCCAAAGCAGCACCAATTGCCCTTTGGAAGTTTAGAAGTCACAAACTAATCCACAGGCATGGATTTTCTCCATGACGGTGAGTTTCTCGCTCTGATTCCACGCTGCTCGCTGTCCCAGACACTAACATGGTTTTAGAGGAGTATCAGATGTACAAATACAGATCATTTAATTACATCTAGTTTCCTTCTCTAACTCTCTGTTAGTTCTGTGAAGGCCAATTTCAATACAGTGATTTTGAGTCCGGCAAACATCACTGGTTTTAGCAAAGATAAGCATATATTCAACAATTTGACCAGAATATTAAGAGAGCCTTGCCACCAGAATGCTTAACTGAAACATTTTATATACTGTAATGTTGCCAGGAGCTGGGGGTTGAACTAAATGGTGTGGAGATCTCAAGAACTCCAGTTTTTCAGACATAATATAAGGGTGAATGGTTACTTACAGGTTTTCAAACAGAAAAAAGGCAACAAATACCTGCCTCGTCCTTGAGCCTAACTTCATGCACAGTTCTACATACAATAAATTCTTCCTTCTTCAAGGCAGCCTCCCCTTATTCACACGTGGGCTTCTCCCTTGTCAGGATTCAATAAGAGCATAAGAAACAGTAACGGGAGTAGGCCATTCAACCCCTCAAGCATGATCCACCCCGCCCATCATTCCATAGGATCAGGGCTGATCCAATATTCCTCACAGCCACTTTCCTGCCACTTTCCTGTAACTATTGATTCTCTGACTGATCCACAATCTATCTCAGCCTTACATATACATAAGGACTCTGCTCTTTGTGGCAAGGAGTTCCAAATACTCACAAGTGACTGGGGAGAAGAAATTCCATCTCATCTGAGTTTTAAATTGATGCTCTTTATTCTGGGACAGTGCCCTCCAGTTCAAGACTCTTCCATGAGGAGAAACATCCTCTCAGCATATAAATACTCTGCTATAAAGCCTGGTAAGGCTGCACAGCTGATCCATGTTACACCAATTCCTCATCAGTCTGCCATGTGGTTTTCTGTGGCTATCAAAGATCTTACCAGAAACTGGAAGATATTAAGAGGAAAATACACACAGACAGTTAGGTCTTGGTTGAGGAGAGAATGAGAGCCAGGCCGGGAAGAGACCAAAAGAGACCTGCTGAAGGTGAGGGGAATCTCAGAACATTTCTGAGGTCCTGCAGGGAGCAGAGGCATATGTATGCAAGAGGGATGAGTCTGTGTGGGCAAGTGTGAGAGGAGTGAGTGTGTGTGCAATGTGTGAGGGGTATAAACATGTGTGCACATGTGTGAGAGGAGTGAGTGTATGTGTATGCATGTGAGAGGGTTAAACATGTGTCACATGACTGAGAAAGGTGAACGTGTGTGCACGCATGGGACAAATGAACATGTATTCGTGCGTGAGAGGGGTGAGTGATTGCAAATGTGTGAGAGGACTGAGCATTTATGCATGAGAGTGTTAAGCATGCGCACATATATAAGAGGAGTGAATTCATGCATGTGGGAGAGCTGAATGTGGGTGCATGCGTCTGAGAAGGGTTTGAATGTTTGTGCATGTGTGTGGGAGGGGTTGAGTGTGTGTGTGCATGATGTGAGAGGAGTGAGTGTATGTGCATGCATGTGAAGGGAATGAGTGTATGTGCACATGTGTGAGAGGAGTGAGTGTGTGCATGTGTGCTTGTGAGAGGAATGAATGTGTGGACGCACATATAAGAGAAGGATGAGTGTGTGTGTACACGTGTAAATTTTTGAGCAAACGATCAGCATGACTCATCCCATTAAAAATGACAAATAATTAGACTTGGAAGTATTTGTTGAATCACAGAGCACTTTAATTAAAATAAATGTTTACATATGGGACAAAAACATCTTTTAAGTTTTTTTATGTTTGCATCTATTGCATAATAACTTCTTTGTGGTTTAATTCTTGAAAAAATAAGAAATTTTCTCTGTTCCTGGGAGGTCAAAAGGCTCAGAGGCTGAAACAGCTTGGGAATCTCTGTTGTACAATAATAAGGACAAAATTGTGATTACAGACAAATCCATGGAGAGCTAGCGAGAGACTGGACTTGCTACAACAGTGAAGTTTCTGACTAATAATGGAAGGGACTTGCCAATCACAAATTCAGACGTGTTTGAAAGCAAGAATGATAATATCACTGTGAAAGAAAGAAAAGAGAGAGCAAACAGGAAAATATAGAGCAGCTAATATGACATCACTTATTGGAGAAAATGCTGGAATCTAAAGAAGTCTTAACACATAATATGTGAGAAGGGTGAGTGCGTGTGCACACATGTGAGAGAGGTGAGCGTGTGTGTGCACATGAGAGAGCAGTCAGTGTGTGTGCTTGCATGAGGGATGAGAGTGTGTGTGCACGTGTGGGAGGAATGAGCATGTATGTGCACGTGTGAAATGGTTAAATGTGTGTATACGCATGTGAGAGGCGTGAGTGTGTGTGCACATGTGTGAGAGCAGTGAGTGAGCATGTGGGCATGTGAGTGAGAGAGTTAATTGTGTGTGCATGCATGTGAGAGGGGTGAGTTTGTGTGCATGTGTGTGATAGAAGAAGTGAGAAAATCCCAATTCATTCAGACAAAGTCAACATGGTTTTATAAAAAAAAGGTATTTGACAAACTTGTTGAAGTTTCTTGAGAATATAATTCAGGGAGTGGATGAAGAGGAACTTCCTAGTAGATGTAGTATATTTGAATTTTCAAAAGGCATTTGATATCGTGGCGCACAAAAGGCAGCTACACAAAATAAAGGCTCATGAAGTTGGAGATAACATATTAGCATGTGTATGGATTAGTTAACAGCCAGGCAGCAGAAAGTGTGGATAAACAGGTCATTTTTAAATTAGCAGGATGCATCTGTGGATTGCTGCAAGGATTAGTTGGAGCTTCAGTTATTGACAATCTGTGTTCATGACTTAGATGAAGAGATAGAGAATAATGTAACTAAGGTTGTTTATGATACAAAACTAGGTGGGAATGCAAACTGTGAAAATGATGCAAAGAGATATAAACAGGTTAAGTGAATGGGTGTAAAGGTGTCAGATGGAGTATTATGGCGATAAGTGCGAGGTTATTAGCTTTGGTCATAAGAATGGAGAGGCAGAAGATTTTTCAAAATGCAAGTATTGCTTTTCAGAGGGACTTGTTCGCAAACGCAAAGATTGTATGCAGGTACAGCAATCAAATAGGAAATGAAATGACATGCTGGCCTTTGTTACAAGTGGATTGGAGGTCAAGAATAAAAAAAATCTTCCTATAGGTATACTGAACTTCGGTCAAAAGTAAAAAAAAGTCAAAGTTTATATATTAGTCATAAGTAAGGTTTACATTAACACTGCAATGAAATTACTGTGAAAGTCCCCCAGTCACCACACTCCACGTCTATTCAGATTAACCACTGTGCTACTATACTGCCCATGAAGTTCAGCTGTGATCATGTTGAATAATGGATTAGTTGGTCAGACAATAACTCGAGTATTGTACACAATCCTGGGCCCCATATCTATGGAAAAATATCATTGCCTCAGATACAGTACAGAAATTCTATGTTCTATGTTCTATGTTAAATTGTTTACTAGATTACTCTTGCAACAAGAGAGTTATCTTAGAATGAGAAGCTGTATAAATTGGATCTCATTGAAACTTACAAGAATCTGAAACACCTTGACTGTGCAGACCCTGGAGAATCTGAACCATGGGGGCACAGTTTCAGAATAAAGGAGTGACCATTTCAGTCTTTGACTGACTCAGAATCTTTGGAATTCTCTACCTCAGGGCACTGTACTTACTTCACCATTGAATATATTTAAAGTTGAAATAAATGGACCTTTAGCTCTTGGGCAATCAAGGGAAGTAGGGAATAGGTGGAAATGTGGAGTTGAGGCAGAATCGAAGAATCCCTATAAAGCAGAAGGAGGCCATTTGGCCAATTGAGAATGGACCAACATGACCTGTATCCATAATTCCACATATTTACCCTGCTAGGCCTCCTGACATTAAGGAGCAATTTAGCATGACCAGTCAATCTAATCTGCACATCTTCAGAGTGTGGGAGGAAAGCAGAGCACCCAGAGGAAACCCACACAGAGACGGGGAGAATCTGGAAAGTCCACACAGACAGTGACCCGAAGTCAGAATTGAACCTGGGTCCCTGGCGCTATGAGGCAACAGTGTTAATCACTGTGGCACCACGTAGCCCATGAGATTCAGCCATAGTCATGTTGAACAGTGGAGCTGGCTCCAAGAACTAGATAGTTTACACTTGTTTCTACTTCTTATGTTCTTTTGTCATGAACATTTTTCTGAAAGCCTTTCAGCAACAGAATCTGTGAAAGCAACCATGCTGTGATCAATGAATGCTGAATAATATTTTAGTTGATTAACTGCAAGTTGACAGCACCCTGCAGTGTGTGATTTATGCAACAAATTCAGTGCAGATGGTTGGAGTTTACGGTCGCTAACAGTTAGACAATGGGCAAAAGTACCAATTGTATTCTGTACTTAGTTGTGGTCTTCCTGTTCTGGAAAGTTACACAATCAGTTCAGTTTTTGTCTGCACGTTTGTATGCTTTATATGAAGAGAGATAGGTTTTCATCAAGGCTGTGGTCTCAGAAAATTCAGAGATCTCTAAGATATCAAACAATACTGAACAAAACTAAACTCAGGATATTAGGGCTGCAGAAAAGAGATGGTCATAGGAAAGAGAGAAGCTTGCAAAAAACTGGAAGATTAAATGATACAGGAGCAGAATTAGGCCATTCAGCCCATCAGGTCTGCCCCACAATTCAATCATGGCTGATATGATTCTCATCCACATTGTCTTGCCATCTTCCAGTAACCATGATCCCTTTATTGATCAAGAATCTGTCTATCTCTGCCTGAAAGACACTCAATGAACTGACCTCCACAGCCTTCAACAGCAGTCAGTTCCACAGATTCACCATCTTCTGGCTGAAGGAATTCCTCCTCACCTCAGTCTTAAGAAAGAACAACAAAGAACAAAGAGCAACACAGCACGGGAAACAGGCCCTTTGGCCCAACGAGCCCGCGCCGCCGTCCTAACGTCTTAATGACGTATCCATGACTTTAGGCTATGCCTATTGTGGAAGATTCCCATATAGGGACCAATATAGGGACAATTTGTTACCCAATCAGTCTAAGAGCACATTTTTGGGATGTGGGAGGAAACCAGAGCACCCGGAGAAAACCCACGCAACCACGGGGAGAACGCGCAAACTCCCGCAGACACAGGCCCAAATCTATGTGTCTGCACAGCAACAGCGATAGTCTCTGAGCTGTCATGTTGCCCATCAGATGGTCCAGTTTAAGCATACACTAACGACTTGACGCACTAGGCCACTCCTGAAGCAACATCCAAGAGCAGCCCTCGCACGACCTGCCGAATGCATGCACCTTGTTGGTCAACAAGGTGGACCGAATAGCCTGTGGAAACAATTAAAGTATTTAAACAGTCCTCCTATATCCCTCTATCTGCAAACCGCTCATGTGGCTGTCCAAGAGACCCTTAAACAACCCTAGCGTGCCTGCTCCCACCACCTTACTCGGTAATGCATTCCACACCCCCACTTCCCTTTGTGTGAAAAAATGCCCTCTAATATTAGTCTTATACATAGCCCCCCTCACCCTAAGGCCGTGACCCCTCGTTCTATCCAATTCTAATGGTGGAAAAAGCTTACCACCATTTACTCTATCTATACCCCTCATAATCTTATATACCTCTAATAGATCCCCTCTCAGCCGACGTCTTTCAAGGGAAAACAACCCCAGTGCGTTCAATCTTTCCTCGTAAGACAGCCCTTCCATACCAGGCAGCATCCTGGTAAATCTCCTCTGCACTCTCTCCAAGGCCTCCACATCCTTCCGGTAGTACAGCAACCAGAACTGGACGCAGTACTCCAAGTGAGGCCTAACCAACGTTCTACACACTTGCAACATCAGACTCCTACTCTTGTATTCTATACCCCTTCCTGTGAAGGCTAACATACCATATGCTTTCTTTATCACATTCTCCACCTGTACTGACACCTTCAGAGACTTGTGAACCTTAAAGAGCATACCTTCACTCTGAAGTTGTGCTCTCAGGTTCTAGTCTCTCCCATTGGTGGAAACATCCTCTCCACATCCATTCTCTCTCGGCTTCTCAGTATTCTGTAAGCTTCAATTACTTCCCCCTTCATCCTTCTAAATTTAATCGAGTTAAAGGCTCAGACTCCTCAACCGCTGCTCATATGACAAACCTTCAGTCCTGCATTCATCTAGTGAACCTCCTCTAGAACCCCTCTAGGGCCAATACATCCTTCCTTCAGAAACGGGGCCCAAAACTTCTCACAATATTCCAAACAGGGTCTGAGTCAAAGGTGATTTTACCATAGGTCATTATGATAAAGTAGTACTTATCAAGCAAAACAATCAGCCTGTTCAGCTATGTTTCTCACAATTAACCAGAGAGATACAAACACTTGGACTGTGGGCAGATGATAAAACAAACAGAGGCACCCTCTACCTGAAGTGTTCAGATGTTTTGTGCTGAAGATCCTGAAGCACAGAATTTGGTAGATTAAGAGATGGATAACAGTAATGTGGATACTCTTGACACACGGGACAAACTGATCACATCCAGAGGCCAATTTTCCAGAATTGGTACTCAGTTGATATATATTGCAGAGAATGGAAGGATGTAATAATTGTGGAATATGTAGGAAAGTGACTGGCAAGTTTAAATATTCATTGAATGTTCAGGATGGCGTTTTAGCGCTGGACTAGTATAGCAGAGACCCAGCGTAATGCTCTGGGGACTCAGGTTTGAATCCTACCGTGGCAGATGGTGAAATTTGAACTCAATAAAAATTTGGAATTAAAAGATTAACGATGATCATGAAACTATTGTTGATCGTCATAAAAACCCATCTGATTCACTAATGTCCTTTAGGGAAGGAAACCTGTCATTCTTACCTGGTCTGGCTGATGTGTGATTCCAGATCCACAGCAATGTGCTTGACTCACAATGTGCTTGACCACCAGCCAATGATGCCCACATCTCAGGAACGAAAATAAAAAATGGCCAAGAGGCAAGGTCCATAGATTGATAAAATGAGGTAAAAGGATGGAGAATAAGAAAGCGCAGTTCTAATACTAATATTGTGTCTCGAAGTGACTCTTGTGTCAGTAAACAATCATGTACTGTCAACAAATCCTCTTGTAGTATACAAGGGAGACCTTGCGGTAGTAGTTCTGAGACACATAAAAGTACAAGTAGAGGACATGTCTTGAATAGATTCGGTACTGAAAAAAGGCCATACTATAATCTACACTAGGGGAACAGAATTAGAAATCCTCACCATCAGGAAGTTTTGGTGGCTGTCTATTAAAGGAAATTAAATAGTTGGAGAGAATTTGCAGTTTATTCTAAGGCTTTTACTGCATTGCCAGATTTGTACTACAAAGGCTTTGCAGATGGGGTGTTAGAAGGTTAAGGTGAGGCTAGTTGTTAGGAATTTTGATGAGAAATTGGGTTAGAGGGGACTCTCACATAGCTGAAAAAAATAGTCTTGAAAATCATTTGGCCTCTTTTGGTGGGTGTAGGTCAATGAATATAAAAATTGAATTCCTACAGGGTAATTTTTTTTTGAAACAAAAGAAAAAGTAGATGCAGAAGGGGAACTATGGAAATTATCCATCTATGACTAGAATGATGCTTCTAGGATGTGGCTTTTTTGTTGTGAAATCTACTTTGATAAAAATAGTGCTCAACTAAAAACCGATCCCAGAATGTTTTATTATTTTTGTAACAGAAACTCCACAGACACCTTCATAACGCATGTTGACTTTGAGAAATGTGTTATTAACAAGATTAGGGTAGAATTTAAAATTAGAAGTCAGGCTCCCATGTTAATAGGATTTAACATCCTATTAAAAATATTGGTTGAGATTTTTTGTATTTGTTTAAGGGATGTAAGTATCTCTCTGGCAAAGCCAGCATTCATTACTCAATCCTGATTGCACTTGAGAAGAGTATGTCTGGTGTGATGATACTGTGCCTTTAAGAAATCTATTTGTGTCACATTCCTTGTGCATGATTTTTTTGTTAGGACTCTTCTATTTATTGATGCCACTTTGTCTATAAGTGGAAGCCTGCAGGTTGATTCAGCAGAAGCATAATTGAGCCTAATTGCTGATATGTTTATTTTAGTCTGGGCTAATGGAATGTTGTTATTTTAGTGTTTTCCACTGCTGTGGCCCACTCAACGCCATGCTGCCAGCCTCCTGGGACAGGACTAGGCCCCACTCCCTGATTTCTGGAGTGAATATGCTGATGCACTCAGTAGTACACAGAGTGTGGGAGTGTCTTCTCTGAACTCCCACTGATAAACAAATGTGAACTACTCCAGTTTTCACACAAATTCAACACTTAGAATCTTTTTGGGAAAAAAACAGATAAATCATTAAAAAATAAATCTGGAGAAATTTGTATTTAAGTTTCTATTCTTCGGTAATCCAAAGAACATGACACTAGTGATTTATGGTGAGGCTAATCTTCTGACGTGCAGCTAGTTTCATAATGGATTAAAATGGAAAATGTTATCCTTCAGCTTGGGAAGCTAACAGCAGTGTTATTAAAGTATTTTTGCTGCTGAAATACTGGCGCCTGTGAAAATGGTAGATATGGTATCTTTGTCAAATATTTTAAATGAGATTCTGTACAATAGGCATTCTGAGGATAAAACATCTATTAACTGCTCAGCAGGTAATAGTGGGATAATGCACATCCAAAATATAGGACCTGATTCTCCCATTGTGACCCATAATTTTTTTGGCAGGTCTGGTTGGGACAATAGTACTATCAGTCTTTTTCTGGGATTTGCGCATGTGCGGACAGCACACGTGCATCTCCTAGAGCCGGAGAACAATCGGAGTCCAGACCATGCTGGAAGCCGGCGGGAAGAGGGTAAGTGATTTAAATCTTTTTTTTAATGTAGTTTAAATATGGTTTGCACTTGCCGGGCCTGATAGTATCTGCCACTCTGCCAGGAATAGCGGAGTTTGGAATAGCTCCCCAGAGCAATTCAGCTGGCCAGCAAATGGGGAGACTGACAGATTGGGACCACTGAGCATGCGGGACTGTCAAACTCTGTGTCAATAGGCCCAACCCTCCCCTCCAGGTTTTAAATGAGATTCATGATTGGGACCTCTGCAATGCATAGAGTTCAGAGATTCAATGAGAAGTTGAACTGAGAAAACAGTCATGATCTAGAACAGTTTTCCCACTAATTCAGTACTTTTGAGAGAATCGCTCCCAAAGCATGAGTAAGAAATGCTTACAATGAACTTCACTGACTTGAAACAAATGCTGGCAAGAAAAGAATCTCTAAAATTACATGACTGGATACAAATTATCAACCAACTAACTGTTTTGCAAAATGAAATGCATGTATGAAGAAATTGTTAGGAGTCCTAGAGGAGGGATGTTTGCAATGCGATGCTTTACAGTATAAAGATATTTGATGTGATTTTGCATTATAATTCATTTTTATTTTGAATCATAGAATCCGTACAGTACAGAAGGAGGCCATCCAGCCCACTGAGTTTGTACCGACAATAATCCCACCAAGTCCTATTCCCATAACCCCATACATTTACCCTGCTAATCCACTGGCATTAACATGGACAATCAACCTAACCCGCACATCTTTAGACTATGGAAGGAAACCCACGCAGGCACAGGGAGAAAGTGCAAATATTCCACACAGACAGAGAGAGTAAAATCTAAATTGTGTTTAATTGAATGCAGATAGTGGGCATTCATGAATATCTGTATAAACTGACACAGAACGCAGAGTATATCATCAGCCCTGCAACTCCCTTTCAATTGGATTTGTTAAGTTCTTTAAAGGTTCTTTTGTTACGGTATATCAGCAATGACTTTTTTGAAAAGGGCACATAACTCCTAGTTATTTGTAACTTTCTAATTTCTTCCAAAGAGGTATAAGTAGCTGCAGACATAAAACATTGGGTTAGGATATGGATGCTTGCAATGTGTATATTTGTAAATAAATGTGGAAGTGTGTAAAGATTAATCCTTTCACCATCTGGATTTCTGGAATTGAATACTAGGCAAGCACATTCCACCAATTCTCCATCCTATACACAACACTGCTGATAATAACCCCCTGGTCTCCTGTTCAAAATTCTATTTGTACAATCTTTTTCTGATGTTGTGACTTTGTCCGACAAACGTCTTCCCTGTAGAGGCAGCTTGATGCACAGTGGTTAGCACTGCTGCCAGACAGCACCAGGGACCTGGGTTCGATTCTGGCTTTAGGTGACTATTTGAAGTTTGCATATTCTCCCCTTGCCTAGGTGAGTTTCCTCCCACAGACCACAGGTGTGAAGGTTAAGAGGATTGACTATGCTGAATTGTCCCTTAATGTCCAAAGATGTGTGGAACAGCCATGATAAATGCACAGGGTTATGAGAATAGGGCAGAGGGGAGAGCGTGAGGGAGGATGCTCTTTTGGAGAGTTGGTATAGATTTAAGGGCCGAATGGCGTCTTTCTACACTGTAATTAATGTATCGTTCTATACCATCAAGATATGGATTATTTATACAAAATAATCCACTTTATGGATTATTTTATGTAGCAGACACAGAATAAACTTATTCTAATGAAACACAAACCAATCCAAGAACAGACCCATACTAAAAAGATTCACATGGAAGGTTCCGATCCTAATTTTGAAGGCAAGCACTGCAGAGACATTGCTGAGTTGATTCCAATTTCTTGATGTTCTATTGTCAATGGAAGTACCAGATCACTGAGCTGGAACATAGTAGATTTTGAAAAATAGGACTGAAGGATTATTATTTGCAAGGTACGTGATTCTGTAAATGTTTCAATGATGAGTAAGAATTATCATCAATTTAGGAGATACTTGAAATGGAACACTCTCAGTGAAATGCCCATTAACATTCAGACTGTAATCAGGGATAGGTTAGTAATTACCGCATATTACTGCTGTGTTTGTTTTCAGGCTGAAGCATAAGCAATAGCAGTTCGTGACAACAATTTACATTTTGATAACACTGAATGAATTTTGCTGCCCTGATTTCAAGTTTCAGTCTCTAGTAGAGGAACAGTTTGGAAATATTGTAACATCAATCACTATCACTTCCAGTGGGTGGAACTTTTTCACCTTATCCCTGCCCAAAAGACAGAACCATTTGTGGATAGGGAGCCTGTTGAACTCTTCAGTGGATTTTGCCATAACCTGTTAACTGAGCAATCTCCACAAGCAATCAGGGAGGGTGAGTGAGATGACGCATCGATCTTGTCAAAGGAAGAACTTATTTTTAAAGGCAATTTGGTATGTGATAGAATAGGTTGACTGGACATGGATTGAGGATGCAACAAGCAGAGAAATGGAGGGACCCCTGAGGTCCCTCAGCCTTATCTGGAGTTCCTTCTGAGGAATCCCCTTTCATGGGGAGCATGTGGTTTCCTCACTAGAGAGAACATCTTCCAGCAAGCCCATAAAGGCAAGTGAGCTCAGCCTATTGAATGCGGGGCTTGCTAAGTGGATATAAAGCAGCATTTATTTAAATACATTAATCATGCCGGAAATCCAGGTGTTGTAAAATCGCAAGAGCCTAATACCGCTCTTGATGGCAACGCCATTATTCCCACGAAACTCATCTCCAAACTCGGTGGCCTGGGCCTTGGCACCTCCCTTGGTGACTGGATCCTGAACTTCCTAACTCATAGACCAGAATCAGTAAGAAGAGGCAAGAACATCTCCTCCACAATCATCCTCAACACTGGTATCCCATAAGGCTGTGTCCTTAGCTCCCAACTATATTCCTGATACATCTATAACTGTGTGGCCAAATTCCCCTCCAGTTTGATTTTCAAGTTGCTGACAACACCACTGTAGTGGATCGGATTTCAAACAGTGACGAGACAGAGTACAGGAATGAAATAGAGAATCTGGTGAACTGGTGCAGCAACAATAATCTCTCTCTTATTGTCAGCAAAATGAAGGAAATTGTCATCGACTTCAGAAGCATAAAGGAGAACATGTCTACATCAACGAGGATGAAGTAGAAAGGGTTGAGAGTTTAAAGTTTTTAGGTGCCCAGATCACAACTAACCTGTCCTAGTCTCTCCCTGCTGACACTATCATTAAGAAAGTCCATCAATGCCTCGACTTCCTCAGAAGACTAAGGAAATTGGCAATGTCAACTCTCACCAACTTTTACAGATGCACCATAGAAAGCATTCTTTCTGTTGTATCACAGCTTGGCATGTTTGCTGCTCTGCTCAAAACCGCAAGGAACTACAAAAGGTTGTGAATGTAGCCCAATCCATTACACAAACCAACCTCACATCCATTGACCCTTCCTGTTGCCTCGGCAAAGCAGCCAGCATAATTAAGGACTCCACAATCCCCGGAACATTCTCTCTTCCACCTGCTTTCTTTGGAAAAATGATACAAAATTCTGAGGTCACATACCAACTGACTCATGAACAGCTTCTTCCCTGCTGCTGTCAAACTTTTGAATGGACTTACCTCACATTAAGTTGATTTTTCTCTACATCCTAGCTATGACTATAACACTACATTCTACACTCTTGTTTCCTTCTCTATGAATGGCAATCTTCATCTTTATAGTGTGCAAGAAATAATGCTTTTCACTGTATGTTAATACATCTGACAATAATAAATTAAAGCGAATCTGGTGTGGATTCTGAATTTTTGGCTCTCGCACGATTTTACCCATTGATGGGTGGCGTAAGCCAATAAAATTCCTCCTATTTTCTTTCAAATGGAATTTTAAACCTTCAGTACAGTGACTGTTCAGTGCTAAACTGAGGAGACAAAGTAGATTTTGGAGTTTGCCAGAATAGGTCTCATGATTTCAGATAGTGACAACATCGCTCAGGCATACTTAGGTCATGGGGTGGCACCGTGGCACAATGGTTAGCCCTGCTGCCTCATAGGGCCAGGGACCCCGGTTCAATTCTGGCCTTGAGTGATTGTGTGGAGTTTGCACATTCTCTCCACGTCTGCATGGGATTCCTTCATCTGCTCCAGTTTCATTCCACAATCCAGAAATGCGCAGATTAGGTGGATTGGTCATGCTTAATTGCCCTTTAGTATCCAAGCAGATGTAGGTTAGGTGGATTAGCCATGGCAAATGCATAGGATTATGAAGATAGGATGGAGAGGAAGTGCCTTGGGTGGATTCTCTTTCAGAGAGTCAGTGCAGATATGATAGGCCAAAAAATTCTGCATTGCATAAATTTTTACTTGATCCCAGTGGTAACCCTGTGAGCTATGCATATGTACAAGGGGTCTGATGTTGTTCCTCGAGCAGTATCATTCAAGCCTTATAAGGATCTTAGTGTAATTGCATTGACTGAGATGAAGAGTTCAACAGCTATGTCCAGCCTTACTGCTTTCATGAGATAATTGTATTTCTTGCTACATTGAATCCAGGTTGCGTGTGACTGATGTTGCTCTCTGGAATTATTTAAAAAATGGCCTTAGGGATGTTACAGCAGCTTTGGGGACAGAATCTCCCTCCTGACCCTGACCCCTGCACATGAATCTTCAAGGATATCTGAGAATATGTGAACAGTTCTACAACTCATTACGCAAGAATAATATCTCTGGGAATATGCAACTTCAAGTGCTGGAAGGACTTAAGACTGGGAAAGTTTCAGATCTGCCGTTGTGTGTTTTCAGGCTCGCCATATGCATTCTGTCTGCAAAATTCTGAGCGAACCTGTTGCTCACTGCAGAAGTGTATGGGCGGGACGTAATGCACCCAAAAGTCTGCAGAGGGAGGTAATGCACATGTGCAGGCCTCTGATGCTGTGCATGTACATTAGCAGTAAGAACTCAGTAAGAATCTAGCAACACCAATTTTAAATCCAACTGATTTATTTGATAGTAAATCTGCGAGCTTTTGACTTTCGTCTTCGTCAGGCAAATGACGAAGAAAAGGGGGAACTGTCAGGCCCCTGCTACTGCAGGCAGTCTGAAGCAGCTCCCTTCACTGCAATCTTGCGGGCCTGCAGCCTGAGATTAGTCCCTGCCTTGACCCTCCCCCCCCTCCCAGACCGATCATGGATATCCCCTCCCCCAGCAATTTTGGATTTGCCATGTCCCACACCAATTGCGGACCCACCACCCTCCCCCCACTAATTGCTGCAGAGTGGCAGCAGCCCCGCTCCTCCCGTTAAACTCTTCCCCCATCAGCTCCTCTTTATTAACCCCATTCCCACTTGCACCACCCCCCGATTAGCCCCACTCCTAGCGTTGTCCAGTGTGCATTCCCCAGCTGCCCAGTGGGCATTTTTCAGGTGCCAGTCTGGCACTGTCCAAGGGCCATCTCCTTTTGCCCTTCCCCTTCCCAAGGGAGCCTCAATTGCCTCCAGTTCCACCAGTGAGACCAAGTCGACTGCTCCCTGTTTATGGGGAGCATGTCTATTCCTTACTGGCGCAAACCTTTCCCACGAGGTTATAAAAGGGCCTGGACCCTGACAATTGAACAGGTGCAAAACAGCATTAAAATAAATTTGAAGTACATTAATCTGCCTCTCGCCCATTTCCAGCAAGAAGCTGACTGCGTTGGAAATCCATCACTTGTAAAATGGCGCTGGTCACGCTATTTGCTTTATATCCCCAACATCCCCCCCCCCACCACCAACATCCCCCCACTCCTCCCCCACTTTATCACCATGTCAAAATCCGAAAATGGCGCAAGGTGATAGAACATAGAACATAGAACATTACAGCACAGAACAGGCCCTTCGGCCTTCGATGTTGCGCCGACCAATATAAAAAGCAATGCCCCTCCAAACTAAACCATTCCCTTCTCTTCCATATACTTATCAACTAACCTCTTAAACGCCACCAAACTTGGCGCATCTACAACTGCTGCAGGCAGGGCATTCCACTCCCGAACCACCCTTTGGGTAAAGAACCTACCTCTGATATCCGTCCTATAACTATCACCCCTTAATTTAAAGCTGTGTCCCCTCGTGCTAGCTTTTTCCATCCTAGGAAAAAGGCTATCACTGTCCACCCTATCTAAACCTCTAATCATCTTATATGTTTCAATAAGGTCCCCTCTTAGCCGCCTCCTTTCTAACGAAAACAACCTCAAATCCCTCAGCCTCTCTTCATAAGACCTGCCCTCCATACCAGGCAACATCCTGGTAAACCTCCTCTGTACCCTCTCCAATGCCTCCACATCTTTCTTATAATGTGGGACCAGAACTGCACACAATACTCCAAGTGCGGCCGCACTAGAGTTTTGTACAGTTGCAACATGACGTTGCGGCTCCGAAATTCAATCCCTCTACCAATAAAAGCCAAGACTCCATATGCCTTCCTAACAACCTTCTCGACCTGACTGCCTACTTTCAGGGATCTATGCACATACACACCAAGATCCCTTTGTTCATCTAGACTACTAAGAATCCTACCATTTGCCCTATACTCTACACATTTATTATTTCTGCCATAGTGCATTACCTCACACTTATCCACATTAAACTCCATTTGCCACCTCACGGCCCAGCTCTGCAACTTGATGGTAAAATTGTACCCATAGTTTCTGATCTGTTTTGCATTGGCTGATTTCAATCAAAAGAGTGGGTATTGGAGTTAAGAAATCGTTGCTTTCTGGTAACCATTTGTTTCTGAGTGAGTTTGAGTGTGTGTGTGAGAGAGTTTGAGTGTGTAAAAGAATGTGAATGTGTGAGTGAATGGGAGATACCGGAAGGGAAATTTCAAGAATGTAATGGAAACATATAAATGTCAGAAGTGAATAGTTTAGAAAATTAAATAACTTCGTCCCAGTACCTTTTAAAAAAACATGTTTTCAATCGTGGCTTGGTGGGGGTGTAAGAGATTCAGAAGGTCCACATCAAAAACATGTTTCCACCATGGCAAAGGAATTACTGTGTAAACTGAGCAAACATGCCTCCTGAACAAACTTGTAACAATATTTGACTTAGCTTTTGATGATTGTGATGATACTATTTTAAATAGACAAATTATATGTGTTTTCTAAATACAAAAATAAGTCAGTGATAGTCACTAAAGCCTTATAAAGATGCAAGTAGATGTTTTACAGCTGAAATTCCAAATCTCCAATATAAAGTTACATTATTAATTACCAATTTATCGCTTTACAGTAAAAGGTTTATGAAGAAGAAACAATGCCCATAGAAATCAATTTAAACTTAACTGAAAAGCTTAATTGAGGCATTTGAAATTACTGTTTAATATGACAGATATCCCAGACAGAATTCCTGATGTGAAACTTCAACCTGCCATTCAAAGCGATCAGACTTGTCAGGGAGCACACATTCTCTTGGTCAAATTCTGCCTTCATCTATAATTTAGCTGTTACATCAAAAATGCCATTAGTAAGTAATTCCCTAGATTTCTATATTACCATATTTTGAACAAGACATTTTGGGAATTTCATTTTGTGAATTTTCACTCACAACTGAGCAATTATCCTAAAATAAAGAAGTATTTTCATTGATGCACAAGATGATGCCAAATGCAAACAGGAAGAAAGTTTAAAAAGTTGTGTTGAGAATGACTGATTTTGCAGGTTGCATCATTCATTTCAAAAACTCCATACAGCAGAGTGCTTTTGCATAAATTAAAGCAAAATACTGTGGATTTTGGAGATCTGATATAAAAGTAAAGTGTAGGAAAAACTCAGCAGGTCTGGGAGAATTTATGGAGAGAGAAACAGAGTTAATGGAGTGAATTCTCCAGTGCCATCCACAGCCAGAATTATCACGAGCGGGCTGGAAAATGTGGTGGACCATTTACGGATACATTGACTTTGGGTTGGAATATCCGGTCTCTGGACAAGCGCATTGGACAATCCCGTCCAATGTTTCAGGTCAAATATGAGTCTTTGGAACGGAAGGAAGGAATTATACTGTTGAAAGAAGGGTTGGAAGGAGGAACAAAAGAAAAAATCTGGAAAAGGGGAGAGGGACATAAATGTTAAATAACAAAAGATAACAGAATAAGAAATGAAGAGAATAACTAGTAAAGAGACACAACATTGGTCCAGAGAAAGTGTTAATGACTGGAATGTAAGCTGTACTGTCTAAAAACAAAAACAAGATCTCAGCTCTTAGTGAGAAAAAACAAAATGGAGGAGACAGTTTATGATCTGAAGTTGTTGAACTCAATATTGAATCCTGAAGGTCCACTTAACAGCCCTCTGAAGCGGCCACTCAGTTCAAGGGAAATTAAGGATGGCCAATAATCCTCAAGAAATAAATAAAATCACATTATCTTTTAATAACCTTGATCTTCCTTTGAATAGTTTTCTTTTCAATGCCGGTATGTTTATTTATATAAAATTAATGAGTACAAAGTGGATAAAAGTTTATATTGTCATCAATGTTATGTATTGCTTTGAATGATTTATGAGAAGAAGAAGGACATTATGTATTTCAAAGGGAATGTTGAATGACAATTATATTTGGTTCCCAGCTGAAAACTAAGTTTGCCCTGTAGCTCTTGATTCCGCTGAGGTGACATAATCAGATTCACGAACAAAGCTGGCCCAGTTCCACCAAAATATCAGGAATGCATTTGAATTGTCCAGCCCTGCAACGGAGTCATAGTGTACGCGGGCTGGGTTCTCGCATGCTCGTGCCGCCCTGGTAAAAATTGTTTGAAGTAGGAATTGGGGCAGAATCCAAAATTGCTATTTTGAAGGCGTCCCAACTCAACCTGACTCCACACAGATCCAGGTCTTAACTGTTGGCTTTGTGTGAGATATAATTGCTTTCTGGGAATCTCTCGTCATACGGTTATTGTCAATGACAGGGCACTAGAAAATATTGTTTACTCGAAAGAAACATATAATGAAAGCAATTTTAAAAGCTGAAACTGAGTAGCATTACCACCTCTGTGTCAAATCTGCTGGAGTGTAAATTTTGCTGCGCTGTTTTGAACCATTTTTCTTCACATGAATTTGAAAAACAATTAGTAGCAGGTGGAATTAGTGAAGCATTCCTGTTTCAATGCACATTATTGTGTTGACAGATCAAAAATTGTCATTCAAGAGCAGTAAAGAGATTGCATTGCCCCTTGACAGAAAAATGCAACTTCTGCTCAGGACACAGTAAAACAGAAAACAGGAACACCTCCACGTTCATAGATTAGTTCAGCTCAAAATAGATTTTAAAGACTGCACAGAAGATTTTCCAAGGCTTGGAAGGGGTGTTTTGTGAATAAAGGTATTCACTGAAATAGGTTATTGCTTCCTTAATGGGATAGCACACCTTGTCATTCAAATCCACTAAATAGATCTCTGTGACCTTAGCTGATCAGACAGGTGTCTATGTTATTGAGACATGCTAAAATTGAACCTGATGTTTTACTAACCACATTCTTGACTGGAATGAAAGCAGCTGATTATCTTGAAATGACTCCTGTTGTGGAGAGACAGATACAATACCCACGAGTGCCTTCTCACAAATCTAATGAACTTTCCCTGTGATTGCTTTTTTTTTTGCTATTTTGCTCACCAAGCCTAGGCTCAATCGTAAATGTTTACAGATATGAAAGGAAGGCTTTTGATGGGAAAATTTGGGTTTTACGCATGAAATACTCCTTTATTTAAACACACTGACAAGTTAACAAGAATAGAATCTGCTAAGATTTCCGATGTATGTACAGCAGCAGAGAAGTAGAACCCTTAAGAGTATTGACAGGCAGAGAGATCAGGGTGTGCATTTCCGCCAATCACTGAAAATAGCAATGCAGGTGGATAAAGTAATCAAAAAGACTTGCAGCATGTTTACCTCCATCGGTCAGGGCATTGAGTATAAAAATTGACGGGTCACGCTGCAGCTGTACAGAACCTTAACTGGACCTCATTTAGAATATTGTGTACAATTCTGTTCACCATATTATCAGAAGGATGTGGATGCTTTGGAGAGGGTGCATAAGAGGTTTACCAGATGTTGCCTGGATGCTGTCTGGAGGGAATGAGCTTTGAGCAGAAGTTGGAGAAACTTGGTTTGTTCTCAATGGGACAACAAAAGTTGAGGGGTGACTTGATAGAGGTCTACAAGGTGGAAAATCAGATGCTTTTTCCTAGGGTAGAAAAGTTGAGTATTAGGACTCATATGTTTAAGGTGCATGGGAGAAAGTTTAGAGGAAATGTGCAAAGCAAGTTTTTTACACAGAGGGTATTGAATGACTGGAACACACTACCCGGGAAGGTAGTGGGAGCAGGTACAATAGCAGTATTTAAGGGGTCATCTAGATGAATACATAAATTGGATGGGAATAGAAGTATATGGACTCCAAGTGCGCATGGTTTTATTTTAGGCAGACATCATGATTGGAGCAGGCTTGGAGGGCCGGAGAGCCTGTTTCTGTGCTGTACTTTTCCTTGTTCTTTGTTTGTTCTAAAATCTTGAAAAGATCTGTATAAAATATTATTCATCATTAGGCTTCAACCCCAATCATGACACACCATTGATGGGATTTTACAGCCTTGTTCATCCAGAAACCATAAAATTCCAACTGTGTCTCAGTGCTGTCCTGCTGGATCTCCTGCAAGGTCTTGAGCCTCTCAGGCATGGGCTGCAGAACTTCCAGAATCCTGTTGAGTCCCTCAGCTGTGGCCCGTTGTGACACAGCCACGTCCCTCTGGGACTCTGTTGTGGTCTGCTGTGACTTGAACGTTGCTTGGGGCTTGCCAATCATGGTGAGGACCCCAGGCTTTCACTTCAAATGCTGCCCTTGCAATGTTGGCCCAGGAAGCACGCAAGACAGGCAATACCTAGTCCACCTGAAAGGTTTGGGAATCCTCCCAGTAACCTCACACTTCATCCAGTGTGGCTGGCAGGCCCTCCTGAATTAGCTCTGTTGCTGCCTCTCCAGGATCTGAGGGAGAAGTGATCTCAGAGGATCAGCTTGTAGCCTGGGGCCAGCTGAGTCCTCGAATCAGACAGGTCCCCGCATGCCAGAGACGTTCCCTCTTTCACCCAATGTACATTATCAGATGTGCCGTGCTCACCAGAGAGCAAGCCAGAAGCGTCATCACTAACTGGACCCACCAACATGTGAGTATCTGGGATAGTGAGTCATGAAGTAGAAGCTGATACCAAAATGGTGCTACCCTTGGAAGTCCCTTCACCCCTATCCTCTGAAGACTTGTCCAAGCTGTATGGACCAGGATGGATGGGAGATGCAGAAGGGTCCTAGAATCTAAAAGGCCCCAGGGCATCCATATGTGTCCCTGCAACACAGGGCACAAGGTTAAGTGAAGGGAGGGAGAGGAATCTGGGATCCAAGCACATGATGCACATGTCTTCACTGAACATACAACAAAGCACCAAGAAAATTATATCATAGGAATGCGCCTCCAGCCAGTAGCAACCAGGCTGCCCATCTGATTTGTAACCCTATCCTTCAGGGGACCATATGCCTCTATTCCCATCCCATTCACATAGCTGTAGAGATGCCCTTTAAATGCTATCTTCTTCCTGACCTGCCCTTGGCAGCGGGTTCCAGGCACCCACTACCCTCTCTGTGCAAATAAACATGCCTTGTACATCTGCTTTAAACCTGCCCCCTCGCACCCAAAACTTGTGCCCCGAGAACTTGCCTTAGAGTGGGTGGAGGAATGGTGGATGCTCACGTCTTGACAGCAGCCGAACCATACTGTTACAGACAGCCCCCGTCTTCCCTTCTCTTGAGAACTCCATCCCTCAAGGTGGACAAGGAACTGGAGGTCTGGCTCACCACCCACTGTCTTCACCCTCTAATGGATGATACATGGAGACAGAAGGAGCCATGAAAGAATGGGCCCTTAGAGGGCAAGCACAGTGGGGCTGTCTGGGGCAAAGGAAGGAGATGCTTGGAGGGTCAGGGACTGGAAACACGTGTGCTGTAGATGAGAGGATTTGGGAAGGATTTGGAGGAAGATGCAAAATGCAGTTCCACGCTCACCCTTGCTGCACAAGCGAGGTCTTGAGCTTTTCTGGCATTGCTTCTCAGTTCAGGGGGGAGGGAGGGGCCAGTGCCCTGGCACTGACCAAGGCAGCAACTTCCTTCCAGGCCGCATTTCCATCAGCTTTCCTGAGCCTATATTCTCCGGGGAGGGGAGAGGGTGTCCCACCTCACCTCTGCTGCATCCTGCAGTCTCCTGAGGTCGCCCTCAGAGAATCGGGGGGATGATTGTGTGTACATTTTGTGCAGGAATGCCTGCCTGCCTGTCCATTAAATTTTTAATGGAACTGCCCCTCTTTAGGCAGTATGGCAGAACATTCCGACAAGTTCCATGCAGTTTGCCTGTTAGCATTTAGAGGAAGGCAAGTGAGCACTTGCAGGGTGTGCTGATGGGAAGAGGAAGTCGGGGGGTGGGACAGAGATGGGGTGGTGGGATGGGTATGGATCAGTGTCTCAATGACTGGGGACAGGGGAGAGAGAGGGAGGTGCCACACAGCCAGTGGGATCTGGGAGATGGGGGCCTTGTGCAGGAGAGTCCAGGGTAGAGATAAGGGGGGGTCACACTGCCTGATATCTGTAGGGGGGGTATGAGTCTTTCTCTGCCTGAGATCAGTGTGGGGAAATAGGTTTCACTGCCACTCTGCCTGAGATCTGTGGGGTGGAAGGGGGGGGTCCATTGTTACTCTGCCTGAGATTGGTGAGGGGAAAGAGGGGGTTCAATGCTATTCTGCTGGAGATCGGTGGTGGGAAGGGGGGAGGAGCCCATGTTTGGAATGGGTGGCAAGGACATGGGAGGATAAAGAGGTCAGTAATGTTGTGGGGGGATGGAGCAATGTCTGTGGGGGCCAGGGGAAGGTATTATCCAGCCCAGGAGGGTAGTGGCAGTGGGGGCCGTGTTATGTCATTTTTTGTTTCTGTGCATGTGCAGTTGGAGGCACCAATGAGAGCTGCTGGATTTCAGGCACATTAAGCTCCACCCACAGGCTTGTGCAGCGCTATTCAGATTTACAGATATTTTTTAAAGTAGAATGCGTATGGGGGCACCTGAGAACGGGTTTAAAGGTCGGGTCCGAATTACTTCCAGTTTCAAGTCTGCCCAGCACTTAGAATCAAAATGGTAAAATCTGACCCTTTGCCTCCCAGGCAATTGAGTTTCGCCTCATTTCCTGCTATTGGCACTGCCATTAAATTCTTCCCACTGTGTTGGAAGAGAAGAAGATTTTGATGTGGCAAAGAGATGGAAGGTACAGATATATATCTGTACCTTACCACAGGATATGTATAAACTATCCACTCAATGAACAAGCAGTCAGGTCCCACACTAAAGGCTCCATTATGTGCCTATGGCTCCTGCTCTGTCCAAGATTGTAAGAAACTACAAAGAACCATGAACGAAGCTCAGTCCATCACGCAAACTAGCCTCCCATTCATTGATTCTGACCACACTTCCCACTGCCTTGCAAAAACAGCCAGCATAATGAAGAACCGCACATACCCCAGACATATTCTCTTCCACCTGCTACCATCGGGAAAAAGATACAAAAGTCTGAGATCACATACCAATCGACTCAAGAACAGCTTCTTCTCTGCTGCCATCAATCTTTTAAATGGACCTATCTCGCATTAAATTGATCTTTCTGTAGCTAGCCTAGCTATGACTGTACATTATAGCTGTACATCCCAGCTTGGGTAACTATCTGTGTGGAGTTTGCATGTTCTCCCCATGTCTGCGTGGGTTTCCTGCGGCACTCTGGTTTCCTCCCACAGTCTGAAAGGTATGCTGGTTGGGTGCATTGGTCATGCTAAATTCTCCCTCAATGTACCCAAACATTGAGTTCTGGAGTGTGGCAACTAGTGGATTTTCACAGTAACTTCATTGCACTGTTAATGTAAGCCTACTTGTGACACTAATAAATAAACTTAAATTTAAGAAATTTACTTTTCACTGCATATCAATACACATGGCAATAATAAATCAAATCAAATAAAAAATCCACTTTGGGATCTATTTCTTTCCCTCTTCCCGACTACCATTTCTTTCACATGTCTGCAACATTTTACAAGCACCAAATCCATTTTGTCACTCTATGACTGTAACGGTATTGCCTATTCAACACCTATGTGATTTATATTTCTTTAATTTAAGCCTTTAGCCACATTCTCAACACAGACTCTCTTTGGCTAACTGCTAACTCATGGTCAGTGCTGTACTGGGAAAGTAAGCTTGTTATTAAAATAAGTAGACCACATTTCAGCTTGATAATACACTCAGGGAACTAGCCATTCCCAGCTCTATTTCACTGGAGTTACAAATTCAGTCTTTAATATTGAGGGCAGTGCGATTGATATTGTGTTACATGTACTTTGAAGAAGCAGTTAATAAAGTGCCTCATAATAGATTGATTAACAAACTCAAGCCAGGGGATTAAAGGGCCAGTGGCAACACGGATATAAAATTGTTATGTGTCAGAAAGCAGCAAGTAACAGTGTATGGGTTGTTTGTAGACTAATCTCTTCACTGGGTTTGCTATTAGGGTCACTGCTCTTTTTGTATATATGAATAGCCTTTGCATTTGCATAGAAGGGCACAATTACAACGCTTTGCAAAGAACATCAAAGTTGGAAATGTAGCAAACAGCAAGGGGTAAAGTAGTAGGCTTCGAGAGGACGTAGCTGGACAAACAGTAGATAAAATTGAATGCAGAGATGTGTAAATTGTTGCACTTTAGGAGACAATATAAATTTAAAATGAGTCAGTACCAATAGTCTATAAATAGACTTGGGGGTTCAGAAGTTGATTGACTGTTGCAAAGCATATGAGATCCCTGGCTTTATTAATAAAGATAAATCAAGGAAATTATGTTAAACTTTGTAAATTACTGGTAAGACCTCAACTGGAATATTGTGTGTAATACTTGGTACCACATTTGAACAAGTACATTAAGGGTTGGGGAGGATGCAGAGGGGATTTACCAGAATTACACCTATGATGAGAAATTTTGTTATATGGGGAGATGAGAGAAGTTAGGATTGTTTTCCATAGAACAGAGAAGTTTCTTTATTAATTTCCGGATATGGGTCCCTAGGGAGCAACTTCCTTAGTTACTCTTGAGAAGTTTGGTGGCAAGCTACCTTCTTGAACCGCTGCAGTCCCTGAGGTGTAGATACACCCACAATGCTGTTAGGGAGGCAATTCCAGGATTTTGACCTAGTGACAGTAAAGGAACAGTGATATATTTTCCAGGCCAGGTTAGTGAGTGACTTAGAGGAGAACCTTCAGATGGTGGTCTTTCCACAGATCTGCTGATCTTTCCTTCTAGCTGGTAATTATTGTGGATTTGGAAGGTGCTGTCGATGGATTAGAGATCAAAAAGGGGTTTTATATATAGAGGCAGGGAGAATAGCTGAGATAATGAATGAAAACTTTACATCGGTCTTTATCAAGGAAGAAGATGGTATTGAGGCCAACTGAAGGATGAGATAATTAATACATTTGGTGACCAATTCCCAATTTTCCAGACAATCGTGATTTGCATTCAGAGCTAGCAGGCCAGGGTAATATCCCCCTCACCCCCCACTCCCCTCCCCACATTGAAGCGAACACTGGGAAGATTCATGAAAATTGTGCCAGGAATAAGGAACTTTAGTTATGGTGATTGTTTGGAGAGGTTGCAATTTTTTTAGTTGGAGAAAATCATGAGCCAAAGTAGACAGAGAAATTTAGCAGAATTCTTCCTTTCAAGATTAAGTCCCGTGGCAAGGTTGGAGACAGGAAGACTGTGTGGACATTTATGGAGGCTGATGGGAGATTCCATGGTATCTTCTTCCCCTGGATCCATTAATTAGGCAGCTGGGGGTTTTGCAAACTTCCTGTGACAGGATGGGCTGGATGGTGCATGGCCATTTTTAAAAGTTGCTTGGACGTTTGCTCGATATTAATGTCAGGAGATGTGGAAGGGGAGCTGAGGGCCAGCGTCTAAGTTTAGTGTTGCCTCCTACAAGTGCTCCCAGTCCATGTGGAGTTCCAGAGGAATGTACTTTTTCTGACCTACAAGATGAGGACAAGAAAGCTGAGCAGAGAACGCAGCCCTGTGAGGGTGCAGATGCTGTAAGTGCCTGGGGACAGACAAAGGGTTGGTCACAAGTCGCTGGAAGAGGATGAATAACCTCATTCACTCCACCAGGATATCAGGTTGTTATATAAACGCCTATACATCAATGTGCATGGATACATGGGCTTCAGTGATAATGGCACAGTCTGGTTTCACAACCCCACTGCAAGTACACTCTGCGATGGAGTGACCACTGTGTCTTCTTCCAAAGACATTGAACATTGCATAGGATGTGGAGCAGTGAGGGGGTGGGGGGGAGGGTGTAAAAGGGCTTTGGCACACAGAGAGCCAGCAACCTCCACAGATCGGATGCTTGTCTGAGCTTTCTCTTGCATTCCAATGGGCTCAGCATTCTAAAGGGAGCTGGTCCACAACCTTCTTGTCCAATTCCTACCACCAATGAAACCTGCCACAGAAAAATGGTCTATCTTATGATGGGAAGTGTGAGAAATGAACCAAATTGCAATGTTCAGATGCATGCAACATGCAACTCTTCTCAAACCCTGTTATCTTTGAGCAGGGCAAGATCAATTGCAACTGCAGTGAACAGAAGATGGGAGAACATGCCCACTTCTGAGGTCTCGCATCGAATTCATGGAGAGGACATCTGAGCTTGCAGGAGGATGATACCATACTGTTTGGTGATTGGATGCTCAGACTTGGACGTTTACCCAGTAAGGATCCATCCATTCTATAGGAAGCTGAGGGTTGAATGTGTGTCCATGTTCGAAGTGGCTGAATCTGTCACTTCACTCTGCTGTCTCACTGACCCTAAGTGCCTCTGGGAAAAATTCAACCACTGAGCTGACAGACTCCCTCTATAGCCTCAGCAACACCCACAGCCTAGAGAGGAGCCAGAAGAAGAAACAAGCTAAAAGCCATTCATATGTACAGCTGTTACAACAGACCTGCACCCTCCACAAGCTCAGGAACACACACGTCATTGGGTATCATAAGAACACAAGAAATAGGAATAGAAGTAGGCAGCCTGGCCCCTTGAGCCTGGTCCGCCATTCAATAAGATCATGGCTGATCTTTTTGTTGGCTCAGCTCCACTTAGCTGCCCGTTCACCATTACCCTTAATTCCTTTACTGTTCAAAAATGTATCTATTATTGCCTTAAAAATATTCAATGAGGTGGCCTCAACTGCCTCACTGAGCAGGGAATTCCACCGATTCACAACCCTTTGTGTGAAGAAGTTCCTCCTCAACTCAATCCTAGATCTGCTTCTCCTTATTTTGAGGCTATGCCCCTAGTTCTAGTTTCACCCATCAGTGGAAACAACTTCCCTATTTCTATCTTATCTATTCCCTTCATAATCTTACATGTTTCTATAAGATCTCCTCTCACTGGTGGATTAGGAACGCTGTCACAATCTAGAAGTTACTGCATGAATACATGTCCACAGTAAGCAGAGATAGGTTCAACCGAGCTCTTTGGCACTCAGAGAACTGATGGGGAAAAGGTATCTGTGAGATCCGAGTCTGAAGATGACCCTCTGGAATCAACATACAAACTGATAGTGGAGAAGCTGAGTGATATCAGGCAGAGGTGTTGGAAGCCTTCAACAGAATGACATGTAAGTTGGAGGAGACCCCTGAAGTGGTGCAGACATTGAGGTCTCCATGGGAAGATTGGCAGATCTCATGGATACTCTGATACAACAAAGTGCCTAGTTTCTGCCAGACTGCTGCATAGTCCTGCATTCCACTGTGGCAGCCATGAGTGAGTTCCTGCATTGACTACATGAGGCAGTGACAGGTCACCTCAACCTTCCTCTAAGTGCCCTTTCCCCTCAAGAAGTCAGGCCAGAGCCTTTGGGCAATCAAAGAGATGAGGAGAAGCAGCTGGGTATACCTGTGTTATCCACTTCAAATTCCCAGAGTTTGTCCACTCCCTCCAAACTGTCTTTGCCTATGAAGTTTACGATCTCATCCTATGTCAGGGCAGAGGGAACAGCCACAGGAGGATCCCAAAGGAACCTGAGCCCTGCAAGCTCCACTGTTACAAAGGCAACAGGCCAAATAAGTGGACAGACTGCCTCCATCCCTGCTGAGGACGACGATAATAAAAGAGATAGTCAGAAAAATTCTAGAAACTGTGATCACAACTGGTTGCATGGCTCAACAGATAATTGTCACAAATTATGCATTCTCTCCGCTGTCTATTGCTAGCACTTCAGTACCCCCTGCTGCCTTCCATGCCACATCCCAAAGATTCCATCCCTGGAAGTAGATCAATTCTGTGCTGAAATCCTTGGAAGGAGTTTGGGCCATGGCAAAGCCCTGGAAGATGGTTCAAAGCCTCAGCCAAGCTCTTGGAAGTTCAAAGCCTGAGTGAAGCTAAAGCTGCTGCAAGAACCCTCCCACCTTCCGAAAACTGCTTCGCAAAGAAGTTCCGTGGATGCAGCTCCACCCACCGTGCGATATAAGCGTTCCTCCAGGATTCAATAGCTGAGGGCTTCCATTATCTTTTTCTCATCAAGTGTCCGCAAGCTGAGCAATGCCGTGAAGATAAGGCCTGACATTTGCACGCTGTGCTGGCCATGGTGTCCTGGGCTGCGTGTTCTCCCATTGACGTAATGGAGAATTGGGCATGGGGAAAGATCATGTGCATCCTATTATCAGGATGCAAATCAATTTTCACCGAAGTTTGGTGGGATTCCTGAACTCTCAAGGCAGGCGACATCAGAAGATCCCGCTGTCACTTCGTGCTGGCATCAAACTGCTGCAAGGTTTCCCCCTCATCCACCCCAGCACCCACCCACGCACCCCCATCAGTGGGGACATGGGTGAACTCCATCCACTGTGCAGGGATCAAGAATGATAGGACACAGATTTAAAATAATTGGCAAATGAAGCAAAAACAACATGGGGAGAAGAATTTTTGCACAGCGTGACTGAGGACTGGAGCGCATTGTCTGAGAGTATGGTGGGGCCAGGATGGATTGAGGCATTAGAAAGAAAATGCAGGGTCACAGAGGGAAAGCACGAAATAAATTGTTTATTTAGAAAGCTGATGTAGACATAGTCAGCCGACAGTCTTCCTTCTGCTCTGTAAAAATTCGTTTTTTTATAATCATTGATAAAAGTATTGGAGTGCGGATAAACTCCTCCTTACAACACAGTCGGTTGCTTTGATGTGGAAGCAGATTCAATGAATGGAGAGAATAGACTATTTAGATACTGCTGATGTAGACAGGGTGGACTAAACGACCTCCTACTATTCTGTAAGATTCTATCATTCCATGTCCTTTAATGTAAAACTTCTTGGATTCACGCAGATACTTTTAATAAAGATCTTATGCAAATATATTTAAATAGCTAACTGCTTCTAATTTGCCACATTCATGAGTCGGAACAAATTATTTTTCTGATTTAAATAACTCTCAGAAACATTACAATGTAATGTATTTCAAATATTCCGCACAAGTGCAACATTGCTTACTCCAAAGAAGGTTTCCAGCCCCTCTTCAATGTTCTTTATGGCCAGGATTTTCCAGCCCCAGTGCAGTAGGTGCTGCCATGATAGGTGCAGTGAGGCAGCCAGAAGTCTACTGACTTTGGTGGGACTGGAAGATCATGCCCAGTGGGACTGGAAAACCTTGTCTTTTATTTCTTTTTAAAGCTCAAATTGAATTAAAGTGAAGTGCCCAATCAGGCATCTTGAAGCTATCTTTCCAGAGTTATTTATAAACACCTTTCACAAACAGAATCTTGCAAAACTATACGCAGAGCCAGTGGAGGTCTAGTAGCTTTTGTTATGCAGACAAACAATTTATGAGCAGCGAGGTCCCACAAACAACTGTGACCTACATAAGTAGAGGGTATGAGGGAACTCTTTCTTATTTTGGAGTGCGCTGTCTCGGAGGATGGTAGAAGCAAGTTGCCTCACATTCTTAAAAAAGTAGCTGGATGAGCACTTGGCATTTAATTGCATTCAAGGTTACAGGCCAAGTGCTGGTAAATGGGATTAAGTGGAAAATCAGACTTATCACCCGTATTGATACAGACTGCACTGTATGATTCTATGATTCTAAGTTAATCCAGCTTGATTGTATTGGTTGAGGGGTAAATGTTGGTCAATGGCTCAAGAAGGTGGCTCACCCTCACCTTCTCAAAGGCAATTGGAGATGGATTGCATATGCTTGCCTTGCCAATGACACCCCACATCCCTTGAAAGAATATAAGAAAGAAGCCTACTGCTTTTCTTTAAAAATGTCACATGTGCACCTGAACAGGTAGGAATAATTTCATTCGAAGGGCATGATTTTCTGGCCACATTCACCCTGGAAGTGGAAAATCCTGTCCAAAATCAACGGACCTTTCCATTGTTCGCCCATCAGCCACTATGATTCCCATGGTGGGTGGGATGGAAAAATTCTTCCCCAAATGTCAGCATTGTAGCTACCCTACGGCACTGAGCCTACATTATAAACTCCAGTCACTAAAGTAGGGTTAAACTGACAAACTTTCAGAATCTAGAGCTTTACCACCTGAGACAAGCTGGCAATTAATTTTATCTGAAATTTACAAGTCACAGCTTTATAATTGTTAAACTTGACAAAGTCTTTTTGAATTTCTGCTCCCAGCATAGTGCCAAGACCACTTGTCAGGAATTCAATGAAAAGGCCAGTGGGCCCTTGGGATTAAAATTAATGTTTGGTAGCTCTTGTTCAGCATGCTAAACTCTACACACAACTTGCTGGTATGTACCCTTACCGCACAATGCTCTGCACTGCAAAGGCAAATTCATAATGTCTACCTCTGTGATTCTTTGTTAAACACCTAAGGAGTTTCATGCAGCATTAATAAGCTTTCTCCTAGAACATACATACACAATGAACCTGCAACGGTAGAAGTTCTGATTATTTCATTGCACTCTTCATATCCCAGGGAACAAGTGAAACTTTATGAGCTATTTCATAACCAGCTTCTAGTTTTAGATAGTTGTGCATCTTAGCTAATAGCTTGTGATGGATAGAAACATAACAAAATAAAATTACAAGGTACAGAAGTTGAACTATTCAGTTCAAATTGGGATCTTTTATGAACTTTATATTCCTCCACAGAATTTCAGTGTTGTTCTGCTGTGCCAGTGCTGTGTTTTACATCGCGTATTCAGAGTGCAAACAGTGATGTCACCTATCATTCATGTCAGTGTAGTAGCAATTTCATTTCTATGTGGATTACAACAACTGGCAGGATATTAATATCTATGTCACAGCTGTTGTTTGCATTCGGAGGATGCTGGTACTGAGCATCTATATGAGGCTAGATGCTAATCCCAGTAACATAGAGCCAGCTATAGAGCTTTGAAAGTGCTAGTGCTCAGCAAAAATGGTCAAGTCTGACCTTGTTATATTTTGGAATGTTAGGAAATTAACATACATAAAGTTGGTGTCATTTTGACTGCATCTTCTCATACAGCTATGGCCTTGAGATTCATCCTGTTACAAAAGGATTCCCCGCGCTGTTTACTTTTATAGTTGTTTTGCGATATTTTAAAAATTACACTTTTTGTAAAGCCAATTCTGATCTTGAGTAAAATTTGTGTGGGGTACGATCTTACCTGCTCACTATATTGGTTGATTACATGGTGAGCCAGTAAGATTGCGTGCAACGCCAAAAATCCCACCCAGCTCAAACCAGCAGATAATCTTCCCGGCCCTGTTTTGGCAGTGGGAATGGGAGTAAAGCCTGTCTGCATGGGATTGATTCAATCCCATTGGTGTGTCCAGGACGGCATCTTCTGGCCATCTGGAATCTTCTCTCTTGCCGACATGAACTCAGGTCGGTGAGAATCACTGCTGGTCTCCATCAGTGGAGACCAGGTTTCATGGTCATGTTAGGAGGACAACGAAGCCCACAGGTGGTCAGCAGCATGGTCGGTCAGTGCCAGTTAGGCAGCATCAACCTGGCAATGCCCACCTCGCATCCTGGCACTGCCCACGTGGAACGCTGGCAATGCCTGGGGCAGTGCCACTCAGTGTGGCCTAAGTGGAGGTACAGTCTGAGTGGGTGTGGGCTATGACTGAGGAGGAGCATGCAAAATGACGGGGAGATTAAACAGGGAGCAGCTCTGCAAGGGATGGTGTTTATGCAAGGGGGCTCTGTAATGGGGAGCATTGCAAGGAGGGGGTATTTGCAAAGGGAGCTCTACAAGAGAGATGTCTATACGGGGGTGCTCTGTCAGGTGAGGGCTATATAAGGAGTCTATGCAAGAGGGGGCTATGCAAGGGGAGATGCATACAGAGCATCCATCAGAGACTCATCAGGAAAGCCCTGATGCTGGCAATCTATATTGGTGTGGGTAAGAACATGAGGTGGGGAGGGATTGTCTGATACCCGTGGGGAGGCCTGGTAGGGGATAGTGGGGGGGGGGGGGGGGGGGGGGCAATGGAGGACGCCTTGTTATTTGAGAGATGAGGGCGCCCTGCAAGTGGCACCCCAAACAATCAGCAGCCAGCTTCCCTGGAGCACTTAGGCTGACAGAGTGTGGGAAGATTGCAGTGCCAACTTACCAAAAAACCAGCATGAAACACTCCTGCTTTCAGACTTTTATGACAAAGTTTACACCATATATCTTTTGGATGGTTTGCTTTTAACAAGCCTTCGACAAACAAAAGTTGTTTTTGTCCTTAACTTCTTTAATTTTGTGGAGTTTTGTGAAATTAGACTCCTCAAATCAACTGTAAGTAGCCATTAACATTTTGTATTTACATTTATATTTACTCTATACTTCATTATCATAAAAAATTCAGGAATTGATATTGCAAAAGACTGCGATTCAAGATAAAATCCTCCTTTTTGAGTAGTAGTGGTTCAGTGCTTAATAACATTTTGATTTGCTATTCTCAATGTTAATGTAACTGTTTCTTCAGGATGATGAATGAGTATAGACATTTGATTTTATTGCACAGACTCGTTTATCCTTAAAATAAATGCTTAACAAGATAACAAAAGTTGTTTGTAATAATAGGTGCATTTTTTATTTTGCTTTAATCTTTGGGATACGTAATTGCCCAAAGCTCTAAGGATACAATAACCAGACATTGCTGGCATGTTAGGAGAGTCTGTCTGCTTTCTGCATCTTTCAATTACTGTCACATTAAACAGACGTCTTCAGACAACTCCTTTCTTTTGATGTTATCTGTTCTCTGTTTAATAATATTTGCTTCTAATGTGATACTACCTGGTTACTTACACTTCCCTGAATATTATATCATTTTGTTAGATGTGCTTTGCTGTTGTGCAATAACATTGTTTTTTTTAATAACCTAAGTTTTCCATTTTGTAAGGAATTAAATTGAATGTTGCACTTTTTGTTTGGTTTTAAGTAGAATTTTATTTAATATATCAAAAGTGTATTAAGAAGCCAGGTTACAGCTGCAAACAAAAGTCTGCTTTCAGCAGAGTACATCATTTTCCAGTGCCCAGCAATCCAAATGTGCAAATACTAACAGCTTGTGCCAACTAAATTGTACATCGTGAAACCTAGAAGAACAGTTCATTGTATAAATGAAACCAACAACCATCAGTGAGATCTATAGAAATATGTTTAGGAGAGAATTATTGATTGTTTCAATTAAAAAGCTTTGGGTGGTAATAAATACTAAACTTATATTTGATATAATAAATACTAAACTTCTATTTCCTCAGGGTGTAAAATATTACAAAAGTAATGACATTGTTAAGCTGGTGGAGATTCCTAAAATGATTTGTAAATTTGGTACAAGCTGCATTATTATTGCCTCTAGATGATGTCCTTTAAGTAGTAAAGTCAAAGAGGACAAAAGCAACTGGAGAGTTGGTAGATAATAAATCCTTCACAAGGATTTTAATGCTTTGAAATGTGCTTGTCGATTTTGTTTGCCAAGGAACAGTTGGTGCTTCCCTCAAGGTAGATTCCACTTGAACCTGGTGATTGATATTCAGATCTGCTATTATTTCTTGAACTGAAATGAAGCTATCCAAATCTCAACAGAGCAGAGGCCAGGATTCTCCAGCTGTTCATGTCAGCTGAATCCTCCAGTCCTACTGTCAGTGAGGACAGAGAATTTGGTGCTCAGCCAAAATGAAGATTTAGCTGAGCGCCAAATTCTACGTCTTCATTGGCAGTGGCGACGGGGCATAAATGGGCTGAGAATTCAAGGATCTAGCCATTCCCTGGCTGGGAGGGTGATGGAGATGGGCTGCCTCACACCCTTTAAAAAGTCTCTGGATGAGTACGTGGCACACCGTAACATCCAAAGCTGTGAATCAAGTGAGATTAAGTGGGCAGGTCGAGGGCTTTCATGCATTGGTGCAAACTCGACGGGCTGAAGTATTCTTTGATCCTGTGATCTTTGCTGATCTGATTCCTACTCTTGACAATCAACCTAAATTATCTGATGGAGTGGCATTTTGAATATAAAACACATAATAAACTTTACATCTAAGATACACAGTCAACATCATAAAATTCCAGAAGAGACCCAAACACATTGCGAATAACCTGAACAGGCCAGAAAACCCGCTGCAGAGGTGGCAGGCGGGAAGGTGCTGGAAAATCCCAGCCATAATGTGAGAGCTTCAGTGTCAATGTGGAGCCAATATGACAGGAACCTAACTCTGTTAGCATATTGGACAACTGCTCCTCAGAAAATGAGGCTTACAAAGGGCCCAAGATGCTGGGTGCAATATGCCCCAAAGTGGTAAAGAATGCAAAAAGATCTGGTTCGTGAGGCAGATATATTAAACTTTCCATTTTTATTTTAATTATGCTCCTCATTTGATAATGCAATGGGACTGTTTAATCCTCACTCTAGCTGAACATAAGGTGGTCATGAATATCAAAGTGAAAACTCAGGCACTCCTACCTTACAGGTCAGGCTGAACTCAAATTGACTATGGCTTACTAATATCTGTTTTATGCTGCTACCAAGACCTAAGTTTCTCGAGTCCCTCCTTATTGCTACAGCTTCCCATTTCTCTAGAAGACTTTTTCTGCACATTCTCTAGGTTTTAATGGCTATATCAGATTGCAGATTGCCCAAAACTATAAACATTGACTATAGCTAGGCCAATATATTGTATAACTTTCTTATAACATCTTTATTTTGCATTCTATATCCATTTTCATACATATTAATCAGCCAAAATGAGAGATGATGATTACCATCCCTCACCACGCGAATTGGAACAGGCAAGGGGCAGAGTATGGGAAGGTCCATTGACCGCAGGGGGCTATAGCAGCAGCCCTTGAGAACATGGCCCAGTCACAAAGGATCATAACTGAGGGTTTGCAGAATGTGGCTCAGTCTCAGACGGTACTTGTTGCGGCCGTTGAGAGGAATCAGATGGTCATCACAGAGGGGTTGACAACAATGGGTAGGACACAGGTGGTTCTCCAAGTCTAGCAGTGCCAGGTAATGCCATAACTTCTCGAGCTCACTGCAGAAGCACTGCCATCCCGTGGAATGACCCAGGGGCCCACAGGATCCCCAAGGAAGGAGGAAGGGCTCAAACCCATGCCGGGGATTTCCAGCCAGGAGACTGTGGCTGTGGCTACATCTTGTGACAGCTCTCTTCCTGACACTGGGGATCTCAGGGACAGTGGGATGAAGAGAGTGTCATGGAAACATTCCAGGAAGCTCGCCAGGCACCTGAAGGTCCAGGGCCTCAGCGGATGCCCGCCATAGTCATCACAGGCCACGGGCATGGTGGGCAGCTGGCCCCCTCCACCTCCGATATACATTCTGGGGAGTCACTGAGACATATTGGTAGACCACATATGGTTAGGAAATTGTAGTTGCACTGAGCTGGCATGTATGAAGGTCGGAATTAGTTAGAAAATAATTTAAGCACCTGAACGTTTTCTGTTCACAAGTTTTTTTTATATAATACACTGCCTGATTTAAATACCTTGATTGCAATTAAATGTTTTTCTTGGGTAGAGATTGAGTTTGCCATGTGGAAGCTCAAGTGTAACTGCGAACAGTTCAAGGACGATGATGGCATGTTGAGAGTTATTAAAGACAGGGCAAAGATGATGGAGGGAAGATCGAAGATGATGCTTGGAAGGTGAAGACTGATATTTGGCAGCGCCAGGGTAATAGTGGGAGTGTTGAAGGACAAAGCTGTAACAGTAGGAAGAAGTGGCTAGAAACTAGGTCAGGAGGGCATGACGGGGTGTGTAGAGATCAGGGTGTGGTTGATGCAAAGAAATTGGATCCCCATTAGTCCACAGGTGAAAAGTAGGACTAAGGGCCAATGCGGAAGCTGCTGACCATATTTTTTTCTTGGGTTTAGTGCATCACATGTTTTGAAAGCTGAGGTGTAGAAGGCAAGTAATTTGCAGAGGAAGCTTTGGACCATATGTGACCATGGCCAGAAGACACCAAAAGTTGTCTGCTCAAAATGCAGACAACCATGAGCCAGTATGACACCAAGCAATGGTACACAATCAAACATAGCACAAGTGAAGAAAGTACCTGCAAATATCAGAGAGGCAATCTCAAAGGTAGCTGAAAATGTCACTGCAGCCAAGCACTGACTTGCATCAGCTCCTTCCTGATGACCTAAATGGAATGAGAGGCAATTCAATGCCAGTAGCCGAACAAGTCACTGCAGCATTGAATTTCCATGCCAGCAGATCATTCCAGGGATCCACGGAGAGGGATATGTATGGCATCTTGCAGGCAGCGGCACATCTGTGTCAGGGAGCTCATCCATATCCGATTCAAAAGGACCAATGAATTGTGAGATTCACCACAGAGCCTGAGAGCCAGAGCTGGGGCTTTGAGTCCATCACAGTCATCATGTGTACGTATGTGATGCTGAGAGCTGTCTGGAAACAGACAGCAATATTCAAAAAGAATATCAAAAAGATTTTCATTCTATCAAATATGTAGCTGGTTTATGATTACTGTGAAGTAACCCTGTAGGTGTGTGCTCGCTTCCCATGGAGCTTTCAGGAGTTGTACATCTTCAGTTATTCTCAGATACTATAACTGGATGTTCAACACCACACTCCCCCCCCCCCAACCCCCCACTCTCACTGCACATCTGCAGGAATGGCTCCTGGGGCTATCCACTTAAGACTTCATTCATGACACCTGTGAGGAATCTACAACACCCGGGAAAGGAGAGGCACAATTCCCACTCCTTTGACGAAGGCAGTAACAGAATAGACCATTGGACGGCTGAAGATCAGGTTCCATTGCTTGGAAACGCTAGGGAAAATTTCACAAATCACTGTGATCTGCTGCACCCACACACCATCATATAGCAAAGGGGTGAGAAATTGTCAACCATGGAGATGAAGAAGACAAACTCATTGTCTGAGGGTAGTGAAAGGAAAGAATCATTTGAATGTGCATGAAACATGGAGTGGTTCCTTCTGGAGTTGCCAGGATGATGGATAGATATGGGAAGGAGGCCTGACATACTTAATGAAACCCATTCTCACCCAGAGTGAAGCTTCTGCGAGACCTGTCAATCACAGCCTTTTGAAATGTCATTGTGAATATGCAATTAGTTTGGGCAGACTCCCTCTATTGAACAGCTCTGCAATCACTGGCACCTAGACAGGGCTTTACCAAGAGCATTCTGTATGCAGGGCATTATCAAAGCTACACACATTTGGAAAGATGTTGTGGATGCTTCATAATCACACACTCCAGATCCTGGAACTATCTTTGAATAAATGGAATGCTTCGGGTACAGAAACAATGAAGACAATAGCTACTCAGGGGAGATACGGGGTAGGGTTGGGTGGGAGAATACGTGTCATATGCTGGCTTGTTAACAATGTTCTAATCCCATGAAATAAACTTTGAGAAATACACAAACCTCTATCTCGCAGTGAATGCAGACAAGCAACTATATGTTGGCCATCCCAAAGCTTGCAATGGCTATAACTTTCCTTCAACCATCAGCGATGGCCAATGGTGCAGCATGACCTTACAACCTATCATCTGGTCCGACAAGTCCCAAAACATGGCCAATGAACCCATATAAGGAACGTTGTAAAAACAATAAATTTACAAATAGCAGTTAAATGCCATTGAATGGTTTAACACTCATTACATCTTAATGCCTGTTTTCTTGCTCTGCGCTTTGGTGTGACCCTGATATTTGCAGCTGAGGTGGGCACAGCCTGCTGAGTTTACAACTCATTACTGAGATGAACCCAATGGTCCAAGGCCTGGGCTCTGGCCCATTGACAGTCTCCTGGACTAATGCAGATGCACCCTACCCAGGTTGAGTTCTGATGGAAGGCCACAGATCTGAAACAATGCCTCTGTTCCTCACTCCACAGATGCTTCCAGAATCTGCAAAGTATTTCCAGCACTTTGGTTTCCAGCATCTACAATATTCTCCCTCTGGATTCTTATCACTGGTAGATTTGCCTTTTCTCATTGAATTTTTGCTACGTGCTGTGGTCAATTTGACATGTTGGATTGAAGTATAGCATTGATGGAGCTAAATACAGCCATTTTATCGATACATGTGTCATTGTGAAGCACATTTAACTTTTTTTAACATCATGGTTGGTTTATACTTAATGCAATATTGTTCTCTGACAGAAAGACCATAAGACCGTAAGACATAGGAGCAGAATTAGGCCACTCAGCCTATTGAGTCTCCTCTGCCATTCAATCATGGCTGATATTTTTCTCACCCCTATTCTCCTGCCTTTTCCCCATTAACTCTGATCCCGTTATTAATCAAGAACCTATCTATCTTTGTTCTAAAGGCACTCAATGACCTGGCATCCGTAGCCTTCTGCAGCAAAGAGTTCCACAGATTCACCACTCTCTGCCTGAAGAAGTTCCTTTTTATCTCTGTTTTAAGGGTCATCTCTTCAGCCTAAGGCTGTGCCTTTTTATTTTGTATTTTATTCTTCGCACAAGACAAAACATAGTTTCATTCATTTGCTTTCTACCAAAGGTATCGCAATGTCAAAACAAAAAATCAATAACATAATCCAAGAAGGCCTTTACAAGAATTAGGTCCACGGTCGTGCAAATACTGCTACTTACTGTGCCTTGAATTCTCCTAAGATGCAATATGGTACATAGCATCAGAGGCTGATTGAAATACACCGGCAGTCAGGAAATACTGAGAATTCCCACTGGAACAAAATATTGACAGGAACACAGGTGGCTGTTTAACTTTAGAGAGAAATATTAACAAGAATATATTACAAATAAATTTTAGCTTCCAAAGTTCTACTGTAGCCGTTAATTGTTCATTAAATCCTTTTACAATGTCAGTCTAATGAGATCAGATGTCACGAGTAGGTTTTAGAATCGCTTGAAATATGCTCACACACTCTGTATTCTTTCAATAATAGACAGAAATTTGGAAAGATTAGCCATGCCATGGAATCCATTTTCTGCTGAAATCCCCAGGCAATTGTGGTGTAATTTTTCTTTATTTGTTTTATGGGATGTGGACATAGCAGGCTGGGCCAGAATTTATTGCCCATTCCTGTCTGCTCTCCATTTCAAAGAGCATTTAAGAGTCAACAACATTGCTGTGGTGTGGAGTCACATGTCAGCCAGGTACAATTATGCCTACAGATATGGTCAGTTACATGGGTGTAGTCAATCAGACTGGTTGAGGATCAACCTCAGTATGTCTCCTATCATGTAGCATCATGTAATAGTAAGAAGTCTCACAACACCAAGTTAAAGTCCAATGGGGTTATTTGGAATCACAAGCATTTGGAGTGCTGCTGCTTCATCAAATGATGATTTGTAATCCAGCAATTAGTAATCCAGAGACTCAACTTCTTATTGTGCCTATCCCAGTCCAATGCCGGCATCTCTAATCATAGCCACCATATAATACATAACAAGCTGCACCCAGTATTCTTCTGAAGAATTATTCAGTAAAACGGCTTATGTTTGGCACAACACAGACCAAACACCTGTTTCTCTCTCTATAGATGGTATCTAGCTTGCCAAGTATTTCTACCATTTTGCTATTTATACTTCAGTTTTCCATCCAGTTTTTGGCCTTATGTAACAAAATGGTTAGTCAGATCTGCAGGTATTCAGTGCCATCAGGCCTCAACTTGCCTTATCAGTTGAAGTTAAAATGGTCATTCTGTCAAAAAGAATGGGCGTGTGAGCACTGCCAAGTGGGTAGAACCATCAATCAACTTTCTACAACCTATCCTGCTTGTCATTGCTTCAGGGACTTCTCCTCACTGTCTCTCATAGGGAAAATTTCCTTTGGGAAATTCACTGGTGACAGCAATGACACCAGATACAAATTGGAAATGCTTGGCACAAACAAGCTAAGTTCCAGATAAATTAAAAATGATTTTAAAAATCTGTCAACTTTTTCTCAAAACAGCAAACAACATTTACCTTTTGGCCACTAGGATTTGTCTGGATGGCTAATATGAACCACACAGATCACCCACGGTTGCCTGAAATGACCCTAAGCCATACAAACTGAGCTTGTATGGCTCAGTTACCTTTACAGCTGTGGAGAAAGCTGTGCAGGCAAATGAGCATGGCTACCGGTCCAAACGATCCTTCTGCCTCTTTGATGAAATTCATTGCTGTTATGCACAACTCATCAGGAAGCTCCTTAAATGAACTGTGCTGCCTTTAAGGTCTTGGTATACAGGCTAAATCCTCCTTATAGGTAGTGTGAGGCTCTTCACCTCTATCCTGTGCTGTAGAAGTCTATATTCAAATCTTGAGACTTCTGTAACTCAGACTCATCACTTGTGCATTGATTCTGACAGCCGCTGTACCTGGTTACCCAGAGTCTGTTTGGAATGCAAAGACATGAAATTCCATGCTGCTGTCCCGTTGGCCCCCACCCTGACATTTTTACAGATGAGGCCAGCCTGGACTCAGCAGATGGATCAAAGGAAAATTCAAAAACTGAAAACACTTCACCTTAGTTCTCTGCCCAAAGGTAATTTCGATCTAGGGCACTGCGATCTCCGTGATAGATGAGGCAAGGCAGCATATCTGAATTCACCCCTGCCAGAATAAGGATTGAACCCTATGTTGTTGGCACCAACCCGATCCACATCAGCCATTCAGCCAACCGAGTCAACCATGGAGTTTTGAGTTGCTGGGGCAACTTGCATTGTTGTTGAATATGAATACAAAAAGACAGCAATTGTACTGAGGTATCTCAGTACATGCTATATGGAGGGAAGTTGAATTCTATTGCACTTTTTGTAATTTTACACTAAGAAAGGTTTCCCCCAGGCTGACATGGAATGAGGATTGAAAATATCAGAAGATTTACAGTTGTATAGAGTGAAACACACCGTATGGATACAAATCGAGTTATGTGACACTTTACGTATTTTTTAAGTTGAAATGTTTTGCAATAGACTCTTACAAATTGTATTGTTGAAGAATATTTTTTGGAAAACAGAACATACACATTGAATAGTGATGGTGGAGGCTCCAGTTTTCCTTTCCATTAGATGGTTGACCAGGAATCTCTTCTGCTCTCACCAGTTGCCACATAGTGGAAGAATTTACAAGTTTCTACTCAACCTGTAGAGAAGGGATGTAAGTAAGCCCAGAGCTTCATGTTGAGAGACAGGGACACTATCCACTGTGCCACAAACCTTCAACTGAGAATGCTTAAGAGAATCATTTTAATGGCAGAGATTGGCTTGGAATGTTTTACATTTAATAATCCTGCCTTAATTAACTTCCTGCACCATTTATGAACCACTAACGCAGTGAGGATGAAGAAATAGCTCTTTTTTTTGTGGATAAGTTCCCATTACATTTTGGTTCTGTGCTGATAGCCAGCCTAACATGAACTGTAGAAAATCTGGCTTGCAGCTTAAATTTAAAGACAAGTAGTTGTAGATGGAGTTAAATATCATTCAAGATGGATTTTAGACACTTGTTATGCCAAGGATTGAGCCTGGGAAGAAGGGTAGGAGTGCCAGGCCTCACAGAGTTGGAAATAAATGTTTTGTAATTCAAGAAAGAATCAACCCTAAATGCCTACAAAGGTTAGTGTACTAATGAAAAATAAGAAATTGCAGTACACTAAGGCAAAATATTCCAACTTTCCAAATGAGAAGCAAATCTTACTTTGAAGAGGTAATTCTTGCAGGCCAGATCATCTACACACTGCCTGTGGGTTTCATAGGAGTGCACACTTCTATTGATGAGAAACAGTCCCGAAATCCAATATAGATGAATTTGTTTGGCAAAATTGTGCTGCTCATTGGCAGAAATCCAAGAAACCAGCACGTAACGAACAGTGAAATAATTGCCAAGTCACTTGGCTATAATCCAGAGGCCCTGATGACATGGGTTCAAATCCCACCATGATAGGTGATGAAATTTAAATTCATCCACAAAGATCTGGGTGAAAGCACATCTCAGCAATGATGACCATCAAACTGTCATTGATTGCAACAAAAAGCAACCAGTTCATTTATGTCCTTTAGGGAAGGACATTCGTTACCCTTCAATTGCCTGAGCTTCATGTGATTCCAGGCGTACAGCAATGTGGTTAACTCTTAACTACTATCTGATATGGCCCAGCATTGGCACTCAGTTCAGTGCAATTAGGAATGGGCGACATGGCATGATCTTGCCAAACATGCACAACTTATCAAAGTATAAAGAGAAAAAACTTCACTTTCACATTCTTTGTACTTTATACTAATGTAATATATTTTATATTACTTATATTGCTCCTAATGAAACCATTCCATTAGAACTACTTTTAGCTGTGACTAAGCTCAGGCTACAAAATGAAGGCACCAATGCACCCCACCCCAATGAACTCAATGTTTTGCAGGCCAGGTTTTGTCCGTTTTGAGCAACAGGCCAAATGAACTTGTATCCGAGGTCACCATTGCAGATGTCGGAGTAACCTTCTTGAAAGTCAACCCATGGAAAGTGACTGGTCCAGATGTGGTACCTGGACATGCACTCAGATCTTGTGTGGACAAGCTGATGGAGGTATTTGCAAACATCTTCAACCTCTCTTCATTTATACCAATCTGAAGTCTGTATCTGCTTCAAGAAGATGACTATCACTCCAGTACCAAACAAAAGCCAGGCAGCATGCCTTATTGACTATCATCAGTGGCTCTGACATCCATCATTATGGAGTGCTTTGAAAAGCTAGTCATAGTATGAATCAATTCCAATCTCCTGGATTGCCTGGATCCACTACAGTTTGCCTCTGCTGCAACTGATCCACAGCGGACACCATCTCCTTGGCCCTGCACTCAACCCTGGAACACCTAGATAACAAAGACACCTATGTCAGAATGCTGGTTATTGACTACAGCTCTACCCCAATATTTCTATGAAACTCATCTCCAAATTCCATGGCTTGGGGTTCGGCTCCTCCCGCCGCAACTGGATGCTCAACTTTCTAACCCACAGACTGCAATCAGTAAGGATAGGCAACAACACCCCCTCTACGATCATCCTCATCACCGGTGCCCCACAAGGCTGTGTCCTTAGCCTTTTACAATATTCCTTATACATCTATGATTGTGTGGCAAAATTCCCCTCCAACTCGAGTTTCATGTTTGCTGATGATACCACCATAGTGGGTCGGATCTCAAACAAATATGAGACAGAGTACAGGAAAGAGATAGAGAATCTGGTGAAATGTTACAAAAACAATAACCTCTCCCTTCATGTCAACAAAACAAAGGAGATAGCCATCAACTTCAGGAAACATAGTGGAGGACATGCCTCTGCCTACATCAATAGTGATGAAATAGAAATGTTTGAGAGTTTCAAATTTTTAGGTGTCCAGACCACTAATAACCTGTCCTTATCCCTCCATGCCAACACCAAAAGTTAAGAAAATCCGCCAACACCTCTACTTTCTCAGGAGGCTAAGGAAATTTTGCATGTCTGCTACGACTCTCACCTACTCTTATAGACGCACCATAGAAAGAATTTTTTTTGGTTGTATCACAGCTTGGTATGGCTTCTGCTCTGTCCAAGATGGCAATAAATTATAAAGGGTCGTGAACTAAGCCCAGTATATCATGCAAACCAGCCTCCCATTCACTGACACTGTCCACACTTTGTGCTGCCTTGGAATAACAGCCAGCATAATCAAGGACCTCACGCATGCTGGACATATTCTTTTTCACCTTCGTCTCTTGGATAAAGGAAATAAAAGTCTGATGTGCCAACCATCTCAAGAACAGCTTCTTCCCTGCTGTCATCACTCTTTTGAATGAGCCTATGTCGCATTAAGTTGATCTTTCTCTACACCATAGCTATGATTATAACACTTCATTTTGCATTCCCTCATTTACTTCTCTCTGCTTTTTCTGTATAGCAAGAAACAATACTTTCATTGTATATCAGTACATGTGACAATAATAAATCAAATCAAATCAATAATCCTGGCTTTATCTCAACACTGTATTCTATTCTTGGAACCATGAGTTATTCTTGATTCCTAGCCATCTATGCAGTTGATAACAGTCTGTCTATTATGTTTGGCAAGGTTCTGCAGTTTCTGTAGGGTCCATTAATTCTTATGCCCGCTTTTGCTTCTCCGTTTTTCTCTTCTGTTTTGGTCAATGTAAATATAGTTCTCAACATCAATTGCCTTTTTGTGATGTGTAACCAATTCTAAGGACCCCTTGTAGTATTCCTGCAAACACATAGCAAGAATGATAATGTCTAGAGTCCTGTACACACATTTACTCTTGATCAAACAATGTGGACGTGGCTATGTCTCTGACAGACTACCTTTTTATGATTCATGAAAACATTGATTTCTTCAAAAGCAATAACTGTTTCAACTTCAAAAGCAATACATTCACTTCTGTATTGTGGATATCACGCAAGCCAGTCGAAAACCTCTGCCAGCCTACTTGAAAACAGAATTTGCCCATAGCGAGAATGCCTGCAATGGCCATCAAAGAAACCCTGTGGCTTTCAGTGGGAGGTTTAATGAAATTCTGCATGACTCCGATGACTGATAATTAAACTTGGAAGGAAATAATGTTTTTAGGTGATTTTTTTTCTGCTAATGAAAACATTCACATTTCAACAGAATTATCAGTCCAGCATGATCTGGTATCTAAAGAGGAAAACATTTGATATAATAAGGGTGATGTTTTAAATCAACTGATGAACAAATTTTTCATTGAACTATTTGAAGTGAGGTTATATTAATAGTTCAGTAAGTACTTCACTGATCCATTGATTTAAATCACCAGTTTGACTACATCCATATTTTGTGTAAATATACTCTATGCTATATTTGACTAAGTAGATCTAATAAGCCTAAAATTAATAACTATAATATAAATAGAATTTGCTAGAAAAACCTCAGCAAGTCAGGCAGCTTCCCTGGAGACAGAAGTAGAGTTAACTTTTTGAGTGCAATAAGACTTCTCTTCGGAACTTCGAAAGAGTCTTATTGGACTCAAAATACTTCTGTCTCCATGGATGCTGCCAGACCAGCTGGGATTTTCCAGTAGTTATTGTTTTTATTTCAGGTTTCCAGTATCCACATGAGTCACAATGAAATGGACTCTTGATATAATAAACGCAACTGCATGATATTTGTTTTGCATATAAAGCAACCGGAAAGAAAACCTGGTCCTCAGATTGTTAAACTGGTGCCAGTGTGTAGCTTCACCTGATGAGAAAACAGGGCGGACAATCCGTATATCGGATATCATACTGATGGTTTTCCAATGAGTGGAAATTAGTAGCTGGAAATTCAGAAGCATTATGAATTGGGCATGCTGAACTCTTTTCCTTGATTTTATGGGGTGGGATTCTCTGGCCACACTCATCTCAAAACCAGAGAACCGTGCCCGAGGTCAATGGACCTTTGTATGATCCGCAACCCATCCACTACAATTCCTGTGGCGGACGGAACAGGAGAATCCCGTCATTGTTTTTGCTCCTGTCAGACAAGAAGCTGCCAGGAACCAAACCATCCAATTTCAGGACATCAGTGTAAACAAGTTTGATTTTTTATGTTTTCTTAAAAGAAAATCACATACGTTGGTTACACCATGTAGTGATTTTTCTTTAATTAGATTTAAACCTCTACCACAATGGCTCCTAAACCACTTTCCAATGCGAAACCATTTTAACACTTGAAAATTAACGTAACCCCAGATACCAAAAAAACTGACAATAATAACACAGCATAATAAGTCAGTATTTAATGATTAATGTTGATGTATTATAGATCAACATACATTATAGATCAACATATATATATATATATATATACATATACATATATGCTCCAACTACATGGACGACCTGCCCAACCCAATGCTAATTGAATCCTTTAAGTGGGTAATTAATGCTGTTTTGTTTGTCAACAGCATCCTGGGGTGGATTTGGGGAGGGTGGGAGTGGGGAGGAAGCAACTCATTCAGAGACACGCAGTGCCTGATTGAAGGACCTGCCATCAGCAACTTTGGGGGGGGGGGGGGGGGGGGTACTCTTACTCTTCTGACCTTGCTGCTTCCACTACTGCCCGCACGCCACCCCATCTCCAGCCAGCGAGTCCCAACCAATGATCACATCCCATCCTCTCTCAGCAGTGACTTGGATTGCTTGGTGATCCTAGGCCTCGGTGAGTGCATTAATGACAGCAGCCATCAGATTCCCAGTGACACTAAAGAGCTGCCTCTGATTATCGTAAATCATGAATGAAGCCCAGTTCATCACTCAAACCAACTCCCCATCAGTTGACTCTGTCTATACTTTCTGCTGCCTTGGAAAAACAGCCAGCATAATTAAGAACCCACACACCCCAGACATACTCTCTTCCACCTTCTTCTGTTGGGAAAAAGGTACAAATGTCTGAGTCACATATAGAGTCGCAAAGTCACGTCCCAACCGACTCAAGACTTTTGAATGGACCTACCTCACACTAAGTTGAACTTTCTCTACACCCTAGCTATGAATGTAACACTCCATTCTGTATTCTCTCCTTTCCTTCTCTATGAACGGTATAAACGAGCTCCAGGAGGGCACAGGAAAAGTTCAAAAGCACCCTCAAAGTCTCCTTGAAATAGTGCAATGGCCCCACCCATACCTGGGAATCCCTGGCCCAAGACTGCCAGAAATGGAGGAAAAGCATCCTGGAAGGAGCTGAACATCTCAAGTTTCATTGCCAAGAGTAAGCTGAAGATAAGCATCAACAGCAAAAGGAGCACATAGCAACTCAGGCACCCTTCCTGTTCCTCCAACCATCATCTGCTCCACCAGTGACAGAGACTATAGGTCTCCTTAGTAATCTGAGAACACATTTTTAATGTGGAAGCGAGTAATCCTCGATTCTGAGGGACTGCCCAAGAGTAAGACTATGATGTTCCATACATTTAAAGCTTGAAGACAACCCTATAAGATGAAGAGCATCTCTGTACTTGATAGAAAAGAAAATGCCAAAGTTTGAATGAAAATGAGAAATAAATATTTGAATTGCTTTATGTTGAGTGAAAGTTGTCAACTGTGGGCTTTGTGGTAGTGCTGTCACCTTTGAACCTGAAAGTTATAGGTTCAAATCCCACTCAGGAGATTTGAAGACATAATCTAGGCTGGCACTTTTACTCAACATTGATGATGTGCTACACGATCAAAAGTACTGTCTTTGGACAAAATGTTAAACTGAGGATCTCTGGCCTTTTTGGTTCAAAGACAAGATGAATTGAGGCAACTTCAAAGTTGGCCAGGATAGTTCTGCCATATCTCAGTTACCATCACAAAAAAATAGGCAATTTGATCATTTTTGCATTGCTGTTTAAAGGATCTTGCCGTATTCTTATGGACTGTTTCACTTCCCACATTCAGAAACATGCTTCAAAGTGCTTCAATAGCTGGAAAGTGCTTCAGGACATTCTGTGATTGTGAAAAGTACTATGTAAATGTACATTTCTTGCTTCTAATATTTCAAGTAAAGTACACACAGTGGTGATTATATGTTACTGAGCAGAAATATGAGCCAGAATCCATATTGCATATTATTATTTCTTCATTAAATTTCTTGTGACACTGAAGGGCTAGTTAGGAATAGTTCATATTAAAACCCAATACAGCCTCCTTTTATTTTTCTCCTGTTATTGGATGAATAAATGCTTCTTTTTCCTCTGAATAAACTGTCCCCCCTAATCCTGACTTCAGCCAAGAATATTTATTGTTCATCATCAGCAAAATTGCCAGTCCATGTTCCTCCTTCTGGCCAACCATTTTAAGCTTCTTTCCTGGCATAGATCTTGCTTATTTCCCTGTGTAATAACTTTTACATAAAATGAATCTATTAGAATATGAGCTTCCTGATCAAGGCAATTATAGCTGTCCAATCCAGGAGCCCTGCGGAGGTATAGAATGTGGAGCATCTGGCACTCAGGGTGTATGATTTGTGTGAAGAAGTAATCGTCTAAGTATTACTAGCTATTATAAATGAATGTAAGTTTAGTGAAGGACACCAGCCTCAATGGAGTTATTCCAGCCTGTAAAATTCAGAGGGCTGGATTTTCCAGATGTGCTCACCCCGAAACTGGAAAATCCCATCCGAGGTCAATGGACCTTTTCGTGGTTTGCCCTTTGACCACCCCAATAGCCAGCGGAATGGGAAAATTTGCTCCGCAAGGTTGTTTCCAAGGGCTGGGCCACCTAAGTTCTAACAGAAAGTATAGACCACTGACTTGATTTGCTCTTTTCCCTTGCTGAACTTCATTGTCTGTGCATGACAGCTTGGCACTCTCTGAATTGAAAATATTTGCTGAAAGCCTATTTAAATCTATCATTTATATTTAATATCAACTTTAAATATATACAAACTCAAATATTCTTATTTGGAGAGACACCAATTGACTCTTTCCACTGTAAAAATATAGAAGCTACAAGCTTCAATACAATCTGTTACATTTGAAGTGAGGTTCTGTTTTCTCTCAGACAAACCAAACTATTGTGCAAAAGAAATTACAAATACATTTACTAGAATGAAGCTTTTGAAATTTGCCCCTCTATTTCTTTCAATTTAGAAAACCAGCCAAGTAAAAGAATGTTGGAAAGTGATGAGATTCATTCTGGCAGGTGAGCTGACTAAATGCCACTGACTCAACCTGAGAAGCCGCAATTTGCGCACGTTCAGACAGTAAGACCTGCCTTACTTTAGAAAAACAACAAATTCAACAGCAAATTTCTGTGAAAATTTCATTATGGCACTGATGTTTTTTAAAAAATAGTGATGGCACGGTGACACAGTAGTTAGCACTGCTGCCACACAATGCCAGGGAACTGGGTTTGCTTCCTGGCTTGGGTCACTGTCTGTGTGGAGTCTGCACATTCTCCCCATGTCTGTATGGGTTTCCTCTGGATACTTCAGTTTCCTCCCACAGTGCAAAAGATGTGCTAGTTAGATGTATTGGCCATGCTAAGTCCTCCCTCAGTATACCCGAACTGGCACTGGAGTGTGGTGTTGAGGATATTTTTACAGTGACTTAATTGCAGTGTTAATGCAAGCCTATTTGTGACACTAATAAATAAACTTTATGAATGGATTAGAGGCACAAAGGTCAATTGAATGGGCAAATTTAATCATATTATTGTTTGTCATGGAATTGTTTGATGCACTTACTTTTAATGCACTTATAGGGCATAAAATGCAAGTTTCTGGAAAAGTGGCTGACTTTCATATCGCAAAGCACTTCAGAATTTTGACTCATTCATCTCTTTCTCTCCTTTAAATTTTTATGGCGCATTCTTGTGCTGGGTTATTCTGGATTGGTTGTTTCCAAAGCTCCTCCGTGGTCTCTCACTCGCAGTTTTCTAGTCAATTTTCATTCATATGTTCCACATCCAAACTGATTAAGGATGTCAGCAGCTAATTTTGGTATAAGCAGGTTAAGTAGGATCAGTGAGGCTGCTATCCAGAATCACTACTAAAAAAAACTGCACTTGAATTATGCACCATAAACAGAGTTAGCTTCTTCTGCAGATGATTAGAAGTCGATGGATAATCTTTCTTGCCATCTTCCATGACTTCTATCCTAAATGATGGGTGGCTTGTCTGCTTGGAGACTTTGAGGCCTGAAATTAATCATTTTAAGCAAGTAGATGTCACAGAAAAGTACATGTCCTGCAGTTCTTTCTTGTCCTGGAGCTATGTCTGAAACTCCCTTATACAAAGGCACTAGAGGAGCTGAAAGGCACCTGGAATAATGTCACATACAAGAAGGATATACCTGCACTTAATGGGCAATTCTCAGAAGAACAACTGTTATCTGTGGATATTGACATAATAATTCCAGACAGGTATTGTAAGCCCTCTGAAATTATTCCATTCGAAGTATCTATGTAAACTCCCACTCCAGATGCTATGTCAGCAGGAGGATTTCCTGGGATCTGAAATCTCTTGAGTTATCATAATTGTCAGAACATTTCACACTGCGAAGGATTGTGAAAGTAGCCCAGTCCACCAAGCAAACTAGCCTCCCATCCGTTGAGTCCATCTACATTTCCCGCTGCCTTGGAAAAGCAGTCGGCATAATCAAGGACCCCAAGAAACCCAGACATACTCCTCTCCACCTTCTTCCATTGGAGAAAAGATACAAAAGTCCAAGGTCACATACCAACTGACTCAAGAACAGCATTTTCCGTGCTACGTCAGATTTTTGAATGGACCTACCTTACGTTAAGTTGATCTTTCTCTACATCCTAGCTATGATTGTAACATTACATTCTGAACCCCCTCCTTTCTTTCTCTCCCGTCTAATCCATGAAGGGCATGCTTTGTTTGTATAGTGCACATGAAACAATACTTTTCACCAATACATGTGAAAATAATCAAATCAAATTAAGTCAGGGCAAACCTCTTGCAATATCTGGCATGTCTGGTACTAGGCATTTCCTTTTGTCCATCTCATCCCAACCATATTTGTGGATTCTTTCTCTTCTGTCTCAGATTAATGCTCCCTAATTGTATATCATTCAATTACTGAGCCATTAGACCCCAGCTTCTTGAACTGAGGGTTATTATTTTGTTGTATTGATGGCCTTGGAAGCTATAGGATGTAAAGAATTGGAATGCAGTTCAGTTCCCTCCCCTCTTTTTGTGCTCCAGAAATAATGTACTTCAAGCAGAGTTGTACCAAATGTTGTACAAGAAGAAAAGTATCTTATTAATTACGAAGTGCTGTCATACCCAAGATTAATATTGACTTCTCACTCAGCCTGCATGTATCTAATATCTTTTCTTTCCCTGTCCTGTATCTTATTCCAATGTGTAGTGCAATATTAACCAATGCTATATACTTCACTAATGCTCAGAGTTCAGGTGCACAAATAAAGCAGCCCTAAAATACATCAAATGGGTGAAATATCAAAGAGCCTTGGTGCCCAGGACAATAGACTTGCCATTTGGAGAAGAGTTGAATTAAGAAGGGTGGAAGATAGAATCTTAGAATCTTACAGTGCAGAAAGAGGCCATTCGGCCCAGTGAGCCTACACCAACAACAATCCCACCAGGCTCTATTCCTGTAACATAACCTATTTACCCCATCCCTCTGACACTAAGGGGCCATTTAGCATGGCCAATCAACCTAGGCCTCACACCTTTGGACTGTGGAAAAAACAGGAGCATCTGGAAGAAATCCATGTAGACACTGGGAGAATGTGCAAACTCCACACAGACAGTCATTCAAGGTCTGAATTGAACCTAAGTCCCTGGTGCTCTGAGGCAGAAGTGCCAACCACTATGCCAACATGCTAATGTAAGGACATATTTGCAAACCTTTATACCATTGACTGGTCCTTACACACAGCCAGGGAACTATATCTGATTTTGTGAAATGTGATGTTTGTCTATGAGATTTCAGATGATAACTTGTAAAGGTTATCCTGAAGAATGCCCAGCGAATGCAAATGACAAATAATATGTGAATATTTAAATAAAGTTAGTCTTTAAACTAAAAGTTTGAACATTTCAATGTTGACATCCTGTGGGGACACAGTGTATTTACTCTCAGGAAAAGGATGACAGAAAAGTTATTGTCCAGTTATTTTCAAAATGAAAGAAAATATAAAATGGATGATCAATTCTCTGGATCATCAAAAACATGAATTGAAACTTAATAAACTAATGGCAGAATGAAAATCAAAACAGAAACTTTTCTCCCAGAGAAAAGTTAATTTATGGAATAAATTAACATCTAGTTATGAAATATATTAAATATTTGTGTGTGTCTATCTCTTTCTCCCAGCAGGCTTTGACTGAATAATTTGACAGTACCCACTTCTGATCTGACTGATGCAGCTCTTTGAACTCCCTGATGAGACAGTGCTTGCTTAAAGTGTGTTGCATTGCTCTATCCTCAATGATCCTTGGATCCTTTTAACATTTTGGAAAGTTGCATTTTCCTATTTACAAATATAGCATTTATAATCAATTCCAGACTTGGTATATAAAAAGATATGTAACAATCTTTCACTGTGGAGTTCCACATCAACAGTAGTAAGTGCTGATAAAATAATGATTCTTTGATCACATTGATTGTAAATCAGTTGATCAGGGGAAGCCAGCAAAGTTGCAAAACTGTTTTAGTATTAACCATACCTTCATAGAATCCCTACAGTGCAGAGGAGGCCATTTGGCCCACTGCGTTTTCACCGACTCTCTGACAGAACATCTTACCCATGCCCTATCTGCATAACTCCAACTATTTACCCCTGCTACTTCCCTCCACCTAACTTTCACATCTTGGGACACTAAGGGGCAATTGAGCATGACTAATCTACCTAACCTGCACATCTTTGGACTGTGGGAAATAACCACACCACCAGGAGGAAACTAACACAGATACAGTGTAAACGGCACACTGATAGCCACTCAAAACTGGAACCGAACTGGCACTGTGGGGCAGCAGTGCTAATCTCTATGCCTCCATACTGCCCACTGCCATCATGTTGCGTAAAAGAACCATTCAAGATATAGTAATCTGCGTATAAAGAAGTAGGGTTGCACTGTATTAGTATCTGACTGTAAACTGTTTGATGATGGGATGGTGTTTTTTTTTGTAATAGAATGCTAACCATTTCCTGGGTTGAATAGCGACCAAATTGTTTCACCTATGAGTCTCCTGCTTGCAATTTTACAGCAATTGTAGGTCAACAGAATGAAAACAATACCCATCAACTACAGAGACTAAGAACAGATGATAGATTTTATTATTCAACATTAATGGATATATCTGAGTTCTCAGTCGCATTCATTGTAAACATTCAGAACCTGCTTGGCCTTTGATGAATTGTTGAGGAGAATAATGTATTAAACCCAAATTAAGCTTATGGGAAGCTAATGATATTTGGATGTAGAAATAAACTTTTAATTTTAGACTACAGTGTTGGAAGAACTTAGAAATATATCTAATTATTATTCAATAATCCTGCTATATGACATTGACATTTGATTGATATTATAGATTTGGGCTGGTCACAGTGCAGGCAAATGTTTAATATCTTTCAGAAGCTTACCAAGCAGCTGCTGATAGAGGACTGTACTCTGAAATTATACATCTGTTATAATGCTTTATATTAAATATGTATAAAATTTCAAAATACACCATTTTATTCCAAAATTTAACACATTAGGATAATGATGGGATAAAAAGTTGTAGCAATGTGGTCTCAACATATCCCCAAACTAGAATGATAGAAATCATAGAAACCCTACAGTACAGAAAAAGGCCATTCGGCCCATGGAGTCTGCATTGACTCACGAGTCCACCCAGGCCCTCCCCTATATCCCTCCACTAATCCCTCTAACCTACGCATCTCATAAGGACACTAAGGGCAATTTTAGCATGGCCAATCAACCTAACCAGCACATCTTTGGACTGTGGCAGGAAAAGAAAGCACGTGGTGATGCACAGCTATCCTGTGATTGGGCTTTTAGTTCTTATTAAATTAATTGGTGCCTGCTGCAACTCTGCAGGGAGTTCACCCATGTGGATGAATATCGGATAACTTGCTTCTCAGACTGCAGTCTGAAGGGAGTGAAGGCAGTCTGAGAGGAATGAAATGGGAATGAGGAGGGGTCATCTTGCTCCTCTTTGCATCCCCAGCGCCTAGCACTGTTTAAAATGCATTATATTACCTACCATTGGCTACCACTGCCTAGGTCACAGTGAAGAATCCAGAGCAGATGATGTTCAGACAACCTTGAGCGCAGGATGTTCATAAGATATAGGAGCAGAATTAGGCCATTCAGCCCATTGACTCTGCTCCATCATTCAATCATGGCTAATATGCTCCTCATCTCCATAACCTTTCAACTCCTTACCCAATTAAATATCTGTCTAACTCCTTCTTAAATTTACTCACTGTTCCAGCATCCACCGTACTTTGGGGTAGCGAATTCTGCAGATTTACAACTTTTTGAGAGAAGTAGTTTCTCCTCAACCCTGTTTTAAATTTGCTATCCCTTATTGTAAGACTATGACCTTTTGTCCTAGAATGCCCTACAACAGGAAGCATCTGGTCTACATCTACTTTATCCATACCTTTTATCATCTTGTATATCTCAATTTGATCTCCCCTTATTTTTCTAAATTCCAGAGAGAATGGACCTAACCTGTTCAATCTCTCTTCATATAACAAACCCCTCGTCTCTGGAAACGATCTAGTGAACCTCCTCTGACTTGCCTCCAATGCCACTACATCTTTCCTTTATTAAGGGACTAAAATTGTGCAGGTGTGAGGTGCGTTCTCACCGATGCTTTATATAGTTCCTTACCTTTATATTTCATTCCTTTAGTTGTTAATGTTCCAAGATTCCAGTCACTTTCTTTATTATCTGCATGCTAGTTTTTGGTGACTCATGAACGAGGACATCCAGACCCTTGTTGGTTTTCATAACCAATGAAGTACGATTAATGTGTAGTCACATCTGGAAGGCATGTGACCAGTTAGAGCCAGTTTGTCGCCCCAGCAACTGTCCATTTTGAAAAGCACAAAAAAAAAGGCTTCATATGTTGGTACAGTTGACCAATACATATATATTCATTTGTGATACAACTGTGACAGAAGAGACTTCTTTACCCACAGAATGGTGAGGATTGGAACTTGCTACCTTAGGGAATCATGGTGACATCTTGGCAGAGCAGCACTGCAATGTTAACCTTGATATTGGCCTTCAAGTCTTTAGAGTAATTCTTGAACCAAGAACCTAATGACTCAGAAAAATGCTGACCGAGACGCGGCTGATTCTGTAATTTACACAATCAATTATCTTTGGGTGGTTAAGTAAGTTTTTTTTTACACTTTATTTCATTTGATATTCAAGTATTTAAAAAATCTTTATTGTATTTTTGGGATAAATGAACTGAAACACCTTTCTTGAGACTTCACAAAATCCATGATGCAGAATCAATTATGTTTCATAATGTCTGACAGATATACAGATTGATAATTACTAATTTCCTCAGAGAATGGGAAAGTAAACCACATTTCATCTGCATATTGACACAGAGCAATTTAATTGTCGAATCTAAAACGTGACATTACAGATATTACCACAGTAACAACCTGTGGATCAATATGTAGAATCGATAAAAGAGACAGAGCGAAGGATAAGATTAAGTGATGGATTAGGGAGAAGAGAATTGAAATGGTTGAATACTACAGGCAAGTGTGGGGTCAATTTTGTGTCTCAAGTGACCATCCTGCTGAACAAGTTGTCTGATTGCTTCTGCACTTTTAAGTGCAGGCATCGACAATTGTGAGTTACAATCTTACAAACGGTATGCTAGCAAACTGTAGAGAATAAAGCGGATCTCCTGACCCAGCTCGTCATATTGAGGTGCGCCAATTACCACCGCCCTCACCATTCCTGGTCCCACAAAAATAGTCTCATGTGTAACTTGGGAGGCTTTATCTCCTCTATTGCCTGTGGACTTGCAATAATGAACTGGGCTTATTGCCTTAAACAGAAAAACATCCTTGTATGTCTTGGAATATGTCCTTGTAAAATGGCACTGTCTGCATCAGCAAAGTTACTGGTACAGTAAGGTTATCAGCCTCATCTTGAAGTTGTTACCACCTCAAGCCATGCTCAATTGCCCCTTAGTGTCAGGGAGATTAGCAGGATAAATATGTGAGGTTAGCGGAATAAGGCCTGGATGGGATTGTTGCCAGTGCAGGCTCAATGGGCTGATTGGCCTCCTACGTGTTCTATGATACAATGGCAATGATCTTACACTTGATTATCAACAGGAGGTCCCAATGTCAGGATCGATATTAATATTTCAATGGTGGAAAATAAATAAGATTAATAGCAATCTTCAGCATTATTCAAAACCTATTTGGTGTAAATGTTGTATGTTGAAGATCAACAGGACAGAGTGACTTGAAATAGCTACTTAGATTCAGTGTTAAGAAGCTGAATTAACATTAGCAGAAGCTTGTCATAAATCAACTGATACCTCTTCCGACAGCCTTCTTTGCATATGCACATATGCTTACCTGGCAAATTCTGCACTTCAACAATTGAAGAATATTGCTGCAAAGCAATTATTGTCTATAACTTCATTACTTTTAAGGGACTCTTTTCTAATTCTTTCCCTCTTTGACTCCTACGTGGTTAACTCCTGTCAAGAATCTGGGTCCAAAGACTTTGGCTGTCCTTCCAGCATGAAACCCAAGGGGATCGTTATTACATTAGCTTTGATAGTGTGGTCTATAAATTGGTCTTTGCCAGCAAGGGTCAATTTCTCACCCAGAATGGGTAGACCCGGGATCCACCAGATACTGAGCCTTGGCCCTATTTACATCAAACCAGCAAGCTGCGGATACCTGCTGGACATCCCCAGCCAGCATATTGATGGTGAACACTCAGGTTCCAAGCTGTTGCCTACAATCCAGAGGGATCTTTTGGGTTTGGAGTAGAAGGGAGGCAGAGGAACAACAAGAGGGCCAACAGGGGGAATGATATTCAGATGAAGGGGGTACAACTGGGGGAGTAGGCTATCTGGGAGAGAGAACGATGGAGAGATGGTGGGAATGGGGAGGGAGAGTGACCAGAAAGTGTACTTCTGAAACTCCAAGTTCCACATTCAGGTGGAGTAATTTATACACACCTCAATCATGGAACTGCCCTTCTTTGAGATTGCTTGTTCTGTCTCATGCAGGTCTGTTTTTAGTGAATGGGGCAGATCCATTGCTGGCTACACTAAGGGCAAATGAGTTTCATATCAAAATGGAATCAGGCTCCTTCTTTCCATGTGCATATGTGATTACATTGCAGCTATAAACTGTGGCAGATTTTCCCTCCTCTAAACCAAGGGTTTAAGGTAATGTTCAGGTTGCAGCACCAACATGTAAATGGCATTGTTACTCACTGCAATGACCAGTTAAGACATTAGGATAGCCAGGGCTGTGGGAGATTCAATGTACAAAATCAAACATGTATCAAAATTTAATGTGTTTTGTGTGCTGCATTGGCATGTAAGTATTGTAAAAGTGTTTTCATCCAATTTACATGAAAGAGGCTCAATAGGAAATTTATAATTTGTGTAAAAATTAACTAGATATGTTTGACAATGTCCATTAGTAAGAGCCAGCTGGTAGCACCGCTACTGACTGAGCTGGCTAAGCCCGAAAGATCATAGCTGCCAGACTGAGCCTGATGGTGAGAGAACCTACAAAAAGTTCTCCTCGTGTCTGCGTGGGTTTCCTCCAGATGCTCCGGTTTCCTACAACATCTGAAAGATGTGCTGGTTAGATACATTGACCCGAACAGGTGTCAGACTGTGGCGACTTGGAGAATTTCACAGTAACTTCATTGCAGTGTAAATGTAAGCCTTATTTATGACTAATAAATAAACTTCATTAAAAAAAAAGGAAAAATATACTTGACCTCACCTTCACAAACCAATGTGTTGCACATTCATCTGTCCGTGGTATTATTGCTAAGAGTAACCACTGTACAGTCACTGGGGAGATAAAGACCTGTATTAAAACTGAAGATACTTATCGCTAACAGAGGTAGAGAGGCCAACAATTGGGGCTGGCCATCAGCATTGGGGAATGGGAGGTCAGCCTGCCAGGACTGTGGGGATGGGGAGGGGGGAAAGTCCAGAACTGCCAGTGAGGGGATGCAGGATTGAGAGATCAGGACATTCGGACTGGTCTGGACATGTTTGGAGGGGTAGGGGCTCTGCAGGGCAGTGATCCAGTGATTGAGTTGGTTAGTGTTCGGGAGGCCAGCAGTGCGAGGCCAGCTTCACTCTGACGGATCAGCATATGTACAATGGCCGCTCAGTGCTAGGCTGCTGACCTCTCCACCAGGCCCTAGCCCTAGATTTTTCATGAGATTCATGCTTGTGCACTCTGCAGTGCACAGAGTGAGAGATGGTGAGAGAACCTACAAAAAGTTCTCCTCGTGTCTGCGTGGGTTTCCTCCAGATGCTCCGGTTTCCTACAACATCTGAAAGATGTGCTGGTTAGATACATTTCCAAAATCCCTCTGAAAAAAAAAAGTGAGATTTACTTCAGTTCTTATACGAATTTGACACGCACTTAGAATTTTTTGGGGGGAATCTCACTCCTAATCTTCAAACTTGTTTGTTTCCTATTTAGAATTGGTCACTTTTTAAAAAAATGGTCAAAGAATAATAGAATTACTTCAAAAGAATATGTATATATTTTGATTTTAATTTGGGATAGGATAAATACACAGCAAGGAACGTGGGTATGCTGTTGACATCCGGAGAGACTTTAGCTCCCAAGTCTCATATATACATGCAATTCCTAAAACCTAGCAGGAATCATAGCTTGATAATGAGCAGCAACAGCAATTTGGGCAGTAAGAAGTCACCATGAGAAATCTGCAAAGACTGGTTTAAAGACAACACAAGATTACCAAAGGTTGGGTTGCCAGAAAGAAGGAGCTAGGGGATTAGAAGGCCCAAGGTATCCTTGCATGGCATGGAGGAATATTCCTCCCAGCAGGCATGAATACGGCAAAGAAAATGTATCTCATTGGGCCCTCTTCTGAGCCTGGCTGCTGTTCCCATGCACTGGTGATGGGGCTATGAGGCCATTACTAATTACCCTGTTTAGGCCTTAGATACCCGCTTGGATTTGGATTGGATCCTAACCTACTTAAAGAAAAGAGGCAACAGGCCTGGAATAGGCATCCTCATTATGAAGTAAAAGTGGATTGGATGGAAAAGCAGTGGATATTGGATTATTTGTATCTCTGGATAACTGTCGACAACAGTAGAACCTTTCCACTATGTGTTTTGTTTCCAGAAACACTAAACTGTTAACCCCCTTCTAACCAATCTATTTAATTTCAGGGGTTGAAAGACAAAAGTGTAAATGTACATACAAACCCAATCTTCCAGTCACAAGTCAACCAGACACTAAGGTCCATAAATAAAACTTAAATGAATCTGAAACCAGTTGTACATTTCTGTACATACAAAATATATGCATATAAATAAATTCAACATAAAATTGTTCACAAGTGCCAATAGCTGGAGCAACAAGTGGCACCTCCAATTTACCTTCACAGTCATCCATCTATTTGTCAAGCTCAAAGAGTTTGCCCAGCATGGACTGTCACAAAATGAAGGCACCATGTCTACTACCAGAATATCGCATAATCATTTTCATTACTTGCTTGTGGTGACTGAATCCAGCTGCATAGTCATCAAAATAAATACTTTCGTACTTAAATAAGTTACTGGTTGTTTGGCAACCTGACAACAACAGGATAGGATCCATGACAACTTGCACTCTTGGGAATGCATTAACTTGGAAATACTCCTGGAACTTCTATGGTTGTTGCCCCTTTTCCTCTGAGTGACAAACATATCTGCGTATTGGTTATGGATGACCAGCTAATTTGCTAAACATCATTTATTAAATAAGCCAGGGGCATAAATATCCAATGTGATGATGGTAAAATAGGCAGGGCTGTTGGTTGAGGTTATGCTATAGCATTCAACATAGCTCAGATTTCTTTGATTCGTCACATCCCTTCCCAGGTCATGACATATTTCTTGAAGTTGGAAAGTATAAGATTAACTGCTATACATCTGTTTCCTCTCTTCTCAAAATTCCTTCCCCATTTTCAAATCAAACAACAACTTACACTTATATAACACTTTTAACACAGCAAAATGTCCTAAGGCAGTTAGAAAAAGCATCAGCAGTTAAAACATTTTGTTATTGAACTACAGAAGCAGATATTAGGACTTATAACCAAAAACTTGGTCAAAGAGATTGCTTCTGAGCAGCATATTAAAGAGAGGCAGAGAGGTGAGTGAGGTAAATAAACAAACAGGTCTAAGGCAGGAATTACAGAATTTAGGACCAAAGAAGTTGAAAATATAACAGCTAAGCGTAAAGAAATCAAAATCAGGGATGTCCTCAAGGCTGTAAGTGGAGAAACAGATATCCTGATGGCTTAGCACTGGTGAGATGAGAGGGAAGTGTGACGATGCAGAGGAGTTTGAAAACAAGGATGAGAATTTTTAAATTGAGTTGTTATTGGCTCAGAAGCCAATGTTGGTCAACAAGCATGAAGCTGAAGTTTAATGAGGCTTAATGGAATACCCAGGACAACACTGTTTCCAGCTGCAGAAGTGATCCCATGAAGTGTGCACCAAAGGAATGCTAAGCTGAAGGAAATCAGCAGACCGAAAAAATTCCAATAGTTGCAACGATCAAGGTTCAGTTGCTTATGTCAGAATGCAAGTCTCATCAATAAGGGTGACCTGGCATTAAATACCAGCATTCTTCAAACAGTTTCTAGCTTTCCCAATGTCTATTTCATTCAGGTGCTTAACTAATCAAGAACTGTGCTGCAAATCAGCATGAGGAATCTGGAGTGGGTGCAATTAACATGATTCTTAGAGGATAATGAGGCCTGCACTCGCACAAAGGACTGCTTCAAAATCTTAAAAGGATACCTGCTCCAGGAGAATTAGGATTCCTGAGGTAAGATTCAGCTGGCCATGCATACGATTGGTAAAGAGGTTCCTACCTGAGCAGACCACTGTGAAATTGATCCTTTCTTATTTCCAAGAAAAAGTTTAATTTCTGCCCAAAAAAAGGCTGACAGTTGTGTTACCAGAAAAAATGTTAATTTTCCAGTTTGTTTTAACGACGTATTGATTTGAGCTGTTCATTCCTTACTGTGTGCTCACAGCAGCTGGCACTACTTGAGACGATTTGAGCAATGCAATATTTGCCCCATGTTGAGAGGAATGCAGACATACAAGACAAGAGACATTGAAAGGTCATTCAAGAGCTGTATGGAGTCAATTGGCAAATCTCTGAAGGTTGAAATCAGTCAGATGGTCAACAAATTGGATTTACACTCGAGAAATGACTTGCACTCAATCTCAGTTAAAGCCTCTGGAGAAACCTCATTGACTGAAAAGGATTAAATAGTGGACTGTCAGAACGAGAAGGTGAATTCATTCGATTTATGATTGAGCATACTCAATGACATATACCATATGTGATAAAAATCCTTGTTCAAATTCCTGTGGAATGCTTACAAGATTTCAAATTGCGCCTTGGTCTGTGTCAAACTGATAGTAAAACAAATTAAAGGGAGTGAAAAGTACTCACACTTCTTTCATGTTAGTTTTAGCCATAGAGACATGGGGCCTTTCAGACCATCTTGTTTATGTGGACACCAAGCAGCTATCTGTTGTAATTCCATTTCCCAGCACTTGATCTGTAGCCTTGTTACACCCGTAGAAACCCTACAGTGCAGAAGGAGGCCATTTGGCCCATTAAGTTTGCACTGACCACAATCCCACCCAGGCCCTATCCCTATAACCTCATGCATTTACATTAATCAATTCACCTAACGTTAAGGGGAAAATTTAGCACAGTCAATCCACCTAATCTACACATCGTTGAACTGTGGGGAAAAAAACTAGACCACGCGGAGGAAACCCACTCAAGACAAGAGCAAGCTCAACATAGGCAGTGACTCAAGCTGGGAATCAAAACTGGGTCCCTAGCGTTCTGAAGCAACAGTGCTAACCACTGTGCCCCATCTTGCTGCGCTAACATCCGACAATCAACATCTGAAAATATTCTAATAGAAAATAAAAGCATTTTAAACCCAGGATCCCAACATTCCTCTTTGAATGTCAAACAGGATTTTGCTGTAGCAAATGAAATTGCATTTTTAGAAACAGCACCTCTCAATGATGCGTGTCGTGGTTTGATTAATCCATCATTAATTCTATACAGCTGAGTATGTTGAGCAGGAGTTTTTTGGCCCTTTCCGCTGGCAGGATCGTCACCACCATGGCGAGTTCCCCTGCTGCAGGACGGGTGAGCCACACAGAATGCCGTAGACATTGACAGGACCAAAAGATCCAGCCAGTGATAAATGGTGGGCTGCTTCCACCACTGGGAAACACTCTTTAGGGGTGAACGCGGTGAAAAGTCCCATCCATTGTCTCAATATTTTTGTTAGAGAAATTTTCATGAAGCAAATTTTGGAAAAATATACACAAGAACATAAGAAATAGGAGCAGCAGTAGACCACCTAGTCCTTTGAGCCTGCCCCATCATTCAGTAAGATCATGGCTGATCTGAAGTGGATCAGTTCCACTTTCCCGCTTTCTCCCCATAACCCTTAATTCCCTTGTCTATCAAAAATCTTATTCAGCAAGGTAGCCTCCACCACTTCAATGGGCAGAAAATTCCAGAGATTCACCACCCTTTGAGTGAAGAAGTTCCTCCTCAAATCTGATCTAAACTGCTCCCCACCCTTATTTTGAGACTGTGCCCTCTAGTCCGGCTATCCTTTCTGAGCGGAAAGAATCTCTCTACCTCTATCCTATCTAGCCCCTTCATTATCTTATATGTATCTATAAGATCCCCCCTCAGCCTTCTAAATTCCAACAAGTACAGACTCCTCATCTCTGGTATTAGCCTAATGAACCTTCCAAGATCAATAGATCCTTCTGCAAGTGCAGCGACCAAAAATACAAGTGTCCTGCACGTTGGAAAGGTAAAGGGCACATTTCAGCCCTGATAGCCTTCGATTTTGAATATGGAGAATCATAGAATCTTACAGTGCAGAAGGGGGCCATTTGGCCCATCGAGTCTGTGCCGACTACAATCCCACCCAGGCCCTATCCCGATAACCCCATACGTTTACCCTAGCTAGTCCCCCTGACACCAAGGGGCAATTTAGCATAGCCAATCCACCTCAACCATGCATCTTTGGACTGCGGGAGAAAGCCAACACACCCGGAGGAAACCCACGCAGACACAGGGAGAACATGCAGACTCCACACAGACAGTGACCTGAGTCAGGAATCAAACCCAGGTCCCTGGCGCTTTGAGGCAACAGTGCTAACCACTGTGCCACTGTGCCACCCAAGAATGTCATGAAAGGAAAATAAATGTTTGAAAAGATAGTGAATGTAGAGGTCAAAAGTGGAGTCACGGGCTCCAGTAAAGAACTCAAACTCTAAATTCATGGAAGTAGAGATGTGTGTGAGGAAGTGTGTCATGCTTGCTGTCACAGCGAACCATCCCCCAGACTGTGCACCATGTCTTACTGGAGGTATTTGGTAAACTCCATGCTGTGCACACCATCTGCTAGACCAAAGTACAAATGCAGCAAAACAGAGGATCACAATCAGGAGTCTACAGCCCCGGAGGGGTTTATGAAATGTTTGCGAGGGATCTGCAAAAGCAGCATTTTTAAAGAATGAAATCTCTTTCTGCAAGCAGGGCCAACAAAAAAAAACAAGGCTAATCACTGCAAATGTCAGTGGTGCCTCATTTATTATGAAGGAAAGAGCTTGAAATCAACTATGTATCTTCTTATCCACCACCAACCAAAAGGATGGTTTAATTCGGCGAATCGATACGAGTTTGGATTGATGTGCTGCCATCACTATCATTGATGTTTGGAGGACCTTTTGTGTGTAACACAAATATGATGACCACGACACATAGAAGCAATGTGTAAGATGACTCAATGAAAGACCAAAAGTGAGAATCATGCCCCTAGACCAATGAGTCAGCGTGTGGAGGAGAGGAGATCCCACTTCCCCTGTTCTCCCACGTCCATTAGTGACAGTCGATAATGAATTCTATTGTAAGCGGGGCTGAGGTAGCCATTCCTTTGAAACGCCATGGGATATTTAATTATGATATAATGCTAGAAACATTCAAGTTGTTGTTATATTGTAGAATTGATACTATGCCAACCTCACAATAACTTGGCTGCATGAACATTTATTAATGCCCATCTTTGTAAACAGGAGGGGTGTATCTTGAGTACAGCACATGCTGGTTCAAAGACTGGCATTTCAAGGCTGCTTTTTAACCTAAGAGGATACAAAGCTAAACTAGATAAATGCCTCCACGGGAAGCGTGGGTGGGGCATCCTGATTAAGCATAGATGATGAAGGCAGATTATTACTAAGTAAGGTTTGTGCAGACCGCTATAAGTTCAAGCAGGCTTCTTCTGACTATTCACCTGTAAATTTTCCTCATTCCCAGTTTGCAGAGACAGCAGGAATTCCCACAATGTCTATCAAAGGATTCTTCCCTATGTTTTAGGCTATCTGAAATGTTACAATTTGAAACAAAAGTCCAAAAATAAAAAGTACCAAAAATAACATAAAAACATTTTTAAAAATGAAGTCCGGATATAACAGTAAATAAATTGTGACTATCTGAGAAATTATCTTGAATAACGACAAACGATTAAAAGTAGGACAAATGTGGTCATTAAGGGGAGTCTCTCTTGTGACCATTCTTTTGTAGTCAAGTACATCTTTGTTTGCCATACATGCAACCAGATCACAAGTGATGGATTATTTTGAGATTACATCTCACAGGTAGAACAAGACTTCTTTAAAAATTGAAATATAGGTGGCGCACTATGTATAAAGCTGTCACTCCTGTATTTTCAAACCCTCATCTGCCAGTTGCTTACCAAGTCATTTGATTGAAAAATTTATTTTATGGTAGCCAATCACTATGTAACTTAAAATTGATTGAATTTCCTTTGTTACAATGAAAATTGAAGTCCATGGTAAAGATACAGAAGATGGCCATCTGGGTACTGTTGTTGGAAGGTTCTGGTTTAGGGGTGTCAGAGGTACCATTAATTGATGGGATGATGATACAATGTTTGCAGCCATAGTTGACATTATTATGTCCTCTCCAGTGTAATATCTTCATAAGGCTAGCATCTATTTCTCTTCCAATTATAAAAGGTTTCCTTTAAGAGTAATTTATAGTTTTTTGTGAGGTGAAGGTGATGGATAATGTGTTTTGTATTCATATATTTCCCTTCCGATATGTTACATGGAAAATATTTATTTAAATTAGCTGGCCTTCCATTATGGTGCAAGATGAGAATGAAGCAGCAATGATAAATAGCAATTCCAGTGCTGCTGCATACAAACTGTGATCCTCCCCAGTTTGAAAGGTGAGCAATACATGGCCCAGAAGGAAAAAAAGAGTTTGGATTAGTATTCTTATTTGCCCATTTTGCTGGTGTTCCACTTTAAGATATACAAGACCAGTTCAGACCAGTATTCATATTCAAGTAAAGCCTCAAATGTTTAGCAGTTGCCACATAATGAATTAACATGTGAAACAAAACCAGTAGAGCCAGTGTTAAACTGCATTGTTTATATTACTAGGCTCCAATATTTATGGGTCGCATAGATGGCAGTTATTAGCAAGTAAGGAAACTCTGAAAAATGGGAAACACGGAGGCCGTACTGAATTTAATGGCAGTGACTCATGTGATTTTTTTTCTCTCTCCATTTTCTCACAGAGCAGCTGAGTAGATTAAAAGGTAATCTGGCTGTTGGTTGGGAAGCCTGTGGTTGAAGGCCATAACTGAGCTCCCCAATAAAGGAGGGATCGCGATGGGGTGTGAGGGAGAGATTTTGGTGGGGAGGTGAATTGCAGGTCAGCATCAGATCACAGAGTGGTTGAACATCTATTAACTTCGCAAACAACTGGGCTGTATTTCTCAAGACTACTTTTTAAAATGGAGACACAAAGCTAAACTAGGTAAAAACCTCCATAGGTGAACTTTCCAATTAAACATAGGAACTGAGTTTGGATTAGTATTCTTATTTGCCCATTTTGCTGGTGTTCCACTTTAAGATATACTCTTTTCATTATATGTATCACAAATTGTATAAATTAATACATTTCTGCTTATGAGACCACGTCAGAGGTTATGAATTCTTGTATAAAACTACTGTGCTTTTCAGAGATTAATTTGGTGTTTCTCACATAGCAGTAGTACAAGGAATTGCACCGTCTAGATCGATGTGGTGTCAAAACACATTGAAATCTGGGAAATGAAATGGAACAGCCAACAGATTTTATCATTTCAAATTCCCTTAAGCTAGGTATCCATATTGTGAATGCATGTGTTGTCACCGACCTCTCAGGTAAATATTCAACTTTTGCTCTTTCAGCTGCTTGCTACTGAGCAGGTTTCATTTGATTCAGTTATCTTTGTCGGTGATGATGCACCGTGGTTAGTACTGCTACCTCTCAGTGCCAGAGGCCCTGGGTTTGATTCCCAACTGGGTTCTCTGTATGTGCCAAGTCTGCATATTCTCCCCTTGTCTGCATAAGTTTTCTATGGGTGCTCCGTTTTTCTCCCTGAATCCGAAAGTCATGCTGGTTAGGTGCATTGGCCATACTAAATTCTCCCTCAGTGTACCTGAACAGGTGTTGGAGTGTGGTGGCTCGGGGAGTTTCATAATAACTTCATTGCAGTGTTAATGTAAGCCCACATATGACATTCACAAATAAACTTCAAATAGATAATCACTGAAATTCATGTAAGGTATGTGCAGACGGCTGTAAATTCAAATAGATCTCCTTACTAATCACCTGCAACCTTTCCTCATTCCCAGTTTGCAGAAATAGGAGGAAATCACAGTAGGGGTGGCATATTGCACCATGTATACTCAGGGAACCAATGGAAACATTCCTGCTTTTTCTGGCCCACAAGCAGTGCTGGAAAAATACTTTTTAGTTGAGTCCAGCTGTTCTTATGTCCCTTTAGATATCAGATTTATTGAGGCTGGAAAATCCAGCCCAGAGCTATTAGATCCATATGGCTGCTAAAAACTGTACAGAGTCTCATTTCATTCTTATAATTCTGAACCTGTACCTTAAGAGCAGGTTACTTGCCTGAGCTTCAATTCACTCTGGTTAAATCATAAATTAGCTCATTTATAATGTGTTGGTTTTCCCTATTTTAAGCATTAAAACTACCCAGAATACTCACTGGTCAAATCTAGAGGGTTAATTTCTTTTCCCCATTGCATCATCACCGACAAAGATAACTGAACCAAATGAAACCTGCTCAGTAGCAAGCAGCTGAAGGAGCAAAAGTTGAATATTTACCTGAGAGGTCGGTGACAACACATGCATTCACAATATGGATACCTAGCTTAAGGGAATTTGAAATGATAAAATCTGTTGGCTGTTCCATTTCATTTCCCAGATTTCAATGTGTTTTGACACCACATCGATCTAGACGGTGCAATTCCTTGTACTACTGCTATGTGAGAAACACCAAATTAATCTCTGAAAAGCACAGTAGTTTTATACAAGAATTCATAACCTCTGACGTGGTCTCATAAGCAGACATGTATTAATTTATACAATTTGTGATACATATAATGAAAAAGTCACCGTAAGACTGAATAATGTTGCTCCAATCATAAATCATATTTGGCTTCTTTTTTCTGTCCTGAATACCTGTTTTTGATGGAAATAAACTGCAATATGGAATTGATTATAAATTAATTAAACGCGTTCCACATTATTTTGTTCTATTCCCAAGCATAATTAAAAATAAACTTCACAAAAACACCATCAATCTACATTTTTAAGAATTAAATGAATAAACATTTGGCCAGTTTGTTTTGAAACAATTGTTACCTGATTGATCTTCCTTTGAATAGATACAAAAAAATAATTAATACATGCAGTGCTGCATCAGTCAATCTGAATAGATTTTGCCCGGAGCAAATAAAAAAAGCTAAAAGACTGTACATACTGATTATCTGAAACAAGAACAGTTCTGACAGACCTGAATCACCCCACCAATTAAGGAATTTCCCTGTACACACATTGGAAGTAGGTTTTTATTGCCAAAACAATGAATATCTATGCAAAAGCCTAGAAGTTGTTCTGGGTCTTCAGTGAAATAGTTCTGGATGCTTTATAGGATTCTAAGAAGCTATGGTGCAAGTGAACACTCGGTCAAGTGTACAAAATGCTTAATACTATATTCCTGTAGACAATTTTGGTTTTGAGATAGAGTGTCAGCTGATAGATTTCTTTTCCTGTTTCACATTCCTAACAAAGTGGCCAGAGTGTATCGTATCTACCTCACTGCCAAAACTCATCTTGTCTTCGCATATATTGATTAAACCTTATTAAAGCTGACTGATTAACAAGACAACACCGCAGCATACATATTCAAAACATATTTAAAAAGTATTATTATTCAAATTTATTTGGGGGTGGACTAAACATTTACATGCTAATCTTTTCCCTATCTGACATCAGCAAAGAAAACTAAAATGTTTTACATGTTGGAGATTAAAATAAAGCTATTTTTCAGGCAAGATTTTGTTGTAATTTTCTTTTGTATTTGTTTAAAATTAATTAAAGGATACCTCAAAATGAAAATTATCTACAGGAATATAGTAAATGCCTTTTTAGGCTAAAAATGGTAATGGAATAGTGTAAATTTGTGGCATGGTGGCACAATAGTTAGCACTGTTGCCTCACACTGCCATGGATCTAAGTTCAATTCCAACCTTAGGTGACTGTGCGAACTCCACACAGACATTCTCTCTGTGTCTGCGTGGGTTTCCTCTGGGTGCTCCAGTTTTCTCCCACACTCTGAAGATGTGCGTGTTAGGTGGATTGGCCATGTTAAATTGCCCTTTCATGTCAGGGGACTAGGAAAGTAAATACATGGGGTTATGGAGATAGGGCCTGGGTGACATTGCTGTCGGTGCTGACCCGATGGGCTGAATGGTCTCCTTTTGCACAGTAGAAATTCCATGATTCTAAATGTCCTAATTTGTGCAGACTCGTTCCATATACATACACTTTATATCAACTTCACCACTTCTCCACTGACCACTTCCCCGATCGCAGCCATACCATCAATATTAAACATCCCACTCTTGTTTTCAAATCATTCCCCGGCATGGTCTGTCCCTATCTCTGCCACTTCCTCGAGTTCTAGGACTTTTCAAGCTATCTGCACATCTCCAGTTCTGCCCTCGTGTGCATTTTCATCACTTCCCCATTTGCGGTTGTTCCTTAACTGTCTCAGCCATAAGACTGGGAATTGAACCCTAACCACCTCTGCCTTAATTTCTTCACTTTTAAAGCATTTCTTAAATCTCACTTCTTTGACCAAGATTTTGGCCATCTTATGTCTTGATGTCTTATTTTGTTTTATGAGACTTTACAAAGCACTGTGCAATGTTTTATTACTTAAAGAGTAATATATAAATACAAATTCTTGTTAAACTAATCTTTTTTTCTTTTTACTGATTATCTATTAAGCCTATTACAATACTTTAGCAGTAGCTGAATTACTGCCTTCAAGTTTACATCATTTTGGTGATCATTTGGTGTTCATAAAATTGAAACTGCAATGTATTTTTGACTAAAATATGCAGCCTCAGTATTTTTAGTAGCTTTATTAATTTCAAACTATTTAGAAATCATGGACTAGACTTGGAGTTGGGCCAATACTGGGCACCTTTAAAAATACTAAAAAGGACTCGGATGCAAAAGTCTGTCCCCCATTCCCAGCAGATTCCATTTTTGCCAACAGGGCAATGGGGACAGATGTGAATCACATAGACAGGAAAGTAAAGTTCAGCAGGGCCATTTGAAATTAGTGTTAAACAGATGCCATTTTTTCATTCCAGAAACCCTAATCCATAGTGTTAACCCATTCTCTCATCATGCCCGTGGTGGTGGCCAGGAATGGAGAATTCACCAGGAGCAAAAAAGTTGAAAATTGAATCAAAAATTGTTTGCAATCCTTCAAGCTGTAGGACAATGGCAGATCCATTCTCTTGATGCCTTGTTGTGCGAACACTGCTTGCATTCATTTGCATCTCATGAATTCTCATTAAAATGTTCCCATGCCTTCCAATATTGCGTCATACCAGTGAGAAATCATGTTGGCATTAAACCTATTTGACTAACAGTGACATGCACATTGACTTCAGTTTGTCTGAGAATTCAAGAGGAGAGCAAAACACATAATTTACTGGCCATGATGCAGTGCTATTTTTGTTGAGTTGAACACCCGCTCCATGATATTGTTTCTGAACTTATTCCAACAGCTTGTAGTTCAACTGTGGGTAGAGTGCAAAGTGAGATTGTGGTGGGAAAGGAGGGGAGGCTAGGAGGAGGCTGACAAAGATGAGGGGATTATGAATGAAGGGTTATGCAAGAGCTGGCAAGCTGGTGGGGTGGACGTACAATCATGGTCAAGGGTACAAGGAAGTGAATGATGGTAACAAACAGTAGAACGTAGAGGCATCACTCAGAGGAAGGTAGTTGGAAGTTGACAATATGAAATACTCACAATCATTGCCGGGGAATGGGGGAGGGGGGGGGGGGGGGGGGGGGGGGGGGGGGGAGGAGAGAGGGGGAGGGCAACCCGAATATTATTGACTGGAAGAGGATACATGTAGACTTCAGATAAGGTGGATAGATGTCCATATAGCGCATGCATGCCTCAAGGGTGATAGGCTCAGGAATGTCCACCTCCACAATGATAAGACCCAGAACACTTGCAAGTATTGTTGCTAGGGGATAAGGGCAAAAGAGTCATTGATAACTGCAGTGCATTGCCACAGAGAGGTACTTCCATTGCTTCACCAGCTCCCTCATTGAGCAGACCATAGCATTTCTGAAGACATATTTCAGATGCCTGGACTGCTCATGTGGCTCTCTACAATTCACACAAGAAAAGGTTTCCCTCATATTTACAGTTTGCTGTGCCCTTCAAAGAGATGGGCCCTTCTCATAACATCTAGAGGATGAAGTGTGAGCAACATGACAGATGGGATGGTGGTGATGTGAAAGTGTCCAAAAGAGAATGGTGTTGATAGGTGTCCCCTGTTAACAGGCGCATGAGATCCATGAAGAAAGCATGGGGCACATTGCTTAGCATTGCTGCCTCACAGCGCCAGGGACCCAGGTTCGATTCTCAACTTGGATCACTGTCTGTGTGGGGTTTGCATGTTCTCCCCATGTCTGTGTGGGTTCCCTTCGGGTGCTCCAGTTTCCTCCCACAGTCCAAATAGACGCATTGACCATGCTAAATTGAGCCTACTTTCAGGGGGAAAATGTGCAGAATGACAGAGACAAGGAGGGATTGTTATCAGTGCAGGTTCAAAGGGCGAAATGGCTTGCTGCTGTGCTGCAGGTATTCTATGAGAGTTGCCACTGGACTCCATGAAACCATGCTGAGAGCTTGAGAGTGAACAGAACTGAGAGAAGACTTACCCTGACGGAGCAGAGGAGATCATTTACACACTTCCTGTACTAGGTGATGCTTCTGGTGCAGTTGAAAGCCACACTGGCCTCATGGGCAATGACTTCCCAGCTAGAGATGTTGGCGTGCCTTTTGGAGCCATCCCTTGGGAGGCTGGTCTCCTTGAATTAAATCCACAAGAGCAAGGTGGTTGAACTAGAGCGCAGATATCTTCTTAAGGCTCCGAGTCTTTAGCCTCTGATTTGTGAAGGCAAAGGTGGAGGAGAGAGAGTGATGTGAGTGTACTGGGGAGAGGGTGATGTGAGTGTACTGGGGAGAGGGTGATGTGAGTGTGTTGGAGAGAGGGTGATGTGAGTGTGTTGGAGAGAGGGTGATGTGAGTGTGTTGGAGAGAGGGTGATGTGAGCGTGCTGGGGAAAGGGCGATGTGAGTGTGTTGGAGAGAGGGCGATGTGAGTGTGCTGGAGAGTGATGTGAGTGTGTTCGGGAGAGGGTGATGTGAGTGTGCTGGGGAGAGGGTGATGTGAGTGTGCTGGGGAGAGGGTGATGTGAGTGTGCTGGGGAGAGGGTGATGTGAGTGTGCTGGAGAGAGGGTGATGTGAGTGTGCTGGAGAGAGGGTGATGTGAGTGTGCTGGAGAGTGATGTGAGTGTGTTCGAGAGAGGGTGATGTGAATGTGTTGGAGAGAGAGTGATGTGAGTGTGCTGGGGAGAGGTGATGTGAGTGTGTTGGAGAGAGGGTGATGTGAGTGTGCTGGGGAGAGGGCGATGTGAGTGTGCTGGATAGAGGGTGATGTGAGTGTGTTGGAGAGAGGGTGATGTGAATGTGCTGGAGAGTGAGTGATGTGAGTGTGCTGGATAGAGGGTGATGTGAGTGTGCTGGAGAGTGAGTGATGTGAGTGTGCTGCAGAGTGATGTGAGTGTGCTGGAGAGAAGGAGATGTGAGAGTGTTGCACAGAAGGATATGTGAGTGTGCTGGACAGAGGGTGATGTGAGTATGCTGCAGAGAGGGTGATGTGAGTGTGTTGGAGAGAGGGTGATGTGAGTGTGTTGGAGAGAGGGTGATGTGAGTGTGTTGGAGAGAGGGTGATGTGAGTGTGTTGGAGAGAGGGTGATGTGAGTGTGTTGAGAGAGGGTGATGTGAATGTGTTGGAGAGAGGGTGATGTGAGTGTGTTGGAGAGAGGGTGATGTGAGTGTTGGAGAGAGGGTGATGTGAGTGTGTTGGAGAGAGGGTGATGTGAGTGTGTTGGAGAGAGGGTGATGTGAGTGTGTTGGAGAGAGGGTGATGTGAGCGTGCTGGGGAAAGGGCGATGTGAGTGTGTTGGAGAGAGGGCGATGTGAGTGTGCTGGAGAGTGATGTGAGTGTGTTCGGGAGAGGGTGATGTGAGTGTGCTGGGGAGAGGGTGATGTGAGTGTGCTGGGGAGAGGGTGATGTGAGTGTGCTGGGGAGAGGGTGATGTGAGTGTGCTGGAGAGAGGGTGATGTGAGTGTGCTGGAGAGAGGGTGATGTGAGTGTGCTGGAGAGTGATGTGAGTGTGTTCGAGAGAGGGTGATGTGAATGTGTTGGAGAGAGAGTGATGTGAGTGTGCTGGGGAGAGGTGATGTGAGTGTGTTGGAGAGAGGGTGATGTGAGTGTGCTGGGGAGAGGGCGATGTGAGTGTGCTGGATAGAGGGTGATGTGAGTGTGTTGGAGAGAGGGTGATGTGAATGTGCTGGAGAGTGAGTGATGTGAGTGTGCTGGATAGAGGGTGATGTGAGTGTGCTGGAGAGTGAGTGATGTGAGTGTGCTGCAGAGTGATGTGAGTGTGCTGGAGAGAAGGAGATGTGAGAGTGTTGCACAGAAGGATATGTGAGTGTGCTGGACAGAGGGTGATGTGAGTATGCTGCAGAGAGGGTGATGTGAGTGTGTTGGAGAGAGGGTGATGTGAGTGTGTTGGAGAGAGGGTGATGTGAGTGTGTTGGAGAGAGGGTGATGTGAGTGTGTTGGAGAGAGGGTGATGTGAGTGTGTTGGAGAGAGGGTGATGTGAGTGTGTTGGAGAGAGGGTGATGTGTGTGTTGGAGGAGGGTGATGTGAATGTTGGAGAGAGGGTGATGTGAGTGTGTTGGAGAGAGGGTGATGTGAGTGTGTTGGAGAGACGGTGATGTGAGCGTGTGGAGAGAGGGTGATGTGAGTGTGTTGGAGAGAGGGTGATGGAATGTGTTGGGAGAAGGAGATGTGAGTGTGTTGGAGAGAGAGGAGATGTGAGTGTGTTGGAGAGAGGGTGATGTGAGTGTGTTGGAGAGAGGGTGATGTGAGTGTGTTGGAGAGAGGGTGATGTGAGTGTTGGAGAGAGGGTGATGTGAGTGTGTTGGAGAGAGGGTGATGTGAGTGTGTTGGAGAGAGGGTGATGTGAGTGTGTTGGAGAGAGGGTGATGTGAGTGTGTTGGAGAGAGGGTGATGTGAGTGTGTTGGAGAGAGGGTGATGTGAGTGTTGGAGAGAGGGTGATGTGAGTGTGTTGGAGAGAGGGTGATGTGAGTGTGTTGGAGAGACGGTGATGTGAGTGTGTTGGAGAGACGGTGATGTGAGCGTGTTGGAGAGAGGGTGATGTGAGTGTGCTAGAGAGAGGCTGATGTGAGTGTGTTGGAGAAAGGGTGATGTGAGCGTGGTGGAGAGAGGGTGATGTGAGTGTGCTGGGGAGAGGGCGATGTGAGTGTGTTGGGGGAGGGTGATGTGAGTGTGCTGGGGAGAGGGGGATGTGAGTGTGCTGGAGAGAGACTGATGTGAGTGTGCTGCGGAGAGGGTGATGTGAGTGTGTTGGAGAGAGAGTGATGTGAATGTGTTGGAGAGAGGGTGATGTGAGTGTGTTGGAGAGAGGGTGATGTGAGTGTGTTGGAGAGAGAGTGATGTGAGTGTGTTGGAGAGAGAGTGATGTGAGTGTGCTAGAGAGAGGCTGATGTGAGTGTGTTGGAGAAAGGGTGATGTGAGCGTGGTGGAGAGAGGGTGATGTGAGTGTGCTGGGGAGAGGGCGATGTGAGTGTGTTGGGGGAGTGTGATGTGAGTGTGCTGGAGAGAGGGTTATGTGAGTGTGCTGGAGAGAGATTGATGTGAGTTTGCTGGGGAGGGTGATGTGAGTGTGCTGAGATAGGGTGATGTGAGTGTGCTGGGGAGAGGGCGATGTGAGTTTGCTGGGGAGAGTGTGATGTGAGTGTGCTGGAGAGAGGGTTATGTGAGTGTGCTGGAGAGAGATTGATGTGAGTTTGCTGGGGAGGGTGATGTGAGTGTGCTGGAGATAGGGTGATGTGAGTGTGCTGGGGAGAGGGCGATGTGAGTGTGCTGGGGAGAGGGCGATGTGAGTGTGCTGGAGAGGGTGATGTGAGTGTGTTGGGGAGAGGGTGATGTGAGTGTGCTGGAGAGAGGTTGATGTGACTTTGCTGGAGAGAGTGTGATGTGAGTTTGCTGGTGAGAGGGTGATGTGATTGTGCTGGATTCGCAGTTACAATATGGAGCCCAGGCTTTCAAACATAATTGCTGAGGTTGTCGCATGAGTTCATTTCCAACCCTCCAGATGATTTGCGGAGAGCCTTTCTTGTCCATAATTAATAAGGATCCAAGCGCAGAACCGGGAGTGAATTCCAGGCCAGTGGGAACATGCCACTGGAGCCGCCAAACACTGCACTTAGGATAAAAAATGGACAATCACATCCCCTGATGTCAGTGTTCCACCTGATGTGAACACATGTCTGTGAAGTGATCACCAGAGTGTGAGTCTGAGCCTAACCCGGATATATCACCTGCTGAGGTGTGAATTTCGGGGTGCTGGAGGGTGCAGGTGAATGCTGTGATGACTCTACAGGCATGAAGAAATCCTCATTTTTATTGCAGCTGTCCTGGGCGCTGGGTGTTCTGGAATGGAAGCAGGCTTTCCGCCTCTTCCTACTGGCACCTGGAATGGAGAGGATAGAGAATGAGTGAAACTGGCTTTTACATTCCTCACAGTATCACTCTCTGGTTCCAGTTTCCAAGGGTTAAGAATTCTTTCTTGCTGAATGCTTGGGGGGAGCGACCTTATCCTCAGCACAGGTACAGTCATAATCCTTTCTCTGCCAGCTCAGCTCCTCAAATTATTTAAGGGGCTGATCTCGGCACGACCTCTCTTATTTCCCCCTCTCTCACCTGTTGTACATAGTTTTCTAAGGATAGACAGACGTACAGTGAGCATTTCTCATGTCAATGCACCTGGCGCTAATGTGTGACTTCCTGACTCTCCAAAGCCTGCCCAACATGTATAAGGAATTTGAGTGAATGCTGCCCACTTGTCGGGATGAGTGTGGTACCAAGAACACATAGGAAGCTGGGACAAAGCATGCCACTTAATAGAACATAGAACATAGAACATAGAACATTACAGCGCAGTACAGGCCCTTCGGCCCTCGATATTGCGCCGGCCAGTGGACCCTCTAACCTAAACTATTCCAATATCATCCATATGCCTATCCACCAACCATTTGAATGCCCCCAAAGTAGGCTAGTCCACAACTGCTGCAGGCAGGGCATTCCACGCCCTCACCACCCTCTGTATAAAGAACCTGCCTCTGACATCCGTCCTATAACTACCACCTCTTAATTTAAAGTTATGTCCCCTCGTGTTGGTCATCACCATCCGAGAAAAAAGGCTCTCACTATCCACCCTATCCAATCCCTTGATCATCTTATACGCCTCAATTAGGTCACCGCGTAACCTTCTTCTCTCTAATGAAAATAACCTCAGGTCCTCAGCCTTTCCTCATAAGGCCTTCCCACCATACCAGGCAACATCCTGGTAAACCTCCTCTGCACCCTTTCCAATGCTTCCACATCTTTTTTATAATGCAGCGACCAGAACTGTACGCAATACTCCAAGTGCAGCCGCACCAGAGTTTTGTACAGTTGTAACATAACCTCACAGCTCCTAAATTCAATCCCTCTACCAATAAAAGCTAACACACCCTACGCCTTCTTAAACAACTTTATCAACCTGGGTGCCAACTTTCAAAGAGCTATGTACTTGTACCCCAAGATCCCTCTACTCGACAACACTATTAAGGGTCCTTCCATTAGCCCTATATTTCATATGCCTGTTATTCCTACCAAAGTGAATCACCTCAAACTTATCCGTATTGAATTCCATTTGCCACCTCACGGCCCAGCTCTGCAACCTATCTATGTCCCTCTGCAAACTGTAACATCCATCCTCGCTGTCTACAACTCCCCACACTTTGGTATCGTCAGCAAATTTACTAATCCAACCCTCTACACCCTCATCTAGGTCATTTATAAAAATGACAAACAGCAGTGGCCCCAAAACAGATCCTTGAGGTACACCACTTGTAACTGCAATCCAGGTTGAATATTTCCCATCAACCACCACCCTCTGTCTTCTATCAGCTAGCCAATTCCTAATCAAAACTGCTAAATCACCTTCAATCCCATGCATCTGCACTTTCTGCAGTAGCCTACCATGGGGAACCTTATCAAACGCTTTGCTAAAATCCATATACACTACATCAACTGTCTTACCCTTATCTACCTCTTTGGTCACCTCCTCAAAAAACTCAATAAGGTTTGTGAGGCACGACCTACCCTTCACAAAACCGTGCTGACTATCCCTAATCAATTTATTTCTCTCTAGATGCTTATAAATCCTATCCTTATAATTCTTTCCAAGACTTTGCCCACAACAGAAGTCAGGCTCACCGGTCTATAATTTCCAGGATGGTCCCTACTCCCCTTTTTTGAACAAAGGGACAACATTTGCCATCCTCCAGTCTTCCGGCACTATACCTGTAGCCAACGACGACATGAAGATCAAAGCCAAAGGCTCTGCAATCTCCGCTCTAGCCTCCCAGAGAATCCTAGGGTAAATCCCATCTGGCCCAGGGGACTTATCAATTTTCATACCCTCAAGATTCGCTAACACCTCCTCCTTATGAACCTCAATCCTGCCCAATCTACAACCTGGTATCGCAGTATTCTCCCCGACAACATTGTCTTTCTCCTACGTGAATACTGACAAAAAATACTCATTCAGTGTCTCTCCTATCTCCTCAGGCTCCACGCACAACTTCCCACTGCTATATCTGACTGGCCCTAATCTTGCCCTAACCAATCTTTTATTATTTATATACCTGTAAAAAGCTTTAGGATTCTCCTTAATCCTATCCGCCAAAGTCTTCTCATGTCCTCCTCTAGCTCTTCTCAACTCCCTCTTTAGCTCCTTCCTGGCTAATTTATAGCTCTCCAGTGCCCTAACTGAGCCTTCACGTCTCATCATTATTTAAGCCTCCTTCTTTCTCTTCACCAGAGATTCAACTTCCCTAGTACACCATGGTTCCCTCACTCGACCACTTCCTCCCTGCCTGGCAGGTACATATTTATTACGGACATGCAGAAGCTGTCCCTTAAATATGGTCCACATTTCAGATGTCCCCAGCCCCTGCAATATCCTGCTCCACCCTATGCATCCTAAATCTCTCCTAATAGCCGCATAATTACCTTTCCCCCAGCTATAACTACTGTTATTCGGTACGTGCCCATCCCTTTCCATCACTAAGGTAAACGTAACCGAATTGTGGTCACTATCACCAAAGTGCTCACCCACCTCCAAGTCTAACACCTGGTCTGGTTCATTACCCAGTACCAAATCCAATATAGCTTCACCTCTTGTTGGCCTATCTACATACTGAGTCATGAAACCTTCCTGCACACATTGAACAAAAACTGACCCCTCTAACGTACTTGAACTATAGCTTTTCCAATCAATATTAGAAAAGTTAAAGTCCCCCATTACAACTACCCTGTTACTTTCACAAGAGTGTTGAAAGCTCGCAATTTTACTATCAAATAAATCGGTTGGATTTAAAATTGGTGTTGCTAAATTCTTACTGAGCACTTTCACACCTATCCAGGATCAACTTTGCAATCCCTTCCTCCACTTCTCTGGAACTTTTTGGAGGCCTATAAAAAACTCCCAACAGTGTGACCTCTCCTTTCTTGTTTCTAATCTCAGCCCACACTACTTCAGCAGACAAGTCCACATCAAACGTCTTTTCTGCCACCGTAATGCTGTCCTTAACTAACAATGCCACACCTCCCCCTCTTCTACCACCACCTCTGCTCTGACTGAAACATCTGAACCCCAGAACCTGCAACAACCATTCCTGCCCCTGCTCTATCCACATCTCTGAAATGGCCACAACATCGAAGCCCCAAGCACCAATCCAGGCTGCAAGTACATCCACCTTATTGCGTATGCTCCTCACATTAAAGTGTACACAGTTCAAACCACCCTCCCGTTTGCCACTACATCGCTGTGACCTAGAAACCTTATCCGTGACCTCCCTATTCACATCCTCCTGTATACTGGCACAACAATTCAGGTTCCCATCCCTCCCCTGAATCAGTTTAAACCCCCCCGAATAGCACTGGCAAATTTACCCTCCAAGATATTGGTACCTCTCCGGTTCAGGTGCAGACTATCCCTCTTGTCGAGGTCCCACCTTCCCCAGAATGATCCCCAATTGTCCAAATATCTGAACCCTTCCCTCCTGCACGATCCCTTTAGCCACGAGTTCAAATGTTCTCTCTCCCTATTCTTTTCTATGCTATCCCGTGGCACAGGTAACAAACCAGAGATAACCACTCCATTTGTTTTAGCCCTAAGTTTCCACCCTAACTCTCTGAATTTCTGCTTTATATCCCCATCCCTTTTCCTACCTATGTCATGGGTACCTACATGCACCCAACTTGGGGCTGGTTCCCCTCCCCCTTAAGGAATGGGAATTGACATTCCCAATCAGCACATTTAACATTCAGTCCCTCCACCACCGACCCATAGTGGCAGTTGTATGAAAGATGCACTCTATTAGTCTGTGAGGCTGTAATGACAAACTCTTCCAGTCCCTCAAGCTCTAGTGGCTAGAAGAACAAGGGCAACAGAGGCATGGGATCAGCAACATCAGCAAATTTTCCTCTACTCCAATCCCTTTCTGCCATCACCCCCCTCTCCACAACATTGACAATGCCTTCAGTGTGGTTGCGTCAGCAATTTACCAACTGGATTGCAGTGAGACAATGAGACAGACCTGTCAGCAACTTCTGAAGGGTTTTTAGGGATGGGCAACACAGATCATGACTTTGCCATTGACGTCCAGATCCCATGCAAGATTCAGACCAATGATGAAGTAAATGTACAGAGTTGAAAGTTCACTTACTCTCATTCATTCATTTCCTGCATGGCAGGATGCTCCTCCTCTATATCCCTCTGGTACTCATCACCAGTGTCACCTCCTCTCTGGCTGGTGAGTTGGGTGGTTCTCCTATTCTCATCCCTGGGAAAGAGGATGTCCCTCTTGTCCTCCCTTGCTTCAAGGAGAATCTCCAGGGAGGCATCGCTGAAGCCTCATGACACTTCCCGGAATCCATGGTCAGTGGTATAACTACATTTCAATGAGATTGATAGTTTAAATAATGCCCTCAGATCTTGTTGTTTAAATTAGTGTGATAACTTCCTGCAACAGAATTCAGAAAGAATAAACATTTCAAGTCTAGATGACCCTTGATCAGAGCTGAGAGCAAAGAGAATCAGCAGAGATTTATACTATGACGATGATGGGCAGTGGTGGAATGGGACAAAAGGAATGTAAAGGAATGTAAGGGTAGGTCATGCCTTACTAACCTCATTGAGTTTTTTGAGAAAGTGACCAGAGAGGTGGATGGGGGTAAGGCGGTTGATGTAGTATATATGGACTTTAGTAAGGCTTTTGATAAGGTGGCCCATGGAAGACTTCTACAGAAAATGCAGATGTGTGGAATAGAGGGTGATTTAGCAAATTGGATTAGAAATTGGCTGGCAGATAGAAGACAGAGGGTGGGGTTGATGGGAGATATTCATCGTGGAGTTCGGTGACGAGTGGTGTGCCTCAGGGGTCTGTTTTGGGGCCCCTGCTGTTTGTAATTTTTATAAATGATCTGGATGAGGGTATTGAGGGATGGATCAGTAAATTTGCAGATGATACTAAAGTTGGTGGTGTGGGAGATAGTGAAGAGGGGGGTTTTAGTTTACAGAGTGACTTGGACAAGTTGCAGAGCTGGGCCGAGAGGTGGCAAATGGAGTTAATGTGGAAAAGTGTGAGGTAATGCACTTTGGCAGGAACAATAAATGTGTAGAGTATAGGGCTAATGGTAGGGCTCTTAATAGTGTTGAGGAACAGAAGGATCTGGGTGTATGTGTCAATAGATCCATGAAAGTAGGCAGTCAAGTGGATAAAGTTGTTAAGAAGGCTTATGGAGTCTTAGCTTTTATTGGTAGGGGGATTGAATTTAGGAGCCGCAGCATAATGTTGCAGCTGTACAAAACTCTAGGGCGGCCGCACTTGGAGTATGGAGGGCAGGTCCTATGAAGAGAGGTTGAAGGATTTGAGGTTGTTTTCGTTAGAAAGGAGGCGGCTAAGGGGGGATCTTATTGAAACATATAAGATAATTAGAGGTTTGGATAGGGTGGACAGTGATAGCCTTTTTCCTAGGATGGAGAAAGCTAGCACGAGGGGACACAACTTTAAATTAAGGGGTATGAGTTATAGGACGGATATCAGAGGTAGGTTCTTTACTCAAAGAGTGATTAGGGAGTGGAATGCCCTGCCTGCAGCTGTTGTAGATGCGCCAAGTTTGGTGGCGTTTAAGAGGTTAGTTGATAAGTATATGGAAGAGAAGGGAATGGTTTAGTTAGGAGGGGCATTGCTTTTTATTTTGGTCGGCACAACATCGAAGGCCGAAGGGCCTGTTCTGTGCTGTATTGTTCTATGTTCTATGTTCTATGTTCTAAATGAGTGCATAAAAGGCTGAGAAGGTGCTAAAAAGTATAGATAAATAGAAATTCTGTTGGAGAGAAAAGCAGTACTTCTTCAGGGAAGGCATTCCTAGAAGAGAAGTGGCAGCGATTTAAACTACTAAGATAAAAGCAAACATCCTGCCTGGCAGTAATTTGCTACAAGAGGAATATGTTTGTTCTGCAATAGGGAACACATGGAACATCCACTTGACAAAGACCTTCAGGAGGACAATGAAGAGGATATTGGTGAGATAGAACTGAGTGCAGAGGAAACAAGAAAGCTGTAGCAGTTTTTTGCCTGCAGAAACTTGGCAGGAACTCAATGAGCAACGCTTCAGCTGAGCAATTCCTGCTCCCCGCACTAACAATCATGTCTGACACTTCTCCCTGAATCCGCCCAAATACCAGAATTGATATTCATGTCAACTAACATTGCAGGTCAACAGATGCTTCAGGAATATTCTTCGCACACAAGGATTTAGGAAAGATTATAACTATCTTGACTGATAATAATTCCTAACACTAATTATCACCCTGGTGAGAAGTGCTGGTGCCTGTTTTGCCTACGCTAATTGTCCTGTAAGTTCTCATCCCCCACAGGCAGCAACTTTGGAGGGGAAGCATTCTACTTAGGAAGGTGTATGATCAACCACAGGTATAACACCTTTAATATATAAAAAAAAATCCCAAGCTGCTTTAGTGGAGCTTAAAACAAGAAACAGATTCAAAAGGCATTTGTGCAGAGGGAGTCCTTGTGCATGAGTCCCAGAAAGTGGGTAGATAGGTACCAAATGCTATAGGGAAGACAATTGAAATTTTGATATTTATTGCAAAGGGTCTAGAGCATGAAAATAAGGCATTGCTGAGACCACACTTGGAATATTGCGTTCAGTTTTGGTCACTATCTTTGGGAAAGGATGTTGTGGCATTGGAGATGATTCAAAAATGGTTCACTGGACTGATTTGAGGTTTGAAGGGGCTGTTGTAAGAGGAGCAGCTGAGTAGCTTGGGCTTATACTCGCTAGAGTACAGAAGAATAAGGGGGGATTTGATTGAGATATATAAAATACTCAATGGGATTGATAAAGTAAATTTTACTCCTCCTACAACAGTCTAGGACAAGAAGTTACAGTTGTTGAGTAAGAGGGGGGTTGTTTAAGACAGATATAAGAAGAAGCTACTTCTCACAGAGAGTTGTGAATCAGTAGAACTCACTGCCCCAGAGTGCAGTAGATATAGAATCAATCAATGGGTTCAAGAAAGAGATGGATAAATATTTGATCAAAAGCAGGATAAAGGGCTATGGGAAAAAGGCAGGGGAGTGGAGTTAGGATGAAATAAGATCAGCCATGATCTTATATAATGGTGGGACGGCCTCGAATGACTGAATTGCCTACTCTCGCTCCTAATTCCTATGTTCCTCTTGAAAATGGATGCCATGCCAAAGGAGAGTTTAGAAAGGATAGTCATAGAAGTAGGTTTATGGAAGATCTTAAAGTGGGAGGATCTTTCAGAAAGTATATCCCAAATATAACAATTCACCATATCTCAAAGGGTGATGGTAGCTAACTCAATAGTAATCTTCAAATGGGAATGGAAAGGAAAGGATTTTACAGGGTAAAGGAGAAAGACCAGGAGAGTGGGATTAATTAGATTGCTGGACGGAAGAGCTGTAATGGATTGAATGATCTTTTGTACTGTATCATTCTATGACAACATCCAATGATCGTAACTACTATAATGAGGAACTAAATACAAAAAGGTCTAGATGGCGTGAATGTGAAGAAGATGTTTCCATTGGTAGGAGACAATAAGCTCCGAGGGCACAGCCTCAGAGTAAAAGGATGACCCTTTGAGGCAGAGATGAGGAGGAATTTCTTCAGCCAGAGGGTGTTGAATCTATGGAATTCATTGCCACAGAAGGCTGTGGAGGCCAGGTGATTAAGTGTATTTAAGACAGCGATAGATAGGTTCTTGATTGTTATGGGGATCAAAGGTTATGGGAAAAAGGCAGGAGAATGGGGTTGAGAAACTTATCAGGCATGATTGAATGGTGGAGCTGATTCAAAGGGTCAAATGGCCTAATTCTGTTTCTATATCTTTAGGTTTTATGGTCTAAATAATCTCCAAATGTACTTTTTTTCTCAGCTTATAAGAGCATCTTGGTTCTACCACGAGCATGGAAAGATTATTAAAGTAATCCAACGTGTCATCTGTGACACATGGAATGAAATAATTTGGCTGTGAGGCTAGGATTTATATGGAAAGTTTATGAAGGGGATTGTTTGCCTTGAGAAAGAAGAATCATCATTACGAGCCTGTAGTGTCATAATTAAGGTTACAGATGTGATCCTGAAAAGTTCTTGTTAAAACGCAAGACTGTTCTGTCTAACCACATATCACCATGACAACAAGGACTGAAAACGAGAACAACGGCCTAGATTTTCTTCCATCTGGAGTCAACGGGTGAAGATCTAACCCTCACACATTTAACCAACAGCACCTTTTATGTGTGTGTTTTGTGCGACTGTCCAAGAGAAAAAAACATGATAGGGAACAAATGTTTAAGATTAATGGATTTACCAAAAGTGCAACTCTTCATGCAAAAATGTTAAAGGACAGGAAATCTAAAACTAAAAACTAGTCCACTCTACTGATCATGTCTACTAAAATTAGTGTATTCAGAATGACGAACGTACATGTACAAAAAGTCCGCAGCATCTATGTACAAATGACATGTTTAAAGTTTATTTACTTGTGCCACAAGTAGGCTTAATCAAATCTGCAATAAAGTTACTGTGAAAATCTCCTAGTCACCATAGTCTGGCGCCTGTTCAGGTACACTGAGGGAGAATTTAGCATGGCCAATGCACCTAACCAGCACATCTTTCAAACTAAGAGGAAACTGGAGCATCCAGAGGAAATCCACACAGACACAGGAACAACATGGAGCTTCCACACAGACAGTGATCCAAGTCGGGAATCAAATCCAGGTCCCTAGCACTGTGAGGCCACAATGCTAACCATTGTGCCACCATGCCGCCCCATAATCTTAAGTGCAATTATTAAAGTAAAACAGAGCAGGAAATGCAATATTCTCCAACAGATATGTTTTTTTAAATTCATTCATTGGATGTGGCTGTTGCTGGCTAGATCACCATTTATTACCCATTCTTAATTGTCTTTGAGAAAGTGGTAGTGAGCTATAGGTACACCCAGAGTGTTGTTAGAGAGGGGCTTCCAGGATTTTGACCCAGCCAAGGAAACATAGAAACCGAGAAGACAGGAGCAGGAGGAGGCCATTTAGCCCTGTGAGCCTGCTCCGCCATTCATTCAACTCAATAGCCTAATCCTACTTTCTCCCCATAACCTTTGATGCCATTTGCCCCAAGTGCTATATCCAGCCACTTCTTGAACAAATCTTCAATGTTTTGGCATCAACTACTTCTTGTGGTAATGAGTTCCACAGGTTCACCACTCTTTGAGTGAAGAAATATCTCCTCACCTTCGTCCTAAATGGTCTACCCTGAATCCTCAAACTGTGACCCCTGGTTCTGGACTCTCCCACCAACAGGAACATCCTCCCTGCATCTACCCTGTCTAGTCCTGTTAGAATTTTAAAAGGAACCGTGATATATTTTTGAGTCAGGATGGTGGGTAACTAGGAGATGAACTTGCATGCGCTGGCATGATGGTCACTCCTATTATGAACAGATGAGTCTGCGACAATTGGATTGATGAGGATAAGATCAGGTGGGTTTTTATTTAACAATGTCATGAACTGTTTTACAGGCAATTGCTTTTGGAATTATGGATATTGTTGTTTGATAAGGAAACACAGTAGCTAAATTATACACAGAGTCATAAGATGAATAATCAGTCAATCTGTTGGTCAGAATATCAATGAACTTCCTGTTCATCAAAAAAGTGCAAAGATATTTATTTTCACAAATAACTGATGCCCCAGTTTAACATTTCAACTGAAAAGTAATTCAGTACTTTCTCAGAACTGCACTGATGTGTCAAGCTAGATTATGTGTTCAGCCGGTGCACTGGGGACTGAAATTAAAATTCTCTCGCTTAGGAGTGTTACCCACAAGCTAGGCTGACATGTTCCAGAATGGTCTTTACTCTGATCCATGCTTCATTGTGTCTTGCTTTCTGCAGCAGTATGAGGGCGCTTCTGTGACAGACGAAGCAATATCAGCCGTACGCTTTGGTCTTCAGAAATCATCCTTCTACTTAGTCATGTTCACTAAAGGGAAAAGAGGTGGTGGGGGTGGGTGGGGGTGTGTGTGTGGGGGGGGGGGGGGGGGGGGGTGGAGGGGGGGGGGAGGTGGGGGGGGGGGGGGGGGGGGGGGGGGGGGGGGGGGGGGGGGGCTGCTACCTAAATGAAGATACTAGAACCAAGCATCGGTATACACAGCCTGTAGCTTGTGGTCATGAATTTCCAGCAACTGATGCAAACCTTGGATTGCCCTTGGACATTCACTGCAGACCTTCTTGTAAATTACAGAAGTGTAACCCTGGGGGTCCGTTCAAGCACTAAGCCTCCCAAAGTATTTAGGCAACTTTGATGTTGAGCAGAGTAATTTTAAGATTTTTTATTTTCCTGGACTGGGGATATTCAACACCTATTAAGATAAATCAGCCAGGGTCCGTGACATTGCAAACCGTACCTAACTATTGGGAAAAGCATGTTTGATTAGTTGACTGGATTTTCTTAGTTCATATTTTTTTTGTTCCTGTGTCATTTCATTTTAATAGCTAGTTCAGATCCAGGGTTTGACAGACAGTTCCAATTAGACTGAATTGAATATTCAAACCCAGGTCAGCATTTTAATTTCCATTTCAAATATTTGCAATGTATCAGCAAAATTATATGTTTCAGAATGATGTTCTTGGAACATGGGAATACCAATGCTTGCCTCAAAATATTAAGAAAGAATAAAATATTAGATTTGCATTTGTATTAAAAACCTCTATTCATTGAATCTATGACCAGATTTATGATGTAGCTTAGCTCCTTCACATTTTGAGGGAAATTAGAAAGTCTTTTTTGAAAATAACATGAACCCATTTATGTACCTAGAGGGGACAAAGTGTTATTTCATTACTGAATGTTTTCTCCAAGAATATCCATATATTTAACTGGCTGTGAAGGAGCGCTAGCTAAGGTCAACAGTATTTACACAATATTCCCACTAGTACTTAAGAAAACTCAGGTTTTAAGTAAGTGTAGAGAACAAAACTAATTTTGTGTCATGAAACCTAATGTTCTAACTTATATATGGAATTCAATAAATTGAAAGCAACACTTTAGGTTTGATGGTAATATTCAATCGCGAGTACAAGTTCACTTAATCTGCATAACTGCGGGTTCCAAATGATCTGTGCATATGTTTATTTAATAATGGGTTATGTGATATGACTCATCTTTAAATTAAAACATTGGGCAGAATTTTCCGATGTATTTTCAAAGTGTTAGGTCCTGGTGAGAGAATCTTGTTGGCATTGTCAGTGGGGAAAATTACTGTATATTCATCCTCTGTAATAAAATGGTTTTTTTTCATATGATTCATGCCGCGCCTTGTCTCTCAATGCATTCCAGGAAAACTTAATCTCTGCAGTCAGGGGAACGCTCCATCTAAACACCTCCCCACCACTTGTTCCAAGTCAATTCAGGAAGAGTGGCTGCCAGGCGGACAGTGACACATTTCATGGAGAGAGCTCTCACCAAGATTCTGGATGGTGTCAAGGAAAGGCATGACATCCTTTAGCCATGGTCAGCAGGATGTCCAGCAAGCAAGGTTATCAACCCTGCCTGGGAGGCAGTGGCTGCAATAGTGAGTGCCGGCTCACTCCTTAAGAGAACGAGGCTACAGTGCTGAAGGAAGGTGAATGATTTTATGCATGCAGCCAGTGTAAGTCTGCTTATTCATCTCCCCTGTTGCACCCCTTAACACACCCCTCACAGCTCCATGGTCATCTTATTCCCAGCCCGTGAGATTTAGAATCATAAAAATCCCTTCAGTACAGAAGGAAGCCATTCTGCCCATCGAGTCTGTACCGATCACAATCCCACCAAGGCCCTATTCCCGTAACCCCACGCATTTACCCTGCTAATCTCCCTGATGCTAGAGTCAACTTAGCACCGCCAATCAATCTAACCTGTACATCTTTGGACTGTGGAAGGAAACTAGGAACATCCAGCGAAAACCCACATGACATGGCAAGAAAATGCAAACTCCACACAGATAGTCATTTGAGGCCAGAATTGGACGTGTGAAGCAGCAGTGCTAACCACTGTGCCACCGTGCCACCCATTTATATTTCTCAACTCTCGTTATATTTTAGATGTGTGGTGCCACTCTCGCTGGAGTTTATCATGGGCTGAAAATCATCCCTTTCACTTCCATCTTTAATTAAAATGTAGTGATGTATAAGGCTCTGCACTCCTATTATCACGTGTCAAGGCAACAAGCATTAATTTGCAAGAAAAGATGTTCTGACAATCTATGTAAGAAGTGGATATTCCTTCAGTAATATGGAGAGCAAATTAAAGATGATGGAAAAAGATTAGAATTGGAACAGGGATATGTTAAAATTGGGTTTAATGGAAAAATGTCACCCAAAAAAATAAATTTAGCTTTTTTACACTGGAAATCCACCCATACCAATTTATTGTTATTTTGTGGGCTTAATTTAATTGAGATGCTGCTAGACATGAGCTGAGAATGGGCTAACTGAGATGCTGGTTGAAATTTTGAAATGAGGTCAAATGACTGGGAAGACAATGTCAATTCTTGCTTTTACTTAGAATCCCTATAGTGCAGAAGAAGGCCATTTGGTTCATCAAGCCTGCACTAACAACAATTCCACGCAGGCCCAATCCCTGTAACCCCACACATACTTATCCTGCTAATTCCCCTAACAAGAGGGGGTAATTTATCATGGCCAATCAATCTAACTCACACATCTTTGGACTGTGGGAGGAAACCAGAGCACCCTGAGGAAACCCATGCAGACATGAACAGAAAGTGCAAACTCCACACAGATAGTCACCCAAGGCCGGAATTGAACCCAAGTTCCTAGCGCTGTGAGGCACATTTCTAACTACTGCGCAACTTCTCCTTCTTCAACCAACCCAGAATCATTGGAGGTACATATCACTTTGCCATTAAGTTTTGAACTATGAGGACGCATTAACTTTAACCCCCAACTGTTTGGCGCTCAATGGTCTGCTTAGATTTTAGTCACTTTAAGCTGGAACTTGCACTGGGGAAGGTGGAGTGTATAGTCTGTGGTCTGCTCACTCTTGCCCCACCATCATGTTGAGATGTTGAATGGTCAATGAGTAGTTGGTCAGTGAATAGGTAGCCAATTAACTGTGCACCCAGGGATGATCTGTGCTCAGTCAGGAGTCTAGGCTTGGGACATTATGTTGCAGAAGGGGTATCCTGTTAACAGGAAGTCTGTTACTACCAAAAATTGAAAAATCCCCCATCACCACCACTCTCTCAATCTTTCCTTATATCTTCTCACTGATTCCAAAATAGTTAAGAATTAGTTTTAAAAATAGCATGCAGATGGGGCCACCTTCACCAACAGAATCTGCTGCTCTGTTCAGCCATGGTCCTGGTGTCAAATCTTTTCTTTTGTCTGTTTGCCACGTCACTATAGCTGCCATAATTAGTTCCCAAATTATACCATGTCCAATGCCCAAAAACAACAAAGCAGCCATTGGAAAGTGGTGGAGAATTGGGTCATCAACAAGCTCAGTAGCTTAACAATTAGTAACTTCAAATGATGGGCAAGTTTCCAATTTCCACATTTGCTCACCTCCCATAATTTTGGAAATTGGCTTGATGACATTGCATTGCCAACCCAATGTCGTTACCCCTGTTTTACATTTGTGTTTCAGGGTGGCCTACTTTATTTACCCATAAAATAAGCTGATTAATTGACCTGTTGATTTTTTTTTGCAGCCTGCCCTTTTCAGTTGCAATTACTGTAATTATTTCAACAAGGCCCAAGAAGTTATCCTCTTGGAGTGTGAGCCCTTTGATTGAGGTCATAATTGGCTGCCCACTTAGAGAGCTTCATCTGTATATAAATATGGGCGTGTAAGTCCACTGCCGCTCCGGATTCTACTTTGTACCGGAATTATTTGAGGAATGACATGGAATTTGTAAATAATGAGAATCTGATGAAGAGATACTGGTTTCTGAGGAGTCATTTATGGCACCATGGTGGCTCAGTGGTAATACTGCTATCTCACAGCACCAGGGATCTGGCTTGGATCACTGTCTACGTGAAGCTTGTACATTCTCCCTGTGTCTGCCTGGGCTTCCTCTGGGTGCTCCAGTTTCCTCATACAATCCAAAGATGTGCTGGTTAGGTGGATTGGCCATGCTACATTGACTCTTACTATAAGGAGGACCAACTAGCGTAAATACATAGAGGTATACGGACCAGGCTTCGGTGGAACTTGGTCAGTGCAGACTCGATGGGCCAAATGGCCTCCTTCTGCACTGTAGAATTCTACGATTTTTAGTTACGTTATTAGTTAAATGGAGTAGCAGGAGCGGTCAAATTTACACTGGAGATAAAAATTGTCCCATTCTCTAATGGATCTTATTTGACCGCACTGAGGAGTTGATTGCAGACCTGACTCATGTTACGTGGCTGTGTTTATATTGGTCTTATGTTGATAAAGTTTAATTTATTAGGCTTGCATTAACACTGCGATGAAGTTACTGTGAAAATCCCCCAGGTAGAACATAACAAACTACAGCCTGACTTTGTGTGATAATGTGTAACAAAGGTGATGGTGTATTGGCAGCCTGCTTTATGGGATTCCACAAAATCAGAATTACCTACAAAGTATGATGATTAGAACAAGAATTTGACAGCGTTTGGAATGATTGGGGATGGGAAAGTGTTTGGTATGCTGTCAGGCAACATATTATTTGTAGCTTTGCATTGATTTGGATTAGCAGAATGCTCAATCATTTAATTGTATAATGGTATTCTGAGAAGTTTGCTGATTTGCATTTCATTTTTTTTGTATCATGTGTAGACTACTGTGAAATCTGAAATACGATTTCTGCATTGAAGTTAAATTACTTCTGAGTAGCTGCCAGTGAGTAGGCTACATTTTTAATTCGGATAAAATAGCAGGAATATTTAAGATTACAAAATTGGACAAGAGAGTGAGCTTACCATTCTGAATAGAAAATTGGACAGTTATTTAACCAAATACATTATTTATATTTTAACAGCTTGAAATTCTATAGTTTAGTTCAGTTTGGGCCTCTTGCTGTCTATGAAAGATGATGGACACAACTGCAAACACACCCATTTCCAATGGAGTGTCCACGTTTGATGCATCTTTGTCAATGCTGAAGTGAGGCAATAGTTGAGAGACAGGTTCTGCCTCAAGTGTCACATATGAAGCTATCAGATGTCATTGTGTGTTGTTTCTGGCATTGACATTATTTCCAAGCTGCTATAGCTACTGGTCATCATGGTGGTATTCAGCAGCCCAGGGAGGTCTCACCATTTCCCTCTGATCATCAGCTTGTGACTCCCAGATACCATAATCGAGGTCCAGGGCTTTCATGCCCCACCTCTGACAATTTTCGAAGCAGTGTTTTGGGGACCGTACTGATCATCTGGTTCCAGTTTCTTCATCAATCCTTGGGTTTTCAACCATCTTCTATCTTGCCATGATGCCTAAGCCAATGAATTTGCCTTATTTATTGAGTGTTAACAAACTAGGAAGCCCTGCTTTTGAGTCGACTGTCACATTTGTGATGTTATCCTGCCTGGGTATACCCATAATGTGTCACAGACAGTGAAGATTGTTGAATTTCTTTCCTTGATACCTGTAAATTGTCCATGTTTCACAGCCAGTCAGTGAGGTGCTGAGAATACAGGCCTAAGGGGCAACTTGGTGTTGTTCCATGTATGTTCTGTGAGTCACCCAAAGGTGGCAATGTATGTATCAAGTCCTGCAACAAGGACAGGTTGTCTGTCATCGTGACCTTGAGGTAGATGAATTTGCTAATCACTCCAAGACAGGCGTTAATTAGTGTGACCAGGAGAGGAGATGCAACAGCTTGTCCCATAGCCACACTTACGGAAATAGTGTTGCTGAGCAACAGAGTTCACTCTTCGCACAAATGTCAAGAAGGTGTAGTCTATTGTCATTGAGATATGTTGGCCATGAATCAGTGTCAGCCCCACAAATGTATTGAAGTCACTCAGAATGACTGGCTTCTGGCCATTTGGGATGTTCCACAGAATGTAATTGGGGTGTTGTAGCAATGCTCTTTGTCTGAGATGCTGGCACTCAGAGCTGGTGCATAAGAGCACTTGAGGTTGACTGCACTTCCATCAGATGACTGTGCAGGGAGATGAGTCACTCTAAGGTTGTTATTGGTAGATCAGTTGACAATGTCAGCCGCTTTCATACTGTGCAGTAGCCATGCTCGCAGTGGCCTTTGGTGCCCTTTCCATTCCAATAGAAATTAACTTCACAATTCTACCAGCATTAGCTAATCTAGTTTATTGAAGAGTGGCAATGTCGACACTAGGATTATGGCGATCACAATAGTGGTTCAATATTAATTAGATATGTTAATGCGATGTTGTAACTTATGGAATGAGTTTCACAGGGGATCAATTTCCATGGAATTTTTCCCATTTATTCCTCTTAACTTTGATGCAGAATTCACAGAATCTCCTGAAAAAATATCATTGTTGTTTCCATCGTACTTCCAGGATCTCCATGGTTATTCTGCCAAAGTTAGGCAGCAAGGAAATCTTGGGGCATATGTTCTCCACTCCCGCCCATTGCAAGAATCACCGATGCCAGGACGGAAAATTGAGCAGACCATTTAAAAGTCTGTTGACCATGTGCGAAAACTCCTGATCTCGGGGCAGATCCAACTGGAAAATCCTGCTCTTTGGAGATTTCGCCAATTTATTCTTTTTACTCATCAACGGACTGGGTGTAAAACTGAACTTAATAAATTTGTAGGATAATTGATTTCTGATTTTAACCGTACTCTGTTTTTGCTGCACATTTTATCGTGGATGACACATTAAGGGACTCCATGTTCACTGACTCTCAAAAGGGCAAGGCACACCACTGTCTTAGCTATAAAGTCTACATAACTATAAAATAGCATCATTAAACATCAGAAACCTAAGGAAGCGAATGCCTTTTATGAGGAATGCTTTTTAATTGCCTGTAAAGTTTATTCTGAACGATAAAGCTTACAGATAATACGTTTTAGTAACCTTTATAACTGCTGCCTCACTGGGTCGGAAAATGCACTACTTTCCTCAATAACGTTCAGCCTTTTCTCCTCCCTCTACAGATGCAAGTAATATTAGTTTTTTTTACAAGGCAGAATTAAAGTAAATTTCAGATTTCAATAAAGGAGTGCAGACAAACATTGCATTTCCTTTGAGATGCCTCTGAGGCAGGAACAAAGGGAGAAAACTAGAGGAAAAAATAGAGATTAGTCAATGAAGTATGGATTGAAATGTTGGAATGTGCTGCTAGAAAAGAGCCATAGCTCATGAAACAGCAACTAAACCCAGAAGCAGGATGCTAATATCACGGGTGGGATTTCCCCCATTGCACTCAGAGCAGTGGCAGGTATGAAAAATAGTGTTGTATCCATTCAACGACAATGGAGGATTTTTGCATTGTATTATCCACGTCCTGTCTCATTGATTACACACACAGGGGAATTACGCAGATTGCTGGCAAGTGGCCTCGGATTTGCCTGCCCTGTCATGTGCTCACCACTTTCTCACTCCAGGCACCATATTTATCAGACACCCCTAACGTTGTTGTTAATTTTTACAGCCCAGGTCAGCGACAGACGAGGGAGATGGCCCCGAAACCCAAGAAAACAGCTGCCCCCAAATTCAGGGCTGCCTGAAGAGCAGGTCAGGGGCTAGTAATCCTGTGTGGGCAACTCACCTCATGACTCCCCAAAGCCTATCTACCATCTACAAGGCCTAAGTAAGAGTGTGATTAAATATTCTCCGCTTGCCTGGATGAGTGCACTTCCAGCAACGCTCATGAAACTTGACATCATCCCGGACAAGGCAGCCCGCTTTGTTAATAACCTATCCACAAGCATGAATTCCTTCCAACACTGAAGAACAGTGGCAGCAGTATACACAATCAACAACCTTTTGGAAGGACATGGGAAGCTGAAAACCAACAGCTGGAAATTCTCCTCCAAGCTGCACACCATCCTGTCTTGGAAATATATCATCGCTCCTACACTCTCACCGGAATCCCTTCCCTAACAACACTGTAGGAGTAGCAGTGAAGAAGAGTACCAGGGACTGTTCTGGAGCATTTGGAAGTCAATGTGCCTATTCTCTGTTTGGACTTCACCCCTTGCCATCTTGAGCCCATTTACATAGTTAAACATATTGACATGCTATATCCTCAGAAACCCCCAATCTGTAGACTGTTGATGCCTCCCCTGACTGAGTGTACTATCTACAATGCAGAATGATGCTGGAAATCCCATGGACTAATGCATGTGATGCTCAGGAATGTAAATTGAAACCCTTCTTCACTCAGTGATCCTCCCATTTTGGCCCCAAGTGGCTTATGGTCATTCTGTCGCATACTTTCTCCCCATTCCTGGTGCTGAGGACACAAATGTGTCTGATTGCAACTTTTCCCACTCATATACCCAGTGGAGCCTTAACCTTGGAGCCCCTTCTCTAGATTTAGGACAGTTTCCACCTCCCCCACCTTCTCCAGTAAAACCCCGGCCTGCAACCCCAAGAAATCCACCCCTACCTTACTGTTGGTCTGGTAGCTACAGATTTGCCTCTGACATTCTTCCGGGTGCTGATTCCCACAGTGGGCTGCATGATGCCAGATAGGCAAATCAAAGCGCCAAGTGAACCACGTGCATGTCACCATTGTGAAACACAGAGGTGAATTTTTCCATTCCGCCTGCCACGGAGAATCTGAATGGGCAAGGAGGCGGACCATGGAAAGGTCCGTTGACCTTGGAAATGATTTTCCAGATTTGGGGCAAATGGACCAGAGATTTTAATTGCACATCAACATGCTTGAATAATCTAGAGTGGGAGAAATTATTTCAATAAGTAGGCATTATAATGAAGTGTAAATACTTTGAAATGACATTCGTGATATGCACCAATGAGAAACATGACCAGCCATTAATAACTGGAGTGCACAATCGCGACCTGGTTTTCTGACGATGCAAAGCCTTCTCCTGATACTTTCTGCTCCTGCCTGCCATGGCGCCCATCATGAACTGGAACAGAAACTCCTGCCCCATGACTCATTGGAGGAGTCTCAGCATAGCCCACTTCAGCCACAATCGCATTCCCACCCTCCCAGATCCCAATGGTTCAACAGAGATAATGAGGTAAAAATTCTGTCATTGGTCTCTGTGCTACGGAAAGGATATTGAAGCACTGAAGGAAATGCAGAAAAGATTTATAAGGATGTCACCAAAAATTGAGAAGATACAAACTATCAAGAAAGATCAATCAGACAGGAACAAAGAAAAGAAGGCCTGATAAGATTTTTAAAATAGTGATAGGGTTTGATTGGATGGATATGAATAAACGCTTTCCATTTGTTGACATGTTCAGAACATAGGGGTTTAAATATGAGGTGGATGCTAGTCAATCGAATGAATCATTTCAGAGGTATGTCTCTTCACCTCATTCCCCCTCGCCTGCTACTACTGTATCATTGGTTATTGCTAATTCATTCCCCAGTCCCCCACCCCCACCCACTGCTTTCTCCTAATCTGAACACTCTCCCCTTCAGGATCATCCCATTACCAGACCCATTAATCAGTTCTATGAGAACCATTGTTAGTTGGCTCCATTGGTAATGGGGCTTGAGGCTTAAATCAAGGCCTGGGTTATGGTTCATCATTCAGCCATGACAATTGATTCCAAAATGGCTGAACTCAAATTTCTTGGCCATTAGTTTCTCAGAACATGTAGTGGGAATTGCTCAATTGTAGGCTGAATTTTATTCATAATTTTACAATACACTAATCTGAATTGCTAATAGTAAATCTGTTTACACAATGCTGGATTGTACTGCCATCCATTTTTAATTTTGTTTTGTTGCACAAGGGTGTAATTTAACATATTTTATTTTGTTTGAAGTGATGATATTCTCTAACAGGAAGATTTATGATGGACATCTAAACACATCAGTCTCTTTACACAACAAGATAGCACAGAGACGTAATCTAAAATATCCCAGGTGTTGTTTCTTTTGATAAACAGATGGTTAGTTCAGCAGACAAAAGATTGCCTGAGTCAATTTGACAGCCACTTAATGAGGTTGGAGAGAAGGATAAAATAAATCTTTTTTCCCTATTCTAAATTCACAAGGCCTACGGACACGGAAAGGGAATTTATCCAATTTAAGTCTGGCTGGCAGCAACAGAACAGTCCTTCCAGTCTCCTTCCAAAATCTCACAGCTGTAGTAAGTAAGAGTGATATAAGGAATGAATTTAACTCTCATGCAGGCCAGGCATTTGATCCCTCCAGTGGGATGTCTAGGTGGTAATCTAAGATTAAAGGAAGTGTTAGGTAAATTAGTAAAGTCCCATCAGAAGAACTAAAACATTCTTAATACCATCAACAAGAATTCAATTGTCTCAATCTACCAAATCTTTGTTTATCATAGAAACCCTACAGTACAGAAAGAGGCTATTCGGCCCTTTGAGTCTGCAACGACCACAATCCCACCCAGGCCCTACCCCCATATGGCTACATATTTACCACTAATCCCTGTAACCTACACATTTCAGGACACTAAGGGCAATTTTTAGCATGGCCAATCAACCTAACCTGTACATCTTTGGACTGTGCAAGGAAATCCACGCATACACTAGGAAAATTTACAAACTCCACACAGACAGTGACAAGGTCAGGAATCGAATTTGGAATGTTACAATATTAATTGGTTGGTGTTAAAAGCAGCCATTCTTCAAAAAGTCTGCTAATTATGTATTTCTGTTCATTAGATGCTGCATGATTATACTGCTGATGGAAAACCAAACATTTTAAACACAAATTAAGATATGGTACCAAATATTTTGTCATTTAACAAGTGTCATTGATGCTGTATTGCTTGATAGATCTGGCATGTGTTATTAATTTTTTCCAACCTAAGCAGTTGTAGTCTAGAAAAGGGCTATACACAAAATATATACCTTAGATATCCATTTAGAATCACCATTCAAACTGATCGGTAAATGTATAATAATAAACACTAAATGTGAGAGTCACAGACACTCACACCAACAAAGAGATATGAGAAAGATGAAATGCAATAAGGAAATAGGTTAGTACAAGAGGTTAGAAATAGGGGAAAAATAAAGAGAGGAAAAAGATATGTTGAATTATGGGGAGAAATTACGTAAGTAGGTATATACTCACTGAAATATAAAAAGTTAAGGGGTGATTTGATTGAAGCTTTTAGGATTTTGAAAGTAATTTATATGGAAGAAAGAGAGCGACAAAGTGAAATCAAGGGCAACAAAGTGAAAATGGTCGAGAGCTTCATGTTTTTAGGTGTCCAGATCACCAACAACCTGTCTTGGCCCCTTCTTGCCAATGTTATAGTTAAGAAAGCTCATCAACGCCTCTATTTTCTTAGAAGACTAAGGAAATTTGGCATGTCTGCTATGACTTTCACCAACTTTTATAGATGCACCATAGAAAGCATTCTTTCCGGTTATATCACAGCTTGGTATGGCTCCTGCTCTATCCAACATCACAAGAAGCTACAAAGGATCATAAACGAAGACCAGTCCATCACGCAAGCCATCCTCCCATCCATTGACTCCATCTACATTTCCCACTGCCTCTGCAAAGTTGCCAGCATAATTAAAGACCCCGACATTCTCTCTTCCACCTTCTTTCGTCAGGAAAAAGCTGCAAAAGTCTGAGGTCACATTCCAACCAACTCTGGAACAGCTTCTGCCCTGCTGACATCAGACTTCTGAATGGATCTATCTTGCATTAAGTTGATCGGTACACTCTAGCTGTGACTGTGACACTACATTCTGCACCTTCTTTTTTCCTTCTCTATGTAAGGTATGCATTGTATAATGTGCAAGAAACTATACTTTTCACTGTATAATAATACATGTGACAGTAATAAATTAAATCAAAGAAATTCTCTGGCCTCCCAGCCACATGGTTCCAGCTGTGTGGTTCTGTGTAGGAATTCCCATTGACCTTGTCCCACACCAAAGAATTCTGGCCTTTTTCTTCACTGGTAATGGAAGCTACGACAAGTGAACTACAAGCAAATCCAGACCACTCGAGTGATGTTAGCAATCCCTTATTCACACAAAGGGGAATAAAGGTGTTGAACTCCCTCCCATAACAAATAATACATGTTAGATCAATTATTCATTTTAAATCTGAGATCAATAGACTTTTCTAGCTAGGGGTATTACACACAAGCATACAAAATTGATAGGCAGGAAAAGACCAGTGGGACTATCAAGCCTGCCCTGCATTATAGTAATTGAACCATCATAGTTAGGCATATTTTCACTGCTCTGACCATTTTCCTGTACCCCTCACCCTAACTTCACATTGATCTCCAGAGCTATGCAATCTGCAGTGAGAAGCATAAGTGCACCATACTGTGAGCCTTTGATAGCTTGGTTGTCTGCATAATTCTTGACGTATTCAGATTGTTTAGTCAATGTTGTCTAATTGTGGAATCGCACCTAATGTTGGTGCGCTTATAATGCTAGATGCCACATATATTAATATACAGAGCCCTGTTTTTTGCAAACAGAAAGAACATGAAAACATATGGCACCATTCTCAACTAAACAAAATAGTGACAACTATTCTCTGGTTATTTCACAGGGCAATGCTTAAGCAGAGCCATCCTGCCTGATTTGAATTTAAACAAAGCTTGGCAGTTAACTGTTAGTCATCAGTTAACTGGTGCATTCTGCATGACAACAACTCTACTAATCAAAGTCCCCTTGCCAACCTATCAACAGTCTCTTCTCATGAATTGTTGTTGCCTTTATATTTGGTATTCTTATGAATTGTCCTGATGAGTGCAACACAAAAAGTTTCAACAACATGGGTTTTTTTCAGATTCCAAATTTTGCTTAATTGCAAAAATTATTTTTATAAGTTATTAATAACAATACACACTAAAGTTAAATATAATGTGCAAATACAACCTTGTTAATTTAAATATAGCTTAAAATTAGACCAGTTAGCAGTTACATTGTCGTGTGTGATGTAATAATCCTGAGAGTTGACTCTATTATTTGCAGATTGGCAAAGATAAGTCATTACTGTACGGTAGGCATCAAACAAAGCAGTAATTTTATTATTGCACAAGCTGTATAACCTGAATTACTGACAGTTGTCTCTTTACTGATAAGAGGCATTTTGAGCTACTTTTATGGATTCACAGTTGGAACAAGAAAAATCCTATTGCTGTTGTACATAAAGTCACACATCAGTAACTTACAAAATGATTACTATTCTTTGAGGTGTGACAGTATTTTCAGTGAAGCAATAAAATATTACTTTCAATTTCTGTCTATCGCGTGCAATTGCCCATGACATGTAATTGAAGCAGCCCTCGTGGGGCTGCAACACAAACAATTATCAAATACCATAAGGATAAGCTCTATCCAACAACAGCAATGACAAAAACAACACTTCACTTTTAGCTCCAAAATTAACATGCGAAACATGTTTTGTGAGTATATTTTACTATTCCTCATGTAACTTAGTGCCAACACAATTGTTAGGTACTGCAGAATCTGAACTGAATGAAAGAGATATGCTGTCAAATCTTTTTGTCTTGCTATCATCTCACTATCAGACACAGGAATATCAATCTCAAATTGAACAGCAATAAGCTGCATGAAACAAGGGTGCTGATTGGATGGCAAATGGAACCTGCTTGCCATTGCCATGGAGAATTCATCAAGTTAATTGCCAAAATTCTGTTCAAATGCAAAGCAGGCATGTTGACAATGATTGGTCGAGCCATTGCCATGTGGAATGAACCAGGGAATGGATGTCCTCAAAGCTTTTGTTGAGTTGAAAAAGGTGCAGTGTGTGGAATTGTTCTTCTTGTTTGCAGTGCCCTGTGTGTGAATATGTGTATTTTTTAAAAATTCATTCAAGGGATATGGGCTTTGCTGGCTAGGCCAAGATTTACTGCCCATCTCTAATTGCCATTGAGAAGGCGATGATGACCTACCTTCTCTTGTACTGCTACAGTCATGTGGTGTAGTTACACTGACAGTAATATCAGGGAGGGAGTTCCAGGATGTTGATTCTGTAACAGTGAAGATGCAGCAATATATTTTCACATTAGGATGGTGAATAACTTGGAGGGGATCTTCCAAGTGATGGTATTTGCATTTGCTGCCCTTGTGAGTTTGGAAGTTGCTGTTTAAGGAGCCTTGATGAGTTCCTGCAATACATTTTCTGTCATGCCTCTGCTGTTGCAGCCAACTCCCTTCCCCACTGCAATTGCACCACCACCCAGAAATGTAGCCCACAACAACTCCTCACCCACTACCTAGACTGATTGCACCCTTCCCTCTCACTGATCTAGTGCAGATCAGCAGTGAACCCTCCCCCTCCACTCCATCAGTCCACTGATCGCATGCAGAATGTACAGTGCCCCCCACTCCAGTCAGCCTATCTGGCCTGGCCCCATTTGTCCCATCGGCCGCACCCCTGGCATTGCCCTGATCCTTAATGAAATCTCCTGGCAATGCTAATTAGAATCTTTTGCCAAACAAGCAACCCAGTGGGCAGTGTCAAGATGCCTGTGGGCATTGTCATGGTGCCAGGCTGACAGTGCCCAAGGGGCACACTCCTTGCCCTCAACCACCCAGGTGGCCTCAATGGCCTCCAGTTCTACTGGTGAGGCCAATATGACTATTCACCTTTCATGGAAGCAGATGCTTTCTTCATTGAAGAGAAAGAAGCTCTCCCGATAAAGCCATAAAGACAAGTATACCTGGACGATTGATCACTGGGCTCACTAAATAGATGGTAATGATGCTTAACATAATTTAATAATTTATTCAGCTTAGCATCAGAGAGGCTGGTCTTGCTGGGAATATGGTTTTCGTAAGAACACAAGAGCTGTGAAATCAGGTGCGATCCTAATTTCTCGGTTCTCATGCAATTTTACCGAATCACTTTGCCATCAATGGGTGGGGCTAACCGGTAAAATTCCACCCGATGTTTTGAATTTCACAAGCATGGCTAGTTGAGTACAGTGAGCAGTTTGCCTGCTGCAAAGGGTCATGCTGTTTGATACAAGTCTTAGGACATATGACCTACATACCTGACATCACAGCAGCACTGCAATTCATGCACCACATTATTCATCTGTGGATTTCTTTCTGTGGATTAATCTCTTTGTGGTTTGACAGCAGCATCCTGGTAGTGGAAAACACACTCAGGTTGCAAATCCATAATACATGCTGAGCTTTACCTCTCGCTCAGATCTTTGCAATGTCTCACCCCTTCACGTAACCTGAGTTGACTGGTTGCTTTTCAGGACTAAAAGTGGTGTCCTTAGGCCAATTCATGAGTTTGCATAATATACAGTGAGCAATAACCTGATTGGAATGCCATTATTCTGAGAAGTAGGCCAACTAGTTTATGAAACTCAGAACATCCAACATTAGATATCATTACTTACCTAACAATCCTGACCATGCTAAGAATTAACAACTAATATAACATTAGCAATTTGACTCACCATGTGGCTCACTTATGCAAGCTAGAAAACATATGTTCACATTGATCCTGATCTTTGCAGACAGAAGGAGCATGCCCATGAACTGTGTCTTTTTCATTGAAACAAAAGTTGGGGTCAGTCATTCCTTGATTTGTTCCCTATGGCCATGTCTGAACCAATCAAAGTTCATTTGCCTTGATTGAAATTAAACAAAAGCTTGGCAGTTAACTGTTCTCTGTTTCACTGTCCTTGACAATACCTGTTCCAATCAGCATCTACTTGCTAACTAATCACCACCCGCTTCTCAAGCAGTTTAATTGTTGTTTCCTGATGACTTGGTAACCTTGCTTCTGTCCTGGTGTGTGTGAGATAAAAAGCTTTGACAGCATTTTTCTTTTTTTAGCAATACGCAAGTGACGAAATGGTTTAAACAAAATCAAAATCAACAACTAAAATCTCTCGGTCAATTTTTTTTGCAGACATTAAAGGGCTTTGCAGCTGTTCAAAATGGCAGTAGAGCCCCAAATCCAAGGGTTTCACCTCTGTATCTGACACGGAGCACCTTCTCTATAGCTTGGGAATGGAGGCAGTAGTATATTGCAGCTGGCTTCCCTCAGATGTGATTTTTATCACCTAGGTTTCTGAAACATGTCTCATGAGCTTTATGAATCTGAGGAAATGTTTAAACCTATTACAGTTCTTTGGAGAGCTGAGGTGCCTCTTGAGATTGTTAAAAGCTGATATGAATGCACATAAAAGTTGGATAAAGTCTGTGGAACTGTCAAGCTGTCAGATCATTTAAATCTTCTGCTGTTTAAATTGTGAAGAAAAAGCTATAAGTCTCTGAGTTGGCAAAAAATAGTATTCTCAATGTTAATTGATGTTTGATGATGTAAAACTGATGACTTTCATTATAGTATTATCACTGCTTGACTGCTTCCGTGATGTATCATTATCAGAGCATGATTGACAGTTCCAAGTGATTATACAGGGATTAGATGGAGCATAGGAAGTGTGTAGGAAGTGATAGGATATAACTTATGAGGGCTACCAGGCCTTACTGTTTCTATTAAAATGGGATGAGTACTGAGTACTGAGGCAGGCCTTTTGACAAGCCCATCTTGGCACTCAGCAGCCTGTGTGGCTGCTTCTGGACTCTATCTGGGGATCGTACCTAACAACAGGAATGAAAACCCAGCTTTTCAGAGAAGTTTCTCCAGAGTCAGCATTCAGGATATTCCCCAATTCTGCACACCTGACCAAGAAGCAGAAATCAAGATTCAGCTCCTCACTTACTGGAAGACATTGTATTGGAAAGATCAGCAGATATCAAATGGAAGGGACAATGGAAAGAACAAAGATTCAGGGACAAAATTACATCTAAAAGTGCTTTGAACATGTTGAACAGGTTTTTGAAAGCATGGAGGAAAGCACACGGGAAACTAGACAAGATAGCAGCATAGTGAATGAATGAACATTACCAATGACAGAGCAAAGAAAAGAATGACTCTGCATTAGGGGAGTAGGCAGTGAGTGTGAAGGGTGAAGACATAGGGGTGGAGGCTTCAGTAAAGCAGTCTGGGTGAATGCATGGAAGAATTTGAAAGTGAAAATAAGAATTTTATAAATAAGTACACAGGACCCAGTGTGTTAGGAAAAAGATAGGAGTGATTTAAATCTTGTGTTACATGTGGGTGAGGAAGCTGGCTAACTGAATATGTTAAACATTTTTGCAGCAGAAGTCAGGCTCATGGATAGAGGTATGTAGTGTTTATAATGTAAATACTAGCATTTCAAGCTATATGTGTGTTGTGCCTGACGTACAACAAGCGTGGCATGCAATGTACAGATTGACCTTACAGAGGTTACTGCCATCTCCTGTACTTCTGCAGGCACAAGCTCCTGAATACTAACGTTTTTTCAAATTCTGTAAAGGATTTGGCTGAATGTCGCTACCACAACAGAATTGTACAAATGTCTGAACAAATAAGAATGTAAGAACTAGGAACAGGAGTAGGCCACCTGGTCCCTCGAACCTGCTCTGCCATTCTATGAGATCATGGCTGGTCTTTTCGCAGACTTAGCTCTGCTAAACTGCATTCGCTGAGATCCTTAATTCCTTTACTGTTCAAAAATCTTTAACTTAAAAATATTCAATGAGGTATTCTCAATTGTTTCACTGGGCAGGGAATTCACAACCCTTTGGATGAAGGAGTCTCTCTCAACTCAGTCCTAAATCTGCTCTCCAGTATTCTGAGACTGTGCCCCATAGTTCTAGTTTCACCCAGTATCAGAAACAATCTCCCTGCTTCTATCTTATCTATTCCCTTCATAATTATATGTTGGGGAGATTGGTGCTGTTATGATTGGGTGGTGGTGTCAAATGGTATAAAGGGTAAACAGGAAAGTAGAGTTAGGGTCACAATCAGGCCTTACTGTTTCTATTAAAATGGGGTGAATATCCAGAGTGCTGAGGCAGGCCTTTTGACAAGCCCATCTTGGCACTCAGCAGCCTGTGTGGCTGCTTCTGGACTCTATCTGGGGATCGTACCTAACAACAGGAATGAAAATCCAGCTTTTCAGAGAAGTCTCTCCAGAGTCAGCATTCAGGATATTCCCCAATTCTGCACATCTGACCAAGAAGCAGAAATCAAGATTCAGCTCCTCACTTTCTGGAAGACATTGTATTGGAAAGATCAGCAGATATCAAATGAAAGGGACAATGGAAAGAACAAGGATTCAGGGACAAAATTACATCTAAGAGAAGTGCTTTGAACATGTTGAACAAGTTTTTGAAAGCATGGAGGAAGCACACGGGAAATTAGACAAGATGGCAGCATAGTGAATGAATGAACATTACCAATGATCTTAGCAAATGGCAGAGCATGTTTGAGGGGCCCGATGAGCTACTCCTCCTCCTAATTCATATGTTTGTATGTTTGTGAGATTCCCATGTAATTGCACTATAGTTTGAAAAGCACTTCAATTTATTCAACAGTTAGTCCTCTTTCTCAAAACAGGTGATCACATCCTTTGTGATTCATGGTGAGTACAAAGCAAATCTAGAAAGCGAATTCTACATCTATCTAATAATGCCAATGCTGACATTGTACCAGTGCAGTCCTGGATAACGTGACAGACAGGTTTTTCAAATTTGTGTTACACTGCTTTTCTCAGTGTCCCTCTGGCAGAGTTGATGTGGAGAGAAAACTTTCCATGTGTTGCTACATTCAATATTCCAAGCGAACAAATCTTGACAATTGGCAGTTGCGAGTTGTTATTTAGTTTAACTAATCCCATGTTTCATTTTATGGTCAATGAAATTGGCTCAGAATCACATCTCTCCTAATTGACATCAGGAGAACTTGCCTGCTGCTTTTTAAATTGTGTCTTGGGATCTTTTACATCGACTAGGAATGGAAGACATTAACATCTCATCTGAAAGATGACACCTCCAACAGTGTAGAAGTCCCACATTACAGGACTGAAATGTCAGCCTAGATTACATGCTAAATTCTCAGGAGTGGAGCTTGAACCTACAATCTTCCAACTCAGAGGAAAGAATGTTACCACTGAGACACACTTGACATTTAAAACCTGTTTATTAATTTAAAATTGCCAATCCACATTGAGAAACAGAATCTAATTACAAGGCATGGATTTAGTCCATTATTCAATTTCTTAAATGGTCAATATTAGTCACTTCATTCATCCAATACATATTTTAATATATGCATTCTTTATGTTCATCCAATCATAATTCTCTAATATGAGTGACATAAAGCTCACATAAGCACACAATGGTTTCAGCATCATGACAAATGGAATATCTTTTCATATTAATCTTTACCCTGAATTAACAACAACAGTAGCAATGGGATCTACTGCTTCAGCCTAGTATAAAATTATTGGAAGAGACATCTGTAAGAAATGGCCTTATAATAATTATATGTGATATTATACTATATTGTATCTTTTCATAAATTTGATTTGATTTATTACTGTCGCATGCATTATTAGTGAAAAATATTGTTTGTTACACGTTATACAAAGTATACTGTACATAGAGAAGGAAAGAATAGGGTGCAGAAAGTAGTGAAGTGCAGAGAAAGATCAACATACCTTATTACAGAGTTTAAAAGAGAATAGGGATTCAAAAGCACAGAATGAGAATTAAAGATAGAATTAGAGGGTATGCTGGGCGCAACTTGCACAAAGTCACTTTGCTCCAGCACCATCTTCTCCCAGGGAGATCAATAACATCAGCATAAATATGATTTACTATAATCCTTAATTAAGTCTTTGATATTTCAAGAAGGGTAGATTTGAATTTTTTACATGTCTTTTAAAATTATTTTTATTTTTATTTGGCGATAGTCACTACCTACCGTTGGATTCCTGTTGAGGATTCCCTGAATATTATAAATGATTTGATGAACACTGCCCTATTTCCATTTCTCTAACAATATCCCCACCACGTTTTGACCCCCTACTGCAGTTGATTCACTCGTAATTCATTCTCTTCCATCAATCTATCTGAGTAAGCAGACGTAAGAAATATGTGAGGGATGCATTGGAGAAATTTTTCAATCACACACTACAAGAAGGATGCTGTGGATTGCTACCAGCAAAGCTCTATTGAATATCCGTGAGTAAGAAAATTAAATGATATAAATGATTAAATGCTGCATATTTTATAGATTATGACAGCTAACCTGATCTTTGAACAAGCCTTCAATTTTTTTTTGTTCATTTGTGCGACATGGGCTTCACAGGCTGGCCAGCATTTGATACCCAACCCTAGTTGCCCTTGAGAAGGCGATGGCAAGCTGCCTTCTTGAATCGCTGCAGTCCATGTGCTATAGGTTGATCCACAGTGCAGTTAGGGAGGGAATTGCAGGATTTTGACCCAGCGACTGCAAAGGAATGGCGATATATTTCCAAGTCAGAATGGTGAGTGACTTGGAGGAGAACTTGCAGGTGGTGGTGTTCCCATATATTTTTTGCCTTTGTCCTTCTAGATGGAAGTGGTCATGGGATTGGAAGGTGCTGCCAAAGGATCTTTGGTGAGTTGCTGCGGTGCAATTACAAATGCAAAATCTTCTAACTACACTTTAGATGGGATTTTATGGCTGCACTTGTCCTGAAGCTGTAAAATCCCATCCAAGGTCAACGGACCTCTTATTGTCCGCCCCTCACCCGCTCCAATTCCCATGCTGAGCAGGGCAGTAAAATTCCAGCCAATATTATTTTTTATAGCTGAAGTTCTGTATCAAAAGCTCTATGAGTTCCCTCTAACCAACTAATATTATGAAGTCTATTGCTGAGATTCTGCTTCTGATAGTCAGTGTTCCATTAAGAGAAAACAATAGGAGATGAATCCAAAGACGAAGATTGACTTCAGCTGCATATTTTCTGCTTGCACTGGATTGCAATGTCAAGTCTCATGTTTGTTTTTCTGTAATCCTCATCATTTGTACTCTATCTCTCATTACAATTCCTTTGAGGATTTAGCACCGTCTTCGCATCAGGCTGACACTGCTGATTTCATTTTCCAGAATAATTTGAGGGAGGTTATGATTCATTGCTCTTTCATTGACATCTCACTTTAAATCCCTCTTCAGGAATTCTATTACTCTTGGTACCCCTTCTGAAGTTGCTGAAAATGATACTCTGTTTCTTTAAATGAAGAAACCAAGTTTCAGGCTCTTTTATTTCTTAAAATGTTTTAGGTTTTGTAAATGACTTTAACCCTAACTCTTTCTTCTTGATTTCACCCAATGGTTTCTTGTGAGTGCCAGTCTTGGCTCAACAGTAGCACTCGCAATGTCAGCCAAAGGCTATGGGTTCAAGCCTCACTCTATCACCTGGGGGCACAAGTTCAGGTTGAGGGTGAATGTGAGGAAAACCTTTTTCACCTATAGGGTGGTGACGGTCTGGAATGCACTGCAGGGTAGTAGAGGCGAGTTGCCTCATGTCCTTCAAAAAGAACCAAGATGAGCTCTTCACACATCATAATACTCAAGGTTGTGGGCCAAGCACTGGTAAATGGGATTAGGTGAGAGATGAGATATTTGTTGCATGTTGGCTCAGACCCTTTGGACCGAAAGACCTCTTCTGTGCTGTATGATTCAATACTATGATTCAATAAATGGACAGTAGGAGCATGCTTGCATTGTGATGTTAAAGCAATGCCCTGTTTGTCCTCTCAGATGAATGTAAGAAATCCCATGATATTATTGAATAGGGCACAGGGCAGTACTCCGGATACCCAGGTTACAATTTCTCTCTTAACCAAAATGCCAGACTTCGCTTTGTGCAATTAGCTACCTTACACTGCAGCAGCTATGGGACTTTGTCAGGCTCTGAAAGATGCTTCATGAATACAAATTGTCTCATTCTCTTATATACCTTCTTCCTTCATCAGCATCACTAATCTGAAGATTACCTTTTGTTATCTTTTTTACTTTGATTCTGATTTGATTTAATTTATTATTGTCACGTTTTAATATACAGTGAAAAGTATTGTTTGCTGTGCGCTACACAGCCAAAGCATAGCATTCATAGAGAAGGAAAGGAGACGGTGCAGAATGTAATGTTACAGTCATAATTAGGGTGTAGAGGAAGATCAATTTAATGCAAAGTAGGTACATTCAAATGTCTGATGGCAGCAAGAAAGAAGCTGTTCTTGAGTCGGTTGGTACATGACCTTGGACTTTTGTATCTTTTGCCAGACAGATGAAGATGGAAGAGGGAATGCCAGAATGTGTGTGATTCTTATTTATGCTAACTGATTTTCCAAGGCAGTGGGAAGTGTAGACAGTGTTAATGGATGGGAGGCTGGTTTAAATGATAGCTTGGACTTCGTTCATGACTCCTTGTAGTACTTGTGGTCTTGGACAGAGCAGGAGCCATACCAAGCTGTGATACAACCAGAAAGAATTCTTTCTGTGGTGCATCTGTAAAAATTGGTGAGAGCTGTAGCAGATATGCCAAATTTCCTTAGTCTTCTGAGAAAGTAGGCTTGGTGACTATAATGTGGGCGTGGAGGGATAAGGACAGGTTGTTGGTGATCTGGACACCTAAGAATTTGAAGTGCTCAACCATTCCTACTTCATCCCTATTGATGCAGACAAGGGCATGTCCTCCACTATGCTTCCTGATGTCGATGACTATCTTCTTCGTTTTGTTGACATTGAGGGAGAGATTACTGTTATTGCACCAGTTCATCAGATTCTTTAGTTCTTTCCTATACTCCATCTCGTCATTGTTTGAGATCTGACTCACTACAGTTGTGTCATCAGCAAACGTGAAAATCAAGTTGGAGGCGAATTTGGCCATTGGTATATTAGAAGAATAGGAAGGGGTTGAGGGCACAGCCTTTTGGAGCACAGGTGCTGACGATGATTGTGGATGAGGTGTTGTTGCCTACACTTACAGACTGCAGTCCGTGAGTTAGGAAGTTAGGATCCAACCGGAGAGGGAGCAGCCAAACCCCAAGCCAAAGTTTGGAGTCTTTTCTGTACTCCATCTCATTGTTGGATTTGTTGCCTTATTTGCAGTTCCTGTGTCAGTAGATGGGTCTGTAAGCTTGGGCATACTACATTGCAGTCTGGCTGCATTTAGCTTTGGAGTTCAGAAAATGTCCAGACTACACTCCAGCATGGATGGATTGAAGGCTAATAAGTGGATGACGTCATTGGGGTCACAGTAGTGGTTGAGCCGATGGCCGGGTCCAAGTGTTGGGATCGTCAGAGTCACTGCCAGGTCAGCGTTTTCCTTTGGAGGTCAGAGGATTTCTATACTTGCAAGAAAATTTAAAAGACCAGTATTCATGATCTTTAGGCAGTGGGAGTTGATTTTTAGGAGTGTGGGACAATTGTAGAAGGGAGTTGTGAGGTGAGTGCTTAGGGCTTGCAGGAAGTTGCAGCTCTCCTAGTCAGAGAGGTTGGTGGCTAGTAGAGTGAAAGCACCGACTCCAGACTCAGTGGTTTGGCCATTAGGGTTGGTGGGGGGAAAAGGCCCCAGCTTCAGAGTTGCAGATTCTGGTCGTTGGAGACCAGATGAGTGAAGCTCTCAGCTTTGGTGATGTTTTGCTGGTCTCTGGAGCCAGCAGAGTGAAAACCCCGGCTTTTAGGAGATTTTCCTGTTCTCTGAGGTCGGCAGAGTAAAGACCCTGGCTTCTAGGGTGTTTTCCTGGTCCTTCACCACTATAGCAATTTCAGCTCGAGAATTGCTGGTCTAGTGCACAGCACAAACAGGTAAAAATCTATCAAATAGCAGATTAACTTTTCAGTTGTGAAACTAAATATCAATTCTTTACAATAAAAAATAGCACTCTAATTGCCAAATCACAAATTTGGTATCCTTATTGAGCAAGGTGATGAATGTGCTGTTAACACTGGCTCTGAAAAATTAAAGTCTATAAACTACATAACTCAAGGGACTTTTTTTTACCATTTCCAAGTACATCAGTAATATTCTTAAAATTAATTAAATCTATCCAAACCTTCATTAGCACAAAGATATACTTTCAAATAATTTAGTTGCCTGGATGAGGTTCTCTGTACTAATGAATTCGAGCTAGTCAGGAATACAGCTCCTATTACATGCTTCAATACCTTTTTATAGTTTTAAGTTAAGGAATTTATCAGCTATTGAATTTTTTATTAACAAAACATTCGCAATTGATGTCATGTTACAAAGGCAGCAACACCCACATGTTAAAATGTGTAACATGTGAGAATGTTCAAGAATGGCCAACTACTGTCAAGAAAGTCATTAAGGAATTACCATTGGTCTATTGAGGTAAAAGGTTCCCAAATTAGTTAGAGATGCTGGGAACATTGTGGTGGTTTTCCAGGGGTATATTCTCCTGAACAACCTTTCTTATCCTTGCTACTAAATCTTTCTCAAAAACAGCTGTAACCTCACCTTTAATCTTCTTAGAATCTATATATTCCCACTCAATATTTATGTGTCCATGAACATAATTGTAATTCCTCTAAAACCATGGTATTACATCTCTAATACTTCTGCATTACAAGACTACCAACAAAGATGATAACCACTACCTTCAACAATAAAAGGCACGACCATCCCTTTAACCCTCAAAACCATCATATTACCATTATCCATCATCAATATCATAGGGTCATCACTCAGCAGCACAATGGTGGATAACCTTGGCTAATGAGTGGACTACATGACTGCTCTCCTTCATCTTAGTGACTGCGAGATTGAAATTGAGTTTGTTCACCAACTGTGACCCATGAATAAAATTGAAACAATTTAATACCCTCCAAATAATTCATAACGAGTTATAGAAAATGTTTAATCATTTATATATTAATAGAACTGTGATCAACTTCAAATGGTAAAAACGCAACAAATACTTACACTTGATTGGATGCAGAGGGGGTACATGATTCTCACATTCAGTGTTCTGTGTGTTGCCCTCAAACTGACACCATGGACAAAGATACAAATTCTCGAATCATTGTACAACAAATCTCCTTTATTTTACTGTACCAAGTTACCACAAAATTACACCAGTTATTCACAAAGTATTAACCTCTGACTAATTTCCTTACACACAAGGTAACTAAGCTTTGATCTACTCGGCAGCACGGTAGCACAGTGGTTAGCACTGCTGCTTCAAAGCTCCAGGAACCTGGGTTCAATTCCCGGTTTGGATCACTGTCTGTGTGGAGTTTGCAAGTTCTCCTCGTGTCTGCATGGGTTTTCTTGGGGTGTTCCGGTTTCTTCCCACAGTCCAAAGATGTGTGTTGGTTAGGTTGATCGGCCATGCTAAAAATTGCCCCTTAGAGTTTTGAGATGCGTAGGTTAAAGGGATTAGTGCGTAAATATGTAGGAATAAGGAGGTAGAGTCTGGTGGAATTGTGGTCAGTGCAGACATGATAGGCCGAATGGCCTCTTTCTGCACTGTACAATTCCCATGACTACTCTGTTATGCACACTTCACAAAATATCCAAACGCACAACTTAAGCATCACTATTCGTGGTGAGGTGAACTGATTAGATCCCCTAGAGATGGTTATTATTTCAATCTCTCTGAGTCACAGAATTACTTTCTGTTACGTTCTTAATTCCAGTTACTATCCATGATGTCTTTTTGTCTCTCCTTTTCAAAGAGATCTTGCTCGGATTGATCATACTTCCAGTCATGTACTCCAAGGACAGGAACTAATTTATCACTATCTTTTTGGTCAGGAATGCTAGTCAGTTGTGCCTCTATCAGAAGGTTGTAATTCTCTCAGAACATGACATACTGGGATTTGTGCTCGATCACTGTCTATTCAGGTACAGCAACAGCCGCTGTCCAGTCAATTCCTGTGTTTGTTCCATAGCTGGATATCCTGTTCTTTTCTGCTCCCACAGTCCTTAACATGGTACAAAATTAACCCTTTTCACCATCAGGTTTTGTTAGTGTCTTCACTTTGCTTTTGTCTTTATGAATACCCACCAGAACACATGTGCAATCAGCGTGTTCCTCACTTCATTTGCGCTTGCTTTACCTACATTTCATTTCAATAATACAAATAGGAAAAAAGCTCCAAAATGGAAACCAGCAGGATGCGTGGGCAACAGTCAACAAAATGTTGCACTCACTCAGAACCCAGGTGGGCCATATGAGGCTCCTGGGCAGCAGGTTACCCGCCACTGTACCAGGAACTTAAATGAACAGTGTGGTTCAAAGGGCTTTAGACAACTAGATCTACATCTTAAGAACAATTGAAATCTAATTCACTCATTTACAATTTTCATGCAGAAGTTTCAGATCTGACCCCGAAAGCACTAACAAAATTCCCCAAACATTGTGGCAGAGACAGTTTCATTTCTTCAGCAAACCAATGATTCTAATAACACTGTAAATTGCATATCAGAACACCCCTATTGCTTTAAACGGCATATTCTTTGCCTCACTGTGAATAATGCCATGGGATCTGTTCGCAATTTAACAATGCTTCAAGCAGGTAAATTTTAACTTTGTCGGAAGCTACAATTTAGGGAAAATTGGCCCAACATCCTTATGCAACTTGATTGATTTTTCTTTCTATTTTGTTAGTCTATTGAAACAATTGTACACTAAGTTAACAAACTCCTACTGTGCCATGCTCAGTTTATATTCCACTTTTAAATTCCCTGGTAGCATTATATTCACATCCAGCCAGTTACACTGTCAAAAGTACACACTAGGTTACAGCAAATTTTAGACTTACTAGAGAAACTGTCATTGCACCAGGGATCGGGTTCAATTCCTGGCTTGGGTCACTGTCTGTGTGGAGTTAGCATGTTCTTCTCGTATCTGCGTGAGTTTCCTCGGGTTTTCAGGTTACCTCCCACAGTCCAAAGTTGAGCAGGTTAGGTACATTGGCTATGCTAAATTCTCCCTCAGTACATCTGAACAGGCAATGGCGGAGTGTGGCAACTAGGGGATTTTCACAGCAACTTCACTGCAGTGAGAATGTAAGTCTATTTGTGACTAATAAATAATAACTAAACTTAATTTATGTTGTTAGGAATGGTTAAGACTAAATTGATAAGATACTTCTGCTACCTTCTTTGTTTAAGAAGGGTAGAAAGAAGAATCAAGGAAATTGCAGGCCAGTGAGCCTTACATCAGTAGTAGGGAAATTATTGGAGTGGAATTTTCTAGACAGGATTTACTCCTCCTTGGAAATAGTGGATGTGTTAGCGAGAAGCAACATGGTTTTGTGAAGGGGAGGTCACATCTCATGAATTTAATCAAATTTTTCAAGGAAGTGATGAAGATGATTGATGAGGGTAGCGCAGTGAATATTGTCTATATGGACTTCAGTAAGGCCTTTGACAAGGTCTCTCATGACAGACTGGTGAAGAAGGTGAAGTCGCATGGGATCAGAGGTGAGCTGGCAGGGTGGATATAGAACTGGTTCAGTCACAGAAGACAGACGATAGCAGTGGAAGAGTGTATTTCTGAATGGAAGGCTGTGACAAGTTGCATTCCGGAGTGACCAGTGCTGGGACCTTTGATGTTTGTAATATATATAAATGATTTGGAGGAAAATACAACTGGTTTGATTAGTAAGTTTACGGATGACACAAAGGTTGGTGGACTTACAGATAGAGATGAGGACCATCAGAGGATTCAGCAGGACATAGATCGGTTGGAGGCTTGGGCGGAGAGATGGCAGATGGAGTTTAATCTGGACAAATGTGAGATAATGTATTTTGGAAGGTCTAATAAAGATAGGAAATATGCAGTAAATGGCAAAACCCTTCAGAGTATTGATAGGCAGAGTGGCAATGCAGGTGGAGAAGGTAATCAAGAAGGCATGCAGCATGCTTGCCTACATGAGCCGAGGCTTTGAGTTTAAAAATTGTTGTCAGGTTGCAGCTTTATAGAATATTAGTTAGGCACACTTGGAACATAGCGTTCAGTTCTGGGCACCGGAAGGATGTGGAGACTTTGGAGAGGGTACAGAAAAGATTTACCAGGATGTTGCCTGGCATAGGGGACATTAGCTGGGAGGACAGGTTGGAGAAACTTGGTTTGTTCTCATTGGAATGACAGGGGTTGAGGGGAGACCTGATAGAAACCTACAAGATTATGAGGGGCGTGGACAGAATCCATAGTCAGAAACTTTTTCCCAAGATGGAAGAGTCAATTATCAGGGGGCATAGGTTTAAGGTGCAAAGGGCAAGGTTTAAAGGAGATGTACAAGATAAGTATTTTACAAAGAGGATGGTGAGTGCTGGAACTCTCTGCTGGGGGAAATAATGGAAGCAGATACGATAGTGAGTTTTAAGGGACGTCTGGGCAAGTACATAAATAGAATGGGAATAAAGGGTTATGGTTCCCGGAAGGGTAGAGAATTTTAATTCAGTCAGGCAGCATGGTTGGTGCAGAGGGCTGAAGGGCCTTTTCCTGTGCTGTTATTTTCTTTGTTCTAAATGCTTTTGGTTTCATGTTGTTACACTGAATTAAACAACAATCCCAGCTAGAGGACTCAAGAATCAGTTTATCAGACAATGGGGTTAATTGTCATGTGGTCACATCCATTTTCTGGAAGCCAGCAGAGTCCTTCCACTGATGGAAGTTTTTACAAAGCTCAAATCATATCCCTGTTATCATCTCAGTTTGCATATTAATGCTTATTATCAGGAGGCTGCCTTGATGTTTTTAAACATGACACAATCTACCGTGCAGGTTTCAATGCTTCAAAACTATGATTAAGGATGGTTAATTGGTGATCAGGGATATCACTGCAGTCAGGATCCATGAGTCCAGTATGGTATCTGAATACAGATGGGCAGCACAAGTATAATGAGGCCCAGGGGGCTACACATGCATGTGACAGGGCAAACTGGCATTCTGAAGCCATGTTATTAGGTGTCTGGTCAAATCTAGTGAAGCGCTACCGTATAGCCCAGCAAGACATCCTGGTATTTTAGTAACTGGCTGCATAGTGCACAATACCACAGAACAGAAAGGATTTCTCACTGCTGAAGGTGAAGTAGATAATGGTGAAGAAGAGGAAAGGGAACAACCTCTATTTTTAGCAGGGAAAGGAAAGGTGGTGAAGCAACAAATCCACCAGCTAGAAGGAAGCCCACAGCTTATATGCTGACAGTTTTCAATCAAAAACATTGTCCAGATAAATAAAATGTTTTGCTTCACGGCTGGTCATTTAACTGTCTCATTAAGACTTGCATTTTGTCCTTGGGCTGCATTTTACAAGGGTAAGGAGCTGTCTGTTCACACCCTGCTTGCATGCTGCTCGATCCCCAGAGGGTAATATTGCCAGGAGCCAACATACCATAAAGAAACCTGCCCCGCTGCTATAACACACTGAGGTAGGCTAAACATGCTGAGAATGAGATTTTCACTCCTCAGTTAAGAGAGGAAGACCCATCCTTAAGAGCTGCCATGCAACCTGATTAGCTGGCAGCAGTAGTAATCGCAGCTGAGTCAAACCTCAGTAATGGGCACTGATGGGACAGCAGAAAGGAGCACAAAGAGGAGTGATGGCTGCTACAGGAAGGTAAGTCCCAGGCCTTTAGGGCGGAGAGAGATTCCAGAGCACGGAGAGGAGTGAGAGAGGGTAGAGAGGCCAGATTCTGGAGGGTGAGTAGAGAGGAAAGAAAGGGATTCCCCCCCTCAAATCATATACTCACCCAGTCTTCTTACTGTTTTTCATCTAGGACTGCGTACTAATACCAACCATATTACCTCATGACTGGCATGCTATTCCAATCAATAGGTTTAGTAAGATGCCTAATTGACCTTTAACTGTTCATTTAAATATGTCCACTTATTGCTTTATAAGGATCGGGTGGAATGGTTCTGGGCTAGCTACATAGTATATTTTATTTGTCCCCTGACAAAATATATATGCCATGAAGGGCCATAAAACCTAGCTCCTTTTCTCAGTAATCTCATGTTTCATTGACTCAGTGCATTAAGATGTAAATATGTAGAGTATCATACTTTGAAGATGATGTAGTCAAATAATTTTCAATATAATCTTTCCCAAATAATAATAACAATATAGAGCTGGATACAGTTTCGATGGAGAGGAAACAGGAGGTGGGTGGGGGGGAGTTGTTGCCCTATTTTATCACATGTGTGTCATTGTATTGCCCAGTAAAGACATGCTTGTTCATTACTTTAAATTTTCTGGAACTGTTATCTCTTTTAAAAATGAATGTTAAAAGGCTACCAAGATGATAGCTAAGTGTAGTTAACATGTGCAATTTCTAAAAGTACAGACAAAATCTTTAACATCTTTCAGTTTAGTCATCTAATAATATTATGGGCAGATGTTGGGGGGATCATATTTGGAATTTCCCTATATGTGCTGTGGGCAGTTCAAGGCTCCTCATCATGACCACCCATTCTGAGTAAAATGCAATGTAACAACTTCTTAAGGGCCAAATCTACGAAAGGTCTATAAACATGGACAGGGATCGCGGGTAGAGGTGGGAACATCGGGGTGGTGGCGCGGGCTCGTTGTTTCCCATGCTGTTTTGTTCTTTGTTCTTTGAAACGTAGAAAACGTTTAAAAAACAAATTATGGGGAGATTGATAAAGCTTTTTTAAATCAAATTGACAAAGGTTGCTCAGTGAAAGTCCAATTTTTTCAAGCCCCTTCTGACATTTATTTTCTTCTAAACATTGCCAACTTAGTTTCATCTTATCTGAAACAGCGCTGAGCTTAATTCTGTATGTCACAGGAATTGTAATTGTAATTGTAATGTCGTTCCACAATTTAAAAGATTATCTATTGGGCAGGAGCAATTTTGGACTATGGGTGCCCAGACTTTATAGAAGATATTTCTTCTTGAATCTGGCAAGGATGGTTTAAACACATGTCAAAAATCGATTAATGACTTAATAATCTATGAACAATGCACAATCATAAAAAGCAGTTCAATATAAGTGTCATAGTGAATCCAAAATCTGACAAGATGAATTCCAGCAGACTAGGTATACTGAGAAACTCATTCTTTTCAACTCACACTTATAACGTCTAAACACGTAGAATGGAAGAATACCACAGACGCTCCTTCAGCTTCAATCAGTATCAGTGTCATCTTGGCTCAGTTGATAGTCTCTCAGTCAGAAAGTTGTACATTCAAGTCCCATATGCCAGGACTTAAGTATATGACTTGACACTTCAACGTAATACTGAGGGAATGCTAAATTATTGGAAGTGCTGTTTTCTTGGATCAGAAACGAAATGCAGGCAAATTAGAAAATTGTGCATGCTTTTCCAAAATGCCACCTCTCTTTTCTCTTTCAATGTGCTAATGCAGAAGCACCTAAGATGCTGTCTGGCCATTTCGTTACAATCAAGGAAAAATGATTGCTACATTAGAATGATGTGTTCTTGTGCATTTTGGAATTTTTAAATTCAGTTCCTAGTTTAAATCTGGTTTTGCTTCACAGTAATTGAGCAATATCTACCTGATAAATTGGTGGAGTACAGCACAGCAAGCAATGAAAAAATATTTTATGGTAATACTTGTAGCTACACAGGCAGTTAATATCTACTCTCATTTATCACAGAGACAGAGAACATTCTGACAAAATAGCATCAAGTTAAGGCATAAGACATTATTAGTGTTTAAAAGAACCCAGCAATTTATGGCCTTGTGAGTTGCAAATTCCTGTAAATTCCTCTGAAGTACTTGCTTTGCTGCACAGAAAGCCTTGTGGAACCTGGAGCTGATCCTTATCTTCCCCATGAGTCAAGGAATTGCTGCATCTGGTTTGTGAAAATGAATTAAACTTACTGCAAGAAGCTGGTTTGCTTTTTAAAGGTGTAAGAACCCTGTTTACCCATTAAGCCTCTGCTCCTTGGCTTGGATTGGTTTCTGGTTCAGCAATGTCTCTGTTATCGTCCCTGTTTCCAATTCCTTGCTTAGCCTCATGCCTTTCTATCTCTGTCTTTTCCTCCTGACCTACAAGATCCTAAGAATCTGTGTTGATTTTTATCATTACTATTCGCGGCCATGTTTTCAGTTGCCCAGGATCTAAGTTTGGGAATTTCCTCCCTGTATCTCTGTGTCTCTCCCACTTTAAAACATTCCTTAAAACCTCTTTTGATTTTAGTTTCAATTTATTATTGATTGCTTCAGAATTTGGAAGAAGAATCCTAGGATTCTCCCTCCCACATGTTTTCCCTTGGCCGCTTCGTAGTCCACGATGCAAGCTGAAATGAGGCACTCAAACCGAGGGGAAGGCAGTAGACCATCCTGCCACTTTTCCAACTCATTTACTCGAACATCAAATCTGGAGCTAAAGACATTGCACTCGTTCAGTCTGCCCGTGAGACTGATGACCATTTTCCCCACCCTTGTGACCATCAATAATCTCAAACTTACCAATGTAGCCATGCTTCATCATTACAGTCAGGAATCTCACAATCACTTTGGAACATGGGAATGGGAACCTGATGTCCTCTGCATTGCTGAGGCATTGGCAAGAACTTTAATGCGCACCATGATGCTTAAAGTGAAATGGGAACAAACAAGACAACCGCCAAGAGTGGCACTCATATCAGTCAGATTACCACTGGCTAGGTGCCATCAACATCTTACCCCTTCATCAGTATGGTGTAAAACCATGCTTTAGTCAACTGTCCGCATACCTCCTCATTCGGATTGGGGTCAGGTTGTTTGATACCACTCCTGAAGTGTTTTGAGTTGTTTTGCTATGTTGATGGCACTATAGATTATTATTGTTGCTGCTGTTGTTTATGGAGTAATTTATGTTTCCAATGGCCTTCTGCTTTCGAGCACCTAGCAATTAAATGGCAATTGTTCTGCACTTGCTACATAACATACACAGCCAGTTAAAACAATTTGTTTAACTGACTGAATTGGTGTGCTAAATGACTTTCTTGTGGATTCCGACTTAGCCTAAAATCAATGCTAAATCATTCAGGTTTTGCGTTATGCATCTTCATCCACCCCACAATTAGCTAAAGTTTGTAGGTCTATTAATTTATGAACATTTACCATGTTGAAATCAGAAGGAACTGAAAAAAACTTAATTCCGAAACCCAGGTTGCCACATTCAACTAATTGTTTGACACGGTCCATAAGCAAAAGAGTTTAGAATTATATGTTTTCCTGCATGCATTTTGGTGATAAAATTCATATCAATAATCAAATGTTCATGATTCTGTTTCGGAGCATTACTAACTGCAAATCCATAAATGTCATTAATTAAGGAGGTGGATTACTGGTCCTGCCATTCATCAATGTCCAAAATGCCCTAGTGACCTCGCTGTCCCCATTGTTAATTCACACTTCCAGCAATTTGTGGCACAAAAAATAATTAGTGCTGGAGGGTTAAAAAAAATTCAACCTTCATACGCATCGCGATATGTTCTGTTCCAGTGACTGATTGAAGTTGGAATTCTCTCTGGTGCACATGTTTTATGTCTGGAAAAGAATTGCATGGCAAGGTTTAATGCAAAAGTGAAATGCTACAAATGTTGACAATCTAAAATTATAACAGAAAATGCTGAAGGCACTCAGCAAATCAGGCATTATCTGCAAAGAGAGAAAGAGTTAACAATTCAAGTCAGTGATCTTTCTTCAGAATTAGAAGAAGTTAGAAACTTAACAGTTCCTTTGGGTGGTACAGAGGCACAGTGGTTAACACTGCTGCCTCACAGCTCCAGGGACCTGGGTTGGATTCCCAGTCTGCGTAGGTTTCCTCTGGGTGCTCCGGTTTCCTCCCAGAGTCTAAAGACGTGCGGGTTAGATTGATTGGCCATGCTAAATTGCCCATAGTGTTCTGGGATGTGTAAGCTAGGGGGAATAGTGGGGTAAATGTCTGGGGTGGGATTGTTGTTGGTCCAGTCTTGCTGAGTCAAATGGCCTTCTTCTGTACTGCAAGATTTCTATGATATTTCTATGAAATAGAGAGAGCTGAGAAAATGTGTTCAGATGGCAGGTTTAATGCTGGAATAGTAAGAACAACCTGGAAGCCAGCTGACTTGCAATGTAAATATAGTTTACTAATGCTAGACATATTCTGTGGCCATTAAAAACTAGTCCTTCAGTGCTCCATTCCTGATTAGGCCAGGAGATCAATACGATTGTAAATAAACCACTCAAGGATGCATTGTGAAACAATTAGCATAACTGACACAATTAGTCTGCACATGGAAATGTGAACAGCTTCTGAAGCTCCATTTGATATCAGATCGATGGCAATAGAGAATACCAATTAAGAAGATTGCAATGATGTTAGCATAGATGGGGGCAAGGATTTAATGATAATCATCATCTTCTGGCTGGAATTCAAAATCAAACTCTAATAGACAAATGAGAGTTTGCTTTTATTTTATGGTAAAAATGTATTACCAGGAACATAGGACCCGATTTTACCATTTTGATTCCAAGTGCTAAGCAGATTTGAAACCGGGAGTAACTCAGATCCGACTTTTAGACCCATTCTCAGGTGACCCCATACACTGCTTGAAAAAATAGCAGCGATTCTGAATGATACTGCAGGGGCCTGTGGTGGGGCCTAACATGCTCGAAACACTGCAGCACCAATTGGAGCCTTCACTGCACGTATGCAATATATAAAGAATAGACAAATGCTCCCTTGCTACATCACTCCAGGCTGGATAATGCCAACCCCCGGCCCCCACAGATATTGCCTCACCCCACAACATTACTGTCCCCTTTATCCCTCTATCCACTGCCCCTCCCCAACCCCCCCAGTTCTCAGACAGATTCCGGCCTCTTCCCCCTCCCTCCCCCACACCAATCACATGCAGTGGATCCTTTCTTCACCCACACTGTTTGTACGCAGAATGGCAGCGGACTCCCCACCCCACTGCCCCCTACCAGAGAACCATCCGACCAGCCTCCCTCCCCGTCACCAAGAGCAATCTAACCTACCTTCTTTCCGCTCCCCCCAGAGAGCCATCTGACCTACCTCTCTTCCCCCACCAGAGAACCATCTGACCCACCTCCTGCCCCCAACCAAAGCCGTCTCTCCTATTCCACAAACCTCATCCCACCCCACCGATCTGAGTCAAAGAGCCACCAGAAATTACCTCCTCAGAAGCTGGATCTTTGCAGCCATGTCTGTTTCATGCTGAATCTGGATGGGCAAACGTAGTGGTAAAGGGGAAATGCTGGTAAGGTTGGGCATCCAGTCTATTAAGTCAATTTAAATGCATGCAAATCCCATGCATTTGCCTTACACTTTATGCCTGACTTTATTAAGTTTTGGGTCCTGAAGACAGGCACAACTTGATGGTAAAATCGGAACTATGATGTGAGCTTTATTTGAAACATTTTTTTCTCATCTAGTGGTGGTGGTAAGTTTATACAGGTAAATCTGGATAAAACTGAACTTACTTACGGTGCTTACAGCTGTCAGCAGCATTTCTGTACTTTCTGTACTGCTCTTCATGTACAAGATGATGTCTCAAAATGCTCGATATGGAGATGCACAGCAGTGGTTACCAGTGCTGCCTCAGAGCATGAGAAACCCGGGTTCAATTCTATCCTCGGGTTACTGTGTGGAGTTGGCACATTCTCCCTGTGTCTGTGTGGATTTCATTGGGTGCTCCAATTTCCTCCCACACTCCAAAGATGTGCAGATTAAGATCATGCGAAATTGTCCCTTGATATTAGGGGATTAGCACGGTAAATGTATGGAGTTATGGGGATGAAGCATTGTTGGGATTGTTGTTGATCTGCACTGTTAGGAAATTCAATAATTTAAAGAAAAAGTCCAACGAAAGTATTATGATAATGTAATGGTTCCTTTTACATAAGTGCAATCAAGGAGGCCTTATTTAAAGTAGTAAGTTTCAGCTTTATGCATTTTTATGGAAACCCTTTTTTTGTAGATGGGCAGAGGAAGGTTTGACATGACAACTTTACTTTTCAAATCTACTTTTCAAGAAATGAAACCAATTTTTTGTTTCATTGTCCTATTAAGATGTGTCCCAGAAATCCTGTGCAGACCGAAGTGGAGATCAATATGTGGCATTAGCTGGGAAGGGTGAACTACCGTGTGCTTTCTGGCTGGCTAATATAGCAAATAACAGTCATGGAGCATGTGAGTGGAGGAGTCAAGAACGAAAGGCAGCTGGAGTTTGAGACTCAACTCTTTGCTGGGAAATCTCAATAGTTTCAATATAATTGCCGTTACTTTTATTAGCTGCTGCTAGTACAGCACTGCAATGAAATAGTTGTATCAGTGATCATCAATATCAGCAAACATTCTTTAAGACTGTTGAAATAGTGAAGAATTAACATGTGATTTGTGTGGTTGTGCATTTTTTTCGATCTGAAAGAGTTTCAGTTTATTCATGTTGCATCAATATTGGCCAAAGACATACAAATTCCCTGTTGAAAAACCAAATTACCATTTATTCTTTGACATTTAACTGCAGCATCATCAGTCTTCATCACAATGTCACTCTAGATGTTGGTAGTGAACTTTTACAAATATTCAGGCTCAACATTCAAGGAATTCAATACTCAGATTTTCCAATGATAAAGTTGAAATCATACCAGTGTGCCTGCAGTAAGACAGCTCTGCCTAAACCACCAAGGGTGTCGATACTCAAAAGCCTCTGCCACCAGTCCACCAGATTTCAAATCCATACCAACCAAAAGATCATGATGAGTGGTATTTTCCCAGCCATCCCCATTGATGGGATTGTCTGGTGCCGTGATAGTGATCCCCACTATGGGTTCCCAGGCTGTAGAGGGCATGAAAAATGGGCACTGAGAGTCACCCTTGCTTTCTAATTTTTCCGTCCTAATAACTTAGAAACCCCATAACATGCCATTCCCTCGAATTGGTTCTAGCCTCTTGCGTTAACTGATGTGTGGCACTATGGTTTGGCTAAACAAAATATACTAGGAGTCCATCATTGTTCACTTTAGCCAAAGGCAGTTGCTGCAAAGCATCATGGTAAAGGGCATTAGGACAAAGCCATATTCTAAGGGAATACTGAATCCTTGGAAATACGCGAGCTTTTATCGGCAGAGTTTCAAATTAAGTGCACTCGACACTTCTACGTCTTGTCCTATTGCACGACTCTGAGGCTTGGCTAACAGGCTAGTAGTGAAATTATGTTAAGGCCCCCACCCCTCCTTTGCTTTAAGCACTGTTTCTTTACTCAGTGACACTGCCTTCATAACCCCTAACATTCATTTGGATCGGTCAACTTATGGATCTGACAACTTGACGCGTTACTCCTTCTAACTAATCCAGGAGATAAGATAAAGGTACTCACCTCTCTTAGGAGGCATGTCTTGCCATCAGACTCTATCCATCACTCGTCACCAAAAGGTTGTTGGTGCGGTTTTTCAAGTGGCCGGGTACCATCAGGAATTTCACACAATACAAGACTCACAAAGCCAGTGTCTTAGCTTAAAGTTTATTTTGAATTTAGAGAGAAATCATCAAAGGGTGGGGACAACTTCTGAGGTGGAGACACTAGACTTCGCCAATGAATTCTAATACATAAAATTCAAAACAAATCAATTATAGATTTTCTTATCAATTACTCCCGCCTTTCATTAGCTTTAAATCAATCATTTTCAATATACATAAATCAACAATAATACCTGTATATACCTTAGCCAATTATATTTCACCCTCTGGCATAACAGCATTTCATTAGTCCTTAGAATCTGGACATTCCCTTCCCTTTTGGCTGACTCAGCTTCCTCTGTTGCCTCATAACCTCAGACTCTAGCCACAAAGTTCAAAGTGAACGTTCCCATAAGTTCCCCTGCAGGTCACTGCCAAACCAGATTAACCCATAATTCCACATCTAGTATGTATCCATTTTATCTGGACAGTGAATAAACCCTATTCATGAAGTTTGATCAAGTGTTCTGAATGTTACCATTAGAAACTCTGCCGATAAAAGCTTACGTATTTCCAAGGATTCAGTATTCCCTTAGAATATGGCTTTGTCCTAATGCCCTTTACCACGATGCTTTGCAGCAATCTGCCTTTGGCTAAAGTGAACAATGATTCTTAAAAATATATCTATACATTTAGGATATCAGCATATGTGTTTTTAATCACTCATTTAAATCTCTTATTGCATTTCATATGTGTATAAAGTGCTTTCTTGTTAGCTTATAAGTCTGTTTTAAAGTAATTTAACTCAATGCTGGTAGGTTTGTCAGTGTCTTGGAGTGAATGGGATTAAAGGTTATGGGGAGAAGGCAGGATTGGGCTTTTGAGTTATACAATTAGCCATGATCGTGATGAATAGCGGAGCAGGCTCGAAGGATCAAATGGCCTTCTCATGTTCCTATCTTCTATGTTTCTATGCCTAATGGTTTAAAAATCTTTACTAACCTATTGGGATTTCTTCCCTTTCCAACACCCCCCTTTCTGGCCTTTGGCTAGCCCAATCTCAAGAAATATTCTTAAATCCTAAAAGCTGATTTGGCTTCTTGATTTCTTACTTCTTTACTTTGATTGTCATTATTAATACTATATTAGTTGTCCACAACTGCATTTGAATTTATAATCCCCACTAATACTAAAATCATAAGGAATGGTAATATCATCTCATGTAGGTTATTAAATAGATGTCTGAAAGTACATGTTCTCATATGCTGGAGGAGCATTTGGTATTAGGGACATCTCTTTCTCCACATGAATTGATGCCATTGCTGTTGCATTTCTCATAGATTTCTCTGCCAAGGATCAGCAACATTTAAACATTTGTATAATTACAATGAACATTAAGATAATGAAGAAAAACACTATCCTTTGTATAATGCTTGCTCCCAGATTCACAACCCCTTGGGTAAAGGAGTTCCTCCTTAATTCAGTCCTAAATCTGTGCCCCTGCCCCAACTCTAACAAGTGGCTTACTTCCCTTTGACAGAGCTATACTGGATGCTAAGCCATGGGACAAGCTGTAATGTCCAGATTTCACCTGGCCTGAGTTGGAAGGATTCCAGGTAAAAAACTGGGAGTAGAATTGTAATCTGACACACTAATTGCCAGTCCGAGGAAGCTCAGATCCAATATTTTAATGGGCATGTCTGTTGTAAGCTGCAGGACTCAGTGTCCATTTGGTTTTAAGATTGACAAATTGCAAATTTCTCATAAATATTAATTTTAATGAACAATATATTTTAGTGGGCTATTGAGCAGGTTACACTTGAGGACACTTTTATGCATGAACTTATTTGCATTTTATCAGTGAATTTTAAATTATATTAGAATTTTAACTTTTTCATGAAGTACATCTCCATAGCAATTTGGAAAAATTTAGACCTACTGTTTTTTCCAAGTGACCAGTTTCTTCTCAATGTTTGACTTATGAGAACTGGTGACATTAAATGCAAGCTTACAGCTCCTATATTTATAAAGTGTTCATTGTCATCACAGTTACTGTGAAAATCCCCTAGACATCACATTTTGGAGCCTGTTTGGGTCCCCTAGGGAGAATTTAGCATGATCAATGCACCTAACCAGCAGAAATCTTTGTTTCGTCATTAGCCGCAGGTGAGGTCCGAGAAGATTGGAGGAAAGGCAAAGTTATCCCATTATTTAAGAAGGCTAGCAAGGATAACCCAGGTAATTATAGGCCAGTGAGTTTGATGTCAGTAATAGTGAAATTGTTGGAGAAGATTCTTAGAGAGAGGATCTACATACTTTTGGAACTGAATGGTCATATTAGTGACAGACAGCATGGTCTTGTACGAGAGAGGTCATGTCTCACTAATTTTTTGAGGAAGGAGCAAAAAGTATAGATGGGGGAAAGGCTGTGGATGTTGTTTACATGGACTTTAATAAAGCATTTGACAAGATCCCTCATGGTAGGTTGGTACAAAAGATTAAATCACATGGGATCAAGGATGAACTAACTAGATAGATTCAGAACTGGCTGGGCCATAAAAGACAGGAATAGCAATGGAAGGATTTTTCTGACTGAAATCCATAAGTAATGGTGTTCCACAGGAGTCAGTGCTGGGATCTGTGCTGTTTGTAGTACATATAAATAACTTGGAAGAAAACGTAATTGGTCTGATTAGTAAGTTTGCAAATGATATTAAGTTTGCTGGAGTTGTGGATAGTGATCACGAATGTCAGAGGATACAGCAGGATATGGATATACTAGAAAATTGGGTGGAGAAATGGCAGATGGAATTTAATCCAGATCAATACGAGGTGATGCATTTTGGTAAGTCCAATTCAGGTGGAGCTATGGATCTGGGTGTGCAGGTCCACAGATCCTTAAAAGTGGCAGCAATTTGGAAAAGGTGGTGCAGAAAGCATATGGCATGCTTGCCTTTATTGGCCAGGGCATTGAGTATAAAAGTTGGCAAATAATGTTACAGTTATATAGAACGCCGGTTAGGCATATTTGGAATATTGTGTCCAATTCTGGTCGCCACATTACCAGAAGGACATAGAGGCTTTGCAGGGAGTACAGAAAAGGTTTACCAGGATGTTGCCTGGTATGGAGGATATTAGCTTTGAGCAAAGAGTGAAAAAACTGGGATTGTTTTTTCCAGAAAGACAATAGCTGAGGGACAAGTTTATAAAATCATGCAGGGCATAGACAAGATGAATAATTGGAAGATTTTCCCCAGGGCAGAAGTGACAAACACAATGAGACACAAGTTCAAGGTAAGGGGGGAAAAGTTCAGTAGAGATGTGCAGGGGAAGATTTTTATACAGAAGGTGATGGTGGTGATGGCCTGGAATGCACTGCCAAGTGAGGTGGTTGAGGCAGATACGTTAGTGACATTTAAGGGTTATCTGGAAAGGCACATGAACAGGCAGGGTATAGCTGAATACAAGTGGTTGGTTTAGATTGGGCAATGTGACTTGCACAGGCTTGGTGGTCTGTAGGGCCTGTTCCTGTGCCATATTATTCTTTATTCTTTGTCTTTCGGACGGTGGGAAGAAGCAAGAGCGCATGGAGGAAATCCATATGAACACTGGGAAAATGTGCATACTCCACACAACAGTAACCAATCGAATCAAACGAGGGTCCCTGGTGCTGTGAGGCAGCAGTGTTTGCTAACAAAGCAGAAACCTAACCATTATCGGACACCATCAATCAGGTGTGAGCTGCATCTACCTAATGTCATTTAAACCACATTAAAATGAACGGTGAACAAATATTATCAGATCCAATTATTATTTGGAGAATAATGGATTGCTGAGTCTGAGACTTCAAGATGGTAATGGAATAAAGGTGATTTCCATAAGTGAATCCTAAAGTGGCTTAAAACTGTCATCTGAACTGGTGACAAAACTGTTACGACATACGCTGTGTATTACTTGAGCACAGCTATACCTTCTCAGCAAAAGTCAGAGATTGAAATAGACCGAAAGAAATTCAGCTGGATATTGACCAGTAGCCTAACAGGGCAAACCTCTTGTCAGTACATGAGCCCATTATATCACACTGCTGGAAGCTCCTTACAGCTTATAATCACATCATGTATTATGGAGCAAGTTTATCATTTTTTAAATGTATTTATTCAGGGAATGTGGGTGTTGCTGGCTGGGCCAGCATTTGTTGATCATCCCCAATTGCCCCTTGAAGTGAATGTCTTGCTCGGCCATTTCGGGAGGTTGAAGGGGAGGGGCGCAAGTTAAGAGTCAATCACATTGCTGATGGAAATCTGCTATCCTTACCTGATCTGGAGTCACAAGTAAACCAGATTTCCTTCCCTAAGGGACATGAGTGAACAAAATGTGTTTTTACGACAATTGATAATGGTTGCATGGTCATCATTAGACTTTCAATTTCAGATTCCAATTAAATTCAAACTTTACTATTGCCATGGGTGCGATTGGATCCAGGGTCATCAAAGCCTTCTTGGGATTACTAATCCATACATGTGTGCCATTACCTCTCCCTCATGTAGTGAGTCAGGCACTGGGAATATTAGAAAAGAATCCAATAACTATCCTCACATACTTAATAATCCAATGAGCCGGAGTTTAAATTATTCTAGATTGGGTCGTCGATGCTTACCGTTGAACCTAATCTAATGTGGCAGGCAGTGCTTTATTGACACAGAGGGCCCTATTTTACCAGTAAGTGCTGGGCGGACTTGAAACTGGAGTGTTTCAGATCTGACTTTTAGACCCATTCCAAAGCGCCTCTATACGCACTTCGCACCTCAAACTGTGCATAGGAAAAAATGATGGAATGCTGCTCCCCTGCCACATCTCTCCAGGGCCAAGGTAATGCCTTCCCCACCCGGCCCCCCGCAGACATTGCCCCCACCCACATAATATTACTGACTGTCTTATCCCCCTACCACCTCAGCCATGCCGACTGATTGCAGGCCGCTCCCCCTTCCCCCCCCCCCCCCCCCCCCCCACTGACTTGATGCAGAGTGGCAGCAGAACCCCTTCACCCCTACTAATCTCAGGCAAAGTGATCGACCCTCTCCCTTCCACCCCACCGATCTCAGGTGGAGAGGCAGTGGATCCCCCTTCTCCCCAACTGATCTCAGGCAGAGTGGCAGGAGGCACACCTTGCACCCACCCCCTCTCAAGTAGAGAGCTGTCAGATGCTTGGCACTTGCCACCTCACTCACCTTCACTAATGGAGCACCCGAATCGGACTTATATGGAGCATCTCTGTTTTGCACCAATTCTGTTTGGGCAAGTGTGGTGGTAAAAGGGGAAGTGATGGTAAACTTGGGCATGCAACTTATTAAGTCAATTTAAATGCATACAAATGCATCAAAATGGTCATTGTGCCCGTTTCTGGCGAGATCCCAATCGCGGCCATTTTCAGTCCTCGATAAAGGGGGAACCGGCACAGAAGTGGGTGTGGATCGCACTACTTGCCTCATGCATGACTTAAACAAGTTTTTGTGCCTGAAAACGGGCATAATGTGATGGTAAAATTGGACCCAGAATGAGTGTCACCAAAACCACCCGTCCGATTCGATATTTTGTAAAATAACTGTGACCACAACAAATAAAATTCTTCAATTATTTCTGGCTTTTGTCTTTACCATTCAACCAAAACATCCATTCTAAATATTGAACACACTCTGCATAAAGAATCCCCAATTTCAATCTTAAAGTTACTTCTGGCTTGATTGAACCTGTCCTCCTCTAACTCTTAATTTGAAGTATGATTCTTGATTAATCTCTTTCATATAATTTAAAACTATACAACCTAACCAAACACTAATATTCAGTTTCCCAGTAGGACTATTTTAACATTTTCTATTTGAAGTGTAACTGCAGTCTATCAGGCAATACCTTTCGGAGAAAGGAGGAGAGAATTACAAGTCTTTTTTGGTTTATTTTTGTACAGCAATGAGTATAACCAGTTGTGAACTGATCATTTCAAGTTCATGTATTTGACAACCAACCAATAATATAGTTCTTTTTTTTATTATTTTAACTACAACTGATTTCCAATTATATGTGTCCAAATCTTAAATCACTGGACACACTGCCAGACCTGAGACCAACTTGATTACTAAGTGAAACATTGCAGCAGAGGAAACTAAAAAGCCATTGTTCATGTGATTGATTTTCCCTGCAGGCTCCTGAATCCTGCCATCAGTCTTAAATGTGGGTTAGAAGACTGCGCTGTGTATGAAACAATCACTCAATGTGATTTACCTACGACATGTCGATTAATGGTCCTAGGGCAGCCTTGCAGCCCAATCAAGCAGCCTGGGCAAAGCTGGAGGGCCTATCAGTGATGTTACAGCCTGAAAGCAGCAACAGGATGGTACGTTAGGTCAGTGCGGAAATACACTTTAAAAGAGATGAGTCCTCTCTCCAAATTTTTCAAGGTTTAAATAAAAAATGGTCCTTACAGCCAGACTACGGTCTCTGCAGGATGACCTCCAGCTCCTGTGGCAGCTCGGCAAGCAAAGAAGGCCTTTGAGTCTGACTGGATTCATGCCCCCTCCTCATCCAGCTCACCATCAGCAAACCACCCCCCCTCCACACACACACACACACACACACACAGTCTGCCATGCTTCCAGGCAGATATGTAGTCCCTTGCTCTGCTGCTAGGAGCCCAGAGGCTGACTGAAAAATCCCAGTTCGCCAAATGGTGGTTGTGGGCATACAACCGTGCCACCAAATGCCATCCAATTCCTGATTGCTGCAAATTAGTTTGAAGGAGGATGGAGCCAGGAAATTGGCATGAGGGATGGTACTGCAAATCTTAGCACCCACCACTTCTACTCCTAGTCCTATCTCCACAGGGGCTCAAAATCTAGTTCCTCATCAATTACCACAGCTATAAAAATATGTACAGATTACGCTGCTCAGAGCAAAAACTTCTCCAGGAACAACAGCCCCTGTAAAAAAAGACATAACAACTTCTGTGTTAATGTTAGCTAATGTTAATACAGTCTACTTGTAATTGTTTAATTCAAATGTTCTGAATCCAATTATTTCCGCTGTAAATTCCCACTTAACCACAAGATGTTGTTTAGTTTAATTTATCAGGTAACTCACGTTTAATGCAGCAAAACATAAATTTAAATGATCAGAAAAAAAAAGTTTCCTTTATATGGAGCAGTTCCTCTCATTACAGGGAATACTTTTCTTCATGTGTCTTCAGGCTTTGAAAATTATAGCATTGTATAGAATAATTTTCATCCAAGTTCTCCATAACTAAGCAATCATAGAATCCCTACAGTGCAGAAGGAGGTCATTTGGCCTATTGAGTCTGCATCAACTTTCTGACAGAGCATCTCGCTCAGGCCCTATTCTCTTAACCCCACTAATCCCCCAAATTTACACATCTTGGAACACTAAGGGGCAGTTTAGCATGGCCAATCCACTCCAATTAACCCACACATTTTTGGAGTGTGGGAGGAATCATAGAATGCAGAAGAGGCCATTTGTCCATCAAGGAAACCAGAACATTCAGGCAGACATGGGGAGAACGTGCAAATTCTACACAGACATGATGTGGAGATTGAGTTGGGCGTTGGACTAGGGTGAACACAGTAAGAAATCTGACAGCACACACACACACACACACACACACACACACACACACACACACACACACACACTATGGTGTGTATAAGAAAAAGGCATAACAACCTCTGTTTTAATGTTAGTCAATGTTAATACAGTCTACTTATAATTGAATTCAATTATTTCCATTGTAAGTTCCCACTTAACCACAATATGTTGTTAATCAGACTTACCTGATGAAGGAGCAGCTCTCCGAAAGCTTGTGATTCCAAATAAACCTGTTGGATTTTAACCTGGTGTTGAGATTCGTGCTCTACACAGACAGTTACCCAAAGGCTGGAATTGAACCATGGTCCCTGGTGCTGTGAGGCAGCAGAGCTATCATACTGCAATGCTTGATGTTTTCTGACTTTTTTCTAATTCATTGAAGGTATATCTCAAATGTTATAAGACTCATTTTTATTATTTTATTCTGACAGAGTAATATAAAGTATGATCACAACAAACCTGCATGTTTTTCATCAGACATTCTGCTGTGGATTTGTCAGTTTGACAAGACCCTGCTTGTTCTTGAACTTAATAAACTGTGTCATGTCTACAAAGCTTCCGCTGGGGAGTGGTTAAATTGCTAATTCTAAACAAGATCTGCCAGCTTAAAATTAATAAACAGACACCTGTACATTTATAGTTATTGGATTACAAAGATCTGTTCTCAATAATCCTCCTGGGCCCTAAAACATTATTGTTTTGCTGTTGAAGTAAGAGGGGGTCTTCTTCATACGTGCTGTTCACCTGAATCTGTTACTGGATTTTTTATTGTTCAGATACTATAAAATGTTGTTGTGTTTGATTTGCGACAGATGACACTTGCAAATTGGTATTTAAGGCTGTAGTACTTATATTGCCAATTTACACTTCAGTTGTGGATATCTGAGATTGGCTTTAAGACAGTAATATAAGCAAGGTTCAAATGGCAGTATAAACCTATTAGAGGAAAGCTCAAGTGGTTTGTAACTATCCATCTGAGTACTTGATATTAGATTGCGGCAATGTAAGAAATCACTCCAGGAAATCTGTTGTTGCTCACAGTAAATCCTGCCTCACGTTTTGTTTTCAGTTAGTTTTCATGCCCAGACAGTTGGCAAGTTGATGATGTACACTTCCTGCTGGTGTATTAACAATTAGCTGGAAATCCTTTGTACCATGTTTCCATCCACACTCCAAAGATGTATGGGTTAGGTGGATTGGTCATGATAAATTGGTCATTAGTGTCAGGGAATTAGCGGGGTAAGTATGTGGGTTAATGTGGATAGGGCCGGGGTAGGGTTGTTGTCAGATGTTGATTCTATGAAAGTCCCAGAGAACAGAAGTTAGCTTTTAATCCAGTTTGCTTAAGCACTTGGCTGCCCCCATGGACAGGCCTGACCCTTTCACACACACACATACCTCTGAACCGCACCTCCATCCCCTCCAAGCCCCCATCATCACTGGAGCAAAGATCGTGATGACTGGGGCAGCTATCTGGTTGGGCACATCCACAAGTCAGGAAATGATTGGACTCCAGCTACCCACCTCAATAGTGAAAGATGTTTCTGAAGTTTCTGGAGTTTTAGAATTCTAGGCTGGAAAAGGAAAAGACCAGGAGATAAACCCTCAGGAACTAAGAACTATTTTGGATTAGTTCCAGGTGAATTAAATGCCTGCTGTAAGATACATTTGCAAAATATATTTTTGGTTGTGCAAAAAGAAAATGGGAATGTTTCTGTTTTGTGTTTTAAAGTATAAGTTGCTTGCAAATACAATGGGTGGGATTTCCCTATCCACAGGCTAAGAACTGTGGCAAGAACCAGATAGTGGATCTTTCCTCGCCGTAGAGGCTGGTAGTAAAACATGCCAAATCCTCTGCCATGTTCTGAGGTGGGGCAGCCTGATGTTGTGTAGTTTATCATCCTATCTGGGAGCCATATTGAAAAGGTGCCCAACATCACTGACTCACTATTGAAGAAAGAAGGTGGACCTACTGAGAATGAAGATGGATCTCCAGGAACATTCCGAGGCTGGAAGATGGAGCCCTCTCCAGGACACTGAATCTGGAAGATCCACTGACAGATGCTCCCTCACCCACGGCTATGGTGGTCTGAGATTCCAGGTTGACATTGGCCTCCACCCTAAGCTGTAGCGACAGCCCCAGGCATTGTTCAGGTGAGTACAAACATCTGCCTAGGTTATTCCCTAGATAACCAAGAATGAAATGTTCTGTCTATATCAAAAGAAAGGACAGCAAGGTGTTTACTCACTGATAGCATAGAAAACCGGGCATGGTTATCTATTAGTGAGATGCATTAAGTTTCACATCAGCTTACAGAGGTTTCCTGATCTGTTATAGTGAGAATGAACGGAACTTCCCATGGGAAATTAACACCTAAGTTTAACCAATAATTCGGCCTCTCACCTCATACACCATGATGTGTATTAAGTGCATTCTATTGACAATATTATAGTGAGGGAACATTCTTTTTACACAGCAAATTATGATGATCTATGATGCGCTTCCTGCAGGGGTGAGAAGAGCAGGTTCAATTGGATGAATTCTTTCTTTTTCTTTTTCCACACTTAGTGATACATGAGGCAAACAAAACACGTGCTTATGCCTGTTTCCACAGCTAGCTCTTCCTTGATCTGGTGGCTGGCCTGTCTCCAAAGAGTATAATTTGAGGAGGACCACTCTACATCAGATATGGCTGACTAACAGACTCTCCCACCCTTATCACCTGCTATAGGCATGGCAGAATGACTTGCAGGTCCTTAATCAACCTGCTTGACTGCATTGTGAGTATACCTTCCATGGCCATCAAGTTCTGGAGTGGGATTCGCACCTGGACCTTCTGGCCTAGGGGCAGAATTGCTAGCCACTGCTTCACAAGGAAAAGAAGTGGCACAGTAGTAGGGTGGTTAGTACTGCTGCCTCACAACACCAGAGACCTGAGTTCAATTCCAGCCTCGGGTGACTGTCTGTGTGAAGTTTGCATGTTCTCCCTGTATCTGGGTTTCTTCCACATGCTCCAGTTTCCTCCTACAGTCCAAGACTGCGCGGATTAGGTTGATTGGTCATGCTAAATTGCCCCTTAGTGTCAAGGGGATTAGCAGGATAAATATATGGAATTACGTGGTTAGGACTTGGGTGGGATTGTTTTCCAAGCAGGCTCAATGGGTTGAATGGCCTCTGTCATGGGTTGAATGCCTCTGATGGGTTGAATCCACTGTCGGGATTCTATGAAACTTCTATGAAACCTTCATATTGGCTAAATTTGAAGTGAAGGGCAGAGGGAAAGGTTTAATTGGACAGCTGTGCCAAAGATCCAGCATAAGTGCAAAGATTCAAAAGGCATCCTCTGCGCTCTATCATTCTATGATTGCTCCATACACTCACTTAGCATGTCAAACATTTTAGCAGATTTACAATCAATTCATAGTATAATCCATCTTTAGTGCAAATGGAAGTAATGGCTGCAGGAAGTCCATGTACAAAACACATTGGAATAGAGTACAATATTCACTGCCAGACATATATTTCTTTCTTTGAATGTACAACTTTTTCCACAGCAGGAGAACAGAAGGCTTTGAGTACATAGGAATGGTTTAGAATGTAGTTAGTGATTCCTAGTTAGTTCTCACACACACTTCAGCCAATGTTATAACTGACAGACAATATTAGGTTAATGAAGATGAGTTTTTTCAAATAAACAATGTGGGGTCGATTTTATTTGTTGTGCTAACAGGACACATACTCTGCAGTATGATCAGGTGGTCACGACATCAGTTTTTGATCTTACTAAATATTCTCTTCCAGCCAGGAACAGATGGCTGGGTTTCCTATCCAAAGATCACAGGAGTATTATTTTGCATATGTTAACGGGGAGTAGGATATGGTGCTGCACCAATTGTTTTGCACACGCCATTGCTCGTTGCAGAGTGAATCTACAGAACATAATCTACAATGTTTTAAACAGTCCACAGACTTTAAAAGTAATTGAGTTACACCTTGTGTAAGTCTTTCCTATTATTTTCCTTTGTGCTATCAACTTTGTGAGTATCTGTTCCAATTTATGCTTAACGAGTTCCAAGTTTCATTTATTGACATCATGGGGCTTGACAAAGAATTCTCCTAATCGAACACAGTGACACAATGATTAATACTGCTGTCTCACAGCGCCAGGGATCAGGTCCAATTCCGGCCTCGGGTGATTCTGTGTGCAGAGTTTGCATGTTCTCCCCATGTCTGCGTGAGTTTCTTCCGGATGTGCTGGTTTCCTTCCACAAAGATGGGCAGATTAACCATGCTAGATTGCCCTTTAGATATGTAGGTTAGGGGGACTAATAGGGTTAATTTGCAGGGTTGTGAAGATAGGTAGGGTGGAGGGGGGAAGCTGGGTGCGATGCTCCTTTGCAGAGTTGGTGCAGACTCGATGGGCTGAATGGTTCCTTCTGTACTGTAGGGATTCTATGGTTCCATGAGGAAATAGTTGTAGTTGCAATGGGATGGAACACCAGGTAGATCAGGCTGCCTAAAAAATGTTTTGTGTCATTTTGCTAGCAGAACATTTTATTGAGAGAAACAGTATAGAAATCCTACAGTGCAGAAGGAGGCCATTCAACCCATCAAATCTGCACCATCAACAATCCCACCCTAGTCCCTGTCCCTACAATCCCACACATTTACCCTGCTAATCCCTCAAACCTACACATCCTGGGACACTAAGGAACAATTTAGCATTTAGCAATTCAACTAACCTTCACATCTTTGGAGTATGGGAGGAAACTGGAGCACCCGGAAGAAACGCAGACAGACGTGAGGACAAAGTTAAGACTCCACACAGACAGTGACCCAAGGCTGGATTGAACCCAGATCCCTGGAGTTGTGAGGCAGCAGTGCTAATCACTGTGCCACCATGCTTCACTTTAGCAGATGATGTTGGTGGAGGGTCCTCTTTACTAATAAATGTCTGGTGGCAACACTGTGGGAAGTGACTGGGTGGTTCTGCCTAATCACAAGATGCCATGTTTTACATAGTGTTGTATGAAAGAAGGCATACCAAAGTGACCAGGAGTGAATGTTACCCATTGAGGTACCAAAAAACAGCCTATAAAGTCCTATTACTTGGAATTCAAGTGACAGCTGCAACAGTATAAGCTAATTAGAACTAATGTAGACCTGCAGACAAAATCAGTCTGAGTACATTTTGCAAAAATTATTGACTAAATTGGATGAAAAATGATTTCATTAACTGTTTGACAAGATTTTAAAATATTACTATATATGCAATAATAAGATTATTTTTAAAATAACAATCTGATTGACTGGGGATATTTATTTGTTATAAAGGTGAAAATCGCCAAAAGGTCTTTCATATTCCAAAGTTCATAAATAATGTTCCACAGAGTTCATGAAAAATGTTGATTAAAACGGGCATCACAATCATTCAAATCGTTTTTCATCTGTTGATAAACCCAATCAATAACCATCCAAAATGCATCAGTCCTCCACCATAAAACATCCTCAAATCTTCAAACAAATTAATTCTGAAAGAGCTCAATGAATCATTGTGAGTCCAGAAATATACTTATCCTTTTTACATGTAAGCTGTGATCTCCTGTTAGATACAAGTGAAAAACCTTACTGCCTACAGTATCATTTGCTGCTGACTGGAATCAATGCTCCACTGTTAATGTCAATGATTAGGAAAAGGGCTGAAATACTCACTCTAATACCCTAATTTTGCTGAAATTACTATAAATCTAAAGCATCTTGTGTCATTGGTAATTCTTTTAAAAAAGAGCTCAAGGGATATTAATTAAGTCATTAATTTCTATGGTTGCAAAATATATAAATTATTTTATTAATATTTTAGTTATGCTTCAATGTAACAAATGTGAGGTTATCCAATTTGGACCTAAAAAAGAACTGAACTTTCTAAATCAGTATTGTCCGTGCTAGGCGCCATATCCATAGAATCCCTACAATGTAGAGGGAGGCCATTCGGCCCATCGAATCTATTCCAGTTCTTTGAAAGAGCATCTCACCAATGTCCTGGCACTGAGCAGCAATGCTAACCGCTGTGCAACTGTGCCACCCACATATTTGCCGTATGATATGAAATATATGCAATATTAATACAATAAATGCTTCTAGAAATGGGTTTGATGTTTTAAACTGTCAGCAATTCAGAACAACTGTCAGAGCCAGGAGAAAAATTTTAAAAGATTTTATTAACCCAACTGGTCACTCTTCGTCAGAGCTTGTTAGAGGTAGATGTGATAAAGGTGAGTGAGTGAGTTTGAGATAGAAACATATTATCATATAGCTGATTGATGGAGCAGGATCAATGGGCAGAACATCCTTCTCCTGTTCCTAATATTCCTAATATACCTTTGTACTTTATTTAGTTAAGAATTAAAATCTTCATGCTAAAAATAAGTTTAAACATTAGTTTTAAAATGAACATAATAAATTAAAGAAACTGAGTGAATGTGGAAGAATGATAGTTTATGTTCTTTGCTCATCTGTTTTACATAATCCTCTGTTAAAGGCAACCAACAACAAATATCTCTGACAAAGCATCATCTAGGCTCAAAAACTTGGTTGTAAACAGATACTGTCAGACTGGCTGATACTTTCGAGCATTTTCTGTTTTTGCATCAACAAATATACTCTAGCTATAAGTATAAGTCAAAGGTTGAAAATTTTGCAGTGAGTAACCCATCTTCTGACTTCATCATCAGTAAGGCATAAGTCTTATGCAACAAAATACCCTCAACTTGCTGGGTAAGGTGCTGTTCAAACACTCAATAAGTTCAACACCTCCTGCTTGATTGGCATCTCATCCACTGCCTTGATCATTCATTCCCTCCACCACACCATGTCTGCAATATGTACCATCTTCTATATCATGCAAAGCAACAGCAACTCACCAAGGCTTCTTCTTCATGGCATCTCATGCTAGGCCTAGAATGGGGGAAATGTACAGTTAATTTTAGCCCCACTGTTCCACAGATTGAAGTAATGACTTTAACCAGGGCTGCGATTTTCCAAATAATGACTAAGTGCCACAACGATGAGAAAACCAGTGCAATCTGTGTGCAACTGGCTGGTTGGAACTGTCAGGATGTCAGGTGGGCACTGCCCAGCTATGTTCCTGACCACCCAGTAGCTACAATGTCCTCAAAGCCCACTTGAATCACACCTGATTGGAGACCAGTAACGATTCTCACCAGGCTTGCAATGCACCCGAGGGACAGAAGATCCAGGCAGTTGGGAGAATATAGATCAAATGGGTGGGCTATGCATATTTAAATGCTACTTTAAATAAGCCAATCAACCTCACTTCCTTTCTGAGTGCAATCTGGTTTGTACCCATAGAAAAAAACCAGATGATTGAAAACCATTTGGTGCTGGGTGCAAAACCCATTTTTAGATCCACACTCTATATTCTGGGATCATTGCGATCTGTGCCAGGCACAGCAAGGCAAGGAAATCATCCCCAAGCTTCCTTCAACAAAGACAGAATAACTCTTATGGAACAAAACTTCTTTTAAATCAAGTTGCAAAGCTGTTCGATATATAATTTATAATCTGCAAGTGCAACAATTTATATATTTTTAAAAATCATCACACACACAAAAGAAACAAAGGGCAAGCAAATAAGACTGTTGCAGAAGTTTTTGTAATGGATTACTACAAAAGATAAAGTTTGAAAAGGTTTTGATGCTATTAATTTGACAGTGAATCCTGGTCACAATATATCTTGAATTTTTTCTTTAACTCAAATTAAAAAAAAACTTCTCTCACCAGATCATCAAGTTCCTCACCTAGCAACTCCGTGGGTATACCTTCACCATAAGCACTGCCCAAGAAAGCAGTTCGTGTAAACTTCTCAAAAGTAATTACGGAAGATAACAAACAACAATATCCACATTTCATGAAAGAATAAAAAACAAATACGACAAAACTCATTTTCAAGCACCCCTTTACCATTTTCCAGTGTGATCACATTTAATTCCTAAGATATTAAGTTACATTTTGAGAAGAGCATTAGTTAGCACCTGATTTCATGAATTTCCATATAGGTTTAAACAGTGCATATGCAAAACTATTTAAAGATATTGACCTGCAACTTCCCAGTTCCCAAATGTTGGAATTGGGGTGGGGGGTGGGTTCCCAAAGATCCCTCTAAGAGTTCCCAATATATTCCCCAACCCCAACCAGCATCCCCTCTCTGATGCCTGATTCTACCCAATATCCAAACCCCTACCCCGTGATGTCTGATTCCCACCCTCCACATATGTCTGAATTCACCTCATGGCAACATTCTCCCATCCACCTATCCTCCTCCCCCCCCAACATCCCATCATTTACTTTAGGCACTTATTTTTCACCGGCCTGTTATTTTCAATAGGACATTTAAATTCAACAGCTTTACAGCAGTTAATGTTGTTAAAAAAAGAATGTCCTTCTTTTACACTTTTGACCTTGGGTCCATGGATCTGCGGCACAGCCTGGATCTCACCTGGCCTGACTGAGTTTGGAAGGTCGAGTGTGACAGATACTTAAGCATTCTAGTGCTGGTAAGTGGGTATGAAGCAGCAATCGAACACTGCCTGGCACTCTGAGAAAGTTATGGCCCAATCAAATTGACAGTTATCTGAATTGAGCTGTGCCCTAATTATTTTTAACCTATAATTACAAATTCTCAATTGTTTGGAGAGATAGTTTTCTTTCAAAATTGAAAGGCCAATGAATAACTAATACTTATTAGTCCACTAAATCTACTTAATTCAGCAAGTATCTTTAATACCTTCTAATCAACATTGGTGTCTTTGAGCTGCGAAAATATGAAAAATTGATGAGTGTATTTCAATTATCTATTTCTTTTCCATCTGTGTGATGAAACAACCTCGCAAGCAAAGATTAATTTACGTGTGAAGATATAATGAATAAACTAATACCCTGCGCAAATCACAGAGCATCTTTCCCTTATAAATCAACACTATGGGCTCTGAATTGGAACAATTTGACTCCAACATTTCAATCCTGAGCCAACAGTTTAATACCCAACTGGTAAAATGAATTGTGAGTTTGGAAGCGGAGACGCATAAATTCATGGTCAATAGCTTGATACAATTTTGAACAAATTTGTTAAAACCAAGCTGGTACTTGAATTATGTACCATATATCAGTTAAAATGATAGCTATTATCATCTTATGAAATGGAGATTATTTCTATAAACAGTAACAAAATTGAAAAAAATGACAGCACAGTAGGATAAGGAATAGAAATTATTTAGATTAGTATTTTAATAAGTATTCACTGTAGGGCAATACAAAGGGTCTAATCGTTGAACAGCTCATTCCACATTGATTACAACATATGCACAATGTAGATGAGGGCAAGGTATAATAAATTTCAAACAAGTGAAATTGGTCTTCAGACCACACAAAGCAGATGATAGCAACTCATTTTACATCTCATTTGATTACATATTTTTCTTTGATTTCAAAAGAAGATAAGATACATTAAGTTACCAAAGCAATGAAATAAGACATATTGATGATGTGTCAGCTTGATTCTACGGCAACACTCTTGCCTCTGGGTCAATAGGTCATAGATTCAAACCCTACTACAGAGTTTGTAACTAATGATCTAGGCTGACAAGTGTTTGTGAATACATCACTGTCAGATATGCTTTAAGATTGGACCTTAAACAGGAGCTCCATTCGTCTGTTTGGATTGATATAAAGGATATTTTTTCCAAAGAGTGATCTCCTGTAAAGCCAGCCAACATTTTGTTTTTAAAAGTTTACTTATTAGTCACAAGTAAGGCATACAATAACATTGTAATGACATTATTGTGAAATTCCCCTAGTCACCACACCCCAGCGTCTGTTTAGGTACACTGAGGGAGAATTTATTCCATTGATAATGCATTTGGGTTTAACAACAGCGAAGGCAGCAAATGAATGAGCTAAATGAATCCTGATAAAATGTTGCAGCATTCAGTTCAGATTGTACATGGCCAGCAATGTTCCTTTTTAAGTTTTAATGGTCAGATGTAAGTCCAAGATGTGCCTCTTCGCTGCAACATGGTTTCCCAGGACATAAATGGCACTTTCCACTTTAAATCAAATGGACTATTTGGAAAGCTCAGAGAAGGTGCCAATTAATTTGAAATTCTTGAAAAAGGGAAAATCAATGTGAATTTTTTCAAACAGTTCAGGTTAATTAAATTCCCACAATCATAAGAAATTGAAGGAAAGGAGCACTATTATTTAAAAATCTTCTGCAAAGCATTAGCTTGGTTTTTAGAAATTAGACATTTTTAGTGGTTTTGTCCATTTGAGGGATTGAATAGAGGGACATCTATTGTAGAGACATAACTGTGATATGATTATATGTACATATAATTTCATTTTTTAACATAAGATTGCTTTTAACATTTTAAACTTAAAAGCAAGTCTACTGTGGTGTCATACCTCATGCAAAGATTAGATTGAGAAATAATGAAAGCACAGCTCAATGGCTAAAAGTGATCTTAATTGTTTGCTTTCCTGGTACATTACTGAAAATCACTTATATGCAAGGGAAATATAAATATTTTTAGGTTAGGGTATTTGGGACTTGACAATGACAGCAACTGAAGATAAAAGACTTGAAATAATCTGCAGTTAGGGTTAAAAAAAAAGTGCCACATTTAATCAAACTTTATTTCATTTCTTGTTTTGATGACCATAGTTGTCTTCAGTCTACTTTGTTTCAATTACCTGCCAACATAATTTGTATAACTATAAAGTGTGTGTAATATATATACTATATATATGTTATATTATATATACATGGACATATATATAATATTCCCCTAATTACTTTAAAGATCTCATCACATTCTTTAGGATCAATGGGTAATTTTGTAACAGGCATGGGAAGTTGTTTTTGTCATGCTTGGGGAGTTAAATCCCCTCAAAGAGACACTAGATTGGAATGTTAGCATCATCCCACCTTCTTCCAGGATTCTTTTGTGTGGGTTTGAAGGTCAGTGGGAAGTCCTATGTAGCTGTTGGATAAGGCACTTAAATATTCTGATCGGTCACTAATTTGCATTTTAACAAATAATTCTTGCTTTGGTAACCAGCAAACTATTTCTCAAACCATTTCTCACCAAGGTGAGGATTAAGCAAGCAATGACTCTTCAGTGACATTGGCAGGCAGAGATTTCAGATTGGCCAGGTCAAAAGCCTACCTCCATCCCCAAAACATTTTGCCTCAATTCTTCCAATGGAGCCATATTGGGAAGGTCTCATCTTCTATAGAAATTTAAATCTTCTGATGAATTTAAACTTGGAGATGGAGAGGGAGTGAGGCTCTACTCACTCACTGTTACATTCCTCTCACACTCATCCCATCATCCTCACTCCCTCACCCATTATCCACTTTATGAACAGAACACACAATCCCTATTCTATCAGTTGCAAGTCTTTGAATAACCCATAAAGGTCCCCAAGTATACTAACTGACTCTTCAAACCATGGGATGAATAATTTGTACAATGATTAGGCAGTTGATTGCAGCCAAGAGTCCATAAAACTCCACAAGTAAATACATTGACCCTTCAAACCAAGGATGTAAACAGGATCAATCATTTGTAAAATGATTAGGCAGTTTGATTACAACTAAAAGCCAAATAACTCCCAAGTAAACAAACAGACCCTTCAAACCAGTTGTGTAAACAGCTGAGCATTTGTAAACTGAGCAGGTAGTTGGATTGCAACCAGGAGCACATAAAATTCCCCAAGTAACAAGTAAACAAATTGATCTCCAAACTGCTATCTCCAGCAAACATCTAAGGTGAAAACATAAAAGTAATGAGAAAAGAATAAATATCTACACATTGTTATCTTAGTAAGTTAGCCTTCAAATAGTGTGAAATACAATCCACCTTTTTATCTTTTAGATGAACTTTTTAAACTCATCAGAAGACTTTTTCACATTTACAGTGTTGATTTTATACTTGACAATTTGTAACAACTTGGCAAACAAATTGTTTAAAAAATAATTATATCTTCCAAATCACAGTGCTGTCACGAGTCACCTTAATGAATGTGAATACAATTCTTCTAAAGCATTTCATGATGAGTTTTGAAAGCAAAAACAAATTCATTTACCTTTTAAACTCTTCCTATCTGCAATCAATAGTTTACATCTCCATTTGCAGATGTAAAGTCCAAATGCTGCTAATCTTTGGCCACCTTTCTGAAAACTGAAAAACAAACCTGGGGTAGGTTCCACAATGATTTGTCATTAATATTTGTGAGAAAGGTTTCCACTTCAGACTTTCCTGGGCTGAACCAAGCATGTGGTGCTCGGTGGAAACTTAGGCACCATTTGCTGGGTGCCCTGCCCAGCAGTCATTTTTTGCTGTACTGCTCCTGCTCCATCCTATTTTGGACCCGCAAAATCCAGCCACAGATGTGGATGGGAATGAGTTATCAGCAAGCAGTGTCCTTACTTTTAAAATTATTGGATATTCTACCTCACACTTATTACTCAGGAATGCCTACAACATTTTTTTTATTCATTCGTGGGACACGGGCATCACCGGCTAGCCAGCATTTATTGCCCATCCCTAGTTGCTCTAGGGCAGTTGAGAATCACTGCTGTGCGTCTGGAGTCACATGTAGGCCAGACCAGTAAGGACGGCAGATTTCCTTCCCACAAGGACATTAGTGAACCAGATGGGTTTTTCTGACAATCGATAATGGTTTCGTGGTCATCGGTAGATGCTTAATTCTAGATTTCTTTTTCTAACTCCACCATCTGTTGTGGTGGAATTCAAACCAAGATCCTCAGAACATTGGCTTAATAATCTAGCGATTATTCCACTAGGCTATCACCTCCCCCTCATATTCAGGAAGATAGAGGTTTTCAAAAACTGAGAAATTAGTAAGCTGAAAGAAACCTAGAGCAGATTAACCATGAAGGTTGAAAATATGAATCTGAAGACAAGTTAAATCCAGAAATATTGGCTTAGATTTTAAACACCTAAAGATTGAGAGACAGTAAAGATTATGGGATGTGGATAGTCACTTCGCTTTGAACTGCTGTTAAAAGACTAGGCAGGACGTGACTCTTACTTTCATATAGTGAAAATGAAGATACGAGGAATAGAAGCTAGGATGACGTAATTGTAGCTTAAGAGTAACAAAGAGCAGTAAGACAGTTGGAAGGAAGATGGAAGAAAGAAGTGAAAATAGGAATCCTATCAAAAATTACTTGGCCAGAATTCTCCCATCCCACCCATCACTGGAATTTTAGTGGGCAGGTTGCAGACGATGTGAACTTTCTCTATTTCTCAGAAGACTAAGGAAATTTGGCATGTCAGCTACAACTCTCACCAACATTTACAAATGCACCATAGAAAGCTGGTATGGCTCTTGCTCTGCCCAAGACTGCAAGCAACCACAAAAGGTCATAAATGTAGCCCAATCCATCATGCAAACAGTCTCCCATCCATTGACTCTGCCTAGACTTCCAGCTGCCTCAGCAAAGAAGACAGCATAATTAAGGACCCTACGCACCCCAGACATTCTCTTTCCCACCTTCTTCGGGCTGGAAAATGATACAAAAGTCTGAGGTCATGTACCAACCAACTCAAGAACAGTTCCTTCCCTGCTGATGCCAGACTTTCAAATGACTGATAACACTTACCTTGCATTAAGTTGATCTTTCTCTACATCCTAGTTATGACTGTAACACTACGTTCTGCACTCTCTCATTTTCTTCTCATGAACGGTATGTTTTGTCTGTATAGCGTGCAAGAAACAATACTTTTCACTGCATGTCAGTACATGTGACAATAATAAATCAAATCAAATCAGATCAAAACTTCATTGACAATTGGGCAGAATTTCAGTTTTTAGATCAGCGCAGCTGGAGAATTTCACCCAAGCATTCTCTTGTATCTAGTTCAGGATATAAGAGAAAGAAGATGAGTACCCACATGGGTATTAGAAGTAATGTTTAAGTCTTGAATCATTTAGGCGAATACAGAGCAGTGAGAGAAGTCAAGAAATAAATTATGGGAATAAACTATGCTAAATCCAACAAACAGCTTTGCAGTTAAGAGGCAATAGTAAAATGTCGTAAGAATGGCAATAGAAAAACTGAACAGGAATCCAAATCCTCATTTTAAATTAAAGTTTGACTGCAAATTTGAAGACTGGATTCCAATTTCAATAAAACTTCAATACATTCAGTACAGAAATGCATTTTTCATCACACTACTAAATTCTCTCATTTGAGACTGAAGGGAAATATTACCAAGCTCATCAGAATACTCGTAAAAATTGGTTTGGAAGCAAATTTAAATGTATCATTTCTACAACCAGTCAGTCACTGTTTATTTTACTTTAAATGTCTGGCTTCTGATGCAGGTTTAAATGTTTTTCTGCTTCGCAGTGTATTTTGATTTTAAAATAATCACTCAAGCCTCAGAAGCAGATCTAAATTATCCCCTTATGTGATGTGCTTACGAGTACAAGAGATGCACAAACAATTTATGAACTTAAGTTTGATCTATAGTGCCTTTAGTTTGCTTTTCGATTATTTGAATAATCTGGATATCTATGGGTAACCTTCACTCCCACTAAATATACTTCCAGTTAACATAATTTACAGTATTTAACAGTTCTCAAAGTAACAGGCCAAATCCAAAAGATAGAGAAAGTAAGGATACACATGTAAATACTGCTTATTGTCTGCACCATGGGGAACACATAAATATATGGTGAATAGAACTCCCACTTACCTGACAAAGGGGCAGCACTCCGAAAGCTGGTGGATTTTGCTATCAAATAAACTTATTGGACTTTAACTTGGTTTTGTGAGACTTCTGTGAACACATACTTTGTCAGTCTCACTCATTAAGTCCACAACCACAGCAAAGAGAAGAATGAGGTCATCCCAAAGAACATTTTTGTATGTTGCAAACAAAATGTTATCCTGCGGTGGCACAGTAGCACAGTGGTAACATTTCTGTTTCACAGCACCAAGGACCTAGGTTCAATTCCGGCTTCTGGTGACTGTCTGTGTGCAATTTGCACATTCTCCTCGTGTCTACATGGGTTTCCTCCGGATGCTTCAGTTTCTCCCAAAAGATTAGATGAGATGCAGGTTGGATAGATTGGCCATACTACATTGCCTCTTAGTGGCAGGGGCACTAGAAGGGCAAATATGTAAAGTTACAGCGGTAGGGCCTAGGTGGGATTGTTGTTGATACAGGCTCAATGGGCCAAATAGCCTCTTTCTGCACTATAGGAATTCAATGATTCTATTCTATACCAAAAATTACCAACTCTGGTTGGGGACATTCCTGGATCTTTGACCACGTGACCGAATATTGTTGTATTTGCTTTATAAGGGGAGACATAGAATTGAATATCATCGCTTGTGATTACAACACTGGTGTGTGAGAGGCTCCAAGAGCCATGAGATCACCCATGAGCAGGTGAAGAATACAAACTGATGGTGGGAAACAATGCAGGGGGGAAACCAGAGGAAGAAAGAACTTTGATTGCACATGAAATTATGAATAACTTACTGACAGTAACTTGGGGAACACATATTTCTCTCACAACCAACATTACATTAACTTATTGATAGTTCACAGATTGAATCTTATGCCCTCTCTCTGTTTGGAGGCAGGGAGAGTATTTGATCAAGTGGGAGAATGACAAGTGAAGAGCAAGCAGAAGACCCAGAGTCAAACCTCCTGCCCAGTTGTCAATTGAGGCCCTTATGGGGATAATCAGTGATCACTTAAGGGTCACATCTTGCTACTGCTGCTATTAACTCAGCAGTAGGCAAGAAATGCAATAAACAATTGAGCAACTTTCTGTCATCTTCCAGGGCAGGGTCCTTCATTCAAAAGTACTCAGCTGCTAATGACGGTCTTGGCACCAGGAAAGTTTACATGAAGGCTCTGCTGAGAGCCTTTACGTCCCACAGGCCTTACATCCAGTCCCCCTCCTCATCCTCTCCATGATCCCCACCAAGATAATCCCCCCCATCACTACATCTCTGGCCTGGGTCATTCCTCAGTCCTGGATCTCTGGTTGCTGTCATTGTGGAAACTTGGTGAAGTTGCTGGGTTACTGGCCACTGATTAGCCAGCAGCTCTTGGTGGACAGGGTCCTTGAACCCAATGAAGGCCCAACGCTTATATTTAAATATGTGAGAGGCATTTAATACTGGTCACCCTTCCCAGAAGAAGCAATGTGGGTCTCTCACTCAATAGCCTGACTTCAGTCAGGCCATCAAGGTTGGCCTATTGGAATATGAAGTCCCTGATAAAGGAGTCAATTGATAGGCCAATCAGGGAGTCTTTTCCTTGTATTTAACTGGGAGACCCAGTTCCTCTGGCACTCCTAAAAGTAGACTGCTGACTGATAGCACTCTGTGCATTGTTGCTGGAATTGTAAATAAAGGGATTTTGGTGAAGGGACTTCTGCCTTTGAAGATTTATTAACACTGGCTCTTCAGCCAGCAGGTGAGACTTCTGATGGCTTCATAAAATCCCCCTGCCCTCCATGTTTCAGGTAATAAATGTAGCACTCCAATATCTTAACTCTAACTAGAAATAGAAACCCTACAATGCAGAAAGAGGCCATTTGGTCCATTGAGTCTGTACTGACTACAATTCCATCCAGGCCCCACCCCCATATATTTATCCACTAATCCTTCTAACCTCTGCATCTCAGGACACTAAGGGGCAATTTTAGCATAGCCAATCAACCTAACCTGCACATCTTTGGCCTGGTGCTTTGGACTTTGGAATGATAACACTTATCCTGAAACTAAAGGCAAAATCCATCTGTACTGCACAGGGTGAGGTTTCCCTATTAGGTATCTCCCTGGATTGTTTGGGGCCAAATTCTCTGTGAGGTGACAGTTCTAAACTGGGACCCTCAGTCTTTAGACTTCCATTTCAATATCAAATGGCTCCAACCAACTGAATGAAATAGGACAGTGAGTTCAGTGATTTAGGAGCATTTCTTATATCATCCTGAACTCAGTTTAGCCCCAACATTAGTGAAGCATTTCCTAGGCTTGTACTTGATGAAGTTGAATTTTTGCCAAGTGATTGAAACAGCTGAGTGGAGGAGGCCACTTGATTCTCAGTGCCTATGCTGGTGTTGTCTTCTCTAAGCCCCATTATTCCAAAATCATCTTTATATTATTCCTTAAGAAATAACCATCTCATTCCCTTTCCAATTATTTTCTAGTCTCCACCTCTAGAGTCACTGTGGTGAACCATCCCATGATCTAATATGCCACAGTTCAAAATTTCCTTCTTCATGTCTCCCTTTGGCTTCTCCACTGAGACTTTTTTAGTCTCATCTCTTTATTTTCATTCAACAATTGTTTACCAATAATCCAAGGTAAACTTCTATTTTTCACTCACCCCTCTACATGCTATTCCAAACTTGGTGCCTCTCCCATCCACCTCTTGCTTCTGCTAATGACTGTTCAGAGATCCCTCATTCCATTCTCTCTTTTGCCCCTTCACTTGTTTGAGTCCTAACAACACTGAGCCCAGATGCCCCCAGTGTCTCTCATACCTTTGAACACTATTCTCCTTCTATAGCCCAACCCCAGTCCCCTTTTTCCCTGACCACCAAAAACACTGGATCTTTGAGTTTCTCACTATCTCTGAAGTCTCTCACAACTTCTGGTTGTTGCCAGCACTTGCCAATGCAACCTATCTTCAGCAGCAGAGGGATGGCATTACTGAGCCACACACTCAGTATGAACCTCCAAGTCAACAACCCTCAGGAATATTTGATTCCCATTTATCAACACACATACAGAAAAAATATTTTTTATAGAAATCTTCATTTGACAGGGTCTTTTTATTGCATTTATATATATACATATATATATATATAGAGTCCAATGTATAGATTATATTTGTACAGAATTTCCAACATCTTCACTAGAAAACTGGTCTGGTGCAAATGGCAGAGAGTAGATTTTAGACTTAAATTCTGCCTCAGGAACTTCAAGCTAGAAATTTATACCATGGTTGTATAACTGTCAGAATTAAATCCCTTTTGGATATGAGTCAGAAATCAAAAATCAGTGCATACGCTAGAGTAATAGTTTAATATCTCTGGGCTAATGTACCAACTCTGAACAGTGATTTCTATAAAATCTATTCTCCTGCATTCAAATCTAGTCAGACAGACCCCTGCAATATGAAAATATAAATCTGCCCCTCCACATTTAAACATCTAATTTCTTTCTAACCATGCTTATAGGCAACAGTATTAAGATTGAATGTTATAATTAGATTATTTTTTACTCAATGTCCAAAATTTGAAAACCACCTCAGTACTGGAAATTATAATAGCCACTTATAAAGAATATAGGCACATAGTATACAGATATTGATTGCAGCCAAACCATACAGTCAATTACTGGGCATTAAGCTGACAAAGATACCAAAGGATAAAAGTTGTCTCTCAAAGTTATCACAAGCACAAAATGACAATTTCATTCTATATTAACTCTACACTTTCCTAAAACTACCAATTGCAGGAATTTGTATTATCAATGCTTGGAAGTAAATATTACTTTATGTTATAAACTAAAGCATAAAGTTTAGAATTAAATAAATGTGTACAGGCATGGTGGCACAGTGGTTAGCAAAGCTAGAGTGAAGGTAGAATGGAATTGTCATTTTGTGCCTGCGGTAACTTTGTGGGAGGAATTTTATCCTTGGTGTCTTTGGCAGCCTAAATCTCAATCTACATATAACCTTCAACCTTAATACTATTGCTTGTTAGTGCCAAAAATCTGGGTTCAATTCTGATCTCAGGTGACTGCATGGAGTTTGTACTTTCTCCCCATGTCTGTGTGGATTTCCTCTGGGTGCTCCAGTTTCCTTCCACAGTCCAAAGATGTATGGATTAAGTGGATTGGTCATGCTAAATTGCTCCTTAATATCAAGCGGACTAGCAGGAAAAATACATGGGGTTATGGGGCAGGGATTGTTGTTGGTGCAGGCTCGAACGGCTGAATGGCCTCCTTCTGCACTGTAAGGATTCTATAATTTACTTCAGAAATGTGATACATTGAACAGGATTCTCTCTTCTGTGCACTAAATGAGATGGTGGGCAGGAAAAGCAGTATTCTTCCTGCCAGGTGCAATGGTGTGTTTTTGTGCTTTATTGTCCACTTCCTGCCTCGTTAATAATGCATCAGCAGGAAATAGGTCAAACGGGAGGTGGGTGGCCTCTGAGACATCCACCCCGCTATGACTTCAGTGGATCTCCACCCTAAATGCTGTATTTAATCAGCACTGCCCACAGCCTTCCCATCTTGTACAGACCAGGACTGCTCTATGGAGACATGGCTCTGAAGGGGGAGAAAAATGCTGCTCCACTTCACTGGGTCACCTGCTGGATGCTATTGTCCCACTGGGATGTCCTCTACCCCTTTCGAGCAGAGCGGATTTACCAAAGCTGCCATTCCAGCTTGGAAAGCAGTGGCAGGAGCAGTCAGCATTCTCTCCAGAGCAGAAAGAGGATGGATGATTTCATCTTTACTGCCAGCGTAAGTCAATCTCAACTCACATATTCATAAGCCCAACAGGCATTCGCAGGATGGCACTCCACAGGGATCTCACACACTGCCAGCTCTAGGGGCATCATTCACTCTCTCACACACACTTTCATGTCTCCATCTGGGCTCACATCCTGTACTACTTGTATCTCCAGCCCATGCACAGCTCCATTTACCGCCTCCCCCACCCCACACAGGTCAAGCATGCTTATCATCTGCCTTTGCATGTGACCTGCTCAACTTTCCATTTGTCTTTATGCAGGACAAGCTTGGGTACTACAAAGCAAGGGGTCCCAGCCATGACTGGAGTCATTTAAATTAAGACCTCAACCCCTCTGAGGAGAGTATCATTGTGCTGGCCAGAGAGGACCAGGATTGTGTCTGTGGCAACGGTGTGGTCACCAGCACACATCCGAGGGAAGATTCTGCACCAGCCCATCCCTCAGATGACATTGTTGCTTCTTTCAGTCACTTAACGGACACTAAGTATTTCTAATTTATTCCACTGGCAACTCTGGAAGGTGCCCCAAAGCCTGGAGAAACTTCTCCCCATGTCTGTGTGGATTTCCTCTGGGTGCTCCAGTTTCCTTCCACAGTCTAAAGATGTATGGATTAAGTGGATTGGTCATGCTAAATTGCTCCTTAATATCAAGCGGACTAGCAGGAAAAATACATGGAGGACAGAAAGCTGCTGAGCCTCCATTGGTGATGAGCCTCCAAACTTGATCCTAAATCATTGCTGGAGCTGGGGTGACAGTTGGAGAAACATCAGAAAAGATGGTCAGCTCCATTCTCAGGTTGCAATGGAGGAGCCTGTGTGCATTCAGTCTGAGGTAATAGCAGGCATGTAACCAAGGTCAGCACTGGTAGGATAACAGGTACCATGGAGACCAAGGTCCAGGATATATATATTTTGCATTGCGTTTCATTGATGTAAGCATTGATGGCATCCATCAGTGGCTGCGTGATAGAGGGATAAGACAACTCAATCTGGCCCCAGTTGCCCCTCCTCCTCAAAGAGAGATCCAGGGGCCCTTGAGCAAGCTCGCCTGCAAGGCCACTTTTGAATTTTGAGTACCTGTCAGCATTCCCATTTATAGTGGTGTCAAATTCACCCCTATAGAGTTTTACCACACAGCAAAACACCCTTCAGCCCATCATATCTGTGTTGCCTATCAAGTACCTATCCATCTCACTTTCCAACACGGATCTGTAGTCTTGTGCTGTGCACCTCTCCTTATTTGGGAATACACATTTCATTGCCTCTTTAACTGCACTTACACACCTGCCGCCTCCCTCCCCCCAGTACAGAACAGCCTCTGCTCCAAATGGCCTTCAGCTAAGATTTACCTCAGTTGAATTTTACATTGCATCATTGCTTCAGGTTGCAAGATAGTAGTGCTGAGGCCTTACTCCAGAGCAGCTTGGATCCTTCCAGTTTGGCTGAGGAAATCCCTCCCATTATTGAGGAAGAGCATTTGGTTCAAGTTTCTATCCCTGGAGTACACATCAAGCCTCCCACTCCAATCCTTGATCTCATCATGATTGTGGTGAGTTTCTCTGTGTTGTCTGAGTTGGTTGAGGTGGATGTTCCTATGTTCCATGTGGTTCTTACTCATCCCCATCTTGAGGCTATTACACTATGATGTATAGAGATTCAGTGTATGTGAGCCTCCATCTCTCATTTGACCTTTGACTGCCCTACATTATCCTTTCCACATTGATCGGCTGTAGAGGTTTCCCTGACTGAATGTGCCACCTAACCCACATGCTTGATATTATGACCCATGCCCCACTCACAATATGCTGGGCACGATTAACATTGGCAAAAATACCCTCCCCCTCCATGGACAACGTGGCAAGTTAATACGTGGTTATCACTGCTGCCTCACAGCACCAGATCCTGGGTTCAATTCCAGTCTCTGTCTGTGTGGAGTTTGTAAATTTTCCCTATCTCCGTGTGGGTTTCCCCTGAGCGCTCATTTCCTCCCACACGCCAAAAATGTGTGGGTTAGGTGAACTGGCTGTGCTAAATTGCCTCTTCATGTTAGGGGGATTAGTAAGGTAGATACATGGGGTTAAAGGAATAGGGCCTGGGTTGGATTGTTGTTGATGCAGTCTCGAAGGGCTGAATGGCCGCCCTCTGCAGTGTAGGAATTGGATTCTATAGACTGAGACAAGGATAATCTTTGCAAGGTCAGGAATGCAAACTGAAGATTCTTCACTCTGTCTTTCTCTGATTCTGGCCCCAACTCACTTATTCCTTAAGAGACTTTTTCCCCATTCAGATCCAGACAATGCTTCCACCTTCACACCCATAGTCTTGAGGCTGAGTACTATTCCTTTCCCTCCCCTCTTTCCTTGCATCTGTCCATTTCCCTTCCTCTCTGTCATGCCCTTACCCTGCAAAACATTACAGCCCTGCAGGACATTACAAATCCACCCCCCCCCCCCACACACACACACACACACACACATACAGCCTTACCATTGGTTTGGTAGATAGAGCATTGCCTGCAATATCTTCCTGAAAATGATGTCTTGCTGTCTGAGAAGCTTGAGGCTGAGTCTGAGGTGCCAGCGCTGCACAATGCAAGGTTGCAAATAAGCCTCAAAGTCCCAAGCAAAGTGCAATTTGCCAAGTGCACATCGCTCACTTATTGTGGTGAAACATGTTGTTCAAACTGGATGCTGATGTGGTCTACTGATCTGCTGTGAGGGGATTAATTCCAGTGGCCAGCTATCGTAATGAGTATGCATGATATTCAAATGTATTAAAATAACTTTCCTAATGTGGCATGTGGGAAATGAGCACTGCCATTGAATTCAGGAGTTATCAGGACCTGTTTTCACACCAATATAAAACTGATTCTTCTGTTATCACCGTATTTTTTGCTCCTGCCCAACATGATGCCCACCAGGTGGGGGGAGCTGAAAATCTTAGCCATTTTGTAAACTTATTGTAGATATGACATTTTTTATAGATGATTGCATTTTTCTGCCATCTGGATTTTTCTTCCAGTTGCTACAGAAATTGTACACTGAAAAATGCAAGGCTTCCCGCAAATCGTGATTACAGTCCTGCCAGGGATTGATTTTGTCATATTCTGCCTCTGTCCCCTTTCTCTTTACAAAAATCTGTAGATTCCAGCAAGTGTGCAATGCAAGGTAATCATTGCCGACTCCAGCTAACACTGGCTGCAGCTCTGCAATTTAAAATGGGAAAACTATCGGTGTGCAAAAGCAGGGAAATGTCTGCCTGTTTGGAAGCTGTCAGGGAACCTAGGGCTTGATATTTGTGCCCTAAAGTGACCAGCAGTAAGAACTGCCCATATTAATGATGCATGAGAGTTATAGCAGCTACGATAAAGTGACTCGCACTGCCATGAAGTTAATAGCTCAGTGCTACTTCATAACAAGCCAAAGCACCTCTACTTCTCATTAAAATTCCTCTCCTGTAATACAATTGTAACTGGGTCAGAATGCTCCAGTTCTGTGATATAATTGGAAATGGTGCTTTAAATGCAACGCTTTTAAAAGATTAGAATCAGGAATATGTGACTAGAGTTTAGTCTGCCTAATAGCTCCTTCCAAATCTAATAGGGAATTCTTAAGAAACTTCTTTGCCCAGAGACTGGAATGAATGTACAGCTTGTGACCAGAGTGAGTAGGCAAGGTAAATGGTGTATAGATCCATTTACAGGGAAGCTAAATAAGTCTATGAGGGAGAAGGGATGGACGGTTATGCTGATAGGTGGGGAAGTATGGGAGAAGATTCAAGTCAGACATAAATACCAGCATGGGGCAAGGCAGCCAAATGGCCAGTTTCCTTGCTGCATTTTGAATGTTAATCCAAATACCTATTGCAAACAGACTGAAAAAAATTATAAAGTTCCTGGAACAGGTGAGGAACATTCTTGTAATAGTGTTGGAGTATCCCTATTATAGTGGGGGAATATTCTAGAACAGGCTAGGAACATTCCTGTATAAGTATTGGAACATTCCTGTACCAATGGAAGAACATTCCTGTATCAGGGGAGGAATGCCCTTGTAACAGAATTAGAATATTCCTGTAACAGTGAAGGAGCATTCCTGTAACAGGGGAGGAGCATCCCTGCAATAGTGGGGGGTCATTCCAGGTAGCACATGCAAGCGCTTCCAGTTGAATTTAGAAGCAATTACACGAGAAATAAAATCTAAAATCCAATAATTTTCTTGTAAGTTTGCAAAAGGAAAAATAAAACCAGTTGGTTTGGAAGGTTTTGTCTTTGTAATTGAATCACAAGCAATTTTGTCTCAAATTCTGACAGACAAGCCAACAATGTCAAGACAAATAAGTCACTAGGAATGAAATGTCAGCAAGCATCTCAAGACAGGCTCTGGACTCAAGAGGTTCAGCAGTAAAAACATCACCTTCACAGTGTTCACTGTACTTACTACTATCACTATTTAATTACGGCTCAAAGCTTTGTTGAATATTAAGCTGATCAAAGAGGCATGAAGAATGATTGTGGGGATCAGTCCTGGTTAATGAAGCTGTCTTCAAATGCTCTATAGCTAAGGTTGATTCTAATTTTTGTAATCTGCACCAGAGTCTCCTCTTCTTTATAGATCACACCTGCAAGCTGAATGTAGTTTGCAGTGTCACTCTGTCAAGGTCTAACCATGGAATGACAAGATCCATTTGTATCCAACAACCTGTCTTTGATGCGTAATATCTTTTCATTTCCAGACGTACACTTCCTATAGGGGTCCATGAACAGCTTGATAACTCCAACATGCATCAGCTGAAACTTGAAGGTGACATTCTTTGAAAGACCGGCAATCTTGACAGTCACGAGGTCAAAACCTTCAGGGCAGTTATTCATAATGACTAACATATTTCTATTTGAGCTTGAAATTTTCTGACCACAGATTGAACATATTTCTCAGATCATATAAGTCATCCGAATTCAGGAAGTAAAATGGTAAGTATAGCCTCTGGATAAATGACAAATATTTTTAAAGCACATTGGCTGCTTTTAGCAGTGAACAAAAGGCAAAGCTTCCCATATTCAACCATATCAATGTTTGGAAGTACAATAAATCTTCAGAGGAAGAAATCCCTTCACCAAAATTCCTTTCTTTACAATTCCAACAGCAGTACACAGAGTCTATCTTCGGGAGTGCCAGAAGAACGGACAATCCCAGTTAAATACAAGGAAAAGACTCCCTGATTGGCCCATCAATTGACTTCTTAATCAGGAACATCTTTTTATGTCCAACCAAATAAACAAAATCAACTTAACTCAGGGATAACGCTAAAAGGAGCATCTTCCTAAAAGGGGAGCTGCCTGAAATAAAAAACAAAGAGTGAAAGGAAACATAAAACATCAAATTAAAATGTGATTAAAGGGGTCAATATTATGCCTCACTCCCTGCGGTGCCCAGCGAGTACAGAAGGCATCAGTGGTGTGCTCTAAGGACACTTACCCACAGTATAGCTGGGGTAGAGGGGCAGACATTCAGGTTGGACATCCCCCTCAATTGCCCCCTTACTTGGACCTGTAGATGGAATGCCTTGCTAGTCCCAGGGACAGGTTCATGAAGAGGTCATTCGCCTTCCCTGCCCCCCTCTGCATCTGGTGCCCTTAGATCAGGAATGTGGGGCTGAAGTGTAAACAAAATATCAACAGAAGGTTTTTTAGAAAACTGGAAAGATTGTGCAGCTACAACATAGAACATAGATGTGATTCACACACTCCACAAGGTTGCAAAAAGAGCACCCTTGGGAATTCCCTAATCATGGAGTTCATTTTCCAATAGGCTAACCTCAATGGCCTGATTGAAGTTATTACAGGAAGTGCCATGTGCAGCTGGCCTCTTTTCTCACCAACCCACTTTTCACTGTAAAATTTAATGGGACAAGTCCCATTGGGAGAAGCTTCCAGAACCGTTAGCCTTCATTAAGGTTGAACACATCAGAAGGCTAGCACTTTCAATGTAATGTTGAAAGAACAATTGAAAACCAGTCCTTTGTATTTTAGCAGGCATTTTAGCCATGACATGCATTCATTTTTCTTCAATCTCTTGATCAATCCCAAGCTGATGGCCTGGAGACTACTAAACCTGGAATTGATTTTCCACCAACAGGTGGAAAGGAGTCAGCTGCTCATATTATTCAAATTTCCTTTTCAGTGGCTGGAACAGTTCTTTTATCTTGAAATTTGTGATTGGCACATAGGATCCATGCTAGGTTAAGATTCTGAAATGCATTGGAGGCCGCCTTGCAGCTGATGCGAAATGGAAGCACTATCATATGGTTTAGCACATCCATATATAAAGGACTGGGGAGATTGTATGCAGTGAATGCACTATTTAATACCTACAACTGCAGCCCCTGACACTCTGATTCTTGGGGTTGGAGTTTCATGATCCTGATTAGGACCAAATAAACAAGATTTTTGATTTGATTTATTATTGTCACATGTATTAGTAAATAGTAAAAATATTGTTTCTTGTGCATTATACAGACAAAGCATACCATTCATATAGAAGGAAAGGAGAGAGTGCAGAATATAGTACAACAGTCATAGGTAGGGTGTAAAGAAAGAAGAACTTAATGTGAGGTAGGTCCATTCAAAAGTCTGATTGCAGCAGGGAAGAAGCTGTTCTTGAGTCAGGTAGTACATGACCTCAGACTTTTTTAACCAAAAGACAAATGCTGGAAAATCTCAGCAAGTCTGGCAGCATTTGTTAAGAGAGAAAATTGCTGACATATCAATGACCCTTTGTCAAAGTTCAGACTTTTGTATCTTGTTATCAAACAAGCCCAGAGGCCCCACCTCTGTTTCGGCCCTCAAGAATTCAGCAACAGTGGGAAGAGTGGAGGGAGGGAGGAAGTGGACCCCTGAATCCAGCCACTCCAGGTAAGGAAGGAACTCACATGGTTGTGGGCTCATTGAGAAACTGGCCCAGGTACAATTTTTTTTAATTTTCATGGAAATAACTTTAGCAGCTGTCTGTCAGGTTTGAGGCCAGTCGCATGGGATTGGAGGTGCAAAGTGCTTAAAAGGTAAAGCAAATAGTTTTGTCTCCTTTACAATTCATCATGAAATGCTATAGAAGGAGTTGTACCCATGTTCCTTCAGTTAAATCATGACAGTGCTGCGATTGGATGTTGTTACACTGCATACATAATATGTTTGCCAGATTGTTACCCCAGCCAATTGGTAAGCTGTCAGGTAAGAGATCAACATTGTAAATGTGGGAAAGTCCAGCTGAGTTAAAAAACCTTCCCTCCTTCCTACCAATGGCTGAAGAGCCAGTTAGTCAACTCAGAACTAACTTTCTAAACGTCCGTCCTTGATCTCTCTCTCTCATGTCATGCCACCTCACCTTCAAAAGCTCCCTTGTAAAACTTAAATCAACTTTTTAAGTCTACTGTGTTAAAAAGATGCAATGTGGATGTGGGGTGTTGGTTAAAAAGCAGTAGTGATGGCACTGATGTAACTGAACCTCCAAATTAGTACCTAATTCTTTATTTCCAGCTATAAAAGCGAAGCATACCATCTTTCTTTTGACACATATACAGACCAACTGTCAAACAATAAGCAATGAGCAAACTAGGTGGGGGCAGAGCCAACCAACAGTTCAACGTGTTCTGCTACATCACTGTACCACCACCACAGCTACAATCTCCAATAATCCAGAAGTCAAAGTCCATTGCATCCCTTATTTGGGCCTTAATGGCCCCTTTAGTGGCTGTTGGAGGCCAATCAACATCCCTGGGGGCTACTGTTGACCAGAAACTGAACCAGACCAGCCATAGAAATATTGAGGCTACAAGAGCAAGTCAGAGGCTTGGAATTCTGTGGCAACTAACTCATTTCCTGACACCCCAAAGCCTAACATCTACAAGACACTAATCAAGGGTATGATGGAATATCATCTAATTCCCTGGATGAGTTCAATTCCAACACTCAAGAAGTTTGACACCATCCAGGACAGAGCCTATTTGATAGGCACCCCATCTACCAACGTATAAAGTTACTACCCTACCCCTGATGCATAAAGGCAGCAGTGTGTACCATCCTCAAGATGCAGTGTAACAACACACCAAGGCACCTTCTAAACCCACGACCTCTACCATTTAGAAGGACATGGGCAGCAGACACATGGAAACATGACTATGTGCAGGTTTCCCTTCAAGTCATGCATCACTGTGATTTGGAACTGCTGCTCCTTCAATGTGGCTGAGTCAAAATCCTCCAACCTCCTTCCTAGCAGCTGTACCTATGCCAGCTGAACTACAGAAGCTCAAGAAGACAGCTCACTACCATCTTCTCATTGATAACAGATGCTTTTCTTGCCACTGATACTCACATCCTATGGAAGAATTACTTTTTAAAAAAGCTGTAATAACATTGAGTGATTGCAATTGCTTTCACTGAAGTACAACATCTCATTAAAATTGATCCAAAATTTAACTTTCAGAATTCCTAGCCAAAAACTCTTACCATCATATTGCCTTTGTCCCATTTTTATGCCTTAACCATCTTTTACCATAATATAGAAATGCTGTACACATTCAATTATGTACTGGTATGCTGATCCAAATGCTTAACTGTTTTTTTAATGCTAATCTGATCGCAGGATTATGTTTATTACAACAAAATCTTGGCCGTTGACTACTCCTGATGCATTTTCCATGGCAGCACATCTTCCAATCAGAATATTCTTGCCTACTATTCAACAGGTGACTAAGTGGAACTGAACCACTCTTAGATCAGCCATGATCTTATTGAATGGCAGGGCAGGCTCGAGGGGCTAGATGACCTACTCTTCCTCATATTTCTTATGTTCTTATGTTCTTAACAGTCTCTTCTCACGTATTATAAATTGTTATCCCATTTACATAGAATCATAGAATCCCTATGGTGTGGAAGGACATAATTCAGCCCATCAAGCCTGAATCAGCTCTCTGTCAGAGCATTCCACCCCGGTCCTATTCCCATAACTCCATATATTTACTCTCTAATTCCTTTAACCCATACATTCTGGGATAGTAAGGGGCAATTTAGCATGGCAAGTCAACATAAACTGCACATCTTTGGACTATGAAAGGAAACCGGAGCACCTAGAAGAAACACACACACACACAAAAAAAACATGCAAACTCCACACAGTCAGCCAAGGCCTGAATTGAAGCCAAGTCCCTGGCTCCAATGTGCTGCCTGTTAAAGTTTACAGCTGGTATTCTCAAGTGTTCTGATAAGTGCAAGATGAAAAGCTTCAACAACATGTCTCTTTTCTCAACGATTTCAATTATGTTTTGCTGTCATTAGCATTCAGTTTGGTAAAAGGCAAGTTGAAATTCTGTGATATTTAGTTAATTCAATAACCTCTCATTATGCCTGTGGGATTGCCCTTTTACCATAGAGAACAAGTTCACTGTGTGATACGTAGGGCTGGAATGTTTCTTCAAGACTGTTCACATATTGTCAAGTCACTTAAATTAGACTGGCAGTCACCATTACAGACCGGAATATCAGTGTGTTCATTCAATGTTATTCATTTGGTTTAAAGTTGAATACCATGATGCAAACAATATTTTCTCACACGAGACAGTTAATGAACTAATTGCATTTGATGGGTGAAATTTAATGTAATTGACGCCAGTCCAGTCTGCAGGGTGGCAAACTGGGAAAACCCGTGTTGGTTCTGAGGAAGAAGACCTAACCGCATTAAATGCCTGTCAAGCATTTAACTGGGTCTGGTTAGGCAGATTCACCATGTTAAATTACCATTTGTGTAGGAGTTGGGGGACTTGTTGGTTAAATATATGAAGCTGAAGGGAAATCTTAGCATCCAACTGCACAGATGCTTGAGCAAAAGAAATCAAGTTGCCTAAAACTTGGCTTGAAGTAACGCATTAAGTTTATTGCGTATTGAAGCACCATGCCTCAGACACTCAATGCGCAGAACCTTAATCGATGCCCTGCCAGAGTGCTGTTCATCTGTAAACAATGTGAACTCAATGGATTAGAAAATGGTTTACACTGATTGATATTGGACCTTGGACCACTTTTACGTGACACCAGCTGCCTGTTAATAGACAGTTCTTGTGGAAGGAGAGATGGAATTGAGAGGGAGAAGTATAATCGGAAGATGGGAGGTAATATGGAAAGCGAGGGGGCAAGTCATCCGGATCAAGGCAAATATGAGTGGGGGCAAGTAATCAGGAAAAAGACAATTAGGTGAATATGAAATAATTGGAACAAGAGAGAACATGATAAGGAGAAGAAGGGAAGTGATAGGAAGTGAAAACTTAGTTTGAAGGGGACTGAGAAGGGGAAACCAACTGCCTTCTGCAGCATTCCTCTCCTCCTACCCCTTTTCAGGTTCAGCTGAGTTCTTTTCAAACACATTTACCCTTTTGCTGGAAGCCGCTAATGGTTGCTTGGAAAAAAAACTTGTATTTATATTGCGTTTTCACAGCAATCGAAAGTACTGTGAAAAGTGAAGAAGATAACGATTGACTTCACGGGAACATAGTTAGATTTTTGGAATGGGTGGACACAGCAGAAAAAATTTAATGCAAAGAAGTGCAAAGTGATACATTGTGGTTGTAAGCATGAGAATAACTTTATAAACTGAAAGAAATGCAGGAACAGAAAAACTTAGAGGACAATGTGCACAAATCACTGGAGTGAGAGGGTAGGTTGAAATAAATGGTTGAACAGACATATGGAATCCTGGACTGGAATTCTACCACCTCACCCACCAAAGAATCAGTACGAGCAAGTATCCGACACGGAAATTCCATTGACGTTGGGTGGGAATTACCAGTCTCGCCTGAGCAAGCCTGGAAAATTCCACCTGTATGCTTTAACAACAAAGTAGCGATCTTGAATACATGTACACTGTCCATGAGAATGTCAGCGGGGATTCAAGATCTGGAAGCCACAGTTCTCACTAGCAAAAATTCAACTTCAGATCTTCCCTTCACCAGCAATGTCATCAGGTTCATATTTTCCATGCATTTGCATGTATTTTAATATGCATGGTTTAATTAAATACCACCACCCCTGCCATATCATGACTCTTTGCTGTATGGTCAAACCACAATGACATCATATCACATTAGCATAGGATACAAAAGGTTTACATAGAGGTGAACCTATTGTGAAGGTCTTCCTGAGGGCATGAGGGTAAGTATAGTTCCTGGGAGACAAGGGACATGGCCAGATAGTGCCCCCTGGCAATGTCCCCAGTACTGTTCTTTGGCACAGGTTGGCAATCACTTAAGCACCAATGCAAAATGCTTATAACTTGCATTATTTCTTGTGCCAGGGACAGTGACAGTGGGCTGTTTTTTTGAGGTGTGAAGTTTTCAGGTTGCAACTTCAGTCTGCTGCTCCCTCTCTCTCTCTCTCTCTCAAGAGAGAGTTTCCCAGTTTGCGCAGTGGTAGACATGAGAATGGAGAATGTTGGGCAAATTGTGTCTTCTGGTGATGATCAGATCAGATTGGTGGCAATGACTAGATCTTGGCACTCTAATGCTTGTACACTCTGTTCCTGTCACACTCTGATTGTCATCACACTTATTGTTACTTTCCTCTCTTGATTTGCCCTTTTCCCTTAATTTATAACATCTTCTCTCATTTGCCCCTTTGCCCCCACTATTAAGTTTAAAGTTCTTTGTTCCACCCTAGTTATATGGCTTACTAGATCACAGCTCCCAACACAGTTCAGGTGAAGAACGTCCCAGGGTACAGCTCATTCTTTACCCAGTCCTGGTGCCGGAGCCCTATGAATCAAAGCCCATTTCTCCCACAACAATTTTTCAGCCATTCATTTAACTTTGATTTTATTTACCCTTGGAAAAGTAGCCAGAATATTCAAGGACTCCATGTATTCCAGATATGTTCTCTTCCATCTTCTTCCATTGGGAAAAAGGTACAAAGTCTGAGGACACATACCAACTGACTCAAGAACAATTTCTTCTCTGCTGCCATCAGACTTCTGAATGGACCTATCTTGTATTGAGTTGATTATTCTCAACACCCTCGGCATGACTGTAACACTACAGTCTGCACTGACCTTCTCTATTACGGTATGCCAAATGGCCTCTTTCTGCACTGTAGGGATTCTGTAAGAATCATAGAAGCCCTATCCTAGAAAGAGGTCTTTTGGCTCTCAAGTCTGCACCAATCATAATCCCACTCAGGCTCTACCACATATCCCTATATATTTACCTGCTAATCCTTCTAACCTGTGCATCTCAGGACACTAAGGGGCAATTTTAGCATGGCCAAACAACTTAATCTGTTCACTTTGGAATAAGATACGCAACTATTTCCGCAACTCTGATATGAAAAAGAGCTGCATAATGGCACACTGGTTAGTACTGTTGCCACACAGTGCCAGGGACCCAAGTTCAATTCTAGCCTTAGGTGACTGTTTGTGTGGAGTTTGCATGTTCTCCCCGTGTCTCAAGGGTTTCCTTCCACAATCCAAAGATGTTCATTGATGGACCTGGTAAATTGCCCACTAGTGTCTGGAGATTAGCAGGGAAAATATGTGAGGTCACAGAGATAAGGCCTGGGTGGGATTGTTGTGCAGACTTGATGGGCCAAATGGTCTCTTTCTGCACTGTAGGGATTCTGTGATTCTATGCTTTGTCTGTATAGTCTGCAGGAAACAATATTTTTCACTATATATTAATATATGTGTCAACAATGCATCAAATCAAATCTATGTCATTTTGCTTACGGTTCAGGTAGTAATTCAGAGATGATTACCTTCGAGGTTCTGTTTTTTAATTTAGCTCAAAATACTTCAGAACTTCTTTCCAAGTCCTATCTGTATTACTGGTACCTACGTAAATGCAATAAATGGTTCTCCATGCCCCTCTCCCCTGCCCCAACCTCCCACACTGCCAGTTCCTCTCCAGCCCTGAGATGTCGTCAACTCTGGCATCTAACTGGCAACATAACCTTCCAAAGGAAGAATCTGGAGAAGGATCTAGTTCTGTGGAAGGATCATATAGACCTGAAATGTTAACTCTGTTTTTTTCCACAGATATTGCTAGACCTACTTAGCTGATCCAGCATGTTCTGTTTTTATTTCAGCCTTCTGGGCTCACTCTCAATTATAAAGAAGTGCATCTATCCACCGACTTGAATGGCTTCTCTTATCATAGTGCCATTTCAGTTTGCTCAACTACCCTGCAGCCCACACTTCATCCATACAAGTTACAAGAACCTCAAACCTGTTGGACAATTGAAAAGGCAAATGCACTTCCAATTTTATCTTTGTGATTCTCATACCTGTTCCTGACCACAGACCAAATCAGCCAGCCCTAGCTTAAGGAAGGATGGTGGTGACCACCTCACAGAACAAAGTATCTAGGTAACTTTCCCCTCCCTCATGTATTACCCGAAGCTCAGACTCCAGTTCATCAACTCAGAGCCAAAGTTCCTCAAGCTGCAGACACTTCATGCAGACATGCTTGGCTTGGATCACACATTGGCATCCATGAACCTCATAGCTGCAATATGTGGGATATCTCTGCTGATACAACAATAACCATTCACATGGAAAGATTCATGGGTTGTTTATCCTAAGCCTGTGACGTGTTCTCCTAAAAACATCAAGAAAACTCTTTCTGGAGGAGGGAGTCACATTTCACCCTGGATCATACTAACTAACAGAAGTGGTTAACAAATTCTGCCAACTTGGATACACGGTGACAGACAACCCATCATTTGATACTGAACTGATTACACGCAAAGGGAATACAGCTACCATCTTTACCTAACTCACAAAAGAAATAACATCAAACTTATAGAACATAGAACATTACAGTGCAGAACAGGCCCCTCGGCCCTCGATGTTGCGCCGACCAATTGAGAAAAAGCAATGACCCTCTAACCTAAACCATTCCCTTTTCATCCATAAACCTATCCACTGACCACTTAAACGCCCCCAAACTTGGCGCATCTACAACTGCAGCAGGCAGAGCATTCCATACCCTTACCACCCTCTGGGTAAAGAACCTACCTCTGACATCCGTCCTATAACTACCACCCCTTAATTTAAAGCTATGTCCCCTCGTGCTAGCTTTCTCCATCCGAGGAAAAAGGCTATCACTGTCCACCCTATCTAATCCTCTGATCATCTTATATGCCTCAATAAGGTCTCCTCTTAGCCGCCTTCTTTCTAATGAAAACAACCTCAAATCCCTCAGCCTCTTCTCATAAGACCTTCCCTCCATACCAGGCAACATCCTGGTAAACCTCCTCTGTACCATCTCCAATGCCTCCACATCTTTCTTATAATGTGGGGACCAGAACTGCACACAATACTCCAAGTGCGGCCGCACTAGAGTTTTGTACAGTTGCAACATGACGTTGCGGCTCCGAAATTCAATCCCCTACCAATAAAAGCTAAGACTCCGTATGCCTTCTTAACAACCTTATCGACTTGATTGCCAACTTTCAGGGATCTATGCACATATACACCAAGATCCCTCTGTTCTTCAACACTATTAAGAGTCCTACCATTAGCCCTATACTCTACACATTTGTTATTCCTGCCAAAGTGAATTACCTCACACTTTTCCGCATTAAACTCCATTTGCCACCTCTCGGCCCAGCTCTGCAACTTGTCCAAGTCTCTCTGCAAACTATAACACCCCTCTTCACTATCTACCACTCCTCCAACTTTGGTGTCATCCGCAAATTTAGTAATCCATCCTTCTATACCCTCATCCAGATCATTTATAAAAATTACAAACAGTAGAGGCTCCAAAACAGATCCCTGAGGTACACTACTTGTAACCGAACTCCATGATGAATAATTCCCATCAACCATCACCCTCTGTCTTCTATCAGCTTCTGAGATTGGATGTTATTTTTAGAAATATTCTGGAGGAATATTCTGTAAAGAAGTTTGTGTGTTTGTATTAGTCTGTGAATTATTTAATTAAGCAGGGGAGAGGTTAAAATAGACAACCTGTCCGGGAGAGCTGAGAAATAAAAGGGTAATGTGCTAAATACATGCGTTTGTACTAAGAAGCCATAGTCAAGTGGATTTATGAGTAAATAGGTTGATTTAAAGTTTTGCATTAGCAGATAGATAGGGACTTGGCTTTTCAACTGTTAAATTTCAAAGTAGAATAAGGGATTTTTATGACTTGCAAAGTTTTCATCAGTAAATATGAAGGGTTACTGCATTGCATTTGACCCAAAAGTGGAGGCAAAAGGAAAACGTGGAAGTTTTTATTGTTTAGGAAAAGCTGAGCTCAAAGAGTTACCGAGGACAATGGAATCAGAATTGAAAGGGAAAAAAACAATATTTAAGGAAAGCTGTTGAGCTGAATTGTGTTGGTTGTGTCGGGGAGTATCCTGGGATCAGCTTTAAGCTAATACAAGGTGCAAAATCTGATTGAGCCATCCAGAAAATACAAAAATCTTTGATTTGTGGAAAACAATCTTGTTTCTGAATTTTCTTAGATTTCTGAACAGAGTAGAAGGAAGTGAGCTATTGTGTGGCATACCTTTATTAAAGTGATAACAGTGTTGCCACGGGTAACATTACTGGATTTTTAGCATTAAAAAATTATTAGACAGCATTGCCAAGAAGGTGTTTATTTGTGTGTTTTGACCAAATGCTTTCCTTTGAGGAAGTTCCGTAAGATTGTTTTAACTATGAAACTTTAAACTTGTGTACTTAAGATTTTTTTCTGATTAATAAATCATTTTTTTAATCCCCAAAGTGTTACTGGATATTTTTGCTTCTGAGATCAGTAGTTTTTCCACATTTTCAGAGTACTAAAGAAAAGGTTATGATCAATAAGACAGGTTTCCCTCTGGGATTTGGCTAGTTCAGTAAATAACATCTGCTGTGATTGTACAGGACAAAGATGTTGGTTTATGAATACTGTGCTCTCTGCACCATCTTTATAGCTATGAATCATGTACAATTAACAGCTATGAAGAAAGAAAGCTCAACAGCTTTCACCTTCACTGTTTGTAGCGCATTCTGGGCATCACATGAAAGGACAATATCACAAATGCAACAGGCTTCTCAAAGGCAAAGCTCCCAAACAGTTGGCACTCATTAAGAAGATGGAATTTTGCTGGCTCAGGCACATGACAGGATGTAGGATGTTCACATACCAGTGCACTTTGTATGGTGCGAAAGTTGGAGCCAGAAGATAAACAGGGGTGGCATGGTACACAGTGATTAGCACTGCTGCCTCACAGCACCAGGGACCTGGGTTTGACTCCTGGTTTGGGTCACTGTCTGTATAGAGTCTGCATATTCTCCCCTTATCTGCATGGATTTCTTCCAGATGTTTTGGTTTACTCTCACAGTCCAAAGATGTGTGAATTAGGTTGGTTTGCCATGCTAAGTTGCCCCGTAGTGTCCCAGGATGAGTAGGTTAGGGGAATAGCAGGTTACGGGAATAAAGCCTGGGTGGGATTGTTGCTGGTGCAGACTTAATGGGCCAAATGGCCTCCTTGTGCACTATAGGGTTTCTATGATTTCCATGAGGACACCCAAAGCCCCGTCTCATGAATACTTGCAAGCGCTGTATGAAAGCCCTAAACATTGATTTTTCACATCAGGGAGACACCAACATGACAAAACAAAATGTCAACATCACCTCTTGGCTGGCATGATGATCAGTGAGTTCAACAATTTCAAAGCATAATGTTGGCCCCCATTTTTCTTTGCATGCTTTGATTCTTCTTTTAATTGTGCTTTCCAATAGCAGCATGCCTATTCTGAGCACACTTTGTTTCTTTGCTTCTTTTGTTCCCCCATCTTGTGCAGGTTAGGTAGAATGACATTGTGAAATTAACCATTAGTGTCCCAAGATTATAGGTTAGATGGATTAGATACAATAAATGTGTGGAATTATAGGGATGGAGTGGAGGAGAGGGCCTGGGTAAGATATCTGTCAGAATTTTATTGCCCTGCACAACATGGAATTAGAGCGGGCGAGGGGTGGACAACTGAGATGTCCATTGACCTTAGGCAGGAATTTCCAGTCTCACTCAAGTGAGGTTGTAATATCCTGCCCAAACTGTCAGGGAGTCAGTGCAGACTTGATAGGCAGAATGGCCGTCTCCTGCACTATAAGGCTATTTTAATTCTATGATTTTATCATCATTTCCTTTGACCTTGCAAGACTAACTCTTCTGTCACTTAATCGAGCTTGTCCAACCTATTAATTATTTCCATCCTTTTCCATTTTTATTTCAGATTCCCTGCATTCTTAGTCTTCTGCTTTTAGAAAAAGTAAGGCACATCCTTCTTTGTGTAAGTAAATAGTTAACTGCGCAGCACGTCTTAATTATTGTTAATAATTCCGTGGCACTGAGAATTGGTGTTCACACGTGTGGAATCTCATTCCTTCAGATTTTAATCATTGTTGGAGATTACAAGCTTTTTTGAAAAATATCTTTCCTAATCACATCCTTTTTTCCTTCTCTTTATTTCATTTTCTGCACATGGGTAGGCATTCAATTAAATACACCTAGTTGACAATTCTTCGTTCAACTCTTTGTTGTGCAGTCACGATTTAAAAGCTGTCTTGTCTTATGGGTTCTAGATCTCCTGCAGAGGGTGCTGTGCTGAAATAACTTCTAATTTTTCAAGCAGAAGAAAGATCTTCAGAGTGTAATTATATCCAGACATATTCTTAAATTTCTCCACTGGGTAAGAATGATACATCTCTTCATGAAGGAATGTCAAAATGTTAGAAATTATGATATGTTTTTGAGCATATTCATTAAATAATTTTGCATTAAGTTCTGCTTTTAATTTAACCAGTAGCTATAAATGCATGTACTAACGAACATTCAAAATCTGATGAGAGAAATAAGTATCCCACTATGTATTATAAAATGTTTTAATCCCATCATTAATGTATTCTTCAGCACAAATGCATGTAGTATTGATTGATACTCAATTTTATTTGTTTTAGTCATTAATTTTCCGTCTGCCATTCTAATGATTTAAACAAAGCATAGTAAAATTCAGGCACTAAAGTGATCTTTCTGTCTAGTTGGCCTGAGATTGCGAAATCCTACTAACTGTCCTGGCTTTAGGCTATGACTAACCGTCTCTTTATTCGCATTGTCTGTATCTATAAAAAATTGATTATCTGTTCAGATTTGCAATCCAACCATTATCTCACAATTGAGTCTTTGTCTATGTATGCCCTGTTTGTGCATTCAGCTCTCCACTCACCTGAGAAAAGAGCAGCACTCGTAGAGCTTCTGCTAGCAAATAAACCTGTAGGTCATCTATGCGCAGATCCACAAGAGGCTGGTAAGATCCTAAATGAATATTTCTCATCAGTATTTACTGTTGAGAAAAGCATTGATGTTAGAGAAGCTGGGGAAATAAATAATGATATCTTGAGGAGTGCAGATATTACAGAGAAGGAGATGCTGGAAGTCTTAAAGAGCACCTAGATAGATAAATCCCTGGGACCTGATAAAGTGTACCCCAGGACATTGTGGGAGGCTAGAGAGGAAGTTGCAGTCCCCTAGCTGAGATATTTGAATCGATAGTTGCAAGTGAGGTGCCTGAAGATTGAAGAATGGCATAATTGTGCCATTGTTTAAAAAGGGCTGCAGAGAAAAGCCTGGGAACTACAGGCCAGTGAATTTCATATATGTGGTGGGTAAACTGTTAGAGAGACAGGAGCTACAGACATTTAGAGACACAAAGACTGATAAGGGGCAGTCAGTATGTCTTTATCAGTGGAAAGTTATGTCTCACAAATTTGATTGAGTTTTTTGAAGGGGTAACCAAGAAGGTAAATGAGGCAGTGCAGTTGATGTTGTCTACATGGACTTTAGAAGGCCTTGACAAGGTACCACACGGTAGGTTGTTGCATAAGGTTAAATCTTACGGGATCCAGGGTGAAGTATCTAAATGGATACAAAATTGACTTATTGACAGAAGCCAGTGTGTGGTTGTAGAGAGTTGTTTTTTCAAACTGGAGGCCTGTGACCAGTGGTATGCCTCGGAGATCAATACTGGGTCCACTGTTATTTGTCATTTATATTAATGATTGGGATGAGAATATAGGAGGCATGGTCAGTAAGTTTGCAGATGACACTAAGATTGGTGGCAGAGTGGACAGGGAAGAAGATTATCTCCAATTGCAATGGGATCTTGATCAATTGGGCCAATGGGCTAATGAATGGCAAGTGGAGTTTAATTTAAACAAATGCGAAGTGATGCATTTTGGTAGATTGAACCAAAGAAGGACTTACTCAATTAATGATAAGGTGTTGGAGAGAGTTACAGAGCAAAGAGATCTAAAGGTACGTGTTCATAGCTCCTTGAAAGTGGAGTCACAGATGGACAGAGTGGTGAAAAAGGCATTTGGCATGGTTTCATCGATCAGAACATTGAATACAGGAGTTGGAATATTTTGTTGAAGGTGTACAAGACATTGGTTTAGGCCACACTTGGAATACTGTGTGCAATTCTGGTCACCCTACTATTGAAAGGATATTATTAAACTAGAAAGAGTGCAGAAAAGATTTACTAGGATGCTACTACGGCTTGATGGATTGAGTTATAAGGAGAAGCTGAATAGACTGGACTTTTTTCTCTGGAGTGTAGGACACTGAGGGGTGATCTTATCAAGATCTAAAAAATAATGAGGGCATAGATAAGGTAGATAGTCAATATCTTTTCTCAAAGTTAGGGGAGTCTAAAACTTAGGGCATAGGTTTAAGGTGAGAGGGGAGAAATACAAAAGTGTCCAGAGGGACAATATTTTCACACAAAAGGTGGTAAGTGTCTGAAACAAGCTGCCAGAATTAGTAATAGAGGCAGGTACAATCTTGTCTTTTAAAAAGCATTTAGATAGTTACATGGGTAAGATGGACCAAATGCAGGCATTTGGGTTTAGCTTACTGGTTTTTAAAAAAGGCGGCATAGGTTGAAGGGCCTGTTTCCGTGCTGTAAACCTCTATGACTTTATGGTTCTATGACTTTAACCTGGTGTTGTGAGACTTCTTAACTGTGCCCACCCCAGTCCAATGCCTGCATCTCCAGATTATTTCTTTCTATTGTCCTTTTACAATTTATCATGCAAATGTTTAGAATACAAACTTCAATATAATCATTTTTCAAGGGAGTTCTGAGAAACAGTTTTATAAGTATGAGTCTTGGACATTTGTTATACTAACTACAGCAGCGTGAGCTTTCATTCAGTAAATCACAATTGCTGATTCTATGTCCCCGAAGCCACTCATTGCCTGACTTCCCAAAACTAACAAATACAGATTTCTTTCCATCATAGAATACTAATTCAATATCTAGCAGATGGTGAAGGATAGAACTGAGGCCTAACCTTTGCTCATTTTTAAGCTTTTATTTACAAAGACACACATTTCAAACACTCACCTTCAAATCCAACACCCAGATTTTTAGACTGTATCTATAGAAGCACAATTGAATCCTGAGTTAATGCTACCAGATGAACATAATTAAACACTCATTTAATATATAATTAATGTACAGGACTACTTTATAAATTCTATGGTAAATCACTCACTTTAGCCTCTAATTTTTTGGTATTCCGTTTTATTATTTGTGAACTTTTTTGCTTTTGTTATCTGACCATAAAGATCCACACTAATAACAGTAAATACTTTTGCAATGTTGTTCTGTAATCTAAATTTTGCTTCATCCTCCATAACATGAATTACGAGGGAGCATGTTGACACAGTTGGTGTTGTGGGTAAAATAATACCTCTGAGAGTGTTAGTGAATCAAAATACAGTGGTTTTTATTTCAAAACTCTGGTGTTCATTCCAGAATTTTGGGAGAAGTAGGACTACCAGACTTCTCCCAGAACACAAAAACAAGTGGGCATTTATACATCATGAGTTGTAGTGTCAATCATGACACAAGTTTCACATTACAGCCAGAACTCCAGGATTTCCTTCCTTGGTTATGATACAGCCCCAGATTTAATCAGGAATTACAGTCCTGCAGGCAGCTGCAGTCATGACAGAGGCTTAATCTCATCACGATTCAAAACCCTTCTGCAGCCATACCAGCATCCCTATCTTTGCAGTTACTTGTGCGATTGTGGTTCTCCCAGCAGGACTCTTCCTGTTAAAAACCAGCATCGCAATCTGCCATCAGCAGCTGTCAAAAGCCGGTATCGTAAACTACCATCTGTGTAATGATGTCCAACTAACACAAATAGGTAAGAGTTGCAAAGTTACAAAATAACAGCCACATTAAACTATCTGTCTTTATAAAAATGAAAGTTAAAGCATGTAAGACATGAACAAATAACTTCTGTTAATGCCAGGAACAGTATAACTAAAGGAGATTAACCATGAGGAAAGGTTATATTTGTGACATATTCTATGTACAAAATCCATTAACCCTTTCCCTTCAGGTACAAAATGCATTCACCTTTTCCCCTTCAGTTGGTAACACTGCTGTCTCACACAAGGGATTTGGGTTGGATCCCCAGCTTAGGTCAGTGTCTGCATGGAATCTGCACATTTTCCCTGTGTCTGAGTGAGTTTCCTCCCAGTGCTCTGGCTTCCCCCTCCAGAGTCCGAAAGACATGCTGATTAGATGCATTGGCCATACTAAGTTCTCCCTCATGTTTCCGAACAGGTGCCTGAGTATGACAACTAGGGGATTATTTGTGGCAATAATAAATACATGTTAAAATTATGTCTCTTATCATTTGTCTTGTAAAGGGCAATTAGGGATGAACAACAAATGCTGGCCTTACCTGCAATGTTTACAACTCACAAAATATTAATACAAATCCACATCAAGATTTATATCCTAATCAATGAGACACACAGTGAACATAAAATAACTCCAAAGTTGAACCTCAAAAGGCACCATTTTCTATTTCTCACTCTGTGAAACTCTTATTTATTCAACTGCTTTATATCATTTGACCATTTTTTAAACCTATTTGCTATCTTCTCCAATTTCACACCCCTTCATTTTAATAATCACTTTTGTAATACTTTATCAAAGACTTTCTTAAACTCAGGGTTCCCCAGAAGCACTGAAGTTCCTTTATCTCCCATGCTTTTACCATTTAACCAACGATGTGAAGCAGTTGTTCCTTTTGAAACCCATGCTAGCTCCTTTTGTTTATCTGTAATCGAAACTGGCCAATTATGATCCTGATTAACCCTGTAATTAGTTTTTAAAGTGGGTACTATATTGGCTACATTCTAGTCCTTTAGCATATTACCAACTCAACATTGTCCTGAAATATTGGGAGAGAATTTGCAGGAAATCGGCAAAATCCAAGGTGGAAAAGTGGTGTTGAACTGTCAATGACAGTGGTGGTTTTTCCTGCTGCATAAGGCAGCACTTAATGCCACAAAGTTTCATCCTAGGATTCCATGATGTAGTACTGTCAGAGCAGCCTCTGATTTGCCCGTCATCTCAGCACTGCAATCATCAAACACTTCCAGAAACTCCTGGGTGCAGTGGAGGTCCAATGATGTCCTCAACCTGCAGTCAGGGAAAAAACAAGTTAATCAACACAGCATGGGAGACAGGGGCAGTGGTGGTCAGTGCCAACATCCTGCAGAAGAGAATAGTCACCCAGTGAGGAAAAGGATGAATGATCTCCTTCATTTTGCCAGGATAAGTTGCTCTTCTCATCACTCTCAACTCAGAAACCTATCACACATTTACAAGAATCTCATTCAGTGCCTGCTGAAGGGAAACCACCACTTGGTCTTCCATGCACATCTTCTTTTCTCCTGCAGATCATGTCCTCATCACTGCTCCCATTCATCATCCATACATGTCAGGCATTCTTATCATCTGCCGTGGCATGTATCTCGCTTACGCTCTTTCCCATTTGTTTTTAGAGTAGCCTCAGGGTCACAGACTGGGAAGGACAACGCACTCGCAGAGTCATAGCTGGCAGAGGCAGAATAACTTGACTCTGGAATTGGTCATGCCTCAGTTGCTGGAACTCTAAAGATTAAACTCAGGAAAATCAGGAAGGAATGTTTAGGACACTCCTCGGATTGAAGAGTTGCATGGAGTAGTATGTCCACCTAATGTCTGAGGTGATTGTGCCAACACTACAACACAATGAGGTCAACACAGCTAGGGTAGCAACACCTCAGCATGCAGCTTATGATTAGAAGTGATTTCCTTGGGCGGCGTGCCATTTGCAACTGTGTAAGTAAATGAATTTGCTTTCCCAGTCAGCCAATGGCACAGGCAGTCAGCAATTTAGTCAATGCACTAAGGGTCAAATGCTGAGTGGCAATCAGTGGCACTCAAATACATAGTGAAGCTCCAGTGGATATATTTGTGCAGTTATACTCCAGGCCTGTCAACTGAGTTACAACTGAACAGTGTCAGCTGCAACAGTCCCTGTCAATGTCTTTCCATCGGCATTGCCAACATTCTGTCTCCAGAAGCCCTCATCCCTGCAAATTTGAATAGAACCATCAGTTTATGCAGATTTGAGTTGAACCATCATTCCAAAGATGTGTAGTTAGATTGATTAGCCATGCTAAAATTGTCCTTTAGTGTTCTGAGATATGTAAGTTAGAGGTAAATATGTATGGATATGGGGGTAGGGAAGGGTGGGATTGTTGTCGGTGCAGACTCAATGGGCCAAATGGCCTCTTTCTGCATTGTAGGATTTCTATGATTTCTACGATTTATAATGACAGCCCACCCAACGACCACCCCACTCCTTCCAAGAAGCTCATGGCCCAGTAGCAGAACACATTCTCAGAAATAGTGCTTTTTAACACTTGACAATCTTCCCTCCAGTCTCCCCTAAGTTAACCATCTAATCTCTTGAGGCAACTCTCAACATCCCTGAGTCAACCTCTTAATCTCCTTGTGTCAATGCCCCCCACCCCCCATTTCCAAGTGAATATCCTAATCTCCCCTGTGTCTTCTCCCAAGTACCTGCTGAGTAGGCCCCAGTGCCCACCGGCTAGGCCCCCAGAACCCTTACAGTGTTACCCCAGTCTCGGTCCAGTGTTACTTCACTATCCTACGGGTCAATCCTAGTTGGCCCTGAGTCAAAGACTGGTCATCCCTAGTCAGAGCCAGTACCTTTTGCCAAGTCAAAGGCTGATCCCTGCCAGTCACAGCCTGGTTGTCCCAGTCAGAGCCTTGTCACCCCTAATCAGATCCCCAAGTCAATCCCTTTAATACAGAGTAGTTCCATGAGCGCTGCACTCACCTCCATGTTCCCCTGGAAGAGATTCTCACCAGGTGCATGCCGTTTGCAGCTAATTGTGATTCACACTGTTCTGAAATCACACTGCCTTGGATTTATTTTTTAAGTGGGGGGTATGATTCCAGTGTATGGGCCCGATAACGAGATACAATAATAATGTGTTCCTGATGTTGAACGGTAGGAAATGCCAACCACCATTAACCGGTAAGAGGGGATGATTGCAGCAAGCTTTCACACTGACTTAAAACATGACTTTGGCCTACTCCTCTCACCAAACCTGCCTGACACTAACCAGAGTGGAAGTCCCAGCAATTATTTTCAAATTCATCCCTCAGTTCTTTCAGGATCCTTGATGTAAATTGAATGTTCCGATGTTTTGTCTTCCCTTAGCTTAACTAACTTGCCTAAAATTTTCTTTCATCACATTATGACTTATTCAGTCTATCACTTGTTGACTTACTTCTGTTCCCATGTATTGCCTTAGTTAATACAAATAGAGCTACTTATTAAAAACTTCCATCATCTTTTAATATCCTCTACAAGTGATATTTTAACCCCTTGTCCTTGCGAAATCAAGGTTCATACAAAATGCAATATCTTTATCCTTATCTATAGAAGACCATCCAACTTTCATTATCCTGGACATAAAATAGAAAAATTATTGTTATTCGACAATGATCCTATTGCTACAACATTGCCCTATTACATTCTTTGATAATTGGAAGGGATGCTACTGGGTGTGAGGGGAGAGCAGTGGTAAAGGTGAAAACAAATGTTTTTGTTCATTCATGGGGTTGTGAGCATCATTGACAATGCCAATATTTTTTGGACATCTGTCTTCATTACTTTCATCTCCAACTGCTCCGATATCACCAAAAAAAAAAGAAAACATTGCTGATAATGATCAAGGGATGAACCATCAATATCTGGTTTGAAATGACAACTGAGTACAGTAGCTTGCAGGAGATTGATTAATCAGAGCACAATCAAAACCATACAATCAATGGATTAATAGCTGTATTCCGTCTGATGATAATCAACTTCCTCACACTACTTCTAAACCAGTTTCCTGGATAATAAACCAAATGTGAATGGGTGGAAAATAGAGGGGTTATGAATTTAAATTTCAAAACTCCATGACATCCTTTGAAACAGAGCATACTACATTGCAATTGTATAAGGAATTGGTGAGACCACATCTGGAGTATTGTATCCAGTTTTGGTCTCCTTATTTGAGGAAGGATGTGATGGCATTGGAGCAGTTCAGAGGAGGTTCACCAGACCGATACTGCGGATAAAAGGCTTAATGTATGAGGAGATATTAAATAGTTTGTGCTTGTACTTTCTGGAGTTTAGAAGGATAAGAGGGGATCTAATCGAGGTATGGAAAATACTAAAAGGAGTTGATAAAGTAAAGTTCGTTTATTAGTCACAAGTAGGCTTACATTCACACTGCAATGAAGTTACTAAGAAGTCGCCACATTCCGGTGGCTGTTCGGATGCACTGAGGGAAAATTTAGCTTAGTCAATTGACCTAACCTACACATCTTTTGGATTGTAGGAGGAAACCAGAGCACCCGGAGGAAATCCACACAGGGAGAATGTGCAAACGTTACACAGACAGTGACCCAAGCTGGGAATCGAACCCAAGTCCTTGGTGCTGTGAGGGAACAGTGCTAACCACTGTGCCACCATACCATCCTAAAGATAAAATAAATATAGGCCAATTTTTTTCCTCTTATGGGGCAAGCTAGAACAATAAGTCACAGGTATAGGTTGTGAGGCGGTAGACTTAAAACTGAGATGAGGAGGAACTATTTCTCATGGAGGGTAGTGAATTTATGGAACTCCTTGCCCCATAGCACAGTGGAGTCTGAATCACTGAATGGTTTCAAGAGGGATTTAGACATATTTCCAATTAGAAAAGAAAAGACAGATATAGAGAACAGGTGGGGAGGTGGATTTGAGACAAAGGAGAGATCAGCCATGATCTGATTGAATGGCAGAGCAGGCTCAAAGGGCTGAACGTCCTGACTTCTGCTCCTAGTTCCTATGTTCCCCTTATTCCATGTTCATCGTTGCTTCCCGTGCATTCATACAATTGACATGGGAGATTATCTTTTGCCTCTTTGTAACACAATTAATTAAAAACATAAAACAGTGTAATAAGTGTGTACTAAATCTGCTGCCTTAGGGAAAATTAAACACAATATTCATGAAAGCAAAACAAGCGATCCATAACTTTGTTTTTCTATTAGAAATTATCCACAAACTTTACATAATTTTTTAAATTGCACAATAATTACATTTAAATTATTTGCTATTCCAATATTTAACATAGCCAAGAGTCTGTATAATTTGACAAAGTTCTCCAGATTTCACAAAATTAACGGCAGCGTTTTGTCCTTTTGCTTTTTTTTAATATTCTTTGGCTGTGTAGAGGTCCCTTCAGGCAACAGACATATTGCCATATTGTTCTACATTTTCAATCTAAATCAGTGCCTTTTATACAAAGCTGACATTTAAACATGGAGCATTATAATGGTTATTCAAGTAAATACACTATTACTAGGTGACGTGGAATTATCATGTCAAGTAAATAAACTTTACTTCAAAGAATCAAAACAATATCAACAGCAATGCTACACAATGGCAAACACAATGTTAGTTTGAACCACCTGCATTAACAGCATCGCCAGTTGCCTTCCTTATCAAAGGTAGCATTAACAGCATTGTGAGTTGCCTTTCTCATCAAAGGCAGTTCTTACTAGGACAGTGCGAAGAGTGATCATGAAGAACAGCATAGTTACCAATAGTTACAATGGAAACATGATTACTTGTTACAATCATGAAGACAATACACAATTTTTTTTGTGCCAACTGGAGTGTATTTAAATAGGCAAGAGATGCACTGATTTTACAGACAGTAGAATGAATGCTATGGAGGCTGCAAAGGGAATGAATGAAGAAGAATATATAGTGTTTTTAACACAACCATAGACGGAGCTCTTTGGGTGATGTTTGTGTTTGAGGGTGGAGATATAAAAAAGTAGGAAGGTATTTTATGGATGTTCATAAATGCTGGCATTTCCTGTGGAAGAGGTATGTTCAGTTGTGTCAGCTGCCTGACAATGTAGAAAATTCCCCCATGTATGTCTTGACTACAAAAAACAAACCAGCCAGTTACTGCCCCATCTTTGTCCTCTCACTCATCAGCAAAGTGATTGAAGGTGTCATTGACAGCGCTGCCAACACAGCAATAACTTGCTTACTGGTGCACTGTTTGGGTTCTATTAGTGCCACTCAGTACAGCCTTGATCCAAAAAGGGACAAAAGGGCTGGATTAAAGGGTGGAATCGAGTGACACAGTGATTAGCATTGCTACCTAACAGCATCAGGGATCCAGGTTCAATTCCAACCTCAGAGTTTGAATGTTCTCCCCAAGTCTGCATAAGTTTCCTCCAAGTGCTCCAGTTTCCCCCCACAGTCCACAGATGTGCAGGTTGGGTGGATTAGCCATGCTAAATTGTCCCTTAGTATCAGGGGAACTAGCAGTGTAAATGTGTGCAGTTGCGAGGAGGAGATGGTCAGGGCAGGTCAGCAGGATTAAGAAGGGGAGTTTGGAGAGATTGGGGCTGGGGAGGTCCAGGAGGCCAGCAATTGAGGGATTTGGATATCTGCAAGGCCAGCAAGGGAAGAGGGTTATGGGGGCTGGCCTGCAAACTGGAAACTGGCAATGGAATCCTGCTCGGACACTCTGTGACATATAGAGGGTGGATTTTATGAGATTTTTTCTAAGCGTAGAGCAGGTGTGAAATTGAGAGAGTTCCAAATCCATTCTTTGGGCACGTTTGCAGGCCCAATCTTATGCACTCTAATCACAAAATTTTTGCACTAGTCAGTTTCTGGCTAGCTTGTTGAGGGAGGAATTGTGCATGTGCTGACCTCTAATACTGCACTTGTGCACCAACAGTATCAGGAGTCTAACAGACAGCTGTCAGGTCCATGCTACAGCAGGCAGCCTCAAGTAGTACCCTTCCCTCTGCAATCGCGTGGACCCATGGCCCGAGATGCTGCCCTTCCATCCCATCAATCGCAGACCCGCTCCCTCCACTACCAATCACAGACCCTCTTGCTCCCTTACCAATCACAGATTACCCCCCCTCCCTCCACCACTGGTCACAGCCTCACCACCCTCCCCCACCGATCATGACTCTGCCACTCTTCCCCACCGGTCTCAGTCCCATCGCCCTCCCCCACCGATCGCAGCCCTGTCACCATTCCCCACCGGTCACAGTCCCACCGCCCTCCCCCATCTATCATAGCCCTGCTGCCCTCCCCCACCGATGGCGGCCCTGTCCCTCCCCCACAAATTGTAGCCCCGCTACCCTTGCCCATTGATCGCATGCAGAGTGACAGCTGGGCCTTTCCCCCACAGGCCCTGCCCACATTAGCCCTACTCACCCACAGGTCCAGCCTCCTGGCACTGCCTGCCACAGATCCCATCAACAGGTCCCCATTCACTCATGGGCCACACCCATCCATAGGCCCCACTTATAGCACTGGCATCCCCTCCCTCCGGCCCCATCCCTCAATGGTCCCACCCCTGGCACTTCCCAGTGGCCACTGCACAAGTACCAGAGTGGCACTGTCCAGGAGCACTCCCACTTTGCCCTCAGCCTCCCCGGAGGCTTCAATGGACTCCAGTTCGACCAGCGAGGCCAACACGACAGTTCCCAGTTCCTGGGGAACAGATGTTTCTCTCGCCAGAGAGAATCTCTCCCAGCAAGGCCATAAAGCCAAGCGAGCCCAGACGGGCCCCTGGCTCGTTAAAGACACAGAAATCAACATTTCCATAAATTTCAATAAATTAACCAGCCTCTTGCCCATTTCCAATGAGAGGCTGACTGCACTGGAAATCAGCATGTCATAAAATCGCGTCGATCATGAAAACCAGCGCTATTGCGCTAACCACTTTATGCCCGATTTTATGGCATTTTCCCATTGCAAAATGGACATAAAGTGGTGATAAAATTCCACCCAAATTGTAAGAGATTCATTCTGGAAATCACTTAAAACAACCAGCAGGATTTACTCCCATTTTCCTCCCATGTTAAGAACTTACAAATTTTTTTAAAGAATCCACTGGGTTTTTTTTTGGCACAACTTCCCTGAGATCAAGGTAACCAACCCAAAAGATGCCAGAAATTTAAGTAATTTGCAAATGACTGTGAATATGTTAAGAAAGTAATTTCAGTTATTTGAAAATTGGGTAACTCACAGGCCGTGGGTTGACATTGTGATTAAAAATGCTTACGTTTTTGAGATAAACCTATCTTCAGCCAAAGCCTGTGTCTTGTTTAATGGAATTACACTTTAAAGTCACTGCTCGATTGCGCTGGTTCACAGTGGACTTTGCAGTTTGTAATATGTGAAGCAACAAACAGAAACTTGAGAAAACTCACTTCTCAAAATGGGTTCAATTTGTTTCGCTCAAAGTGAAATTCTAACCCATTATGGGATCAGGTACATCAGAAGTGAAGGGAACAGAACATACTTCTTTTTTACCTTCCTTACATAGATCTCACCAAAGTAATCAACACCATCGGTGGGGCAGGATTCTGCAAGATTAGGTAAAACTGCTGCCCACCAACATTCTTCAATCTCATCTGCTGCTTCTATGACAACAGGCACTCTATTGCACCATTGATGGCACCATTTCTGGCAGTTTAAGGGTGAAAAACGGATGGAGGCAGGGTTGTGACCTGCCGCCCTCCCCCTCCCCCCAAGGCTGTTTAGTATTGTCTGTTCCATGCTCTCGCCCTTTGCCTTCCCTGCACACATGGAAGTTTACCTACACTCGTTCGATAAGGTGGCCCATGGAAGGCTTCTGCAGAAAATGCAGATGCATGGGATTGAGGGTGAGTTAGCTAATTGGATTAGGAATTGGCTAGCAGATAGAAGACAGGGGGTGGTGGTTGATGGAAGATATTCATCGTGGAGTTCGGTTACAAGTGGTGTACCTCAGGGATCTGTTTTGGGGCCCCTGCTGTTTGTAATTTTTATAAATGATCTGGATGAGGATATTGAAGGATGGATTAGTAAATTTGCGGATGACACCAAAGTCGGAGGAGTGGTAGATAGTGAAGAGGGGTGTTCTAGTTTGCAGAGAGACTTGGACAAGTTGCAGAGCTGGTCCGAGAGGTGGCAAATGGAGTTTAATGTGGAAAAGTGTGAGGTAATGCACTTTGGCAGGAACAATAAATGTGTAGAGTATAGGGCTAATGGTAGGATTCTTAATAGTGTTGAGGAACAGAGGGATCTTGGTGTGTATGTGCATAGATCCCTGAAAGTAGGCAGTCAAGTCGATAAGGTTGTTAAGAAGGCATATGGAGTCTTAGCTTTTATTGGTAGGGGGATTGAATTTCGGAGCCGCAACGTCATGTTGAACTGTACAAAACTCTAGTGCGGCCGCACTTGGAGTATTGTGTGCAGTTCTGGTCCCCACATTATAAGAAAGCTGTGGAGGCATTGGAGAGGGTACAGAGGAGGTTTACCAGGATGTTGCCTGGTATGGAGGGCAGGTCTTATGAAGAGAGGCTGAGGAATTTGAGGTTGTTTTCATTAGAAAGGAAGCGGCTAAGAGGGGACCTAATCGAAACATATAAGATGATTAGAGGTTTAGATAGGGTGGACATGATAGCCTTTTTCCTAGGATGGAGAAAGCTAGCACGAGGGGACATAGCTTTAAATTAGGGGGTGGTAGTTATAGGACGGATGTCAGAGGTAGGTTCTTTACCCAGAGGGTGGTAAGGGTATGGAATGCCCTGCCTGTGTCAGTTGTAGATGCGCCAAGTTTGGTGGCGTTTAAGAGGTTAGTAGATACGTTTATGGATGAAAAGGGATTGGTTTAGGTTAGAGGGTCATTGCTTTTTCCTAATTGGTTGGCACAACACCAAAGGCCGAAGGGCCTGTTCTGTGCTGTAATGTTCTATGTTCTATGTTCTATGTCTGTAACTTGCTCACCCTGACTATGGTCACAGGAAAGGTTGTCACATAGAATCTTAGAACAGTTACAGCACAAAAAGAGGCCATTCAGCCCATCTCATCCTTCCAGACCAAGGGACACCCAGGTGCACTTTCTAATCCCATCTTCCTGAACCCGATCCACATCCTTGTAGCTTACAGCATTTAATGCAAATTTAGGTACTTTTTGAAAGAGTTTAGGGTCTCTGTCTCCATCACCAACTCAGGCAGCGAGTTACGAACAGCCACTACCCTTTGCGTAAAAAAAATACTTCCTGATGTCCCCTTTACTCTTGCTGTTACTTATTTTGAATCCACGGTTCCTCGTTCAAGAATTTGAGACCAAGGGAAACAATCCTGTCTCCATCTCCATTCCTCTGGAAATGATTTGCAAATTTTTTTTTCGTCCATGATGACAAGATTCTCCGGCCGTTCATGCCCCACTGCCACTGCGAGAGAGAGGAAGGGGGAGGGGGGTGTTATAGGTGCCCCCATCATTTGTTTTTTTTATAAACTCCAAAACTTCACTGTGATACTCTCCAGATGGCAGCTGTAGGTCTGATGATTCCTTTTTGGTTCACTGAAGAAAGGGAGGTTGAAAGATTCCGGCAATTAATCCACAGGTGGCTTACTATTTGCAGCAGCAGTTTTTTGGCTTTACTCCAATCACGTTGCAGTCTAGATCCTGTTGCAAACGTCAGGCTTACTTTTTCAACTTGGTAGATAAAGTAGTAGCCTTCTTCCCCGCCTGTTACGCAAAGTCCTCTCCTTTGCTGGACTGGATCCTCTGAATCTCCTTGTCAGCTAACTGACTTTCTCTGCTCTCAAAATGTGCGTGAGTAACATTTATTAGCAGAAGCCGGTTTCTGTCGAGTGCAACAGGTTTATTTGATAGCAAACACCACTAGCTTTCGGGGCTTTGTCCCTTTGTGAAGCCCCAAAAGCTAGTGGGTTTTGCTACCAAATAAATCTGTTGGACTTCAATCTGTGAGACTTAGAACATAGAACATAGAACATAGAACAATACAGCACAGAACAGGCCCTTCAGCCTTCGATGTTGTGCCGACCAAAATAAAAAGCAAAGCCCCTCCAAACTAAACCATTCCCTTCTCTTCCATATACTTATCAACTAACCTCTTAAACGCCACCAAACTTGGCGCATCTACAACAGCTGCAGGCAGGGCATTCACTCCCTAATCACTCTTTGAGTAAAGAACCTACCTCTGATATCCGTCCTATAACTCATACCCCTTAATTTAAAGCTGTGTCCCCTCGTGCTAGCTTTCTCCATCCTAGGAAAAAGGCTAACACTGTCCACCCTATCTAAACCTCTAATCATCTTAGATGCTTCAATAAGATCCCCTCTTAGCCGCCTCCTTTCTAACGAAAACAACCTCAAATCCTTCAACCTCTCGTCATAGGACCTGCCCTCCATACCAGGCAACATCCTAGTAAACCTCCTCTGTACCCTCTCCAATGCCTCCACATCTTTCTTATAATGGGGCGACCAGAACTGCACACAATACTCCAAGTGCGGCCGCACTAGAGTTTTGTACAGCTGCAACATGATGCTGCGGCTCCTAAATTCAATCCCCCTACCAATAAAAGCTAAGACTCCATAAGCCTTCTTAACAACTTTATCCACTTGACTGCCTACTTTCATGGATCTATTGACACATACACCAAGATCCTTCTGTTCCTCAACACTATTAAGAGCCCTACCATTAGCCCTATACTCTACACATTTATTGTTCCTGCCAAAGTGCATTACCTCACACTTTTCCACATTAAACTCCATTTGCCACCTCTCGGCCAGCTCTGCAACTTGTCCAAGTCACTCTGTAAACTATAACACCCCTCTTCACTATCTACCACTCCACCGACTTTAGTGTCATCTGCAAATTTACTGATCCACCCCTCAATACCCTCATCCAGATCATTTATAAAAATTACAAACATCAGGGGCCCCAAAACAGACCCCTGAGGCACACCACTCGTCACCGAACTCCACGATGAATATCTCCCATCAACCACCACCCTCTGTCTTCTATCTGCCAGCCAATTCCTAATCCAATTAGCTAAATCACCCTCAATCCCATGCATCTGCATTTTCTGTAGAAGTCTTCCATGGGCCACCTTATCAAACGCCAAACTTCTTACGGTTTACCCCAGTCCAATACTGGCATCTCCACATTCTGTCGAGTGACCATTGTATCTGTCTTTCCATTGTCCACGGAAGTCATCCCTGATGACTTCAGCATTGACAAATAGTGGGTTTGAGTTTCAACTATTTGTATCCTTTTTTGATAGAGTAGATTTCCCTTTACCATCATTTCGTGGCATTTCAATCTGCAACCAAAAGGTGTGGATGGCACATTAGTTTCAAAAGTTATTTGGAAAGTAACAGCCATTAAATCCACAGGAAAGATCTGCTGCATTGTGATGTCTTGTCAATGTAATTTCCCCAAAGGTTATTTGCATTTTAATATCTTGTCCAGAATATCAGGCTAACCCTTGGTGCATTGACAGACAAAAAGGGAGGGGGATTGGTCACTTGCCCTCTGAACTCCAACTTGTTCCAATGAGGTTTGTCCATTTCCTATTTTGTTTTTGAAAGTAATGTGTCCATTTTTCATAAATCCAACTTCATATGTGCCAGTGTGACACTTGGTTGAATGGGAATGGGGAGAGGAGGGGGCACTGCAGGGCTGAGCAGGGGCTAAAATGTCTGGAACAACTGATTTTCATTGTGCCAGTGAAATAACACCTGAGAGGTGGTCGTCAGTTTTTAAAATTTGAATTGTCGTATTCATGACTAATTTTCTAATCAGCATGCAAAATGGATATCATTTCTCTGTCTCCCAACTCAAAGAAAAACGTCCAAGCGGCTGTTTGTACTTGTAACATTTTCTTAATCAATGATAAGATCTTAGTGGGACAATATTTTTCATAAAATACATATGCTATAGAATGAGCCTTGATACTCAATTAGAGGAGTTTTGCTTTAAAAGGTGAAGGAAAGCATTTGCAGGAAAAGCTGCAGAATACAAAGCCTGAGACAAAAGGAAAAGAAAATGAAGATCAAACATAATGAACAAGAAATGATTAAGTGATTGTTGCTGAAATTGCTATCTTATTACAATATTCCAAAAAGAAACTCATCGTAATTAAAAGACGCATTGAGATTACAATTGAACTCTGCTGTTTATTCTCACGCTGAGGGAAATAAATAACATTACCAAGATTATTAATCTTAGTGTGATATATGGCCTGCTTTCTTGTAAATATAAAGAGGGAATTTTGTGCCCACGCCCTCTATCCAACGCGTGCTCAAAAACTAGGAAGTGTGATTTGCATTGGCGAGTTTCCAAGTTTCGATCTTCCTGACCCCACACTGACAGGGTGGCATGAAGCTCACTGCAGGACTGTAGAAACTTATTTTAATATATTAGCAGGTCATTGGTGAGCACTCTCTCGGGGATTCACGACCCCGTGCCCCCACCATTGGATATTCAACGGGGGCCAACATGTCCTCGCTGAGTAGATGGCCTACTCCTGCTCCTATTTCTTATGTTCTATGCCGTCATCATTTACAACAGCACCACGTTAGTGTGAACCTGGCACCTTCGCTGCCAAGGGGGATTTTAGAAGTGAGTACTCAGACAGGCAGCATTCTCTGTGATGTGCACTGCTCAGAAGGTACCACAAAGGAGTCGGGGAAGAAAGGGATAGGTTCAATGTGAGACTGGGGAAGGGGGAGATGGTGGTGGGGCAGGGGGGGAAATGGATGGAATGGGGGAATGGGACGGATGGGGGATCATTATTTCGAGGAGTTAAAAGGTATCACTCATTGGTCTTACCTTCCCTTCTTGTCAAGGCCCCCCCCCCCTGCCCCCTGCTTTAAAGGGACTGTGAAGGCTCATATGCAGATAGCCTTCCTGAGTCCTCCTTCTTGAGTTTCTGCCCATATCACAGCAGAGGGATTGCCCTTCCTCTGTGGGGGCTGGCAAGATGTGGGAAGGATATATCATTGCCATTCTTACACTCCACAGGGATGGGGCACTGGGTGAGCTTGGAGATACAAATAGACAGGGTGGAGGCTCTTGATGAACAAAGTGAAATTTATTGCCAAACATTCAAAACAAAATGATAACCCATCTACACTAGTGCCTATATTCACCTGTGCCCACTAAATGCCTATGGTTTTAGAATATAGAACATAGAACATTACAGCGCAGTACAGGCCCTTCGGCCCTCGATGTTGCGCCAGCCAGTGGACCCTCTAACCTAAACTATTCCAATATCATCCATATGCCTATCCACCGACCATTTGAATGCCCCCAAAGTAGGCGAATCCACAACTGCTGCAGGCAGGGCATTCCACGCCCTCACCACCCTCTGTGTAAAGAACCTGCCTCTGACATCCGTCCTATAACTACCACTTCTTAATTTAAAGTTACGTCCCCTCGTGTTGGTCATCACCATCCGAGGAAAAAGGCTCTCACTATCCACCCTATCCAATCCCTTGACCATCTTATACGCCTCAATTAGGTCACCGCGTAACCTTCTTCTCTCTAATGAAAATAACCTCAGGTCCCTCAGCCTTTCCTCATAAGGCCTTCCCACCATACCAGGCAACATCCTGGTAAACCTCCTCTGCACCCTTTCCAATGCTTCCACATTTTTCTTATAATGCAGCGACCAGAACTGTACACAATACTCCAAGTGCGGCCGCACCAGAGTTTTGTACAGTTGTAACATTTTTTCATTGTAAGTTTTTTCATCTTCCTAACTCCTGCTGTGTTTAGGTGCATCCACAGGATTCACATCTGAAGTTGAGGTGGTCTGTTGACTTCCACATCCTTTTGCTTGAGATGGGTTTGATATGCATTTCCCGGGGAGGCTGGGACAGGGACCTGCTTTCCAGAGCATTGATATTTGACTGCTTCCCTCCTCAATGTCAGGGGCTGGAGGAGTGTTGCTTACAGGGAGGGAGGATATCAGATGTCTGGAGATTTCCAGAGTCCCCTGGATGGAGGGTCCTGGGCTACATTCCTGCTTACCCTTTTCCATTTGGGCTCCAGAGACTCCTCTGCTCCTCCCTGGGGTGTAGGCACAACTGGAGTGTGATACAAAAGCCCAGCCAGCCTCTAGCACTGATACTAGGGGATTCCCCCAGTCCCTGCAGCCACATCCCTGCACCATGGTACAGAGTGCCTTACTGGAGAGCATGTTCTGCATCAAGATCTCCATTGTGGATACCAACCTCACAGAGTGCTTCAGTGACAGCACCATCTGCTCAGGTACATGTGATGGAACTCCTCCAATTAGCCTTGCACTCCGAGGAGGGTTTCTGTCATCCCTTCCATCTACTCTTGACTTTGCCTTTGTAGGTCCAGAGGCTGTGAGATTATAGGGCCCAAGGGCACATCGATAGCAAGAGGCTCATCAGAGTCCTGGGCTCTGGCATCCTTCCATAGGATGTCCTTGCCTCAGCCTGTTGTGGATCTTCAGCTGTGAGGTGCTCATCAATGAGTGACCCAGAAGCCTGCCAACTTCTTGAACTCATTGAGGTTTGAGTATCGGTGCTGGTCACTCTGAGCTGTTGGAGTCCAATGGGTCCAGGGGCTGTGAGGGTGGTCCAACCTGTTCCACTGGTCAGCCTGCAAGAGATGGTACACCTGTGCACTATAGGTATAACTCCAGCTGGCCATGCCTGCTTACACCTGCTTTGGTTGCATTTATCTTGCAATGACACAGAAAGAAAGAGTGTAGGTGGAGTGTTGACATTTAAGATGTTGATGAGATGTGGCGGGCATGGGGCGTGGGTGGGAGCTGGAGTGTGAGCAGCAAAGCAGCTATTGGGGGACATGGTAACTGTGGGAGGGAGGGAGGAATCTGGTGCCTGGTGTTGGAAAAGGCCAAGGTGACTGAATGAGAAAAAGGGTTAGGAGTGTAAGGGGTGTGCAAGCGGGTCCAGTGAGAGATTGGGGGTGGTTCACTTATCCTGGCTAAGCAAAGAAGATTATTCATCTCCTTCCAAAACTGCTGCTCACCAGAAAAGACTCCCTTAAAAGAGGATGACCCAAAGCCAAAACCCGGTTTTCTTCCCAGAGGTGAACCTTCAAGAGATGAAAGGGAAAGAATGTTTAGAGGAGATGGTCGAGGTGCTGGAGACCATGGTGGTTCAAGATCTGCACCATTGAGGAAGCTAGGGTCTTCTAATTCAATATGGCCCTCAAGATAAGAGACTACCAGAAGAGATGATGGGGAACTGAAAAAGATGGGCTATTTTGAAGCATTTTCTTTTGATAGGAGGCATGTTAAATCAACATTTCTGCAGTGCACTTGCACTGACCAAAGTTGCCACTGCATCCAGGCAAGATGGTGACCTGCTGGAATGGGAGCAAAGTGAGTCCATCTCTGCTCCACCCCATCCAGCATTCTGGTGAAGGTTCCCCTCTGAAAAGGATAAAGCTCCCTTCCTTGCCTGCTATCTCCAGCAGTCATTGTGGAACAAGTGCTGAGGAGCAGTTTATATGGAGCTCACCAGTGCTTGCAAGGCAAGCGAATCACAGGGAATGCACCACTCAAGCACTGTGAAACTCATGGGCATAAAAATTATTAATGAGGCATAAGATTCACCCCAAAATTGTATTGGCACCGTCAGTGGGAAACATTCCACATTTCACACCAGAACCAATGCTCTGCCATTCTTTAGTAAGATTTCACCTGTAATTTTGCTGTTTGCTAAAATTACGTCTCTCCAAATACTACACAATGAAATATCATCTGACCACCCCCCCCACCACCCACCGCAACTATTTCCTTGAAGAAAGGTTAATATGAATTGTTTCACGTTATACTCCATGAAATTGAAGTCAGATTCTGTTTCATCTCATATGTTGATCTTCGATATGCAAAGAAGACAAAGCAGCAAGTTAACAATACTCACAGCAATGAAAATACGTCACAATATCCGAACAGAGAGCATGAATCTCATCTGGGATCGGCAGCTCTGCTGACCTGTGGCAGTAGCTATGGGAACAAAACCTTTCAGCAGGACACAGCAATCGTGAATGAATATTGGAGCTCTACATAGAGTGTTTTTTTAGCATGCCTGGAATGGCTCATCAAAGTAACACTTTAGCAGCTCTGAGCTTTACACCTATTTTCCCACTCAGATGATGTTGGAAGTGGAGATGCAACTGTCAGTTTTGATATTATCAAACTACACTTAGCTGCATGAATGGCATATCTATTGTTACCTTCCACAGCTTCCTATGTGTATCCACTGTGTGGCCAACAGATTTAGGATAATTCCACCATAAAATATTGCTGCAAACACTTGCTTAGAATTAAATAGCTTTGTTCAATTTTCTGTAATAACCTTGGAGAAACAGCACCAAAAACCAATACAAACTGGCTGAGATTTTAGATTTTATTTCAGTGGAACTTAGTGTGCTTGCTTAACTTGACCATTTAAATTTAAAGACTTTTAACAAACTTAGGAGGTGATTTTCAGCTTGTGATCACCGTCACAGAGAACGGCCATGTGGACTGAAAATCCGGAGAGAATCGGAAAACAAGATCGCCTCCAGAGTGATCCCGTTCACAGATGATGTCACGAGGTTCACACAGAGAGAGAGAGAGAGAACCATGTTTTAATAAATTTTAATATAATTATCATCCCCCACCGCCACCCTGCCATATTTTTTCCCCCTCTGTATTCTCAAAACTCATTGGCGTCACATCAACAAGGTTTATAACAGGTTTACACAAATGTGAAGGATCCTCCTGGGGACGCAAAGGTGAGTATAGCCAGGTACTGCCCCTTGGTACTGTCCCCAGCACTGCCAATCTGGTCAGCAGGGCAGCTGAAAGGTGGACCCTAGTAGGGGACTTATGGGGAGAGGTGTCATGTATGTGTAGTGGCTGCAGCAGGAAGGACATGCATTGTAGGGGGAAAAAATGTCATAGAACATAGAACATTACAGTGCAGTACAGGCCCTTCGGCCCTCGATGTTGCGCCAGCCAGTGGACCCTCTAACCTAAACTATTCCAATATCATCCATATGCCTATCTACCGAACATTTGAATGCCCCCAAAGTAGGCGACTCCACAACTGCTGCAGGCAGGGCATTCCACGCCCTCACCACCCTCTGTATAAAGAACCTGCCTCTGACATCCGTCCTATAACTACCACCTCTTAATTTAAAGTTATGTCACCTCGTGTTGGTCATCACCATCCGAGGAAAAAGGCTCTCACTATCCACCCTATCCAATCCCTTGATCATCTTATACGCCTCTATTAGGTCACCGTGTAACCTTCTTCTCTCTAATGAAAATAACCTCAGGTCCCTCAGCCTTTCCTCATAAGGCCTTCCCACCATACAAGGCAACATCCTGGTAAACCTCCTCTGCACTCTTTCCAATGCTTCCACATCTTTCTTATAATGCGGCGACCAGAACTGTACGCAATACTCCAAGTGCGGCCGCACCAGAGTTTTGTACAATTGTAACATAACCTCATGGCTCCTAAATTCAATCCCTCTACCAATAAAAGCTAACACACTGTACGCCTTCTTGTCATGTCAGGCATGATAGGCGGGAGAGAGAGGGAATTGCAGGCAATGACTTGTGAGGGGAATGGTAACAGAGGGATGCCAGCAATGATGGAGGAGATGACGGGGTGGGAGTGGGAAGGGAAGGGGCGTGGGAGGGTATGGTCAACCATGACTGCTTGGGAGTTGAGGGGAGCAGCTTGAGGGATGGAGGAAAGGTTATTTTTTTACTCTATCAGAGCATCGTTTAAAGTGGAGTCAGACTTTACTGGTATGTTTAGGTCCACCCGTCACAATGATGGCATGAAACACTGCACCAACCCCTGCACCCCCAGCCCCCAGCTCCCAAACCCCACCTTGGCTTTCACTGATAATGTGTCAGAAGATCTGAGAGAAAACAGGGCTGTTTCTCTGCATTCTGACACTTTGCCATTCTTTGTAAAAATTCTGCCTCACATAACTTGGCGAGTTGCCATTTTGTACAAACGCATTATCAGAAAAGAAGTCATGTTGCTATTGTTAACCGTTTACAAAATATAATACAGGGAAGTAGTCACTGGCTAGCAAGAGATTTTCAGATTAAAGGAAAGTATCTCAATGACCCTGTAATTGTACGATATATAATCAATAAGTGTAGGATTATATTTGTTTATGCATCTTTTACTAATATTCCTATATCAGGAGTCAAACCGCTGTGACAGCAGTTATGAGAACTTACATTATCCATCTATGACTCTGGTCAGATCACACTGTCTGTGACTAGTCCAGTGCCAGGTTTAATTAAGGGTATTAAAGGAAAAAAATACATCTTGAAATAATCCATGCTTTTATGAATAAGGCAATGTGTGTAAATAAATTCAGTTAAACTAACTTTTGCAACATGATTGATCAATTGGTATGAGCAATAACTATGGGCTAAGGTAGGGTGAGTCAATCAGAATGATAATGGATGGGGGTGTGGGGATATTGGGGATGGGGTTGGGGGGCTGTGGTGGCTGAGAGAGAGGGTCAATCATAAAACAGTTTGACCTCAGCGTCATTGGAATAATCTCACCGGAGCCAGTCTTCCATACCAACATTCTTTATTTACAACGTGATAAGGGGCCACTTCTGCAGCTACAGTGTACAGGTCAAGCCTTGGAGTCCTTCGATTGCCGATCTCCACTGCTTCTCTATTGGGTCTCCACTCACTTAGTTGGGGAGCTCATACTCTGCAAGCCCACAGGCGGATCTGTTGTCCTCCATTTTCATCATAACAGTCATCGTATCAAGAGGGTAGCACAATGGTTAGTACTACTGCCTCACAGTGCCAGGGACACAGGTTCGATTTCCAGCTTGAGTCACTGTCTGTGTGCAGTTTGCACATTCTCCCCATGTCTGCATGGGTTTCTTCCAGGTGCTCAAGCTCCCTCCCACATTCTGAAAGACATGCTGGCTATTAGATGCTAAATTCTCCCTCAGTGTACCTGAACAGTCACCAGAGTGTTGCAACTGGGGAATTTTAACAGTACCTTCATTGCAGCGTTTATGTAAGCCTACTTGTAACACTAATATATAAACTTTAAAGAGATCTCTAAAATCAAACAAAAGGGAAAAAAATTGCAGGAGCACATTGCAGTTAGTCAGCATCTGGAACAGAAAAACAGATTGATATTTCAGATGGAAGCTGTATAACAATCTGGTGAAATTAGGTTGAATAGGAGGGATCAGTCTGGAAACTTCAACCCAAAAGTTACCCTGAGCTGTACCCCACATGCAATGGTGTATGTAATAAAGTGTTTCACATGTTTTTTTAAAGCAGATTTGTCACTTCCTAACCTATCATTTTGTGAATATTTTGTAATGTTTATAACATGAATAAATCCATAGAAGTTGGTAGATTTGGAAAAGTAGGTTACTTACTAAAAAGCGGACATATCTGACGTCAGTTTTCAGAAATGATATATCGAACAATGATCGATTTCGAAAAGTTCAACCACATCAGCTGTGGGATTCAGGCAAACTGAAAAGTGCGTATGAGCAAACTAATTATTGTTCACTCAGTGTAATTTGCAATGTAGCCCTGGATCAAGAGGAGTGCTGAATAGTCACTGATTAGAAGTGCCACCATTTAACATGCACTTAGCACACAGGAAGACAACATCAAACAATCTTCTGCCAGACACGTTAATGCTATGAAGAGCTCAATAGATGCAAATTTGCACCCATTTTTACAAAAGACATGACAAATGTTGGAACTGAATCCTTATAAAATGGGGACTCTTTTGCGAGCTGAATGCAATATTAAATCTTGAGGTGTGGAATAAGTCCTCGAAGGCAGAAGTCCCTTCACCAAAATCCCTTTATATACAAGTCTGACAACAGCAGACAGAACACTTTCATGTCGCAGTCTACACTAGGAGTCCCAGAGGAACTGACTATCCTGCTTAAATACAAGAAAGAGGTTCTTGTTTGCCCATCAATTTGGCCCTTAATCAGGGAGTGTATATCCTTACAGTCCCACTTCAATTGCTTGATTATAGTCAGTACAAGGTGAAAATATTCATGGACAGACAACATTGATTCATTGTTCAATTGAGTTATTATCATAGTATATTCAATGTTTCAGCATTTCCCGCCTTTGTCTTCTAATTGCCATTGCTTCGTGTCAGAATGTAAGACCAAAGGAAACATTCTGCATACAAAATCAAAGGATTATGCATTCAATTACCACCCCAGGGGCTTGAGCCTGAACAACAAAGCTGATATTCCAATGAAGTACTGAGGGAGTGCTGCATTGTGTCTGGTACTGTCTTTCAGATGAAGCACTAACATGAGGTCATGTCTGATTTTTCAGGTAAATGTGGAAGTTTTCAAAGGATAGGAAGTGGGTTATCCCCAATGCCTTGGCTAATACTGAATCTTCAACCAACATTACTAAAAGATAGATTATTTGTTGATTATCATGTTGCTATAAAAGTAAAAAAATGCAGATGTTGGAAATCTGAAATAGAAACAGAAAATGTTGGAAAATCCTCAGCAGGTTTGGCAGCATTGGTGGAGCTAGTATTAGAATTATTGGGGGAAATTTTTCAGCTGTTTATGCCCCACCATCACTGAAAGCAGGGATGGAAAATTTGGTGCTCAGCCAAGTCTTTGTTAACCGAGGTCGAAGAATCCCACCAGTGTGAATGTTTGTAACATTCCAGCTATTATTTCAGGTCAATGATCTTTCATCCAAGTTCTGGCAACTGTTTTCTTGCACAGTTGATTCCAGATCTGATGAATATTTCCAGCAGATTTTATTACCACATTGTCATTTGTGAAAACTTGCTGTGAAAATTGGCCATCATTTTTCCTGCCATAATGATTACAATTAAAAAGTACTTCATTGGTTGTAAAGCATCTTGGGAACAAAGAAAGAACAAACAAAGAACAAAGGAAATTACAGCACAGGAATAGGCCCTTCGGCCCTCCGAGCCTGCACTGACTATGCTGCCTGACTGAACTAAAGACTCCTGACCTTCCAGGGACCATATGCCTCTATTCTCATCATATCCATGTATTTGTAGAGATGACCTTTAAAAGTCACTGTCGTGTCCGCTTCCGCCATCTCTCCCAGCTGTGAGTTCTAGGACCCACCGCCCTCTATGTAAAAAAACTTGCCTCATACATCTCCTTTAAACATTGTCCTTTCCACCTTAAACCTATGCCCTTTTCCACCCTGAGAAAAAGCTTCGACTATCATTTGATTTGATTTGTTTTATTATTGCCACATGTATTGGGATAGTGTGAGAAGTATTGCTTCTTGCACACCATACAAACAAAACATACCATTCATAGTGTACTAAGAGGAGAAGAAAATGAGAACGTGTAGAATGTAGTGTTTTGGTCATAGCTAGAGTATAAAGAAAGGTGCTATATAAATGAAATCACTTTATTCTTTGCAGTAATTTTCCACCTCACTGCCTCAGAGAAACTGGTGACTTTATGAAATAGTGTAAAAGGAGTTATAGAAAACCAGCAGTCCACTTTTTATCTCTGCTGACACCTAAATCAAATAAAGTCAAACATAGCCCCTCCCTCATCCCACCTAGGTGGGAAACAAGCAGAATTTAAAAGACAAACAAGGAATCTCCATTGCCGGACAATCAATTACGCCAGTTTATTATTAAGCAATAATTCTTCCATGTGAGTGTCGAGACTCCAAGTTAACATCTGTGAGACCTGCCTTCTTGGGAGAAACAGCTGAATGAACTAACAGGGGTTATCATAGAACCCTACAGTGCAGAAAAAGGCCCTTCAGCCCATCGAGTCTGCACCGAACACAATCCCACTCAGGCCCTACCCTTTATCCCTACATATTATACCCCCTAATCTACACATCCTTGGACATTAAGGGGCAATTTCTTAGCATTGCCAATCAACCTAACCTGCACATCGTTGTACTGTGGGAAGAAACTAGAGTACCCAGAGGAAACCCACACAGACACACGGAGAACGTGCAAACCACACAGACAGTGACCCGAGCCAGGAATCGAACCCAGGGATCCTGGAGCTGTGAAGCAGCAGTACTAGCCATTGTGCTACCATGCCTCTGGGGAAAAAAAATTGACAGCACTCTCATGTCCAAATGGTGGAATTTGAAAACTTAGTAAAATGTCTTGAATTAAACATTTAGTGATGGCTATCAGTGATGTGGAAATGCTGACATTGGACTGCAGTGGGCATAGTAAGAAGTCTCACAACAGCAGGTTAAAGTCCAGCAGTTTTATTTGGAATCACTTTTGGAGTCTGACTCCTTTATGAGGTAAATAACCTGATGAAAGAGTAGCGCTCTGAAAGCTTGTGATTCCAAATAAACTTGTTGGACTTTAACGTGGTGCTGTGAAAATTCTTACAATGACCATCAAACCATTGTCAATTGTTGTAAAAAAAAGTCCAACTGGTTCATCAATGTCCTTTAGAGAAGGATAGCTGGCATCCTTACCTGGCCTACATATGACTCTAGAACCACTACGACATGGGTGACATGGCAACACAGTAGTTAGTACTGCTGCCTCACAGCACCAGGGCTCAGGCTTGATTGCCTGCTTGTGTGACTGTCTGTGTAGAATCTGCATATTCTCCCCATGTCTACATGGGTTTCCTCCAGATGCTCCAGTTTCCTCCTACAATAGAAAAGACATTCTGACATTCTCCTTGAAGTGTAGTGCAATGGTATGAATGATGGGAGCTTGCAACCCATCGATCAAAATGTCAACACTTTGTCCATCAAGTTGCATTAGGCTTTGAGGTCAAACACATCAGTGATGAGGGAAAGTGGCAGCAGAGAAGGAAAGAAAAGGAAGCAAATCCTGAACACAGAACCCCCAACCTGGTGGGACATCCTACACCATGTGCCCAAAGACTTGTTGGTCAAGAGAGGGCCTGTTCAGTCACATGGAGACCCATGGCAGAGACCCCAAGTAAATAACATCCTTGAATCGCGGAACTGCCGATGAGAAGTGGGTCATCTATAAACTTATGGACAATTACCCAACATCTTCATCTCGACAGTGTATAAAGCAACCATCCTAATGCTAATTCCTCTGGGATACCAACAATATTAATAACATCAACTCCCCACCTATCATTTCTTTATTTACACAATGTTGATCCTGCAAACCCAAATGACTCACTTTTTTAAAGGAGCCTGTTGTGTGACACCTTGTCAAAACCTTCTCACAAGCCCAATAACAGAAATGTCAAATGAGCCGCATTCATCCACCAACCTACTGAGTTCCCTAAAAGAAATTAAAGTTGCCCTTTTCCAGAGCCATTTGAGAATCTCTAAGGATTTCCTCACTGTCTACGTGGCCATGCAAACATTTCCATTGCATTATAGGAAGGTAGAAGAGAGAAAAGGTACAGGCCCATCAAATCAAGCAAATGCATCCATTTCTCAAATTGTGACTCATCCAGGAAACCTTTGAGTTATCATGAACGGTAGACTGAAAATGCTTAATCAAATCCTTAAGTGCATGCTTAAAGGTTAGTGTAAATATTTCTGTCATCTTTCAGATGGCAAACAAGTGAAGGAACAAATAAACTCCCACGTAAAAGATATTGTACGGCAATGGTAACATCCAGAGCTGAAAGGTAAATATAAAATAACTGGTTGCATTGTCTCAGATCTTCTGAGCAGTTGCTTTGATAGTCAGATTGCTGCTGCACTCAATTTCTCCCGACTTGGCACTTCTGCCCAATTCTTCCTTCCAGTCTCGGCTTTCACAGAAATGTGCATCACAGCACCCTTTGGGCAGGGGAAGACAGGACGTGTCCTCTTTTTATGGCACTGGCTGTCAACTAGTAAACATAACGGTCCAATCTGAATTTTAGTCTGGGTGGATGGAAGGATGAGTGAGTGAACAGGTAGGTGGATACGGTGGCTGAGATGGTGAGTTTGAGTGAGGTACTAGAGTGTAAGGTGAGTGAGATGAGTTGGTGTTAATCAGGTTGGGTTAGACAATGGGTATTGGGAGAAGTAGTCAGGTCAGGCGTGGTTTGTTCAGGAGTTTGCCGGATTGTGTCAGACCATAATTGGGTGGGTTGGGAGTAATCGGGTGCTGGGCAGCTGGGATAAGCTCATGTTAGGTCAGGAAGGTAGTCTGGTTGCTGCGTGGGTGTCAGCTGGTTGCGACAGGGAGTAGTTGGGTGGTTTTGGCGGGAGTAACTATGACTCTTCACTTTGCGGTGCACTCCCACTGGGGAGTGATCCGGCATAGTTACCGGCTGTGATCGATATTTGCGTGCTTTGCCCATCACAGATGTTGGTGCTGCCTCCTCGTTGGCCCCGCTGGTAACCTTGATCGCTTTGGATCAAGGGCTAAACGACCAGTTTCCGCGACTTGAGTGGAAACAAAACCACGCAATGGGTGATCCAGATGCGGCTGCAGATGGATCGGCGAAAAGAAATGAATGGCTGCCAGGAAGGCAGGTTTCCGGTTGGATTGCGAACCGGAGAAACAACAACCCCACAGGCGAGTCTGTAACCGCTCTCTGTGAAAAGTTGCAAAGGCTAGGTTACGTGGTAACTAACTCTAAAGAGTTAGTGACAAGATCAGTCTCGACCCAAACGGAAGAGCTGGTCTTGAGACAGAGACAAATTGCTGGGCACTATTGGAGGGTAGACTCGGGTCCCAGGCCTGAGGACCCAGTCACTCCAATATGTGATGACGAAACACCTGTTCTAGAGGAGCCGGTCTGGACGGCCCATCCAGCCGAGGAAGTAGAGATAATCTCCTGTACCTTCTACAACAAGGCATATTTAGCCCTGAATAAGGGCTTGGGAGACAATGGTAACATCAGAAATACCGCAAGCAATGGAGGTGCTCAGGATGAAGGCACCTTCATCGAGACAGTTATAATAACACCTATGGAAGACCGCTCAGAGGTTAAGGAAGTGGTGATCCATTATCCTACTGATGCGTTGTATTGCAAGCCCTGCAATTCCACACTCTCCACGGTTGGGGCTTTCAGAGAGCATTTTAAGACAGTGCACAGGACCAAAAACATCGTGACCAAGTGTGCTCGATGCGGTAAGCCCGGTGAGTTCCACTCGATTGCCTGCCACTACCCAAAATGTCAGGGCGAGAAGCCTCTGGCAGTGGGACAGTATAAGTGCAGTGCATGTGAATTGGCCTTCACCACAGAGAGTGGACTCAGCCAGCATGAGCGACACCGTCACCCGGTCCTCCGCAATGAAAAACGTGCGGAAAAGGCACTGCCTAAGCCCTCAGCCAAACGTGGTAGAAGTAAGAGCGTATGGTCCGAGGAGGAGGAATCGCTCTTTGAGGAGCTTGAAAAGAGATTTGCTGGTACGCGTTATATCAATAAAGAGATTGGGAGTATCCTAACAACCAAAACGGCCAAACAAATCTCTGACAAGCGCAGGTTGCTGGCAAATGAGCGCAAAACAGCGAACAACGCACTCCCAGTTGTTGCTGAGAACCCAGACTCCGAGCAAGAGCAGGAGCCTGAGGAGGCAGATGTCGGAGATCCGGTACCGCAGGTGAGTTCCATCAGTCAGCCCAAGGTTCACGTCCCTAAGCATAGGGAAGTGGAGGAACACCTCAGGCAAGCCGAGAGGCTATTAACTGCGAGGAACGACCCCGACAATCAAGCCCTGGCAGTAGGTATAATTGAGAGCATCACGACCTTCTGATGAGCGGTGTGACAAAAGGGCAAAGGAAGTCTGGTCCTAAAGAGAAGGCACATCAGAAAGTTAACCAAAGGCCTCGGCATGCGGTTAATAGTGGAGCAAAGAAACGATGGGCAAAGGAGAAATCTGTCTTTAGAGCGACACAGCTGCTCTATAAGAACAATAGGCATCAGCTTGCCCGACAGATCATGGGCGCGCCTACACAAATGAAATGTCCACTTACAATTGAGGAGCTGGAAGCAAGCTTTTGGGAGAAACTCTCCAGCCAGAACAATAAAGCAAATATCAATAAGTTCCAAGCATACAGTGGGAAAACCGACAACCGTGAGTTAATGAAGCCAATCACCGAAGAGGAGGTTACCCAGGCCATCAAGGGCGTTAATGAGGATAGCGTGCCTGGACCGGATGGTCAGAAATTGGACGACATCCGGGGTATTCATGAGGCCTATGAAACCCGCATACCTCACCTCTTCTCCTTGTGGTTGGCTTCAAAGATGATCCCAAACTGTATGAAACAGAGCCGAACGGTCCTGTTTCATCCCTGTCCTCACATTTGATCCCCAAATGTGAGGACAGGGAACGCCTGAAAAACATTGACAACTGGCGACCAATTACCATTGGTCCATTGCTGCTGCGCCTATTCACAAAGATCATGGCGAAAAGGCTGAGTGAGACAGTCGACATAAACCCGAGACAGAAAGGGTTTTTGGCAGCTACTCCCGGATGCAACCAAAATATCGCAGTGTTGCAGAACATCATGAAGGGAGCCAAGAAAAACCACAAGGACCTCGCAGTTGGCTTTGTTGATTTGGCGAAAGCGTTCGACTCGGTTGGTCACAAACTACTCATAAAAGCACTACAGAGAGTCAAGCTACCAAACGCCTTTGTGGAGCTCATCCAGAACCTCTACACTGGCAACACAACGGTGGTGGAAGGCGAGAAGTCTAAAACCACCCCAATAATGATTGAGAGGGGTGTCAAGCAAGGATACCCGCTCTCACCGGTACTATTCAATATTGCCTTGGACCCGCTGCTATGCAGTCTTGAAGCGGCTAAGTCTGGTGTCAGCATGACGCTAGATGGAGCAAGAGTCAACTGCTCGGCCCTTGCGTTTGCAGATGACATTGCCCTGCTCAGCGACTCGCACACTGGGATGGCACGAAACCTGAAGATCCTCCAGACTTTTTGCGAGATGACTGGTCTTACCGTCAACACCAGTAAGACCAAGGGTTTCCACTTCACCTGTAAGAGGAAGACCAATGCAAGAACTGGAGGATTCAGAAGGAGGATATTGCATACATCCCCCCAGGAGAGACAGAAAAATACCTGGGAGCCCGGATAGACCCGTGGGCTGGTGTGGAGGAAGGAGCATGGGAGGACAGGCTGAAGACTTGGATCTCCAGTCTACAGGCAGCAGCTCTTCGCCCACGACAACGCGTGGAGCTGCTCACTGTTCATGTCATACCGAGGCTGTACTACCACCTGATCCTAACCGAAGCATCTCAAAACACACTACTAAAACTGGACCAATTGATCCGCAATGCTGTCAAGCAGTTCCTGCACCTTCCACCTCATACAACAGATGGCATCCTCTATTCGCGGGCTCGGAATGGAGGTCTGGGAATTCCCAAACTCGAGATCCAGATACCATCTGGGGTGATCCGAAAATGGGAAGCACTGTCTGCCTCTACAGATCAAGTCATTCGCGCCTCATTCCAGTTCTGCGAGCAGAACGTTGGCAGAAACATCGAAGACCTGAGATCTCTCAAGGCACTGAGAGAAATCGAAGACTTCATGCCAACAACGGAAGATGGCGGCAGTAACGAAACAGTGATGATCAGAGCCGCATTGCCAACACTGGCGGCGGAGGAGGCAGGGCCCAGCAAGCCATTGAATAGATATGCGGGGTGGAGGGAATGGGAATTCCAGAAATGGAGACAGCTCACATCACAAGGTGTGGGAGTTCACTACTACCACAATGACAAAATCTCAAACAGTTGGATGAAGACTGCATATCAGCTGAAATCCCATCGCCTGGTAAACAACATGCTACTTCGGTGTAACCTATACCCGACGAGGGTGACCCTGTCAAGAGGGAACCCCTCTGCCACAAAGACCTGCCGAAGGTGTGAGGCAGGTCTAGAAACACTCGGTCATATTTCAGGCTTTTGCCCATTTGTGAAAAACTGCTGGATCAAACGCCACAATAAGATCTTGGACCAACTGCGTAAGTATGTCGGAAAATACGGCTGGACATCCTACCTCGAGCCAAGGCTCATTGCCAAGGACAGCAGCCTCTGGAAGCCTGACATTGTCTTCAAGAGGGAAAAGGATCAGCAGGTAGCGGTGGTGGATGTGACAGTCCGGTTCGAGGACAACTACGACAGTCTGGAGAAGGTGTGGCAGGAAGAGTGCCAGAAATACCAGCATCTGGGACCAGAGATTGAAAAATTGACGGGATGCCCGAACCCCAAATACTTTGGATTTGTTGTTGGTGCCAGGAGCAAGTGGTTGGAAAAGAATAACAGCCTCATGGCCTTCCTGGGAATAAAGAGATTCCGTTCATTCGCCCAACAAATTTCAAGGCTCACCCTGTCACTCAGGTTGGAGATACTGGGGATCTTCAATGACAGGTGAGAGACGATCAAAACTGGAGGACAATCTGGCCACTTGTCAGAGATCATGGCACAATGCCCTCAACGGAGCCCATATATTAATATGGCGGACTCTTTGGTGTTTGTCGGGCTGTTTGTGTGTGTGTGTTGTACAGTGTGTTATGGGTTAAATGTAAATAAATGTAAATAAATGTTAAGTGTAAATAATGACACCTATTCCTCCTACAGGTGCCACAGTCCGCCTTGTCTATGACAAGGGGCATGCACTCGGTGGGTGGTACGTGGATGGCTCTTGGGTGTTGATCCGAGAGTTGTCCAGTACTTCACTGCCGTTAGTGCGGGCTGACATGGACTGACATTTGGGCAGCACATCAACCCGGTGATTAGCACCGTTGGCTGGGCAGCTACGGAGACTTAGGGCAGATTACCGGCCACAGTCAATGTCTGCAGGAGTTTGCACATTCTCCCTGTGCTGCGTGGGTTTTCCCCGGGCACTCCGGTTTCCTCCCACATCCCCAAAAACGTGCCATTGTAGGCTAATTGGCGAATATCAAAGTGTCACTCAATTGGATCCCCTTAATTCGGCATAAATGTCCCCTAAATTTCCACCCCTCACACGAGAGGGCAACCCGAGCACACAGGACCGACAAAATGGCTCACCAGTAGGCCCATAGACATCTGGGATGACAATAAAAGACCTAGCTATAACACCTTAGCTGTGAACCCAACTCACATTCCTAAGCTATAACATCTTAGCGGTGACTCCAACACACGTACCTCAATCAAGATCAAGTGGGCCCTGACTGGGGTTTCGCTAGAGGTTGACAAAAATGTCGACGAGCGACGTAAAGACTCGAACTAGGCACTCAGCCGAGTGTATTTAAATAGTCAAGTCAGGGTGTAGTCATGGAGGGAGGCAGAGGGAGGGTAATTGTGGGACTCGGGGTAATTGGACAGAGTTGGTTATGTTGTTAGATGTTAGACTCGAACCGGGATTTTCCACTCCTACTTTCATTGAGCAGGTTTAGCAATGTGAATAGAAAATCTCACAAGAAACCCAATTCATGTTTCACACAGTGATGTAAGTGGATGGTGCTCTCCCCTGTCAATGATGGGGTACTTTTTTCAGAAACACCATTTGAATATACTATCATCTCTTCACAAGAACTCTATGCCTGAATCATTGCTCTCCACTTCCCCCCGTCTCTCCCACCTCTCCACTATAAGAATGTTCATTCTTGTCAGTGTGAGGGCAGAAAGGTGTGAAAAATGACTGGTTTCCCATAGGGTGTGCCTGGCAAGCAAATGCTCCAAAGGAGCTCAGGTGAGTGCAGCACTCAGATGGGGGAGGGTCTTTCTTGGCCACTGCCCAAGTAGTGCCAGTGGCAGTGTCCAGGGACAGTGACCACACAGTGCAAGGGAGCAGTGACCAAGCTGTCCTGGGGGCAATGAATGGGGCAGTGCCGGGGCAGTGCCAGGACAGTGCCATGGCAGTGCCTGAGCAGCGCCAGGGCAGTGAATAGGCAGTGGCAAGGGCACTTCTGGGAATAGTGAATGGGGAAACACCAGTGGGCAGTGCCAGGGCAGTACCAAGGGCAATGAATGGGCAGTGCCTGGGCATTGTTGGGGACAATGAATGGGGTAGTACCAAGGGGCAGTGCCATGTGGGGTGTATGGCTTTGAAGTGAAGTGGTTAGCACTGCTGCTTCACAGCACCAAGGACCTGCATTCAATTCTTGGATTGGTTCACTGCCTACGCAGAGTTTGCACATTCTCCCTGTGTCTGCATGGGTTTCTGCTGGGTGCTCAGGTTTCCTCTGACAGTCCAAAGATGTACAGATTAGGTTGATTGGCTATGCTAACTTCACCCTAGCATCAGGGGGACTAGCAAGGTAAATATGTGAGGAATAGGGCTTGATGGAATTATGGTCAGTGTAGACTTGATGGATCGAATGGCCTCCTTCTGCACTGTGGAATTCTATGATCCTATTCAATGAACAATTGTTCACTGGTCAGTCTATGAAAAATGGTGCTCTGGTCTTCAAGGGATTAAAATGCTGGCGGGATGGGTTTAATTCCAGCCTGCCCCACCAGTGATATATTAAAGGACCCACTCCATTATGCTTGTCAGACTACATCTGGGATGATACGGTGGAGAAAAATTTTCCCATTTAGGGCCTTTGCCAATATCCATTCCAGGTTTTAATCTGTCTAATATTTCCCGGTAACTACCCAAGTAAGTGACACGGAATGTACCAAGCATCTGACTCTAGCTCAGACTCAGACACATTCAGGCAGACTCCTGGGAAACAGCAGAATCAGGACTTCCACGGGGTCCAGATGTACATCTTCAATCATTCACCCGGTCTGTGAAGATCTAGAAACTGAAAGATTTGACTCAATGCACTTTCAAAGCGTGCTTTTCAGACAATAGATTTTTACTCACGGTTCACGTAGTCTGCATGAGCTGACTAATATTACATTTTTATCACCATTAGATATTGATGATATCAATAAGAAGAAGAAATATACACCATAAGTGCTTTATTGGATCTATAGAAATAAATTAAATTAATAACACTACCAATAATTTCTTAATATAAAAGCAAGCTTTGTGAGTGGAAAATCATGTCTCACAGATTTAATTGAGTTTTTTTGAAGGCATAACCAAGAAGGTAGATGAGGGCAGTGCAGTTTATGTTGTCTATATGGACTTCAGCAAAGCCTTTGACAAAGTACCACATGGTAGGTTGTTATATAAAGTTAAATCTCACTGGATCCAAGGTGAGTTATCTAAACGGATACAAAATTGGCTTCTTGACAGAAGCCAAGGGGGTGGTTGTAGAGAGTTGTTTTTCAGATTGGAGGCCTCAGGAAACAGTGCTGGGCCCACTGTTATTTGTCATTTATATTAATGACTTGGGTGAGAATATAGGGGGCATAATTAGTAAGTTTCCAGATGACACTAAGGTTGGTGGCATAGTGGACAGTGAAGAAAGCAATCTCCAATTGCAACAGGATCTTGATCAATTGGGCCAGTGGGCTGACAAATAGTAGATAAAGTTTAGTTTAGACAAATGCAAGATGATGTATTTTGGTAGATTGAACCAGGGTAGGACTTACTCAGTCAATGGTAGGGTGTTGGGGAGAGTTACAGAGATGTAGGAGTACATGTTCATAGCTCCTTGAAAATGGAGTCACGGGTGGACAGAGTGGTGAAGAAGGCATTCGGCATGCTTGGTTTCATCGGTCAAAACACTGAATACCAGAGTTGGGATGTCTTGAAGTTGTACAAGACATAGGTAAGGCCAGACTTGGAATACAGTGTGCAATTCTGGTCATCCTATTACAGAAAGGATGTTATTAAACTAGAAAGAATGCAGAAAAGATTTACTAGAATGCTACCAGGATTTGATGAATTGAGTTATAAGAAGTGGCTGAATAGTCTGGGACTTCCTTTTCTGGAGCGTAGGAGGCTAAGGGATGACATTAATATAAAATAATGAGAGTTAAGGTAGATAGCTAATACCTTTTCCCAAAGATAGGGAAGTCTAAAACTAGAGGGCATAGGTTTAAGGTGAGAGGGGAGAGATACAAAAGTGTCCAGAGGGGTAATTTTTTCACGCAAAGGGTGGTGAGTGTCTGAAACATGCTGCCAGAGGTAGTGATAGAGGCAGTACAATTTTATCTTTTGAAAAGCATTTAGATAGTTACATTGATATGATGGGTATAGAAGGTTATGGACCAAATGTGGGCAATTGGGATTAGCTTAGGGATTTTTAAAAAAAGGGCAACATGGACAAGCTGTTTCTATGACTTTATGACTCTATGACACTGCTGATGCTGGAATCTGAAACCAAGAGAGAAAATGCTGGAAAAGCATCTGTAAGGAGAGAAAAAAGCTGACGTTTCAAGTCCAGACAACACTTTGTTAAAGCTAAAAAGGCATAGAAGGTGGAAGATATTTATACTGCAGGGTGAGGGAATGAAAGATGAGTCACAGAAATCAGGGGAGAAGATTGCTAATGGTCTTCAGAGTCCACAGAGAGAATAAAGGGTGTGAATGGCCAATAAGCTTCACTGAACATTGCAGCAAACCAAGGACAGACATGTGGGCGTGGGAGCAGGATCGTGTGTTAAACTGGCAAGCAACTGGAAGGTCAGATTCCTAATTGTGCATAGACTGATCACCCAGTTTACACTTGGTCTCTCCGATTTAGGAGCGACCGCACTGGGAGCAGTGAATGCAATAGGCCAAAGTGAAAGAGGTGCAAATGAAATGCTGCTTAACCTGGAATGAATGTTTTGGACCTTGGATGGTGAACATACTTTCCCAATACTTACCAATACTTTTCTAATTACTAGGCTGTTAGCAGCTATATAAAATCCAATAAGTAAAGCTGTCAATGACATTATTTAATTCCGATGTATCAATGTATCCGAAGTAATGGGGGTCATATAATAAAAACATATTGATGAACAGCAAATAAAAGTCCCAGAAAATGGAACTGAAGACAGTGAGTAAAATTATGACTGATTTTGTAGAATACAGGGAGGACTTTGCAAAGGAATGGGTTTGCATGAAAATTTCAAAATGTATTTTCATCTGCTAATTTCCCTCGTGGGTGATAAAGGTCTAAACGTGAATGTTCAAAACAGACAAACGTTAGGAAAATAGTTTTTTTTTTGCATTTTTAAGGGAGACGAAGGGCTTTAATCATTCGGACCCGGCAGCCATTTGTATTTTCTTTTATTTTCACTGTTATACTACTCCTGTTTGGAAATGACACTGCCCCAAGGAGCAGAAATCCATTTCATAGCTGGAATCTGAACAATAAATCCCCATGAAGAATGTTTTGGAAATATTGATGGTGCAAGCCTGCAGCAAATATCAGTAAGTAAATTGGTGGCAAATTCATACCCTGTCATTATAAAATAATCACAGCCTGTTGGCATTGATTTTTCTTTAATGGGAATAATCACATATTCAGGACGTGTAACCAAGACAATGTAATACATTACTCACATGATAAGGTCAACAATTACACACCTTCATAATCAAGAGTTCACTCTTGAAGAAAGCATTTATAAAAAGTGATAGATAATTAATTCTGTTAATTTTCCTATTTTTCAGTATTTGTAATTAAATTAATAGATGATCCTTTAATCCAGGATAGTTTACTGTATCTATTTTCTTCAGCTTCATTAACATTTTCAAATAGGTTATTCATTATGCCATTTACCTCAATTATTTATGTATACACACTTAAAAATACTAATAAAGATAAACAGCAAAGGTAACCTTAAAATTGTCTGATTTTTAAAAGGCCTCCTAAAGGAATGTTAAAGATTCACTTGAACCATTTAAGCAATGTCGTTTCATGCACTTCAAAATATGCAGTGTAAGTTTTGCCACAGGAAGGAGAAGAGCTCAGCCTGGTAAGATCAGAAAGACTTCAATGGTGTTCAAGTTGGTAATAATGAGGTTTGACTATAATTCGCTCTGCTTGGATAATGAGAATGCACTTGGTAAGATTTAATAGCCCCATCTGTAACAAGCAGAGTAGAAGACTGAAAGGTATTGATAAATATTTATGAACGTCACAGTTAAAGCACTAAGTGCAGTTTTGGGAATCACATCTTGGAAGAGGTGATGGCCATCAGAACATCAGAAGAGAAGACAAACAGAGGTTTTCAAATTACAATGGTGTTTTGTTTGCTTGCAAGGAAAAAGTCTACTCTGCAGAGAAAACAGTGATTGGGGGTCATTGATTTAAAATCATTGCTAATCACGCAAGGAGAGGGATTACTCTGGAACACAACATATTTTTGCAACAAGGAATAATTTAGATAGAAACCTTTGCAACTTTTGAGGAAGAGAGAAAGCCAATGAAGAGTTTCAGATTGATCTAGCAAAGAACTGGTACAGGCTTGATGGCTGAAATGGCTTTTTCCATGCCATAAATCTCCATATTTTGATGTTTGCTTGGGATCATTATTTATTAAAACTGTTTTCATATGCTGTCAGTTGATAGCATGAACAAATTATTTTCTACTGATTGGTCATCTGACGTCTATCATGTACTATTTGGCTTTCTGCGTGCAGTATTACACTGCCATTCTTTAATCATAATGAATGGGAACATTTAAACAATCACCCTCATTACAACTTTGTAATGATAATATCCATCTTCATCACAAATAAAACAAAACAAACTCACAAAATGAATGAGGGCATTCCCTGGGAGCTATGCAGTCAATCTAGTGATGACTTTCCCATCTTCATACTCCTCCTTTTACTCTTCAAAACTCCCCTCATCCAAGGACACTTGATGGGGGCAATTTTACCATTGCATTGTCCCTGTTTTTGGGTGCGAAAACATGGTAGAGTCAGGCGTGATGTGAATAGCATGATCCGTGCCCGCATCCACATCGAATCCCACTTTTCCAAGGCCCAAAAATGGCCAGGATCGACATCACTCCCAAATCGGGGGCAACGGCAATTTAAATACATTTGCATGTATTGAAATTGAATAAGTGGACTGCCCATCCAACTTTACCATTGTGTTTACCAATCCCAAATTGGCACAAAACAGACGAAGAACAAAGAACAAAGAACAAAACAGCACGGGAAACAGGCCCTTCGGCCCAACGAGCCCATGCCGCCACCCCAATGTCCCCACCTCTACCCGCGATCCCTGTCCATGTTTATAGATCTATGGATTAAAAACCAATCCATAGACATGCTCCATAAAAGTCCAATTCGGGCATTTCATCAATGAAAAGATAAGTGCCAAGCACCTGACGGCTCTCTGCTCCTCATGGGTGTCTTGTTGTGGCCATTTTCTATCTCAGGTCAGTGGCAGCTCTGTGAGTGTGGGAGGGGTGGTGTAGGGGTGGAGGAGAGGCTGTTCAGCAGGGTCTCTGATGTCCGATTTGCATCACAGACCCAGGTCTCAGCACTGACCTCGCGTTTTGCATTACTGCTGGGTCCTAGTGCACTCAGCTCACTTCCAGCTGAAGGATGTGCACAAAGCCCTTGCAAATAGCACTGCTGCACTCTCAACTTTGCAAGGAGCTGTGATTGTGGGAAGCATGTGGGTGGGGGAATTGGGGGCATGGAAGGATCTGTGATTATGGATGTGCTAGGGGCAAGCAGTGTTGCATAACCTCCATATTTGTTTCCCCACCTCGCTCCTCCCCTCACCCTCATAGCTTTAACATTGCAACTAATTGATCTTGCTGCTGGATCTGAGGAGAGAAGGACATAGAGAAAGAATTGTGGGCATAGAAGACCAGGACTTTACTACTTGCAGGAGTAGAGGAAGATGACTACCAGAGGTAAGGGTGGCCACCATTCACCCAGATGGGGGAGCGCAGGAGAAGGAGGGAGCAGAGACCCTGGCAATTCCATGCACAAGTGTCTTTTGAGCAGATGTCAGACACTGTGTGCCATCAATGTCTCTGACTCCAAAAAGAGACAGTGCAATACCTGTGCAACCTGTTGCAGGACCTGGCACGTAGAGGCAAGTGAGGCAGGGGCACCCACTCTCGGTAGCTGTCAAATTGATACCCACTCTGAATTTCTACGTGACTGGTTCTTTCCAGAGCTTGAGCGGAGATTCAATGGCATCTCCCAATCTTCCATGTGTGAGGCAGGTCACTGAAACCCTGTATGTCCATGTTGGGCAGTTCATCACATTTAACCTGGACCCATCAGGGTGCCTGGGCTGCAAGGTTTGCTGCCATTGTGGGGATGCCCAACATGCCAGCAGCGATCAACTGCACACACATCACCCTCAAGGGCCCCCTACAGAATCCTGGAAGATTTGTTAATGGGAACGGTTTCTATTCCCTGAATGTTCAATTAGTTTATGACCATAACATGACAGTCATGCACATCTGCACCAGACACCTAGATTGTGTGCATGGCAGCTTCATCATCAGGAGCTCAGACATCCCAGAGACATCCAAGGAGGAGTTTGGGCTGCCAGGATGGTTCCCAGGTGATATAGGTTATCCGTTTCGGATATGACTGATGACACCTGTGCAGAGGCCTGTGACTAAGGCGGAGACCTGCTGCCCATGCCATAGTGGAGAGGTTTTTCCAGATGCGAGGCCCATGGGGGTGAAGGGGAGGAGGGTTCAGGAGTTGGAAGCATGCAGGATGCTGGCGATGAGAGAATCTGGAGGAACGTGTAAAATGAGGTTCAGCACATCCTTGCTGCACGGATGAGGTCATGGAGCTTTTTCTGCTTCACAGTTTCAGGGCCACTGCCCTGACACTGATTGAGATGGCGACTTCTTCCTAGGCTGCATTTCCATCTGCATCCTCCTGCAAGAAAGAGGGTGCCCTGCCTCGCTGCTGCTGCACCCAGCAGCCTCCTCATATCATCCTCAGAGAATTGGGGGTAGGGAGCTGGTCATGCACACATTTTGTGCAGGAATGCCTGCCTGCCTGTCCATTCTTGAGTTTTTAATGGAGCTGCCCGTCATTAGAACAGATCAGCTGCAGGAAATTTGGCAGAACATTCCAGCAAGTTCCATGCAGTTTGCAAATGACCAATTGCAAGTGTGCTGCTGGGGAGGGGGGTGGGTTGGTGTGGTGGATGAGTGCCTCAATGACTGGGCACTGGGGGGAGAGAGAGGGAGGTGTCACACAGCCATCAGGTTCCGTGGAGAGTTCCGGGTGAGAGATTCCCCTGCCTGATATCTGTAGGGTGCAGAGGGCAGGGTGGGTCACTCCCCTGCCCTGAGATCAGTGGAGAGGAATGAGAAAGGGGAGGGATCTGCTGACATTCTGCCTGAGAGGAGTGAGGGGGGAAAGAGAGGTCCACTGCCACGTGAGGGGAAAAGTGGAGTCCACTGCCACTCTGCCTGAGATGAGTGAGGGGGAAAGGGGGGATCCACTGCCACTCTGCCTGAGATCAGTGGAGGGAAAGGGGGGAGGGGGCCATGATTAGTCTGTGTGGTAGGGGCTGAGGGAATAAGTTGGTCTGTTTGGTTGTAGGGATGGGGCAATGTCGGTGGGGGTCAGGAGGAGGTATTAACCAGCCCAGGCACAAAGTGGCAGGGGAGCGCTTTTCAATTTTGTTTCACTATGCACATGCAATTGAAGGCTTCAATTAGAGCAGCAGCATTTCGGGTGCGATAAGCCCTGCCCACAGGGCAATTCAGATTTGCCATTTTTTTTCAGGCTAAGTGCATATGGGGGCACCTGAGAAAGGTTTCCAAGTTGGATTTGAATTGCGCCCAGATTCAGCATCTAGAATCAAAATGATAAACTCCCCCTTAATGGGTGTCATCAACTTTCCCCATTTGTAAGCCTTTCTGTTCTGCATTGGAGTGCAGGGCATCCTCACCAGTGAGAACTGATGTGCACCTCCAGACCTATCTAGGTACCTGAATCGTATCTGCCACATTCTGGTAGCAGAATGTATGTCAAGTACTGACACACTTGATGGTCATAAGTGTTGTAGCCCTTTCATGGGAGGTTTGTTGAGAAGGTCAAGGCTCATGGGATATAAGGACAGGTAGCTAGATGGATAAGTAACTAGCTTAGTAATAGGAGACAGAGAGTAATAGTGGAAGGGTGTTTTTCTAGCTGGAGGTCGGTCACTAGTGGTGTGCCGCAGGGCTCGGTACTGGGACCTCTTTTATTTGTAATATATATAAATGACTTGGAAGAGGGAGTAAGTGGAGTGATCAGCAAGTTTGCAGACGATACAAAGATGGCTGGACTTGCGGATAGTGAGGAGCATTGTCAGGCGATGCAGGAGGACATAGATAGGCTGGTAGCTTGGGCAGATAGATGGCAGATGGAATTCAATCCTGATAAATGTGAGGTAATGCATTTTGGGAGAAAGAATGTAGGGGGGAGGTATATGATAAAGGGTAGACCTATTAAGACTATAGAAACGCAGAGGGACCTGGGGGTGCAGGTGAACAAGTCTCTGAAGGTGGCAGAGCAAGTGGAGAAGGTTGTGAAGAAAGCATATAGTATGCTAGCCTTTATAGGAAGGGGTATAGAGTACAAGAGCTGGCCTTTAATGTTGCAGTTGTATAAAATGTTAGTTAGACCTCATTTGGAATACTGTGTCCAGTTCTGGTCACTTTACTACCGGAAGGACGTGGAGACTCTGGAAAGAGAGCAGAGGAGGTTTACCAGGATGCAGCCTGGTATGAAAGGTCTGAGTTACGAGGAGCGGTTAGGCAAATTGGGACTGTTTTCCTTAGAAAGACATAGAGTTAGAGGAGATCTGATAGAGGTGTACAAGATTATGAGGGGTATAGATAAACAGGGTTAAGCTTTTTCCTACGATGGACTCGAATAGCACGAGGGGTCACAGGCTTAGGGTGAGGTGGGTAAGGTATAATTTGGATGTTAGAGGGAGTTTTTTCACACAGAGGGTGGTGGGGGTATGGAATGCGCTGCCAAGTAAAGTGGTGGAGGCAGGTACTCTGGAGTTATTTAAGAAATACTTAGATGGGCACATGAACAGAATGGGAATGGAGGGGTATAGAAAACTGATTTAAAATAGGGACATGAGCCTTGGGAGTCCCTGGGAAGTGTGTAAATAGATGATGATATTGATGTACTTGTTTTTATCCTACAGGTGCTTTGGTCCACCTTGTTGTCTAACGAGGGGCATACACGCGATGGGTCGTGAGAGGACTGCTCTTGGATTTTTTTTCGACAGTATCCTAGTGCTTCACGTCGTTAGTGTACGCTTGACCTGGACCATTTGATGGGCAACACGACAGTTCAGTGACTATCGCTGTGCTGTGCAGATACATGGATTTGAGCTTGTGTCTGTGGGAGTTTGCGCATTCTCCCCGTGCTTGCATGAGTTTTCTCCGGTTTTCTCCCACTTCCCAAAGACATGCTGTTAGGCTAATTGGGAAAACAAATTCTCCCTAAATTGTCTCAAATTTGGTTTTTAATCCATAGATCTATAAACATAGACAGGGATCACGGGTGGAGGTGGGAATATCGGGGTGGCGGCGCGGACTCATTGGGCCGAAGGACCTGTTTCCTGTGCTGTTTTGTTCTTTGTTCTTTGTTCTCTGATATATTGATATCATTCCTCAAACGTATGTCATGAACCAAGACTGAAAGTATTCTTCATCTCCTAAGGGCCAGACCTTAAGTCTTGTTTCTTGGAACATATAGGTTTTTTAACCATTAGACAGCTGCTGTGTGAAAGCATTATTTCAGACCTACAAGGACCTTTCATAAAAGCAAGATACTGTAGATATTAGAAATCTGAAAAAAAAGTGCTGGAAAAATTCAGCAGGTATGGCAGCATCTGTGGAGAGAGAAAAATAAGCCCTGATTTTTGCTCCCAGGTCAGATGTGTAGAGACAGGAGGATTCCTGGCTATGTGAACCCAACCTTTTAAAAGGGCTATCTTCAGTTGAGGGAGATAAGCTGGATTTGAAGTTGAGGCAGGTGAGACCACAGGTGTTGAGGAGTCAAAGGTGGGCCTGGGGCAGGTCAGGCAACTCAGGTCAACATAAAAAACGTCCCTTCTGGGCTGCCAATCTGAGTAGTAATTCCTGATGGCTACACATCCCAAGCCTTGGAGGAAATGCTAATGAGTGATCAGATGAGTGTCAAAGCTGTAAATGTTCACTACATGTTAGACTATCCTGGAACAGATTGTTTATCATGAGCTTTTTCTCTGGGCAAATAATCTTTGCTGCTTCCTAATCAAATGTGTGGAATTAAACCACTGAATGGATTCTCAAGACACAGCCATGTCCATGGCATTGCAATTGCCATCACTATATGATATAGATAATATGCATTGATTTCTTACTCTGACTAGACTATTTCATAAATTTGAGTCAAATCATTGATAAAGCAGAGTGTTGTTCGCTGTTAGTGGGGGTCTTCCAATGAGGTGGTAATTATACTCAGGAAGCCAATGTCACAGTATGATGATAAAATTTTATTAAAGTTCAGTGATCAATGAGAGAAATTATATAGATGGTCTCAGATTACAGACTACCCAGATAGCTCAAATAAGTATCTAAGAAAAACCAATCCGTGTGTCTTAATATCTATTGTCAGTGGCTCTGACATCCATCATTATGAATTGTTTCAAAAGATCAGTCATAGCATGAATCAATTCCAGCCTCCCGGACTTTCTGGATCCATATAGTTTGCCTACCACCACAACAGGTCCACAGTAGATGCCATCTCCCTAGCCCTGCACTCAATCTTGAACACCTAGATTATAAGGATACCTATGTCAGACTCCTATTTATTGACCGCAACTCAGCCTTCAACACTATTATTCCCACGAAACTCATCTGCAAACTCTGTGGCCTGGACCTTGACACCTCCCTTGGTGACCGGATCCTGAACTTCCTAATTCACAGACCACAATAAGGATAGGCAACAACACCTCCTCCACAATCATCCTCATCACCGGTGCCTCAGAAGGCTGTATTCTCAGCCCCCTACTAAAGTCCTTCTATGACTGTGTGATTAAATTCCCCTCCAATTCGATTTTCAAGTTTGTTGACAACACTACCGTAGTGGGTCAGATTTCAAACAATGATGAGACAGAGTACAGGAACGAGATAGGGAATCTGGTGAATCTGGTGCAGCAACAATAATCTCTCCCTCAATGTCAACAAAATGAAGGAGATTTTCACTGATTTCAGGAAGTGTAAGGGAGAACGTGCCCCTGTCTACATCAATGGGGACGAAGTAAAAAGGGCCAAGAGCTTCAAGTTTTTAGGTATCCAGATCACCAATAACTTGTCCTGGTCCCTCCATGCCGACACTATAGTTAAGAAAGCCCACCAATGCCTTTATTTTCTCAGAAGGCTAAGAAAATTTGGCATGTCAGCTACGACTCTCACCAACTTTTACAGATGCACCATAGAAAGCATTCTTTCTGGTTGTATCACAGCTTGGTAAGGTTCCTGCTCTGCCCAATACTGCAAGGATCTACAAAATGTCAGGAATGTAATCCAATCCATAATGCAAAATAGCTCCCAATTCAATGACTCTGCATACACTTCCCCCTGCCTCGGCAAAGCAGCTAGCATAATTAAGGACCCCAAGCAGCCCAGACATTCTCTCTTCCACCTTTTCCTTTGGGAAAAAGATACAAAAGTCAGGAGTCACATACCATCCAACTGAAGAACAGCTTCTTCCCTGCTGCTGTCAGACTTTTGAATGGACTTATCTTGCATTAATTTGATCTTTCTCTACACCCTAGTTATGATTGTAACATTACATTCTACACTCTCTTGTTTCCTTCTCTATGAATGATATGTTTTGTCTGTATAGTGTGTGAGAAACAATACTTTTCATTGTATGGCGATACATATGAAAATAATAAATCAAATCAAAAAATTCTAATGTTATCAGTAAAAAATAGGGCAGTTATACATTTTCTTAATCCAATTCTCTGCCTTACATTAATTTAAAAGTAATTTCATTTAATGTCCATACCTCAATATAAATCTTTGTCAGATACTTCAGCCAATTGCTTTGTACCTTCCAGCATAATGGTTTTTATTTATCCATTACAAATCAGACATTTCCCACCTTGGCTAAAGCTACTACCTTGTTGTCTGGTTATGGTAAATGCAATTGTAAAAGTCAAAGTGGAAGTCCTGTCCAGCTCACTGTCGAGCTGAATAAACATGTCTCCCTGCATCTAGGTTCATGCCTAATCTACGTCTGGGTTGTGAATCAATTTATTCATAAAATTGCAAAATATATTCCCTCATAATGGTCTCCCAGATATGTTAACTAAGGGTTCCCAGGTCTTTGGCTCTAAACTATTCAACTTTCCTATTATGTCTTTTGGTGCCTTGCATTGACTACAAGTATAACCACGGTAAAATTCTTTGAAATGCATTTAAAATATCGACTTATATGTCTTAAAATCATAGTTACTTGTTTTAATTCTCTTACTACATTCACATGTGAGTAAGGTATCATTCCTCTTCCTATTGTTACTCTGTCAGTGTTTATATTCTGTCTAAGAGAAATCGAAAATAATCGCTTTCATTTGCAAACAACAATGATTCACAAAGAGTTAGTTTGGAGAGAAAGCTCAAAAAATTATTTAAGTAATCTGCTGAAGTTTCTAAGTTTTGAAAAAAAATCAAAACTGTGCTGGCAAAGAATTGTCAAGACCAGGTTGTTCTCAAAATATAAAAATAAGTCTGACATTTAGCAGCAATTCAATGTGAACTTGTAAAAATGTTTGAGTTTAAAATGTTCTGTTAAAATTCAGATTAATGACATATTTCACACATTTCTTTCAACATTCACTTAGTGAATTCAGAAATTGAAAAATTGTTTAAAGCGATAAAGGATAAATAAAAGGTACAGGAAGGATTCAGTTTCTTTTCTGGAGGTTGTAGCTTGTCTTTTTTTTCATGTATTTTATTTTCTAAAACAAGTTGTCTCTTACAAAACACTAAGAAGGTTTTGGAATAATTGTAATTTAGTCCAAAATTTGAGTGAAGTTTGAAGATTTAACAAATTTAAAATGGAATTTTGTTCCTGACCAGGAAAGATTTTTTAAAATGGGATAAAAAGGTGCAATTGCATACCGATTTTCTTCCATCCATTGAACCCACCGCCACCCCCCTTACCCCTCGCCCCGCTGCGCCCCACCCTTCAGACAAGCCACAGAGATCATTGTACTGATAGATTTTTTTTATTCCTCGCACAATGAAATTATTCATCATACAAACTTCAGATTACTGATGTATGTTGTTCATTTTGAGGTTTCTAAATTTACAGATATGATTGGAGGTATTAACTCATTAGGTTAAAAGGCTGAAGGTGAGAAGACTAATTTATCACCTTACCGATTGAACACTGATTCTATGAGATATCTGCTCTTGTTTTTACCTCCCATAAAACATCAATGTATGCCCACATACTTGATGCTGTGCTGTTGCACATCCCAGATGAGATGAATAAGATGACAGCTTTCGCTTGGAGATATTTGTGTCTTTGCCAATGAAGTTTTTAAGAGAATGGAATTGATAATCTGGTCACCGCCTGAGACATTGGGTCAGTACATGAGGAGATGACCTCAGATCTTGAGACAGAGAATCCTTTGTTCTTTTGAGGAGATTATCAGAAAGAGAGGAAGAATTGTCAAAGGATGCATCCTTTTAAAGACTGTACAATCCTGGATGATGAAATTGATTGATTTAAAAGACACTGAACAATCCCTACAGAGTTGAGATTATCACCGAGCATGTTGAAAGAACACTACCTGAATAGAAAAATTGTTAAAAACACACTAGAGATCATATCCAACTGATAAGAATATGTGTGAAGATGACTTAAGAATGTGAGATTCCAGCAAAGGATTAAAGAAGGAATTGGAACACTTGATGTCAGGGGGCAAAAGCAATTTGTAAGTTGTGAACTAACATGTAAGAATACGTGGTGCAGCTGCAATGAAAAACAGGTTCCAGACTTGCTCAGTTACTTGAAAAAGAGGGTGAGATGAAATATGGCCTGATGAGTATGGAAACAGTTTTAATTGACTGGGACATTGACACATGGGGTGAAAACATAAGCCTGCGTTTGCAATCCAGGCTCGGTCGCAGTTCTCACCAGTGAGAACGCAACTTCAGATCTTCCCCATTTCTCCCCAGCAATATCATCAGGTTCAGGCCCATAGCGGGCATGAAACTGTTTTGCAGGCATTAGCATGCATTTTAATCTTATTAACCCATTCCCTCCCCCACTGGGATATTGATGTGTCATCATGGCAGCATGGTTCACAACAGATTCACACAAACGTAAGATCATAAGAACAGAAGAAACAGAAGTAGGCCATTCGGCCCCTCAAGCCTGATCCACCATTCAATAGGATCATGGGTGATCCGACATTCCTCACATCCACCCAATTCCCCATATTCCATGATTCCCTTACTGATCCAAAATCCAAGTATCTTGGCCTTAAATACACACAAGGACTCTGTCCCCACAGCTCTCCATGGAAAGGAGTTCTCAAGAATCACAATCTTCTGAGAGATGAAATTCCTCCTCATTGCAGTTTTAAATCAGTGCCCCTTTTCTCTGAGTCTATGCCTTCTAGTCTAGATTCTCCCATGAGGAGAAACATCCTTTCAGCATTTACCCTGTCAAGCCTCTTAAGAATCCAATGTTTCAATGAGATCATCTCCCATCCTGTGAAGATGTAACCAGTAGAGTTGACTGGGAAGAATGAGTGAATTTATTTAGACTTTCAGAAGGCTTACAACAAGGTCTCACATACATACTATTATGTAAAGTTAAAGCACATGGGATGGGAGATAATATCTTCAGATGGATAGAAAGCAGATAGGAAGCAAAGAGTGGTCATGGAAGTTTTTTTCTGACTGGAAGTCAGTGACTAGTGGGAGTCTGCAGGGATCTGTGCTAGGACTCCAACTGTTCACATCATATATTAATGATTTGGAAGAGGGAATTGAATGTATTATCTCCAGATTTGCAGATGATATAAAGTTGGGTGGGAGGGTAAGGTGTGAGAGGGATACAGAGATGTTTCAGTGTGATTTGGACAGACTGAATATGTCCAAATGTGGATAATGTGAAGTTATCGCTTTGGTAACAATATTAGGAGGGCATATCATTACTTGAAAGGATGTAAATTGAAAGAAGTGGATGCTTAATGAGACCTTGGAGTCATCATGTATCAGTAGCTGAAAATAAGCATGCAGGTACAGCAGGCAGTAAGGAAGGCAAATAAGTAGCATGTTGGCCTTCATAGTGAGAAGATTTGAGTATAGGGATAGAAATGTTTTGCTGCAATATAGGGCATTAGTGAGGCCACACCTGGAATATTGTATGCAGTTTTGTCCTTATCTGAGGAAGGATATCCTTGCTATAGAGAGAACACAACAAAGGTTTCCAAGGCTGATTCCTGGGATGGCAGGAGAAATTAAATCAGTTAGGATTATATTCACTGGAGTTTAGAAGAGTGAGAGGGAATCTCATAGAAACCTATAAAATTCTCACAGAACTAGATAGGGTAGATTCAGAAAGAAAACTCCTAATGGCGATGGAGTTCAGAACTAGGGTTCATAGTTTGAGGATAAGGGATAAACCTTTTAGAGCTTCACTCAGAGGGCGGTTAATGTGTGGAATTCAGTACCACAGAATGTAGTTCTGTGATTTCAAGAATAAATTAGATATTGCTCTATGGGCTAAAGGTCCTGGTGCCCCCATGTTGGTGGGCTTCTCTAGTTAAGAAAGCCTACCAACACTTCTACTTTCTCAGAAGACTAAGGAAATTTCAGCTACAACTCTCACCAACTTTACAGATGCAGCATAGAAAGCACTCTTTCTTATTGTATCATAGCTTGGTATGACTCCTGCTCTGCTTGAGACAGCAAGGAACTACAAAAGGTCATGACTGTAGCCCAATCCATTACGCAGATCAGCTTCCATCTATCGATTTTTGTCTACACTTCCTGCTGCCTCAACAAAGCAGCCACCATAAGTAAGGACCCCACACACCCCGGACATTCTCTCTTCCACCATCTTCTGTCGGGAAAAAGATACAAAAATCTGAGATCACATACCAATTGACTCAAAGCACAGCTTCTTCTCTGCTGCTGTCAGACTTTTGAACGGACCTATCCAGTTGATATTTCTCTACACCCTTGCAATGACTATAACCCTTTCGTTTCCTTCTCAATGAATGGTATGCTTTGCCCCTGTGTGTTGCAGCTTTCTGCGTTTTCTCTCCATTTAATTAATACCCTGTTCTTGTTCTCCCTACCATAGAACCATAAAAAAGTTATAGCACCGAAGGAGGTTGTTCGGCCTATCTTGTCCAGGTCAGCCTGAGGCCATCCAGGTGCCCTTTCTAATTCCACCTTCCTGCATCCTGCCAATTGATCGCCCTGTAGCTTACAGCACTTAAAGTGCAAAATGAATAACTTTGCATTTTCCCATATTATACTCCATTTACCAAATGTTTGTCCACTTACTTAATCTATTAATATCTTTGTGAACTGTTTATATCCCTCCAATACCATGGGCTCTTATCTTATGACTTAAAATAAATGTGCAGTACCTTGTCTTAATATCCTCTGCATCATTTGTCCTCCAGCTTCAGCAAACTGCTCCCACCCAGTAATGGATTATGTACTTGTTCTGTTTAATTATTTAATGTATTATATTATAGTTAATGTATTATATTTGTTTATTGCTAAATTATCTTACAATTCCTCATGATTAGTTGACTGCCCATTTAGGTATCGGTGGTCCCCAAACCCCAAAATCTTACAACTTAAGAGTCCAAAGACACTAAGCACTAGCACAATTCTGGTATCTTCCATTTTCCATCTCAGCATGCCTTTAAGAGAGGTTCAATGATCTGACTCCATGACTAGATGCTGGTCAGCAAATGCATCTGAAGCACTGTAGTGTTGCACTTTGGCCTAAGTATGGATACTGCAGCTTGATAAGTATTATCCAGTTCATATCAGACATCTGCTGTTGTCACTACATTGGCTGTGTTGTCATTTCCCAGTGTCACAGGATGACATTTATGTGAAATTGTGAAATTTATAGAGGTATTTGTAAGCCAGAACTGACGTATATGATGGCACCTATGGAGAAAGAATAGAACTATCATTTTGCATCTGGGTGATTTTTCATCAGTTTGCCCTTTGCAGAATTTTCTTTTTTTGTTTCAGATTTCAACATCACAGTAATTTGCTTTAATCTGAGCAACTGTTTCTACATCCTGGTTGGAAATTAATGATTCACTTGGAAGAAGATCGGGAAGTTGTGGGGTAGTGCATATAATCACCCTGATGATTCCCCTTAATTAAATGTGGCATGGGAAGAGACCTGGACGGTCACGCTCCCAAAGACCAATTGAGACCAGTGCTGGGATTCAATTAGAGACAATCAGAGCCTATACTAACTAGATCACCTCCAGCCTGGTAGTGGTGTCCTCCCTGTTTCCAACAGAGGTATCCACCAGCAGAAAGGACTATACACAGGGAAATACAATCCCCTGCCCTCCTTCTTGGACCCCGGCCATCTGGCCCCAGTATGTTTTCTGGAGTCCAGCAATGATCTCCATCACTTCCTGCAATATCAGTAGTAACCACTACTCTTGGTGGTGCTCCTGGTACTGAAAAACAGTCCAGCAGATTTCAGAGACAAGAAATTCCCTTTGCAGGAGTCAGGAACTCCATAGACAGTCAGCAGGCAGTCTAATTGGTATTGAATCCCAGCAAAATTCCAACACAAAGGAGGTGATAGCTTTGCTTGGCAGCTTAATTGGCAAGCATCAGGGAGCTGAGGGAGCTGTTGAAGTCAATTTTTGTCTCTGCAAGTCTGTGGATGGCAATCTACATTTAGAACAGCCAACAAGGTTTCATTTGTCTCCAGTCAATGAGAAAGGGTCTAAGATTTTAGGCTGACACATTGGAACAGAATCAGGCCGCTTAGCCACTCAAAGCTATTGTTTTGTAAATCATGGCTGATCTGAACACAGGGAAGATTAGTGCCTGTTAGTTCAGGAACATTATGAGCAACTTTAGTCCATAGTTTGTGCATTGGTATTATCTGATATGACACAATGACCAGTGTGAAATTGTTTGAATCTTACCACAAAATTTATATCCTGTTCTATCATGATTTAAATTGAACAAATTTGTTAATCTTCAACTGACCTCATTTCACAAAAGTCCACCTTCTAAAACAACAGGAAACCATTAAAGTGATGACAAACAGCAAAGAAGTCTCCATTAACAATCCCCAACATTTAATTAGGTATCGGGTAGTAAGCACACTTGTAAGGGATCAGTTCTTTTGCTGTATTCTCATCATTTTTGTGCAGAGTAATGTATGCAAATATGTAAAACATTTATTATAAATGCAAGGCACACCATTTCTGTTTGGATAATTAACAGTTTTGCTTGATAATAATCCATCACTCTCATGAGACCACATAAACCCTACTGCGGGGGAAATGGTGGTATAGTGATTAACGTCACTGAAACTACTAATCTGGACACCCAGGCTAATACCTTGGGGACAGAGGTCAAATCCCACCATGACAGCTGGTGGAATTTAAATTTGATTAAATGCTAAATTTAGTTAATTAAAACGAGATCTGGAATTGAAAGCTAGTCCCAGTAATTGCAACAATGAAACAATCATCAGTTGTGATAAAAACCTATCTAGTTCACTAACAGTCTCTCTGGAAGGAAATCTCCTGTCCTTACCAGGTCTGGACTACATGTGACTTCAGACTCACTTCAATATAGCCAGTTCTTAGTTGCTCTCAAGGACAATTAGGGATTGGCAACAAATGCGGGCCTTGCCAGCAATACTCACATCCTGTCAACAAATGTCTGAAATATCAATTCCATGCTCAATTTAACAAAATATTTTAGTAATCCATTTTAACTGTTCTTGACACAGAGCTGTCAACATCTGAAAATGTTTAGAGCGACACAATTAAGAATGACAGATTGCAAATCTATCTGCAGACATAAAGAGCGACGTGTTCTGGAGTTTGTTTCAAGGAATGAAGCTAGGTAGGTGTAAGAAGTATCGGTGGGAGAACATTTCAATGATGGTAATCATAATTCAGTTGGCTTTTGCATCATTATTAAAAAAGATAAAGTTAGACCAAGAGTGAAAGTTCTCATTTGGAGTAAGTTTGCTTTACTTGTCTTGAGCTGTGATTCTGGAAGGTGAGTTGGAAACAGGTACTTAAGGTAAAGCAAAGTCTAAGTCAAGAAACTGGTAAGAGTTCCAAACAAATATATTTCCACAAAAACAAAGAATGGGACTATGAAATCTAGTGCCCCCTAGATGCCTTGGAGATTTGAGACATGGATATAGTAAAGGAGATGGATATGGCAAAGGAGAAATGTCAAATTCCAAGAACTCAATTCTGCAGAAAGCCTAGAGGAATATAGAAAGTACAAGGGGAAAATCAATGGGAAATTAGGACACTGAAGAGAGGGTATTAGCAAATAAAATCAAGGGCAACCAAAAATGCTTTATAAATGCGTAAAAGACCAAAAGGATAACCTAGGAAGAGACTAAAAGGATAACCTAGGAAGAGACCAAAAGGATAACCTCTGTGTGGAAATGGAAGATGCTTCTTCAATAATACTTTGAGAGGGACAATGCAGATATAGTAGGTAAGGAGGAAGTGTGAAATATTCAATAGGATAAGCACAGTGAGAGGGGAAATATTAAGAGGTTTTAGCATCTTTAAATTTTTAAGTCACCTGGCCCAGATGAAGTGTATCAGGAGCTGTTAAGGGAAGCAAGGGAAGAAAGATCATTTTCCAATCATCTCTGACTATAGTATGGTGTTAGATGACTGGGACTGCTAACACTGTTCCTTTGTTTAAAAAAGGAGAAAGGATAGATGGAATAATTACACGTCAACCTGCCTAACTGTGGGCAAAGTATTGGAAATAATTCTTGAGGATGATATCAATTATCATTTAGGGTAGTACAGATCAATCCAGGACAGTTTGCATGGATTTGTTCAAAGAATGCCATATCTGACTTGACTGAATTTTTGAGCAGATAACAAGGAAGTCAATGAGGCAGCACATTTAATGAAGTTTATATGTATAACTTGACGTGACTTGATGTGTCAAATAACTAACTAAAGAATTTATTGATAAGAAGAATTACATACGACAAATACAGGATCTCGGAGCAGGCAAAGCATGGACTCTGAAAAGATCCGTTAACCTTGGGCGGGATTTTCCAGTTTTGGATCAAGCGAGGCCAGAAAATCTCTCCCAAAATGTTTAAATGTAGGGGTAGTGATCATTAAATTTGCAGATAATAAAAACATCGGCTGATTGTGAGGAAGAAAGTTGTAGACTCCAGGAAGAGTTATTGATTATCTCTTCAGAGGCATGCCAAAAAATGAAAAATGAAATTCAATCTAGATAATTATGAGATGATACATTTGGAGAGAAGAAACAAGGCAAGGAAATACACAATAATTGGTAGGATATCAAGAAGTGCAGAGGAACAGAGACATAGAAGAAAGGTAGCACAACAGGTTGAGAAGGTTATTAAGAAGATATAAAGGTTATTTCCCTGTATTAGCTGAGATAGTTTGGAAGATTGGAAAGGTTATACTATAATTGTGTAAAACACAATAAGGCCACAGGTAGATGCTGCATGCATTTGTGGTTATCACATTTCAGGAAGGATATGATGGCACGAGAAAGATGACAGAGGAGATTTCAGAAACTATAGCCAAGTCTGAAGACATTTATTTATCGGGGTAGATTGGATAGGGTGGAGTTGTTCTTTTTAGAACAGAGGGGCTGAGGGGAGATTTAGTTGAGGTGTCTAAAATTATGAGTAGTTAGATTTGAATGGATAGGAAAGGGTCTATTTCTCTTTGAAGAGGTCGGTAGACAGGAGGCATAGATTTTATGATTAGCTAAAAGGATTACAGAGAGGTTGTGGAGTAATTATTTCACCAGAGAGAAAGGAAACTCTGGAATTCACTGTCTGAAAAGGTGATAGAAGCAGAAATGCTCATCATATTTAAAAAAATACTTGAATATGCACTTACTGAGCCAGATCTGAAAATGGGATTTGTCTGGATAGCACTTTATTGGCCAACACCTAAAAACGTACACTAATTGACTTCCTTCCGAGGTGTCTCTAATTTCTGCTCCATCAGCCTGTTCAAAGTCACCAGCAAAGTGAAAGAAGGAGCAATCAATAATGCAATTAATTGACAACTAATCATAAATGACCTGCCCATTTCACTTTCCACCAGAAACACTCAACTCCAAACTTTACAATAATCTTGCTTCAAATTGAGCATAGACACCTGAATACCAGCTGAGAGTAGCTGCCTTCAACATCAAATTTGATTAAGCATGATTGTAAAAAGCTGAAATCAAAGTAGGTCAAAGGAAGAAGCCAGCAATGGCTGGAGACCTGACCAAAGTAAGGTGGTTATTTGTGGATGGTTACTCATAGCTACATAGCACAGCATCATTCATCACAAGATTCTCCACCTAACTTTTCTTTCACCTTCCGATAGTAATTGTTTTTTTATTCAGAACTCACATGCAGCACACTGATATTAGCTATTCTATCATGACAGCAAACTCCTGCAAATATCTCAGAAGACTCTCATTAAGAATAGGCCTATCTCTTTTTGCAGCTGTTTGTACATAATTGCAGATGGCAAAATGGCACCTGAGGAGAGAAGACTCTCAAAGAGAACTTGCTCACGATCATGGACATAGAAAGAGTCAGCAGCAAAGTTGGAGGAGACATCATGTGGGATTTCTTCATAACTAATCTTTTTTGTCTTTTCTAACTCTCTCAGTCCAAGAACACTACATCAAAAGCTGGGCATTTTAGGTTTAAAAGTTCGCAGTAGGAGCTTCAACCCTCCTATTATGTACAGATGGCCACTTAAGCCCATAACCATGCTGACATAAGCTCAGATAGAGGCTGTTTTGAATTGACTTTCTAATGAGTCTCCTTATTCATTGCATTCTGCACAGGTTCTCCTATTTGGACAAACAGGACTTTAGCAATAGTTCCCAACTTCTTCACTGCCATTAATTGAGCAGCAAGAATGTACATCAGGGCTAATTAAGTCTACAAAATAAAACTGCAATTGGTGCATGTTGCCACAGTGATGGGATTTATATTCCTTTATAGGATGTGGGCATCACTGGCAAGGGCAGAATTTGTTGCTCCTTGAACTGAGTGGCCAGCTAGGCCATTTCAGAGGGCAGTTAATAATCAACCACATTGCTTTGGAACAAAAACAGAAAATGTTGGAAAATCTCAGCAGGTCTGACAACATCTGTGAGCAGAGAATAGAGCCAACATTTCGAGTCTAGATTAACTTTCATCAGAGCTAAAAGCAAAGAGAATCAGCAGAGATTTATACTATGAGAGGGGTGGTGTTGTGGAATGTGACAAAGGGAATGTAAATGAGGATTCAGAAGGCTGAGAAGGTGCCAGAAGTGTCCATTAAGTGATCAGAATGTGTGAATGGCAGAACAGATGGGTTAAGGGACTGCTTGGAGATGATGACAGTTGCCCCGAATTGGGGGAGGGGGCAAGAAGGAGACCTGGAATGGAGAAGTGAAAAAATGAAAGTGAGAAAGAAAGATAATAAGATGGATGAATGAGATGAAGCAAAAAGGAATAAAATAATTGGAAATAGGATGAAGATGGAGGAGAAATTATTGAATTCAATGTTCAGGCGATAAAGTGCTCAATTGAAGGATGAGGCGCTGTTTCTCCAGTTTGTGTTGGTGTTCAGTAGAATATTGCAAAAGGCCAAGGAAGGACATGTGGACAGCAGAGGAGGGGAGAGTTGCTTTGGGTCTGGATTCATGTATGCATTTTTATATGACAACCAACAATTGTGGTATGGTTATCAGCTTTCAATTCCAAATTGATAGAATGAATTTAAATTCCACCAGCTGCCGTGGGATTTGAATCCAGGAACCCAGTGTATTAGCCTGGGCTTCTTGGTTACTGGTCCAGTGAAATTATAACAACACTACCATCACTGACCCCTGGAACTGGAACACTCCGTGCTATTTAAATCCTACTTCAGAATATGTCTCTCCAGAGGCTTGAGAGCATAATCTAGGCATTCAGTGTAAAACTGGGGCAAGTTCTTAGAAACATCTAAATGATGTTAAACTTCGTCTGCTATCTCAGGTATATTAAAAATTCTACAACAATTTCTGAAGAAGAGCTGAAAGTTCACCCAGTGTCTTTGCCAACATTTACCTCTCAACCAACATGACTGAAAATAGATGACCTAGTCACTTGCTATATGCAAATTGTAGGTCTGATGTTTCTCTGCATTACAACAGCAAGTACGTGTAAAAGGTACTGTGAAAATCATACAAATGCAAATTCTTTTTTTATGCCGTATATTACTCTGTAGCCAGACTACAGAGATTTGTGTGGTCCAGCTACATGACAGTTGGCAGAGATTCTTGCTGATGTTATATGAGAACTTCGTTAAGACTTCAATAATTGCTGACATTCAACAGTCTCATGGTTTGGGAAAACACATTGAGGCTCCTTCCTAATATTGGCAAAAAGCAAAAACAGTAGCTATAAGAGAGAGATAAGGATGAGAATATCATCTGCACCAAAATCTTAATGATCCTACCAGTCCTAGGAGAGGCCTAGTGGTATTATCATTAGATGCATAATCCTGAAACTCAGCTAACGTTCTGGTGACCAGGGTTCAAATGCTGCCACGGCAGGTGGTGAAATATGATTTCAATAAAAAAACTTGGAATTAAGAATCTACTGATGACCATGAAACTATTGTTGATTGTCAGAAAAATCCATCTGGTTCACTAATGTCCTTTAGGAAATCTGTTGTCCTTAACTGATCTGACCTACATGTGATTCCTAAGCCACAGCAGTGTGATTGATTCTCAGCTGCCTTCTGAAATGGCCGAGAAAACCATCAGCTATATCAATCGCTATAAAGCAATGCAGTGTTTCAAGAAGGCAGCTCACCACCACCAAGCACCACTAGAGATGGGCATTAAAGCTGGCCCACCAGTAAAGCCCAGGTCCCATGAATGAATGAAAAAAAAGTCCCATTTTCCAGTAAAATAAAGTTTGGCACAATGTTTGGGCTTTCTGCAACTATTTACTCCTAACCAATAAAAATAAACTTTCAGTATGGAAATGCTGGCTCCCCACAGACAACTGTCTAACAATCCATCAAAAACCTGTATGCTCAATTTGCAGAGAGGCTGAAAATAAGGTCAGAGGGGACCTGAAATAACAAAAGACAAACATTATCTCTGACATAACTTCTGTTCTTGTTGTCAGTGCTTTTTTTCAGTTTATAAAAATGCGGTAATCAATTCCTTTTGCTGTTTCTGATAAACCCACACTCCCAAATGCATTGCTGCTTTTCCGGGACTGCCAAAAGAGCCAATGCTGTAGATTATTATCAAGTTCATCCTGCAGTATCATCAACAGAGTTTGTTCCTGTATGTTATTTTGAAGCAAGTGAAATATTAACTTCACACCATTGTGGGCTATATCATTTTCATTATAACACCTAGGATAATCCAAAAACCTTCTGAGTGCATCCCTAGTTAGAGATTAGAGATTAGATTAGAGATTAGAGCAACACAGCACGGGAAACAGGCCCTTCGGCCCAACGAGCCCGCGCTGCTGTCATAACTATATAGTAACAATTCCATTATCCTATTCTAATTTTAGGTTATTCGTAATATGGAAGAGTCTCAATGTAGGGACAATTTGTTTCCCAATCAGCCTAAGAGCGAATTTTTTGGGATGTGGGAGGAAACCGGAGCGCCCGGAGAAAACCCACGCAACCACGGGGAGAACGCGCAAACTCCCGCAGACACCGGTCCAATTCCAAGTGTCTGCACAGCTACAGCGATAGTCACTGAGCTGTCATGGTGCCCTTCAGATGGTCAGATAAAGCACTCATTTACGACATGAAGCACCAGGCAACGCATGAATCAACATCCAAGAGCTGTCCTCGCACCACCTGCCGAATGCATGCTCCTTGTTGGTCAAGTATGGACCGAATTACCTGTGGAAAAAAAAGCCATAGTTAAACAGTCCTACTGTATCCCTCTATCTGCATAACGCTCATGTGGCTGTCCAAGAGACCCTTAAACAGCCCTAGCATGCCTGCTCCCACCACCTTACTCGGCAGTGCATTCCACACCCCCACTACCCTTTGTGTGAAAAACTGCCCTCTAATATTGGTCTTATACATAGCCCCCCTCACCCTAAGGCCATGACCCCTCATCCTATCCATTTCTGAAGGTGGAAAAATTTTACCACCATTTACTCTATCTATACCCCTTATAATCTTATACATCTCTATTAGATCCCCTCTAAGCTGACATCTTTCAAGGGAAAACAACCCCAGACTATTTAATCATTCCTCATAAGACAGTCCTTCCATACCAGGCAGCATCCTGGTAAACCTCCTCTGCACTCTCTCCAAGGACTCCACATCCTTCTGATAGTACGGCGACCAGAACTGGACGCAGTATTCCAAGTGAGGCCTAACCAACGTTTTATACAATTGCAACATCAAACTCCTACTCTTGTATTCTATACCCTTTTCTATGAAAGCTAACATACTATACGCTTTCTTTATCACCTTCTCCACCTGTGAGGACACCTTCAGAGAATTGTGAACCTACACCCCCAAGTCTCTCTGCGTCTCTATGCTCCGTATAGTTTTACCTTTTATCCTATAACTCTCTTCTACATTTTTTCGGCCAAAATGCATCACCTCGCATTTATCCGGATTAAATTCCATTTGCCATCTATCTGCCCAGTCTACCAACCTATCTATGTCCTGTTGTATTGCCTGGCACTGCTCCTCTGTACCCGCCAATCCAAGCATCAGTTGATGAAGGACATGCTGTTGATGTCGTCTACATGGATTTCAGTCAGGCATTTGACAAGGTTCCTCATGGTAGACTGATAGAGAAGATGAAGGCGCATGGGATACAGGGCCGGGTATGTAGATGGGTCGAGAACTGGCTCGGGAGTAGGAGACAGAGGGTAGTAGTGGAAGGCTCTTTTTCCGACTGGAAGCCTGTCACTAGTGGAGTGCCACAAGGCTCAGTACTAGGTCCTCTTCTATTTGTGGTCTACATAAACGACTTGGAAGTTGGGGTAGGTGGTGAGATCAGCAAATTTGCTGATGACACTAAGATGCTTGTTAGGCAAGTTAGGCAAGTCTTAATATATTAACGATACTAGGAAGCAAATTTCAGAACAGCCACTGTAATGAATCAGTTGAAAAATAATGTGATGCAGATTTATAGTAGTATAATTAATGTTATTCTCTATGAAGTTCCTGTGCAATTTGAAATATACAAAAATATACAAATTACAATGGTGGAAAAACTGCGCTCATGCCAGGAGTGGAAAATACTACCCAAGGTCAACAAACCTTTGCATGGTCTGCATCTCCCTCGCCACGATTCCCATGGAAAATTCTGCCTGGTATTTCATTTTATTCTTTCAAGCGATGTGGGCATCAACACCTAGGCCAAAATTTATTGCCCATTCCTAATTTCCTTTACAAGGAGTGGTTAGCTGCCTTCTTGAACTACAATCTATATGGTATAGGAGTACCAGGATTTGACATAGTGACAGGAAAGGAATGGCAATATATTTCCAAGTCAAGATGAGGCAAGGCTTTGATGAGAACTTCCAGGTGATGAAGTTCCCATGTAACTATTATCCTTGTCTTTTGAGATGGTAGTGATCATGTGTTTAGAAGGTGCTGCCTAAGGAGCCTTGGTGAGTTACTTCAGTGCAACTTGTAGGTGGTACACACTGCTGCCACTGTGTGGAGGGAATGAATGTTTATAGAAGGCGTGTCAAACAAACAGGCTGCTTTGTCCTGGATGGCATCGAGCCTCATGACTGTGGTTGGAGCTGCACTCATCTAGGCAAGTGAAGAGTAGGGGTCTGTTTTGGGGCCCCTGCTGTTTGTAATTTTTATAAATGATCTGGATGAGGGTATTGAGGGATGGATCAGTAAATTTGCAGATGATACTAAAGTTGGTGGAGTGTAGATAGTGAAGAGGGGTGTTTTAGTTTACAGAGTGACTTGGACAAGTTGAAGAGCTGGGCCGAGAGGTGGCAAATGGAGTTTAATGTGGAAAAGTGTGAGGTAATGCACTTTGGCAGGAACAATAAATGTGTAGAGTATAGGGCTAATGGTAGGGCTCTTAATAGTGTTGAGGAACAGAAGGATCTTGGTGTATGTGTCAATAGATCCTGAAAGTAGGCAGTCAAGTGGATAAAGTTGTTAAGAAGGCATAGGGAGTCTTAGCTTTTATTGGTAGGGGGAGTGAATTTAGGAGCCGCAGCATCATGTTGCAACTGTACAAAACTCTAGTGCGGCCGCACGTGGAGTATTGTGTGCAGTTCTGGTCCCCACATTATAAGAAAGATGTGGAGGCATTGGAGAGGGTACAGGGGAGGTTTACCAGGATGTTGCCTGGTATGGAGGGCAGGTCTTATGAAGAGAGGCTGAGGAATTTGAGGTTGTTTTCATTAGAAAGGAAGCGGCTAAGAGGGGACCTAATCGAAACATATAAGATGATTAGAGGTTTAGATAGGGTGGACATGATAGCCTTTTTCCTAGGATGGAGAAAGCTAGCACGAGGGGACACAGCTTTAATTTAAGGGGTATGAGTTATAGGACGGATATCAGAGGTAGGTTCTTTACTCAAAGAGTGATTAGGGAGTGGAATGCCCTGCCTGCAGCTGTTGTAGATGCGCCAATTTTGGTGGCGTTTAAGAGGTTAGTTGATAAGTATATGGAAGAGAAGGGAATGGTTTAGTGAGGAGGGGCATTGCTTTTTATTTTGGTCGGCACAACATCGAAGGCCGAAGGGCCTGTTCTGTGCTGTATTGTTCTATGTTCTATGTTCTATGTTCTATGTATCTCATCAAACTCCCGACCTGCACCTTGTGAATGATGGACAGACTTTGGGGAGTCTGGAGGTGAGTTACTTGCCACAGAATTCCCTGCCTCTGAACTGCTCTTGTAGCTACAATATTTATATGGCTAGTCCTGTTCAGTTTATGGTCAATGGTAACCCCTAGGATAGTAAGGGATTCAGCGATGGTAATGCCATTGAATGTCAAAGGGGTTGTTGGCAGGCAAGGTAGTGGAATAGAAGATACAAACAGCAGTTTTGCTTCTGGTATTTAATTCCAACCTGAATCGCACATCTGTCAGAGAAAAAAACAACAATCTGATAGTTTAGCCGCTTGGAACTATGCTCCCTGAAAACTGGCCATCTGCTTTGCTATTCCCATCAATCATGCTTGGGGGAGATAGCGTGGGTGAGGATTAAATCCCTCGGCTGCTGCTGCCACAGTGTGCTGCTGTTGTAGCTTGAAAACATTAATATTTTCATTACAATATTCACTTGCTTTATTAGAACTGGGACCTGTTGTTGAAAATGTTTGCAATAAATAGAAGAATAATATGTTACAGCACAGATATAGGCCATTGGCTTATTTCACTTCTGTCAGCTCTCAAAAGAACTCAGTGCCATTTCCCTATCTTTCTTCCAGCTACTTAATCATTTTCATTCTGAGATATTTATCCACTTCTCGTTTCAAATAATTTTACATTCTTCATCCACTATAACATCTGGCAGGCTATTGCATGTCAAAATAACCTGCTGCACAAAAACACCTGTGGTGAAACTACTTTGATTTACAATATCTCACTTATATGCAACTCATTTCCAAATCTTTTCTGTAGAAATTTTTCAGAAACTCTCTAAATGTAGATTCATCTTCTGGTGCAGTAACATTTGCCCATACTAATTGGCTTAACTCATATTAAAGAACAATGTGGTGACTGCTGGCATCTGGTGTGTGGTAAAGGTCTGTATGCATTTATTCCAGTGAATATTAATGGATGGAGAAGTAAATAAACTGTGCATAGTTCTACACAGTTACTTCCATCATTGTATAATAAACAACAGACTGAGGGAAAGTTAAAGATAATAATCTTTTGAAATCAATTTAATATAAAAGAAAAAACATGGTCCGTACAAATGATAGTCGATGTAGAAAGAGTAAGCAAATGTAAATGTAAACAAATCATTTCTGGAAGGAAGTAGCAGGCAGAAACTTGATTCTCTATGAGAGGATTCCTTAACCTTTTGAATCCAGCTTCAGCGAGGATCACACAAGGCTTCCATCTTTTCTGTTTCCTACCAGGGGCTCAGTGCATAAGGAACCAACCAACTCCATCATCCACCATGTAACATTATAAAGATCTTTCTCTTACGCAAAATTATAGAATGGACTGTTTAAACATTTATACTGGTTGTCAGTAAATGGTGGAGTTAATTAGTTATGTAAGGTTTATCTTTCCCTAGAGTGTAATGATGGAATGAATTAAACTACTAAAATCAGAATGTACATTGATATTATTCTTAAAAGCAATACTATGGATAACAGTAATTGTGAGTAAACTAAAGTGCACTGTATGATTACATTCACCGCTGATCAATAAAATGGGGGAGTAATTAGTAAAACAGAAAAATGATGGCATTCAGAATACCTAGCTGAATTAAATAGTACATAAACATACTAATTCATCCTTTGATCATCAAAGGGAAGGAAGTGGGAAGCTGTTGCTACAAGCTGAAAGAATAAAGTAATGAATACAGCTGGAGTCCATTAATATTTTCTTTTTTGTAAGTATGTCCTGCAAAGCCAATAGAAAATCTATCAGTGTTAACAGTCATTGCCACTTAAGTTCCAGCTGTTTTAAAGAACATGGTGATTCTTCTGCTCTCGCTAGTGGTGAACTTGGTGCCAGGAAAGGCATTAAATAAGCAGAACTGGAATGTCAAGAGACAATGGTTAGATCCTCTCTTATTGGAGATGGTCATTGCCTGGCATTTGTGTGACATGAATGCTACTTGCCACTTGTCAACCCAAGCTTGAAACTGTCCAGGTCTTGCTGCAATTAGCCATGGACTGCTTCAGTATCCATGGAGTTGCAAATGGTGCTGAACAATCATCAGCAAACATCACAACCTCTGACCTTATGATGGAATGAAGCAGCTGAAGGTGTTTGGGCCAAGGAATTTCCCTGCAGGCATCCTGCATTGATGTCCTGGAGATAAGATGATTGACCTCCAACCTTCTGAGGATTGAGAGGGAATTCCTTAATCATGGACACTTAAGGAAGTGGGAAGGACCACCCCCTGACCTTCCTGCTGACCCTGCTGCACCCATCTTATCATGAAACCTCAAAACCATTCCTTCTCACCCTCAAACCCAACCCCTAACACTTAACTGTGGCCTGGATCGCTCCGTAGCATCCATGTTTTCCTTAGTGACGCTGCTAAGCAAGAGAGTTGCCGGCTTCAGATTGGCCAGCAGCTCTCTGTAGGTGACCCCTGTGGTCTTGTTTCCAGGGTAAAGGCTGTCACTGATTTCCACAGTGGGCCTTCCTGAAAATAGACAGTGCAGATCTCTCGCTGCCTCCTCAGTGGCTAACAATATCCACCAATGCTTCAGGAAGGCTCCTCCCAATATTAGCTTTCTCCTTGATGCATTTGTCACAACGAATTCACTTCGAAAACTTATTATTCTTATAAATAATTAGTAAAATATAGAGATCCAAAAAAGGAAAATTTTCAGAGGCAAATTCAACAATACAATCAGCAGTATCCAACCAAACTGAAAGGTCAGTATACAGCTGTGATTGTTTGACCTCCAAGAATAGTGCAATGGAACTAAAATAAAAATACTGCACACATTTTAGCATGAATTTTTTTAAGGCAAGTCTGGTTACAGCCCTCTGCAAATCAGTTACAATATCTTTTTTTTAATTCATTTGTTGGACATGGGCGTGGCTGGCTGGCTGGCCAGCATTTATTGTCCATCCCTAGTTGCCCTTGAGAAGATGGTGGTGAGCTGCCTTCTTTAATTGCTGTAGTCCTCATGCTATGGGTTGACCCACAATGCCATTAGGGAGGGAATTCCAGGATTTTGACCTAGTGACCGTGACAGAACAGGAATATATTTCCAAGTAGGGATGGCTTGGAGGGAAACTTGCAGATGGTTCCCATGTATCTGCTGCCTTTGTCCTTCTAGTTGGAAGTGGTCATGGGTTTGAAAGGTGCTGTCTAAGGGCTCTTTGGTGGATTGCTGCAGTGCCTCTTGTAGATAGTACTGCTGCTACTGAACATTGGTGGTGGCGGGAGTTAATTTTTGCAGATGAGGTGCCAATCAAGTGGGTTGCTTTGTCCTGGATAGTGTCAAACTTCTTCAGTGTGTTTGGAGCTGTATCCATCTAGGCAAGTGGAAAGCATTCCATCATATTCCTGGCTTGTGCCTTATAGATTATAGACTGTAAGACAGGAAGTGTTACTTACTGCATTTCCTAGCCTCTGACCTGTTCTTGTCGCCATTGTGTTTATGTGGTGAGTCCAGTTGAGTTTCTGGTCAATGGTAATCCCAAGGATATTGATAGTGGGAAATTCAGTGACAGTAACACAGTTGAATGTCAAAGTGCGGTGATTAGAGTGTCTCTGATTGGTGATGGTCATTGCCTGGCATTTGTGTGGCACAAATGTTACTTGCCATTTATCAGCCCAAGCCTGGTGATCATCCCAATTTTGTTGCATTTGAACATGGACTGCTTCAGTATCGAAGGAGTCGTGAATGGTGTTGAACATCGTGCAATCATCAACGAAAATTCCCACTTCTGATCTTATGATGGAGTGGCTGAAGATGGTTGAGCCTAGGACACCCAGTTGTGTACCTGTAAAACTACTAGAATCTTGATAAAATTCATAACATTAATTAATACTGCAGAGACTATCGAGAAAATACTAAAAATATTTTAATCTACTGTAGCTGTTACACTACTGCAATGTAGTTGATTCCCCTTTCCAAACCCCGTACCATTTCAATAGCTGAGGACAAAATATGAATGCCAAATATAATGGAATGTCTATTACAAAGTATCCTCTTGGTTCTGTATTTCTTTTCATTCTGTCTTCATTTGTACCAATATTTTCCACTTGTAATCTTTGCCAATGGCAGATGCTGAATGTTTATAGCTACATGTTCACAGCTCTGTAAATCTCACTCATTTATTAACATTTCCAGCATGATACTAGAGTGACACAGTATTGTAGTGGTCAACACTACTGTCTCACAGCACCAGTGATCCAAGTTCAATTCTGGCCTTGTCTGTGTGAGGTTTGCATGTTCTCCCTGTATCTGTGTGGGTTTCCTCCAGGTGCTCCAGTTTCCTCCCACAGTCCAAAGATGTGCAGGTTAGTTTGATTGGTCATGCTAGATTTCCCCTTAGGTTCATACAGTTACGGGATAAGCCTGGGTATTGTTTAGCTCAGACTCAATGAGCCAAATGGCCACCTGTAGGGATAGGTAAGACCTATTCTAGCTACAACAAGTGTCTTTTCTATTATTTGTTAATTATTCTCTTTCCTCTTACACTTTGATATTTCTCCTATTTTTAATCAATTACGGACACAAATCCTTTTCATATGGAAATCTTGCACCAGACATTGCAACAATGAAGCGATTTGAATGAATGACACTCATTGACTTCTGTACACGATGCTGTGATTCAATATTGGCTCTGTATCAGATTTCACTTGCTAACTCTCTTGTGAAACACCCTATTATGTTAGACACATTATATTAGTGCAAGTTCATAGCATCGCATCATAGAATCATAGCATCCCTAGAGTGCAGAAGGAGGTCATTTGGCCTACGGAGCCTACACTGATAACAATATTACCCAGGCACTATCCCTGTAATCCTGCTAATCCCCCTGAAACTAAGAGGCACCATTCACATTCTGATCATCCTTGAGCCCCATGACGTATGTATGGGTAGACCTCCCTCCAGTTATTTTTCAACCCTCCTCCTAACTCTGGAACCCATAGTCATTGTGGAGGACCTATCTGCCTTCTCCTTGAATCCACTATGCTGGTCCCCATGCTCCCCTATGGACCTAGCCCACTTCATCTTGTATGCATGGTCATGTCCAGAGATAATCTCCCACCCACAAGAGCTTCAATTCTCCCTCCTTTGTTATATTTTCCCCGTCTACATGCTGTAGGTTCCTCCTCTGACCATGACCATCCTATCTGCTGCCTGACACAAAGCCAGCCACCTCCAGGAGCATCTGTATGGGGCACTAACCACAACCTGTATACTAAGCTGTGCATGACCTCCATTGGGTACACTGAGCTTATCCCTTACTGCACTGGGACTATTCCCTGTGTGCCATGCAAAGCAGGGTGCACAAAGTCCCAGGACTACTTTTAATCTCATCCTGATCTTTTGGCTTCAGTGCAGAGACAATGGCCCCTTTTTTCTTTCAGGGCTGAAGTTATCAACACCTCCTCCTGAATCCCTTCATGAATCTGAGTGATGCTTCCTTCCTGTGCAAGCCTTATCGCACGTATCTCAACACCCCCTTCCCCTCGAGCTCCAAACCCTCCCCTGTTTCCTTCAGCCTCATTTCCCTGTCCATAATCCCCCATCACTCCCCACCAACCATGGTAGACTGAGACTCGCAGAACCCTCTGAGAGTACCTTGTCTAAGGCCCACAGCACCCATTATGAGCACCCTGTCTAAGGCCCACAGCACCCACTGTGAACACCCTGTCTGAGACTCCCAGGTCCCACTGTGAACACCCTGTCTGAAACACATAGCACCCACTGGTACACAGTTTTCTTCTCATGTCCGGAACTGTTGCCCATATCACATGAAGTAAAACCATTGCCCGTTGACACAATTCTGAATTGAGGAATAATAGGTCCACATACTCAGAAAGAGAAGTATCGAACAACAGAATCATTCACTGGAAAGGTTACCTCAAAAAATATAAAACATGAGGCTAAGAATAGCTGACATGAAGAGTGAGCATGGAGGAGGCAACCAAGGCAGAAGAAATAAAAAAGGGAAAGTCATAAATTGCATTTGTTTAAAAGTTATTTACTAGTGGAACAAGTTGGCTTAACACTGCAATGAAGTTACTGTGAAAATCCCCTAGTTGTCACACTCCAGCACCTGTTCTGGTACACTGAGGGAGAATTTAACATGACCAATGTACCTAACCAACACATTTTTCAGATTGTGGAAGGAAACCGGTGCACCCAAAGGAAATCCACGCAAAAACAGAGAGAACGTGAAGACGCTACACAGACAGTGACCTAAATCGGGAATCAAGCCCAGATCCCTAACGCTGTGAGGCAGCAGTGCTGACCACTGCACTATTGTGCCAACCTATTGTGCAATTGTGCAGTTGGATTCAAAAGAGTCACTCAGTAATCAATGGAAAGTTTATGGTAAGCAAAATGTTGAATATGCACAATTCCTTTAATCGGGGGATGATGTGTCACTATCTCATTTATACATTTTTAAAAATGTAACGAACTTCAGGATTGAATTTGCTATGATCCATTAAAAAGCTTGCAATACATTTTGATTTTGTGAGAGATTGTACACTGGATAAGAGCAAACAACAGAATATTTTGGATCTTCTAATTCTTACTTAATTTACGCCAATGTTAGGCAACTGAAAAGAAGTTTGTTGTATGAATTTTCTGGGATTTATATTTGATTAATGTATGTTTATTCCATTTAAAAGAAGAATCCTTTAGTGTCGGTTATTAGAAAAAATGATTCAAATGCAAATATAAATGAAACATTCACACAATTACAATAAAAAATTAGCATGCCTTTTATTTCCAAATGAAAACATTCAAATTAGCAAGCGGCTTTACATATAAACCTTATCCACATGCAAATGTACATTTCTAAAGAGTTTTTAATAAGTCCAGTTGTGGAAATTCTTCCCATTTGGCAGTATTTCCAGCAGATATTGCAAACTCCCTTAATGTTTATTGCTATGTTAAAGCTTAGCTGCAAAGGTTACAAAATAATAATGGTCTGGAGATTTGGGTTCTTTAAAACTTGCAATGTTAGATAAGTACTATCTTACAGATGTAATTGAGTTTCTCAGCATAGTTAAGAAAGCCCACCAACGCCTCTACTTTCTCAGGGGGCTAAGGAAATATAGCACATTCGTTAAGATTCTCACCAATTTTTACAGATGCAACATACAAAGCATCCTTTCCAGCTGCATCACAGCTTGGTATGGCTCCTGCTCTGACCAAGACCGTAAGAAACTACAAAGGCGTGTGAATGAAGCCCAGTCCACTACGCAAACCACCCTCCCATCTATTGACTCTGTCTACACTTCCACTGCCTTGGAAAAACAGCTAGCATAATCAGTGACTCCAGACATACTCTCTTCCACCTCCTTCCATTGGAAAAAAGATACAAAAGTCTGAGAACATGTGCCAACTGACTCAAGAACAACTTCTTCCCTGCTGTCATCAGACTTTTGAATGGGCCTATCATATATTAAGCTGATCTTTCTCTGCACTGTCAGGGACTATGGCACTAAAGTAAGGTGGTGGAGGCAGGTACTCTGGAGTTATTTAAGAAATAATTAGATGGGCACATGAACAGAATGGGAAAGGAGGGGTATAGAAATCTGATTTAAAATAGGGATCATGAGCCTTGGGAGTCCCTGGGAAGTGTGTGAACAGATGATGATATTGATGTACTTGTTTTTATCTTACAGGTGCTTTGGTCCATCTTATTGTCTAACGAGGGGCATACACGCGATGGGTCGTGAGAGGGCTGCTCCTGGATTTTTTTCGAGAGTACCCTAGTGCTTCACGTCATTAATGTACGCTTGACCTGGACCATTTGATGGGCAACACGACAGCTCAGTGACTATTGCTGTGCTGTGCAGATACATGGATTTGGGCCTGTGTCTGTGGGAGTTTGCGCATTCTCTCTGTGCTTGAGTGGGTTTTCTCCGGATGCTCCGGTTTCCTCCCACATCCCAAAGATGTGCTCTTAGGCTAATTGGCAAAACAAATTCTCCCTAAATTGTCTCAAATTTGGTTTTTAATCCACAGATCAATAAACATGGACAGGGATCGCGAGTAGAGGTGGGAACATCGGGGTGGTGGCGCGGGGTTGTTGGGCCGAAGGGCCTGTTTCCCGTGCTGTTTTGTTCTTTGTTCTTTGTTCTTGTTCTATATTCTGCACCATCCCCTTTCCTTCTCCCCGTGCACTCTATGAACACTGTGTATTGTCTGTATAGTGCATAAGAAACAATACTTTTCACTGTATCCCAATACACATGACAAGAATAAATCAAATCAATCATTGTGCTATTTCTTTGTTTGCAGTATAATGAATGCTGAAAACTGGACAATTACTGTGCTTCCAAAATGTATTCATAAAGATTTTTTACGGACAGAAGGGGTCCCACCATTTTGGCAGAAAAAGAGGGCAATCTCGTTTTTGTGGGCATGGGACATGGGTAACTTTCTGTCGGCAGCAGCCAATTAAGTGGCTCCTGCTGGAGCTACCATCTCTAAGGGGGGCAGTCCAATCACAGCCCTAGGTCCAATCAGAGGGAAGGCAGCTCAGCAGTGCTACCGCTAATGGTGGTCATAGCTGAGACTGCACTGGAGGAAGAATGTGCATCAATGATTCAGAGCTATCAAAGTCAGCTAAGTGGACCCTGTGGGTGCCAGGGCCTGTGGGCGCTGGATCTGTGGACGCTGAGGCCTGTAGGAGCTGGGGCCTGTGGGAGCTGGGATTTGTGGGAGATGAGGCCTTTGGGAACTGGGGCCTGTGGGCACTGGGGCCTGTAAGAGCTGGGGCCTGTGGGAGCTGGAGCCTGTGGGACTGGGGCCAGTGGGAGCTGGGACCAGTGGGAGCTGGGATTTGTGGGACTGGGGCCTGTGGGAGCTGGGGCCTGTGGGACTGGGGCTTGTGGGAGATGAGACCTTTGGGAACTGGGGCTTGTGAAAGCTGGGGCCTGTGGGCGCTGGGGCCTGTGTGGGAGCTGGGGCCTGTGGGAGCTGAGGTCTGTGGGAGCTGGGGCCTGTAGGACCTGGGGCCTGCCAGCCAGGGCCCCAGTGACAGGAGTGGAGTCCCTGAGGACAGGTAGTCCCAAGTTGCCAATTCTTCCAGAATGGACAGGAATCTACCAGAATCAACACCAATTTCCCAGCAGCCAAAGAAAATATTCCAGGTGATTTTAAAATAATATTTTAAACAAATCAATCCCATAATTTGTCACCAATTCCTGTCACATTCCCATGTGACAATATCATGTTAAGCACAGTGCTACCCAATGAAATTCAAGCTTCAAACATAAAAAAATGCCAAGAGAACTTTGACTCTGATTTCTGGAGATACCATATCACCTGAAAAAGACAAATAAAAGCGGACTCTGAAATGGCAATGGAACTATGAGATATTGTTGATTTTTCTGTTAAAGTGAGGGAAGAAACCTATCCTGAAGACATTGCCTTATGGCCAAAATCTGTTCCACTGAACATGGCCAAATATTTTGTTCTGAATAAACATTAACAATATAGATAAATTGAGGAAAGAATTTGAGGTTGGAGAACGAAAGCAGGTTTGAAGTCTTTATGAAACCCAATTTGTTGATGGTGAAGAGAAATGGAATGACAGAAACTAGAAATTGGCTGATTTTTTTGGAAGCACTTAAGGCTGTCTGCTGTTTGCAAGTTATTCCCTGAGCCGAGTAAAAGGAAACAAGCATTTGTTGATAGGTAGTCTAACTGGAGAAATGTTACAAGAGATCTTGCCGATCATTAAACTTCCAAAGTTCATATTAAAGCTATGTGTGCTTTTGTTCAAGGATTTAAATTATCTGAAAGAATTAATTCTCTTTTACTGGCTCAGTTTGAAAATGAGTGTTCTTATTGGAGGAAAGTGCATATTTTACACAGTCAAACAGCTGTCTTATTTGGGACTATCTCTAAGTGGACATGATGGACCTGATTTTACTATCAATTTGCATCCATTTTCGGATAAAAAGAATCGTGATAAAGTTGGGTGTGAGGCCTTTATCGCGATCTGCACCCGAGTCCGTGCAGGTCGCCACTTTAACGAGATTCGCATTTGCATGCATTTAAATTAAATAAATGAACTGCCCACCCAACTCTATCAGCATTTCCTCCTTTACTGCCATGTTTACTAATCCAGAACTGCACTTTTAGGGACCTGCTGAATAAAAGTCTGAGTCGGGTGCTCCAGCCTCTGAAGAGCGTGTTCAAGTGTTTTCAATGGCTCTCTGACTCAGATCGGGGGTAGGGATGGAGGCAGGTCAGATCATTCTCTGGTTGGAGGGGGAGGAGGGGCGTAAAATCAGATGACTGTCTGAATTGGGGGAAGGAGGAGGAGGCAGGTCAGATGTATCTCTCACAGGGGGAAAGGGCTGATGATTCTTTGGTGGTGGGATAGGTAGGGTTAATTCTTGTCTGGTGGTGGGAGGAGGGCTGATCATTGTCTGGTGGTCGGGTTAGGAGGCGGGTCAGATGTTCTTCTGGAGGGGAAGATAGTGAGGCCAGACCATTCTCTGGGGAGAGAGGGGGGTAGTGAGGCCAGATCGTTGTCTTGGGGGATGGGAAGAGGGAGGTGGGTCAGATGGATTTCTGATGAGGTGGGGGAGGACAAATAGATCTCTGATGGGGAGGGCAGGGCAGTCCACTGCCACTCTGCAGGCAATTGGTGAGGGGGAAGGGCGGCAGGGGTGGCAATCGGTCTGAGTAGTGGGGGGAGTTGAAAGGCGATGTTTGCGTGTCCCCCTTATCCAACCCCCATTACCACAAACATTACTGCCCCCTTAATCCACTCCACTACCCAGACCAATCGCCACCCCTGCCCATCTCCCATCCCCACAACCGATTGCTCGCAGAATGACAGTAGACCCCCCTCCCGCACTGCCCCTCACCAGAGATCCATCTGTCCCCCAGAGATCCATCTTCCTCCCCACAAGATACATCTTACCCACCCTCCTCCTGTCCCCTTTCCCTCCCCGAGATACACCCTCGCTCCCGCTTTTCACTCCCAGGCCACTTTCTATGCTTTCTGTGGTTCAGGAGCCATCTGACATGGGCACGCTTTTTCCATTTTTTTCTAACTGTGCATGCACAGTTCAGAGCTCCAATCGTTCTGGCAGCACTAAGCCCTGCCCACAGTGTGAGTCAGACAGGAGATGGCTGAGAGTGTATGGGGGTGCCTGAAAGTGGATTTCTAAATCGGATCTGTACTACACTGAGATTTGGCACTTAGAATGAAAATGGTGAAATCGTCATCATTGTCAACTTGAAGAGTAATTTTTAGCCACCTTCTATACCTCAGTGACTTTGATGAGCTTCTCAAAAAGAATTTGCAAAGTCATTAATATTGTGGCTTAGGGAAGACCAACTTTTAAACACAGCAAATCTATGATGACTTCATCACTGTAATGGCAAAATGGCTCAGAAACCGATCCACCAATGAAGCAAAAGATGCCATATTCAACACTAGATGTGAGTCCTGTGAACAAATCAATTTTAAGATGTGTGACCTGTGATGGTAAAGAGCAATTTCTTTGATTTGTCCAGCTACAACTCCACATTTCTGAGTGTCTGGAGATGATTGTTTGGAAATCCTTGCAAATTTAGGTTTGGCCATCAAAAATTGTCATGGCTAGAGCTTCAATAATATTCTGCTCTACAATCAAGCATGAACAATGCAAGCCCCTGTGCATTATTCATCCCTTGTGCCAGTCATTTGAATTTAATCTACAATCCTGTGAGGGAGCTATACATTTTTTTGACTTTCTTCATTTAAAACCTATATGCCTTTTTTGTCAGTTTCCAAGCTTCGGTGGAATATGTTGCAATCAAGCTTGAAGCAGACATACGGAAAATATTTGACAGTGAAAAGAATTTGTGATACTCAGTGGTCTACTCATTAAATTCTGTATTGGGCTTCGAAAATGAACTTTGTTTATGTGAAAAAGAACCTTATCAGACATAGCTGCATGAAATTCAGAAAAACCATGTCTGAAAGCCAAAGCAAAACCCATCGCAGAGAAGTTTGAAAAGTACAATGTTGCTGTATTTACTGTTGCGCGGGACTAATTATTTCAAAGAATTAGTGTTGTCGGCAAATTGGTGCAAAATATTGATACAACTTTATTGAATGCTGCACAATTGTTAGTCTCAGTTAAAAATTTTGTCATGAAATTTTGAAATGATTGTAGCTCAATGGAAGCAGAATCACTAACATTAATAAAAAATATAGGCCCCTGATGATGAGAAACATTCAACATAGAGGTAATTTTTTTTGATGAAACAAGAAACAATGCGATCACTTTAAAAGGGAAAGAGAAGATTATTGTTGAGTTTGCCAGTGTTATTTTTGACGCAATAATGGTGCAGTTGCAGAGTAGGAATGGATCTTTGAAGAAAACTGTTGATTTATCTTGCATGCTTTTTGACAGAGGTTTGGATGGAAATGTTAAGAACCACTGCAGTAAAAAATTAACTAAGTTCTACTGGAGAATATAAACACAAATGTTTTTGAATGTGACGTGAAGCCAATACATCTCATCAACAATTATCAGTTCTGTTCTTCAAGATCACCAGTTGAATTTTGAAGATTTCTATGTGACATGTTGCAGGCAACCTTTCCAAAAGTAAAAACCATTCTGAAAATAGTTTTATCCATACCTGTCACAAATGCTACTGGTGAATGTTCCTTTTCTGTATTGAAAAGAGTTAAAAATTATTTGCAAAGTACGATGAGTCAGGAACATATGACAAGTTCAGCAATATTTATGATTGAAATTGCGTCATTTCAAGATTTAGCTTACGATGATGTAATTGATGATTTTGTAAAGAGAACATATAAAAAAACTATCCAAATTGCTATGCCATCAAGAGATGAAGTTTAAAAATCTTAAAAAGGTGACCTTCTTTCATATTCTCCTGTTTAAATTCTGTTTTTCAAAATAACCATTGTTGGTTTGATATAATGGCTGAAACTGGTCACATACTGACAGTTCAAACCACCATCGCTCTCAAGACTGGCCTTACGTAAGTCTCTAGGACAAAGAGTGGAATCCTGCAGACAGAGCCACTAATTTTAGACATGGCTCACTGGACACTCCACTCATATGAATTTACTGCAATAACTTTTTTGATTTTTTGAGAGAAAGTAAGGAAGTTAACTTTTATTTTTGATGGGTCGCACAATGACACAGTGGTTAGCACTGCTGCCTCACAGTGCCAGGGATCCAAATTCAATTCCAGCCTTGGATAACTATCTGTGTGGAGTTTGTGCATTCTCCATGTGTCTGCATGGGTTTCCTCCAGGTGGTCTGGTTTCCTCCCACAGTCCAAAGATGTGCAGGTTAGGTTAATTGGCCATGCTATATTGACCCTAGTGTCAGGGGGATTAACAGAGTAAATGTGTAGGGTTGTGGGAATAGGAACTGGATGGGATATGATCGGCGCAATCCCAATGAGCCAAATGGCCTTCTTCTGAATTGTAGGGATTCTATATTTCTATGAAACTGAATGAGACACTGTGCATTTTGTTGATTGGAGTATTTGCTCCTTCACTGGACTGGCTCACTCTGTCCAGCACTGGCCTGTGCTGTAGTAATGTTATCATTTCTTCATCTTGTTGTTCATCAGCAAGTTCCATATTTGCGCACCTTAAGACTCACATCACAGCATTAACCATCTTCAGCATTGTTTTGACAAGAGGTAAACTTTGACTGTAATTCAGCAATTATTCATAGAGGCTTTTGTTTTACAAATTAAAAAGCAGTGATCAATTTGTGTATTTTAGTGGCCTCCATCTTTGCATACTGTGGGGCTTGGGTGGGCGAGATTGGGAGGAGCATGAGGTTGCCAGGGTAGTGTCCAGAAATGAAAGCGAGCACAAGGCGGCATGAATTGCAAACCTGCCTCTGTCCCAGGCTTGGAGAATATTCAGCCAGTATTCCCACAACTGCTAGTAATTGTGCAGATGTGTGGACATCTGGTGGAGTCAGCATCTGCTTAAAGCACAGTACTTCCATTCTCTGTCACCAGAGTGGGATTTCAGTTAGCTCCTGCCCAGTGCGAGCGGGATATTTGAAGAGTCAAAATCAGACTAATATACTTACACAGACCCATTTACATGGGCTTGCTGCCCACCTGCCATTTTAACAGCGGGCATTATGGTTACAGTTGGTCAAGGCTCCTGTTGCTGGCTCAATAGTATCATACATATTGGGTTCTTTGGCACATTGCAGATCCAAAAGCATCTCCATTGAAAACTATGGGCATCACGCTCATCAATCAGCCTGCAAGATGACATCTACTCAGATTAATACCAGCGATTGATAGGTTATTGATTGGTAAGGGGATCAAAGGTTACGGAGAAAGGACGGGAGGATGGAGTTGAGAAACATCAGCCCTGATCAAATGGCGAAGTGGACTCGATGGGCCGAATGGTTTAATTCTGCTCCTATGTTTTACAGCCTTATAGGTAGAAACAAATTATTCACCCCTATTTGAAAGTATGGCACATATCTTGCATTGGGCCCTTTATGAGTGAGTAAAGCTCCCCCCCAAACCTCCCCACCAAATTAAACATTGTTCACACTTGCTGCAAATTTGTCCTGTTTGCCTTTTTAAAGATTGTTTGTTTTCCTCTCTCTCGCTCTGCTCACTTAGATTCTGTTCACGCAATGCTACCAGTATTCTACAATAGCATTTCCACCGATATTATTGGGAGCAAGTCCAGCTAGGGTGGGTGATCCTACAAGGTTGGCACTTCTCTGTGTGTCAATGAGTGTTCAAAAAGGGGAGATCCATACCCCAGAGCCCACTGAGAGGATGCCAGAATTTATCATGTCCATGCCAACGAGATGAGCTCAGGGTGGGAAGTGAGGGGGGGGAGGAAGAATGGTCAAGTAAGGGGTCATTTGGTCATAGATAGCCAATTTCTTGTCAGAGGGGCAGAGCACCTTGTTAGTGGTTGTTAATCTGAGTGCTGGAGGGCCTTCCATTGTCCCCCAATATCAGAAACCCACCCTCATCCATCATTGGATACCAGACCTGCACTCTGGCCTTTATTTGGCTCAAGCATTGATAACTATGATGGGTGTGTCTAAAACATGCTATAAGACCATAAGATATAGGAGCAGAATTAGGCCACTCGGCCCATTGAGTCTGCTCCACCATTCAATCATGGCTGATATTTTTCTCATTGCTATACTCCTGCCTTTACTCCATAACCCATGATCCCCTTATTAATCAAGAACCTGAATCAGAATCATGGACATTTGATTATTGACATGAACTTTATCACCAAAATGCATGCAGGTAAACATAATTCTAAGCTCTTTTGCTTAACGACTGTGACAAATAATTAGTTGAGTATAGCAACTCAGGATTCAGAATTAAGTTATTTTCAGTTATGTTCTTTTTGGTTTCATTATGGTAAATATTCATAAATTAATGGACCCACAAACTTTAGATAGTGGGGGGTGGAGGGATGGGAAGGTGCACAATGCAAACCTTGAATGATTTAGCATGATTTTAGGTTAAGTCAGAATCCACTAGAAAGTCATTTAGCACACCAATTCAGACAGTTCAACAAATTGTTTTAACTTGCATCCTGGCTGTGTACATTATGTGGCAAGTGCAGAACAATTGCCACTTAATTGCTAGGTGCTTGAAAGCAGAAGGCCATTGGAAATATAAATTTTCTATAAACAACAGCAGCAGCAACAATAACCTATAGTGCAAAACACCTGAAAACACTTAAGAAGTGGTATCAAGCAACCTGACCCCAATCTAAATGAGGAGATACTACAGCAGTTGACTAAAAGCATGTTTTTTCACTATACTGATGAAGGGGTAAGATGTTGCCTAGCTGGCACTAATCCAATAGATATCAGTGCCACCCTAGGCAGTGGTGTTGTTTGTTCCCGTTTCACCTGGAGCATCATGATGCACATGAATGTTCTTACCAATGCCTCAGTAATGCAGAGAAATGCGGAGAACATCAGGTTCCCATTTCCACGCTCCAAAGTGATTGTCAGATTCCTGATTGTAATGATGAAGCATGGCTACATTGGAGAGTTTGAGATTATTGATGGCCACAGGGATGGTGAAAATGGTTGTCAGTCTCATGGGCAGACTGAACAAGTGCAATGTCTTTAGTTCCAGATTTGGTATTCAAGTAAAACAGCTGGAAAGCCGGCAAAATGGTCTACTGCCTTCCCCTCAGTTTCAGTGCCTCGTTCTAATGATCCCAGCTTGCATCATGGACTACGAAGCGACTAAGAGAAAACATACTGGAGGAAAAATTCTAGGATTCTTTTTCCAAAATGTGAAACCATAAGACCATAAAACATAGGAGCAGAATTAGGCCACTCAGCCCATCAAGTCCATTCCTCCACTCAATCATGGCTGATATTTTCCTCATCTCCATTCTCCTATTTTTCCCTATAACTCCTCATCCCCTTATTAATCAAGAACTTTCTATCTCTGTCTTAAAGGCACTCAATGACCTAGCCTCCACAGCCTTCTACAGCAAAGAATTCCATAAATTCACCACTCTCTGATTGAAGAAATTCCTCTTCATCTCTTTTTTAAAGGATCATCCCTTTAGTCTGAGGTTGTGCCCTCTGTATTTCCTCTCCACCTTCACTATCCAGACCTCTCAGTATCCTGAAAATTTTAATAAGATTCCCCTTCATCATTCTAAGCTCCAATGAGTACAGACCCAGAGTCTCAACTGTACCTTTTCCGACCAACTCTTCGTTTCAGGGATCATTCTTGTAAACCTCCTCTGGGCCCTTTCCAAGGCCTTTCCTTCCATAGATACGGGACGCAAAACTGTTCACAGTACTCCAAATGGTGTCTGAACAGAGCCTTATACAGACTCAGAAGAACATTCTTTCTCTTGTATTCTAGTCCTTTTGGCATGAATGCTAACATTGCATTTGCCTTCCTAACTGTCAACTGAACCTGCAAGTTAACCTTAAGAAAATCTTGAACAAGGACTCATAAGTCCCTTTGTACTTCTGATTTCCTAAGCATTTCTCCATTTAGAAAATAGTCTATGCCTCTATTCCTTCTTCCAAAGTGTATAACTTCACACTTTCCCACATTGTATTCCATCTGGCACTTAGGGCCTGTTTCCCATGCTGTTTTGTTCTTTGTTGTTTGTTCTTTGCCCACTCTCCTAACCTGTCCAAGTTCTTCTGCAGCCCTCCTGCTTCCTCAATACTACCTGTCCCTTATCATATCTTTGTATCATCTGCAAACTTAGTTCCTTCTTCCAAATCGTTAATGTATATTGTGAAAAGTTGTGGTTCCAGCACCAACTCCTGAGGCATACCACTAGTCACTGGTTACCATTCTGAAAAAGTCTCTTTATCCCCACTCTCTGCCTTCTGTCAGTCAGCCAATTCTCTATCCATACCAGGATCTTACCCTTAACACTATGGGTTCTTAACTTATTTTATGGTTTCCTATGCAGCACCTTATCAAAGGCCCTCTGGCAATTTAATAAATCACATCCACAGGTTCTCCTTCATCTAACTTCCTTGTTACCTCCTCAAAGAACTATGCAGTCTCAGGACACTGAACTGGTCATGTCAAGTTCAGTGCCACAAGGAATGTAGTATGTTCATACAGCCAGTCAACATCTGTGAATACATCTTCACATGATATCGCCTATCTATCAGACATCTCTCAAAATACCATCTCAAAATGATCATCACTCATCCTTTCACATTTCCTGGGCCTAACATCCAGATAGTCAACTTCACACACATTGCACTGATGGCAGCCCGATACCCAAACTTTTGATGCTTCCAAGTACCTCTTGCTATGATAAGTATTTGACCCAATCACTGTGCGACACAATCATTAGCATTCTGCCCCCTCCCCTTCAGGCACACAACAGAAGTGAGCAGGGAAGTGGTGAACATATTGGCTGAACCCTATGGGGAAGATAGTTGGCTGCATCATGGAGTCACCAGTAATGAACAAAAACATTATGCTCCTCCCGCATGTCCTCCCTCTGCTTCCAGCTCACTCTCACCTGCTGTCTGGCATGATGAACAAGCTGCAGATGGTGTCAACATGGGCCTCTTGCTTTCCACCCCAACCACCATTCCCTCATCCCTAACTTTCCCATCCAGACTTCCTGTTTACAGATACTCAAGAACTGCTTCCTGCCTGGCCACAGTACATCGAGGGGGAGGGAAGACAGCACTGATGAAAAGGCACCATCACTTGATCTGATCCTAGAACTGCCCATATCTTAGAGGCTAATATGGAGTTTGGATTTACAACAGCCACAATTGTGTCCCAACTCAGCCAGGGCTAAATCTTTGTTCATAATTCATCTGTTTTCAAATATAACTTTTTGTTTCAGGTAAAAAGAACTTTTAGATTGTAAGTTAAGATGATAAATGAAATACAATTCTAACAAACCTGGGTTCATTACATTTAAAAAGTAGCCTATGTTTATCTTAAAGAGTCATTCATTTAAGAAAGCTGAAACAGTTGATGGATCCATTTCTGGATGTCTTGACAGTTTTAGGTATATACTGATCTCCATAAAATAAACTAAAAATTGGCAATTCTGGGAAAGATTCCATTAGAAATGAACACTTTTTTTTATGGTTACAGAATAAAAGAGTAGCCTTGACAATAAGATATGTTTGAATTTCTGTTTGAACCATCCCAAAGCATGCCATGTAGCCATGGGGATAGTGGCTCAGAGCAGAGTCTTGTTTAGAAGATTATTTTGCTTTACTTATCTGTGTGTTTGCTGTCAGAAACAAAGAGTTCTGTTTGGAGAATAGACAGGCAGTTGCAGCTTTGTTTTGATGGAAGTTGTGTCCCACTGGGCTGAGAGAACCAAAAGGAGATGGTAGTCAGTTAGGCCTGCCCTCCAAGTACAGAAAATATTAACTTCATCGTTCACTGGAATGATGGGTGGTATTTAATCTCAGTTTAGATTTCATGAGGGAAAAAGCAGCTTAGAAATCTGTTCTAGCTTGTAGGTAGTGCAAGAAATCTATAGTGGTCTTCATATACCATAACATTGCAAGCTATGTATTATGTTGGTCTTTTAGTAAGGAACTATGTAAGATTTAAAAACAATTAAATATCTGTTTTAATATTATACAATATCCATGTTTTATTATTCAGTAATCCTGTGTGCATTAAAATATGCGTTAATATAGTGTCATTCTGCCAGTTTCAGAAAAGGAAAAGCTCACCAAGAGATCGAACTGAGAGCTAAGATAACACAATAAAGGATTCCCTGGCAAAAAAAGCAATGCCTACTTGAGGAAAGATTTCTCCATATTGTGAGTGGTTAAGATCTGGAATGTATTCCTTGACCATGTGGTAAAGAGAGGTTCAGTTCTGGCATTCAAAAGGAAATTGGATTGCTATCTGAACAGGAAGAATGTTCAGATCTATCAATAGAAGGTTAGAAGTAGTACTAGATATATTGCTCTTACAGAGAACTGGCACAGATAGGAGGGGCTAAATGGTCCCCTTCTGTGCTTTAACTATTGTTTGGTTCTGTTCATTTTAAAGGCAACCCACTAGTAAACTAGATACTGAAACAAGTACATGCACTGTGTAGGACATAAGAAGCTGGGTCCCATCTTCTACAGCAATCCAAATAATGAAATTAGAAGTGTCTGATTACTGGATTTTATCGGCTGTCTGGGATAGGATTAGGTGACCTAGGGGTGGGGGGGGGTGGGGGGGGGGTTAATTGGTGAGAAAAATCAGGATTAGCGAGCCTTTGTCTTCCTGTCACTATGTCATTATGCCAGGGGCTGGAGTGAGGATAGAGGGAAGTGGAGGATGCCCCTTCTTGTTAGAAGACTGGGCCACTTACGCCCTGACAGTCTCTTTGCTGTTTTGGCAGGGGGTTTTCCTATCCAGGGACTCTGAGTCATAGAGAGAACACAGTAAGAAATCTCACAACACCAGGTTAAAGTCCAATAGGTTTATCTGGTAGCAAAAGCACTAGCTTCAGAGTGCTGCTCCTTCGTCAGGTAAGTGAGAGTTCTGTTCACAAACAGAGCATATAAAGACACAAACTCAATTTACAAAATAATGGTTGGAATGCAAGTCTCTACAGGTAATAAGTCTTAAAAGTACAGACAATGTGAGTGGAGAGAGATTTAAGCACAGGTTAGAGAGATGTATATTTCTCCAGCCAGAATAGTTAGCGAAATTTTGCTCCCTTCAAACAACCTCAAACAGACCATCATTTGCAGCAAACTACGCGGCTTTCAGGAGAACAGTGACCAAGACACCACACAACCTTGCCACAGCAACCTCTGCAAGACGTGCCAGATCGTCGACACGGATGCCATCATCTCACGTGAGAACACTATCCACCAAGTGCACGGTACATACTCTTGCAACTCAGCCAATGTTGTCTACCTGATTCATTGCAGGAAAGGATGTCCTGAGACATGGTACATTGGGGAAACCATGCAGATGCTATGACAACGAATGAATGAACACCACTCGGCAATCACCATGTAAGACTGTTCCCTTCCTGTTGGGGAATGTTTCAGCAGTTGCAGGCATTTGGCTTCTGATCTTTGGATAATCATTCTCCAAGGCAGCTTTCACAACACACGACAAAGCACAGTCACTAAGCAGAAACTGATTGCCAAGTTCAGCACACGAGGACAGCTTCAACTGGGATCTTGGGTTCATGTTACACTATTTGTAATCCCCATGTCTTGCCTGGGCTTGCAAATTTTCATTGTTGCCAATCTCCAGAAGCGATTCTACAACTCATTTGCTTTATCCTGGACCACAATGTCTTCACTTTCAATAATCGGTTCTTCATTCAGACACATGAAACAGCCATGAGGTCCAAATTTGCACCTCAATATGCCAACATCTTCATGCACAGGTTCAAACAAGAATTCTTCACTGCAAAGGACCTTGAACTGATGCTATACACTAGATTTTCAATGATTTTTTTCGTCCTTTGGACTTACGGCGAACAATCGCTGAAACAATTACATGATGACATCAACAAGTTTCCATCCCACCATCAGACTCACCATGGACTACGCTCCAGAATTAGCTGCATTCTTGGATGCACGCACCTCCATCAAAGACAGTCATCTCAGCACTTCACTGTACCACAAACCAACAGAAAATCTCACGATGTTTCACTTCTCCAACTTTCACCCTAAACACATTAAACAAGCTATCCCCTATGAACAAGTCCTCAGTATACACAGGAATTGCTCAGGTGATGAGGATCACAACAGATACCTACAAATGCTGAAAGATGCCCTTGTAAGAATAGGATATGGCACTCAACTCATCAATCAACAGTTCCAACAAGCCACAGTGAAAAACCACACAGACCTCCACAGAAGACAAACTCAGGACACAGTGGACAGACCCTTTGTCATCCAGTATTTCCCTGAAGCGAAGAGCCTATGGCGTCTACTCCAAAGCCTTCAACGTGTCATCGGTGAAGACAAACATCTTGCCAAGGCCATCCCCACACCTCCACTTCTTGCCTTCAAACAATCATGCAACCTCAAACGGACCATTGTACACAGCAAATTACCCAGCCTTCAGGAGAATAGTGACCACGACATCACACAATCTGCCACAGCAACCTCTGCAAAACATGCCGAATCATCACACAGATAGCATCATCTCACGTGAGAACACCATCACCAGGGACATGCTACATACACTTGCAATTCGGTCAACGTTGTCTACCTGATACACTGCAGGAAAGGATGTTTGAGGCCCGGTACATAGCGGGGACCATGCATATGCTACAACAACAGATGAATGGATACCACTCGGCAATCACCAGGCAGGACTGTTCCCTTCCTGGTCGGGAACACTTCAACAGTCACGGGCATTCAGCCTCTGATCTTCAGGTAAGCATTCTTCAAGGTGGTTTTCACATTAAACGGCAATGCAGAATCACTGAACGGAAACTGATACTCAGGTCCCGCACGCATGAAGAAGGCCTCAACCAGGATCTTGGGTTCATGTCACACTATCTGTAACCCCCACGACTTGCCTGGATTTGCAAAATCTCACTAACTGTCCTGGCTGGAGATAATTCACATCTCTTTAATCTGTGCTTAGCCCTCTCTTCACTCACATTGTCTGCATCTGTAAAGACTTAATTACCTGTTAAGACTTTGTTCCAACCATTATCTTGTAATTGAGTTTGTGTCCATACATGCCATGTTTGTGAAATGAACTCTTCACTCACCTGATGAAGGGACAATGTTCCGAAAGCTTGAACTACCAAATATTATATTAATAGTATCATATCCAGCTGTTGGACGTCAACCTGGTGTACTGAAATTACTTACTTGAATTACAGGGGTAGTCTAAAACAAAATCATCTTGTAAAACCTTAGGTTAGTAACACTGGTTGTTGGTGTAATAGGGAAACTTTGACCTTATTTTATACTTGCACCAACATTTTGTTGGTGGCACAATGGTTAGCACTCACAGTGCCAGAGACCCGAGTTTAATTCCGACCTCAGATGACTGTCTAAGTGGGGTTTACACATTCTCCCCATGTTTGTGTGGGTTTTCCAGATTTCCTCCCACAGTCCAAAGATGTACAGGTTAGGTGGATTGTCTATGCTAAAATGCACTTTATTGCCAGGAGTATTAGCAGTGTAAACAGTGACAGGAATAAGATTTGGGTGGGATTATTGTCAGTGCAGGCTCAATGGGCCAGATGGACTCTTTTGCAGTGTAGAGATTCTATGATTTTCATTCATTCTTGCAACATTAGAAAATGCATCCATTAAAATTTTTATTGGACATTGAAACATTCATTACATTAAGAATGCAAGTCTCAAATAGAAACCTAATAGTCAAAGGATACAGTCATACCAGTTTGTGCCAGGACATTATTGCCCTAGTGTTCTACAGCATCATGCTGCAATGAATTTGTAATAAATACTACAGATTTTTATTATTTGTATTATATCAAATTTACATTTATAAGTTCATTGCTACCTTTTACCTTTGAAGAAACATGCAACAAGAAACAAAGACATTTTCTATGCATTTTCTTAAATTACAAACATGCCCGATTAAAAAAAGGAATAATAATATATGTAGAGTTTTTTTTTGGAGAAATCTTAGTTATCAGAAGCTCTTTGTTGTTCTAATTAAATTTTACACAATGTTTGAAGACCAATAAAATGGACGTAATCTGAGTTACCATCAATTGTCTTAATTTCACATTGGAAATATCAGACTCATGCCTCAATAAAGTGAATGGTTCAGAAGACTGATTGCATAGTCTATGATTTCCTTCATGGATGTTTTCCTCGATGATGGCCAATAAGGCTTTGCAATGATAATGACTTTCAGATTCTCTCTCATAGATATGACATGACATCTTAAAACTGCATCATTCGGTGTTAATTTTAAGCATAAAGAACTCTAAATAAATTCTGCTTCTTTAATATTGATGCAAATTAGGTTATTATAGTTTTTTTTACAGAATGAATTAATTTGTTAGGATGTTATTCAAGAGCATAGTAACCTAAGAAGAGATAAAAGAGAAATGAATGGAACGAAACATCTGCAAATATATGTGTACATCTTCAAAATGTCTATTTAGCATGTCTGATGTTGTTAATGTTTGTATATTTTATTGAATAAATCTGAATTTAAATGTTTGCACATCAATTAAGTAAACTGTAGTTTTTCAAGATCTTAATCCTTGTTTATCCATCTGTGGAATAATTGATCTGATACAGATCTCACTCAGCAAAAAGAAAAGGACATTTGAATTAACACTTCATTCCTGAGACAGCCCACACTAATTGTGTATGGCTTTGGATAAATCTCATATCAAACCAATAACATATTATGGTAAGGATGCCTGTAAATTGTTGGTGACATGGTTGCTTAGTGGTTGGCAATGCTGCCTCACAGGGGCCCCGGTTCAATTCCCAGCTTTGGGTCACTGTCTGCGTGTTCTCCTCGTGTCTGCATGGGTTTCCTCAGGTGTTTCGCTTTCCCCTTGCAGTCCAAAGATAGTGGATTGACACCTAACTTATCTAATTGACTAACTTACCCCTTAGTGTTGGGGGATTAGCAGAGTAAATCCACAGGGGTTACGGGGATAGGGGTTGGGAGAGATTGTTGTCAGTTCAGACTCGATGGGGCGAATGGCCTCCTTCTGCAGTGCAGAGATTCTATGAAGTCTATATTCCCAGTTATATGTGAATTTATATTTGTATATACTAGGGAATCACTGGCAATGGCTTCTCATTCACTCTGACACATTTGAGACAACACCAAGGATCTCTCTCTGACTCCTCCTATTTTTCATTCATAAGCTGCTCCAACATCTTTCAAAAATATGCTCCTGGACTTTTATCCATGTGGCAGGTAGCAGGAGTTGGGAAAACTCCTACTCACTCCACCTGACTCAGAAGAAAATGTCCACAAGGGTGGGATTTTCATGGTGGGAGTCAGGTGCTAGCCACAGTTGGGTCAGTTGACCTAAGAAAAAGCTTTGGAGGCAGCCACAAAGGCTGCTGTGTGTAGAGGTCAGCAGTTAAACATCCCACTTGAGTGCAGTGGGAGTTTGTCCCAGTTAAAGTAACCACAAAACGCCCTATCACGTCCTCATCACCTGTGCCCCACCCATGTCAACTCATTTTTCCGCACACCACTTATGACCCTCATGACCCAATGCCAGGATCTGCACCCTCCAAGTAATCTTCTATACCTCATGGCCCCAATGCTCATTCACCCACAATATATTACATAGAAGCAAGGAACCCTAAATTGATGGTAGGATTTGCAAAAAAAACTTTAAAGAAATGTTTATTCATTCATAAAGATATAGCCAATAAAAGCATCAATCATCAAGACCCTTTACAGTTTTAATACCAGAAACCACAAGTACATGAGAGCACTGTAAATATTGTAAATAATCTTGCAGTTTAATACTTTAATGGATGTTGGGGCTCTCATCCAAGGATACAAAATGGCACTTGGCTGAGAACCCCGAAAAAAACCTAAGACCCAGAGAATGCATTACTTAAAAGACAACTCTGGCTCTCTGATCTCTACTGTCACTTGCATAATGTTTACTTACATGAGATAAAGAGACTTCAAGTATTTGCAGTTTCTGCTATTGGAAATTTAAAGGATCTTGTTGATTGATTGGGCAGTAGTGATGAATGAATTACTTTCTTTACACTTTCTTTACTTCTTACTGTCATTGTAGAGTTTATTACCTCTATGCAGAGTATATTGGATGAATGGGCACAGAAGTGCCATAGTTTGACACAGGGGGCCATTGGAGTGTCTGAGGGGACATACCTTGGGATAGGAAGCATGAGGGGAACATTTTGAATTTACCTTTCTAAATGTTCTCTCATGTCAGATTATGGTTCACGACACCACTGACATGTGTAAACCAAGATTTTTTGAAATGCTGACATGAATCCCTGAAAAATGCAGAAGAATAGGACATGCCTATCCCTGTTACCAGGCCAGTGCAATATGAAGGCTTTTGACAGGAATCATCTTGAATCCTAAAAAAATGCTCCTAAAGTTCAAAAACCCTCGGAATGAAATTAGAAATCCTGAAATTGGGAGATGCCTGCCATTTTTAAAAGACTAGCATGTCATCCCAACTCGGTGAAAATCCAGGACATAATGTCAGGTTTCTCGTATATTCTGAGCAACACCCAACTCTAACTCCCCATTGTCTCTCTTGACCCCTCTATTCTCTGATTTGTCACAATTGTCCAGCATCTATTCTTTGATGAGCAGAAATTTCTTCAAAATAAAGATTGGGAAGACAGAAATCATTTTCCTTGGCCACTGCCCCAAACTCCAATCTCTAGATACGGACTCCTTGGGCTAGATTTTACAGGATGCCACTTTTTCCACTTCCCAATTGAAACATTGGTTGGGTGCTCCTCCTACCCACAAGCCAACTGCCCCTCAGCCATTTTACGCTGGAAGCAGAGTTAATTGTTTAAAGTCGAGATCTCCATTCCCATGTTGGGAGAAAGTCCCAGCTTGTACAGCTGTTGCCAATCTGGTTAGCTGGCAGTGCTATAACCCAATAGCACCAGGTTCCAAAGATGACCACTGCCGAACCTAAAAGCAGTCCCAGTGAAGAAGAGGTTGTGGAGCCCAAAGTACCAGTAGGCCTGGCTAGCAGACCTGCGTGAGGACGTGAGAAGCACTGGGGAGGATTAAAGTGTGTGTGTGGGGGAGTGGGGAAGAGGAGATGGGGAGTGGTATGGTATGACTTTGGTTGGAATTGCCTCTGGTGGGCACAAAGCCATTCCACCAAAAAGATTTTCTCCTACCTTTCTTGCCCTACATCAGTCCATACGGTAAAAGCGACTGAGCCACTCAATTGGCCTGAGCCTTCCACCGTCAGGGAATAAAATCGCAGAGGAGGCAAAATGATGCTCAAGGCAGGCAAGCTACCTGACACCTCCCCCAACCACTGTAAAATTGGAGACAGGTTCGGCGTGAGTGGGAAAGTCATTCAATGTACATTATGAGCAACCTGCTCCACCCAACCCTTTCCCCCGTCTTCAGATATGTCAGTGGGTGGCTGTAAAATCTAGTCACATCTTTCACCCTCATCACTGGTGAAGGTCAGCCAGATCTTTTGCAAACTTGTTCTCCTTTTTGACTCTGAGATGAGCTTCTAATCACATTTCCATGCCATCAGTAAGACCATCTACTTGCATCACTATAACATCATCTATTCATGGCCCTACCTCAGTTCACCATCTATTGAAACTCAAACCTATTCTTTTGAAGACTCTAGACCTGATGACATCAACCTTGAAGGGATATCTTCTACCTTCAATCAGAAGGAAGTAATTGAAAACTCCACTGCCTGTATCCTAACCCACACTGGGCCTTATTCATCCATTACTCTTGTACTAATATCAATTAGCTCCTGGTACAGTAATATTCTGTACCCTTGCTTTCAAAATTACTTCATGGCCTCACCCCTTCTGATTTCTGTAAGTTTCTCCAACCTTCCAGGATCTTTGTGCTCCTCTAACTCTGGTCTATGCGCATCTGCTCTTTAGTTCCTCCATCTTTGGTATCAATCTTTAACTACCAATGTTCGAGGTGCTGAAATCCCTCCTGAACCGTTATGCCTCTCCACCATTCCATCTCCTTTTAAGAGACTCCTTAAGATCCACACTTTGACCCAACATTTGGCTACTTGTTCCAGTGTCTTCTTAAATCACTTTGTCAAATTCTACTTGATTACTCTCCTGTAAAGCACCTTGGAACATTTTATTACAATATAGGTGCTTTATAAGCAAAACATATTGGTTAGTATATTTGATTACCTGACTAATTCTAGTCCGGAAAATGTCGACAATGAATTATGACAGCAAGGAGTAGATCAATATCTGAATATTATGGTTCAACTGTCAAAACGTTGCTCTATCTCAGCAGAATGTTAAACCCCTTCTTTGCCCAATGAAAATGGTGAGAACCAGAAGTTGAGATGGCTGGAGGGAGGAAGGATGTTCACCTCACTTTTTTCATACCAACGTTTTAATTAGTCTGAATTCATGGGAGGCAAGGGATGCCCATCCCTGATGAGTGGGAATCTAAACTAAGTGAGCAGCAAGAGCAAAAGTACTGCTCTGCAAAATTACTTGGAGTTTTTCTTGTCACAGACACCCACAATCCCGCCCCCACTTACACCCTTCACCGATCTTTCCCCTTTCCTTACATACGTGGGCAAGGACCATTCTAAATAGGGGCCTCAGTTTTGCGTCAGAGAATCAGAAGCATTAAATCAGTGAATTTAACACACAGCTGAATGATAATTTAAGGTGCATACAAATGAGACAACTGTTCAAAATACATTGTTTCCCTTCCAGCTCCTTTTATCAAACTCTGCAGATGACGAGGTTACGAAGAGTAAGCTCCAGCTATTTATGGAATTCTAAGCATCGTGAATGTGAAACAATTGCCACATCCGAAAACTGGCAGGCAATCTGAGATCATTACACATCTGAACATTGTGTTGTAGAATGTTAATACTAACATGTTAGTAAATGAAGTGATATTAACTCGAAACCCTTTTGCACCCCTTCTCCAGCCTTGACATTTTTAATACGTGACAACAGATGGAAATTACATTTTAGACAGTCATAGTAGAACAGAGTCACACACATTTCTGCCGATAATTATCAATAGATCTCCATATGGACCTCATAGAATACAATCTCTTCTATTAGGTGAGTGGAGGCTCGTCTAATAGGGAAGGAGCAAAGAACAAAGAACAAAGAACAACACAGCACGGGAAACAGGCCCTTCGGCCCAATGAGCCCGCGCCGCCATCCTAACGTCTTAATGACATATAGAGACCAATATAGGGACAATTTGTTACCCAATCAGCCTAAGAGCACATTTTTGGGATGTGGGAGGAAACCGGAGCACCGGGAGAAAACCCACGCAACCATGGGGAGAACGCGCAAACTCCCGCAGACACAGGCCCAAATCCATGTGTCTGCACAGCAACAGCGATAGTCTCTGAGCTGTCATGTTGCCCATCTGATGGTTCAGTTTAAGCATACACTAACGACTTGAAGCACTAGGCCACTCCTGAAGTAACATCCAAGAGCAGCCCTCACACGACCTGCCGAATGCATGCGCCTTGTTGGTCAACAACGTGGACCGAATAGCCTGTGGAAACAAATAAAGTATTTAAACAGTCCTCATATATCCCTCTATCTGCAGACCGCTCATGTGGCTGTCCAAGAGACCCTTAAACAACCCTAGCGTGCCTGCTCCCACCACCTCACTCGGAAGTGCATTCCACACCCCCACTACCCTTTGTGTGAAAAAATGCCCTCTAATATTAGTCTTATACATAGCCCCCCTTACCCTAAGGCCGTGACCCCTTGTTCTATCCGAATCTAATGGTGGAAAAAGCTTACCACCATTTACTCTATCTATACCCCTCATAATCTTATATACCTCTAATAGATCCCCTCTCAGCCGACGTCTTTCAAGGGAAAACAACCCCAGTACGTTCAACCTTTCCTCGTAAGACAGCCCTTCCATACCAGGCAGCATCCTGCTAAATCTCCTCTGCACTCTCTCCAGGGACTCCACATCCTTCCGGTAGTACGGCGACCAGAACTGGACGCAGTACTCCAAGTGAGGCCTAACCAACGTTCTATACACTTGCAACATCAAACTCCTACTCTTGTATTCTATACCCCTTCCTATGAAGGCTAACATACCATACGCTTTCTTTATCACCTTTTCCACCTGTACTGCCACCTTCAGAGACTTGTGAACCTGCACCTCCAGGTCTCTCTGCGTCTCTATACTCCGGATAGTTTTACCTTTCATCCTATAACTCCCCTCTACAGTATTCCGGCCAAAATGCATCACCTCGCATTTATCCGGATTAAATTCCATTTGCCATCTATCTGCCCAATCTACCAGCCTATCAATGTCCTGTTGTATTGCCTGGCACTGCTCCTCAGTCCCCGCCAATCCAAGTATCTTAGTGTCATCAGCAAATTTGCTGATCACACCACCTACCCCCTCTTCCAAGTCATTTATATAAATCACAAATAGAAGAGGTCCTAGTACTGAGCCCTGTGGCACACCACTAGTGACTGACCTCCAGTTGGAAAAAGAGCCTTCCACTAATACCCGCTGTCTCCTCCTCCCAAGCCAGTTCTCAACCCAGTTGGATGTTGTTGGGGGATAGGGGGTCGGGGTATGTTTAAAACCAGTTGGCTCCATTCAGGAGCTGCAGTCAAAAGTCTCGAGACTAACCTCCACTCTGTGGCCACTGAACAATAATGCAAATGTAAATAAAGAGCCCAATTTTACCATCAAGTTGTGCCCGTTTTCAGGCACGAAACTTGATAAAGTCGGGCATGAGACGAGTAGCACAATCCGTGTCCATCTCCGTGCCTATTCTTCCTTTACCAAATGTGAAAATGATTGCCAATTGGACCATGCCTGAAACAGGCGCTCTGTCAATTTAACTGCATTCGTATACATTTAAATTGACTTAATGGGTTGCACACCCAAACTTACCGGCACTTCCCCCTTTCTCACAGCTTTCGCCCGTCGGGATTCGATGCAAAACAGAATGATCTGCAAAGGTCTGATTCGAGCGCTCCAGCTTCTGAGGAGGTAAGTTCAGAGCTTCCAGCCACTCTCTACCTCAGATCAGTGGTTGGGGAGAGGGGAGGGAGGCTCACTGGTGGGGAGGAGGGCATGGGGCTACACTGCCACTCTGCATGTGATCAATGAGGGGGGGAAGGAATATGCCATTGCCACTGTGTGTGTGATTGGTGGGGGGAAATGGGGCAGGGGACTGCAATGGGCCTGGGTAGGGGAGGCGTGGAGGGATAAGTGGGGGCAGTAATGTTGTGGGAGTGGGACAATGTCTGTGGGGACCGGCAGCGGGAGGCATTATCCGGCCCGGGAGCAATGTGGCAGGGGAGCGTTTTTCTAATTTTATTTACTGCACATGTGCAGTTGAAGGCTCCGATCAGAGCTGGAAGTGTTTCGGAAGTGCTAAGTCCCATCCACAGTCTTGTACAGCACAATTAGCATCGCTGATATCTTTTCAGGCACAGTGTGTATAGGGAGACCAAAAAATGGGCCTAAAAGTCAGATCTTAAACATTTCCAAATTCAAGTCCGCCCAGTACTTCAAATCACAATGGTAAAATCGGGCCCAAATGGCGATGAGTGATGGAAGATTGTCTGCAGTAAGATCATTACAACGGCAACGAGGACTAAAGTGAGTTTTTTCTTTCTTCCAGACAGCCTTTACTATTGAGACAAGTAATTCTTCAGAAAGAAAAATGTCTCCTGGTAAACCTGAAGCCTATGCTACAAGCATAGAAGACTGGGTTCAATATGCAGAGGGCATGTGTTATTTTTTCCAGTCCAATGCTATAGAGGGAGATGGAAAGTAGAAAGCGATCCTGTTGATGGCATGTGCAGTCCCAATCTTCAGTTAAATAAAAAGCTGGCCTCCCTAGATGCCCCTGACTCCAAAAACTTTAATGAAATGGGAGAATTGATTAAAGCCTGTTATGACCCAAAACTTTCCATAATAATCCAGGGACATCAGTTTAATATGGCAAGGCAAGCACCTGGGGAATATATCACTGAATTTCTGATCAGGTTGGGAAAACTGGCAGAGCACAGTAAATTCAGGTCACCCATGAATGACATGTTGCAAGACAGACTGGTGTGTGGAATTAACAATTTGCCAGTCTAAAAACAATTACTGGCAGAACCCAATATGGATCTAAAGAAGATCACTGTGATAACTCTATTGTTGGAGAATGCAGAGAAAGGAGCTCAGAAACTACAGGAGACATCTGACAGCAACGTCCTGAAATTGGGAGGAGGGGCTTCATGCAACCTCCATCCCTCAACTAAGAGCAATGGTATCAATAAAACATTTGAAAGTTCCTCACTGCAGTGGAGCCCAAGTTGCATCATCAGACAACCATAAAATGGCAGGGACAGCCTTCAGACTTCTAGGGAGCATATTCCAGAATGTTATAGATGTCAGATGGCAATCTGCTAAAAGTGTTGCAGAAGACCACAGCCAAAGGAAAGATATAGGGACAGTCAAAACATGTTATTTCTGAAAAAAGGCCAAGGCCAGTACCAGACCATACCTTGTGGGAAAGTCCACAATGTAACAGGGCCATTATAATTAAATTGCATCTCCACGACAAAGGTTGACCCATAATAGTGGAGTTGTTAATGACCGGCTACACATTAAAATGGAAGAGGATACGGGAGCTGCAATTTCTATTATTTACGATCACCTTCAGGGTGCTATTCAGCTCCTGAACTTAGAAATCACGAAGACCAGGCTGGTCACTCACATGGGGGAACCACTGCAGATACAGGGCACCACGGTGAAGTCAGCTCAACTTCCAATCATCTTCGTACAGGGACAAGGACCTTGCCTTATGGGGAAAGATTGGCTCCAACACATCAGATTGAACTGACTGGAGGTTTTCAGGCTGGACATGAGGACACTGTACAAAATCATTCATAAGTATCCTGAAGTTTTCCAGGAAGGGCTAGAGAAATAAGGGGAGCCAAAGCTAAGATCAATGTCAACCCCATGTATTTTAGAGTGAGACCAGTTCCATACTCCCTATTGGAAAAAGTGGAATCAGAACTGGAATGCCTGGAAAAGCTGAGACATGCACAGTTTGCAGAGAGGGCGGCACCCATTGTTCCTATCCTTAAACTGAATAAACCAAATAAACTGGAAGGTATGGTGGCACAATGATTAGCATTGCTGCCTCACAGCACTAGAGGCCCAGGTTCAATTCCAGTCTCGGTCACTGTCTATGTGGAATCTGCATGTTCTCCCCGTATCTGCATGGTTTCCTCCCAGTGTTCTGGTTTCCTCTCACAGTCCATGTATGTGGAGATTAGATGTAATGACCATGCTACATTGACCCTAGTGTCATTATCAGGATAAATGTGTTGGGTTACAGGAATAGGGCCTGGGAAGTGTGTGGTTGGTACTGACTTGATGGGCCAAATGGCCTTTCTCTGTACTGTTGGGATTCTACGATTCTACAAGTCAGTCTGACTTTGTGATGATGATAAGTTTACTATCAATAATATTTCTGAACTTGAGAGATATTCTACGTACTGGATTGAAGACATGGCCTTCAAATCAGGTATGGGGGGGAGGGGGGGGGGTGGTGTTGGTCAACTATTTCAAGGTTCGATATGAACCACGCGTATCTCCAATTTGAATTAGACAAGCCTTCCCAAAAGTACTTGATTATGGGAAATTTATTCCTAACTTAACTTCTTTGCTAGCCATCTTGCATGGACTGTTGTGAAAGATAGTCTTGGAGGTTGCTGCAGCTGGAAGTTCCTAACAGCATTAAACAGCAACAGGCACTCAGGCCAGCAGCCAAAAGATTCAGGACTGACCTGCAGCTAGTGAACGATATTCCAAATGCATTGTAAATAAAGTGTGATTGGCGATAGAAGAATGACCTCTGTAAGATTATTAGTTAGCAAACCTCTTAGAAATGAATTTGGATATGAGAACACAGAATTTCAAACTGTTAACTTTCAGAGACTTAAACCATTGTTCTGATTCAGAACAGGTGTTCAGACAGCTTTCAAATATGAAAAACTTCTCAACGCATAATATTCAATATCAAGTTAGAGCTCGACATCAAACTGCACCACCCCCCACAATCAATCAAACAGTGGCCCTTTACGAAGCAGGTATTTGATAGATTTGTTTCTAAGGAGTGGCATCCCCTTAACATAACTATATTTTGCTTCCTCTCACTGTTATCCCAAGTGCATTCCCAGATCTCAAAGACCCAGTTCAGCTGGTCCCAAACCTCAGTGGTGGCATCATGTGCAGCCACATCTTGGCACGTAGGCAGCCAAGCTGTGCTCAAGGACCAACTGGTTTTTAAGGGCTGCTATTGTTCCCATTATCTGGAATGGGGCTGGCAAAATGCCAGGAGAATGGATGGTGATCTCATTAATTAAGGAGAAAATTACAATCAGGGAAAATGATGTTTTTGGCAACAGCTGTACTCCAATGAAAAGTTTGGATTGAATTAAGATTTAGACTAAGCAATTTATCATTATACTGGATGTATGTTATAGATCATCAAATCATGTGTCAGAGATCAAGCAATAGGGCAATTTGATCAATATTACACTTTGAACCAGTCTTCAGGAAAAAAAAACGCAGCACTGCCACTGTAGGCCTGAGCACACCTACTGCCTAAGGGCAAATCAGAATTGTTCAATTGTTGTTCAGTCATTGTAATTTCCATCTTGGCTGAACAAATAATTTCTACCAGTTAAGCGGTTCATTAGCTACATTAAAAAATTATTACAGACACATAGTGATTTCTTTCATCACGATGAATGAAATTCCATTACCAGCAATTACAATTCTGAAAGCATATGTTCTTTCAATTTCATTAGGTTCAAAAAAAGTATCACATCATAAAGGCTGTTATGTTAATACTAACCATAAATCTTAAAAAATGCTCATGCTTTTATCTGACTTACATTATTTTCATAGATCACATTGAATATCATTTGGTTTATCATAGAATTATCAAATCCCATCAGTGCAGAAACCAGCCATTTGGCCCATCAACTTTGCACTGACAACAATTCCATCCAATCCCATTACTGCAACCTCACACATTTACCCTGCTAGTCCTCCTGACACCAAGGGGCAATTTAGCATAGCCAATCCACATTACCCATTCATCTTGGGACAACTAAGTGGCAATTTAACATGGTCAATCCATCTAACCTGCATATCTTTGGACTCTGGGAGGAAACCGAAGCACCCGGAAAAAACACATACAGACATGAGGAGATCATCCAAAGTCCACATAGACAGTCTCCAATGGCCGGAATTGAACATGGGTCCTTGGATGTGTCAGGCAGCAATGCTAATCACTGTGCCACCACGTCACCTATTGTCAAACACTTCAATCAAGTATTGTCAAAAATATTGTATGTTGGATAGCTGTATCAAAATTTCCCTTTATATCGCTTGCAGAGTGATATCTTTCAATGAAGTTCTTAGGTTGGTTACACTTAAAAGCATTTCTCACCCAACAAATCCACTTCAGGTTTGGCATCTCCCTTGAGTTCCAAAATGCAGATTGATGAGAATTTTGCAATACTTCCACGACTCCTTCGCAATACACAGGCACTGTTAGCTGGTGAGAAATTAGGCTCCTTTGATCAGTTTTACAGCAGCCAGTCTTACAATGACATTTTTTTCTGTCAAAAAGCAAAAAAGTGAAACTGAAACATCTGCTACCTGGCAGATGATGATGGTCAAAGGAGCAAATTAAAGTTAGTCTTCCAGACACAGTCAGGTTGTAGAAGATTCTGGAATATGATCCCTAGGCCACAGACAGACTTGTTAAAACAGACTTGCCAACTCACTGCATCTAGTTTGATGTAACATTCAAGTATACATCTCCATAAGTCTCTGCATATGTGATAAATTCTTGGCTAATGAATCCCTTTCTCTTTAATGAAGGGAAGCTAGAGGATCACAGAGACAAACAGCACGGAAGGAAATTATTTAACCTGTCGTTCCCGTGCCAGTTCTGGAAGAGCGATCAAATTATTATCACTTCTCTGTTCTTTCCACATAAAATTGCATGCTTTAATTTTCAAGTCTATATCCAATTCTCTTTTGAAAGTTACAATCACATTTTCTTTCACCATTCTTTATGTATTTCACACCATAACAGCTTGTCTCTTGAAAAATTCTCCCCATCTCGCCCTGGTTCTTTATTATTTCAAGTCAGTGTCATGTCAATCAAAATCCCAGATAATTCTGAGCATTTCTATTAAATCTCCCTTAATTCCAAGGATAATAATTCCAGTTTCTCTAGTCTCTCCACAAAACTGGTGTTGCTCATCACTGGTAGCACTGAAGTAAATCTTCTCAACACCCTCTACAAGGTTTTGACATCTTTCCCAAAAAATGTTATACCCAGAATTATTTTTGTTATTCTTTTGTGAGATGTGAGACCAGTATTTGTTGCTGATTCCTTATTGCCCACATTGTGTAAGTGCTCATATGGGATGCCAGGGAGACAGAACAAAGAATGCCACCCACCCCAATTCAGTCTGACCGTTTCGGACCGTTTTGTATCAGGAAAGTGGGCAAGATGACGAGACCCCATTCAGGTGATCTGAATCCTGAAGCAGCATAAAGGATGCAAAAGTAGATCAGTATAATCACACTTAGAACATGGGAGCAAAATGGCTGAGTTGAATAAAGCCCCAAAATAAATTTAAAAAAAAAACAGACAGTGTCTCTGGAGGCACTAATGTGATTGTCTGTGGATGTGGCTACAGAAAGCTCGACTGGAGAACAAAATTAATCTGTTGACAGCAATGGCTCCTGAGATCTGGCTGCTGCTTTAACACGGTTATCATATTATCCATTAATAAGAGAAGCTATTTTTAAAAAAAATCTGTGAAGTAATACAACAAACGACAGTGTAAAGGCAAGCAAATAAGATGTAGCTCCCAAATCAACAAATCTGAAATTAGAATAATTTTCACCTGCTCATTATTTAACTGAATCTACAGAACTTTCATTTCATAATTTTAAAAAACAGATTGCAATCAGGTGGAATTGTGCTATCTGCCTCCATATCATTTCATTTATTGTTGATCTATTTGTCAACCCATTTGGATCCCCACTGATGGTTCACATTGGTATTAATCAGCCTGGAAATTCACTGCTTCGAGCAATCATTTCTCTCTGCTAACACTGCCCAAACCCGGGGAACAAAGTCATTGCTTTCCAGTAAGTATTAGTGCTAAATCTTTGCCAGTAACATTTCAATGCCCCTTCTGTTGCATATTCAACTTCCTTACTAACACAAACATTAGGAACATAAGGTTGCATTAAAAAAAATCGATCAACATTCTGTGAAGCAAGTCAAATTAATGCACCATTTAAACGAAAATACATTCTATCCTCTTGCAATCCTGCACTGCCTGGTCAAACACATGTGTGAGAGAGCAACATGGGAATGGATTCTCCCAACAACAGCAGTGCGGCGGATCAGGAGATTCAAGCGGAGGCTGTTTCACGGGCTTCCCACTGAACCCTACAACCTTCACGAGACTGTGGGGGCTGGATTTCTGACACCGGAAATCGGCATGGAGCTGTAAAATTTATTTAAATGAGGATTGTGACATAATTTGTACTAAATTAGCTGGACTGAAGTATCCAAGCCTGTTGGAATTGCTTGCCCCATAAGGAGTATTTCACTCCAGCAGGGTTTACAATGGCTCCCCACTAGTGGGGAACTCGTGGCCTGACCCTCCTGGAATGAAGGGGGGGGGCCATTGAGGCCTCCCAGAGGGTCAGGGGTAAGGTGGGGGGGTTGCTTTCTAGGCATTGCTAGCCTGGCAGTGCTAGCCTGGACCCCCCCACCGACTGCCCAAGGGGCAAAGTGGTAATGCCCAAGTGGCATTCTGACACTGCACAGTAGGTATCAAGCAGTGCGAAGAGGGTGAAGCCTAATGGGGATTGGGCCTATTGGCATGGAGACTCTCGGGGTGATCGGTGGGGTGGGGGGGTCCTAATGCCACTCTGTAGAGGGATCACTGACAGAGGGAGGGAGGCCAACAATTGGGGCTGAGCATCAGGGTGGAGGAAAGGGGGAATCAGCCTTCTGGGAGTAGGTCAGGACTGAGGAGGTGGGTTGTTGGGGGGGTAATCAGGAAATCAGGACTGTTGGTTGAGGAGGGGAGATCAAGGCAGGAGAGAGGAGATAAGGAGATTGAGATTGTTTTGGGGGTGGGGGGAGATCAAGGCAGTGGGAGGAGGTGGGAAGCAGGGTGGAGACACTGGCCCAGGCATGTTTGGAGAAGCCAGCAATCAGGCTACTGGGTGGTCTTACATCCAGCGACGGGGGGGTTTGCTGTGCTGGTCAGTGGTTAAGAGGTCGGCAGTGTTGGGTTACTGTGCATGTGTCTGTCTCAGCGCTGACAGATTGGTACATGCACAGTGGTCTGCTCAGCACTCTGCTGCAGGCCTCTCCACCGGCAATAGGCCCCACACCCAGATTTTTCATGAGATGCATTCTAAGGCATTCAGCAGTGCACACAGTGTGGGAGATTCCTTTCAAAACTCCCACTGAGAGAAAAAAAAATGGGATTTACTCTAGCTTTTATGCAAATTTGACACTTAAAATTTTGGGGGTAGAATCCCCAAAATCTCTCCCAGTTATTTCTTGCAATGTTGAAAGTCAGTGAGACAGGTCCCAACAGTTGTGTTTTTTTTAAACAAGAATCAAATCTAATAGAAAGCAAATACACATTTGTCAGTAAGAGGATTAACATTCGTATTTTAGCTGCATTACCAGTGGCATGTGATCAGCATAGTGCTGAGCAGGCCACTGACATGGATTAGTCTGTCAGCACCGGACTCGACGCGTGTGCAGTAGCCCCACAGAGCTGGCTTCCCGATCGCTGGCCAGCTCAATCACTGGCCAGGTACAACAAACCTCCCCATTGCTGGTCATACAGCACATCCCACGGCCTGATCACTGCCCCCCCGCCACCCGAAAGTGTCTGGGCCAGCCTCACTCCCCCGTCCACTCCGCCTCAATCACCCTCCCCAGCAGTCCCAATCCCCCTGCAGCCCTGACCCACCTACCTTCCCAGCAGACTAACACTCCCCCCCCACCCCGCCCCCAACTACCAGCCCCAATCATTGGCCCCCCTCTCTGATACTGATCCCTCTGCAGCATGGCAGTGGGACCACCCTCACCCCCCACATTGATCCTCACTTTGGCAGGAATTATACCATTGGCTTATTCGCCACTGCTTCCCATTCTCAGTGTGTACACTTGCACACAAACATCATTTCTGATTATCAATCTAATTTACAGCTAAATGAAGTTTTCCTGAGGGGCAATAGAGCAGCAAGTATAACATCCATGCAATTTACCACAGCTAATCACACTATTAATTCTGCATAATTTCCGGACCAAGGCAAAATTGGTTGAACTATCGACAGAAAATTAGTTTAAATTACAGAGCATTTTCAAGATGCTGAAACCTGTCCGTTCACGTCATCATTTAAAGATCAGCAGGGATGAGGGGGTCTATGTTTCTTGGCCAATGCATTCCTCAAACACTAAGTTGAGGTTGCTTGTTGTGAAAAGTACTATACAAAAACAAGCTCTGTTTATATGCAGGTTATCCTTCCAACCGCTTCCCCATGCCGATGATTATTCATTGGACCCATTATTAAAATTGGATGCCTCACATTCACTATAAGAATGGGCTTCTGGCAGAAACTCAATGCTGGAAACAAAATTAAAAAAGTCCTCCCAACGCTAAGAGGTGTAGATGTCTATTAGAAACCTGAGATATCCAATTAACTGGAGAGCTTAGAGAGTCTGGGATTGATCTCCTTAGAGAAGAGAAGGTCAAGGAAAGACTTGGTAAAGACTTTCAAAATCAAGAACAGTTCTGACAGCGTAAATAAGAAGAAATGTATAAGCAGAAGCATCAGTAACCAAGCACACAGATTTATCATTGCAGAAATGAGATGATAAGAACATGTTTTATTTAGTGTGCTAGGGAAAAAGATACAAAAGTCTGAGGACATGGACCAACCAATTCAAAAACAGCTTCTTCCCTGCTGCCATTAGACATTTGAATGGACCTACCTCACATTAAGTTGATCTTTCTCTCATCTAGGTATGACTGTAACACTACATTCTGCACTTTCTCTTTTCCTTCTCTATGTACACTATGCTTTGTATAGCATGCAAGAAACAATACTTTTCACTATATGCTAAAACATGTGATAATAATAAATCAAATCAAGTCAAGTCAAATTACGATCTGGAACACATTGCATGGAAAGATATGGAAGCAGATGCAATTGTCACATTCAAGAGAGAATTAGAGAAATACATTAAGGGGAGAAAATTGCTTTGAGAAAGCATCAAGGGAATGAGACTAATTCTATTGCTCTTTCAAAGAACCTGCACATGCTCGATGGGCCGGATGGCTGGGTGGTGCTGTAAGATTCTGTGATTGTAACAATTATCCCTGTCATTATGTAAATAAATCTTCCACATTTGGCATAATTAATGCATCAATTCCTTTTTGCCTCAACAGCTGAAGCAGCTGAAGCAGCATTTTGCTGTGAGTGGAATTCTAAAACTATGTTATACCATTTAATTTAAAACAAACTAGCTGAATGTAAAATCATGGCAATTACTACTTTTAATTTTACCTTTGGCTTGAAATGTTCAGAAGAGGATAGGCACTTCCCAACATGCAGGTTGGTGGCAGACATGGTGGCCAGAATTCTCCAACCTCACTCGGCTCAAATTTTCCATCCTGTTGCTGTCAATGGAGATTTGGCTGAGCACCCAAACCAAATCCTCCTTTCTCTCTGGCAGTGGTAGTAAACCTGGCAAGACCAGAAAGTCCTAGCCAAGAAATTAGACACCAGTTTTTTCCAGGTTGCTCCTAGTTGCTGGTTACAGAACCTTAATGCTAATTGGTCCAGGAAATAGATCCCCTACAAATGGTATAAAGCATGGCGGCTCTTAAAAATAATGGTAAGGGGCATTTTTTTTTTTAAATTGCACATTTAGTTAACAAATTTAACACAATAAAACATTCCAATATGTTCCAGAGGTGAAATAACCAGATACTGGAGGGGTGGGGATGGTTGGAGACGACTTAGGATTTTGGCTAAAAGCGTGATCAGAGAAGTAGGTTTTGAGTTGGCTTTTGAAAGGAGGAAGTGGAGACATAAATAAGGAGAGGCTTAGCGAGAGCATTGAGTATGAATTGCTAAAGTATTTAAAAGCAAAAGTGGAGCACAGAAAATGGAAGTTGTGAAGAAATCCCGAATTGGAAAAACAAAATAGAAACACTATAGCACAGAAGGAGGTAATTTGACCCATCAAGTCTGCATTGACAATAACCCACCCAGGCCTTATCCCCAATTTACCCACTAATCTACACATCCGGGGACACTAAGGGACAATTTAGAATGCCAATCCCACACTGGCCCTACCCCCATGTCCACCCACTAATTCCTCTAACCTACACATTTCAGGACACAGAGCAATTTTTTTTTGCATGGCCAATCAACCTAACCCACACATCTTTGGACTGTGGGAGGAAACCAGAGCATCTGGAAGAAACCCCCACAGACACAGGGAGAACGTGCAAACTCCACACAGACAGTGACCCACAATGGGAATTGAACGCAGGTCCCTGGAACTGTGAAGCAACAGTGCTAACCACTATGCTACCATACCACCCATTGTAGGAACTTAAAGCTGAATGTAGCTAGAGGACAAGATTCTACGGAAGATTTAGATTCCTCTTGGTCATGGAAGGATCAAGAGTTTAAAATTGAGGCATGGAGCCTAAGGTAGCCAAATAAAACTGTATGGGAATAACGAAGGAATGGGATTAAGCAGATAGGATGCAGGCAGTGGAGATGTGGATGACATTTCTTAGCTCTGTTCTTCAGTATAGATAGTATATGATATACCAGCATAATGAACTGTGGTGAATAATAAAGAATGACATTATTCTAAACAGCTTCTCAAAACCTCCTTATATATATTTCAATCACTGTGACTGGGAGAGACGTAGGACTGAACCTTTTCACATCAGTAGTCTCTGTCTAGCTGGCCAATCTCATATTGTCCTCCCAACTCTCTTTGCAGGTTTTCCAAGTGATCAGTAGCAGTTTGCTTCATGCCATAAACAACCTGCCATAAACAACCCCCCACTTTCATTGTCTTCAGATCTCCAATTCATTTGACTGCAATTCAGCAGTGGAGCAGTGTGAAGTATCTTGACTCCTTTCTGTGCAACAGCTTATCTATGAATCAAAATCACAGAATACTACAGTGCAGAAGAGGCTCTTCAGCCAATCAAGTCAGCACTGACATATGAAAGGCCTTAACCTACCTACCTAATCTCACTTGCAAGCACTCACCTATGCTCCTGAAGGTCATGAACTAACCAGTGCATGCACCAAACTGTTCAGAATTTTATACTTCCAGTCAAACAATCAGATTTTTAAATCATCTGGAACTATTCCCAGAAATCAATCCCCCAGCATTAAAGCACAATGACCTTCAAACGTTTGCTACACCTTTGCCTATCAGCCACATTCATCAAGCTTGACAATTATTTTCACCTCAAGTACTGTCGAGATCCTTCCTTTGTTGATTATATCCTTGGCTGTGTGCTTCAGGTGTTAAAGCATTCACGGCAAAAAACTGCACATTTCATAACATTGACAAGGAAATGTAACAAACTTGTTTCCACTTACTAAAGTCATAAGTCTCCTAGCCCATTCATTTTGACCCATTTAGAGCCCTGAAGTTCTTTGGTGAAACTGTTATTGCCTTTATTTAAAATTTGGAATCCATGCCAATTTAACAAAATAGTTATTATTTGAATGGGTGTAAATTGAGAGAGTGAGACCTTGGTGTCCTCATGCATCATTCGCTGAAAGTAAGCACGCAGATACAGCAGGCAAATGGTATGTTGGCCCTCATGGTGAGAAAATTTGAATATAGGAATAGAGATGTTTTACTGCAGTTGTGTAGGACGTTGGTGAGGCCACATCTAGGATATTGTGTGTAGTCTTAGAGTTCTAGCTGAGGAAGCCTTATTATCGAGGAAGTGCAGCAAAGGTTTACCAGGCTGATTCCTGGGATGACAGGTCTGTCAGATGAGGAGAGATTAAATCAGTTAGGATTATATTCACTGGAGTTTAGAAGAGTAAGAGGGGATCTCATAGAAACTTATAAAATTCTAACAGGACTAGTCAGGGTAGATTCAGAAAGAATGTTCCCAGTGGTGGAGGAGTCCAGAACTAGGGATCATAGTTTGAGGATAAGGGTAACTTGGAATGGGCACTAGATATTGGCCAGCTGGTGATGCTTATGTCTTACAAATGAATAAAAAAAGAAACGCAACCATAGTCAATAGGATTCGACTTTGAACTAGCAACTATGCTTAAATGTACAACAAGGTGCCAGAAGAAGTATAGTATAGCACATATTGCAATTATACCAATGGCATTGCATATTGATCAGAAAAGAAAGCTAAAGATTACACCGGATAAATCTAAGCTTCTCATTTGTGTATGCTAGAAGCCACATACATTCACACAAAGGGCCCTGTCTTTTGCAGATAGAAGGAGCACATCCATACATTGCACCTTTTTCAACTGAACAAAAGCTTGAGGGCCAGAATCTTTGGTTTATTGATCACAACAATGCCTTGACATATCCGATTACCACTTCCAAACTCATGATCACTTCCATCTGGAAGGATAAGTCAGCAGATACGTGAGAACACTATTACATGCAAGTTCCCTTCCAAACCACTCACTGGCCTAACCTCGAAATGTATGACCTTTCCTTTACAGTCACTGGGTCAACAACCTGAATTCTGTACCTAATGATTTTGTGGGTCAACCCACAGCATATGGACTGCAGCACTTCAACAGGCAGGTCACCATCACCTTCTTGAGGGCAACCAGAGGTAGGCAATAAATGATGGCCAGCCAGCGATGTCCATCAGAGTCTACCTGTCTGGTTTAAATTTGAACAAACCATAGCGGTTAACTGTTCCCTGCCGTATTCTCCAAAGCAACACCCTTACCAATCAGAATCCACTTGCCGACCAATTACAGCATTTTTCTCGTGCAATATAAATTGATGTTCCTTTAATTGTTTGTAATCTCACGATCTGATCTGATGAGTAAAAGATGAAAAGTTTAGTCAACCTGTCTCTTTTTTCAACAATACTAAATTTCTAACACTATTCAGTGAGGAAACATTATTGGAATCATTACATTGGATGTGAATTCAATTTGATATGCAACCTAATAAAACATAGATTTCAGTATGATAATGTTAGCAAACCATCATTTGTAGTACCAGCCTTAAAAAAAATTATATTCCAATTTAGAGTACAATTCAACAGTTGCAGTGTTGTTTTAAACATTCTTGACTAAATTGAAAAGGCTTTTTTGTCTGGATTCATCAGTGAAACAGATTCATAATTCGCATTTTTTAAAATGTTAACGCTAAGAGGAATACATTTCTTGAATGGTTCAGGATTTGAACATACTAGGTAGAACCGATAAAAAGATGAGAAATTTAGCAGTCTAAGTGAACAGTGTTAATTGGTGCTGCTGCTGCAGAACTGCCAGACACAACTTAACCAGCACTCCGAAACTTACTATTCAGCGGATGAGAAATTTGGAATGCCATCAGCAGAAGTCAAACACCGTGTGAACGTTTCGACTATTTAACCCTGTCTGAAACAACAAACTCTTGCTATCAAAAGCAGAACATTATTCATTCATGATTTGAATGAATTATTCCACCAGTTATTTAAGAAATACTTAGATGGGCACATGAACAGAATGGGAATGGAGGGATATAGAAAACTGATTTAAAATAGTGATCATGAGCCTTGGGAGTCCCTGGGAAGTGTGTAAATAGATGATGATATTGACGTACTTGTTTTTATCCTACAGGTGCTTTGGTCCACCTTGTTGTCTAACGAAGGGCATACACATGATGGTCGTGAGAGGGCTGCTTTTGGATTTTTTTCGAGAGTATCCTACTGTTTCACGTCGTTAGTGTACGCTTGACCTGGACCATTTGATGGGCAACATGACAGCTCAGTGACTATCGCTGTGCTCTGCAGATACATGGATTTGGGCCTATGTCTGTGGGAGTTTGCTAATTCTCCCCGTGCCTGCGTGGGTTTTCTCTGGGTGCTCCGGTTTCCTCCCACATCCCAAAGATGTGCTCTTAGGCTAATTGGCAAAACAAATTCTCCCTAAATTGTCTCAAATTTGGTTTTTAATCCATAGATCTATAAACATGTACAGGGATCGCGGGTAGAGGTGGGAACATCGAGGTGGCAGCGCGGGGTGGTTGGGCCGAAGGGCCTATTTCCCGTGCTGTTTTGTTCTTTGTTCTTTGTTCAATACCAATATTAGTTCATTAATAATTAAATATTAAGATCTGCCTTGATGTTGTCTATTGCAGTTAGATCATGCTGACTTTTATTTTTACACGTATATGTAGGCAATCGATTTTAAACAGGATTAATTGATTTTGCTGGCTATTTACATTTGCAAACTGATCAATGCCACATTCCCAATGAAATGACCGATCTGTCAAATACTGTAGAAGCAGAATATTCTTGTTCTGGTATAATGACCATTTATTTAGAACAGCTAACTGGAACTTGCGTCAATTGGAATTGAATATAAAATATCATTAATAAAATTTGGGAAGATTGAATTCTGAAGTTCATCTGCAGCTGTACATGGCCTCACTTTGTGGCCTCGGGTGTTTGAACACATTAGACTTTATAGTTGAGCCTTTTATTATGCTCCTGCTGCAGCTTGCTGGGGATAGCAAATATGATAACTAATCAAATGTGTTAAGCAATAAAGGCAACAGCGGAACTATACATGGATAACTCTTGCCAAAACGTTGTTAAAAATCTAATATTTAAATATCCAAATTCAGATTTGTAGCCGTCAACAGTAAAATATTACAAAGTGCTAAATTTTGAAAATAAATGCAGCGGGGTGATAGAATGTTCTGTAGCTTGTTGTTTTAAAATTTAGGGAAACCTTTCAAAATGCAGAGTTTGAGATGAATAGTGAATAAACACAAGCACAATAACATTATAAGCAATAAACTTTCTGCTCATCCTTCAAGCAATGTTGTTCAACAGATCTATAATTCGAAATAAAAGCAAAGTACTGAGATGTGGGAAAACTAAAATTAAAACAAAAAGTGCTGGAAAACCTCAGCAGGCCAGGCAGAATCTGTGGAGAGAGAAACAATTGAATGGCTTCTTCAGAATTGAGTGTTATGGGTTTTACCCCCAACTCTTCATTTCCACCTTCCAATGGCACCTTCCCATCTAATCACAAGAAGTATGACTTGGGCCCTTTTATTGCAGCAACCTTCACAACTTCCACCATCTAAAAGGACAAGTAAGAAGTCTCACAACATTATGTTAAAGTCCAACAAGTTTATTTGGTATCACCAGCTTTCGGAGTGTTGCTCCTTCATCAGGTGAATCACACAGAAGGACAAGGGCAGCAAATGCATTGGAGCACCATCACCTCCGCTTCAAGCCACCCACCATCGAGACTTGGAAGCACAGCACCATTTCTTCACTGTCACTGAGTCAAAATCCTGAAACTTCCTCCTTAACAGCAGTCTAGGTGTACCTGCAACACACAAATCTCAACTGTTCTTGAAGATGGCTCAGCACCACCTTGTCAAGGACAATGAGAGATGGGCAATAAATTTTGGTCCAGCCTGTCATGCCCATATCTTGTAAAGAGTTTTAAAAATGATGGGGATGGGAAACTAGGTTTTAGGGACTGACCAAATGGATTGCAGTTTTTTTTTCAGTCTTGTACTAATGTTCCTGAAATTGACATCAATCATTTGTCTATTTTTCTGATGTCCATCCAACTGCGAATCCTGCATTTATGCAGATCACAAATTATATTTGCAACATGCACCAATGAATTACTAATTTAATGAAGACTTCTTGGGCACTCTTCAAAGTCTCATAACTGTGCTGATAATAAGACTAACAGTTTGATCATATTATATCTAATCTCTATATCAGAGATGCAACTTGTAATAATCACCTGTAAATGTTCAAAGCTGTGTGTCCTGCTTTTGTTTGCTGGTGCTTCGCATGATATCAAAATCAAAGACAAGTTTCTATTCAGTGAGAATTTTCACAACACCAGGTTAAAGTCCAACAGGTTTATTTGGAATCACAAGCTTTCGAAGCGCTGCTCCTTCATCAGGTGAGTGGAGAGGTAGATTTCACAAACACAGCATATATAGACAAAGAATCAATTGCAAGATAATGGTTGGAATGTGAGTCTTTTCAGGTAATCAAGCTTTTACAGGTACACACAGTGCGAGTAGAGAGAGTGGTAATAACAGATTAAAAAGGTGTGAATTGTCTTAAACCAGGTCAGCTTGAAGAATTTTGCAAGCCCAGGCCAAATTATGTAGGTTACTTGTAGTGTGACGTGAACCCAAGATCTCAGTTGAAGCTACCTTCATGCGTGTAGAACAGTTTCTGTTCTGCGATTCTGCATTGTCGTGTCTCTTAAAGGCAACCTTGGAGAATGCTTACCCAAAGATTGGAGGCTGAATACGTTGTGATTCTAAATAAACCTGTTGGACTTTAACATGGTGTTGTGAGATTTTTTACTGTACCCACCTCAGTCCAATTCTGGCATCTCCACATCAAGTTTCTATTCAGGGGAGATGGGCAGTTCTTTAACCATCAAAGCTGGAGAAAAGTGTTGGAAATCTTTGTTCCTGAACTCTTATTTGTTGGTTACTGTGACCACATGGATGACTCCAAGGATGACATGGAAAAAATTGTAAATCACTTTGCAGGCATTCCAGTTCACAGGCTAACAGCCTTAAAACAGCTTGCAACAAATTCTACACGCTGGTCATGATCACACTCTTCAAGGTACAGTCAGATTTGCCTATCTGGGAAGCACTCTGTCTAATTAAGTTGCTACAAAAGCATGCTGAGAATCACCAGAGCCAGCTTTACTTTTGACCAACTTTGTTAGCTCTTCTGGGACAAAAGAACCAAAACATTGTAGGGTTACTAGAGTGACAACCCCATTTTATTTATGTGAATCATGGACAACACATGCATTCCTTATCAAGTAACTGAACCATTTTCACTGGGGCTTCCAAACAACACTCTGATGCAGATCAGATGACAACATAAGATCCTTACTGTTTTGATCATAAAGGCACACTATACTGGTGAGGTCACCTGAAGTGAATATCTGTTGATTGAATCACATTGATCTTTTATGCAGCATTTACTGGAAAGTAATCTTATAGTGGGGAACGAACGAGATGTAAAGGGTGCATAAAAAGAATTGTGAAACTATGCTAGGTAGATGAGGCTAGGTAGGAATAACTTGCTCAAGATAAAATAGAATGGAGAAACAATCCATGAAGACACCTCTTACTATCATCATTTTGTCTCTTCTTCAATGTCAAAAAGTCAAGAACATAAGAACATAAGAAATAGGAGCAGAAGGAGGCCATCTAGCCCTTTGAGTCTGCCCCGTCATTCAATAAGATCATGGCTGATCTGAAGTGGATCAGTTCCACTTTCCCGCTTTCTCCCCATAACCCTTAATTCCCTTGTCTATCAGAAACCTACCTACCCGTGACTTAAATATATTCAGCGAGGTAGCCTCCCCACTTCAATGGGCAGAGAATTCCAAAGATTCACCACCCTTTGAGTGAAGAAGTTTCTCCTCATCTCTGATCTAAACTGCGTCCCTTTCCCCTTATTTTGAGGCTGTGTCCTCTAGTCCTGCTATCCTTTCTACGTGGGAGAAATCTCTCTACCTCTACTCTATTCATCCCTTCACTGTCATATATCTTTATAAGATCCCCCCTCAGATTTCTAAACTGAAATACTTCATTATATGAGTTCTATCCATCCACAATAATGGACAGCATTGATGTTGAACGAATTGCCAGTACAGCATCTGTTGTCACCTAAGTCACTGGAATGGTTACAACGGAAGCCATCTCCATGTGTTAACCAAAAAGTGGGACAAAACTTGGCAGCATTATGGTAAATACCAGTTAATATCCCCATGCTGCTTTTATGCCTCATTAATCATAGAATCCCTGCAGTACAAGAACAGGCCATTCAGCCCATTGAGTCTGTACTGATCACAATCCTATCCAGGCCCTACCCCCATATTCCTATATATTTACCCACTAATTCCTCCAACCTACACATCTCACAGCACTAAGGGCAATTTTTTTTTAACACGGCCAATCAACCTAACCCGCACATCTTTGGACTATGGGAGAAACCAGAGCACCTGGAGGAAACCCACGCAGACATGGGGAAAATGTGCAAACTCCACATAGACAGTAACTCAAGCCGAGAATCAAACTCAGGTCCCTGGAGCTGTGAAGCAGCAGTGCTAACCACTGTGCTACTATGCTGCCAAATGTACTCTACTGTTTAAAATTAATATTGCAATGAGTCGAGTGCAGGATGGCAATGTTAATAATACTTTCATAACTTTAGCACCGTTAATGAAATATTTTCAATTAATTTACATTAATATAAACTGAAACATTTGTAAAGTTCATTTAAATAAACCCAATTCTTTTAAAGACATGGCTTTGTTTAACGGTTACATCCTGACCAAAGTATTCAAAGGTCAAACAATTAGGCATTTATAAAGTAACTGGGCTTCATTAGTGCAATTTTATCCAAAAGAAACTCCATCTTATGTGTTGTGCATGCAGGCAAGTTCACATCTACAGAAATCTAACATCAACCCGTGATATTATTATCGATGATCAGGAACCATGGGCTCTTTCCCCTCTCATGGAGATGGCTCGACATTGCATATTTCTATGGTTGAGAGCGGTTTGCTATATCTTTCCTCTGCTGCTCATCACAGAGAGTATTAATAGGCTGTCCAATTCCTGAGGGGATTGCATCACATCTGAGCCTAACCCTCTCCTCACCTGATACTCACATATCAGCAGCTCCAATATGGTTACGTGATAGCAATCAGAAGAAGGAATCCTGGCTGCTTTACTTTCCTTTGTGGTCCAGGCATTTTTATGCAAATTGCAATTCCCTGTTGTTACTTTGTGCCAAAAACAAATTAATTCGACTTAGACCGAAGGGAAAAAAAAATTGTTGATCTATTAATATCATACAAAGTGATGTCTTCATTGGCTACGTCATCAAGAGAGTACTTGAACCCAAAGTTTCATATAGGTGAACTAGTGGCCCAGAACCAGAATTAAGGTGGTGCAATAATTAGATGGTGACAATAGAAAATAACAAATGTGTGGACTGCTTATAAAGTAGTAACCCCGTAACAGTTCTCACACATTGTTATAAACTGAGAGTATATGCCATGTGAATGCTGAAATGAGGCAAAAGCATTGAAAACTGTTCCATGTCCCTGATTTTTGTATGCTATAGAAATTAAATGTAATAACATCTACACTGAACATTAAATTCTAGTGTAATCATTATCAGTCGATAAACATGCAATCACTTAATTACAGTAAGTATATACTATTATAAATGCGGGTAATGGTATAAATACACTTTCTGCTGGTGATATGACAGGGCTAAATTTACTTTATCGAGTTATATTGCCATTGATGCACATATGGATAGAATTTTCTGGCCCCATTGTAGTAAGGGCAGGGCCAGAAAATGCAGCATTCAAAACTCCATTAACTTTGCCAGGGCAGGAAAATCCTGCTGCAGGGAGGGGCTGGAAAATTTGATCATAAGAACATAAGAATCAGAAAGAGTAAGCCACTCAGTCTTCCGAGCCTGGTCCTTCATTCAATAAGGTCATGGCTGATCTGATTGTGGCCACAACCACTACCCCAACTCATAACATGTAACTCACTTATGAATCAATAATCTATCCAACTCTGATTTGAATATATTCTATGACCCAGCCTCCACAGGTCACTGGGGAAGAGAATTCCAAACACTAATAACCCTCTGAGAGAAGAGATTTCTCGGTCTCACCCATCCCAAAACCAGGTAGTCTCTCTACATTTAGATAACATTCTGTTTTTTTATTCTTCCTGTCAAAGTGGACAACCTTACATTTTCACACATTATATTGCTTCTCCCAAACCTTTGGCCACTCATTTTAACCAAGATATAGTCATGGATAAAAGCAAATTACCATGGATGCTGGAATCTGAAAGCAAACGAGAAAACATTGGAAAATCTCAGCAGGTCTGGCAGCATCTGTAAGGAGAGAAAAGAACTAATGTTTCGAGCCCAGATAACCATTTGTCAAAAGAGATATACATGTCCCTTTGTAGATTTTTTGTACTTCCTCTCAATTATCTTTGCATCATTTGACAATGACAGGGTCAGTCCCTTCATCCACATCATTAACATTAATCATAAATAGTTGAGTCCCAGCACTGTCCCTGTTCCACGCCATTTGTAACAGTTTGCAACCCTGAATATGACCCAATCCTGAATATGACTAGTTAGCCAGTCTTCTATCCATGCAAATATATCCCATCCAGCAACATAAATTTTCATCTTGTGTAGAAACCATTCTTGTGGCATCGTGTTGCAGATTTTTTTGGAAATTAAATACACTACATTTAGTTGTCCTTTACCCTGCATGTTGCATCCTCAAGGAATTCTAATTTTTTTATTCATTCACGGTACATGAGCGTTGCTGACTGTCCAGCATTTATTGCCCATCCCTAGTTGATCAAGAGCAGTTGAGACTCAACCATCTTGCTGTGAAGATCAACCACATTACTATGGCTCTGGAGTCACATATAGACTAGACCAGGCAAGGATGACAGATTTCCTTCTCTGAAGAACATTAGTGAACCAGATGGGTTTTTCCTGACAATCAACAATGGTTTCCTGGTCATCAATAGATTCTTAATTCCAGATTTTTTTTTATTGAATTCAAATTCCACCATTTGCCATTGTGGGATTCGAACCTGGGTACCCAGAACATCAACTGATTTTCATTATCAATAGCCTGGTGATAATATCACGAAGCCATTAACTCGCCCATTAGTTAAAAACAATTTCCCTTGCACAAAACTATGTAGACTCTATGTAGTTGTATTATAATGTTCTAAGTATCCTGCTACAATCTCTTTAATAATGGATTATTGCATTTTCCCAATGTCAGACGTTAGGTTAACTGGCCCTGTAGTCTCTTATTTTCAGTCTCACTGCTTTCTTGAGCAAAGGTATTCTAGTTTTATGGTCTACTGGGACCATTTCAGTATCTGGGGAATTTTGGAAGATTACAGCAATACATTCACTATCACCGTAGCCATTTCCCTAAGACCTGAAGAAACAGACCAGCAGGTCCAAGGGACTTGTCTTCCTTAAGTTGTATTAGTTTTTCCATTTCTTTTCTCCAGTGATAGTGATTGTTTTAAGTACCTCCCATCATTTGATTTTCTATTATTCTTGGGGTGCTATTTTGTGTCTTCTACTATGCAGACAGCTGTAAAATTCTTGTTCAACAGCTCTGCCATTTCCTCATTTCCCAGTGTTAAATCTGCAATTTCATTCTCTAAGGGACCAATGCTCAGCTTGACTACTCTTTTCCTTTTTATATATTTGCAGAAACTTTCACTGTCTGTTTCTATATCCCTCATTAGTTATTTCTCAGGCTCAATTTCTCTTTTTTTTAGTCACCAATTGCTGGTTTCTAAAACGTTTTTAATCTTCTGAACCACCACTAATTTTCAGAGTATTTTTCTTCAATTTGGTACTACTCTAAACTTCCTTAGTTAGTCACGGATTGTGCATTCTTCTGATACAGTCTTTCTTCTTCAGTGGAATATATCTCTGTTAAGAGTTATGTAATATCTCCTAAATGTCTGGCACTGCTTCTCTACCATCTTTTTTAATCTATTTATCTAATTCACTGTAGACAGTGGTGTCTTCATACCTTGTAATTACCTTTTTGGATCCACATCCTGGAATCACTTTCAAACCGAATAGGAAATTCTATCAAATTTTGATTACCTTATCTGGAAGATGTTTTTTAGTAATCTTGACTTATTACATGTTATCAGGTACAAAATAGCCTGTTCTCTGTTAGATTCCCTGGCAGCATTTGACAAAGCCCCACGTGGCAGGCTGGTGCAAAAGATTAAGTCACATGGGATCAGGGATGATCTTGCTGGATGGATTCAGAACTAACTGGGCTGTGGAAGACAAAGGGTAGCAATGGGAGCATGTTTTTTTGAATGGAAGTCTGTAATCAGTTGTGTTCCACAGGGATCAGTATTGGGACTTTGTTGTTTGTAATATATGTAAATGACTTGGAAAAAAATATAGTTTGGTCAGATTAGCAAGTTTGCGGATGACACTAAGATTGGTGGAGTTGCGGACAGCGATTGTCAGAGAATACAGCAAGATATAGATAGGCTGGAAAATTGGGTAAAGAAATGGCAGATGGAATTTAATCCAGACAAATGCGAGGTGATGCATTTGGGTAGATCCAATTCACATGGGAGTTATAAAATAAATTGCAGCACCATCAGGAGCATAGCTACACATAGAGGTTTGGACGTGAAGATCCACAGATCCTTAAAAGTGGCAACACAGTTGGAAAAGGTGGTGAAGAAAGCATATGGCATGCTTGCTTTCATCAGATAGGGCATCAAGTATAAAAGTTGTCATGTTGTGTTACAGTTATATAAAACGTTGGTAAGGCCACATTTGGAATACTGTGTCCAATTCTGATAACCACAGTACCAGAGGACATGGAGGCTTTGGAGAGGGTACAAAAAAGGTTTACTAGGATGTTGCCTAGTACAAAGGGTATTAACTATGAAGAGAGATTGAATAAACTGGGATTATTCTGTCTGGAAGGATGGAGACAGAGGGGCATCCTGAGAGTTTATAAAATTATGAGGGATATAGATAGGGTGAATAGCTGGAAGCTTTTTCCCAGGGCAGAAATGATAGTTACAAGAGGCAAAAGTAAAAGGTAAGAAGGGAAAGGTTCAATGGAGATGTGGGGGGGATGTTTGTTACATAGAAGGCGGTGGGGGCCTGGAATGCATTGCCAAGTGAAGTGGTTGAGGCAGATATGTTAGCGATATTTAAGACTTATCTAGATAGACTCATGAATGACAGGGAATAGAGAGATACAAGTGGTTTGTCTAGATAAGACAATGTGATCTACATAGGCTTGGAAGGCCGAAGGGCCTGTTCCTGTGCTGTACTGTTCTTTGTTCCAGAATGTATTGTTCAAAGGAATTCTCCCGAATACATTCCATGAACTCATTCTCTAGGTTACCTTTGCCAATTGATGTGATGATTAAAATCCCCACAATTATAACTACACCTTTCTTGCAAGACCACATTATTTTTTAATGTATACTCTATTCTGACTTTCTCTTTTCTTTTTTATATACCTATAGAAGCTTTTACTGTCTGTTTCTATATCCCTCATTAGTTATCTCATATACTCCAATTTCTCCCTCTTAATTTTGTTTGCCATCCATTGTCAGTTTTCAAAGTTTTTCCCAATCTTCTGACCTACCACTAATCTTCACAGAATTTTACACCTATAAACTATTCCCACCAAGAACAATGATACTTGACTATTCCCTATCTCCACCAAACTGATTCTACATTTTGATCTTTTGAGCCAAGATCATTTCTCACTATTGTATTAATCTTTATTAACAGAGCTACTCCACATCCTTTTCCTTTTCCCCTGTCCTTTCAGCATATGAAATACCTTTGAACATTCAGGTCTCAGTCTTGGTTGCCTTGTAACCACATCTCTGAAATAGCCATTATATCGCACTCATTTATCTTATTTGTGCTTTTGACCCATCCATTTTATTACAAATGCTGTGAGCATTCAGATAAAAAGTCTTTAATTCTGTCATTTTATGTCATTGCTTTATTGGTGCACTCTTATGTTAGAATACTCTGGCCAGAATTCTCCAATCCCGCCTGTCACTGGAATTTTAGCAGGTGAGTTGCGGACAATGTGAAACTCCATGACAGTTGGATGGAAATTTCTGGCTTTTAGACAAGCACGGTCAGAGAATTCCACCTTCTATTTCTTTCTATCATACCCTGTTTATTTTTATCGCTATCATTGACCTATTGTATTGTCCTTTCTCTTTAACTTCCTAAATCTCCCCTTTGAACTCTCCTTCCCCCCAACACTTTCAGTTAAAGGCCCTTTCTATAGCCCTAGTTATATAATTTGTCTGTATTCTGGCCCCAGCGTGGATGAGGTGAACAACATCCCAATGGTGCACCTCCCACTTTCTCAGTACTAGTGTCAGTGCCCCAAGATTCAAAATGCTTTTCTCCCATTCTAGTCTTGAAAACCTTGCAATTGTATCACGAGGGAATGTTAGATTTGGAAGTTTTCGTCATTTAAATTGTCTGTTCCAGGAGAATGTGTCAGCATTTTCAGGTTGCTTCCCTTAGAGTGAATCAGACCTTAGATTTTCTTTTCTAGAGCATGTGTCAATAGTTAAAGATTCTTCCCAGAGATTGTATCAGTATTTACATATCGTTCAAAGCAGAGTGTGTCACTGTTTGGAATTTATCCCTGGAGAATGTACTCATAGAAGTGATTGCCCCAAAATGGTTTGTCAGCATTCAGAGTTTTTTCCCCAGGAGAATGTGTCAGCATTTAAAATTGTTCCCAGAAGAATGTTCAGTATTTTCAGAGTGCTACCCAGAGTATTTTGCTGCACGTAAAAGATTTTGTCAGGGGAAGTCTCAAGAACTTTGATCTTCTCACCAAGAGAATGCGCCAATGCTCAGAGATTGTTGCCCAGAGACGTGTCAGTGAATAGAAACATCTCCCTACAGCATTAATCACTATTTGCAGGTTGTTTCCAGAAAAATGCATCAGTATTTATAGATTTCTACCCAGAGTTTTCTTTCTGTCTTTATGTTTACAGGTTAGAGTATCAGTATTTAGAGACTGTTCCTTGGAGAATGTGTCAGTCTTAACAGATTTTTGCTCATCCTTCCTGCAGTCCATACATGGTACGAGAACCTCAAACCTGCTGGATAGTTGTAAGGGCTGCTAGTCCTTCTGCATCCACATACCTGCCTCACCTTACATCATACCCTCCTGTCCCTAGCCACAGACCAATTTTGAAGTATCTAGCCTTAAGTCACTGCCTTCTGGAACCAGGTGTACAGGTAACCAGGCTCCGTCCTGACATATCACAATGTCCAAAGCTCAGACTCTAGCTTATTAACTAAGAGTCGAACTGCAGACTCTTACCACAGATGTAATTGCTCAAGAATATTCAAGTGTCCACCAGACTACAGCTGCTACACCTCATCTGCTCTGCCATCTGCTCTGAATCTTATTTTAAGAAAGTAGGTTTAGAAATATCACTGAAAGATTATCAGTAGTTATATGCAACGGTTTAATTAGTTAAACTTTGTTAAATTTAATGCAATGCTTCTGTCTTCCCAGCACCAGTTTAAATTGCCCTATTTGCTCATCTAACTAATGCTTCCATGTGTCAGATCTCACAGCTGGTCTCCTCTTCCTTCTCTGAACCTCTCCTTCTTTGTAAGAGGTCAGAACAGTATCTGCTCTCTCACAAGGTGGCAAGATGGCACAGTGGTTAGCACTGTTCCCTCACAGAACCAGGTACCCAGGTTCAATTCCAGCCTAGGTGACTGTTTGGAGTTTGTACATTCTCCCCAAGTATGTATGGACTTGCCTTGGATGCTCAAGTTTCCTCCCACACTCCAAAGATTTGTAAGTTAGTGGGATTACTGGGGTGAATACGTGGGGCTGCAGGGATAGGGCCTGAATATGGTATTCTGTTGGAGAGTCAGCGCAGACTAGATGGGCCAAATATCCTTCTGCGCTATAGGTATACTACTATCATTAACAAATTGCCAGTGTTACACTCTGTCTCAGAAGCTATATTGGTGCTTGCACTTAGTATGACCACTTGAATGTAGCTGAAATTCTACAGAGCTGAGTCAGGTAGTACTAGTTAGAGAAACCAGTTTCAATTAGTTACCTGCTTTCTTCCTGTTTGCTTAGTCAAGTTTGGATTGTATCTATGTGCAAATGATACTATGAAGCAGGAGCCAGATGGTATAGACCAGCAAGGACAAAACAGATTGTCATATTAGTTCCATTTCATATTGGAATCATTCTAATTCCACATGGGTGTAAAGAGTATGTGATCTCCATGATTCCTCAGAGATTTGTGAATTGACATTTTAGTGTAACGAGAAGACTCTGCTCACATTCTTTTTTTTATTCATTTGTGGGACATGGGCATCATTCGCTGGCCATCATTAATTGCCCATCCCTAGTTGCCCGAATGCAGTTGAGAGTCAACCACATTGCCATGGCTTTGGAGTCACAGATAAAGATGGTTTTTCCAACAATCGACAATGGTTTTTATCATCAGGAGATTCTTGATTCCAGATTTTCTTCTTAGTGAATTCAAATTCCACCATATGCTGTGGTGGGATTCAACCCCAGGTTCCCAGAACATGAGCTGAATTTCTGGATTAATCTTCTGGATTAGTCTAGTGATAATACCACTAAGCCATCACCTCCTCACATTGAAAAGTAACCATCTAAAGAAAAACAGTCTTTCCTCCCTGGACTACCAGATTTCATACATATGTAGAATCCCTACAGTGCAGTAGAAGGACATTCAGCCCATCGAGCTTGTACTGGCTTTTACCCAGGTTTATCTATAACACTTTGCATAATAGTGCTCCTTTGCTGCTCAACTGCCAGTTCAAATAGTTTCAAATAGGACTATTTAATCAAATCACAGGCTTAACTTTCACTTATAGCTCAGAAACTTATCTGAATTATGAATGATATAAAAATAACATTTTGACATGATAAGCATTGGATTAGAAGGCTGTTTCACCCACTTAGCCCATCAACGAATCAAGATAACCATCTTTCCACCACCCCCCCCCCCCCCCCCCCGCCACTGACACTGATGTGATGAACATAGGCAGCTTGCTTCATTTTCAAAGCTGGTGATTTTTACAATTCAAGAAAGAGCTGAAGTGAGGAAAGACAGGGAATTATAGGATTCTACAGTACATGTTGGTGTTAGAATGTATTTTTCACAGTAACCAAAGTAGCTAGATCCCAGCTAGCTCTAATGTTCAATTCGATCATGAAGCTATAGCTCAACAACATCGTGTAATCACAAAATCATTCGGCCCATCGAGTCTGTACCGACCACAATCTCCACCCATGCATTTACCCTAAGGGGCAATTTAGTATGGCCAATCCACCTAACCCATACATATTTGGAGTGTGGGAAGACCACACCCAGAGGAGCACCCACGCAAACATGGTGAGAACGTGCAAGCTCCACACAGTATCCTAAGGCCAAGAATGGAACTCAGGTCCCTGGCGCTGTGACGCAGTAGTGCAAATCACTGTGCCGCCAATGTTTGCAGCAGAATGGAGAACAATTATGAACATTTAAACTAACTTTGTGCAAACTTGTTAACATATTAAGACAATCTACTAAGTTTTTTAGGTTTGTTTGGCTGTCCAGCAATTGACCCCTTCCCAGTTATTAGCACGCACCACAAGATCGTTGTGATTTAGACATCATCAAACATTGGCAATATCTACAGATATTTACTCTTAGCACTTGGGTTGAGAGATGAAATCATAGGTTAATGATGAGCATGAATACAAACCAAATGAAGCCATAGCAAAGAAATTGTTTCAATACAATCTCAGCTACGAGCAGAATTTCAAAGTGCATTCGGAGCATTTCAAGTGTGGGAAATGGGCTGATAAACACTCTGGTCAGGTGTTATAGCAGGTAGAATTGGTTTCTGCACTTAATACCTGGGATCAATTCCGTGTCCAACTGTTTTGTGTGCTCATTACCGTCAATACTGATGAACATCAAATAATCCGTGCTAATGGGAGCCCCTAGCGCCTGGTGCTTTTTCTCACCCACTTCATCCCTGTGTCTATTCACACCTTTTCGAAACAATCCACACTCCAGTGACTTGTCATTTACACATGACTGCATGCAATGCAGACACGACCAATGCAAATCTAGAGAGTTTACCTCGGCTGTTCCTGTGCAATCCTCACTTTATCTGATTCTACCACAGGCAAGGGCACATATATGCCTGACCCGTTACAAGTCTCACCCCCCCACCTCTGTGCGAGTCAAGAACGGTTAGTTTCTTCTTGGTCTCCAGATAGATGTAGTCCTGCCAAGGAAGCTACCGCCAAGCTGAGAGATTCTGGAGTTGTCCCATCATTGTTAATCCGAGAGAGCTCTAGCCCTAGTTATCACTCGGAATGAGACCCACTCTGCATCTCCGAAAAATAGTGGAAGTAAATGTAGAAGGTGCGCCCAAGTGAATGGCTCGACCGAAATTCTACTGTTTTGGCGCGAAGGTAAAAGAGATTGCAACCAACTCAGAAATGCAACCAAGTGAATGCTTTCACATCTCGGGGTGTAAATTCAACAGTGTTGTTGCATTTTAATTTTAGACAAGACATTTGGAGTGGAGCAAAGGACAGGGTAAGTGAAAGGGCTGGAGGGGGATTTTCCCCCTGCTTGTGTAATGTATCTCTGGATGATTTATCCTCCTGTTTTAAATTTAATTCTCTCTCCAGCACGTCATCCGATCAGGAACTCCGACCGTGTCAGTGGTTAGATGTGGTGACGTAGCGAGTCCCAGCTTCAACCTCGCCTGGACCCTTCTGGCAACTTGTTGGAGATGAGAAGCCGGGCTGGGAGCACAGGACCTGGAGCCGCGACACAGGGCGAGGACACACCGACTTTGGGTCAAGTTGCTACCGATTAAAGCGCAGGGACATGAGCAGCGGCGCGGCCGCTTGGAGCTTATGTCAGTCAAACTCGCCAGGAACAATGTTATCCGGCGGAGCCGCCTCAACCTGTCCGGACCTTGCCCGCAACTTGGCGACGAGTATCACACCTCTACTTATGCCAGCACTGAATCCCAGGATCTAGACCCACACGGCGACGACCGAGGCTTGGAACAGCAGCGTATGTAAGTAATGGTAAATGTGTGTGAGACTGAGATGTGTGTGAGTGAAAAATGTGCGTGAAACTGATGTATGCGTGTGATTGAATTGTGTGTGTCAGACTGAATAATGTGTGTGGTTGAAATGTGTATGTGATTGTATTGTGTATGTTAGACTGAAATGTGTGTGTCAGACTGAAATGTGTGTGTGATTGTATTGTGTATGTTAGACTGAAATGTGTGTGTCAGACTGAAATGTGTGTGATTGTATTGTGTATGTTAGACTGAAATGTGTGTGTCAGACTGAAATGTGTGTGTGATTGTATTGTGTATGTTAGACTGAAATGTGTGTGTCAGACTGAAATTTGTGTATTTGAGTGTTCCCATTACTGGCTGCACAGACTGAGCTTAGACTGTGAAGCATTGTTAAAGTTTGTTATCTCGGTTTTGCAAGCTGTTTCATAGTCACTGTCAGCTTTTGTACTAGAATGGAAACAAGCCGCATAATAGTCACTAAAATCAGAAGCAAGCAGAACTGTCACGTGAACCTTTTTTCTCCCTGAAGAAAGTTGGAATAACTAGACAGGCTCCACTTAAAGCAATTAAACTTGTTGGATACGGTCTGTCTGCCCCTTAAAATGATGGTGATATCAAGGGCACACAGTAACATCTTAAATGAGTACAGTGTTGTGAAGAAAATGCCTGTGATCACTGACCTGTTACTGTTGCAGAATCTACATCTACCTCCCTGCAGTGTTTCCGTTCCACCAGATTGCATGAGTCGTGTCTTATCTTTCCCGAAAATTGTATGATTAAAATGATTCTGAAGTAATGTGTTAGAATTGGTTTTCTGGGCTGAATATCCTTCAGTTCCAGTCACTGATAAGAGAAAGGTAAAACAACCGCCCTCTGCTGGCAACAAGCCTTGTCATTAGGTTTGATCAGAGAAGAACATCACCTCCTCAAATTCCTCCTTCGCCCCCCAGCGAAAATCAAATACAGCAACAGACCCTGGTCTCCTGGGGGCGTGAGTGTGAACGCGTATTTGGGATACCTATGAGAAATTCAATTACTTTTCCAGCTCAAATACAAATAGGTCACCATGGTTCTGTGTAAAGCTCTGTTTATGACTATATAAACATTGTCTCCACGGATTGTCCATTAAACAATCGGAAACTACACGGCCATGTAATAAACAATGTCGCTGTAAAACATTGAGAATACAGTAAGAAGCCTGACAACACCAGGTTGAAGTCAACCAATTTATTTGATAGTAAACTCACAAGCTTTCGGGGTTTGCCCCTTCGTCAACCCCTTTCGGACAAACCCCGAAAGCTTGTGAGTTTACTATCAAATAAATTGGTTGGACTTAAACCTGGTGTTGTCAGGCTTCTTACTGTATTTACCCCAGTATCCACATCATGAATATTGAGAATAGCAGGACTTAAGCTTGGACCTACATATTAGGAGGACAAATCATGCGCTGAAGGAAGGGAAGGGGGCTATCTTGCCAACTGCAAGCCCAGGTTAAAAGACTTGTTGTCTGTGTGAAGGATGAGTAAGTTTCTCTCTCGTGTGTGAAATTGCAGAATATTTTGTATGTGTTTTAACCGCGTTTACCGGGTTACCGAGAATAAAGGAAGGTGTGTGGGAACCGTATCTCCCAACAAATCAAGCTATGTCATAGGGAGCGGGGGATAAACATTTAAATGAAATTAATCAAACTGTACGCATGAATAGTGTAACATTTATCAACTGTATGATGTAGCCGTTTCCATTGAGAATTGTCCTGGATGGAAAGCAAATTGTTAGCTTCAGGCAGACACCGCATTGGAATTAAAGCCGGTCCACTGCTGTGACGTTTTCATTTACCACACTTGTTGCTTTTGTGAATTCCCCTGAAAGGAAGGTTAAGGATGAGAGCCAGCAAGTTTTAGATTTGATCATTTTCCCACATATTTACATACAAAATCTGGCCATTGTGAATACTGCCCTAGGATTCTAATTTCTCTCGTTCAGAAAATCCGCACCAATAGTTTGGCAATCATTTGAATAGAAATGATAAGCCCCCAAACTATAACATGCTGGAGTTGGATTTCAATTAGATTTCATTTCAAATGTTCGCTTTATGGCTGTTGTCCCGCCCCCCTCAACTCCATCTCCTTTATTTCTCTGCAGGTCACGTTTGCCTCAACAGATGCTCTTTTTGTTAGCTAGCTAGTGCGGTCTGAATAGGGGCAAATGTCAATGATGTATAATATATTTAATTTTCATCTTATTTAATATCATCTTATGATTAGATATTGACACGTGCTCTTGGATCAGGGCAAGCGATCTAACTTTGCCCTCTGGTCGCCAAAATGTAACAAATGTAAACATGATCTCAAATTTTAGTAAGACCTGGGGTTAAAGGATGAAGGTTTGTTTTTGGAGGCTTAAAATCTTTCCCCGGTTGGCCAATGCATATTTTCGTGAGCAACTTGTGAAAACTGGCTGAGAGTGGAGATAAAACAAGACAAGGGGGAATGAGAAAAGTGTACTAACTTGAACATTTGGTGCAAAGGGTGGGTGCTACTTTTTCTGCCATTCCCGGCCTATGTGAACAATCAGAGGCATTAGTAAAGCGAGCAGGTGGGTGATTCGTTGATAAGATTTTATTCTTTTAAACAGGTGCAGTAGTTTAAACCAGTATTGTATCATACTAATCGATTAACTAGCTAAACTATTTAGGGGGCAGCATGGTGACACAGTAATTAGCTCTGCTGCCTCACAGTATCACGGACCGAGGTTTGATTCTGGCTTGGGTTACTGTCTATGTGGAATTTCCACTTTCACTCCTGTGTCCGCATGGGTTTCCTCTGGGTCCTTCAGTTTCCTCCTACAGTCTGAAAGATGGGCAGATTAGGTGCATTAGTCATGGCAAATTCTCACTCAGTGTACAGGTGCCAGAGTGTAGCGACTAGGGGATTTTTCACAGTAACTTCATTGCAATGTTAATGTACGCCTACTTGTGACACTCGTAAATAAAACTTAACTTAGTATAACTTCATATTACAGCTGAGTTACATTTCAAAACTTGAAACTGAATTAATTAATTGCACTGCCAGGGTAATATGTGGTAACTGGTGGATATCCCATCTGTAGTAAGTGTCTGCAGCAAGAGGAACATTGATGAGTTGGAGCCTGAGCTTTGAGCTGTGATGCATGAGGGAGGGGGAAAGTTATCCAGACATTTTGTTTCATGAGGCAGTCCCTTTGCTCAACAGTTCAGATTTGGGCTGTAATCAAGGATAGGAGGTTGTGACTGTGACTGAGGCATCTATGGGGACCAATAAGGCAGCAATTTTCAGTCAATCCCTGCAATTTTCCAGAAAGGTTTGAGGTTCTTACATCTTGTGTAGCTGAGAGCAGACACTGATATGCAAACAGACCATGGCACCTTGATGCAGAAAAGCATTCAAGTGAGGGGAGTTAAAAGGAATGTAGCTGTAGAGAGGCCGCTAAAATTAGAGGGATTATTAACTTGGTTTCCTGCAGCCAAGAGTGTGAATTCCAAAGGATATATTGTCTGCTCTTTTAAGAACATTTCCTTGGGACTGGAGAGGAATTTGCATTGGGAGGGGAATGATCTAATTATTATGGTGCATGGATATTTGTACCAATGATATGGGAAGAACTCCAAAAAAGCTCAGTTGAGAAAGCTGGAGGCTTAAATAATAACTAGAAACACAAAGATGGATGTCTTTGGACTATTTAAGTCATGGGCAAAATGGTATTGAGAGATTGAGGCATGACCCAAAGATTAGAATGGGAGAAATGGGTTTCAATTCACATGGTATTGTCCAGGGCACAGAGGGAGCTATGCTGTTTGGATGGTCTTCATCAGAGCTAGGATCAGTGAACTGGCAAATCATTAACTAGGGATGGAGCGAGAGCTTTAAGTTAAATAAATGGTCAGGAATATTCACATGAGGATATTTTAGGAAAGTTAAAGGAAAGGACAAGGCAATAGTTCAGGGGAGCATTATGGCAGATGAGAATCAGAGTGTGTGAGGAAGGGAAGGAATGTAGAAACATAAGGATGAATCAGCAAATATAGACAGATTATAGAAAAATAGTTTTAGCCTAACAGAGGGGAAAGTGGGGTTGGGTGAAGGGAGATTTAAAAATCCAAAAATAGAAATTAAGGCAAGAAAAACATTTATCGATGTAGGTGAAGACAAGTTGCATGGGATAGGAAGAGACAGAGAGTTTAGCAATAATAGTGCATCAGAGGGCAAGGTTCATGTCAGGAATAGTAGTTAAAAGTAAAATGGCAGTCACTTTATCAGTGTGTGTGTGTGGAGCAGTAAAATATATGAATTAGTGAGAGGATGTCTCTCAGTTTGCCATTGGATCAAGGTACCCTGTGAAATGGTACCAAGTGCTCTGAAGCCAGTTTCACTGGCATTTATAGGCTCTGCCTGCCTTCCTCACCCACACCACCCTCCCTTCTGTACTAGCACCAAGCTCCCATCTGTCAACAAAAGTGGAAGATTGCAGTGTAGAACTCACCAAAAAGACCAGCATGAAGGATTCCTGTTTTCAGATCGTGAATCTTTGGAATTCTGTATCTGAGAGTGTTGGGGATGCACCATCATTAAAAATATCTGAAGTAGGGCTGGCCTCATGGAGAATGAATGGAGGTAGAGAGCAGGAAAGTGGAGTAGAAGCTCAAGGTCAACCAGGATTACATTGGAAGGTGGTGAGGCTCAACAGACCACATAGTGTTTCCCTGTTCCTGTTCCTCATTTTTTTGCAAGGTTTTACTGGAGAACATCTTTTGAAAAATTATGGTAGCGAGTGCAGCATCACTTCATATTCCCACAGAGGATCCAGCCTCATATGGTATGCTTTACTAAAGCCTTTACAGGGAAGCTAGATTGGTATTGAGTAGCACATTGCAGCTTACCTGTCAGAGTTATTTTCTCTACACTAAAGGATATTATGTAATATATTTAGTTGCCTCTTCATGCAGACTTTGAACAACAATTTCTGAAAGGAATTGCTTGGGAGAAGTCAGGATTGGAAAATTGGAGTTTTTGATATAATAATCAAAAATTGTGTATCATTATCAAAAATCAAGGCTGTCATACCAGTGCAGTGTTGAGAAAACACTACATTGTCAGAGGTACCATCTTTTGGATAATTTGCTTAGAGTCATAGAAACCTTACAGTACAGAAGGAGGCCATTCAGCCCATCGAGCCTGAACTGACACCATCCAACCCAGACCCTATCCCAGTAACCCCACATATTTTCCCCACTAATCCCTCTAACCTATGCATCCCAGAACACTAAGGGGCAATTTAGAATGCCCATTCAACCTAACCTACCCATCTTTGGAGTGTGGGGGGAAACCAGAGTATCCAGAGGAAACCCACACAAACACAGGGAGAATGTGCAAACACAGACCTGAGGCAGGAATCAAACCCACGTCCCTGGAGTTGTGAAGCAGCAATGCTAACCACTGTGCCATCATGCTGCCCTTGGCTGGAAGAAAGAAATCCCATGATGTTATTTTGAAGCAGAGGATGGAGTTATTGTTGGTGTCCTGAACAATATGTATTCCTCAATCAACATCTCAAAAACAGATTATCTGCTCATTATCACATTGCTTTTGTAGAGTTTGCTGTATGCAAATTGGCTGTCATGTTCCCAAAATTCAACTGTCACTATGCATAAGTACTTAATTGGTTTTATTTCTTTTCATTCATTGGCTTGGCTCATCCCTTAATTGGATTGTAAAGAATAAAATAGTTGTTGCTAAAATTTAGCAATTTAAACTGGTAGTTTATATTTGATTGGGAAATTGTCTGTCAGCATACTGTGCTCAGTATTTGGGTAGGAGTGCAAGTCACATGTTTTACAGCAAATTGTACTACCTCCTGTCTTGCTCACAAGGACTTCCTCGTGCTTGCTGTCTACTGAGTGAGGGTTCAGATCAATGCTTGCCAGTTGTCTAACCACAATCAGGGACTACTCTTTTGATTGAAGTGCATAGAATTGCTTTGTAGTCAAGTTGACCCCAAGATGACACCGAGGATTGAAATTTGGTCTGTCCTCTGTGAAGGAAATCAGAAACTCAGGGTGGAATTTACAGCCCTTCTCGTCGACAGGATTTTCCAGTCCTGCTGAAGTTAATAGATCTTTGAAGAGCTCTTCATATTTTCAAGCCCTGCCCCCACCACAACAGAACTGTAAAATTCTCTCTTGATATGTATTGAGGTTAAATCTACTCTGTTCCAGGACAACATTAATTGAGTGATATGTAGCGATAGTTATGGCTGAGAGATGGAACTCTCTTTCTTAGTCAGACAACGCTTCAATCCAATACATCAATTTAATGCAAAGTTCTGGCCCAAGCTGAATATGCAGTGGGAAGTCACTAGTGATCTGTATTGTAACTTGTGTAATTTTAGTTGGTTACATTTCAGCAATTGTTTGCATACACTTGGAAGGCTTTCAAATCTTAACTTGAGTGAAATTTCTTAGAGCTCTCTGAGCTTAGACAACTGGGGCTTTCCCTACAAGCAAGATAAACGAAAAGCTCTCAAACTAGAACAATCAGGAGTTGGATTTCAAGTAGACTTCATGACAAATGTTTGCTTTATGATTTTCACAGTCTATATTTTTTCGCAACATTTGGTTGCCTTTGAGAACACCTTTCTTGTAAGTTGGGTGGTATGTTCAGTATCAAGTCAAACTGAATTACATGTAATGTATTTAATATTTAACATTATCCTCTGGAAGCTCCTAGTGATAACTCGCAATGATAACATCTGTGCCTATGAACCAGGAGTTTCAGGTTCAAGTCTCACCCCAAACATTGATGGTCCAAGAATGTACATTCATAATGTAGCTAAGCAGGTTGAATGTCAACTTGAAATTCCTTCCAATAAACACCGATAGCAGTCAGTAAAGAGCAGGAGAGATTCATGGACAGCCATCTGATGGAAAGAAATTGGAGCCTCTACCATCACTGCCCGCTGCTTCAGGTTACAATGCACACATTAAACTCTTACGTTGCCATGGCAATTCAGACTCTTTGGGGTGCCAGTTGGCACAGCTGGCAGGATGGCTAGTGTGGATCAGACTGGTGCCAGCAGCACTGGGTTTGATCCCACTTCTGGGCTGGGTTGGATTTGAGTCCTTGCCTCCTTACCTATGGTAGAGAGTGTGACACTGTGGGGAAGACTTACCTTCTGGCACAGAACTCAAGAAGACAATGAGTATCCCCCTGTGGTCAGTTGGCAGATGTACTGGCATCAGGGTAAGCAAAGTATTGTGATCACAAAATTTTCTGATGCAGGTTTTTCAGTCATGAAGATTCAGACAGAATAATAAATTTCCACACATGTGAAACAATTTGTTGACTGAAAACATGAAATTGTTCAGATTTTTAAATTTAAAAGTTGCCTCAGCATACTTATTTTAAAATTCATTAGCGCCTTCACAAAAACAATGAAGGGAGAATGTTAAAATAAATCCATTGAGCATTTGCACCCCGGCCTTCCACAGTGTTGTTAAAACATGCTTTGATTTTCCAATAATGCCAAGACCCAGAATTTCCTGGAACCTTTTGGCATAACTCAATGTAAAAGTGAAGTTCTGCCTTTCATTTCTTGGGAAAACTTGAGTAACTGATGTACACCAGTTTCATGTTAATGCACCACTACATAAGAATCTCCTTTGCTGATTGCACTAATTGTGAAAAATAGCAACCAAAACCCACTGCCGCTTATTTACCTAACTCCATTCTTGTCTAAAAGACAAGCTCATGCAAGCTTCTTGAATTTATATGAACAAGCGCTGACATTGACCCATGCCTAAATATTTAGCAATACACAGATTCAAGCACTTGGGTGGCATGATGACGCAGTGGTTAGCACTGCTGCCTCACATTGCCAGGAACCCAGGTTCAATTCCCAGCTTAGGTCACTGTGTGAAGTTTGCACATTCTCCCTGCATCTTTATGGGTTTCCTTTGGGTGCTCCAGTTTCCTCCCACAATCCAAAAGATGTGCATTGTCCATTCTACATTCTCCCTCAGTGTAACCTGAACAGGTGCCAGAGTGTGGCATCAAGGGGATTTTCACAGTAATTTCATTCCAGTGTTAACGTAAGCCTACTTGTGACAATAATAAATAAACTTTATAACTGAGATTACTGGAGTTTAATTGTGATTATCTCAGTGATTTGTTTGTCTTTTTTCCTTCTCGAGGGCAGTTAGGAATGGGCAATAAATGCTCGGCTTCCCAACAATGTTCACAATCCATGAATGAGTAAAAAATATTCTGATTGAAACCTACTTAATCAAATCAAAGCTGCAGATCCCCCGAATAGTTTTAGATCAAAGCAAAATACTGCGGATGCTGAAATCTGAAACGAAAACGGAAAATGCCAGAAAATCTCAGCAGGTCTGACAGCATCTGTGGGGAGGGAATAGAGCCAACGTTTTGAGTTTGGATGACCCTTCCTCAGAGTGTTAGATCAATGTGCTCCTCACCAGTCAGAAGGACTAAATAATTGGCAATGCGTTCACACAAGGCAGATGGTTGTGCAGCACATTAATGGAAGAACAGCAACATAGCCAAGAAGCTCTGAGAGTGAAGTACCACGGTCGAAGACAACAGCTCATCCCGTATTACCACCACCACCTACCCCCCACTCCCGCTCCTCCAAGCTAGATTTCCACTTATTTTGCACCAGTTCTTAATATGATGTAAGCAAATGTGCTCTGCAAGAATTGCTGCAGTAATTCCTGTTAGCAGAAACTGGTGCTAATTCCAGCATCGTTTCTGTGCGAGCGTACTTGGAGCATTCAGAATCTATTTATACCTTCAATTTCAGCTGGAAAATTGCATTTAATGGTGCGCCAAGCTTTGATGTTGCAGCTTAATAAGTTTCGAGCAAGAACATTACTTAAAAATAATCAACGTGTTTGACTCTAAAAAGCTGCTCTGTCGTGACAATTGTTAATTATTATTTCAGCAAATCTGATCGTCGAAAACTATAGCAGCTGAAAAATTATTTCATAATCATTGTAACATTTATTATTAATCTGCAGTAAGTGCAGGTGGTGAAATGAAAAGATCTCATGCCACAAGATGGTATCATCACCCAGCTGCTTTCAGTTTCTCATTATTATGTTAATTAAATTGAAATTTTGAAAATAGACTTCATCAAGTAATGAGTAAATATATTGTGGGTGATTCATTTGAGTGTTTAAATCATTTGTAAAATTACATTCCGTTTTCAGTATGGACAGCTCTTTCTATGATCTATCTAAACTCAAATCTACTGCAATAATATTTTTACACAGTGGCGAGAATCTCACCAAAAAAAGGCACAGGCTGCAATTTTCTGTCAGCAGGATTCTCTGGTCCTGCTGCTATAAATGGTGATTTAGTTGAACGCTAAATTCTGTGCCTTTGCTTGCAACAGTGGAGCTCGAATGAGTCCAGCCAAAATATGAGGATCTGATTGAAAACTGGTGTGCTTCTCTCCAGTGAAACAGGCAGATTTTCTTTCCAGATCTTAAGGCACTTTGCCAAAAAAAAGAAGAGGGAATGCATGTTTCACATCATCATTTTAAGGGGCAGGGCTCAAACATTCCAATAAAGGTGGCTGCACTTAGATTGGGTGTGGGGTGCTGGGAGCTACATTTAAAGGGTGCCCCATTCAGTCTGAGAAATACCTGACGGTATACCCCAACCAGAGGGTGCACCTCCCCCTGATCAAAGCTAGCACAAACCTCCCCCCCCCACACACATAATCAAAGTCGATATTTGTCCCCCACCCACATGATCAAAGCTGGCGTCGTCCCCCACAATCAAAGCCAATATCTGTACCCCCACAAGATGCAAACCCACTGTGTTCAACACTGGCATCATCTCTCCATAACAGTCATCACCGGCGTCACTTCTCTGTCCACACATCCACTCCCTCACACACACAGCATCGGTCATCGCCAGCATCATCCCTCTACTCTCTCTCCATGACCCCTACTTAGCCTCTCCCCCAAAACAGTCATCACCAGCATTACCCTCTCTTCCACTACCCCTTCCCCACCACCAGCCTTCGCAGCATCTCCCCTTCTCCTCCCCACTACACACAAGCCCTATACCAACATGTGCCAGGCTGCCTATGACCCACTTCCCTGGGGGAATATACTCACAGGTTCACATCAGCATGGTTCGAAAATACAGCGAGGGGAATCATGTGGCGAGGGAAGATTTTAATTGTATTCAAATGTTTTCAAATATATTTAAATGTATTACAATCAGATGCACATTCGTTATGGGCTTGAACCTGATGACATCGGCAACAAGAAGCATCAAAAATCAGAAGGTGCAATCTCGCCAGCAAGATTTGCAATTTTGAGTTCCATCAATTCTTGAGATCCCGTTGCCAATCCTGTGGAGAGAGGGTGGGCTAAAGATTGCTCCCAAAGTCTTTGGTAAATAAAATTCAAGAAGTAAATTTAAAACTTGTAATCCAATCTCAACTGTGCCACACATACCAGTGACATCAGCTTCCCACATTTTATTTGCACACCACACCTTTTCTTTGAGTTTATCAATGTGACCCTGACAGCAATATTAGAATGACCTCAAATATACACTTTGTGTAGTCTGAAGGATCCAAAATGAACTGTTATTGTGTGCCAACAGTGTACTCTATTAATATAACCCCCTCCATCTCAATCCCCAACCTCTCACTCCCCACACCCTCAAAGAAACACAGTTTCATTGGCCCCCAAAGGAATAAGACCATAAGACATAGGAATAGAATTAGGCCATTCAGTCCATTGAGTCTGCTGTGACATTCAATCATGGCTGATATTTGTCTCATCCCCATTCTCCTGCCTTTTTCCCGTAATCCCTGATGCCCTTATTAATCAAGAACCCATCTATCTCTGTCTCAAAGACACTCTACAGCCTTCTGCAGCAAAGAGTTCCACAGATTCACTACTCTCTGGCTGAAGAAATTCCTCCTCAACTCTGTTTTAAAGAATCACCCCTTTAGTTTGACTTTGTGCTCCCTGGTTCTAGTTTTTCCTACCAGTGGAAATATCCCCTCCATGTCCACTCTATCCAGTCTTGCAGTATCCTGTAAGTTTCAATAAGATCCCTCCACATTCTTCTAAACTCCAACAAGTACAGACCTAGAATCCTCAACTGTTCCTCATATGACAAGCTCTTCATTCCAGAGATCATTCTTGTGAACCTCCTCTGGACCCTTTCCAAGACCAGCACATTCTTCCTTAGATATGGGGTTCCAAAACTGCTCAAAATGCTCCAAATTGGGTCTGACCAGAGCCTTATACAGCCTCAGAAGTATATCCTTGCTCATGTATTCTAGCCCTCTCGACATTACTTGGAATTACTTTAAAGAGTCAAAAACCAAGGGCTCGACTCCCATCAAGAATGTCTCGCACATATTTGCAAGTCACACCCCTATGTTAATCAACAGTGGGTTACAAAGCTAGGATTAATCTTAATTCTGAAATTTGGAGAGAAGAAGCTTCATCATTAACTCCACCACCTCGTCCACTATCCCATTCATGAGAAGCATTTTTGCTGAACTGAATGGATGGAATTAATAAACCAGCGTGCCCCTTCTGTTTCAGATGCTGCAGGTCATGTTCTGATTGCAGCAGCTCTGAGACATTGACAGGCACATCTCTCGGCTGCTCTACACAGTCAGTGACCTGAAAAATCTCTTCAGCAGCTGAAAATCTGCAGACATGGAGGAGCACTCAGTCTGCCCAGTCTCAGGCATTACCATCTCCCTGAAATTGATGCCTGGAATTTAATCTGCCACGTGACCCAACCAAAACAATTCCTGACACAATACGTCCTTCGCTAGTCATTTACAAAGGCTGACAAGGACTTTGAAACATCCCATGAAAGCAGTGATACATCAGCTTGAAAGGTACCTTTAAAAACATCTGAGGATCCTGTCCCCAACCTGTTGCAATTGCGAACATCCAGACAACAACGTTAACAATAATAGCTTGCATTTTAAGTGCTTTTAGCGTAAAGAAATATCATAGATTCATAGAATGGGTGCCTCACAGATTGTGGATAGACATAAGGAAGTGGATATTGGCCCAGGGAGGGAAATTTTAGGAGAAATGGGCCATGCCAGCCTGGCAGTGCATAGTGGCACAGTAGTATAGTGCTTAGCACTGCTGTCTCTCAGTGCCAGGGACCCAGATTCAATTCCAGCTTCAGGTGATGGCCTGTCCTGGAGTTTGCACTTTCTCCTCTTATCTGCATGGATTTCTTCCAAGTGCTTAGGTTTCCTCCCACGATCCAAAGATGTGCAGGTTAGGTTGATTGGCCATGTTAAATTGACCCTAGCATCAGAGAGATCAAATACAGGGCTGCAAAGAGTAGTTTTGAGAAGGTTTTTACCTGTGCTGAGAGAGAGGAAGAGGTGGAGTACGTTAAAGTTTGGGGCTTAAATTTATGTAATAGAATGAAACAGTTTGAAGGTTCTGCCACAATTGGTGATTTGCATCAAGCTACCTGCCTCAATAATAAAAATACAGTGTTCATGAGGGGATACAGAGATGCAGGAGATTTTTGAAACACCAAGTTCAAAGTCACAAATAAATCCAAGTGAGGAACGTGAATTTTAAATTTAATAGTTTGGCTGAGGCAACCATGTAGTTTAATAGGAACAGAACTTGTGCAACAAGTTTTTATCAGATGAGGAATTTATGAAGGACATAGGGTGGAAGCACACCAGGAAATCATTGGAATAGGTGAGTGTGGAATGGCAAATGCACAGATAAATCTAGATTCATCAGTTCTACCCCCATTTCCAACAGATCCCATTTTTGCCAGCAGGAAGGAGGGGGTGTTAGAATAATGTAAGCAGAAAAGCTGAACTTAGCAGAACCTTTGGAAATTAACATGTAGTCAAACAAATATCAACACAGTGTAGGTATCACTAATCTATGGAGAATGTGTAAACACTATTAAAGGCGGATTGGGTTTGTTTAAGTTTCATGTTCTAAAGTTATTTAAATCCCCTGTCCTTTAAAAACAAAATAAAGGTTAAAACTGTAAAAAAAATAAGGTCCTGGCTGCTGGGCTGCTTTAAGTGACATGGCATTTGATGTATGTCAGAGAAATTAGGAGATGAGAGGCATTTCAGAAATGGATGGCTAAGGCTATCAGTAGAAGCAGCAACTTTACACAGATAAAAATAATCTTAATGATAGACTGAATATGCGTTTGAATCTGAGCTCAAGATGGAATAACATGCTTAGGTTTATCAATGATCTCACCAAGCCTGAGACATAGACTAGATACAGTAATATGGCAAAAGAAAATAATTTGAATGGATGATGGGGGGGGGGGGCACAGTGGTTAGAAGTGCTGCCTTAAGGTGATTGTCTATTAGAGTTTGCACATTCTCCACGTGTCTGCATGGCTGATCATACTCTCATTGCTCCCTGATCTGGTTGATTGCTGCCCTAGCCAATCTCTGGTTGCAGAGTGCACAGCTCCCCACCTCTACTCCCTTCCCTTAAGCCTTGCCTATCATGTCCGAAGTTGGCTGTGGTGAATTCTGCAGCAAGTGGGGGTTTACTTATCTTTCTGCCTTCATTCTTAATTTCTTCCTTGGTCCCCTTGGCTTTGCTCCCACAACTGTGTCAGGATCTTACTCTGTCTTCTGATCTGGAATTCTGCAATTGTGAAAATGTGGATTCAGGACTCTGTTGGGAGATGGAGGTACTGGAGTGAGGTCGTCAGCTTTCACCATATCTTGTTCAATGTAGCTGAGTCCTTGAGGCAAGGTTTCCTTTTGAGGCAGTACTACTGCACTGGTTATGCTAAATGTGATGAAATTTGTTTGGTAGATCCTAGGGGGTTTTATCTGGGTCAAGCTAAGGATTTGCCCAGTGATACATTTTTTGTACCAGGTTTGAGATCTTCATGTCATGAAAGTGTGCCTCTCTCAACTCCATGTGTGAATATACCCGTTTGATGTGTGCATTCCCTGTGGTACTGAAAATTGTTTTATCCAATGTTGTGCATAATATCCTCTGTAACTTGAGTGCACTGTCAGTTTGTCATCTGTGACCATTCACTAGCCTTCATCACCCATCCTGCCCATGACTGGAATTTTAGTGGGTGGGTTGCAGAGAATGTGAAATGCTGGTTGGGTGGGAATTTCCTGCTTTTAGACTGATGCGGCCAGAGAATTCCACCTTATATCTAGACATGAGATCATTTTCCACATAAATGCTGATGGCTTCAAGTTTTGTCTTTCTACCACCAGTCTCAATCACACTATTGTTAGACTGTCTAAAGTTATCCTTTTCCAGCTCAACATTGAATAACCTGAATTCATAGAATCATAAAATCCCTCCAGTTCAGAAGGAGGCCATCTGCTTGATCAAAGCTGCACCGACTCTCTGACAGAGCATCTTACCCATGCCTTATCCCAGAAACCCATGCACTTACCCTGTTAACCTCCCTAACCCACACATCTTGGGACGCTTAGGAGCAATTTTGCATGACCAATATACCTAACCTGCACATCTTTGAACTATGGAAGGAAACTGGGACATTCGGAGGAAAGCCAGGCAGACACATGGAGAACGTGCAAACTCTAATAGACAATCACCTAAGGCAGCACTTCTAACCACTGTGCCCCCCATCATCCATTCAAACTATTTTCTTTTGCCAATTACTGTATTTAGTCAATGTCTCAGACTTGGTGAGATCATTGATAAACCTAAGCATGCTATTCCATCTCGAGCTAAGATTCAAACGCATTCAGTCTATCATTAAGATATTTTTATCTGTGTAAAGTTGCTGCTTCTACTGATAGCCTTAGCCATCCATCTCTGAAATGCCTCTCATCCCCTAATTTCTCTGACAGACCATCTTACCCATACCTTATCAAATGTACATCAAATGCCATGTCACTTAAAGCAGCCCAGCAGCCAGGACATTTTTTTTAACCTTTTTTGTTTTTAAAGGACTGGGGATTTAAATAACTTCAGAATATGAAACTTAAACAAACCTAATCCGTCATTAATAGTGTTTACAATTCACCATAGATTTGTGATACCTACACTGCCTGTTGAAATTTGTTTGACTGCACATTAATTTCAAAAGTTCTGCTAAGTTCAGCTTTCCTGCTTACATTATTCTAACACCCCCTTTCCTGCTGGCAAAAATGGGATCTGTTGGAAATGGGGGTAGGACTGATGAATCTAGATTATCTGTGCATTTGCCATTCCACACTCAACTTTTCCAATGATTTTCTGGTGTCCTTCCACCCTATGTCCTTCATAAATTCCTTGTTTACCCCAGTCCAACACCGGCATCTCTACATCGCAATTTAGCATCGCCAGTGCACCTAACCTGCATATCTTTGGACTGTGGGGGGGGAACCAGAGCACCCGGAGGAAACCCATGCATGGGAGAATGTGCAAAGTCCACACAGACAGTAACCCAAGCCAGGAATCGAACCAGATCCTTGGTGTTGTAAGGCAGCAGTGCTAACCACTGTGCCTGCATGTCACTGTATAAAGTACAGGCTACATTTCGTGGCCTCCACTATCTGTGTGGATGGATGAGCTGTAGCTCTACTGTCAGAATTAAAATCAGGAAAAACAAACCTTACACCACCACCCCCCCCCCCCACCACCACCACCACCATCACTTCCTCACTCCTCCCAACCACTTCCATCCCGATATACTGCAATTGTCCATTAGTCTCATTCTTGGATAAAGCCTGTAAGTTTTTGTCAATCAAAGTCCCAAGCCTAGTTTATCCTTAAAATTTAATAGGATATTGATTTGATAGCAGCTTTCACAAGCGATAATACTTCACCAAAAGTACTTCTTCTTTCAATTCTTCACCAGAAATACTTCTCTGCTGTTTGGCCATTCACACCTTCGATTATCTCTATGGGCTGCCATCAGTACCTCTTTGTGGCTATGAATCAAAACACTCTTTGTCTTTGTGGCTGTGACTCATCTTTTATTCCCTCACCTCCACAGTACAACTTTCTCTCACTTTCTATGCCTTTTAGCTATCTCCCATTTTCTATGCCTTTTAGCTTTGACAAAGCGTCACCTGGACTCGAAACATCAGCTCTTTTCTCTCTTTACAGACTCAAAACATTGGCTCTATTTTTCTCTCCTTATAGATGCTGCCAGATCTGCTGAGATTTTCCAGCATTTTCTCTTTTGGTTTCAGATTCCAGCTTCGGCAGTAATTTGTCTTTATAATACTTCACCAGTTCATTCTGAGAATAATATATTCCAGTTAGTCCCAAAAAAATACCTTTACAAGTATCTGGTTCAATATTCATATGCTTAAGAATGTCGGGTGGGATTCTCCAGTCGTTCATGCTGGCAGGATTCTCTGATTCCACTGATATTGCATCTCACACCTTCCCATGGGTTTCCAGACAGTGAGGGATGAATTCAGTGGGAAATTTCATTGACAGGATCGGGACCAGAGAATCCTGTATCCAGCAAATGGCATGCTGCTCCCCACCAATAAGAAACACACATCTGGGTGGCCTGAGAATCCATGAATTTTAGCTTATAGAATAGAAGTGTTAAATGCAAGGCAAATGGAAACACTTGGTTAAGAAACTGTGCATCAAACGTTAATTACTTTTAAAAGATAACTTATGTTTATTTAGAATGCCTACTGGGCAGGAGGCCACTTGGCCTACACTGACAACAACCCACTCAGGCCCTATCCCCATGCCCCTATGTATTTACCTTGTTAATCTCCCTAACGCTAAGGGTCAAATTAGCATGGCTAATCAACTTAACCCACACATTTTTGGACTGTGGGAGGAAACCAGAGCTACCTGGAGAAAACCCATGCAGACATGGGGAGAATGTGCAAACTCTATACAGACAACCACCCAAGACTGGAATCAGATCTAGAGTCCCTAATGCTGTGAGGCAGCAGTACTAACAATTATGCTGCTGTAATCACAAGGCCACAGGCAGCTTTGAAAAATGTAAACGACGATTAACCCATCCCTAGGCTTGTAATGGAGCCAGAAGGTCTACTCTTACTTTAATAACAATAGACTCTTCTGCAATTAAGGAGATTACACGAATGAACAATTTCATTTAAAGGAATGGTAAGTCAGTGTCCTTTCGTAATTCTGTATTAGAAAAATGTACTTCTTTGAATTCAGCTTGTAATTCCTTAATAATTTATGACAAAACTGAAATAATGTAGAATATCAGTCTTCCATTAATTTGAATGTTTTAACCCTGAAATTGCTGCTGTTGATATTCACAAACATTCTTGATCCTCATGAGAAGGAGAGGGTTTCAGATTCCTGGGACATCAGACCGGTTCTGGGAGTGGTGGGATCAGTACAAATTGAACAAGTTGTTCCTGGGCAGGATTGGGACTGACGTCCCAGGGAATATATTTGCGAGACTGGTTGGGGAGGGTTCAAACTAAAATTGCAGGTGGATGGGACCAGAGGAGGGGGAAAAGAGGATAAAAACAAAAAAAAGAGGAATAAGAAAAGTGCCAGAATCAAACTGTGCCACAGTGAAAAATAATAGGAACTTGACAAACAATGTTAAAAAGCCTTAATGCACAGCGCATTCACAATAAAGTGGATGAATTAATTGTGTGAATGGATGTAGACAGATATGACTTAGTTGGGATTATGGGGACCTGGCTGTAGGGTGACCAAGATGGGAACTGAACATCTAAGAGTTTTCATTACTTAGAAAAAGGACAGACAAAAAGGAAAAGGTGGTGGGATTGCATTTCTAGTTAAAGGGGAAATTAACACAATAGTGAGGAAGGTTTTTGGCTCCGACGGTGTAGAATCTGTATGGGCAGAGCTGAGAAACACCAAGGGACAAAAAGCATAAGAGGTGGTTGTTAGTAGTTGTATATATACATCCAGACTTTAGTGGTGATATTGGGAATGGCATTAAATGGGAAATTAGAGACACATGCAATAAAGGAACATCTGCAAAAATCAGTGGCTTTAATCTGCATATAAATTGGGCTAATCAAATCAATGACAATACCATACAGGAAGAATTCCTGGAGTGTATACAGTATGGTTTTCTGAACCAATACATTGAGGAGCCAACAGTGGAACAGGCCATCTGAGTCTGGGTATTGTGTAATGATACAGGAATAATTGGCAAACTATTTGTGCAAGGCCTCTTGGGGAAAAGTGATCATAGTATGATAGAATTCTTCAACAGATGAAGAGTGATGTAGTTAATTCTGAGATTCAGTTTGTGAATCTAGAGGAAGGAAACTACAATGATCTGAGTCATGAGTTGGTTATGATGGATTGGGAAACATTACTTAAAGCAATGATGGTGAAAAGGCAATGCCAAACATTTAACGAGTGCATGGCTGAACTGCAACAATTGTTAATTTCTGTTTAATACAAAAATAAAGAGAAACATGACCAAACTGTGCTGTATGTGAGAAATCAGAGACAGTATTAGATCCAAGGAAGAGGCATAAAAATTGGCAGAAAAAATAGCAGACCTGAGAATTGGGAGCAGTTTAGAAGTCAGCAAAGGAGGACAAAGGGATTGATGAGAAGAGGAAAATAAAGTTCGAGAGTAAGCTTGTAGGAAACATTAAAACTGATCGTAAAAGCTTCTATAGGTATGTAAAAAGAAAAAGATTGTTGAAGATAGGTCCTTTACAGTGAGAAATAGGGGAATTTTCATGGGAACAAAGAAGTGGTTGACCAACTAAATATATACTTTGGTTCTATCTTCACAAAGTGGGACACAAGTAACACATCAGAAATTTTGGAGAACAATTTGGAGGGTTTAATGAAAGGAAGGAAATGAATGAAATCAGTATTAGTAGGAAAATAGAATTGTGGAAATTAAATCAGATTGAAAGCCGCTAAATTCCCTGATAATCTACATCCCAGAGTAGTTAAGGAAGTAGCCTGGAGATAGTAGATGTATTCTTCATCATCTTCCAAGATTCTGTAGCCTCTGGAATAGTTCCTACAGATTGGAGGGGAGCTAATTGCAACCCTACTGTTTAAAAAGGGAGGTCAAGAGAAAACATAATTATAGACCAATCAGCCTGATGCCGGTTATGGGGCTAGATCCAATATAAAAGATTTAATAGCAAGGCACTTGAAAACAGTGGCAGGACCAAACAGAGTCAGCATGGATTTATGAAAGGAAAATCATGCTTGGCAAATCTATTGTAATTCTTTGAGGATGTAACTAGTAGCATTGTTGAAGGGGAGCGACTGAATGTGGTTTATTTGGACTTTCAGAAGGCTTCCAACAAAATCCAACATAAAAGATTAGGGTGTAAAATTGAAGCACATAGTGATTGGGGGTAGTGTATTGCCATGGATAGAAGACAGGTTGGCAGACAGAAAACAAAAAGTAGAAATAAACAGGTCTTTTTACAAGTGGCTGACAGTGACTAGTGAGATACCGCAGGAATCAGTTCTAGGACCCTGACTATTCATAATGTATATTAATGATTTAGATGAGGGAATTAAATGTAATGTCTCCAAGTTTGCAAATAACACCTAGCTGGATGGGACAGTATTGAGCTTTGTGGAAGATGCAGAGATGCTACAGTGTGATTTGGAAAAGCTGAGTGAGCAAGCAAATGCATGGGAAATGCAGTATAATTTTCAGAGGTGACACGGTGGCACAGTGACACAATGGCAAGCACTGCTGCCTCACAGCACCAGGGACCTGGGTTCAATTTCCAGCCTTGGCTCACTGTCTGGGTGGAGTTTGCACATTCTGCCTGTATCTGCATGGGTTTCCTCTGATTTCCTCCCACAGTCCAAAGATGTGCGCGTTACTTGATTGGCCATGCTAAATAGTCCTTGGTGTCGTGTGATTAGCAGGATAAATATGTAGGGTTATGGGGATAGGGCTTGGGTGAGATTGTGGCCTCCTTCTGCACTATAGGGATTCTATGATTCTATAATGTGGATAAGTGTGAAGTTATCTACTTTGGTAACAAAAACAGGAAGGTAGGTTATTATCTGAATACCTCTAGATTTTGTGAGAGGGGAATATGCAATGAGATCTTGGTATCCTTCCACACCAGTTACTGAAAGTAAGGATGAAAGTGCAGCAGATGGCAGAGAAAGCAAATGGTATATTGGTGAAGCAAATTATTGTGGATGCTAGAATCTGAAACAAAAGCAGAAAATGATGGAATATCTCAGCAGGTTTGATAGTACCTGGAGAGAGAATGTGGAGAGAGAATGACCCTTTGTCAGAGGGATTAGTTTTATCGTATATTGACCTTCATTGTGAGAGCATTTGAATACAGGAGCAGGGATGTCTTGCTTAGTTATATAGGACCTTGGTGAGGCTGTACATAGAATATTGTATCTCGTTTTGGTCTCCTTATCTGAGGAGGGATGTTTTTGCGCTGGAGGGAGTGAAGCAAAGGTTTACTAGACTAATTTCAGGAATGGCGGGACTGACATGTGAGGAGAGATTGAATCGGTTAGAATTACATAAGCAGGAGTTTGGAAGAATGAGGGAAACTCAGAAGGGCCTTGCACCATAATGGCTATAGGCAGTGCTCCGGACAGGCCTAGAGAGCCTCCCAACTTACCAGCCCAAATCAGCAGGACCAGCCATAGGACATCCTGCAGAGAGGTTCTTTTCTTCACAGTGGTGGCCTGAATTAAAGATCCATGTTTCAATTTAAAGTTTAAAAATGTTAGCGAGAGCATGCCTTCATTTTGAATGACTCTCTCCTTTCAAGTTGGAAGGCTCTGATTGACCCTGCAGCTTCAAGAGTTTGCCCATCATCTTTAATTGGACAACAAGCCCATTGCCAGCTCAGTTAAAGAGATGCACCCACAAAAATCCAGTCTGTAATTATTTCCCACTGGGGATGGGTTTAGGAACCAGAAGTGGTGCCAAACTATTTCTCATCCACTCTAGAGGGAAAATCGTGGCTCTGGTCCCAGATATCAAAAAAAGATCTTTTGATCTGTGAGTTATAGCTGCTAATCAAGTTCTATGTGGTCAAAATATTTGCAAATATTGGGAGACATGGAAAAAGTTCAAATACTCTCATTCATCAGCTTCCATCACTGGAGTTCATTTTCATCGGAGTTTTATCCAAAGATGCAATTACTGTACCAGGACAGGACAAGCTCTGGGGAAATTCACCTTCATTGTATCTTTGACGTGATTAACTGATATCTATATTCAAAGGTCTTTGAATCCAGCATTTCTTCAGTACAGTAGTGAATGGATCATCAGGCTGAGAATCAACTATCAATTGCACCACCCACATACAACATTATGTTAAAAGACCTGTAAAAAATACTTTCAAACATCTCGATCATTTTCACACCAAGCAAAGAATACATTAATCTTTGTCACTGTACATATAGTCATTTTAGTTTCTTGCTGTTTCTTCTAATGACATGCCATTTAGGAGTATCAGAATCTTTCCTTTCCCAATTTTCTCCATCAGCCATTTCCTGTCTTGTAAATAGCAACCTTAAAAACACACATTCATAACAAGAGGAACAGAAAAGCAGCATATTATTAAAACAGGGAGAGATTGCCGAACTCCAAGGTACAGACAGATCTGGATGTTCTGATTTGATTTGATTTATTATTGTCACATGTATTAGTATACAGTGAAAAGTATTGTTTCTAGCACGCTATACAAATACCATATATGTCAGTCTTCACAGTGGAAGACACAAATAGCATGCCAAAAGGCTTTAAGAAGGCTATAGCAGGTGAGAACCCAGAAACTATCATTATCACGAAAGAGGTAGTGTTGGGCAAGTTAATGGGGCTTGTAGACATGGCCCTGGTCCTTATGGAATGCAGCCCAGAGAACTAAAAGAGATGGCATGAGAAATAGCAAATGCAGTAGTGGTAATTTACCAAAATTCGCTGGACTCTGGAATGGTTCCTGCAGATTGGAAAACAGCAAATGTGACACAACTGCTTAAAAAAGGAGGTAGATAAAAGGCAAGTAACTATAGGCCAGTTAGCTTTAACTTATGTAGTAGGGAAAATACTTGAAACTATCACCAAGGAAGAAACAGCGAAGCATCTGGATATAAATTGTCCCATTGGTAAGACACTGCATGGTTTAATGAAGGGTAGATCATTTTTGACTAATTTGGTGGAATTCTTTGAGAATATTACATGTGCAGTGGGTAAGGAGGAACTTGTGGACATGGTGTATCTGAATTTCCAGAAGGCATTTGACAAGATGCTGAACCAAAGACTGCTACATAAATAAAGGTGCACAGTGTTCCAGGTAATGTATTAGCATGGATAGAGGATTGGTTACCAAACAGAAAGCAAAGAGTGGGATAAATGGGTGTTTTTCTGGTTGGCGATCAGTGACTAGTGATGTGTCTCAGGGATCAGTGTTGGGACTGCAATTGTTTAAGAATTACATAGATGATTTGGAATTGGGAACCAAGTGTAGTGTGTCAAAATTTGCAGATGACACTAAGATGGATGGAAGAACAAAGCGTGCAGAGGACATTGAAAGTCTGCAAAGGGATATAGATAATCGAAGTGAGTGAGTGAAGGTATGGCAAATAGAATACAATGTCGATAAATCTGATGTCATCCATTTTGGTAGAAATAACAATAAAATGGACTATTATTTCAATAGTAAAAAATTGCCACATGCTGCCATGCAGAGTGACCTGGATGTCCTTGTGCATGAATCACAAAAAGTTGGTTTGTGGTTGCAGCAGGTAATTAAGAAAGCAAATGGGATTTTGTCTCTCATTGCTAGAGGGATGAAGCTTAGAAATAGGAAAGCTGTACAAGGTCCTGATGAGGCTACACCTAGAATACTGTGTGCAGTTTTAGTCTCCTTACTTGAAAAAGGATATACTGGCACTGGAGGGGGTGCAACAGAGATTGATTAGGTTGATTCCAGATTTGAGAGGTTGGCTTATGAGGAGAGTAGACTGGGGCAATACTCATTGGAATTCAGAAGAATGAAGGGAGATCTTATAAAAACATATAAGATTACAAAGGGAATAGATAAGATAGAAGCAGGGAAGCTGCTTCCACTGGCAGGTGGCCTCAGATAAGGGGAAGCAGATTTACGACTGAGTTGAGGAGGAACTTCTTCACACAAAGGGTTGTGAACTTGTGGAATTTCCTGCGCAGTGAAGCTGTTGAGGCTACCTCATTGAATGTTGTTAAGGCAAGAGTAGATAAATTTTTGACCAGGAAAGGAATTAAGGGTTATGGTGAGCGGGCGGGTAAGTGGAGCTGAGTCCACAAAAAGATCAGCCATGATCTTATTGAATGGCAGAGCAGGCTCGAGGGGCCGGATGGCTTACTCCTGCTCCTAATTCTTATGTTCTTATGTGATTTGATTTATTATTGTGACGTGTATTAGCATACAGTGAAAAGTATTGTTTCTTGTACGCTATTCAGGCAAAGGATACCATTCATAGAGAAAGAAAGGAGAGAGTGCAGAATGCAATGTCGTAGTCATAGCTAGGGTATAAAGAAAGATCAACTTAATGTGAGGTAGATCCATTCAAAAGTCTGATGGCAGCAGGGAAGAAGCTGTTTTTGAGTGGACTGGTACATGATCTTAGACCTTTGTATCTTTTTCCTGATGGAAGAAGGTGGAAGAGAGTGTGTCTGGGGTGCATGGTATCCTTAATTATGCTGGCTGCTTTTCAAAGGCAACAGGAAGTGTAGACAGAATCAAGGGATGGGAAGTTGGCTTGCGTGATGGACTGGCTTCATTCATGACTCTTTGTAGTTTCTTAAGGTCCTGGGCAGAACAGTAGCCATTCTAATCTGTGACACAACCAGAAAGAATGCTTTCTATGGTGCATCTGTAATAACTGCTGAAAATCGTATTGGACATGCCAAATTTTCTTAGTCTTCTGAAAAAATAATGTTGGTGGGCTTTTCTTAACTATAGTGTTTGCTATGAGGGAACCAGGACAGATTGTTGGTGAATCTGGAACCTAAAAACCTGAAACTCTCAATCATTTCTACTTCATCCTCATTGATATGGACAGGGGCATGTTCTCCTTTACACTTCCTGAAGTCAATGACTATCTCCTTCATTTTGTTGACATTGAGGGAGATTATTGTCATCACATCAGTTCACCAGATTCTCTATCTCACCATTGTTTGAGATCTGACCCACTGCAGTGATATCATCAGCAAACTTGAAAATGGAGTTGGAGGGGAATTTGGTCACATAGTCGTAGGTGCACAAGGGTGGGGGGCTGAGGACTCAGCCTTGTGGGGCACTGGTGTCCTAGTACAAGATGAATGGAGTGAGGGAGAGGACTGGGGCAGACACCATACAGTAGCATTGTTTAGCACTGCCCCCCACTTTGCCCCCTGGCAATGTTTCCCGGGTAGGAGGGGTGGGGTGGTCCATTCTAATTTTTGTGTGCCAGGGCAGCTGATGGCTCCCGCTCTTTAACAAATGAAGTTGCTGGCAGGGCAGGCTCAGTCAGAACCCGGCCTGCCAACATGACGTTGTGGGACCGGCCTTTCAAGTTTTTTGAACTAAATTTCAAGCAATACAGCAGAGAAAGTCACCAGTGGGACCAGCAGCTTCTCCCAGCTTTTCCATCCACTGCCAAATAGGGAACATTTACTGTGCTGCTGAAGGGAACTTGACAGAATGGTTGCTGAAAGTGTGTTTCCTCTTATAGGAGAGGTGAGAACTAGGGGACATAGTTTAAAAATAAGGGGTGGGCTTCTTCCAAAACAATTTGAAGTGTTGAATTTGTGTGAAAACTGGAATAAATCATGCTGTTTTCTTTCAGTAGGATTTCAAAATGAATCTCTCACACTCTGTGCACCGCAGAGTGGCTCAGAAGGATGGATACAAAAAATCTAGGGTAGAACCTATTCCAGCTGGAAAGGCCGATAGTATAGTGCTAAGTGGGCCACTGCGCATGCACCAATCTGTCATAGTGGATATCGGCACATGCACAAAAGTTCACACTGCTGGTGTCCCAATGGTTGGCCAACTTGATCACTGATCTGTCTGGTGACCCCACAACGTTGTCCCAGCACCACGACCCCCACCCCCCTGCCTCCCCCCCCCCATCACCGGCTTCACAGACATGCCTTGGCCAGCCTCAAGTTCCCCCATCTCCTAGCAGTCCTGATCTCCCTTCTCCCCACTAGCAGCCCCAAACCCACCACAGTTCCGCCCGCCTACTGCCACAGCCCTGACCCCAAGCAATCCCCACCTGATGTCCATCCCTGATCACTGGCCTCTGCCTTTCTAAGCCCGAGTAGCAATGATCTCCCCCCAAAAGGTTCCCCATTAGGCCCTGCTCTCTTGGCACTGCCCAATGCCTGTTGGGCTCTGCCAAGCTGCTCCTTTGGGTATTGCTGCTTCACCCCTTGGGCAGTGCCAGGGAACTAGGCTGGCACTGCCAAGCTGCCAATGCCTGAGGCATCCTGTCACCCCTGGGTGGCCTCATGGCTCCGCTTCACTCCAGTGAGATCGGGCCGCCAACCCTCCACTGGACTGAAACACTCGGGCAGGTGATGGGAGGGAGGTTAGTGAGTTCAGTGACTTCAGCCTCGATGGGAATTATTGTTGGTGCAGACTCGATGGGCCAAATGGCCTCCTTCTGAACTGTAGGATCTCTATGATTTACACATATATCACTAGAAAATTGAAGGACTTTACCAATCACATCTGTGCATTTAGAGTAAAGACTGTTTGTAGAACTTGCCGACATGCATCAGCAGGTTTCTGTAAGTTGAAGAAATGGATTCTTTTCTCATCCTGCAAGGACTTTCTGTTTTTTTTTCCCAAAAGACTTTGAAACAAACTGGACCCTACACTATTGAAGTTTCATTTGAAAATGTTAGCAACTATTTTCTCTCTGATTATAAACGGCTTGACTGTTAATTTCATAGGCCAGAATTGAACCCAGGTCCTGGTGAAGCAGCAGTGCCAACCACTGTGGCAACATGCTGCTACTGAAGTCTAGTCTTTTAAAAATAGACTCTGAAATAAAATCTTCATAAAGTTATTAAATGTAAAACACAATTCACTTTAGTTTGAAGAGGGTTAGAAGTGTTAATACCTGTTGGTTTTTGGCCTAAAGATTTCTTCAGTGGTGTAAATGAAGAATTTTCAGTAGGAAACTTAATCATAAGTTTAAAATTATTATTGTCACAAGTAGGCTTACATTAACACTGCAATGAAGTTACTGTGAAAATCCCTACTCGCCACACTCCAGCATCCATTCAGGCACACAGAGGAAGAATTTAGCATGGTCAATGTACCTAACCCCAGGACTGCGGGAGGAAACCAGAGTCCCCAGAGGAAACCCAGGGGGAGAATGTGCAGACTCAGCATGGACAGAGATCCAAGCCAGGAATTGAACCCTGGTCCTTGGTGCTGCAAGGCAGCAGTGCAAACCACTGTGCCACCATGCCCCCATTTTGAAATATATACTTTAATATTTTTTGGTTTATTTAAAGCCATATACTTAAAGAACATAGAGGTTTTCCTGGGGGAAAAGTAACAGGCACCTTTTTCTCAAAAAATATTTCAAGCTTTTTGATTAACTCACCTTTCTGTCACTGATAGGTGATCCTAATTAGGCATTTATGATTGGTTGCTTTTTTAGATTCTAATCATTTTGAACCTGTAGTCGTCCAGCCATTTTCTTCACATTTAAAGCCAAAAAAGAAAATGCTGGAAAATCTCAGCAGGTCTGGCAGTATCTATAAGAAGAGAAAAGAGTTGACGTGTTATAAGCTTGAGTCATCTGGACTCAAAATGTCAGCTCTTTTCTCTACTTACAGATCCTGCCAGATCTGCTGAGGTTTTCCAGCACTTTCTCTTTTGGTTTCAGATTCCAGCACCTACGGTTTTTTCACATTTAAATCGTGTACCTTCAGTTTTACTGTTTATCACAGAATCATAGAAACCCTATAGTGCAGAAAGAAGCCCTTTGGCCCATCGAGTCTACACCGTCCACAATCACACCCAGGACTTACCCCTATATCCCGACACATTTACCCACTAATCTCTCTAACCTATGGATCTCAGGACACTGAGGGGCAATTTTAGCATGGCCAATCAACCTAACCCGCATATCTTTGGACTGTGGGTGAAAACTGGAGCACCCGAAGAAAACCCATGCAGATATGAGGAGAATGTGCAAACTCCACACGAGCTGGGAATCGAACCCAGGCCCCTGGAGCTGTGAAGCAGCAGTGCTAACTACTGTGCAACCATGCTGCCCCGATTTAGTTCAATCCAATCATTAAATTGTGATAGTAAATCATAACAATGTAAAAATGCATTGTTAGAAATTCAGCTATGACAGAAATTATGCAGCTACAGGAAAAATTTCAAATAGGGAAAAGCCAGATTTTTCAGCATGAAGCCAAATTAACAGCACCCACTCAGGATCTCAAAAAGTGGTACCTGCAAAGACATAGCAATCTGGCAATCTACCAAAATGTGATTAGGATAGATGGGTACTTGATTGCTGGCGTTGGCATAATGGGCCACTTTCTGAACAGTAAAACTCTATTTAATCTGGTGAATCTCCTAGTGCCAAGGAATAGTGATGTCATGAAGCAGGATAATCAGCCAATCACAATTCTCCAAGATAGCAAACCAGGGTATTAAAAATACAAATTAACTTTCACTATTTAGTATTATTTTGCAAAAATCAAAATAAAGATGCATATGGGACTGAAGTAGAAATTGAAATATAAACAAACTCTCCATAATGAATAAATTTAACAATCATCAAGTATAAAGATTGTTCAACGTAATAAATAACTTAGTATGTTATTAATAGCCCAGTTAATCTCATTAACAAATCATTATTTTGGGGGAGGGCGGTGGGGGAAGTGTGGTAGGTTGTTTAACAACTATAATTTTGATATTTGCTGGGCCATTCGTTGCAGTGATCCAGAAACAGGTTCACTGTCCAATTAAAGATGGCAGCTCCAAAAGCTGAAGGACCTGCGGCCTGTCAGCTTAAAAGGAGCATCAAACTGTAATGGAAGGCGGGTAAGCAAGAGGATGCTTCAACGTGAAGACACCCACTCTTGAATCTTTTGAAATCTAAATTTTAAGAATGACTTTTAGAACCAGGCCGCCACTGTTGGAAAAGACTCCTCCATAGCGTGGCTTGTGAATCCATGATGGAATGGAGAACTTCCATGCCTGCCCAGTGCACTTTCCTTTCAGCCTATAGGTGAGGGGTCACTTCAGAGCACCTAAGCTGGCCCTCACCACTTGAAGAATGAAGGAAATCAACTCTTAACAAACTGTGACAGCTACATGCTTTATACAGCCAGGTAATCCTGTCACCCCTTGCAACCTTTCCACACTCTGTTCCACCCCTCCTCCCCACAAGATATATGCACCTTATGGAAAGGCATTAAATCACTGACTTTGGCCCTGGTTTTACCGGTACAGCTGCCCAAAATTTGTGGCGGGCAAGGCTCACAGAGTGGCATTTCCCATTGGCTTCAGACACAACTTTATAAACCTCAGGTAGCATTGCCGGTAAAATCAGGACCTCTGTCAGTGATTGAAATGCACATATCCCATGCATAGACTCCCAGAGGTTGACAGTTGTTGACACAAATAATGACAGTTTTGCCATCATTTCTACCACAAAATCTCAATCAAAGATTTACAAATGCCTATTTTAAAATATACAATACTGATACAACATCTCTCTAAAATAAAATACCACCAGAAGAACACACAAAGCATTTTCACACTGCACACTGCAGATCAATTCAAGAACTAAAAACAGAAATTATGCCTTTCAAAGGCGAATTAGACAAACTTCTGAAGATGTATAGTTTGTAAGGCAATGGGAAATGGCATGGAAGTGGGACAAGCAGAGAAAGAGCTGGCATGGATGCAATGTGCCAAATGGCTTCCCTCTTTGCTACATTCAGCTGGTTAGGAAATATTACTGGACTGAGAAACATAAACAATGCATGGGATTTTCTGGCCTTTCCTGCTGGCAGGATTCCCTGGTCCCACCAGAAATGATCCCTCACAACGGGAGCATTGCAAAATGCCACAGACATGGATGGGACCAGATGATCCTGCCTGGGACCAATGGTGAGCTATTTTCTCTTCAGGAGAACACGCCACAGCAGGGGAGTGGGGGGAGTTGGCGGGGGGAGGGGTGGTGTGGTGGTGGTGGTTGGTGCTGGTGGTGATGTGGTGGTCAGAGAATCCACCCGATGTTTCAGGTCAATGACCTTTTGTCAGAACTGGAAAATGTTAGTGACAGAATTTAAACTTTTACAGAGGCAGAGAAGCAGGGTAAGGGACAAAAAAAGAAAGATAGAAGCCCGAAGAGATTAAGTAACAAGAATAATGAGAGTGCAAGGCAAAACGTTCTTCAGTAATGAGAAAGAAAAGGAACAAAAGATGGGTTTTGATGAGGTGTGAATGGAGATAGCAGAACCATTATTGTCAACTGCTTTCTGCAAAAATTGGGAAGCATATTATGATTTAAAATCTTGAACTCAAGAAACTTGAGGAACAGCACTTCAGAATTCAATTAAGCTTTAATAGCTTCTGGACTCAACATCGAATTCAACAATTTCAGAACATATTTATTCCTTTTCTGCCAGTTTATTGAAAAATTAATTGCCCTTCAGTTCATTCAGCATATCAGTCAACAATAAAATATAAATATAGGTGCATATATAAAAAATAAATAAAAATTAGATGGTGTGAAGGAAAGCAATTTGTGTATAAAGTAATGGTTGGGGAACTCAAGGACTTGTTAGAATAACATAGGGTAAATAATGTTGAGCTACCCGATGACCTGAAACATCGGGTGGATTCTCTGACCACCACATCACCACCACCACCACACCACCCCTCCCCCCGCCAGCTCCCCCCACTCCCCTGCTGTGGCGTGTTCTCCTGAAGAGAAATAGCTATCTATAGCTATCTATTGCTGTCAGGCAAAACAAAGAACTCACTCAATGATATTCAGTTAAACTCCTCTTTTGTTCTGTGAGAATTGTGTTCATTATAGTAATTTAAATTTTAATTGCACTTGCATTCAAAAAATCTAGTTTGCCAATCATCACAAATCACTATATCATTTAGAGAATGTATAAGTATAATAAGGAGAAAGATTTCACTTTAAGTGGAAACGATTTGGCTAAGATGGAATTTCAGTCTAAAAATAATTAATAAATAGATAATGGTTTCAGATGAAATAAAAAATATAACCAGCTTTGAAACCATCGATAACTCTTTTGAGGCTCTGGCTGATTATAGTTTTTTTACACTAATTGTTTTCACAACTCATTACCTGGAGAGGGTGATGGAAAGTTTAGCAGAGGCGAGTCACATGGATGGCTTTGTTGCTGTTCTCATCCATTAACAGTGATGGCCTTTGTCTGTGGACCTGAGTTTGCCCACATTTTGCAACATTTGTTGCAACATTTAATTAAGAAAAGAATCGGGGGAGTGCAGAGCTCTTAAAATATTCAAAATTACTTTTTAAAATTGGGTTCACACAGTACACTAATTTAATTCAATAGATCTGAAATTAACAGCTATGTCTTGAATTAGTCTCACTGTTCTTTCTTTTTAGTCCATTCTTACATTCAAATAACTCCTGAGATTCATGAATTTAACTACTAGAGTTCCATCAATGTTCCCCCTAAAGTACCTTTCACTGAGGTGAAAACATATGCCAATTATATGACTACAGCTGGTCAACAGATTTCTTACAACACCAGGTTAGAATTCAACCAATTTATTTGATAGTAAACTCACAAACTTTTGGGGTTTGTTCCTTCGTCAGGTGAATGGAGCGTTCTGGCCTCAGACAGAACATATAACAGCACACACAGTTTACAGAACACTGATTAGAATACGAGTCTTCACAGCTAACCTGGTATTCAAGTTTTAAAGACAATGTGAGTGGAAAGAGCATTAGGTTAAAGAGATGTGTACCGTCTCCAGATAGTACAGTAAATGAGGTTTTGCAAACCCAGGCAAGTCATGGGAGTTACAGATAGTGCTACATGAACCCAAGATCCCGGTTAAGGCCATCCTCATGTGTGCGGAACTTGGCTATCAGACTCTGCTCAGCGACTCTGCGCTGTCGAGTGTCATGAAGGCCGCCTTGGAGAACATTTACCCGAAGGTCAGAGGCTGAATGCCCATGACTGCTGAAGTGTTCACCAACAGGAAGGGAACAGTCTTGCCTGGTGATTGTCGAGCCATGTTCATTCATGCGTTGTCATAGCATCAGTCACTGAGCAGAGACTGATAACCAAGTTCCACACACATGAGGACAGCCTTAACCGGGATCTTGGGTTCATGTAGCACTATCTCTAACCCCCATGACTTGCCTGGGTTTGCAAAACCTCACTTACTGTACTGTCTGGAGACAATACACATCTCTTTAACCTAATGCTCTCTCCACTCACATTGTCTGCATCTTTAAAACTTGAAAAGCAGGTTAAGCTGTGAAGGCTTGCATTCTAATCAGTATTCTGTAAACTGTGTGCGCTGTTATATGCTCTGTCTGAGGCCAGAACTCTCCATTTACCTGACGAGGGGGCAAATCCTGAAAGCTTGTGAGTTTATTATTAAATAAATTGGTTGGACTCTAACCTGATGTTCTGAGACTTCTTACTGTGTTTATTCGAGTCCAATGCTGGCATCTCCACATCACAACAGATTTCTTGTCATTAACTCTTCTATTCAATTCCCTTGAATCAATGGTTAAAAGAGTTGGATCATGAATTCAAAAAGGCAGTTTAGTTGGATTTTTTTTGGAATTCATTTTGGAAATTAATTGTAATTTATACTTTGTGAAATTTATGTATGCAGAGAACAAATTGAGAGCAGTAAAAGTAGATTGAGTAATTAGCCTCAATAGGAGGCAAAATTAGGAACAGAAAGAGACCATTTGTCCCCTGGAGCCTGCTTTGCCATTCAACAAGAACATGCTGATCTGTTAGTGTTGCGATTTCCACATTCCCCATTTTCCCCTAAAAAGTTTGGTTCCTCGCCAAACAAGAATCTGTTGACATTCACCTTAAAACTATTCAGTGATCCTCCTTCACCTCCTTCTGAGACAGTATTCCAAAGTCGCCCAACCCTCAGGAGAAAAAAAAAATTTCCTCACCTCTGTCTTAAAAGGGTGACCCCTAATTTTAAAACAGTGCCTTCCGAGTTCTAGACTCTGACACAAGAGGAAACATCCTTTCCACATCCACCTTGTCGAGACTATTCAGGATACTTCAATCAAATCACCACTCACTTTTCTTAACTACAGCAAGCTTTAAGTCCAGTCTGTCCAACTATCCTCATAAGATGCCCTGCACATTTCCAGGTATCTACCTAGAAAACCTCCTCAAATTGCCTCCAACAAAACCCCTCTAAATACTGGAGAAAAAGGAGATACTTTGGTTCAGTTACATTATAAATATTCTATTGAATGGCCAAAGTTCATATCCAGTGGTACAGTTTGCTAATTTTTTTGTGTAAGTGGACATGCTTTTAATTGAAAATTACCTATTTTATGCATACTGTTTTTATTGCCCTGAGTGAATCACTGCATGGCATTATCAGTGAGTTAAGAATTAAGGGGTCAGATACGTTATTTAAATTCAAACTCGTGCCTTTGCTGCATTGGCTTCAGAAGCAAGTGATCTGAAAACTTGGTAGTGCCTGATTGTTCATATGAAATGGTTTGCTATGACTTGGGAGACAGAAAGCTGATGTGCATGCAAAGAAGTAAGAAGTCTCACAAGCTCTGATGACTCACCTGATGAAGAAGCAGCGCTGTGAAAGCTCATGTTTCCAAATAAACCTGTTGGGCTTTAACCTGATGTTGTGAGACTTCTTACTGTGCCCACCCCAGTCCAACACTGGCATTTCCATCCCATGGCATTCAAAGAAGGCATTTGAAATAGACATTATGAATGACTTCGTAGAGCTCTGAGCAAAAATGCCTCCTCCCGCACCCCCTGCAGAGTGCAACAACTTAACTATAGTTAGCAGTCACATGAGCCAGATGACTTCTCAGCAATGTTCAAGATTGCAAGATGATCAGGTGTATTGTCATCTTGAGAAAGGGCAGAATATGGCTGTCTCATATGCCATTGCAATGTAGCAGTGATTTGGAATTTGGAGGCTCCTGTCCACACTCTCCTTCAAATTTTGGAGATAATGGATCTCTTGAGTCTGTATAGCAACTAAACAGCCTGAGTATCCATCAGAACTGTCTTTGCCACAATCGTTGTAATCGAGAGAATCATTGCAGTCTGCATGGAAGTGACCACAGCGCATGGATAAAATTTGCAAGGACTCATACAAGTTGAGGGTCAGTTCCTTCACACTGTATAGGCAAGCTCCTGGCAGGTAGTCCGATGTATTAAATGCTTGCCAGTTTGCAGCTCTGTCACTCTTCTCTTATTGGAAAGTTTTCTGTGCATCTGCAGTAAGGTGAGGATGCAAACTTGTCCTACATAAAGATGGTAGCTGAGAATACCTTTCCATCTCCTTTGCTGCTGCTCAGTTATTGTTCCAATGCTGACATCTTCAACAAACCCTCTAAAGAACCAGACATCATGATTTCTGTACGGGTGGTTCCATATCTGAGAGTGAGGAGCAGTTTATCTTCCAGAGAACAGGCCTCCATATTTTCATTTTATGGGGCACAGATTCATGATGTTTCTGGAAGGAGGAGAGGAAAAGAGAAAGAAATAGATAAGGCTTTGTACTGAGTGCCAAAGGCGAACAGTGGCAATAACACCAGGTTATCGTGCAGAATATGTGATGGAGGAAGTTCAATAAAAACAAAAAGATGGGGTAAGATAACTTACAGAACCTATCCTCAAGAGTTGCTATTTGCTATATTTTTGGCTCACCTTCCAGCCATTATGTACAGCTTAAATCCTGTGTTAGAACCCAGATCAGGGAATTGTAAAGGAAACCACTAAATACTTGAACTCTGCTCACTGTTTCTGAATCTTAAGTAAGCTAAGTAAGAACCTGGGGAGCAGAACTCTGTTAAGTTTAAAATGTCATTTTGAATATTTTAAATGTTAAATCCGCATAAGACATCAGTTCAACGCAATAGATCTGAAACGTGTAGCAACCTTCTGGAATTGATTGCTGAAACTCATGAATACAAAATAAGATTTGAATAAATGTTCATCAAAGTACTTTTCACTGATGTAAAAGCAGTTATCTAACTTCTTCTCAACCTAACCAAATTATAGTACTTATGCATTTATCATCAGTGGCTTATCTTTTTGTTTTTTTTCTCCAAAATTCGAACTGTCAATTTGACTTTTTACTAACACCTTCTTGTAATTAGCAAATTCAATAACTGTGTATAATTTTATATATTTCTTTTCCTTGTGTAGATTGGATAACAGCGACAGTCAAGCCATGCACCGGAGACACACTACACTCCGTGAGAAAGGAAGGAGGCAGGCTGTCCGGGGTCCAGCTTACATGTTCAATGAGAGGGGTAAAAACTTGACAGCTGAAGAGGAACGCTTTCTGGACGCAGCGGAATATGGAAATATACCCGTGGTGCGCAAGATGCTGGAGGAGTCAAAGACTTTGAATTTCAATTGCGTTGACTACATGGGACAGAATGCTTTGCAACTTGCAGTGGGAAATGAGCATTTGGAAGTAACTGAACTCCTTCTGAAAAAAGAGAATCTCGCAAGGATTGGTGATGGGCTACTGCTGGCAATTAGCAAAGGTTACGTGAGGATAGTAGAAGCAATTTTAAATCATCCGGCCTTCGCCCACGGACAACGGCTGGCCATCAGCCCACTTGAACAAGAACTTCGGGATGATGACTTCTATGCCTACGACGAGGACGGTACACGTTTCTCCCAAGACATCACTCCCGTTATTCTTGCTTCTCATTGCCAGGAGTACGAAATTGTACACATACTTCTACTGAAGGGTGCAAGAATTGAGAAACCCCATGACTATTTTTGCAAATGCAGCGAGTGTACGGAGAAGCAAAAACGAGACTCTTTTAGCCATTCCAGGTCCAGGATGAATGCATACAAGGGATTAGCAAGTGCTGCTCATTTGTCTCTATCGAGTGAAGACCCGGTCCTTACATCTTTGGAACTAAGTAATGAACTAGCACAATTAGCCAATATTGAGACAGAGTTTAAGGTAAACCATTTTAGTCCTTTTAAGTATCCTTTAAATGTCTCATTTTGCTGCTAAATGTAAAGATTAAAAGTACTAATTGGAACATGTTTATTCATGAGAAGTTCCATTATTGTCAATTTGCCTTGAACCTGCTGCAGCTGTAATTTAGGCCTTGATTTTCATTGAGTTGGGATGACTTGGGAGCCTTTTAATAATGAAGGCAGATCTCGATTCCAGAATTCCCAAGCCCATTCTATGCTTTCCAATTTTCACTCTTTTAAAGTGCAGGCTAGTTGGGGCAAAAGCCCACACCCAGCATCCCAATATTTCACAGATAGGCCTGTCTTAATCCCCCACAACTTTCCTGGAGTCAGACCAGCTTTTTAAAGAGTTGGACTCACAGTACCTCTGAGGTGTCATCCGTCATAGCCTGCATGAGGGAATCTTTTGAAAAGTAAGTTCAATGCCCCCTATGCCAAGCTATGACACCCCCTTCTCCCCACACTCCCATGACTCCACATGCATGCCATGTCAAGCTATGGCACTTCCTTTCCACTGGCCCATTATAAAATGTGTATAACCAATGAACTCTATAGTGACAATTGCAGGTGTAAAAAAAATTTTTTAAAAGTCACTCATTCAAAACTCCTTTTATATAGGGCAATAAAAGTGTCAATCACCCAGACCCTTTAAATTTTCAATAGCTGAAACTACAAGCACTGCATAAATGAAAATTGTACAATTCAGAGCAGAGTCAGAGAGTCAGAGGTGTCAATCAACCAATGTTTTCTCTGGGTTTGAGGTATATCATGATATAGCAATGCCGGTGTTGGACAGGAATAAATACAATAAGAAGTCTCACAACACCAGGTTAGAGTCCAATCAGTTTATTTGACTATCAGACAAACTGGTTGGACTCTAACCTAGAGTTGTGAAACTTCATGATCAGATGTATCACCAGACTATTGAGTTTGTTAGCCAAGCCACATTATATATCCTTGGCTAAGAAATTCTGAAGCTTGTTACAGTTTGAAATTCTGTAGCCCAATGAGCTTATTGGCATTATTAACTGTTTGAGGGGGAAATGAACTCGGACCATGCTCCAGTTAGAACAAGTTTTGTCCCTTTGCATTTGTTTTGAATGTCTTGAATGCCTTTAAGAACAAAGAACAGTACAGCACAGGAACAGGCCCTTTGGCCCTCCTAGCGTTATCCTATCTTGTCCTATCTAGACCAACTGCGTACCTCTATTCCCCACCTGTTCATGTGTCTATCCAGATAAGTCTTAAATGTTGCTAATGTATCTGCCTCAACCATCTCACTTCGCAGTGCATTCCAGGTGCCCACTACCCTCTGTGTAAAAAACCTCTCCCCTACATTTCCACTAAACCTTTCCATCTTTATCTTAAACTTGTGCCCCCTTGTAACTATCATTTCTGCCCTGGGAAAAAGCTTCCAACTCTTCACCCTATCTATACCTCTCATAATTTTAGAAACTTCTCAGGTTGCCCTTCAGCTTCAATCTTTCCAGGGAGAATAATCCCAGTTTATTCAATCTCTCCTCATAGCTAATATCCTCCATATCAGGCAACATCCTGATAAACCTTATCTGTACTCTCTCCAAAGCCTCCATGTCCTTTTGATAGTATGGTGACCAGAATTGGACACAGTATTCCAAATGTAGTCTAACCAACATTTTATATAACTAACATAATTTGCCAACTTTTGTGCTCGATGTCCCATCCAATGAAGGCAAGCATGCCACATGCTTTCTTCACTACCTTTTCCACCTGTGCTGCCACTTTAAGGATCTCTCTGTGTATCTGTGCTCCTGATGGTTCTGCCATTTGTTTTATAGTTCCCACCTGAATTGGATCTACTAAAATGTATCATCTCACATTTGTCCGGATTAAATTCCATCTACCATTTCTCTGTCCAATTTTCCAGCCTATCTAAATCCCGCTAATCATTTCTCTGCTAATTTTCCATCATTATCCACAACTCTGCCAATCTTCGTATCATCTGCAAACTTGCTAATCAGACCAGCTATGCTTTCTCCCAAGTCATTTATACATATTACTTCATGATCAGATGTATCACCAGACTATTGAGTTTGTTAGCCAAGCCACATTATATATCCTTGGCTAAGAAATTCTGAAGCTTGTTACAGTTTGAAATTCTGTAGCCCAATGAGCTTATTGGCATTATTAACTGTTTGAGGGGGAAATGAACTCCCTCAAACAGGGAGAGTTTGAGCAGAGGTCTCAGCACTGATCCCTGAGGAAACACCACTAGTTACTAGACCTCCATTCAGAAAAAAAACACCCTTCCACTGCTACCCTCTAAAGTTCCACAGCAAACAAATATTTCTTTTTCTTCATCAACTTGCACAAAACCTCACTTACACAATGGAAAGCTGTTGTAGCAATGTCCTTTCCACACATTTCCCAAACATTTGAGAAGTAGTACAGCTGCTTACCCTAAATATATCACTATCCTGACACATTGAGTCAAGGTCAAATGCATTTGGCAGAAGTCCAAAATCCAATGTTGATGTCACTCTTTAGTTCCTTCTCACCCAGCTAACGTTGTTGGTCAAATCCTGTACATAAATTGTTTCCTTCTTATGGTGGTTTAGAATTCAGTGTTTAGTACTAATAGTTCAATCTCATTTAGCAACGCTCTGTACCCTTCTCTTAACATTTGTCTACAATGGTTACTGGTGATGTATCTTTTAACTGCGTCAAATACTTTGATCTGTTAGTATAGTAACTTGTGTTTTGGCTGTTTTTGCAGGATTTTGTAGCTTTGGTAATGAAGGTACTTTACTAAAGGAAGGTGCAGTAAAATTGTTTTCCAAGTGTCATTGTGGATTTGGCAGGGAGATCTTTATTTTAAATTTTCTTCTAATTTTACAATTCTCTCCTGTAAATATGACCCAAAATTTATTGTTGTAAGTGCGATACCCACCATATTGGATATTGCTCTTCTGTAGGGATCCAGATGCCAAAATAATTCAAGACATCTGTAAAATTTTCAAGTAAAGGTCCTACATTTGTAAGATATTTGAAAATGTAATTGGGCTGCCTCAGTATCTGACTCATCACATGAAAAATTTGCTCAGCAATTTGTGACGAGAACTCTCCAACAATGCTATTTAGAGTCTTATTGACAAGCCAGTTTGCTGTTTTGTCCTTTTGTGAACTACTGGGTAAGCTCTGGGTGTTTTCTGCCCTATTTTCTGACTTCTAGAATTGATTTCTGCTGCAGATGTTTGGACAAGCTGACTGCTTTTGTTTGGCTTCAAAATGGTTTCCCTGGAGGCCTGGGTGCCTTTTGGGCTGAAGGAGCAGGCAAGCAGCCAGGACCACAGGATGGAGTGGGAGCAGTTGGCAAAAAATGGACAAACAGTTCACTGTGCAGGAAGTCATGCCCACATTAATTCTTTAAGGAACATTTTCCTACCCTAATTTTACCGAGGAGAAATGTCACAAAGGAGGTTATCATCCAGCTCTGTCACCTCTGCAGCCACAACTCCAACTTTGAACCAGGCTATAGACCATACTGCCAAGTGGCTGTCAAGTTACCTTAACCTTTATGCAAAATATTCCTTCCAAGCACAGCAGTGGCATAGAATCATAGAATCCCTATAGTGCAGAAAGAGTCCATTTGGCCCATTGAGTCTGCACCGACCACAATCCCACCCCATATCCCTACATATTTACCCACTAATTCCTCTAACCTACACATCTCAGGACACTAAGAGGCAATTTTAGCACGGCCAATCAATCTAACCCGCACATGGGAAAAAAACTGGAGCACCTAGAGGAAACCCATGAGGACACGAGAAGAATGTGCAAACTCCACACAGACAGTGACCTGAACTGGGAATCGAAACCAGGTCCCTGGAGCCGTGAAGCAGCAATGCTAACCACTGTGCTACTGTGCTGCCCCTTCCAATCATCCAATTTGCATTCATCATTGTATCAGGGTTTTCAATGCCAGCAGGACTATAGCTACATGGAGTTTGCACATTCACCCAGTGTCTGTGTGGGTTTCCTCCAGATGATCCTGATTGTTTCCATAGTTCAAAATTTGCAGATTAGGTGGATTGGCCACACTAAATTGCTGCTTAGTATCCAAAGATGTTCGATGGATTAGCCAATATATATGCCCGGGGTTTAGGAGATAGGGTGTGGGCCTGGGTAAGATGCTCTTTTGGAAAATTGTGGCAGACTTGATGGGCCAAATGGCCTCCTTCTGCACTATAGGGATTCTATGGACTTCTTTGCCAACTTAGAGTGAAATTGAATAAGAGAGCAGTTCCTGTATTGCAGGCTTCACCAGATTACAATGCACTACACCCACATTGACTTAGGTGCTCCCTATCACCATCCTGACATCATTTTAAATAGAAAGAGTTTCTCTTCCTTCAACATCCAGTCTGTTTTTGACTAAATGCAGCACGCCATATCATGCCTGGTTTCCTGGCGATAGTCATGTTTCATTTATCACGTGCCAGTGCTCTGCCACCTTTATACCAACAAAGTCAGCAGATTCCAGGCAGGCCACTGCACACCAAGGACCAGCTCCATCAGACATGTGTCACAGCTCCTGTCAAAACCCCAGATCAATTGCAGGGATGACCTACAGTGAGACCATTTATTGAGAAAACAGTTGATGTGTTCAAGCAATACTTTGGCTGCCTGGATTATTCAGGAGCAGCTTGGTACAACCCTAAGCGTGTGTCTAAATTTGTGGTTGTCTGCTGAATGCTGCACAATTTTTTGATAATGAGGGATTAACCATTACCATAGGGAATCTCATAGAGGCTTATAAAATTCTAACAGGACTAGATAGGGTAGATGTAAGGATGATGTTCCCTGTGGTGGGGGCCAGAGCCAGAGGTCACATTCTGAGGATTCAGGGTAGACCATTTAGGACAGAGGTGAGGAGAGATTTCATCACCCAAAGGATACCACAAGAAGTAGTTGATGCCAGAACAATTAATGTATTCAAGAGGCAGCTGGATATAGCACTGGGGCAAATGGAATCAAAGGTATGGGGAAAAAGTAGGATTAGACTTTTGAATTGGATGATCAATCATGATTGTAATGAATGATGGTTCAAAGGGCCAAATGGCTTCCTCCTGCTCTTATCTTCAACATTTCTACGTAGGAAGAAAAATACGAAGAATAGTATGAAGAAGGAAGAGCAGAAGGAACGTTGACCATCAGTATCCCTTGCAGCTTATCTAAGATGGCTTTAAGTGAATCATCCCTCTCTTTATGAGACATCCACTATCCCACAATTTTATTATCACCATACTTACTACCACCAGCCAATTGCCTTTCTTTATTCAGTCCAGTTTTATGAGCTTTGTCCACATTTCAACACAAATAATCATACCAAGTCAAAGTCCAGGACAAAATAGATATTGCATAACACCTCAATTCAATCTTTATGTGATATTTAACAACGATAATTTATAATCACTCTTCACAAGTATAGTACTCAACTTCTGTGCATGACTTATTCTTGCTTCTGACAGAGTATATCCCAAATGCCTACAGCTTTGAAGATGGGAGGTTGTTAAGCATCCATTGAGAGCAGAGGTTATTGCTGGATGGGCAGTTCTGAACATTGAGAGCTTGGCTATAGAATGCAGCATCTCAGTCAGGGCCAGAGTGTGTAATCTAGTTGGTTCTGTGATATTAATAAAGGCATTGAGGGGGCAACATGCTGTTATCCAGAGAGTAGATAACAGCTGCCACTTCCACATCACCTTAGCATCCATATAAATCTACATTAGGGTGTGGACATGATGTGACACTTTGGAAGCTTCTATCAACACTGGAATAATGTGAGCTACCAGCTCCATCATAGTGGATACCACTATCACATTTATGGAGCAGACTACTTGCTCTGTGTTGAACAGAATAATCTGCATGCCCTGTGCTAAGATCTAACACAAATTGAAATTGGATACATTCACGTTCTGAACTATTGTATGTGAGCTCATTGCTTACCAATGTGATATACTCTTCCTATATTCTCATTAATGCCTCCCCACATTGATCCCCAATATCAGAACTTGAGTCTTCATCAGCAGAGCTCAGACATGTTCTTGTTCATTGGCGCACTGACCCCTGTAGCATCCTATCCCCCTTGCTCCTCTGGTCACTTTTTTGGCGAGCGATTTATCAGGTGAAGACCCTTTCTCTAGTCTACCAGTTAAGGCAGCCTTGGTGTTATTTGAGCTGAAGGAGAACAGTTATCTTTAAGATGAAGGAGTTCAGAGAGAAGAGTGGCTTGTGAAGGTTGCAGTATTGGATCCCCTCCATCCCGCATGCCTGTATTTCATCAGGTTTGTTGGCCACTGTCTCATCCCGGCCTTTGGTTCATTGATCCTCCAGCTTCTCACTATAGCTAAGGTGGAACTTAGATAGTAGTTTGTCACGCTATTTGCGCAAAGGAGCCATCGCAGATGATGGGGATCTTGTGTTGACCTGACATCTATTTATAATCTCTACAGGAATCACAGGGTAAAAATCAGGAGTGAGATTCCTTAGTGATCACGTTCTTCCCTTACCCAGTTTCTAACATCAATTTTAGCATTCCCACTGAGATCAGGATATGGATTGAACCTGCATTATTGTTGGTCTGTGTGGTTTATCACCATATATATGGAGAACTTACACATAAGACATGAGAGGAGATTGCATTTTACATCAAATGCCAATCTGCCTGACTACCCTATGCCAGTGTTTATCATCCACACAAACTTCCTCCCATTATAATTCACCTAACCCTACCATCATATCCTTTCCCTCCTTTCCCTCACATGTGCATATTTAGTTTCCCCTTAAATGTATTTTACATTGTCTGCTGTGAAATCAGAAATTTCAAATTAAATAAAATTAGTATATGGAGCAATATCCATGCCGAGGTCTGTGAAAAATGGTTAAACATTCCGTCAAATTTAAAGTAATTTTTATTTACTTTATTCAAAACCCAAAAAGTATTGTGGAAGCACCATGTGATCTCATGGCAGTAATGAGCTTCAAATCAGTTTAGGACTTGGCTTTACCTCATGCCTGGGACAATCAAACCCAAATGTATACATAGATCAATAAATTACAGAAATGCAGGGCATAATCATACAATAAAGGCCCATCAAATCGCAACAACAGAATTGATGTGCTTGTAAATATAACCAAGTGACTGCTGTATTTGGCAGAATCAAAATTACAATTTAAAAAATGTGATTAGTATATTGGATTTTATGATAGCTTAGCCACTCAAACTGAATACTTTTTATGTGTTGCTCGAATGAGTTATTCCAATCTATTTTCCTTCAATGAAAAGTGGAAACAAGCAAGTGCAGTTTGACATTTGTGTTTAAGTGCAATCATTTGACAAAACAATTGCATTTTTACCAATACATATGAGTCTTGCAGAATACCACGAGGCAATGCAAATCAAATTTGGCTTTAGTATGAGGCAAATTAATTTTTAGAAATGCCAGTTCACGCTATTGTCAACCAATTTATTTTAAAGAATGGAACCCTCCAGAGTAGCCTCCACATAGAGGTTTGGATTTCCATAAAGGTTCCTCACATTGCCCACTGCTACCTTACTTAAAGATTAGCACAAACCTGAAAGCAAAAGGTGATTCGTTTCTGTGAATTTTTTTCTTTATTCATTCATGGGATATGGGATTCGCTGGTTTACCAGCATTTATTGCCCGTCCCTAATTGTCCTTGATCTGAGTGGCTTGCTAGACCATTTCTGCAGGCAGTTGAGAATCAACTTCATTGCAGAGACTCTGGAGTCACATGTAGACCAGACCAGATAAGGATGGCAAATTTTTTCTCCTGAAAGACTTTAATGAACCACCAAAGGCAAAGGGGGCAATTAGAAGAATTCTTTGTTGTGCTTTAGAGTCATCCACCCCTTTAGAAATTTACGTGGGAACTTTTACCTTAAAATTGGGTTTGTTTAGGTCATGTTACAGGCCAAAGGTTAAAAACTCAAAAGCACAACTGAAACCCAGCTCCAACACATGCACTTCCAGTTTTAACAAGAGCAGATATTGGTTATGCAATCCATGGAGACAATTGGTTCTTTACATATTATAATGAGACTGCAAGCTGGGCAGCAAAGTGGCACAGTGACCAGCACTGCTGCCTCACAGTGGCAGGGACATGGGTTTGATTCCTGGCTTGGGTCACTCTATGTGGGGTTTGCAAGTTCTCCCTGTGTCTGCATGGGTTTTCTTTGAATGCTCCAGATTCCTCCCACGCTCCGAAAGACATGCTAGTTAACTGAATTGACCCGAATAGGCATTGGAGTGTGGTGACTAGGGGAATTTCACAGTAACTTCATTGAAATGTTAATGTAAGCCTTACTTTGACAAATAAACAAACTTTTTTATTCCCCATTTTGAAGTTAAGTTTGGACAGACAGGTTTCCTGAGGCTTGGAAAAGGTGGCAGCTAAACCCTTGGTCAGGACTGTCAGGTCCAGAAATGAGTGCCTTTTCATTCACCTGCTGAATCCATATCTGCCTGGGAAAACCCATGCAATCGAGCACAGGTCTTTTCTTCTGACCAATATCCAGTTATAGTCCACACCAACTGGAAGCCAAGTTGGTAAACCAGGCTTCCCGACAGGGAACATTTCAGTGAAACCGCACAGTGTGTGAGAGGGCCTCGACTTCTGGGTTCCCAATGTTTTATGAACACCACCTTTCCCACATTCCCCACTGGTGAGCTAAATTAAATTAAATTAGATTCCTCTTTAATTACTTGTATCTGAGGTTAAAAGACAAATTCAATTTCATGCTGCAAAACCAGTTGTGACTTAACTTTAAAAATAAATCATGATTCATATTGGAGATACATTTTGCCCGTGCTAAAGACATTTTTCATCATCATCCATCATGACAACCTACAATCATTTCGCAGCAAATCAGAGACAACAGAGATTGAAAGAATCATGCACACTTCCCTTGTGATTAAATACAGCAAGAGGTGTTAGACAAGAAATCAACTCATCTCTTAAATATTAATAAAAATTTTAAGTTAGTTCTCCCATGACAGTGCTTCAAAGCAGTCATCCAGGGAAGATGTCAGAATGGGATAACAAATAGATAAATTGAAAATGGGTATAGATTTACTGCCAGAAGTTGCAATCAGAAAGAAAACATAAGGGAATAAAATCTCACCATCAATTCTTAAATATCCTTAAATAGGTTTAGCAAATGGTAATTATTGACAACCTGATCATCATCCAGTCTGAATGCAGGATATCAAAGGACGAATGATTATGCATTAATTATGTTCTGCTTTGGGTGTGATGATGTGAAATTATACAACACAGGGTAAAGAGGCCATGTGATCCCAGTGGGCAATATCCCACATCTGAGTGAGAAACTTCAGGTTTGAGTTCCATGACCTCAGGACTTGATGACCAAAGAAGGTATGTTTATAACATGACCAAACAGGTTGCATATTTTTCTGTCACATGGCAGGCAGCCACAGTGCAGGAGATTCCTGGTTAGCCACGTGATGGAAGAAGAGTTTGAGCTTCTACCATCACGATCCATAGCTCAAGACTACGGTATTCATGTAATAAGTGCATGTTGCCACAGCAACTCAAACTTCCTGAAGGATCTGTGACACACCACGTTACAGCACAAATACCAGCCATTCAGCCCAACGTGCCCTATGTCAATATTTACATAAGCTTCTACACACCTACTTCATTTCACCTCAACCAAATAACCTTCTGCACTCAAGCACGTTGCAAGCTTCCTCTTCAATGCATCTATTCTGACCGCTTCATTCCATGTGGTCCTGAAGAATGTGGCCACATTCTCACCACGCCTTGAGTAAAGAAGCTCCTTTTGACATCTTTTTCAGATTAATTAGTGACTGTCTTATTTTTATGATTCCTACTTTCGAACTGCTTCTCCACTAAACCCCTCAATCAGGTCATCTCTCAGTTTTTTGCCTTTCTAGAAAAAAGAGCTCCAGCTTCTTAAATCTTATTGATAGTTACTTTTTGCAATTCTGGTATCTGCCTTGTAAAGTTTTATTCTAATTTCTCCAGTGCTTCTATTTACCTTTTGTAATATGGAGCAAAGGACAGTGCATAGTACTTGGGGTATATCTAAGTACTATAACTTCTCTACTTTTCAAATATATTTCTTAAGAAATAAACCTCAATGCTTTGTTTGTGGTTTTTCTGGCTTAGTAATCCTGCATAGGAATTAATGACTGGTTGTAATTGGTCTTGCTCACCAGTTAAGGGAAAAACAACAATATGTTTACTTCGGTACAATCTTCCAGCTTCCTGGCTGCAGGCATTTCCCGAGATAGTTCTGGAACAGAAACCCTTGCTTGCCGGAGTGAACCCTAATCTGGGCCCTGATTGGTTTCCTGGGGCATGTGAACTTTCGAAGGGATTACCACCACATCCTTCCCCCTCAAAGTTCTTTGATTAAAATGATGATCATCAATTTACTTAGTCCCCGATAATTGATCATTTAAGACATGAATTCTGTCCATTATGAATTAAGTCTTCCAGGTGGTTTCCAATTCCTAATTGGAGCAGCATAATTCTAGGATACTTCCACTGACTTGCTGTCAGTAGAAACCACAACTACAGCAGTCCCTTCAGGCACAGACATCTCAGTTCCATCTGTATCCATGGAGATGTTAATTGTGCCTGTAACAGGATGTTCTGGTACCTCAATGCTTGGGTAGTCAACAACACTCCCAGATAACTCCTGATATCTGTACTAGTTGCTGGGGCAACATTTGCTCTCTCATATGGTTTATGAGTTCCCCGGTGATCTTTCCTTCTATAGCCAATTGATAAGACAGGGGTCCAGTTTTGTATACAATGACTCCAGAGAACCAATGTGACCTACTCCCAAAATTATTCACATATACAGCTTCATCGATTGAAAATGACTGTGTTGACTTATGTGAATCATAGTTTGTTTTCTGATAGCTTTGGATGGGTTCTTGGAAACACAACACTCAGTTCCATTCTGATACTTCATTAATAACTCTGCTAGCTGGACACTCATTGTTACATGCGGAATTGTCCCATAGCAAAGAAGGGACCATGAGATTCTGGTGCCCATGGTCCTTCCAGCATGCTTCCTTAAGACAGATTTAAAGGTTTGGACAGTTTGTCCAGCTAGTCCTTTGGATGCTGCTGGTAAAGTACTGTCCTAATGTGCTTGATACCTCTGGGGGTGATGAACTTCTGAAACTCGGCACCCAGTTTCTTGCTTTTCATGATCTTACCAGCCCCAATCTGCCAGCGTAAACAGCCCACACTCTTTGCAGACACAAGGCTAAGATGGGCAATGCTCCTTGCATATGAATGGCACTCTCTACTATCAGCAGCCGGCTTTCCAACGTGAGTAGACTCCATCCAGTTCTCATTTTGTTTCATTCATTTTGTTGTCTAACTGGCTTAAGATTTGAGTTTTTCTTTCACCAAAAAATGGTCTGAAACTCTCCCATTTTCATGCTCATTTGGCACTTAGAATTTTTTGGTACAATCATCCTCTATGACGAGTTATTCCATCAGTGGAAAAACATGGGTGCAATTTCTGAATTGCAGTGTGCGAGCTTGGATACTTCATCTCAAACATTTCATTCCATTCACTTTAAATGTGCAGTGACAAGGAGCTAAGGCCCAGAATTGTCATAAATCTACTACGCGGTGCCTGGATTGAAGATTTCTTGAATTATTTTACTCACCTATCTGTTTATCTCATAGAACATAGAACATTACAGCGCAGAACAGGCCCTTCGGCCTTCGATGTTGCGCCGACCATTATAAAAAGCAATGACCCTCCACACTAAACCATTCCCTTCTCTTCCATAAACTTATCAACTAACCTCTTAAACGCCACCAAACTTGGCGCATCTACAACTGCCGCAGGCAGGGCATTCCACTCCCTAACCACCCTCTGGGTAAAGAACCTACCTCTGATATCCGTCCTATAACTATCACCCCTTAATTTAAAGCTGTGTCCCCTCGTGCTAGCTTTCTCCATCCTAGGAAAAAGGCTATCACTGTCCACCCTATCTAAACCTCTAATCATCTTATATGCTTCGATAAGGTAAATATAAGGTAAATATGCCTATTTCTAAATCTCCTATTTATGAAGATGTAGCAACAAGCTTACCAAATCTATTAGTAGAAAATCATTACTGATAAAAAAAATTCCGGAACAAATGAGATACAATCAAATATTTAATTATCTCTTCACCTAATTAGTCATATATGATCTTCCCTTTGGAAATCCATACTAACTATTCTTTATAATATTTTTGGTTTTTATACTGAAACCTGGCCTGTTACAACAGAGTCTTATTCTTCCATTAAATTATTTCTTCAATTCAAGAATCCCATATGGATAATATGTGTGAACTTGCAAACATTTCAGTCCCCACACTTCCCAAACAGTTTTTTAAGGCATTATTACACCGACAGTAAAATATACGACTTTGCAAATATGCCTATTTCTAAATCTCCTATTTATGAAGATGTAGCGACAAGCTTACCAAATCTATTAGTAGAAAATCATTACTGATAAAAAAAATTCCGGAACAAATGAGATACAATCAAATATTTAATTAAGGTCAATTATAACTCTGTGTAGTTACATGGTGTATGATGGCTGTTTCAGTCTCAGAGTCTCTTATGTTGTACAAATGTTGTGTATCTTGAATAGAAATTGTTTATCTCCTGTGGAATTAAGTGAACATTCCTTCATGAATTCTGTTTTTACAATGTACACAGGACATAATTTTAGTCACCATTGATTTATTCCTCTCTACAGATATCAGCATCTCCTACAAAACTCTCCCAGAAAAATTCTAAGCATCAAATTTGCATAAAAACTGGAGTAAATCACACTGTTTTTTTTCAGTGAGAGTTTCAAAATGAATCTCCCACATTCTGTGCACTGCTGAATGTTTCAGCATGGAGCACGCTCAAATTCAGTGAACAGGACCTATTGCAGCAGAGCGCTGAGTGGGGCACTGCGAATGTGCCGATCTGTTAGAGTGGAGATTGGCACATGTGCTGTAGCACTGCCAGGAGCCTCCCAGTCACTGGTTGGACCTGCAAACCCCACATCAGCTGTGCATGCGACCCCTTAACACCGAATCGCTGGCCCCACCAAAAATGCCCGGGCCAGGCTTAACTTCTCCCCACAATGCCTTCAGCTCACCTTAATGTCCTATAACCCCTCCCTACCCCATCCCCAGCCCACCAAAGCCCCGACACCCTGATCGCTGACCTCCCTCTGTCACTCAGTCCCAATGCAGAGTAGCAGTGGAAACCCCCCAACCCAACCGATCACCACTCCCCTAGTCCAGTTTCCCCCAACAGACCCAGTCTCCATTAGGCCTGTCTCCTTGGCACTGCTCTATGCTTGGTGGGCAATGCCAAGGAACCCTCTGGACATTGGCATTTTGTCCCTTAGGCAGTGTCAGGGGGCCCAAGCTGACGCTGATAAGGTGGCAATGTCCAGGGAGTAAACCTGTGCCCGACCCTTTGTGGGACCTCAATGATGAGGTCAGGCCGCCCATTCCCCATAAGCATGAAGCAAATGCTGCTGGAATGAACTACTCCTGGCAGCGGCGAGAGACCCCAGGCCCACTGGTGGCATTTAAAATACATGCAAATTATGTATTATTCAGCTCTGTGCCAGACTCAACTATGTGCCATACTCAGGTCCTCGCCAGAAATCAGAAATCCAGCCACTGGAGTCATGTGGACGTCTCCAGAGGTTTACCATCTGACTGGAACTCAGCAGATTCCTGGCCTCCAGCAATCCTCTGAGTGTGTGCACACTGGGACATCCCTGCCTCCGCCTGCTGTGGCTCTGAGAGTGATGTGCTCACTAGATTGTGACCACGAGGCTAGCCCAGAGCTAAGTCTCACCAAGGGTGTCTCTGCACTGGTGCAAGATGTGGGTGAGTGCTGTTATTGTTCTTCTGTATCAGCGTCCGTGAATCCCTCCTTTGTGGTAGTGTTGCAGCTGGAGTCACAGACCTGGTTGGTGGACCCCCTGGACTGCTTCCCAGATGTGCCTCAAGAGAAAGGAGAGATTATTAGTACTCTTTAGAGACAGGAGACATGACTCACGGCATTGTTGTCTGATGGATGTCACAGTGCTGGATCTTCACTTGGTTTTTCGCCGCTGACATCCCCCTCAGCACAGGAACGGTCATTGCCCTCCACAGCCATCTGGATGGCTCTGTTTTCAAAGTCTGTGAGGATCTTGGGTTCTGGCGTCCCTCCACCTGTCTGGGATCTCTCGCTGTTGTTGGGAGCCAACCTTTCCTGCATGAAAACAGATGGAGAGAGTATTAGCAGGACATGTGCCAGAGCAAATGATAAGGATGCCTGGCGTATGCGGATGGTGAGTGGGAGCAGCAAGATGATGCAGACACGATCTGCAAGGGAGGTGAAAATGTGTGTGGGAGAGTGAGTGGTGGTGTCCCTTGAGCTGGCACCAAATGAGATCCTTGCGGTTATGTGATGGGTGTGCGTGTTGAGAGTGATGAGAAGAGCAAGTTACCCTAGCAGAGTGGAGGAGATCATTCTGCCTCTTCCTCTATTGGATGGCTGTTCCCTTCTGCTGGGCATTGACACTGACCACTGCTGCCTGCATCCCACATTGGATTGATGATCTTGCTGTAGGTTTCCATACTGAGCATGGGTAGATTATGTCACGCTGGTCTGACCAACATCCAGGAGCCTCCAGGTAGGCATTGGAGAATTTTGGGGCAGATTTCCTGGCAGCCATCACACCCCAGTGACCTGAAAAGTATTTGATTTGGTTTGTTATTATCCCATGTATTGGGGTATAATGAAAGATATTGTTCTTGTGCGCTATACAAAGTACTTCAGAGAGAAGGAAAAGAGAGGATGCGGAATATAGTGCAGAGAAAGATCAGTTTAATATGTGGCAAATTCATTCAACAGTCTGATGGCAGCAGGGAAGAAGCTTTTCTTAAGTCAGTCAGACATTTCTATCTTTTTCCCGACAGAAGAATTGGAAGCGAGTTTGTCTGGAGTGCATGGGATCCTTGATTGTGTGGCTGCTTTTCCAATGCAGTAGGAAGTCTAGACAGTGTCAATGGATGGGACGCTGGATTGCGTGATGAACTGGTCTATGTTACACAACCCTTTGTAGTTTTTTATGGTCTTGATCAGAGCAGGGGTCATACCAAGCTGTGACACATCTGGAAAGGATGAGTTCCATGGTGTGTCTGCAAAAATTGTGACAGTTGTAGAGGACATGCCGAACTTCCTTATGCTGCCCGACTGAACTAAAACCCTTTATCCTTCCGGAGACCATTTCTCTCTATTCCCATCCTATTTGTCCAAGCATTCCTTAAAAGTCACTATCTGCTTCGACTACTGCCCCCAACTGCAAGTTCCAGGCATCCACTAAAAGCTCTGTAAAAAAAAATTTACCTTATATGTCTCCTTTAAACCTTGCCCTTTGCACCCTAAAAACTATGTCCACTAGTAATTGATTCTTCCACCCTGGGAAAAACTTTGGGATAGCCCGTGGTCAGGAAAGGTGCTATATAAATGTAAGTCATTCTTTCTTCTTTATTTCCCCCTTAAGCTGAGCCACACAAATTCTGGGTGATGGCAGCATTCAAATTATCCATGCAGCTATGACACATTTTGGACGTTATGTTTTGAATTCAGTTCTCAATATGAAGCATTTCTTCAGATTTAAATGGGAGGGATAGAATCAGCGTTCTCCCAGAAGCTAACTGAGCTAAGAAACGGAGATGAACTAAAAGTATATACTCTGGATGAGTATATGGGATCCAATGGGATTAGGGGTTATAGATAGGTCTATGGCTGGGTAGGTTTTGATGTGTTCGGCACAACTTGTGGGCCAAAGGGCCTGTTTGTGCTGTAGTGTTCTATGTTCTATGTTAAAAGGGCCAAGCCTTGAAATTCATGATTGGAATGTTACCGCTGTTCAGCCAGCAGGACTTTCCCATCCTGCTGCAGTGAGCAAAGATGTGGCTGGGCCCAAATTCTCCAATCTCACTACAGCGAGAGTGTGGCATGAGCAGCCCAGTTGAGATCATGCCCCATATCTTTTCTTCGACTGCTGACTGAGCTCAAAGACTCAAGATTGGATCAAAACTTTGTACATCAAGTTAATCATCTCAACTCAAATAAAAAAGAAATGGCAACTCAAAGTAATGCCTGCTTCATCCTAAATCATTTTATTGTTTCTGTTTCATTGAAGTGCTGTTGGAGTTCCATTGCCACAGCTAAATCAGCCTCCAAGTGATTTGCTTGAGATTTTAGGCTACTTTAGAATTATACCTAGAAGCGTTTCTGATATATTTTTGCTGTCACTTTCACTAGTCTGCTAAAATCAGAAACAGTGCATCAGGGTGAGCCAGTATTTAAGAGCTGTGCTTCCGATCTGTTCCAACTGTCAAGTCAATTGAAGATACTGAGGCACGCTTTTTCTGGTAACAGAACTGAAGCAGCCAATATTTGTGTTGGCACAATGGTAAACATTGCTGACCCACAGTGCCAGGGATTGGGTTCGATTACTGGCTTGGGTAACTGTCTGTACAGAGTCTGCACATTCTCCCCGTATCTGCAAGGGTTTGCTCTTTCAGTCCGAAAGACGTGCTGGTTAGGTGCATTGGCTATGCTCAATTCTCCCTCAAGGTCTCCCAACAGGTGCCAGAATATGGCAACTAGGGGATTTTTTTCACAGTAACTTCATAACAGTGTTAATGTAAGCCTGCTTATGACACTAATAAATTAACTGTAAATTTAAAGTAGCTAACGTTTTGACTATTTTCCACTGAAAGATTTTGGAAGTGCTGGTTTTTATGTTGTGCTTTAAAGCAAAGAGTATGCATGCAAGTTTGAAAAAAGACTTTTGATGGATAGTTGAGATGTTAACCTTCATGTTGTGCCTTCATAGATGATCAATCCGTTTGTTAACATTTCAAACTGATTGTATTGAAAAATGGTTGATCCCTCTTAGGGAAGGAGTCTAGGGAGGAAATTAAAAGAGATACAAACTGTCTGGAAAATGCTGCCAAGGACAGTCACATTTTTAAAGGAAAAGCTATGAAGGTTGAGATGGTGGAAGAGGTTCAATAATGATGGCAGATGGTTAAAAATCCTCTTGTTTAAATGAAGCCCATTCACATGGGGAAACATTGTATGAGTTGTTTTTGTACAGATTGAATTTGAATCCAAATATAATTTTTATTCTAAATGCAAAGCATTATTGTCAAAGAAAGTGAATTCTCAATTTATATCTGGCTTTATATTGCCAAGAGTTTGCTTGATCAGCCTTCAGAAGGATTTAAGAAATCCTTCATTCATGTTGCAAGGGTGCATTATTGTAACAGGTAGATTAGGGCAACATGAGCCAATTTCCACAAACATTTCACATTCATACTGTGCAGTAAGTATCAACATGGGAACGAATGTAAGGCAGAGCCAGATTTGTAACAGTGATACTATTATACTCCTTTCCTTTAATCTATTTTACAAATGCACATTCGATGATGGGCAGAATCTTGTCATGACATCAGGGGTCTCACTTGCCAGCAGGAGAGCTGGCAAAAGATGCACAGTGCCTCTTTTCAGGAAGGCTTACAAAACCACACAACAATTAAGCAGCTGCAGAATAATTGAGGTTACTCAGTGTACATTTGTGCAGGTAAATTTAAAGATATACATTCATAGTTGCATATTAGTTTTGTCCAATAAGTAATCAACAGTACAACAAAATTGTCCTTCAGTAAATGATTCATATTTTATTGAAAGCTAAATTCAGAAATACAGGACTAAGTGAGCTCTAAGAAAAATAATTGCTGGTTATAATACCCTTCTCACAATGGGGGTATGTGGACCCAAGATATTTCCAACAAGATTCCTTTCAACTAATTCCATGGAAATCCAATCAAGTTTGACATGTGTTAGTGTCACATAAACCATACTGAGCAACACTGCTCAGATAATGGGAAAGTATTATTCAAAAACAGTCAGCAATGTAGCGGGACCTGCACACATTGTTCAGCTCAAAGGAATCTTGAGTTCTGACATAAAAGGATACCTTTTCCTTTGACAAATCTGTTGGATTTTTTGAGGCTGTAATTTATAGGCTGGTTAAGGGGGAACCAGTGGATGGGATGTGTTTGGATTTTCAAAAAGGCATCCAACTAGGCACCATATAAGAGATTGCTACATGAAAACTTTGGACTCATGAGATTGCCATCTTGTATCAGTATGGATTGAGGATTGGTTGATGGCAGAAAACAAGCAGGAATACACAAGACAGTTTTAGTTTGATCGTCTGTAACTAGCAGGATCCCTGGGACTTAGCTATTTAAAATCTGTAGTGGTTAGCACTGCTGCCTCATAGCGCCAGGAACCCAGGTTCGATTCCCGACTTGGTCCATTACCTGTCTGTGTGGATTTCCTCTGGGAGCTCTGGTTTCCTCCCACACCCTAAAGATGTGCAGGTTAGTTGATTGGCCATGTTAAATTGCCCCATAGTGTCGGAGGGTTAGTAGGATAAATAAGTATAGTTATGGGGATGGAGCCTGGGTAGGATTGTGGTCAGTGCAGACTCAGAATAGTTTCCTTCTGCACTGTAGAGATTCTTTAACTTAGCCGACAGGATTGAACGGAACCTATCTGATTTGCTGATGATACAAAATCAGATTGGAAAGTAAATAGTACAGTTAATATAAAGAGGTTGCAGATTTTAAAAAGTTAGGTATGTGGGTTATAAAAATGGCAGAGGGTGTACAATGCGGCAATGTGTGAAGTTGCTAAAGATAAAAATAAAATATTTTTGAATGGTAAGAGTTGAGCAAATATTTGTAAATTGAAGAAGCTGGCTGTCCTTGTACATGAATCATAGACATTTAATATTCAGGTAGGGTCAAACAAATAAGAAGGAAACATTATGTTAGCCTATATTCCCTGACATTTATAAGAATAAGAGGTGATAGAATTGAACTTGTAAAGTTATTGAGGGCCTTGACAGGGCTGATGCAGTGACAGAGTTCTGCCTGGCTGCAGAACGTAGAACACAGGGTCACAATCTCAGAATAAAAGATCACCCATTTAAGGCAGAGATGAGGAGAAATTTCTTTGCCCGAATGATTGTGTATCTTTAGAATTCTCAACCTCAGGATCATAAAATGTCTACAGTACAGAAGGAGGCCCCTTGGCCCATCAAGCCTGCACAATCCCAGTCAGGCCCTATCCCCGTAACCTCATGGGGTAACATAGTAGCACAGTTTTTAGCACTGCTGCCTCTCAGCTCCAGAGACCTGGGTCCAATTCCCAGCTTGGGTGACCATCTGCATGGAGTTTGCAGTTCTTACCGAGTCTGTGTGGGTTTCCTCCAAATGTTCCGGTTTCCTCCCGCTGTCCAAAAGACATGTTGGTTAGATGCATTGGCCATGCTAACTTCTGTGCACCCAAACAGGTGCCAGAGTGTGGCAACTAGGGGATTTTCACAGTAACTTCATCGCAGGTTAATGTAAGCCTACTTGTGACACAAATAAATTTTAAAAAACATGTATTTACCCTGCTACTCCTCCTAACACTAAAGGGCAATTTAGCATGGCCAATTAACCTAACCTGCACATCTTTGGAATGTGGAAGGAAACTGGAGCACCCAGAGGAAACCTACACAGATACAGGGAGAATGTGCAAACTTCACAAAGACAGTCACCTGAGCCTTCAATCAAGCCAGTTCTCCTAGCACTGTGAGGCAGCAATGCTAACCACTGTGAGACACTACTGCTCAATGAACTGTGGATTCTTAGATACGGGGAATTTTTAAGACGGAGGTCAATAAATTTCTGGGTGCCAGGGAAATTAAGGGAAAGAGAGATAGTGACGGAGAGCAGAATTGAGATAAATATCAACCATGATCTTGTTGAAAAGTAGAGCTGGCTACAAGGGCCAAATGGCACACTGCAGCTTCTGGTTCATGTTATGTTCCTCCGGTGTACCTTGTGAAAATTAAACCAGTAATTATTGATTGACATGTCCCTCATACCATTAATGCTACTGTGACAGAAACATTCTATACACTTGAGTGCATTCAAGAATTTACTTCCTGTCTGCATTTCAGTTGCAAAAATTGTAATTTCTACCACTTTGTGTTGTTTCTTTCTCCTCTGAAGTTACGATTCCTTCTTGTTGTCCAGATTTTGAGGGAAAGATATGGAAGATCCATCTGTGGAGATATAAGGAAGACATGATTTTGTTTAATTCAGGTTTGATCATACATAAACTGAAGGGCTACACAATAACAAAGCTTTGCAAGAAAACTGAACATCAATAATTGAGCATGACAAAGCAACTGATAATAGACCAAAAATATTTCATGGTGCTTTAAGAACTGGATTCTATATTATTGCAATGTATATCACACCATTAATAATATCAATGATCTAAACTGCTATAATTGAAGTAAGTAAATGGTTTCATAAAATAATGGAAAGACATGGCAAAGTCAATTATTCCACAAAGCTGATCATTAAGAAAGACGTGTTTCTCCCCATTTCATTTTTTTCCCCCTTCTGGAACCATTTCAAGATCATAAGCTTCGATTGGATTCTTATGTGCCTCTTGACAGTTAACAAATCACTTTCTGACAACTTTGGAATTTTTTTCCTTAGTTATAGCAAGCTGACCATATCAACAGCAGACACTTTGTAAACTGCACAATGACCACTTTATAGTTTTCAGATATTTTTACTCCAGTGCTACAATAAGACCTGTCCAAAAATCCTAGACTTTGAGCTTGTAGTCAACAACATTAATTTTTCAATTTGCTTACACTCTACAAGGTGAAAAATAAGTTATTTACTCCTGCCAAATTGTTAATTTGCAGTAGAGATTTCTAATTATTCAATATTATTATTTTTTAAAATTGAGAATCATGATTGATGGCCAAGACCTGTGGACTAGAAATTGAGAAAAAGAAGTTTAGTGATGCGGAACCTAGGGTTTAAAATGCTCCAAATTGTGAGGGGAGATAAGACTGAGGGAAATAACTGATTCCACAGTCTTTAAAATCCTGGGAAAGATTTCAGGATAGTAACGAAGCGGAGAAAGAAAAGCTGAGAGGGTTGCATATTTAGTGCTTGGGAAGACACCAAAGGAAAATTCATTCATGGCCATAATAGTGCAGAATGGATAGAATTAAGAGTTATAATAAAGATTTACAAAGAGAGAAAGGTTGGAGATTCTAAGTGAAATCAGCAGCAGGAGTACCCACTCCTCTGTTGTAACTTGAGCAGAAAACCTGTTTATGGGTAGAACAAATTCCAAGCAAATTCCTGTTACAGATATATATTTACATATATAATGCCAGCTGCTAATTTTCCCAATTGAAACCCATCAGTTCCTCCAGTATCCCAATACAATGCAATGAGTGAACTGCCAATAGATAGTCATGAACTCCACTGAGTTGGGATTTTTATTGAAATGTATCATGAAAACGAGCAACTGGACCTGCAGAAATTGCACATTTTTTTTCTTTCCAACGCTTTTTTCCCAGTGTTCTCCCAATCTATCCTAAATGGGTTGACTGAGCTCCAAAGTAGTATTGGTCCTGCAGCATCTCAACTGGGTAGTTCACTCTTGGACAATTCTTTTCAGGGCATTCAGCCTTTAGTGACATTACAGTCAAACCCAATGCTGTCACCCCTGGCACAGATGTGCACTAGCACTCCAAAAGAAGGACAACAAACTAAAGTTTGCTTCATTCATAGATAACCAAGCCTTAATTTCTAGTCAGCTAATGCAGTACAAAGCAGGGACCAAAGCAGTATTTACCTAGTCTTGTAGGTCAATATCACACTAAAATGATTTCTTCCTCATTTTAAATAGTTAGGATTGTAAGAGCAGAATAGGAAATTATTAAATTAGAAAGAGCAGAAAAGGTTTACTCGGATGCTACAGGGATTTGATGGTTTGAATTATAAGGAGAGGCCGAATAGACTGTTTTCCCTGGAGCATAGAAGATTTATAGGTGATCGTAGAGAGGTCTATAAAATAATGAGAGGCAAAGATCAGTTGGATTGTAAACATCTTTTCCCAAAGGTAAAGCCTAAAACTAGAGGACACAGATTTAAGGTGAGAGAGGAGAGATATAAACGGGTTCAGAACGACAATTTTTTCACACAGAGGGTGATGAATGTCTGATACATTCCGCCAGAGGTAATAGTAGAGGCGGGTACAATTTTATCTTTTAAAAAGCATTTAGATAGTTACATGGGTATGATGGGTGTAGAGGGATATGGGCCAAATGGGATTAGCTTAATGATTAAAAAGGGTGGCATAGATAAGTTGGGCCAAAGAGCCTGTTTCCATACTGTGAACATCTATGAATCTATGATTCTAAATAAAAATTTACCAAATCCAGCAATAATTTATGCAGTACTAAAATATAGGGCTTGAATTGGGGTAGCAACTGATTGCATAACAAAGTTAACGTATAGCCTAAAGTTACATGCAGTGCTGAAGACTGAAAGCTGGATTGAAGACAATGACAGGGCACTATCTAAAAATACGCTCAACACCATATCAAATTAAATTCAATGAGAATTCTCCACAAAATCACGTATTTCTTTTTGTTATCTGTAAACAAAGACATGTTAAATGGTTTTGGAAAACAATTCAAACTATTGTCAACACTTCGTTGACCTTCAGCCTAAGGCAAGGTCTGCACATATGAAAAGCACCAAAAACAAGAAAACAATAGTGCATCCAAAAAGAGAAATACATAGCATTTGCTAAAGCAAAGGGAGGTGGTAATATTCCCCTTTTTGAATGCTCTGATATCTGATTATGGTGAATACTCAATATTAGATATTTTATGAAACCATGTTCCATTACTTTGATACAACATATTTAACATTCAGCATTGTGCAATATGCATTGCAATAAAATATAATCAAGCTCTTAAAATATAAAAATTTTGGTCCATAATCATTTGCTTTTTACCTGTTCAATAAGTCATAATTGATGTTCAAATGTTTGTAAAGTCGGTGTGATATTGCCTTCAGTTTATGCACAATGACCATGAATTCAACAACTTTTCCCCTCATCTCTCCACAGATTATTATTCCAGCCTTGGAGTCAACTCAATAGGACACAGTCTTAATCTTGGAGGTGACAGCTAACCAAGAACCAAAAACTGTTCAGGCTGAAGAATGTGGCCATACCTAAAACCAAGAGCAAAACACAGGCAGAGAAATGGCCTTGGACTATGCAATTGCACAGCAATTGTCGATCTATCATGTGGGAGGATTTTAAACATGACTTTTACAGGTTGAAGGTTCAAAGTGCATAGGTTTTGTCCCTGGTCTCTTCAACGCAATGCAGATATGAAAGTACTCAATCCCATTTGCTGAGATTTGGAGAAACAGACGGAGCTTTTTACAGCGTTTAAAACAAACGCCTAGATGTTTAGTGCATTTTAAAATGGTTTTAGTATCACAAAGGTGCAGTTGTCACAACAGATTCTCTCTCTCGCCAATGTGACATATGCAGCTGTACAAAGCCGACAAAGTGTTGAGGAAAATGACAGGTCTACAGCCTGTGGCACTCCAGATGGTGCGCTGCCCCATGTGGAGTAAGATTGCTGTAAAAAAAAAAGTCAGCATCACCAACTAGAATCAATGAAAGCTAATTCTATTAACTACTTTAACTAAACCATGATCAATGCAAGGTACAAATACATTAGTTATGTACCTGAAAATTTTCACTTTGTATATCAAAATAGCACTAAATATCCTGGAAGAGGGGAAAGTGGGGAATGGTTATTACAAAAACACTTCATTTAACTCATGTAAGCCTTCAGCTAGAATAACACATTTCCTAGGCTTAATCTAATCGCTTCCACAGCTCTCTCTGATGGACAACCTGAATGCCTCCACTGGTTTACAATCGCAGAATACATTTATGTGCGTGCTATATGTAAATAAGTACATGTCAAATGTAACTGTACAAATGTAATTTATCATTATCAAAGCACTCAATGGTTGTTAAGCACAAAATACTGTGGATGCTGGAATCTGAAGCAAAAACAGAAAAGTGCTGGAAAATCTTATGTGGGCTGTCCTGCCCACGTGTCCGTCCTTGGCCTTTTGCAACATTCTAGTGAACTGCAACGCAAACTAAAGGAGCAGCACCTCATCTTCTGATTGGGCACTTTACAGTCTTCCGGACTGAACACTGAGTTCAACCACTTCTGAGCCTGCACTCATCTCTCTACCCCATTTCCATTTATTTTATTGTTACATCTCATTCTCCATTTTATCACTCTCCTTTCCACCTTCCACTCCACCACCTCCCCTCTGTTCTCTTCTCAGCTCTGACAAAGGGTCATCCAGACTCGAAATGTTCTCCTTCCACAGGTGCTGTCAGAGCTGCTGAGATGTTCCAGCATTTTTCTGTTATTGCACCAGATGTTTGTATTTATATAGGTTGATGCGAAGATTTACAGATTTATGCAGTGAGTTTGCATTTGAAAAACATTACTCCGACCAGATTTGTTGTCATTCTGCACTTGTTTAAAGACCGAAGCTGTAAAATGAATTGGTTTTAATTTTTATGAAATTTAGGGTAAGTATTTATATTTGCCTTTGAATAAAAGGGTAGATAAACTCCTTCACTTTGTTTTTGCATTATTAACAAAATTACGGTATTTTCATAGTAACAAGGCAACCTCAATGAAGCATTGCAACCAGTTTTATTTGTATATTTTTTGGAATTATCCATCACATTCAGCCTTGATTAAAACTATGGGTCACGCTCTAAATAATGTCATGTAAAGCAGGTAATTTAAATTGTACCATTCCACAAAAATAAATCATTTGTGACACCCAACTTTCCATATGCACATTTTTCAAAAATTAGTTGAAATAGTAAGGTAGTGTTATAATAACATTGACAAGGTATGAAAAATTGATTTTCAGTAATGTATTAAAAGGCCAATAGTTTTTCACGGAATGGAAAAATAACTTGAACATATACAATATATACTTTCTTTTTACAAGGTATGTCTTTTAAAACTGATCTGCTTTAAGGGTATTAAAAATTTAGGGTGAGTATTAACTCTGAGAAGGATTCCCTCAACACAATAAAGTCACACACTTTATTTATCTGCCTATTATTCATTGAAATTGAGTTGTTTTTCAGACTTGGTAGAGATCCACCTTTTTAATTCTCCTTAGAGCCATATCTTTGAAATGAGGAGGTAGCTACCTGTGCCCAGAGCGGCTCAGAATTACAGAGTCAAGGAAGTATAATAGCATACAAGGTGGCCATTTGGCCCATCATGTTTTAGATTAGCTTATTTATTAGGGTCACGAGTAATCTTACATTGACACTGCAATGAAGTTATTGTGAAAATCCCCTAGTCGCTACACTCCAGCATGGCCAATGCACCTAACCAGCATGTCTTTCGGACTGTGGGAGGAAACCCAGAAGGAACCCATGCAGATATGGGATGAGCCTGCAGATTCCGCACAGAAAGTGACCCAAGCCAGGAATTGAATCCAAGTCCCTGACACTATGGGACAGCTGTGCTAACCACTGCGCCACCATGCCACTCCATATCTGCTTCGGCTATCCAACTGAGAGATGCACCTAATGTTATTCTCCTACTTCTCCCTGTAAGCCTGCACATTCATTCTTTTCAGATAATAATCCGATTCCCTTTTGAATGCCTCAAGCAGCACATTCCATTTTCCACATGCCCCCATTGCTTCTTTTGCCAATTTCTTTAAACCTGTGCCCTGTCATTCACAATTCTTCCATCAAAGGGAACAGCTTTTCCATATTCATTGTCCAGACCCCTCATGATTTTGAAAACATCGATCAAATGTCTTGTGCTTCTTTCCTCCGGGGAAAACAGTCCCATCTTTTCCAGTCTATCTACTCGACACAAGTTGCTCATCCCTGAGACCATTCTCATTAATCGTCTCTGTGCTCCATCTAATGCTTTTACATCTTTCCTGAAGTGTGCACCCAGTACTAGACACAATACTCCAGTTCAAGCTAAGCCAATGTTTTATGCAGATTTAATGTAACTTCCTTGGTCTTGTAATTAATAAAGCCCAGAATACTGTATCCTCTATTAACTGCCCTCTCAAACTAGATTACCTACGTTGATATGTGCACCTATACACCCTGGTCTCTCTGTTCTTCTACCTCCTTTTGATTTGAACCCTTTAATTTGTATTGTCCTTATCCATTCCAGGAAGGATCAACATACTAGACCAGCCTGATGGCTAATCCAGAACTAGCCAATGAGTAACTATTTTGTTAGCTAGCCACTGTTGTATGCTTAAGTGGTAGTTAGGGCTTGAGTAGATCCAGAATAACAAGCAGATCATTACAGAATGCCAGCCTCCACTGAGTACTATGAAGCCTTTCTGGGATGCACCTAGACCTCCCAATAAAGTTCTTCTGATGCATATCCAGTCCCTCTGGTGACAATAGCACAGACTGTCTTCATACCGAAACATGGTATTTCCCATTTTTGCAGGGCTGGGAGGGATAATGTGGGTGTGGCAAGGTGGCACAGTTAGCATTGTTGCCTCACAGTGCCAGACACCCAGGTTCAAATCCCAGCTTGGGCCACTATCTGTGGGGAGTTTGCATATTCTTCCCCTGTTCTTCCTGGTACTCCGGTTTCCTCCCACATTCTGAAAGATGTGCTGGTTAGATGCATTGACCCGAGCAGGCACTGTAGTGTGGCGACTAGGGGAACTTCACAGTGACTTCATTGCAGTGTTAATGTAAACCTTACTTGTGACTAATAAATAAACTTTAATAGGTGTGGAAGCGAGAATGGGATGCGGTTTGTTTTGCACACGTGCATTCTACATTGGTAACTGGCCACTTAAGTCATCAGCTGTCCCCATTGAAGTTGGAATTGTGTAGCCCAGAGTGTAAAAGCAGATTATGCTGATAATAGCAGGTTTAAACTTTGTTGATTATTTTGCATAGGCAGGGTATCCTTTGGGTTTGGTCCTGGCTGAAAATGTTGAGAATAGGCATAAATGTGTGTAAACTGGATTGATTAGTAAGTTTGCGAACAACACAAGGGTTGGTGGATTTGCAGATAGTGATGAGGACCATCAGAGTTTAGTGCAGGATATAGATTTGTTGGTCACACTATAGTCACATCCCCACATTGATCACTCTCAACTCCATTAGGATGAAATGCATGGACCCTCCAGATTCTTAGTGGCATCTAACCCCCAAATTCTCCACATCCCCCCCAAACCTAATAGAATCATAGAATTATAGAAAAACTACAGCACGAACAGGCCCTTCGGCCCACAAGTTGCGCCGATCATATCTCTACCTACTAGGCTTACCTATAACCCTCAATGCTATTAAGTCCCATGTACTCATCCAGAAGTCTCTTAAAAGACCGTATCGAATTTGCCTCTACCATCACCAATGCCCATCGAATCCACTCACCCATCACCCTCTGAATGAAAAACTTACCCTGACATCTCATCTGTACCTACTCCCCAGCACTTAAACCTATATCCCCTCATAGCAACCATTTCAGCCCTGGGAAAAAGCCTCTGAGAATCCACCTGATCAACACCTCTCATCATTTTATACATCTCAATATGGTCCCCACTCATCCTTCGTCTCTGCAAGGAGAAAAGATTGAGCTCTCTCAACCTATCCTCGTAAGGCATGCAATCCAGGTAACATCCTTGTAAATCTCTTCTTCACCTTTCAATGACTTCCACATCCTTCCTGTAATGAGACAACCAGAACTGAGCACAGTATTCCAAGTCGGGTCTGACCAAGAACCAGGAACAGCTGCAGCATTATCTCCCGACTCCTAAACTCAATTCCTTAATTGATGAAGGCCATTTCACTATACACCTTCTTAACCCGATTTCAGAGTCCTATGAACCCAGACCCCAAGATCCTTCTGATCTTCCACATTGCTGAGAGTCCTACCCTTAATATTATACTCCTTCATCCCATTGGACCTGTCAAAATGAACCACTACACATTTATCCGGGTTGAAGTCCATCTGCCACTTTTCCACCCAGTCTTGCATCCTAGCTACGTCATGCTGCAACTTCTGACATCCCTCCAAACTATCCACAACACCTCTGACCTTTGTGTCATTGGCAAACTTACTAACACATCCCTCTACTTCCTCATCCAGATCATTTATAAAAATCACAAACAGCAATGGTTCCAGAACAAATCCCTGGGGCACTCCTCTGGTGACTGACCTCCATACAGAAAAAGACCCATCTACAACCACTCTCTGTCTTCTGCAGACAAGCCAGTTCTGGATCCACAAAGCAACGTCCCCTTGGATCCTATGCCCCCTCACTTTCTCAATAAGCCTTGCATGGGGGACCTTATCAAATGCCTTTCTGAAGTAATGGTATGTAAAAGGACACTTGAGTGGATGCATGAGAACAACTCCCATCCCTGATGGGGTACCTCAAAGACCACCCCTATTATGACATTGAACGGGCTGGGTGGTGATAGACATCACATAATGCCTCACATAAGGGTCACATCTGTGTCATGTTGCTTGGGACCTGGTGTTCCAAATAGTTAGAGGGCTTAGTTTGAATCACTTGATGTTTAGCTCTGGAGCTTTAGTTAGTAGGATTGGCTAGTCTAGGGAGGGCAAGGTTGTTGTTCTGGCAATTGACTTCCTCTTTTGGCTGATGCAGCATAGCTGTTTCCTGATAAGATTGCAGTTTGCTCATTCCAAGAGGGAACCCTTATTCTCCCATGCCACAGGGGCTGTAGAGTTGCATTGCCTTCCATCAGCCACAGCCATGCTCACCCAGGCTTATTCCTGACAGTCACACTTCCCTGAGAAGTGGATTTGAACTTCTGTGCAGATTTACCACTTTGGCCTCACTCTGTTGTCTGAGTGTGAGTTCAGACTGTACTGCAGTCGCCCTCCCCCAAGTGAGAGAGCCTTCATGTGTCAAGAGACAGGAAAGCACCCCATTCATGAGAATCCCCCATCCGCCCTTGCAAAATTCCACCCAGCAAACTCATAATCACCCTCCAAATAATCTCCTCCCAGCCCCTATCAAGCTCCTCCCAAGAAAGAGCACTCACTCAGCAACAATTTGGACACAAACCTAACAAGGAGAACTAGGGAAGCACTGCCTCCCTCACGAAGAGAAGGTAAGATATACTCCCTATGAGATTTCAAGAGTGAACCCTACCCTCAGCCCTGAGTTTAACTCATCTGGGTCCCCCACGTCCTCTCTGATGCTGCTGAGGATTGTATACCCTGGCAGGTGATGGTTGCCTGAGCTCTCACCTCTGATATGCTCCTCTGAAGGTGAATCCTCCAGTTTTACGTTCATGTGAAGCTGCTGTAAATGGCACCAGTATGAAACCATGTCGCTGAGTATTCAGTGAGGGATGGAGGGGGGAGTTCTGGAGTGAGTGCTGGCTAATGACATGATAATGTATTTAAACAAGGCTCCCTGGCTCCCACGGGGTGTTTCCCGTTGCTCTGTCAGTAGCGCAGGTGGAAAATCAGAAAACTCCAGAGAGAATCGTGTTTTCCAATTCCCGCCAAATTTTCCACTCATGTTGCCGTTCTCACTTACTGCTGATGCCGGCTCAAAATCATCCCCCATTTTGTGATGGGCATGATGCTTCATTTCATAAATATGGATAAGGTTAGAATTCCACTTTCTAACACATCCATTCAAAAAGATTTTTAACAATATAATTTTTTATTATCTCTCTCTGTACTCTACAAAATGGACCAGTTTAAGCATCGCTTCTTAATATTCCCTGAGAATCAAAGGAAGTTGCAGAAATCTAGAGTATCAGGTCTGATTCTTTGAAAGATCTTAGTCACCTCTTGTCGTTAATGTTATGATATAAAGACATCAATTGCACATAAGGGATTGTGCAACATGTTGTGGGTTCATTTATTTTGAACAGGTACTGATGAACACATACATGGATAGAAAATTTGAAGACTTCAGACTGCAGATTACCATTAGTAAATGTAGGATGTGAACCTATGAGCCTCTCTAGCTCAGGAATAATCCACTGGAATGTTCAGATCTTATAATGGTAACCTTGTCTGGAGGTTTCTCAATCCCTCATTGTGATTTGTAGGATTAACATTTTTAGATGGTGTTCTTGACACATTTCTTGAATTTGTCTGGCAATAAAAGCCATGTTGCAGGTTCCTTTGGAGGATCTAAATCAAGTCAAAGTTCTAAGTGACATCTATATCACCCAATCCATCTGCTGGATAGATCATCGGTAAACATGCAACTAGCATGAAGACATTGCAAGACTGAAAGATCCAAGAGGAAGAGGATCAATGTCTCAGCTCTAACACAGTCCGACCAAAGAGAGGAATTCCAGTTTTAGCCCACAACCCATCTGGAAAACCTTGACACATCCAAGTCAATTCCTGAACAGTGGAATCAAATGAAGTCAGTTGTATCAAAGGCTCCTATGTTCAGGGCATTAGGTTTGAGATTCTTTGTCACGGATCTGCCTTGACAAATATTGGGGGGGCAATGGCCTAGTGGTGTTATCACTGGACCATTAATCTAGAAACTTAGCTAATGTTCTGGGGGCCCGGGTTCATAATCCCACCAGAGCAGATGGTGGAATTTGAATTCAATAAAAAATATTTGGAATTAAGAATCTCCTGATGACGATGAAACCATTGTTGATTGTCAGGAAAAACACACCTGGTTCACTCATGACCTTTAGGGAAGGAAATCTGCTATTCTTGTCTGGTTTAGCCTTCATGTGACTCAGAGCCACAGCAAAAGATTCTGAACTGCCCAGTGATGGGGGCAATACTGCCAGTCAGCAGCAATACCCGTGTCCCACGAATAAATAAAAAAGGCAAATCTTTTTTGAACTTATTCATGCCATTAAATGGATAAAGCAAACTTTATTGCCAACTTCAGAAATACAACAACTGCGATTATCGTAAAGAAGGGAGCTAAATTATATTGAAGGAACTCTTTGCTATTTCGCTTTTGTTCATAGCAGGAAAAATCCTGACAAGCATTCTTCTGAATCATCTACAATGTTGCAAACATCACAGCTGAAGAGTTTTCCCCCTGTATCAGTCCTTTGGTGTCCCAGGAGGATTGAAGACATCATAAAAGCTTTCTCACAGACTGTACACTTGAAGGGTTATTGCCCTATGCGGATTCTCTGATGGAGCAGGAGGTCCCATGACTATAAGAACAATTTGCTGTACACCTCACACATAAAGGCTTTCTTCCCTTAGTGATTGCATTGGTGTGCATAGTGATTCAGTGACCGTAGGAATGATATTCTGTGCAGCCATATCTTGTGATTTTAACTCTCTGGTTCTACTGCTTCTTGTATTCTGACCAAAAGTCGAGGATCACTTCATGCCATGTAGCACGATTGGAGAATCATGCAGGATTTATACTTGCTGGGCTAAGCATTGTGTTGTTTAGAATGAACCACTACTGCCACCAGTAGTGGTTCATTTATTAAGAAAAAGCACATGTGATTATATATATAGATAGAAAACTTGAAGACCATTAGAGTTGTCCAATCTGGGATGTACTCACTGAATGGCCTACTTTGATGCTGTTTATTTCTATGATTTGGTGATGCACAATATGGAGTTAGAGTTAGAAATCCTATAGTGCAGAAAGAGGCCATTTGGCCCATCGAGTCTGCACTGACCACAATCCCACCCAAGCCCTAACCCCATGTCCCTTCATATTTGTCTATTAATCCCTCTAACCTATGCAGGACACTGAGGGATAATTTTAACACAATCAATCAACCTAACCCGCACATCTTTGCAGGGGGGGAGGAAACTGCAGCATCCAGAGGGACATGAAGACATGAGGAGAATGTGCAAACTCCGCACAGACTGTGACCCAAACCAGGAATCAAACTCAGGTCCCTCGAGCTGTGAAACAGCAGTGCTAACCACTGTGCTACCGTGGTAGAACTTAATTTTAATACTGTTTACATAAGGTAATTTTATCAAATTTCTCAGAGGTATTTCAGTAAAATATAAATATGGTTGCGTTAAGTATTTCTATGATTGTGTCATCAATAGTAGTTTCGGCCTGTCTCATTTTAATTTATCTCAATGACAACATGATCATTAAAAATTGAAATCTAATTTCATGTTCTGCTTTTCTTCCAATGTTGACGATATAGAACATAAAAAAAACGTCCTAAATGCCTTGAGGAAACCTGCACTTGTAGCTCCTGAAGAACAGATTCGCTAGTTGTATGCGATAAAGCAAATGGGGATTATTTTTCTTTCAAGAGAAATGGAAAGCAATCAATGTGAGCATAATTAGACCAGTGCCGCAAAGCTTGTTTGACTTCTGTTATTAGAAAACTCCTTCCCTGAAGCATACCTCACTGAAGCAAAATTTAGAATATTTGTTTTTCTTTCAGCAGTTGTGACTTTTGTAATATTTTATACTTTCAGGCTGGGAATTACATTTTTTAAAATATTTTTGGCGTTACTCTTTAGTGAAATGCTTATATACAGATTCTAAATTTGATGTGTGCAAATTCCTGATGAAAATAAATGTGAATCAAGTCCTGTTTGTTCTCCACCAAAAGCCAAGAAGATTAACTTTTACGTCTAAAATTTTTCATATAACGGAACAACACCTGAAAATTGAATGCAGCATGGATCAAATTATTCATTCATTAAAGATGTTGGTTAGAAATTTCTAAATTTGGAAATGGGTCTCTGAGCTGTGAATTTTACCAGAATTGGGGCAGGCGAGACTCGCAGAACGGCATTCTCTGTTGGTGCCAGGCAGGATCTTATGAATCTTGGGTAGACAAGGTGATAAAGTAGTGGGGCAGGAATGAGGAGAAAAGAGCGAGCTATGGTTAATTTGGAAGCAAATATTTGAATGCCTGAGGACTTGTGGCTTTAAGGACATCTCAAGGCCAGACATACTTATCCAATAAAAATGTCGACCATCCATGAAAAACATTGCGCGGATTTCTTTGTTAAGATTATAAGACACAACGGCTCAGATTTTCTATCAAGGATAATGGTCAACCTCGAAACACCCATTGCTTAAATGGAACAAACCAGACAGCAACTTCTGAATCCTCATATGCTCAATTAAATGCAGAAATCCAAATGATGCTGTGCAGTATACCCAATTCCTCCACAAACTCTGTTATCTCAGTATCTTGACATGGAATTAAAATCCCTACAAGAGGGTGAAGTTGTAGTACAGTTTGGACTGGTGTATTCAGGTGTAAGTGAATTTCTAATAGTGTACATCTCAATGACCATCTAGCAACCTCTCGGGCACTGAAAGTTTAATTTTACAAGTGGGGAGCCTCATTTCATCTGAATTTAACAACTGTTGACATGTAAAATAATTTTTAATTTTATTTTGCTTTTTCTCACTTCTCTTTTATCTGTGTCTCTTAGTTCCAGCCTCCCTTCTCTGTCTTTAATTTATGTACATGATTTTACAATTTATTCTAATTTATACTTCCCAGTTTAGCTTCCGAGGCTGCAAAATTCTGCTCTGTAGCACTTAGAACTTCAAAAATGTGAGCCAGACCACTTCCTGCCATTTCTGGTACAGCCTGTACAATCTGATTATAAGTGTCAGGGTGGATGAGCTTGCATGTGCCAGAAATATGTGATATCAAATAGCGTGTAACATTAATTTGCCACCCAAATGTCCAATTGTAAACCAACAGGTTCTGTCAGTGTCCTTCTTTGATCACGCTTAGCTGGATGTATATTAGCTGTATGAGGAATACCTCCCCGCCTTAGTTCAATTTAAAGAGATTGCCATTCAGCATCCAGGGAGGTGCTTTTGACTTTCTTTTGCTCCTGCAGTGTTAATGGAAATAACAAAGATTTGAAAGCAGTTTGTGGTTGCATGCCTGCTTTCAATAATGGGGGTTATTATTGCTCCTGCTGGGCTGCATCATAGTGGAGAATGAACATAAGCAACAGAGAGAGACAGCCACTGAAGAAAAGGGATCTTCATAATTCCTTATAGGTGGCACAGTGGTTAGCTCTGTTGCCTCACAGCTCCACGGATCCATGTTTGACTTCTGGCTTGGGTCAGTATCTGCTTGGAATCTACACATCCTGTCTCTCTCTCTCTCTGGGTTTCCTCCGGGGACTCTGGTTTCCTCCCACAGTCCAAAGATGTGCAGGTTAAATGCATTGGCCTTGCTAAATTCTCCCTCAGTGTCCCAGGATGAATAGGTTAGAGGGATTAGCTGGGTAAATATGTGGGGTTACATGTATAGGGCCTAGATGGGATTGTTGTTGGTGCAGACTCAGTGGCTTAATAGCCTCCTTCTGCGCTGCAGAGTTTCCATGCTTCTTTCTAACCTCTTTTATTAGGGAAAAGCAGGAAAAAGAGAGAAAAAGAAGAATGCAGAGCATGATGCCCTTCTGGTGACAAAGTGGCAAGAAATTTGTACTCTGCCTGCCTCAATGGAACAGGGATTATGATGTAGAGATGCCGGCGTTGGACTGGGGTAAACTCAGTAAAGTCTGGCAACACCAATTTTAAATCCAACCGATTTATTTGATAGTAAATCTGCGAGCTTTCAGCCTTTGTGGCCTTCGTCAGGTGAATGAGGTGTTCATTTGCCTGACGAAGGCCACAAAGGCCAAAAGCTCGCAGATTTACTATCAAATAAATCGGTTGGATTTAAAATTGGTGTTGCCAGACTTTACTCAATGGAACAGGGTGCAGAGTAACAGTTAATAAAGATCTCTTCACCCAATAATGGGCCTAAATAAATTCTTCTCCCATAGGAAGTTCTTTGGTTTGATTGGTTGGAAAGACACTCTGTTGCTTGCCTACTTCCTTATGCCCCTGAGGAAGGTTGCATTGAGAAAGATTTCTAAATATGATAAGTCATTGCTCAAAAGCCCACGAAAAGTCTGTGTCTCACTGATGACCATAAAATCTGTGCCAAGAATCATCCAACATGACTAAGTCTGTCTTTCTCCCTTTCCCATACCTACAACCTTTTGCAATGAATACACTTACCATTATCCTGTATCTTCATTTAAGTCGGTGCTAAAGGAGAAGTACAAACAAAGCTGACAATATACACAAATGTGAAGCTCCTGTCTACATTTCTTTACCAACGCAAATCGAACACTACTCACTCTAAGAATTTTTGCATGTTATGTTTGGGCTTTCTTATAAAGAGGACTTAAGAAAAGTATCTTTGGCTAGTTCGTGACTTTTCGGGGAACCTGTGGTGTGAATTTCCCCCAGAACAAATGGCTATCAGGACATCAATCTAAGAACCAATTACAATTAGAAATAAACATGATTCTGCTTTCTACCTAAATGAAATGGAAGATTTTTTTTTATTTTTATCCCACTGACTCCTGTACTTTTGACATAGAGACCCTATTGTGCTGAAGGAGACCCAATTCACTTCCATTGAAGTGAATTGTTGTTGTTGTGCGGATTCACTTCCATTGAGTCCACACAACAACAATCCCACTCAGCCCTATCCTTAAAACCCCATCTGTTTACTTGCTTGTCCCCCTGACACTAAGGGGCAATTTAGAACAATCAATCCACCTAACCTGCACATCTTTGGACTGCAAGAGGAAACCGGAGCACCCGAGGAAATCCATGCAGATATGGGAAGAGTGTGCGAACTCCACACACGAGAATTGAACCTGGGTCCCTGGCTCTTTGGGCAGCAGTGCTAACCATTGTGCCACTGTGCCACTCCTGAAACTCAGTACTGAGAAGGTGTTCAGAGTGACTCATGAGTTATACCTTCGTCAGGACAGATGGAGGAAGTAGTTGTGTTCTCTATTGGTGGAGAATCAGAATACAAGATATTTTACAAGATGACATTGTTGGAGAAGAATGGGCAAAAGAAAGTAATCTTGGCCTCACTTCACTTTGTTAATCTATAAGTTCGATCTTTCTTCTAACATTGATTTTGGAGTCAGATAATATCCAATATTTGGTCTTGTACACGATAGGGTAATGGTGATGTCACTGTGGTGGTAATCCAGAGGTCCAGGCTAATACTCTGGGGACACAGGATAGGATGTTCTGACCCTTGCTGCTGACAGTATCCTCCAGTCATGCTGAGCTGACCCTCCCCATGATATGTTCCTTGGTGGCGGGGTGGGCCATAGATTTCATTGGGGTGGCAGGATCTCGATAGTGGCCAGTGGCTCGCTGCTCCCGGCAGGGGCAAACCCACATGTGGGGAAGGCCAGAAATCTCCCGCCATAGTTTCATGGTCACCATTACTAAAAAAAGCTTTCAATTCTAGATTTTTTTTGATTAATTGATTGATTTAATTAATTAATTAACAAAACTCAATTAGATTTTAAAAATCTGGAATGAAAAGCTAGGGGTGACATGGTGGCACAGTGGTTAGCAATGTTGCCTCTCACTGCTAGGGACCTGGGGTTCGATTCCCAGCTTGGTCCACTGTCTATGTGGAGTTTGCATGTTCTCCCTGTGTCTGCGTGGATTTCCTCCAGGTGCTCCGCTTTCCTCCCACAGTCCAAAGATGTGAGGGTTAGATGGATTACGAATTAAATGCAAAATTGCCCTTTGGTGTCAGGGGAACTAGCTAAGGTACATGCATAAGATTATGGGGTTAGGGCCTGTGTGGGATTATGGTCGGTATAGACTTGATGGGTCAAATGGCCTCCTTCTGTGTTGTAAGATTCTATGATTCTAGTTTCAATAACAGTGACTATGGAACTATCATTGGAAAAATCCATCTAATTTGCTAATGATTTTTAGGGAAGAAAATATTGTCATCCTTACCTGGTCTGACCTATTCCAGATCCTTAGCAATATTGTTGACATTTAACTGCTCACATGGATAATTAGGCATGGTCAACAAATACTAGCTTTTCCAGCAATGCTTACATCCCTTTGAAAGAGTAAAAAATATAACTTACAGATTCATTGTGAGACATTAGATCTTACACAATTGATGAAAGCAGTTGAAGTGAGGGTTCCCTGGGCCTTTCAATATGTAGCAATCTTATACAAAGTCACAATTTCTCCAATATATTTTCTCCAAGAGCAAAATACTACCTATTAATTTCTGATTGCGCTTTGTGCTCTAAGGCATGCAATAGTGATGCCAGTACAACTTAACAAAGCACTAATATCAGCAAGATGTCTATAATTTATGTTGAATATGTTTACTGCTTGAAATTCCACTATTTTTTGCAGATTGGAATACCAGAACAAGGGAAGTCTTGCTATAATTGTACAGGAATTTGATGGATGAGATGCCTATCAAGTAGGCCTCTCTGACCTGGATGGTTTCAATCTTCCTGCGTGTTGTTGGGGTTGCACTTAACCAAGTTAATGGAGAATATTCTATCAGAGTCCTTGGCCGAAATTTTACCGGCACACCCACCCCGATTCTGGGGCAGGTGAGGCTCACAGAACAGAATTCTCCATTGGCCTCAGGTGGGATTTTATGAGTCTTGCACAAGCGACGTCATAAAATTACAGCCCTTGTGTGTGATTGATGGTGGAAAGGTTTTGGGAAGTCAGGATGTGGGGTTTGTTTTGTCATGGAATACCCAACCACTAGTGTCCTCTTGTAGTGTCGAATTTATGTGGTTGGTATAGTTTTCCTACTGGTGTTGCAAACCTGTTCCCCTTCTCCCTACATTCTGATATTTTATTCCATTTCCTTGTCTGTGGTGCCCCATCTCCCATACCTTCTCTCCCTACTTTCTAATCTCTGACTGCCATCACTACAATTCCAGATTTCTCAACCTTCTTTCCCTGATTCCTAATCTGCCTTTCCCCTTCTTTGGGAATGAAGACATTGAGGTCAGCTATTTTAAATATGGCAATATTGTCCATAATGTGAAACACTGTTGGAGAAAGCTAGCACGAGGGGACACAGCTTTAAATTAAGGGGTATGAGTTATAGGACGGATATCAGAGGTAGGTTCTTTACTCAAAGAGTGATTAGGGAGTGGAATGCCCTGCCTGCAGCTGTTGTAGATGCGCCAAGTTTGGTGGCGTTTAAGAGGTTAATTGATAAGTATATGGAAGAGAAGGGAATGGTTTAGTTTGGAGGGGCATTGCTTTTTATTTTGGTCGGCACAACATCGAAGGCCGAAGGGCCTGTTCTGTGCTGTAATGTTCTATGTTCTATGTTCTATGTTCTATATGGACTATTAGAAACTGCAAAGCAACCTAGAAGTTGCATGACATTGGAACATATGAAATGGCCAATGGAAAAGAAAATTAAGTAGTTTTTGATTAACTCACAACATCTTCTCAACTGTAAGATAATTTACTCCCCTGGGATAATGCAGGAATGAAAGTCAAGGGGTGCGATCTTACCAGTCGTTCACACCATGCTCTTACTGCAGCAAGGTCAGAGAATTTGGCGCCATGATGCGCACAGTTTTTGCAAGCTAACATAAGGGAACTACCTCAGAAGAGGGAGATATTTCTAATTTCAGGAGATCTTGACAAGTTTCTCACACAAAGGAAATGAAATTTATTTAAATCTTGTTTTAAAAGCGTGGCATATTATTGCCCAAATGGAAAAAGGATTGTGAAGGTAGGTAGTTGAAATGCTAATGAGCTAGCCTTGATGTTGTTCCATCATAATTAAATAGTTCAAAATTAACTGACGTGTCTTTTTAGTTGATAAGGACTTCATACTAACTGTGTTGAAAGATTTTTGATCTCTGAATGTGAACAGTCAGGAATAGCAGAATGTTAGACGTGTTAAAAATTCTCAACTTTTCCTAAAGGCCTGAGGCCAAATAACTTCAGAAAAAGAAGCCTCAAAAAGGGAGTACAGAGTTTGGTCTGTTTATGACAATAAGATGATCCAGTGAAATGAACTAGAATTGCGTGTTCAATGTTTTCATTTTGTTGTGTGGAAATAACAAATACTAACTGAACAAAGTGAATTGAATCCTAACTATTACTCTGTAGATCCTATTTCTCTGGAATAAAGCAGCTTAAAGATTCAAACTAAGTCTTTTCTCATCTATGATGTGGAGATGCAGGTGTTGGACTGGGATGGGCACAGTAAAAAGTCTCACAACACCAGACTAAAGTCCTAAGATTTATTTGGTAGCACGAGCTTTCGGAGCATTGCCCCGATAATCAGATGAGTGGAGAGTTGGGTTCATAAACAGGATATATATAGATACAGGCTCAATTACAAGGTATGCTTGGAATGCGAGTCTCAACAGGTAACCAAGTCTTTACAGGTACAGACAATGTGAGTGGAGAGAGGGTTAAGCACAAGATAAAGAGGTGTGAATTGTCTCAAGTAAGATTTTGTACACCCAGGCAAGTCATGAGGTTACAGGTAGTGTGACATGAATCCAAGGCTCCATTGAAGCCGTCCTCGTATGTGCAGAACTTGGCTATCAGTTTCTGCTCGGCGATTCTGCATTGTCGATTGTTTTGAAAGTCACCTTGGAGAACACTTACCCGAAGATCAGAGGCTGAATGCCCTTGATAGCTGAATGCTCCCCAACAGGATGGGAACACTCCTGCTTGGTGATTGTCGAGCAGTGTCCATTCATCCATTGTTGTAGTGTCTCACCAATGTACCCTGCCCAGAATATTTTTTCCTGTAGTGTATCAAGTAGACAATGTTGACCGAATCACAGGAGTATATACTGTGTACCTGGTGGATGGTGTTCTCATGTGACATGTTGACATCCATGTCAATAATTCAGCACGTCTTGCAGAGGTTGTGTTGTGTAGTATCGTGGTTACTGTTCTCCTGAAGGCTAGGTAGTTGCTGCGAATATTGGTCTGTTTAAGGTTGCGCAGTTGTTTGAAAGCAAGTAGTGGGGCTGTCGGGGATGGCCTTGGCATGATGTTCATCTTCACTGATGACATGTTGAAGGCTCCAAAGAAGATGTTGTAGTTTCTCCACTGCAGGGAAGTACTGACAATGAAGGATACTCTGTCCACCATGTCCTGTGTTTGTCTTCTGACAAAGTCGGTATGGTTTTTCACTGTGGCACCTGGAACTGTTGATCAATGAGTCGAGCACCATGTCCTGTTCTTACAAGGGCATCTTTCAGCATCTGTAGGAACCTGTTGCATTCCTCCTCATCTGAGCAGATTCTGTGCATACAGAGGGCTGGTCCATAGAGTATGGTTAGTTTGACATGTTTAGGATGGAAGCTGGAGAAGTGGAGCATCGTGAGATTATCCGTGGGTTTGCAGTATAGTGAAGTGCTGGTGTTGAAATGCACGTGTCCAAGAATGCAACCGATTCTAGAGAGTAGTCCATGGTGAGTTTGATGGTGGGATGGAACTTGTGATATTATGTCATTTTTTCAGTAATTGTTTGTCGTGAGTCCAAAGGAATAAAATATCATCAATGCATTTAGTGTATAGCGCAGGTTGAAGGTCTTGTGCGGTGAAGAGGTCTTGTTCGAACTTGTGCATTTAGCAACTTCTGCAACACCTGCTGGAACATTGATACAGTTGCCATCATCTGGAGAACAGCATCCACCAGGTATATGGTATATACTCTTACAATTCAGCCAACGTTATCTATCTGATATGCTACAGGAAAGGATGTCCCAAGGCATGGTACAGCGGCGAGACTATGCAAACACTATGACAACAGATAAATGAACACCACCCAAGAATCACAATCAGAATTGTTCCCTTCCAGTCGCGGAACACTTCAGCAATCAAGGATCTCTGATCTTCAAGTAAGCATTCTCCAAGACGGCTTTCAAGTCATAGGACAACGCAGAATCGCCAAGCATAAACTGATAGTCAAGTCCTGCACTCATGAAGATAGCCTCAACTGGGATCTTGGGTTCATGTCGCAGTATCTGTAACCCCATTATTTGCCTGTGCTTGCAAAATCTCACTAACTGTCCTGGCTTGAGACAATACACCTGTGCTTAACCCTCTCTCCACTCGCATTGGCTATATTGGTAAAGATTTGATTACCTGTTAAGACTCGCATTCCAAACATTATCTTGCAATTGAGTGTGTCTATATATGCCCTGTTTGTGAACCCAACTCTCCACTCACCTGATGAAGTGGCAGCACTCCAAAAGCTCATGCTACCAAAACCTGTTGGACTTTAAACTGATGTTGTGAGACTTCTTACTGTACTTTCTCATCTAGTGTTACATTGCCCAACCTCTGAAAGACTGAAGTAGTACACGGCGAATTGGCACAGCTCAGATTGTAAGGGGTTCCATTTTCATATCCTTCTAATTCTTGTATAATACAATTAAATATGGAGCAGGTTAATCAGCTCCCATAAGTAGAAGACATCCAAACTTCTTACAGGATCAAGTGATGTCGCTGAATGCAAGATATATGTAGATCCACATTTGCAACCTCAATCTTTACAAATAGATCTTTGTGTCTTATAGCTTAATACTTCTTCCTGAGTTCTGACTGAGACTCTGAAGGGGAATGTGTCATGATCATGACTCATTGAGTAGCACTCACCTCTCAATCAGGAGGATCTAGGTTCGCAAACCATTCCAGAAATTTGAGCACAAAATTCTTAGCTGCCACCCAGTGAGAGAGCACTGCACTGTCAGGAGTGCCATCAGTCAGTTGAGATATTAAACTGAAGACTCGGCTTTCCTCAGATGAGAACAAAAGATTCCATGGCATTATTTCAAAGAAGGGCAGGAGCATTATCCACCTCACCCCCAGGCAATATTTATCCCTGGACCAGTGTCACTGAATCTATAAAATAGTCTGTGCATCAACTGGCTGCTGTGTTTCCCATGTTAAACAATGACTACACCTCAAAAATATTTACTTGATTGTAAAGTATTTTGAGGGAACCTGGGTTCATAGATGTTGCTCGTGTTAATCTTTTTTTTCACATCACGTGTCATGATGATGATGATTGATAATGGAATCTAAATTATTTAACATAATACAAATGGATTTTTATCTGCATATGCTGCCTGCATATTCCTCCTCAGGGAAGAGTAGATATTAGGCTTGTGTTGATCCAGTTGGCAGCTGACTCATTTCTAAAGCCACTCTATGGACCTATATTTTTTCTTTTCTTCATTTGTGGGATGTGGGCGGCACTGGCTGACCAGCATTTATTACCCATTCCTAGTTACCTGAGGGCATTTGAGAGTCAATCACATTGCTGTGTTTCTGGAGTCATATATAGGCCAGACCAGGTAAAGAAGACAGATTTCCTTCCCTAAAGGACATTAGTAAACCAGATGGGTTTTTCCAGCAATCAACAATGGTCATCCGTAGATTCTTAATTCCACATTTCTTTTTATTGAATTCAATTTCCACCATCTGCTGTGGCGCGATTGGAACCCTGGTCTCCAGAACGTTAACTGAGTAAAATATCACTAAACCATTACCTCCCCACATTGAAAGTTAGATCTGCATCCTAAAGAACAATTAAACTCTGATTGACCTCACCCTTGCTAAACTACTAATGTCTGGTTGACCTGAAGATTTATTTACCTTGTACTTAAAGAACACATAAGTTGTACTTTTACAACTCCATAAAGTCTTTCACGGAAGGTTGCACAAACTGTTACCAATTTCACAGCCTTATTTCTTTCTGTCAGTTGCTCTTTGTCCAGTATTTTAACGAGATGGATTAATGACTGCAGTAACTCTTAGCAAGTGTCATTTTCTTCCATTTAGAACGATTATAGGAAGTTATCTATGCAATGCAAGGATTTCGCTGTTGGTGTGCTTGACCTGTGCCGGGACACGGAGGAAGTGGAAGCCATTCTTAATGGAGATGTGGATTTTGAGCCTCAGTATGATCATCATAGGCCATCTCTGAGCAGAGTAAAACTTGCCATTAAGTACGAAGTTAAAAAGGTAAATATATCTGTTGATTTACAATGCTCGTGGATTTAAATTATTAGTGTGTAGTATTTGCATTTGCTCTTGAAACACAGTTTTTACTCAACTTTGGGGAATTCTGTCTTGAGTGTAACATATTGAAATTTCTTAATATTCTAATAAAGACTGTCCAAATTGACTTCAGTGAATAAGATGTCATTTCTTTTTAATGAAGTCCCTATATAATGTAGTTGATCACTGTGCCAGTGCAGTATTCCATTCAGGGATAGAACGTAGCATTGCTTTATGTCCTTTCAGATGCTGAGTTGCTGCTCACAACTGGGTGGACAGGAAAACCACCAAAGAGAGGTGAGGCACATCTCTAGAAATAAAACAGAAGTATATAGGCAAGAATAACCGTCATTTCCTCAATGACTGTACAGCTGAAGCCTGGAAACAAGTAGCTGGCCCATCCTCTCAATCAAGCACTGGCATGTGACATATAGCTATTAAAAGAGATACATCTCGGGACAGGAAGATAGGGAATGGGGTCAGGATGTGAATTATGCAAGAGATACTTGATAAATTAATATAAACATTTTTTAAAATTCTAGAAAATACAAGGGGGTAAATTTTAGCATCCCATCCATCTTGGGAATCAGAGCTGGTGAGAAGCGGGCTATGCAAAAGTCCATTGACATCGGGTGGGATTTTCTGGCCTTGGGGGTGAGCAAGGCCAGAAAATCCTGCCATAAAATTTTGTCTCAAAACTACAGAAATTTATTTCAATCACATTGAAACGTGAGTTTGGATAGAAATGAATGGTGCCGTTAGATTATTGTTTATATAAAGGTTTCATCCAAATAGAGCACCATTGTGTCACAGTTCAATGGACAGCAAATGCAGATTTAATCCACCGTACTGATCAGATCTGAACCCCAGCTATGAGTTTGCAATGATAGCCATTTAATAGGTTTTGACGTTGAAAAGGAATTGAGACACAAGGAAAATGTAATAAGCAAATAATTCAAAGTGGAACATTTTCAGTTCTCTCATATCACTTTATTGTCCAATATAAGCAATGCGTTTGCTTTTCTCTGCACATCATTTCCAGAAAGAATGATAGAGAAGTTTCAAAGTGCTGACTTTAAAGATGTGTTTGCTTTTTAATTATGAATAAATGTACGCACAATAAACTAATTAATAGAATCCCTACAGTACAGAAGGAGGCCATCCAGCACATTGAGCAAGCACCAACTACAATCCCACATAGACCCTATTTTTGTAACCCCACATATTTACTTTGCTTGTCCCTCTGACACTAGGGTCAATTTGGCCAATCAACCTAACCCACACATCTTTGGACTGTTAGAGTAAACCAGAGCACCTGGAGGAAATCCATGCAGACACAGGGAGAACATGCAAATTCCACACAGTGAGCCAAGTCGGGTATGTGAGGTTGCAGTGCTAACCACTGTGCAGAAAATGTGCAGTGAATTAATGTCTCTTTTGTCTCCACAATTGTGCTTAAATAAATCTGTTCTTACTAAAATTGCAAACTCTCCAGAATGTTAGCAAGTTCGAATCACATAATTATAGATAGAAAACAATTGCATAAAGAGTCTACAATTCCATGAAATAAAAAAATTATTATTGTTTTAAATAAATTAGTTTATTCCAGCTGCTGCTAAGTTCCAAAATCATTTGCTATGATGTAGGGTCTGAGTCCTCATTCAGTGGCCTTATACTGGACAACTATCTACATCATCTGAGTCCAAAGAAAGGTGAGTTAGGTTGACTGGCTATGCTAAATTGCCCCTTGGTGTCAGGGGGTTACTAGGGTAAGTAAGTGGGGTTATGATCTGGGAGGGACTGTGATCGATGCAGGCTCGATGGGCCAAATGGCCTCCTTCTGCAATGCAAGGATTCTATGACTCTAAGGTGCAAACTCCACACAGACAGTCACCTAAACCTGGGTCCCTGATACTGTGAGACAGCAGTGCTAACCATTGTGCCACTGTGCTGTGAAAGTGAGATGCTGCTTAGGTGAAATCCCTTCCAAAAAGTTGAAACTTGCTTGTCACAGAGGAATAGAACTCTCTGATGGAAGGAGTGTTTTCCAAAACAGCCTTTTACCTAATCATGTCTGCATTCCTGCAGTGTAACTGATCAAAGCCTTCACAACTTATGAGTTGCATTGAAGCAATCCTTCCCACTGTGCTCCCACCTTCTCTAGCCTGCCAAAGATGGACTGATTTCTTGCTGGAAAAATGGAATATGGGTGCAAAATTCCTTTTCATTGTTTAGCAACTTTAATTATGTTTTTGCCTCAGTCATAGTTTCCCTAATTCACGCCCTGCCTGCTGCAGGAAGATTGGAAGTAAGCAGGACCACATTTCTGGAATTTTGATAATCCCTTTCCTGTTGTCTCCAAATCCATCTTCATTGCCCATGGGAAAATTCTCCCAATGGGTCTATGCCTAAATAAGATTCACCAGAATTTATAGCTTTGAAACAAGTATATAAGACACACAAACATTCATTTGGAAATTATCTTTCACAACAGTATATCAAATTCTTCTCTTTGCTATTTTAACTGAGGCTTTAACACATTTCATATGAAAGGTCATAGTTAATGATTGTACAATAGCGTAGCTCATGATACTTAACAAGTATACAGATAATGCAACTTTTCACAGGTTAAAATAAAATGATATCTTTAATTGTCTCCTGTATAAAAGAGACAATACTGGATTACTGGCTATTTCTCCAATCAGCTGAAGTGTTGAAGCTGGAAGCCCCATACACACAGTGGTCTGGATTTTACCAGCCCTCTGGTGATGGATTGGGAGGAAGTGAAACTTGGAAAATGGCGAGGGAAAACAGAGAGGAGTGCCTGGTCGTATGCCTGCTGCTGTATCATTTTATCAGGAACAGACACGTGGAAAACAGACCCCTGCCCAGAAACCAACGTGGTCACTTATATGGCCAAGTAAGGACCTCTTCCTGCCACCCACTGGCATTTTACCAAAAGTCTCCCAATGGGCGCAAGGGAGGTCCTCCTTTTTAGGCACTTTTCAGGCTACAAAGTGGTGCCCCAGTGGCTATAATACTGCCTGCCCTCACATGTTCCCCTCCCCTTTACCATCATCTACCTAACTAGCCCAATGCCCAATACTCTCCCCACCACTGCCAGACCCCACTTATTGGCTGAGAAGGAAGTATCGTTCCATGGCATTGTTTTCTTCCAGGTACAGTTCCAGCAGTGGGCATCATTCCTGGGGATGCATGGCTGTCCTTTACAGGGACTGAAGTGCAGATGGCAACTACTTAGTTGTCTCACCCATCAAAATGTGACCAAGGGTCTTGCAAACAGTCAAGATGGGATTATCCTCAGCATTTGTACACATCGCCAACCCAATGAGAAGGTTCCTGCCGGGTGTCTTTGGAATAGTTTTCCAATCAGTTACCTCTTCTTCAATTTTATCTTAACTTTGCAATTAAAATGGAGGCAAACTCATAATTCATACACTTTTAATAACATTTGAAATATGTATTATGCTCTTTTTTCTTCATTATTTTTCTCTGTTTTGCGAATTCATTTTTTTAAATACAGAATCTCACTCAGAGCTGCTGTAACTCCTCTGCTATAACCTGTGCCACCATAGGTTACTGCCCTCAGGTGGTTGGCAGTCCTGATTCCCCTCTTGATATGACCATTTTGTCTCACTGTACTGTACTGTTGTTTGGTGACTGCATTCAAAGTTTGACTTTTTCACCTCAGCACCATTTGTACTGTTGTACCAATCTGAAAGCAAACAAACCCACTGACATCAACATGAGTAAGTTTTAAATTCCTTTCACGCACAAAAATGAAGTTTTCGCTAAACCCCAGTGAAGTTATGACAAAAGAGTGGGAACAACTAACGGACTGTTTTCTAAAGGAAATCAGAAAATGCATTTATTGATCTCACTTGAACTATTTTCTTTGAAATGCTGTCTTTTTTTCACCCAATAGTCTTGCCTAATGCATTGAAAACAAGACACTGACTGTGAAATATTTATTTTATTTCCACTAGTTTGTTGCTCATCCTAACTGCCAGCAGCAGTTGCTTACAATTTGGTACGAAAATCTCTCAGGCTTACGTCAGCGGTCGATAGCTGTGAAGTGTTTGGCTGTGTTTGGGGTCACCATAGGCCTTCCATTCCTTGCAATTGGATACTGGTTTGCTCCATGCAGCAAGGTACAGATTCTTCATTCAAGTCTTTAAGAGCTGTTACATTGATTTATACAATTGATACCGACGTGGATTGTTAAGTAGAGCTTCTTTCGTTTTGAAATTTGTGCCTATTACCAAAGAAATTTTATACCCAAAACATGGATATTCACCAATTAAATTCAGTGTGAAATGGGCCTATTTCCTGGCTTTCACTTAAATGGAGGTAATGGGCTGCTAAATTAGGAGTTTTACCACCTGGATCCAATGTCCCTGCCTGGCTATGATTAAACACACTCCCCAAAACCCATTCCATACGAGGCCTCAAACATCCTCTCCAATCCCACCACCCGCTTTCTAAAGATCTCTGATATCCCTCCCCCATTCCCCTCCACAAAATCTCCAACCTCCCTCAAGGCCTCTGACCTTCCTCACAGACTTCAGATCCCACCCATTCCCCCACAAGGTTTCCAGCTAACCATTCATTACTCCCCACATCCCAGACGTGGATGTTGTTCAAATAATTCTCATAGCTGTTTGATGAACGTGGTTGCATTTCAATTAATGAAGAGAACGTGTTAAAATGTCAATTTAAGGGGCATATTTGCAACCTACAGGCTTAAGAACAAAGATCTCTGAATAAACACCGTTTGAAGGGTAGCAACCATAATGATAATGGGGGTGTATATTAGACTAGTAATTCAAATGTCACTTGTGAATCTACACTCCGGCATCAGAAAACTGACCAAGAAAATTGCTGGATTCTTGTAAGAATCCAATTGGCATTGCTGCCTTTCCAATCTGATATAACCAACATATAACTCCAGTCCATCACCTAACTGTCTCTTTTAAGGAAGTCAGTCAATTAAAACAGGAGTAACTTGGGCAGTCATTAAATGGTACCTTGCCAACGTTGTCCACTTTCAGAGGATAAATTATATACTGATTCTGATCAAATTGGATCAGGGGTTATGGGCAAAAGGCAGGAGAATGGGAATGAGAAAAAAAATCAGCCATGATTGAATGGTGGAACAGACTCAATGGTCTAATTCTGCTCCTCTGTCTAATGGTCTAAACACCAGTTTACATATTGTACTGACATGACTTGTGGCTTCTGTCAACATGGAGTATTCCTGCTCAAAATACAAGTAAAACGCAAGAAAAAAAAGTAAAAAGAAGCAGCTCAGTAAGATGTAAGAAGCATGAGTTAATCTGAGTTGAAAAGCAGCCTCCTCTCATTTATAGATATATTGAATAAACTGCCAATGGAGCAGAACAGTTACAAAACTCTGATCATTTGAAAGGTAGTTGTAAATTCCTGGAAAGGGTGAAAAACAGATCCTCATTGTTCGTGATATTGTTTGATGTAGAAAGTTTGTCTAGAACCCAAAAACAGACAAACAAACTGGTGGACCCAGACATGAGTTCTGATACAATTTTGAATTGATTGGTTTTACTGTTAAAATAAATCAAAACTGTTGAATTTCTTTTTACAACATCCAGCTAATACTTGATAGATTTTCTCTACGCTATGACATTTTTGGTAATTTTATCTTTTTCATTTATTTCCCATTTTTTCTCTTAAGTAATAAATTAGTTGTCTTTTTATTTTATCTAAGCTCTTTAACTCAAGGTAAAAAGCAAGGGAAGACCTTCCAATTGCTGGTAATCTGTATCAGGGCTGAAGGCCAGACAACTGATAGCCGAAGGTTTGGTAGGGACATAAAAACTTGGAGCAGGAGTAGACCATCTGGCCCCTCAAACCTGCTCTGCCATTCTATAAGATCATAGAAACCATAGAACATTACAGTGCAGAAACAGGCCTTTTGACCCTTCTTGGCTGTGCTGAACCATTTTTCTGCCTAGTCCCACTGAGCTGCACCTGGACATATTCCTCCACATGCCTCTCATCCAGGTACCTGTCCAAGTTTTTCTTAAATGTTAAAATTGAGCCACCTTTACCACTTCAGCTGGCAGCTCATTCCACACTCTAACCACTCTCTGTGTGAAGAAGCCCCCCTCCCCAATATTGCCTTTAAACTTTTCCCCCTTCACCCTTAACCCACATCCTCTAGTTTTTTTTTTCTCCCCTAGCCTCAGTGGAAAAAGCCTGCTTGCTTTCACTCTATCTATATCCATTATAATTTTATACACCTCTATCAAATCTCCCCTCATCCTTCTATGCTCCAGGGAATAAAGTCCTAACCTATTCAACCTTTCTCTGTAACTCAATTTCTCAAGTCCCAGCACCAACCTTGTAAACCTTCTCTGCACTCTTTCAACCTTACTAATATCCTTCCCGTAATTAGATGACCAAAACTGCACACAATACTCTAAATTCGGCCTCACCAATGTCTTGTACAACCTCACCATAACATTCCAACTCTTACATTCAATACTTTGATTTATAAAGGCCAATGTTCCAAAGGCACTGTTTACGACCTTATCTAACTGTGACGCCACTTTTAGGGAATTTTGTATCTGTATTCTCAGATCCCTCTGTTCTACTGCACCCTTCAGTGTCCTATCATTTACCTTGTATGTTCTACCTTGGTGTGTCCCTCCAAAGTGCAATACCTCACACTTGTCTGCATTAAATTCCATCTGCCATTTTTCAGCCCATTTTTCTAGCTTGTCTCAGTCTCTCTGCAACTTTGAAGACCTTCCTCAATGTCCACTATACCTCCAATCTTGGTATCATCAGCAAATTTGCTGATCCAATTTACCACATTATCATCAAGATCATTGATATAGATGACAAATAACAATGAACTCAGCACTGATCACTGTGTCACATTACTAGTCACAGGCCTCCACTCAGAGAAGCAATCCTCCACTAGCACTCTCTGGCTTCTTCCATTGAGCCAATGTCTAATTCAATTTACTACCTCTCCATGCATACCTAGTGATTGAACCTTCCTAACTAACCTCCCATGTGGGACCTTGTCAAAGACCTTACAGAAGTCCATGTAGACAACATCCACTGCCTTCCCTTCATCCATATTCTAGGTCTTCGAAAAACTCCAATAGATAGGTCAAACATGGCTACCACGAACAAAACCATATTGTCTTTTCTTAATAAGTCCCTATGCATCCAAGTATTTGTAGATCCTGTCTCTTAATACTCCTTCCAATAATTTACTTACTATTGGTGTCAAACTTACCAGCCTATAATTTCCTGGATTATTTTTGAGCCTTTTTTAAGCAATGGAACAACATGAGCTATCCTCCAATCATCTGGCACTTCACCCGTGGACAGTAACATTTTAAATATATCTGTCAGGGCTCCTGTAAATTCAACGCTGGTCCCCTTCAAGATCCGAGGCAATACCCTGTCCGGTCCTGGGGATTTCCCTTCTCTGATTTGCCTCAAGACAGCAAGCACCTCCTCCCCTGTATATAGGTTTCATGACCCTCCTGTTTGTTTGCCTCATTACCATTGATCCTATGCCATTTTCCTTAGTAAATACAGGTGCAAAAAACTCATTTAATATCTCCCCCATTTCTTTTGGTTCCATATAAATCTGACAACTCTGATCTTCAATAGGACCAATTTTAACCCTTGCTATCCTTTTGCTCTTAATATACCTGTAGAAGTCCTTAGGATTATCCTTTATCTTGACTGCCAAAGCAACTCCATGTCTTCTTTCAGGCCTCCTGATTTCCTTCTTAAGCAGTTTCTTGCACTTTTTATATTCCTCAAGCATCTTATTTGTTCCCTAATGCCTATACATGTCATACATTTCTGTCTTCTTTATCAGAGTTGCAATATCCCTCGAGAACCAAGGTTCCTTATTATTCAGCCTGCCTTTAATCCTGACAAGAACATACAAACTCTGCACTCTCAAAATTTCTCCTTTGAAGTCCTCCCACTTACCAATCACATCCTTGCCAGAGAACAGCCTGTCCCAATCCATGCTTTTTAGATCCTTTCTCATTTCTTCAAATTTGGCCTTTTTCCAGTCTAGAACCTCAAACCAAGGACCAGATCTATCTTTATCCATGATCAAGTTGAAACTGACAGCATTATGATCACTGGAAACAAAGTGTTCCCCTGCACAAACTTCCGTCACTTGTCCTAATTGTCATGGCTGATCTTTTCATGGACTCAGCTCCACTTACCTGCCCACTCACTATAACTCTTAGTTCCTTTACTGTTCAAAAAAATCTATCTTTGCCTTAAAAACATTCAATGAGGTAGCCTCAAGTGCTTCACTGGACAGGGAATTCCACAGATTCACAAACCTTTGGATGAAGAAGTTCCTCCTCAACTCAATCCTAAATCTGCACTCCCTTATTTTGAGGCCATGGCCCCTAGTTCTAGTTTCACCTGCCAATAGAAACAACTTCCCTGCTTCTATCTTATCTATTCCCTTCATAATTTTATATGTTTCCATAAGATCTCCCCTCATTCTTCTGAATTCCAATGTGTACAGTCCCAGTCTACTCAGTTCTCCTCATAAACCAATTCTCTCAACTGCGGAATCAAACTAGTGAATGGGCTCTGCATGTCCTCTAATGCCAGTATATCCCTTCTCAAGTAAGGAGACCAAAATGTAAACAGTACTCCAGGTGTGGCCTCACCAGCATCCTGTATAGCTGCAACATAACTTGCCTGTTTTAAACTTCATCCCTCTAGCAATGAAGGACAAAATTCCATTTGCCTTCTTAATTACCCACTGCACCTGCAAACCAACTTTTTGTGATTCATGCACAAGGACACTCAGATCCCTCTGCAGAACACCATTTAAATAATAGTCCATTTTGCTGTTGTTCCTACCAAAATGGATGACCTCATATTTACCAACATTGTACTCTTTCTGCCAGACCCTTGCTCACTCACTTAGACTATCTATATTCATTTGCAGACTTTCAGTGTCCTCTGCATACTTTGCCAGTCATCTTAGTGTTACCTGTGAATTTTGACACACTGCACTTGGTCCCCAACTGCAAATCATCTATGTAAATCTAAGCAATTGCTGTCCCAACACTGATGCCTGAGGCACACCATTAGTCACCGAACGCCAATCAGAAAAACACCCATTTACCCCTACTCTTTGCTTTCTGTTAATTAACCAATCCTCAATCTATGCTAATACATTACTTGTAACACTGTGCACCTTTATATTTTGCAGTAGCCTTTAATGCGGCACCTTGTCAAATGCTTTCTGGAAATCCAGATACACCACATCCACAGGTTCTCCATTGTTCATCACACATGTAATGTTCTCAAAAAATACCATGACATTAGTCAAACATGCCGTGCCCTTGTGTATCAGTGCTCCACTAGATTGTACAAAAAGGCAAGTCCTTCCCTCTACTCAAAAATAACTCAGCGCCTGATATCAGGAAGCATGTGTTGCTTTCCCATTGCATTTTTTCCCTATTTCAGATTTAGAGTAAAACTAATTTCCATTGTAACACAAAGGAAATCCATCTTGCTGTTTCTTTAACATGCCTAATTTCTTTAAGTGTAAATCATAACTAGTATAGTTCAAATGTCAGCTAGCTAGGGAACTGGAGTGGCTCAGTGGATAGTTATCCTGCCTGCTTTCAAGTCTAAGATGATGTAGAGATGCCAGCGTTGGACTGGGATAAGCTCAGTAAGAGGTCTGACAACACTAATTTTAAATCCAACCAATTTATTTGATAGTAAACTTGCTAGCTTTCGGCATTTGTGCCTTCGTCAGGCGAATGAAGTGTTCTGGTCTCCAAAAGCACACATATCAGCATAGACAGTTTACAGATTGCTGATTAGAATGCGAATCCTTACACCTAACCTGCTATTCAAGTCTTAAAGTGGCTAGCAATGTGGGTGGAAGGAACACTGAGCACAGGTTAGAGGGATGTGTATTGTCTCCAGACAGCACAGTAAGTGAGGTTTTTTGCGAACCCAGGCAAGTCATGGGGGTTACAAATAGTGTGACATGAAGCCAAGATCCCTGTTAAGACCGTCCTCATGTGTGCGGAACTTGGCTATCAGTCTCTGCTCAGCGGCTCTGCACTGTCGTGTGTCATGAAGGCCCCCTTGAAAAATGTTTACCCGAAGGTCGGAGGCCAAATGCCCGTGACCGCTGAAATGTTCGCCCACAGGAGGGGAATTGTTTTGCCTGGTGATTGTTGAGCGATGTTCATTCATCCGCTGTCGTAGTGTCTGCATGGTCTCCCCAATATACCATGCTTCGGGACATCCTTTCTTGCAACGTATTAGGAAGACAATGTTGGCCGAGTTGCAAGAGTATGTACCGTGTACCTGGTGAATGGTATTCTCATGCTTGATGATGTCATCCATGTCGATGATCCGGCATGTCTTGCAGAGGTTGCTGTGGCAGGGTTGTGTGGTATTGTGGTCACTGTTCTCCTGAAGGTTGGGTAGTTTGCTGCGAACAATGATCTGTTTGAGGTTGTGCGGTTGTCTGAAAGCAAGAAGTGGGGGGGTGGGGATGGCCCTAGTGAGATGTTCATCATCATCAATGATATGTTGAAGACTCCGGAAAAGATGTCGTAACTTCTCCGCTCCAGGGAAGTACTGGACAACAAAGGGTACTCTGTCCATCGTGTCCTGTGTTCGTCTTTTGGGGAGGTCAGTGCTCAGTGTTCCTTCCACTCACATTGTTAGCCACTTTAAGACTTGAATATCAGGTTAGGTGTAAGGATTTGCATTCTAATCAGCAATCTGTCAACTGTCTGTGCTGATATGTGTGCTTTTGGAGACCAGAACACTTCATTCGCCTGATGAAGGCACAAACACCGAAAACTAGCAAGTTTTCTATCAAATAAATCGGTTGGATTTGAAATTGGTGTTGTCAGACCTCTTACTGAGTTCAAGTCTAAGGCCAGGACTTGTTGACCCTGAAAGAACCCAGTCACTGGAGCAGGCAAACTAGTATGCGTTGGTGCCAATCCCCAGCCCGAATAAATGGGGGAATGGTTTTGGGCAGGAAGGACATCTGACTGTAAAGCCACATGTCAAATCCATTAAAAGAAATGATTGATTAAAAAGATGATCAAGTAACATTGTGGCCTGGCAGGAGTGAATCTATGACTATACAGGTGGTTCACATAGACTAGGGTAGATTCGATGATCAGAGTAGCCATTGAGGTTCAACCAAGGTGTCGCCTGAAGCAATTTTTCAAAACCATCTTGGCCTTTTGGTTAAGGTCAAGTGTTAGTCCAAGCCCAGGATCGGGTGCAATGCCTCATCTTAGAACATAGAACATTACAGCACAGAACAGGCCCTTCGGCCTTCGATGTTGCGCCGACCAATATAAAAAGCAATGCCCCTCCAAACTAAACCATTCCCTTCTCTTCCATATACTTATCAACTAACCTCTTAAACGCCACCAAACTTGGCGCATCTACAACTGCTGCAGGCAGGGCATTCCACTCCCGAACCACCCTTTGGGTAAAGAACCTGCCTCTGATATCCGTCCTATAACTATCACCCCTTAATTTAAAGCTGTGTCCCCTCGTGCTAGCTTTCTCCATCCTAGGAAAAAGGCTATCACTGTCCACCCTATCTAAACCTCTAATCATCTTATATGTTTCGATCAGGTCCCCTCTTAGCCTCCTCCTTTCTAACGAAAACAACCTCAAATCCCTCAGCCTCTCCTCATAAGACCTGCCCTCCATACCAGGCAACATCCTGGTAAACCTCCTCTGTACCCTCTCCAATGCCTCCACATCTTTCTTATAATGTGGGGACCAGAACTGCACACAATACTCCAAGTGCGGCCGCACTAGAGTTTTGTACAGTTGCAACATGACGTTGCGGCTCCGAAATTCAATCCCTCTACCAATAAAAGCCAAGACTCCATATGCCTTCCTAACAACCTTCTCGACCTGACTGCCTAAGCTGATCTTGTCAGCTTAGATCTTGTTTGTCCCTCTCTTGGAGACCATGAATTGGAAATCAATTTGAATTTGGTTTTATGGATGGAACAAAAATAAAATCAAGCAGCATTGTGGCAATACCATGTCACATGGGAAACACTGAAAGAAGAAGGAAGGATAGTTTGAATGCAAACAGTCTTTGAATTAATTTGTGAATATGATTCCAAAGGATTCAATCCCTTGATGCTTTACATCTTACCTTTCTTGATGTTTCTTTGGTTTCAGCTGGGACAAATTTTAAGGAGTCCATTTATGAAGTTTGTTGCACACGCAGTTTCATTCACCATCTTTCTAGGACTACTGGTGCTAAATGCATCAGACAGATTTGAGGGTGTAAAGACTTTGCCCAATGAAACAGTCACAGATAATCCAAGACAGATCTTCAGAGTGAAAACATCAAAATTTACATGGACCGAATTATTGATAATGAAATGGATACTGGGTAAGGACCTGTACTTATTTATATATGAAAAATACAAATTGCCATGATTAAAATATTTCCCGTCAGCTTTTACATTTAATTTCCCTTGCGTGCACACATTGTTAATATGTATATTCTACAAGTGACAGGTGCATTCATTTATTCAGACATGTATTAGCATTGTAATAAAACTGTGCAAGATATATGGAATCTGAAATGACACAAAATATTAAATAGAAATATAAGAACACTGTATAAGCCAGTAAAGTTGCATTGACCTGTCATGTGATGTTTTATGCCTTCAGGTCTTATGTCATGTTGCCTACGTTTCACAGTCACCCACTCAGGGCAGCCAGTGCAAAATGCAACAAAATTAAGGTCATGCTAAATGTTCTTTGTTGAATTATATAACATGACAAATACCTGAATGCAAGTTTAGAGCTATAATCTGGTTTTGCCATTTAAGTGACGTTCGTAGTAGGTTGCTCAGCCTTTACACTAATGGTTACTCGTATCATTTAAGTGCCTTAATTGAATTAGAGTCAGTGCTGTGAACATGCTGCTTTATAACAGATGGTCAAGGTTAATAGTTTATCTTTCAGTGTATTGCCATCTTCTATTATTCCAGCACCAAGTCGCATTGAGTTAACCTAGAAATTGATCTTTTTAATAACAAGAGAATTGTCTGTCCCTGTCCTGTCCAAATAACCTTTGGTGTTACTATTGAGGTTTTAAACTCCACCAGTAAGAAGTTGAATGGTTTAAATTATGCTTAAAGGTGACCTGATGGTACCAAGTTCATTTCAGGCCTATTGTAATCCAGTGTTATTTTTCTTTTGATGCATAATACTGGAAGGAATGGATAGTTCATATGCATTGTCCATGATGCTAACAAATAATTTTCTTTTCAACATGCTTTGACAATATTTAAACCAGCTATATTATTTCAATTTAAATAGACTGACAGGATTGGAAAGCCAGCACCTGAATTCGTCGTAGGCCCACTCAGTGAATGAGGTTCCCTGCCCATGGCACATAGTTAAAAAGCTATCCCTTCGATGCCGTTGGCCTGTTATCATCATTATGGGTCTTAGATGAATTGTGTGCAATCTGAGTTTATAGCTACAGCTGGAGGCAATGCTGTGTTCAACACTGGATATTACACTAACCACATCCACAAGGCTCAATATAGAAGTATCTCTCAGCATATTCTATTGTCATGTGATCTCATACCACTGATGACATAGACTAGGGACGGAATATCTGACCAGATCTTCTGGTCCCACCAATGGTGCATTCCTGCCACGAGATTCTTAGAGGCGAGCGGTACATTCAAAGGGAAACCAGAAGATCCCACCACCAGTCAATGGCAAGCCACCTTTGCCACTATGAAGCATGCAGCGAGTTGCGTGAAAAGTCCCACCCACTATATTTACATACTTAATATTAACTCTTTAGACTACAATTGAATTAGCCTGGCTCTGCATGTTCACCCAGGTATGTGAAAGAAGTCTCAACACTTTTTTTTCTGTAACTTCCACATCATTCTTTATTTATTCCTTTTTTCACCCTGATGGCACTTAAGTTTTCATGTGCCTTTGTGCTAATGGATGCATCTTCCACTTCATGAAGAAAGTGCTCAGGGCCACATTTGCCATGAGAATGGGGACCAGTTGCTGGCCTGATTTTGAGAAGCAAGTCTCAGGTTGTGTCCTTGAAAATTGTTGGAATCATCCGACTGGAAGTTGGGGAAACCCTGTGGAAGTTTTAAATGGCGACTGGGACCTACTTCCAGGCTTTCTGACCCCATTCCTGCTTCCCAATTCTTGCCAGTGCAAGTTAAGTGTGCAGGCTGGTGCAGGTCAGGAACCTTCCTTCTGTACTCCCAATCTGGCCAAGCCAACACAGTGATAGGCATATCCTAACCCTCTGCAATTTTCATAGAGTCAGCCCAAAGGACACGTGGTTCACAGCACCTTAGAGATGAGACGAAGGAAACTTTTGAAAGGTAAGTTCAAAGGATCTTATTGATGCTGCCCCACATGACAAGAAATCTCCCACAGCCATCCCCTTGCAGCCAACAACCTGCCTCTGTTCATTCAAAGCAAACTATGTATAGAGGATGACAACGAAGACTTCCTGACTGTTCATCTCCTGAGGGTCAACTGCCCTTCTCTGACTTCTCTGACTGACACTCTCTAACCGCCATCCTCCATCCACTGCTCTCCAACCGCCACTTTCCAACTGCCACTCTCCAACTGCCACTTTCCAACCGCCGCCCTTCAACCACCATTCTTCAACAGCAGCTCTCTAATCACTGCAGCGTGGGTTTGGATTCACATTCAATTGCCACCCCACACTCTCGGACCCACGCTTAATCACCATTCCATCCTCTCAAGCTCACACTCAACCTTTGCCCATCACATCTCCTGAATGGGAATTTCACTGTCTGTGTTTGATTGATAGCTTTATGAGAATGAAGGAGGAGAAATAGATTTCAAAATTGTTGAATGTTTTCTCTTCCTCCTGTGCATTTCCAAGACTGACCAGTATTATTATATGATTCACTGATTGAGTACTGAGTGTATACTGGGTGACTGGACATGGAAAGGCCATGGGAGATATGGGGGGGCACGAGGGATATATGAGATGTGAAAGTGCATGAGGATTGGGTGGGTGAGGAGCATAGAGGATATGAAAGTGTAAGGGGGGTGGGTGTTAGCTCATGGATGAGGGATAGAAGGCCTAATGACTATAATTACAATTTGACTGTCATCTCAATGAGTGGAAGAGTGCCTTTTAACTTTTTATCCCAGCCTTTACATTATCAGGACTATTTAATATTTTAGATTTGGTGGAATTTTTGTTCTTATGACAAAAGTGACATCTTTGGAAGCCTGATTGGCATTGTTACTATGTATTAATAGATAGCATAAGTAATCCTACGTCCATGACAAGCTAAAGTCAGTTATTAATACTTCATACTTTATAGCATATTATAATGTATCATGCAAATTGCAGTAATTCATTGCTTAGATTATGCTGACATTACTAAATTCTAACATTGGAATTGAAGTTACCTAACAGCATTCAATAAGATTTATTGTTGCAATATTCTTACCCTTACTTTAAATTATGTCAAACTGCCTTTCTTAAGTTTAGCTTGTTTGATGAATTATAGTTTAAACCATAACTGCAGAGAGAATTTTAACCCACTATACTCTGGGGATGAATGGACAGGATAGTGATGGGGACCCTTAATGTGCAGAGTTCAGTTTTACTATCCTCCTTCATGCTATATTTGCACTGATCACTATTCTATCAATGCAACTTGAGTGCCCACCAGTAACCAATTATGCACATTTTGCAAATTAGCACCCGCTTTTAGTCAATTAGACCTGACCTGGACCTGTGTGGGAATCATAGAATCTCTACAGTGCAGAAGGAGATCATTCAGCCCATCGAATATCCAATGACTCAATGACAAAGCATCTTACCCAAGCCCACCCCCATTCGCTAAATCTCATGCAATTACCCAACTAATCCCTTTAGCCTACACATTCTGGAACATTTAGGGGCAATTTAGCATGCCATATTTTCAGACTGTGGGGAAAAACCAGAGTATCCGGAGGAAACCTACCCAGACATAGGGGTAAATGTGCAAATTCCACACAGACAGTTACCAAGGCTGAAGTCGAACCTGGGTCCATGGAGCTGTGAAGAGGTAGTGCTGACTACTGTGCCACCGTGTTGCCATTGCTTTCCTGCTAAGCTGAAAGGGGCCAGCAGCTGACAAGTGGATGGGGAGGTGCTCCAAGGTAAGTGTAAACCTTTCTTTTGTGGGTGGCAGATGGAGCCAGTGTGATCCTGTGAGCCCTATGAGGTAAGCTGCAACTTCCCAATGTCCAGAACTCCTCTGTTTGATCTCACAAGATCCCATTGAACACCTCCCTCCCCACCATCTTTCTGATAAAATACCTATTTCTTGGTACTTCATCTTCCATTCTTGCACAGTTTTTCCACTAATATAGGCCAAAATTTTCCAGCCATTCACACTCTGCCATTGCTGCAGCGAGAACGGAGAACTTGGCGCTCAGCCGAATCTCCGTTCACTGCAGCGGGACCGGAAAATCTTACCAGCATGAATAGCTATAAGATTCCATCCACAGCATCCCCTCAGTGCAGCAGCAGAGTTATTTGATGAATTAGCAAATGTTAGCACTTTTAGCTTGAAACAAGCTTCGTCCTTCATTTATTTTGTTGGACTCATTTCTCTCTGTCGTTTGGCACATGGATTCTACTCCGTGTGAGTGTGTTTAAACACCCAGGCATCTTTCCAACACAACCCATAGAACCTGCTTGATCTTTGTGCCCAGTTATAATAGTCCCGTAATTAACACATGCATAATATGGGGTGAAAAATTGAGGCTGACTACCAGTGAGAGTATAGTTTGTAATGACTGAAATGGGGGAACCGACTTACCTGCTGAGTAAATGCAAAGTAAGAAGTCTCACAACACCAGGTTTAAGTCCAACCAATTTAGTTGATAGTAAACTCACAAGTTTGGTTGGACTTCTTACTGTGTTTATCCCAGTCCAACACTGGCATCTCCACATCATAAATGCAAAGTGGTCAGAAATATTGAGTCATGTTATGGACTTGTCATGGCCTTGTATGTTGCAATTTGTAACACTTAGCTTTTGTCAGAGTCTCTCCTAATAAAAAGAAATTTCTTGCTCGCAGGTATGATATGGACAGAATGCAAAGAAATATGGGCAGAAGGGCCCAAAGAATATGTCATGCATCTGTGGAATATTCTAGATTTCGGGATGTTGTCAATCTTTGTTGCCTCATTCACTGCAAGGTTTATGGCTTTTTTAAAGGCTTCTGAAGCGCAACAGTATGTAGATACGTATGTAAAGGCCAGCGATCTCTCCAAGGCATCCCTGCCTCCAGAGGTTGCATACTTCACTTATGGTGAGTTGAGCTTCTGGTTTCTTTTACTTGCTGCAGTCCGTTGGCAGAAAGTATTAAATGTTCCACTTCAAGTTCTTAGATTTGTCTGAAAACTCACAATTATATAAAATAAATTATTCCTATGATTCAACTATAATTCATTTCCACATGAAACAGCCGAGTATCACTTATCTCCCACTCCAGTGATCCACAGACCATACAAGCTTATAGAGTGCCACCTTGTGGTGTAAACCATCCTTGTGCTGACACATGAAACCAAAACTCAGCTCCATCAACATTAAAGAGTCCATTACACTGTTCAAAGAAGAACAGGAATTTCTTCTGGTGGCCTGACCAACATTCTCTGTGAACCATTACCATCCCAAACACAGTGTCTAACCGTCCCACAAGAGCAACGGTAGAGCGGATGTGAGAAATCTGAAGAGAAACCAGACCGTCTTGCAAATAATCAGGTCTGGCAGCACCTGTGAAGACTAGAAAAAGAGCTAGCATTTCTCATTTTGTAACAAGAGATGGGAGAGAGTCATTGACCTTAAATGCTAACTCTGTCTGGTTGGTTGTTCATTTGCTAGACTTTAGTGTGTACAAACTGGCTGCTGCATTTATCTACTTACTAACAGCAGCAGGTTGAGAATAAACATTACATATACTTGGTGAGCCTTGCAGAAATAGCAATGGATGGAATAGAACAAGACATAGGAGTGTCTTATCAAGCTTGATGCTTTTTCAACAAATGCAAGGTAGCAATCAACCATGTCAGTAGAATGCTTAACCTGGAATGTGCCAGGGAAAAACTAAATCATACTATACTGCCTAATGGTCAGAATACAGTTTGAATGCTATGTCTCATTCTGCTCAACAAGTAGGACAGCACAGTGGCACTGTGGTTAGCACTGCTGCCTCTTGGCGCCAGGGATCCAAGTTTTATTCCAGCCTTGGATGACTGTGTGAAGTCCCCATATCTGTGTTGGTTTCCTCCAGGTGCTCCGGTTTCCTCCCACTGTCCAAAGGTGTGAGGGATAGTTGGATTGGCCACACTAAATTGTCCCTTAGTTTCTTGAGATGTTTGGTTAGGGGGATCTGCTAATTAAATACATGGGGCTACAAGGATAGAGCCTGGATGGGATGTTCAGTTGGAAAGTCAGTGCAGACTTGATGGGTTCAATGGCCTCCTTTTGCACTGTAATGATTCTATGATTCTAAGAAACAAGAGGGACATTCAGGCGCTGGAGGCTATATGCACAGCAAAGTCATGAAGCTGATCCTAAATGTCAGGGTCTGAATTATGAAAAAATATTTACAAGATGTCAGCTCTTCAAACGGGAAGACAGCATCCAGGAGGTGATTTTGGACCCCTACTTCATTCGTGCAGTACTATTTTTAAGTTCAAAGACTCAAATTGGGCAGCGGTGTTTTCAGTGCCAAGTTTGTGATGCTGAGTACCTCCAGGAGATGAGAGCCACCTGCCTGACACCACCAGCAAAAACAAGCAGCAAGAATGCTACCATACTGGGGACTAATCTGCCACAGCATTAGTCATCACAACAGTTCATCAGAAGATGAGGAACTGGACGTAGAGGAAAGTGGCTAGGCAAACATAGAAAAGGTGTAGCCTTAGACCCTGCCACTAATTGGCCCATCAAAATTTAATCTCACATAAAGTCAAATCAACTTTCCCACATCCCCACTATGAACTCGACAGCAAGGCACTAACATGCACCAAACTGCTCAAATTCATTGAACTAAGGATTAAAAATCACATTCTGCACCATTTACTAAGCTCCTTAAGCAGTTGATGAGCCATTATTTGGTAGCAAGCAGGTTTCCAATTCCCATTCTCCCTTTGAAAATTCCAAGCCATCTCTGAGGTGTCAGGATTTTCAACCTCATGAACCATGATTTTGAAATTGCATCTGCATCAGGTCCAAATCTCTGCTCATTTAAAAATGCACTTTTCTCATCAGTTTAAAGAATAGTATCTGGTACAGAATTGGTATACAAAGAATGTTACTTTCAATCAAATTGTGGGAATAGGACACATTCAAACTATTAAAAGGTAACCTTAGTGTTACACTCCAGAAAACCAGCTGGCGAAGGATGGAACGAGATCCAATATTCACACCCTTTTATAAATATTTATTTATCAAGTTACACATGATAAGCATGTACCTCCAACCAACCACAGTTCAGTTTGTGTATCATTCAATCACGTTATGGCCCATTTTAATACAAGGTTATTCACGGGCCCATTATGACTACTCTAAGTGAAATTTCATGAAATCTTTTATTCTTTCCAGTATTCTATCAAATGTATTCAAATAATGGAAAACAGCAGAACACATAACAGCTAAAAAAAAAGACTATCCTCAAGTCAGTGAATTTGATTTTTCAGCACATAGGATATACTTCATGAACCAAGCAAATCTCTTTCATGGTTAAATATCAAGATGCTAATAATAGTTCTATATATATATATATGTATATATATATACAAAATATATATATACATATACTGAAAAGAAATGGATTCAGAAACAGCTTTTACCATGGTGCTGATATTTTCCACATTAATAATGAAAGTGGAAGACACTTTGGTCAGTAGCATAATTTTGTCTAACCTGTACATCTGTTTCTTTGTCAGCTCTGGAGTTTATTTCTCAGGAGATATGTATTTTCTCCCTCACTTTCTCCCAGCTAGGAACAAGTGGCTTCCATCTGATCCACAAATCATTTCAGAAGGACTTTATGCAATCGCTGTTGTGTTAAGTTTCTCCCGAATTGCTTACATTCTACCAGCAAATGAAAGCTTTGGTCCTCTGCAGATCTCCCTTGGAAGGACGGTGAAAGACATCTTCAAGTTCATGGTCATATTCATTATGGTATTTGTTGCGTTCATGATTGGAATGTTCAATCTTTATTCCTACTATCTGGGAGCAAAGTATAATCCAGCCTTCACAACGTAAGTAAACACAGAGATCCCACTTCTATAATATCAATATTCATATTTTATGCAGTAGGAATTGATTTGATTGCATAACATGATAAACACTTGCGTAAGCATTTTTAGCTATTTTCAATGCAAATCTGTCCCACTAAAAATGTGGCAATTATTTCTATAATGGAAATTAAATTCTAGTTTCTCTAATTCAAACATTTTGTTTATTTGTCAATGGAATTCATTAAATCACATATTATTGTAAGAATTATTGTTGTGGACATCAGCAAGTGTAAAGAAAAAAATCTCTAGATATAGCCAAAGTTTCTAACTGCTGACTGCTCCCAGTTTTGTAAACTAGGGAAAATTATGTCCCTCTTCCCCAAATCTAAAAATAATTACTACCTTAAAAACAAAATGTTACAAGTCTCTTGCCGGATATATTATTTTACTGTTAAGAAAACTCAGTGACTACAACATTGATCAGGAGTAGAAAAATATGGAACAAGAAAAAGCAATTGAGTACATAAACACATTTTTATTATTGACTATGAACACCTCATTCTGAAAAAGCATTCCACAAGGATTCCCCATGTTCCACAAGCTAAATTGAGGAACAATCTGGAATACTGATCTAACTATGCATCATCATCATGTATCATTCATCTTCTTGCCTTCTTTATTAGGTCTTTTCCATAATTGCAGTAGCTGAGGGGCCATCAGGATCAACACAAGACTTAAACATTTCCATCTGCAACCAATTTTTTAACCCTCGTTCACATTCAATAACCAGATATCCATTTAGCTTTTTTTGCCATGAGCCTATTCCATTTCATCATTATTTCTGTTAAAAATATCTTTCAATTTGAAATTATTTTTGAGATCTCTCAATTTTATACATTCAGATTCCCTAATTTTGCGCTCACCGTCAATGTTACATCATCTACTTTTAGCTACATTGTCATTTCTATCAACATTTACAAAATTTTAATTATCATCCTTAATCTTTATTTTTTCATTGAAAATAAATAAGCTTATGTGCAACTTTCTTCAATATATAGGGCCCTATTTTACCATCTTGACTCTCAGTGCTGGGCAGATTGAAACTGGGAATGTTACAGATCCGATTTTTAGACCAGTTCTCAAGCGCCTCCATACACGCTCTGCCTGAAAAAATATTAGCAATTCCAAATCGTGCTGTACAAGCCTGTGGGCGGGGCCTAATGTGCCCAAAACCATGCAGTTCTGATTAGCACCTTGAATCGAGCAAGAGCAGAAAAAAAAACGATACGATAGCATGTGGCTCCCCTGCCATATTGGTCCCAGGTCAGATAATGCCTCCCCTGGCCCCCACTGACATTGTCCACCCCCACAACGTTACTGAACCTCTTATCCACCACACCCTCTGTCACCAGAACAATCACGGGCCCCTCTCTCCCTTACTCACCATTGATCTCAGGCAAAGTGAGCACCCCAGTCAGACTTTTGTGGGGCATGTCTGTTTCGCATTGATTCCAAATGAGCAAACGCGGTGGTAAAAGGGGAATGGCCGATAAGGTTGGGCATGAAGCATATTAAGTCAATTTAAATGCATGCAAATGCAATTAAATGGTCGACATGCCTGTTTCGGGCATGCTCCCAATCATGGCCATTTTTGGTCTTTGGTAAAGAGGGAATCGGTTTACCAAGTCTACTCGACTCACATCTGACTTTACCAAGTTTTTGCGCCGAAAACAGGTGCAACTTGATGGTAAAATCAGGCCGGTAGCCAGATCCTGAAATCACATTTTCATTCTTCTTTGCAATATTTCCTATTGATCACTGCATTTCATAATATTCCAAATGCAGGTTCACCAATGTTCTCTACAAAATCAGATTATTAACAATTAAGCCTTGAAGAATTACTCAGCTGCCTTATAAAATATCACATTATTGAAATTAGGGAGATGAAATACAAACAAAGCTTCCAGTCTTTCTGAGCTTTAGAACAGCTGAACCATATCAGTCTGACATCAATGATATTATTTTGCAACTTTTTGTTATATTGAACTAAATTAGACTGTGCAAAAATTGCACTAGGTTCTGCGCTCAGCCAAAGATTGAATTGAATTACATGCTATGTGTCTTCTGATTCTAAGAACAGAATGTGCTATGGTGTATATCATTTGATGAATAACAACTTTTAAGAAATATACAGTGTGCAATCACCACAGTTCCTACTTGATATTTCTTAAAATTTCACTCTTACGAGCACCAGTACTGTATTAATTTTAACAGTGCAAATTCAAATTGTTCACCTCTTTATTTGCTACAAGTTAGAATTCTTCCCTGACTAAGAAACTTAATAACTATTTAAAGATGATTAAATGCAGATAGTTGGAAGCAGAGAAGTTGCAAGGTTGGGAGTGGAGGGGTGTGGGGTTTGGTGGAAGAATAAGTTTAAAAAGCAACCTAGAGATTTGAAACAAACACAACAATTAAAAAATAATTAGGATGTTTAATTCCTAATTAATTAATGCTGAAATTCTGCATATGTCACAAGGAATAATGTTTAGATTGGAATACTTCGGACTGTTAACATCAGAATGGATAATAGATACATTGGGACTGAAAATCCACAACCTTTCCATAACTACAGTAAGAGTGCAACTGAAGTCCCACAAATTAGTGGAACTTCAATTTTCAGGATCTCAGCTTTTTGTCTGTTCTCTGAATGACCTTCAGGTTTACAGTGGCACAGTGGTTAGCACTGCTGCCTCACAGTGCCAGGGATCCTGGTTTGATTCCCCACTTGGGATACTGTCAGTGGGGAGTCTGCACATTCTCCCCATGTTTGCATGAGTTTCCTCCAGTTTCCTCTCACCGTCTGAAAGATGTGCTAGTTAGATGCATTGGCTGTGCTAAGTTCTCCCTCAGTGTTCCTGAACAGGTGTCAGAGTGAGACGACTCGAGGATTTTCACAGTAACTTAATAAGCTTTATAATAAAAAAAATGTTCAAGGCTTCTCTCCACTCCAAATACGTGGGAGAGCATGGGGAACTTAGCTTTAACTTTCATGTTTCCCCCCAAGCATGATGTTGAATAGTTGGCCAGTAGGCTGAGTGAAAGTAACCATTCTGCCTGCCAAATCATTTACATGGGGTCCATCCAAGAATCCAGGTCCATTCACTCCTTGAGACTTTTGGCCGCCTTCAGAAGATTGATTGATAAGATGTACTTTTAGTTTATGTGGGCATCAACTCAAGGTATTAAGGGTGAAAGAATATCCCAACCCCTGTGTCTTTTGTAGAGTCAGCGCTTGAAGCCTTAGGTAGCCATATCCTGTTTTGGAATACTGCACAGATTTTCACACATTGCCAGTAGATTAAAATAATAAAGACAATACTTTATTGTTTAATGATTCACTCACAAAATATCACAGATGGGCTTTCTGTTCTAACTGTGCAATCGAGTTCTTGTGTTAGAAAGCTGTAATATAACAATCATGCTTTCAAGACAGAAGATATATTGTCCTGAAAGCTATGCAGTCTTTGAAATGATTTAAATTAATATTGAATCATCTGTTCAGTGTTCTCTTCCATTCTTTTAGTGTTGAAGAGAGTTTCAAAACCTTATTCTGGTCGATATTTGGCTTGTCAGAAGTGATATCTGTTGTTCTCAAATACGATCACAAGTTCATTGAGAATATTGGATACATTTTGTATGGAGTGTACAATGTTACGATGGTGGTGGTGCTGCTTAACATGCTAATAGCCATGATCAACAGTTCATATCAAGAAATCGAGGTATGGTTTTTAAAGCCTTTTCTTTAGAAAATAAAGTTCTGGAATGTTTAGAAACATAATTCAAATGTCAGTATTTATGTGCTTAAATTCAGTAAGAAATGTACAGTACAACAAATGGATTGCTCCCAATCATATAATGTGTAATTAAAACAAATAGCTGTTTTGAGTATTGCTGAAAAAAAGACATGTTAGTGAAGTTTTTGGTCTTGCACTCATCAGGACAATTTGCAAGATTACCAGATGTAAAGAGAGCAACAATTTATACTTCAATGAAAAGGAAGTATTGATTGACTGGCTGTCCCTCTTCCTTGCCAGGAGTTCATGGAAATGGAGTACCGAGTGCCTGCAGCTACTATAGAGGCCTTCCTTGTGGGCACCACATGGACTGGATGTTTTCTGAAGTCCTTCAATCACATTTTGTTACGTTGTTTTAAATTGCCTTTGAAATTCTGTTTACTTTGATGCAGTATCCCTTTAAGGAGCTATATTTTAACATAACTCTCAATTTGTTCTCGCTTTATTGATTTGTTGAAAATGGAATTAGAAAAGAAGGGTGCTTGATGGCTGGTGCAGACATGGTGGGTTGAAGAACCTCTTTTTGTACTGTAAAACTCTATGAACCCTTGTAGAGGTGTGGCCAAATTCTTAGACACCATGACCTGAATTTTAGACTTGTCAGGCCAAAGCAATGGACAGGGTTGGAAATGGATGTGAAATCCATTCCTGCCCACAATCAGTGATTATTCGGTACATGACTAATTAATGTGTCCCAAGAGAGGCTTAGCATTGCTTGTGGCATGGGTGCAGGAAGAGGACAGGTGCTGGAATCAGTGTAACCATGGATGGGGAGTTTAAAAGGAGCTTGCTGAAGGCTGCTAAGTGCTGAGGATCAGTGTCAGAGAGGAATTGAAATTTTCAAAAGTGCAGACAGCAGTGTTGATATCCTGCACAAAAAAGCGTGGTAATGTTTTCCAGACCTGGAGCCCATGCCAGGCAGGATGGAAATGGCCAGAAATCCCCGTTTTTCCAGATGAATGCCGATGGATTCTCCTGGAGATTGAGAGTATATGCCCAATAGCAAGAAGAGGCCTCCATATTTAACTACCAAGGCATGGACACAGTCATGATGTTTTCCAAAGGATCTGGATGAAGTGCAGAAGGAGATTCAGTGACCTCCTGTACTCTGCCAGTGCGTACATTGAGCCCCCATGGAACTATGGAGAGAGGTTTGTGTGTGACGGCACTTGTTGGGGCTCCAGGGTGTGAAGCACCGAGTTTAATTTGACAGATCTCCCTGTGCTCTTAAAGGCTGCATTTGATTGGCCAGGACAGCTGATAGATCTGCAAAGGTGAAGTGCCACAATGCGCTGACCACTTAAACCCACATCTTCTGGGGATGGGGGAGGATGGAAGATTCTGGCAGAAAGAGAAATTACAGCAAAGGAGCCACAATGCACAGCAATCAAAACAAAAAGGTGGTAGTATCCCTACTCTGTTGACCCCAAGTCAGACAGAGGTGTAGGTCTTTGTGAACATGGAGCTGGATCCAGTCGTTTGAGGTTCCAGACACTGATAAAAGTCCAGTGGGGACAAAGAAGAGATTGAGAGATGGTATGCAAGATGTAAGACAGCTCTCATAAGACAGACAAGTGAATTCTACTAATCTGCTTTGCTCATCCCTTCAGAAGTCTTTCTCAGTTAGATGTCCATTCGGAGAAGCTGCAAGAGTGCATGCTGTCCCGAGTTGTTACTGCTGCTCGAGACTTACGTATGTTTTCCATCCCGCAGATGAAATATCCTCCAGACTGCAAAAGGACCCCAAAGACTCTTCCTAGACATCAGAGGAAAATCTGCAGCCAGATGCACTCACATTACGTCCTCTCTCTGCACTGTGCACCAACAGAGATACAGATGGTCATGACCATTTTAGATCAGATGGTAGTGCACACTTGGGAAGGCACACTCTCACTTGAGGAGAATTTGTAAAGGCGCCAGCAGTCGGAGGATTTCTGGAGACCATGATTAGGCAGATGATGAGCCTCTGCAGTCATCTTTAGGCAGAAAATACTGGATGTCCAACAGAATGCACATGCAAATCTGGCAGAGATTGCCGAGGGTTTGCGATTCTTGGTCTCTGTACTGGAGGAGTCCATGCAGAGTGTAAACACCGCGTTAACCCAGATCTCTGATTGCATAGCCTTCTCCACCAAGGGTGGTGACTCTTATGGAGAGGCAACTCCAAGATGCTGTTCAGAGTTTTCTGGGGTTGCATTCAGATTTGCAAGCCCACACAATCAGTGACCTCAGCTGAGATGAGAGATGGAAAAAGTGACTCTGCAGGCATCCAGTCCATCTCTGGTAAACAAAGTTGGTGGATAACCTGCAGCTCCATGCATTTTGATGATCCTCTCAGGCCTCTGCTATAATGGCAGCAACTCCTCCATCCCTTTGCCAGTGATGTCTGAAGGGATGGTGCCAACTGAGAAGTGTCCAGCTATGATGCTGGACTCCCCCTCCCCTCAACCATCCATCAGGGCACACAGACCTCAGAGAGCAACAGATAACCACCGACAGCATCATGGGCAATGAGACATCAGTCAGCAGCCTGCCCTCAATGCAGCTGTCAGTGAGAGGGGAGCGTCAAAGCAGGACTTGTAAGTGGAAATTTAAGTCACTATAATCACAGTAGGGGTTTCACAAGAGAATGGTTTCCCAATGACCCTTGCATAATAGTATTTGTATATATTACAATTCACTATTAAATTGTGAGATCATGTCAAATGACTTTATTGTGCTTTACGTAATATATAGGGATGAAGCCTGGAATTCGTGCGTAACACATTGGGTTGTAAAGTTTATTTCAGAAGGAGGGACAGGGTGTCAGGAGGATCTCTTCAGCAGTAAGAGCTGAGATGGCAGGCAGTGCGCTTATGATCGTTTGGACTCTTAGCTTCGGAGTCCGACCGGAAGGTTCTTTCGCTTAGGACCTCCCTCGTCTCTCTGGTTCTCGTAAGCATCCTCAATACTGGATCTTGTTCAATCACCCTGGGGCTGATCAGACTCCTCCTCATATTCCACACAATGGGTTCATTGTGTGTGGCCTCTGGAATAACATTAGTGTCTTTATACACTCCTCCATTGAGATTGCCAGATTGTGTAGACTACCACAGCAAGGGAAATGCATTGTGGAGGATGTTGCTACAAGTCCCCTGAGTACTCCGGGTAGCAAAACCTCATTTTGAGTGGCCTCTTGTCCTCCTAATGATTGCCTTTGTGGAAGAATGATTCCAGTTGTAGCTGTTGTCCTCAGACATCTTTGGATATCTGAATGGGGTCATCAGCCACCTTTTCAGCATTCGTGCCCTGGCAATGCAATCCTGCAGTATCTCACTCCTGTGCTCACTATTTGAACATTCAGTGAATGGACCCTCTTTTTATTTGTAAAGGCCCCTGCCACCACCCCTCCCTTACCTCCACCGAGCCTTGATGGGCACATGTGCAGTCAACAGCTCTATGTATCCCTGGAAATCCTGCTACTATAACAAAACCTCTGGCTCATTCTGCCTGGCTAGTCTCATATATCTTGTACAAAGTGAAGGTGTTCATCCTTCAGAATAGTGCATTTGTCTCCAACTTGATGTAGCTGTGTGCAACACTCCTTGATAATCTCCCATAGAACTTGGAACGATCCCAAGACCACTGGCATAGGGTGGCCATGTATAAAGTTTGAGGCTACCACAGAGCCAATCATGTCACATATTGAGGTGTCTGTTTCACTGGAGAGATGGAGCCTTCAGCGTGGCACTGTACTTTAATCATGTGCAGGTAATTGGATTGCAGTTGGTGTACTCTACTAGCTGAGTATTAGCATTTTCTGTTGATTCTTCTCTCTAGCAATGCTTGCTGGGCCACCACTTCCTTCAAGCTGTGCTTCACAGTCTCTATAGCTGGTGATACTTGGGGGCAATTGGCCTCCTCTCCCGCCTTACCCTCTCCTCTCCTACTGAGGTGGTGCCTCTGGCTGAGTATACAATCCCCATGTCAAGCCCGATGCATCAAAAGCTTTCAGCAATGAGAGGGCTTGTCTGCAGAAAGCTCTGCAAAGATTTAACCCTCAGAGAACGATCCAAAGAAACAAAACTTCTTCACAAATGAACTGTACTCTACACACTATCACCTCACTACAATGCTCCTAACTCCCATCTCTCCACAATTTTTTGTCCCACGTTGGATGTAGAATGTTTGAAAAATGTGAAGGCTATTGCCTAATTGGCCAAAAAGACATTATGCTATCACACAAATAAGTACTGTGGTATATGAATTTCAATGCCAGTGTAATACAAGATGTGTAGGCCATATCTCCCAAAGACTGGGGATCATATCAAATAGCATGTCCCAACCAGTTTGCAATTAGTAAGGTACAGACCCTATCCAACCAGTCATTCTTTGCAAAATTCAAAACACAGTGTCCAATATTAGATGTGATTTTGCGATTGGACAACATTTGTTTAAACAATCCTCAGTGTGCTAAGAATTATATTGACAACCAGTTGAAGATTATCAGTCAGGCTTATAGTATGGTGCATGTGTGTGTTCTGGAAGCTACCTATACTAATGCGAAGGGTTTCATTCTGCACAGACAGAAAGAACACATACATACATTGCATTTGTTTCAGATATACAAAATAAGTGACAGCCATTTGCTGATTCTCTCCTCAGGTCAATGCCTGACCAATCAGGTTCAAACCGCCAAGTGTAAAAGTGAATGAGCCACTCAAAACTGTGGTATATTTGATCTTTTAATGGCCTTAATTTACCTTTGAATTGCCAATAGGCAATTTCCGCCCGAGCCCACCAACTGAAATATTGTGATACAGTGCACTGATATTGCGACACTATCGAACCGTATTTCACAATACTTCACTATACAGCCCATGTGATTTTTTTCAGCAATACTCACGTTCTGAAATGTGAAATTATCATAAGGATTATTCCAGTTATTTCCCACTTGCATTAAAAAGTTGGCAATACACAGCAGGTCATTTCAGTGTCTATGAGAGAAACAAAAGGTCAGAAAAATTATCAAGTCTCGAAATGAAATGAAGACTCCATCCAAAACAAAATGACTGACCAGGTGCAAATAAATGAATTTTTAGGGAACTCTCACACCTAGGTTTGTTAGCAAAGCCAGTGCATTGACTGATCCAGACTAGAACATCCCAGATTTAATTACCAGTCTCTGTTAATGTAGTTGATCACTTTTGGGAGTAGCTGTAGAGATACTAGTTGTGACTTAGGTTTTAATAAGTGAAATGCAGAAAAGTTACACTGCTGTTTTCTTGTTTCAATTATAGAAACTTGGTATCCATGCATCAGTTCTCAAAGTTTATAGGATTGAAGCTTTTTATTGAAGCTTTTTATCTTACACTTCGCAAGAATATTGATATAAAAGGGGAAAACATTTTATATTGTATGAGAAGTACTGATTGGCTGGCATGTAGAGGCATTGATTGATAGAGGCATTGCCATGGAGAATGCACCAGTTGTCTGACAGTTAACTGCCAAGCATTGTCTGAAATTTTAACTGGGTATTGTTACCCTGATTGGGCAAGGCATTGCCTGAAGGAATGAGTCAATGAATGAGTCAACTATATTGTTTTGCTGAACAGGCACAATGTGTGTGCAGTTCTTTCTGTCTACAAAGAACAGGATTCTTATCAAGCTAAAAAGACATTCTGCCTATCACACAAATGAATACTGTGTATATGAATTTCAATGCCAGTGCGATGCTAGCTATGTAGACCATACATCCCAAGGACTGGGGACCATATCAAACAACATGACAACATATCCCAGCCATTGTTTGCAATGACTGTACCCAACCAGTCCCTGCTTGCAAAACTCAAAACGCAGTGTCCAACATTAGATGTGATTCTGTGAATAGATAACATTTGTGAAATAGTTCTCAGTATGCCAAGAATTATGCTGACAACCAATTGAAGATTATCAGACTCAGTGTGTTGCATTTGTGTGCACTGGAAGCTAATATATTAATACAAAGGGTTCCATTCTGCACAGACAGACACATATTGCATCTGTTTCAGCTAAACAAAATAAGTAACAGTCATTTGCTGATTCTCTCCTCAGGTCAATGCCTTGACCAATCAGGTTCAAATTGTCTAGTTTAAATTTAAAATAGTGCTTAGTAGTTAACTGTCAGTTACCTGGTGCATTCTCCATGTTAATGCCTCTACCACAATATAGTTGCTAGCTAACCAGCACTTTCCTCTCGTACAATTTAAATTATTTTTCCCTTATATCAGTATTCTTGCAAAGTGTCCTGATGAGTGCAAGGTGAAAAGCTTCAACGTGTCTCTTCTTTTTACAGCAATACTTAATTTCTGCCCTACCAAATATTTACAGGATTAAATGTGGCTCTACTATTCCAGCCACAGAATGGTAGAACAAGTGCAAACACAGACCTCCCATGGTCCACATTGAACAACTATCAGCACAAAAGCTTAAAATGTCCCAAGGTTCCTGCTTCTGATGATTGTCCAGCAATGCAGATTAGCATCAGGCAATGTGTGAAGGTTGGAATCAGTCTTGTCAATGACATTTTGATCGAGAAATAATTGTAAGATTCACTGTTAAGCTCAGATGATTTCTGCGGCGAACAAAATAAATTAGCCTACATTGCTTTAAGCAAAAGTACCGCACTAAATGAAAGACATAACACAGCTGAGTATTATATTAAGCCCTATTTATTCACCATAACTAGAACCAGTGCTTGTACCTAGTGATCGGAAAGTTGAGAAATAGTGCAGTTAATTCACTGCGTCACCTATGACTAAACTGCGGAATATTTATCAACCTGCCACTTTTTGTTCGCACAGGAGGATGCAGATGTTGAGTGGAAATTTGCTCGAGCTAAGCTCTGGCTGTCTTATTTTGATGAAGGAAGAACTTTACCTGCTCCGTTTAATCTTGTGCCAAGTCCAAAATCAGTTTACTACTTTATATTAAAAATAAAAACCTGCCTTATAAATTTGTGCAAATCCAAGGTGCAAAAATCTGAGGGTGACCTTGAAATGGGCATGCTGAATTCTAAGGTAATGTCTGCAATCCTTTCACGTATTTGAAAATATTTGTAAATGATGGAAAATGATGTGCTTTTTAAAGTGATTCCTTTTCACAAGTTGGAAGTACTGCTACTCAATCTATTTATAAAATATTTTAATTCCAAACCTACTTCTGATTTTCCGTTCCAAATAAATTATGGAAAACTTGTATTTCTTGGTGCCCTTATCATTCGATTAAAGACATTTCAAAGTTCTCGACCTCCAACTCGTCATTTTTTGTTTGACATGTAGACACTTTATAAGCAAAATAACGTAATGACAAAACAAATTTACATTCAATTCCATTCCAGCCAGGTCACCATTTTAAATCTAATGCTAGAGATTCAGAAGTTTGCGGTCTGAAAAAGCCTATTAGCAATCCGACAAGATATCAGGTTAGTGACTGTTGTATTGTACCGCAAATTTACCCAACTGTGTTACATTGCTCGCGCTTACCTCAAGAGGGAGACATTAGGTTGGATTTCACATTTCATTCCGTGCAAACGAGAATCGAAAACAAGCATTTAAAATTATTTAAACCAGCTAATGCACAATCCGGCGGTGGTACAACGGTTAGCACTGCTGTCTCGCACTGTCAGGGTCCTGGGTTCACTTCCAGCTCTGCTGACTGTCAGTGTGAAGTTTGCACATTCTCCCTGTGTCTGTGTGGGTTTCCTCCGGTTTCATAGAATCACAGGATCCCTACATTTCAGCCCATCGAGTCTGCACCGACCACAATTCCACCCCTGTTCCTGTAACCGCACATATTAACCCTGCTAATCTCCTGATGCTAGGATCAATTTAGCATGACCAATCAACTTATGCATCTTTGGGGTGTGGAAAGACACTGGAGCACCCAAAGGAAACCCACGCAGGCATGGAGAGAACATGCAAACTCCATGCAGACAGTGACCCGAGACCAGAATGAATCTGGTGTCCCTGGTGCTGTGAAGAGCAATGCTAACCACTGTGCCACCATTTCCTCCCACAATCCAAAGATGTGCATCTTTGATTGATTGGCCATACTAAATTGCCCCTTAGTGTCAGGGGGATTGGTAGGGTAAACAGGGAAAGGGCCTGGGTGGGATTTCTGTTGGTATAGGCTCAATGGGGTGAATGACCTCTCTCTGCGCTGAAGGGATTTTATGAATCCCTTTGCATTAAATTGAATTATAAACACAATGACCTCACTTGAATTTGCCATATCCTTTCCTTTTGAAATAAATACTTGCATTTACTAAACAGCTTATTACACCTCACATTGTCTCAAAGTGCTTCAGCTACACGCAATAACTTTGAAGTGTAGTGACAGTGATTGTACAGGCTAATACAGCTGTAAAGTGAGATTCGTAATTAGATGAGTGATTGCTTAATTTCATTTTGTTTTGCTCGTGATGAAGAATATTACCTCGGACACTTACAGAACAAATCTCTAAGTGGTGTCACAAGATCTTTAGCAAATGCTTGAAGCACAGCTGGCCGCCGGGAGCCTCGATTTTAGTGGCTCATCCAAAAAAAAATGCCAGCTCTGCTAGTGTATCACTTTTTCATTACTGCACTAAATTGTCTGTTTAATTTTGCATGTTTATCTGTTTGAGCGGGACTTTGATTCTCCACCTCCTGCCTGGTGGTGGAGTTTCCAATCACACTTTGTTAGGCAACGACATTTAACTGTTCCACGCAGATAGCCTGCTGAGTCCCTCTATAACCCTGGCCAAAGGCTAGCAAAACTCCCACAGAATTTCAGAGCCAAAAGGCACGCCTGAAAATCTGAATTATTTCTCAATCTAGTTGTTTGAGGTTTGTCAAGAAACTTGAAAAGTAGCTCTCTTAATCACAACTCAGTGAGACCTGTAGGAAGTGTACCTCAGTCCAGAGCATGCATGCCCTTTCTTAACATGAGATAGACAGAAATATTGCAGTATGTATCTGCTGTGATAATAATATGGCGACTAAATATATGACTGAATGCACCCACGGGTAGGAAGGCCTGAGGCCTCATTCATGCCCCAAAATGAGGTGTGATCACTTCACTAAGCTCTTATTATTGTTTAAATATCACGTCATTTTGAACTTACGTGCTCATCCAGAGTTCAGTGCCAGGAAATGTAAATTTTCTTCCCCATTTTCGGGCGGCACAGGTTAGCACTGCTGCCTCACAGTGCCAGGGACCCGGATTCGATTCCCATCTTGGCTCACTGTCTGTGCGGAGTCTGCACATTCTTCCCGTGTCTGTGTGGTTTTCTCCAGGTGCTCTGGTTTCCTGCCACAGTCTGAAAGACATGCTAGTTAGGTGCATTAACTATGCTAAATTTTCTCTCAGTGTACCCGAGCAGGCAGCGGAGTGTGGTGACTCGGGAATTTCACAGTAATTTCATTGGTGTTAAGGTAAATCTACTTGTGACACTAATAAATAAACTTTAAAAACCATGCCAGCAAAAACGCAATTTATAAATCAGATGCAACAACGTCAGAATCAGAGTAAACTTGCAACCCATCTGCAGAACTTGAAGAGACCATTTCATCTTACACCAAGAAAACTTTCCATTTCTTACAGTTATTCTACCTAATGTGAAATTGTCAATCTTGACAACATAATGGTCAATTTTGTGTGGTAGATCCAGGACCAGAAGACACTTCATTTAGCAAAATGGAAAATGCTGATCTGGCAGTATTTATGGAGAGAGAGAGAGAGAGAGTTAATACTCAAAGTTGTGACCTTGCATTAGAACTAATCAAAATTCACAAGCTGAAACCCCACAGATGCTGCCAACCATGCTGAGTATTTCAAGCACTTTCTGTTTTGAGTTCAGATTTCCAACGTTCAGTAGTATTTTGCTTCTCATAGAATCATAGAATCCCCTACAGTGCGGAAGGAAATTGTTCAGCCCATCGAGCCTATGCCAACAATAGTTTCATCCTTGCTAAACACCCTTACACGAAGGGACAATTTTGCATGGCCACTCAACCTAACCCTTTGGAGTTTGGGAGGAAACTGGGGCATCTAGAGGAAACCCACATAGACAAGGTGAGAATGTGCAAACACCACACAGACAGTCATCTGAGGCTGGAGTTAAAGCTGAGTTCCTGGCGCTGTGAGGCAGCAGTGCTAACCACTGTGCCACCCCTCATGATTCTTTAGATCTCCTAGAACTTAAAATAATTATTTTACCTCTATTTTATGTAGGGACTTGCTGTTAAATAATTATTAAAACAACTCCGCTGAGATATTTCACAAGTATTGGCAAGTGTATATAATTAAACTTGGAATTGTAAGTAAAGATTGCCATCAGAAGTTATAATCAAATATTTATCAATTGTAATTTGATAAGAATACGTTAAACTGTCAACCACACAGATCTGTAGGTGTACATTTCTAGGAAGCTCGAAGTGGCATTGTAGCATGCTGTATATCAAAAATATCTTTAATATTTTGCAGAGAATTATGAAACGATTGATAAAGCGATATGTGCTCAAAGCACAGGTGGACAGAGGAAATGATGAAGTCAACGAAGGCAAGTTGTTCTAAATGCTTCAGAGTAAAATCAGAACTGTGTGCCTGCTTTCAGTATTCATTTATGGGATGAGGGCATTACTGGATGGCCAGCATTTATTACCTATCACTAACTGCCCTCCATTTCAGAGGACATTTGAAACATGCTATAAAACATCGCTGTGATCTGGAGTCACATGTAGGCCAGACCAAGTAAAGACTTTCTTCCCTAAAGGACATAGGTAAACTAGATGGGATTTTGTTTTATGACAATCCACAATGGTTTCATGGTCATCATTAGACTTTTAATTCCAGATTTTTACTGAATTCGCATTTTGCCACTTGCTGAGGGGGGATTAGAACCTGGGACCCTGGGTCTCTGAATTATAGTCCACTGACAATACCACTGTGCCACTGCCTCCCCTTTACCCTTACTCTGCCTTTCCACTAATGAAGTGACATCAAAACATAGAGACAACGTGTAATAGATGTATACAACAGAAAATGTTTGTTTATTCTGAGATGTACGCGTACCGATCACATTTAAATCTGGAAGAACGTAGGCAACAAATACAAGAATTGACCCAAAGAATGATCCTAAAGAGCCTAGAAGTCATTAAACATTAATCATCGCTTCTGGTTCAAGTGGTTTTAAATAATTTTATAATGAGCATACACGCCGGAATTTTACCGGCACGCTCGCCCCACAATTGGGGCAGACGAGTCTCGCAGAATGACATTTTCCATTGGCCTCAGGCGGGATCTTACGAGCCTCAGGCAGGCAAGGTGATATAATTTCATCTATAGTATTTGGACTAAATCCAAGTGTACCACTGCTGGTAGGGAGCCTTGTCTAATGGCAGAGCAAACCAGATATCCAATTACTACACAATCAGAAGACAACCTCTATTAATCCCACACTTCAAACGTTAAAACAGTAGGTTGCACCTCTTTAATGACGGAAATTCCAGATAACAGAAAGGCATTGTGTCCCCTTTTCAAGGAGGTGCATTTCCTACACTTCTGTACACATTCTGATACTGCTTTTCTAACATTTTATTTGTATTTCAGGGGAACTTAAGGAAATCAAACAGGACATTTCCAGTCTTCGTTATGAACTCCTGGAGGAAAAGTCACAAGCAACAGGGGAGTTAGCACAACTCATACAACAACTCAGTGACAAATTTGGCAAAAACTTGAAAAAGTAACTGGAATAAAAGAAGAGAACGATTAATCTCGGTAAATTTTAAAGAAATGGGATGTTTAGCACATTTGCTTGAGAAAAGGCAAGAAGCAGATGACTTTTTACAATGGGATCTCACATGGGCAGTTTATTTCATTGTTCATCATGAAATGAACCTGAAAGATAAATCAGTAATGAAGGGTTGTGGATGCGGGGGGGGGAATGAAAATGGACCGAAATTCAACAAGAGGACAAGATAGTGTGAAGACTGAAGCAGGTAGAATGTGCAACACTAACTGGTATCTCAGAATCAGAATCTGACACATGCAGTTGAGCTCTGCATCCAATGCAAAACATTAAATAGTATTAACATCCAAGTATTGTAGGCCTTTTTCAACAACTGGTCTCATGCTCAAGAACATGTCATTATATGAAGACATGAGACTTTTAGCATGGGTTAGTAGCAAAGCCTGATCCGCCGTATTTTATTTCAAACTGGAAGAGAAATGTGTGCCCAACATGCTAAGAGTTAGCAGGAAATTGGTAGCAAGCCAATAAATATCACTGATGCCTAGGACTTCCATCAACTCCATTGTAAAATGTTGAAATCTATTCAAATAGAGATCAAAAGTCCTCATTTTAAAACAGAAATGATTTTTTCAACCACTTCAATCAGCAAATTACAACATAAAGCATATGTTATTAAGACTTTGAAAAAACTTTACTCAGCAAAGCAAACATTAGAACACAAACTATGATCCCAGCTTTGCCCTGCTTCTAACTCACCCTTTGTTCAGTTTTGGATTTGGCAAAAGGTACCAACTCAACTGATAATGCACCATTGTTCAATCTGTTTAAATGCTGATTTAAATAATTCATGCTAGATCCATCATATTGAATTGGCTTCACAATCATCCAGAGCATCCTTTTGTTCATCTGATGCTGTTCAAAACTCATGATAATTTATAAGTTCTATAAGGGTGTCATTATCCAAGAAAAATGAATGCATAACTTAAATAACCTAAAAGTTATTTACAGCACTAAAATCTAGGCTGAGTTCTTTCCCCCAACTTTATAGCTATTTCAATTGTAATCATAAATACAAAAACTTGTACAAGTAGCTAGCCGAGTTTTTTAAAAAAATTGTTTGAGTACATCAATAGTTAACTGGTTAATGTCGAAAGTCTCTTGTACACTATTATTTTTAATCCAAATAAAAGTAGCCTTTGGAGTGATCTTACCACCGTCACTGAACGTATCATGTACAATTCCTCAAATAAAAACAACCTGTATTTATTTTAAAAGCACTTGCATTTGTATAGAGCTCTTCACAGTCTTAGACCATTGTAAAGCCAAAGGAATACTTTGGAGAGGTAGTCACTATTGTAATGTAGAAAATACAATAGTATATCTGTGCACAGAAAATACTACAAACAGCAATGTGATAATGACCAGTTAATACATTCGTATGGCATATTTCAGGGGATAAATATTGCCCAGGACACCAGCTATAACTCATTATGGCATTCTGATACCACGTGCTGTGGCATTTTTCATGAACAACTGATCTCAAAGATGTCACATTAGTACTGCACTGATTTGATCATCGACTTCAGGAAGTATAATTGAGGACATGTCCCTGTCTACGTCAATGGTAATGATTTGATTTGACTTATTATTTTCACATGTATTAATATACAGTTCATAGAGAAGGAAATGAGAAAGTGCAGAATGTAGTGTTTCAGTCATAGCTAGAGTGTAGAGAAAGATCACTATTAGAGAGTTTAAAAGTTAGAATGAAGTTTTAGAAGCACAGAACAAGAATAAAAAATAGAATTAGAAGTGTGCTGGGCACAGCTTGCAAGAAATCACCTCACTCCAGTACCATTTTGGCAAATGAAGTAGAAATGGCCGAAAACTTCAAATTTTTAAGTTTTTCGATCAACAAGAACCTGCCTTAATACTCCATACTGATACTATAGTTAAGAAAACCCAGTAAAGGAAATTTGGCATGTCAGCTACAACTCTCACCAATTTTTACAGATGCCACATAGAAAGCATCCTTTCTGGATGTATTACAGTTTGGTATGACTCCTGACTAAGACCAAAGGATTATGAACGTAGTCCATACCATCACACAAACCAGCCTCACATCCATTGACTCTGCCAAGACTTCCTGCTGCCTCAGAAAAGCAGCCAGCATAACTAAGGATCCCAGGCACTCCAGACATTCTCTCTTCCACCTTCTTCTTTTGGGAAAAAGATACAAAAGTCTGAGATCACGTACCAACTGATTCAAGAACAACGTCTTCCCTGCTGCTGTCAGACTTTTGAATGGACTTACCTTGAATTAAGCTGATCTTTCTCTACACCCTAGCTATGACTGTATCACTACATTTGCAATCCCTCGTTTCCTTCTCAATGAATGATTCTTTTGTCTGTATAGCACACAAGAAACAATACTTTTCACTGTATGTTATACATGTGATAATAATAAATCAAATCAAACCAATGAAGCACCTTGTGATATAAGGGCCAGAATCCTATTGGCCCACCCACCTCAGGAATTGCAGTGGGTGACAGGTGGAGCATGGGAAGGTCCATTGACTTCAGTCAGGATTTTACTGAGTCTGGACGAGAGGGGCTGTAAAATGCCACCCGTTATTACATTAAAAGGTATTACATCCTACTCCAGAGACTTGAGTACAACATCTAGGCTGACACTTTTATCATTGGATCTCAACTATCCTCACCTTTTACACCAATATGGTAGGTTTCTCCATCATTGAAGATTGTGATATTTGTAGAGCCTCCTCCTCCAGCAACTTGTTTAATTTTCCTCCCCCTTCCACAGCTGGATGTGGCAGGATTGCAGAACTTAAATCTAATCTGTTGGTTGTGGAACAGCTTAGCTCTGTCTATTACTTGCTACTTACGCAGTTTGGCACACCAGTAGTCCTGTGTTGTACCTTCCCCAAGTTGATACCTCATTCTTAGATGTGCCTAGTGTTGCTCCTAGTGTGCCCTCCTGCACTCTTCATTGAACCAGAGTTGATCCCCAGGCTTGTAGTAATAGTAAACTGGGGGATATTTTTCATAGAATCCCTACAGTGCAGAAAGAGATCGTTTGGCACATTGAGCCTATACTGACAACAATCCCGCTGAGACCCTATTCCCGTAACCCCATGTATTTATCCTACTCAGACTTCCAGACACTAAGGACAATTTATCATAGCCAATCAACCCAACATGCACATCTTTGGACTGTGGGAGGAAACCTTCGCAGACACTGGGAGAACGTGCAAACTCCATGTAGACAATTACCCAAGACCGGAATCGAACCAAGGTCCCTGGTTCTGCAACGCAGCGTTGCTAACCACTGTGTCACCATGCCAGGCCATGAGGTTACAGATTGTGGTTGAGTACAATTCTGCAGCTTCTGATGACCCACTGTGCCTCATGGAAGCCCAGTCTTATGGTGTTAGATCCATTAGAAGTCTCTCTCATTTTATACCGTGGTAGTGCTAACAAAACACAATGAGGGTATCCTTATGATAAGACGTGACTTTGGCTCACAAGGACCATGCAGTAGTTACTCCTACCAATATTATTGTGGACAGTTGCATCTGCAGCAGGCAGGTGCGAGAAAATGACGCCAAGTATGTTTCCCTCTTGTTGGTTCCTTCACTACCTGTCGCAGTCCCAGTCCTTTAGGGCCTGGCCAGCTCGATATGTGGTGATAGATTGAGCCATTCTAGGTGATAGTGAAGTCCACCACTCAGAGTTCTGTGCCCTTGCTCGTTTTGGTGCTTCCTCCAAATGGTTTTCAACATAAAGTATTGATTCATCAGCTGAATGGGTATATGGCAATCAGCAGGAGATTTCTTTGCTCTTGTTTGACCTAGTGCAATGAGACCTCCTGGAGTGCACAGTTGATGTTGTGGACTTCCAGCCCAACTCCCTACCACTGAGAAGTGGCGACAGCACAGAACAATGATGGTGGCATCTGGGATGTAACCAGGCTGAAAAGCATGCTGATGAAAGGTGGCCAACTCTGGAGGAATGGAGTGACTCTAACCAAACATTGGCACAACAAACCATGGGCTCAACAGATACTATTTCATCGTGGGTAATTACAGTTGCACAAGCAGACACAATCTCATTGTTCCAGTTAATCAGGTTATCTCCTGGTGTTTATCTCAACCGTCAAGATCTTGTTAATTCAATTACTAGATTATCTGCTGCAATGATAGGATTTAGTAGCTTGCTGTATGCAGATATGGAGGCTGAGTCTCATGCCTCCTTTTAGAAATAAGGTATAAATATACTGACAAACAGAAACTGACAGTGACAGCCTGGCAACAGCCATCACACGAGGGAGAAAGTTGAACCCTGAGCTTAAAGGCCTGAAGACCATGAACTGAAGCCCAGAGACTGCAGGAGCGATATTCAATGCCTGATAGCACCTAGCCAGTGTGACTCAGATTTTACTGAGCTTATTTCAGAAGATAAGTATCACTTATTTGGCAAAGAGGTCTTATGATATTGTAAAATCAGGTCATAGTTATTTGAGCTTGTTAAATAAAGATTGATTGAATGACTTCTGTGAATCTTGTGAGTTTGTATTCACCAAAAGATCAAGCAGCAGATTTTCGATCAGTAGGGACATTAAGGTACAATTCTGTAAGTATGACTAGGACAGGTTGTTGCTTGATTAATCTGTGAGACAGCTCTCTCAATTTTGGCCTCCAGATGTTATGAAGGAGGATTTTGCAGAGCCAATGGGACTGGGTTTGCCATTGTGCCCATGTCAATGACTGGTGGCCTTTTTATTGACTTTGTAGTGGTTGCATACAATGAAGTGGCTTGGTGGGCCATTTCAGAGGGCATTTAAAGGTCAACCACATTGCTGTGGGTCTGGAATCACATGTAGGCCAAACCAGATGTTTTCTTCCCGAAAAGCACATCAAGATAAATTGACAATGGTTTCACAGTCGTCAATAGATTTTTAATTGCAGATGTTTCATCTGTTGTGGTGTGGTGGGATTCAAAGTCCATAAAGCATTACCATGAGCCTCTGGATTACTAATCCAACGACAATACCACTGCACCATCATTTCCCATGATATGCCATATGTAATTAATGGCAATAGCTAACGACGTTTAGCCTGTAGCAACAGTCAGAATCCTCTAAACTACAAAATGTACAATCTAGATTCATCAACTGGTTTTCAACTGGCCTCACATCCCTCCCTTTCTTCCTGGATTCTGATTTAGACATAGACAGTGTGCAGTGACAAACCTGTATTGGGAACCTCAGGTGGTCCTGTGCTTGGACTCTAACTAACCTGAACTCAATGTCAGAATAAGAAGTCAGCCATTGAAGACGAAGATATTTTTTCACTCAGTGTTGCAAATCATGGGAATTCTCTGCCCCAGAGAGATAGGATAGCAAGGTGACATGGTGGTTAGCACTGCCACCTCACAGACCAAGAACCCAGGTTTGATTTCTGGCTTAGGTCACCGTCTGCACATTCTCCCCATGTCTGCATGGGTTTCCTCCCGCAGTCCGAGAGATGTGCAGGCGCTGAGCCTGGTGACTCAGGAATTTTCACAGTAACTTCACTGCAGTATTAACATAATTCTATTTCTGACACTAATAAATAAACTTCAAAATAAAATTTTAAAAATGTGGACGTTGAGTCATTGAGTATTTAAGACAAGATTGATATTAGTCTACAAAGAAATCAGGGGATAGAAATAGTGCAGATAAAGCTGAAGTTGAGGACAATCAACCATGACCACGTTCGATGACAGAGTGAACTCAAGGAGCCAAGTGGCCTACTTCTATTTCTCATGTTCTTAACCAAAATATAAGTTTGAAGAAATAGTACACACCAAGAAGAAATACTGGCTGGAGTCAAATCTGGCACAAAGGAAGATGGTTGTGGCGATTGGATATCAATCATCTCAGTTCCAGGACATCACTGCAGGATAGTGTCTTAAGCCCTACCTTCTTCAACTACTTCATTAATGATTTCCTTCCATCATTAGTTTAGAAGCGATGATGATTACACTACCAAGATCATTTGCAACTGCTCAGATATTGAATCAATGTCCAAATACAGCAAGACCTGGACAATATCCAGGCTTGTACTGACAGTTGGCAAATAAATTTTATGTCACAAGTGCAAAGCAATGAACATTCTCCAACAAGAGAGGATCTAACCATCACCTTTCAACATTCAATACATTAATCTCCTCACTATTATCATTTAGGTTGTCATTGACCAGTAATTGAACTGAGCTAGCTACAAAAGTACTGTGGCTAGAAGAACAGATTCAAAGTATAAGAATCCTGCAGTGAATAACTCACCTTCTAACTCCACAAATCCTCTATACCATCTACAAAACAAGTCAGGAGTGTGATTTGATTTATTGTCAGGTATTAGTATACAGTGAAAAGTGTTGTTTCTTGCACACTATACAAAGCATACCATTCATACAGAAGGAAATGAGAGAGTGTAAGATGTAGTGTTACAGCTGGAATGTAGAGAAAGATCAACTTAACGCAAGGTAGGTCCATTCAAAATTCTGTAAAAGCAGTGAAGAAGCTGTTCTTAAGTCAGTTGGTACGTGACCTCAGACTTCTGTGTCTTTTTCCCGATGGAAGAAGATGGAAGAGAGTATATCCCAGGTGCGTGCGATTTTTGATTATGTTGGTTGCTTTTCCAAATTAGTGGGAAATGCATAGATGGTCAATGGACAGGAGTCTGGTTTGCATGATGGACTTGGCTTCGTTCATAACCCTTTGTAGTTTATTATGGTCTTAGAGCAGGAGCCATACTAAGCAGTGATATAACTAGAAAGAATGCTTTCTATGATACATCTGTAGAAGTTGGAGAGCGTTGTATTGGATGTAATGTGATGTAATAATTGGCACTTGTCTGGATGAATGCAGCTCCAACAACACAATAAGCTTATCCAGAACATAGCAGGCCGTTGATTTGCTACCCCTTCTATAAACAACCCCACCATCCTCAATGAACAGTGGCAACCGTGTGGACCATCTGCAAGAACAAGAGCAGCAGGTACCTTGGTACACCACCAGCTGGAGTTTCCCCTCCAAGTCACTCACAATCCTGATATGGAAATATATCACCATTCCTTCATTGTTGCTGGGTCAAAATCCTGCAATTCCTTCCAAAACACTGTGGATGTACCTACGCCATCACCTTCTTTGAAGAACAATTAGAGAGGGGTAATAAATGCTGACCTAGTCAGTGATGCCCACATCCTGTAAATGAACACCCAAGGGATACTCAGAATGTATAGCAAAAAGTGAAGATGGATGTTATTGATCATTTTATGTCACAAGTAGGCTTACATTAACACTCCAATGAAGTTACTGTGAAAATCCCCTAGTTGCCATGTCCAGCACCTGTTTGGGTACACTGAGGGAAAATTTAGAACAGCCAATGCACCTAACCAGCACGTCTTTTGGACTGTGGGAAGAAACCGAAGCACCGGAAAAAAGCCGTGAAGACATGGGAAGAATATGCAAACTCTACACAGACAATGACCCAAGCCAAGAATTTGATGGCTGCATGCTGTCTGTTTCACAACCATACAAGGTGCTGAATAAGCAGGCCATAGAAACCTGCATGTTATGATGCATCAAATATAATGCAACATGGAAAGTACTTTCTCTTTGTCTAAACTAGGATAACCAAATTAGGAGTCAGGAAATTAATATTCAGTTGGCACTAGTAAAAAAATTAACAAGCATATAAAGACAGAGCAGATAAAGTACTAACCAGGAAAGGATTTTTTTAAACATGGTGGATGAGCATCCAAGACTAGCTGCTTTTAATTTTTGTACTCCAGGATGTTTCAGTTGTCTTGTGTGACCACATGTTGGAAATATTTCCAGCAGCTACAACTCACCATTTCTGAGCTTGAGGAGCAGCTAGAGTCACTGCAGAGCATCAGGATAGATGAGTGTTGCCTCAATTGAATATTTCAGGAGGTAATCACCTTACAAATAGTGACAGGTCAGGATAGTGAACAATTAGCCATCTAGAAGAGTACAGCAGAGTTCAGAGTATGTGCCACTCTCAAACAGTTACTCAATATTAGAGGCTGCCATAAAAGTGATGATACACTAAAGGAGAGCAACTTGACTGTGGTACCAAAAGGGAACAGCAAATGAATGCAGTTGTTATTGGAAATTCCACAGTTTGGAGGGTGGAGTTTAAAGTTTGTTAGTGTCACAAGTGGACTTACTTAACTCAGCAATGAAAATCCATAGTCGCCACACTCTGGCACCTGTTCGGGTGCATGGAGGGAGAATTTAGCATGGCTAAATCACCTAATCTGCACATCTTTGGACTGCAGGAGAAAACTGGAGCACCCGGAGGAAACCCATGGAAATTCAGGGAGAATGTGCAAATTCCACATAGACAGTGACACACCAGGAATCGAACCATTGTCCCTGCCACAGTGCTATTGCATCCATTATTGAGAGTCCTGTGTGCTGAATTACCTCCCTGATGCCGGGGTACAGGATACCAGAAGGATGCAACATATTCTTCAGGGGAAAGAGAGTGAGCCAGAAATTGTGACAAGTTTTTCCATCTTCAAAGATTGATGCACATTCACACCCAGGTCTTTCTGTTCTTGCACACAATAATCTATTTTTTGTTCTCCCTCTACCAAAATGCATCACTTTACATTTCTCTGCATTAAATTCTATTTGCCACTTGCTGGTCCATTCTGCTCACCAGCTGTTATAGGCGATATGCCCCTTCGCCAAAAAGAACTGAATCAAAATTAAGGGATTTGATATAAATGAAATACAAGTTATACATAATCTGAAAGAACTTGAAACAAATAAATCCCAAGGAATAGATGACATTTACTTCAGGGAATTGCAAGATTCTGGAGATTAGTGAGGCATCAATATTCATTGTGAGGAAGTTAACAGATACTGGGGAGTGACTCATACTTTGAAAACAAATTAATATTGTTCCAAAACTCAAATAACCAGAGATAACAGCAGATCTATTAGAATTATTTCAATTCCATGTAAACCAATGGAATCAATTATCGGGAATTAACTTGAAGAAACTGATCAATGTATTTAGTAATTTGCAAATAGCAATCTGACAACTGGTAAACAAACACCAAATCAAATGGAAAGAGGAGATTTATTTGGGCAACAAGTAGGTACCTCAGTGTCATCTGTTGTGACATTGTTGTGGTTTTCCAGTCCTCTCTGAAAGATCCTCATGGATATTTCAAGACCATCAAAACCAAATACAACCTTTGTTCTCAAATCTTGCGAGTTCCTAAAGATCATTCCACAAAAATCAATCAAAACTAGCATGGAAACACGCAATCGAAGCTAAGAAACTGTTTCCCATGGCTAGCAAGACTAGATCTAATCTAGTCATAATCTCTTGAGCTGGAGTTTAGTTATTTAGGACTGAGGTGACGATAAATTTTCTTCAGAGTTGTGAATCTTTAAAATTTTCTGCCTGAGGGTTGATCAGTTGATAAGCATATTCAAGAACAAGAACTATAGTTAGCCATCTCCTTGTACAGAAAGCATACCCCACATTTGGCAGGTTTGGCTTCAATCCAATCAACCAGTTTCTGCTGCTCAATTATCCCCATTGGGATTGCATTTCTGTCAGACTCCCTGATGTTGTTGCCTTTAGTTTTTCCTCTGCTATCTAACTTGGACAGATTGCTTGCTTCCTCCTATGGACCCACTTTTTTTTAAATAACAAGACTAATGACACACACCCATTGCTATTTTCTATGCTACTTACTCACCAGTCCCCTACCTTTCTTGTCTATTAAGCACACTTCTCCACATTTTATTGTACCCTGGCTCTCAATGGGTCTAGTTATTCACCTGTAAAGGACATCTCCAGCTTGGTCTAGCAACTTATGTGCCTGGCCCTCAGATAATATCCTTATACGTATGTGGGCTTAGGGTGAGGGGGGTAAGGTATAATTTGGATGCTAGAGGGAGTTTTTTCACACAGACGGTGGTGGAGGCAGGCACTCGAGTTATTTAAGAGATACTTAAATGGGCACATGAACAGAATGGGAATGGAGGGATATAGAAAACTGATTTAAAATAGGGATCATGAGCCTTAGGAGTTCTCTGGGAAGTGTGTAAATTGTCAATGATGTTGATATATTTGTTTTATCTTACAGGTACTTCGGTCCACCTTGTTGTCTAACAAGGAGCACACACGCGATGGGTCATGAGAGGGCTGCTCTTGGATTTTGAGAGTATCCTAGTGCTTCACGTTGTTAGTGTACGCTTGACCTAGACCATTTGATGGGCAACATGACAGCTCAATGACTATCGCTGTGCTGTGCAGATACGTAGATTTGGGCCTGTGCGAGTTTGCGCATTCTCCCCATGCTGGGATGGGTTTTCTCCGGGTGCTCCAGTTTCCTCCCACATTCCAAAGATGTGCTCTTAAGCTGATTGGCAGAACAAATTCTCCCTAAATTGTCTCAAATTTGGTTTCAATGCACAGATCTATAAACATAGACAGGAATCATGGGTAGAAGTGGGAACATCGATGTGGCGGCATGGGCTTATTGGGCCGAAGGGCCTGTTTCCTGTGCTATTTTGTTCTTTGTTCGATCTTACAAGAATGTTGCACTATTTTCTTGTATTTTTTAATACTTCCAATGCCATTTAATTATTTTTTCTGCCTCTTCCTACATACAAGGACAGTTTCTGTGTACTTCTTTCAAAGTAGTATACCGTATTTGCTGCACACAATGATCTCCTTCATACTGGGAAAATGAAGTATAGATTGGGTGACCTCCCCTCAGTCCAGAAGCAGGACCCCGAGCTTCCATTTGTTTACCATTTTTATTCTCCTCCTCATTCTTATGCAGAAATCCCCATCCTAGCCTGCTGCAATGTTCCACTGAATCTCAATGCAAGCTTGAATAACAGCACCTCTTCTTTCAATTGTGCACTCTGTATAGTTTTTAAACTCATTTGAATTTAATGATTACGAATCATAAATTGTTACTTTCCTCTTTCTCCTCCCAAGCTTTTGTTTCTTTTTTTTGTGTATTTAATCTTGTTTTATGTTTTTTCTGATAGTAGCTGTTCATTATTCACCTACCCTGGACAAATCTTTTGTTTACCACAACCCTTATCATTCAGCTCCGAAGGGTCATCCAGAATCGAAATGTTGGCTCTCTCCACAGATGCTGTCATATCTGCTGAGATTTTCCAGCATTTTCTGTTTTTGTTTCAGATTCCAGCATTTTGTTTCTAACTTACCATTCATTCCCTTTTGTGGTGCAAAAACTTGAATTGCCATCCATCTCACTACAGCCCTTCTCTTTTGTTCTTCTGGCTCCTTTTCCCTCCCTGCTTGCTTGCACAAAACCGATTATTTCTACCTTCCTTCAGTTCAGAAGGTTCCTGGACCGAAAAGGTGTTTTCTCTCTCCACAAATGCTGCCAGATATTGCTGGAAATACTCATTGTCATATTTAGTGAACTTTTGTTAATTGTGATTCTGCTTCATCAGTCGCATAAACAGCCAAATAATTTTCAGGGATTGCTGTATCATCGAATCCCTACAGTGCAGGAGGCCATTCAGAGTCTGCACCAATAACAACAACCTCACCCAGGCCGTATCCTTATAACCCACAAAAACACCATTAGCCCTCATGAAACTGGGGTCAATTTAGTATGACTAATTAACCTAACTTCTACATCTTTGGACTGTAGTAGGAAACCGGAGCACCCAAAGGAAACCCACACAGACATGGGGAGAATGTGCAGACTCCAGAGAGTCACCGGAGGGCAGAATTGAACCTGGATCCCTGGACTGAGACAGCAGTTCTAACCACTATGAACTGACCAGGATGCTGAGCTTCATGCTATTTGATTCAATTGACTTAAGACCTTTTAGCTCAGTTATTTGTGTTAAGTTAAATATTCTGCACAAATTACAACATAAATAAACCCTCTGGTGAACTGGTTCCTGAGAACAGCAGAGCAATGAACAATTTAAAAATAATCTCTAATAATCTGATTGTGCGTGAGTATTCCGATTGATCCGAGATGGGTTTTATGAACATTTTTGGAATTAGCCTTTCCAAATCACTTTTCAAAGTTAAAAGAATCTTGTATCAACTATGTTCTTTCTTTACATTGGCTCACACACTAACCACAATGCAATGCCAGTCAAATCTAGAAGGGGACTTGAACACAACCTTCACTCAAGATTAGTGCAAACTGACCTTCAGTGTAAACTCCCAACTTGTGACATCAGTTGTTACATTTAATACCAACATGTTCCTGCGTGGTACATCGGACACTTTTCAAAATGAAAAAAGAAGTTATCACACTATCTTTATCAGCACAGTCTAAGTGCCACATCAAATGGCATGGTCTGCCAAATATTCTGGTCATAGCAAGTGGATGCTGATGATGTTGGCAGTTCTAATCAAGCTGATCTTTAATATTGTTTAACTTCTGCTGCAAAGCTTGCCTCTTGTTCTATTAATCCTTCAATAGCCATTAGACATTTCTAGGCTTCTGATCCATTTATCTGCTTTACTATTATTTAAGGCCACTTTTTCTTCTGGCTTTATTCATTACTTCACTAATAGTTCTTTTCACCTTTAGAATCTTTCCCAAAGCACTGAATTTTGAAGCTGTTAATTTCCTATTCTTCCTCTTCCCTAATACTCCAAGCTTAACATCCATAATTTGTACTGACCACTGTTTCAGTACGTGTATTCTTCAAGACCAGAGCTGATATTTCTGAGAATGTTGTTTAATTTTGTAAAAATATACTTTAATTTTGATTCCTTTTTTGGGTTTCAGTTCCATTTTTGTCACTATAAATTGATTGGTGCATTCTAACCCGCTCCATTTACTGTGTGATGATGCATACTGGAATGTCTTATTTGTCGTTAACAGTGCATTCTTAGAGTTAAATGTAGGCTCATATCTATCACTTTCCTTAACGACTGCATCAATTAATTTTTGAGTGTCTTCTCAAATGGGCAACATGACAGCTCAGAGACTATCACTGTTGCTGTGCTGACACATGGATTTGGGCCTGTGTCTGTGGGAGTTTGCGCGTTCTCCCCGTGGTTGCGTGGGTTTCCTCCGGGTGCTCCGGTTTCCTCCCACATCCCAAAAATGTGCTCTTAGGCTGATTGGGTAACAAATTGTTCCTATATTGGTCCCTATATGGGAATCTTCCACAATAGGCATAGCCTAAAGTCATGGATATGTCATTAAGACGTTAGGACGGCAGCGTGGGCTCGTTGGGCCGAAGGGCCTGTTTCCCGTGCTGTGTTGCTCTTTGTTCTTCATTTGTTATAAAGCATAATGTCAACCATTATGGTGTGAATCTGAGCTTGGTACGCAGTTCCCTAGCCATAACCTGTTTCCAGCTTTGCATGCCCAACTGCTTTCTGGTGGGTCCCTACTGTTGTTCGCATCCTTCATCTGTTTCCCGAGCTCCACAATGTTTTGCCTGATGTGCTCACTAATTGGTTCTCCAGTGATAATATTCCCAGCAGCCTCATCACTAGGGTGTCACTTTTGGTGGTCAGAGGCACAAGTGGCAAAGGCTTCAATCCACTGACTAAGTTGGTCAGCTACTACTAAGCTGGTCAGCTACTACTAAGCAGCACTTTCTCCCCTAGTCCTGCAGCAGTGGCACAGTGAAATAAATTTGGATCTTTTCCCAGAAGACCCACTGGGGCAGTTCACCATTTAGCAAAAAAACTACGCTTTCCGATTGGTTCCTCTCGCCCACGTATGCTAAATCCCCTGTGCCTCTGCATCCAGACCAATGTGCAGGACTTTAAATTGTCATTTCCCATCCCTCTTATACTTCTGCCTGATACTTGACAGTGAATACTCACTGTTAATTCAGTCCAGGTGACACTTAAAGCTTTCACCAAGAAACAGACAATTCTGCTGACCACATCAATTTGTTGTGGGGATTTCTCAGTTATGCTTCTTGAGATCTATTAATTTAATGAGGGCTGTCTGTCAAAATAGGTGGCCAGTTTTTTTTTATATAAACTAATAAAATAGTTTCATTCATTGTCATGGCTAATAACAGTGGAGATAGTAAACAAACAATACAGGGAGATTGCTTCCTATCTCATTAACAATTGTACAGTCAAGTTCATATTACAATGCATCCGGAGGTATACGCTAAGTACTGATAGCATGTTAACAATTGGAAGTGAATGCTGATAGTCCATTATTGTCTGCTCAGGCATTCATCTCTCTTTAACACCTTCCCGTACCAAGTTTATGAGTGTTGACAATGCTGAGACTACTATTTTAGATACACAAAATACATGTACAACACACATCAACATCCACCTGCATTTTACACAGATTTACATTATTAACCAGTTCAGTTTATTACTTTTGTTTTCAAGTGACCCAAGTTGGCTCATGAGCAGCAGTGGCCCAAGATCCAGCATCATGGAGTTTTCCCTAGATATCTTTTCATCTAGTTAATTCAGGGGGTACCATTGTATAGCACAAGAACCATGTTCACTAACTGAAAGTTGCCCATAATAGAGATTGAGCCAAAACCTGAGCCATAAGCTGAGTGTAAAATGATACTCTAAATGTAAAAGTAATTCTTTGACGTTTAAAAATTAATTTTTTTTCATACTTTGCTTTTGCACTTCAATTGTTGCTTATTTTAATATTTGTAAGAATATTGCGATACATCACACATTGGTGAGGTATCACGACATTCTCTTACTTATTCAATTATCATTTAAATAATCATTTCCTACATGGTTCAGTATCCATTTTCTTGTCTATTTTCATTTTTGATGTGAGCTGGATCACGTATGTTATAGTACCATATAATGTAAATTGATACAACAATAAATTAAGTCACTTAAAATATGTAGCTTGGCTAGTATCCACCACTTCATAGAAAATGATAAAGATCCCATTCATAGACATTTGTCTTTATTTGAGAAATTTGGCAGTACACAGAAATATCCATGCTCTGTGGCCTCAAACATATTCAAATCTTCCCACTTTGTGCGCGTAACATAAAAGTAAGCAATGACAGATTCACAAATATAAAAATGTAGGTGTTCATGAACAGCAAAGCAATTAGCGCTGCCAAACAAGTTCAGATATCAAACAAAGTTAGTAAAATATGGCAAATCCAATTTTAATTAGGATATGGTCAAATTCACTTATTCCTTCCCTTCTAACAAATTGCAACTTATTAAGCAAGGGAGTAAGAAAGAAACAAAGAAGGTGCATTTAAAGACTTTCAGCATTTACTTTCCAGCTATTAATGACCATTTTCCCCCGAATTTCCATCTTTAAAACAAAAAACTAATTTTACAACATCAGAATGTCACATCCTCCAAATTATCACACACAGTATTTTATATTTGTACTGTTATACCTTATTCAGCATTTGCATAACAAAAATGGATGTCCAAAAGAAATGGAGAACACCCTAAGAGATTGATGGACAATTCCCAATATATTTCACAAAATTGCCAAATCCCTACTGAACTGTAACAATTTCTCCAAGAGTTGATGGTTTAGAAAGCATTTTGTTATTTCTGGACACAACCTAAACATACTTATTGAAACACAGTAAACAAAACTACAACTGCTACTATTTGTATATAAATACGCTGAATGCATAACCCCATTATGCAGGATTTGCCAGGCTATGTTATGCAATTGGGAATTTTCATTGCCATTAATGCTGATAATTCAAGAACCTCAAAAGGAAAAATAAAATACAGCAAAACATGATTCATTCAACGTTAAAAAGAGGTGCTTCTGGTTCCACAATGACCCAAGCACCCAACAGAAACAAACTTTATGCTGAGTTCCTGCCTACAGCATTCATCTGCAAGAAATACTACTCAAGGAATGCCATAGCCTATAACAAGATACTTTCCATTTCTTTTCTGCTGCTTTTTAGTGAAATATCTCTTCCAAATGTCGAAGTGATGAGTATTTATAATGCAGTCTTACTTCAGATTATTTTGACAATATATACATACCAGATTACAATCCCACTTTCCTAATCTACAGTTCATGTAAATATCAAATACTCAAGCATTACAAAGAGAAGCAAATATTTGTGTCTTATTTGGTACAGAATGAACTCCAAATTAGATTGTCGCTCATTTAAGCTATCAAACTACACTAAAATCAATTTTCTCTTATATTATTTATTATTAGAATAGGCAGGTAAAGAAATGTATTAAAAAATAAAAGCTTTTAATACATGCAAATTTGAAAGCTGGCTGCATCTGCACAGCAGCAGAAATGCCTACATTTATAGATAGTCATGATGCAATGAAGACGCACTGCATGATAAACTGCATTCTTAGGTCCACCAGCACTTTTCTTGCTCAAAGGATCAACTAAGTCCTACAGTAGCAAATGTAGATTATTATTAGTTACAGATAGTTTCATTATGAAGCCTGTTGACCAATGAATTTCACTTATCATACAAAGTGAAGAAAAACTCATGAGGAATATACATTACAAAACTTAAGACTTGTTCCAATACTTAATGCAATTTACATCTACAAGATGACAAATGGCAATGCTTTTTCTACAAACACAAACAGCTCAATGTTTCAAAAACAATGCTCAGAACAGGTTCCGATTACTGCATTTCTGAGAAAATGGCCACGTTCACTATGATAGAAGTGAGAAACCGTGTTTGGAACTGATAAGCTAATTGATCAGGAACTCCTCTAATGGTTAATTTCCCTGGAATAGTAATGTTCATGACAGGAACAGTTTAAAAAAAAATACATTTTTGCAAGATGCTAATATAACTAAAAAAAAGCGTCACCATGCTACAGCTCCACAATTAGCCATCTAAAAATGTTCATCACAGCCCATTCAATAGAATTCATACCAAAGCAAAATGTTGGAAACATTCAAATCAGATTGAAAGTATCAAAGATTCTCAAGACATACATCGATAATTTTGAAATGTTAGCAATTACATATAAGCAGATGATGAAAAAAACTATAAATACCACTCAATACGTAATTCATGAGTATGGTAAAACAACCAAAATATAAAATCTGAAACATTGCCATTTGAAGTTTATTTTTAAATTGTTCTTCGTCCAGTAGATCTTTCACAGTGTCCAGATTAAATAAAGTTCTCTCCTCTGGTATTTTCCACAGCCTGTAGATCATATTTCACTGTTAAGATACAGAGGAGATAGGATTATGAGGAGAGCCCATCTGGGTAAGAACTTTGTCCAGCCACTGAAGTGGACCATGAAGATGAATTTCTATCCAACATGGTGTGCTAGTCACATCTTGTCGATGGTATTCTGCACCCCAACCCTGTGGAAATAAGGAACAAAATAGTAAATGATAACTTAGATTGACAAGGAGTCATTGGTTCCACAAGCTAATTAGGAAGACTAAAGTATTCCACTAATATGCAACTTATCAAACCATATTCTTGAAAAACTGCACAACAGGAATGAAGAAATGTGTTGACTTAAATCTCAAGTAACATCCCTGCATCTCTTAACACAAGCTTTGTGGATGAGGAGAGAATGGAACTTCACACCCCTTTGTATGTCGTGCAGGTAGCATATCCTCGAAGGCCAGACGCAAAGGAAAGCTGCCTCAACCTCAAAAAGGCAAACCAATTTGGGACTGGATGAAGTCTCTTGGCATCAGGTCAAACATGGGCAAGTAAAAGTCCTGCTGATTACCACATACAGTGCCTCCTCATCTAACGGAACAGTAGTGTTGCTCACTACTTGAAGAAGGAAGAACTTTTAAAAATTTATGGAATGTGGGCTTCAATGGCAAGGCCAAGGGAAAATTCTCAGTTTTCATTTTTTTATTCCAGCACTTTGATTTTTTTTAATAACACTATATTGATAAGGCTATTCTTCAACATACCAGCATCCAATCTCAAATAATTACAGATATCTCTAATTCTCCTTTTAACACTCCCTCCATCTCACACTCTCCCTCTATCTTTTCCTCTATCTCTCACTCTACCTCTATCCCACCCTGTTCCTTTCCCTGTAACTCTCCCTTACCTCTCCTCCTACATTTTACCTCTCCCTCTCTTCTATCCAAACCTCTCCCTCCATCCCATCTCTCCCTCTTGCCCCTCCCTCTATCTCTCCCAGTCCAAACAGCCCTTCAGGATTTACAGTAAGCTGCCTTCTTAAACTGTTGCAATCCATATGGTGCAAGTACATCCACAACGCTATTGGGGAGGGACAGTGAAATAACTGAAATACATTACCAAGTCAGGATGGTGAGTGGCTCAGAGTGAAACGTTTAGGTGGTGCTGTTGCCAGATGTCTTTGCCCTTCTATGTCATGGGTTGCAAGGTACTGTCTAAGGAGCCTTGGAGAGCTCCTGAAATTCATCTTGCAAGTGGCACACTAGCGTACGCCAATGATGAAAAAAGTAAATTTTTGTAAATGCAGTGCCAATCAAATAGGCTGCAAAGTTCTTTCAATGTTGTTAGAGCTGCACTCCTCCTGGCAAGTGGAGAACATTCAATCACACTCCTGACTAATTCATGATAGATGGCAGGCAGGTCTTGGGAGTCAGTAGATGAGGCCCTCACTGATTCATAATCACTGACTGCTCTTGGAGCCACAGTATTTGTATGGCCAGTCCAGTTCAGTTTCCGCCCAATGACAAGCGCTGGAATGTAGTGGACAATTCAGCGACAGTAATTCCAATGAATGTTATGGGAGATGGTTAGATTCACTTTTCCTGGAGATGGTCATTGCCTACCATTTGTGGGGCATGAATGCCATTTTATGAAAGGAAATCTGCTGACTACCTGTCATGGTTTTGCCTTCATGTAATAGCAACGTGGTTGACTCTTGCAACAGCTGATTAAACAGTTTATATCAAACCTCTTAAAACACAGGAATGGAGATAGACGGACCACCTGGCATTAACCTAGCACCAGCAAACCCCATCAACCCTGCAAAGTCCTTATTACTACATCTGGGAGCTTAGATCTTGCAATTTTGATACATCCCTGACTTGTGTCTGTCTTTGCTTGAGTAGTCTTTCTCACAGAATCATACTTTACAGATCACGTCCCTGACTTTGATTTGATTTATTGTCACATGTATTAACATAGTGAACTGTATTGTTTCTTGCGCTATACAGACAAAACATACCATTCAATCAGAGAGAAGGAAACGAGAGAGTGTAGTGTTACAGTCCTAGCTAGAGTGTAAGAAAGATCAACTTAATGCAAGGTCAGTCCATTCAAAAGTCTGACAGCAGCACAGAAGAAGCTGTTCTCGAGTCGACTTGTATGTGACCTCAGACTTTTGTATCTCTTTCCTGATGGAAGAAGGTGGGAGAGAGAATGTCTGGAGTGCGTGGGATACTTGATTATGCTGGCTGCTTTTCGGAGGCAGCAGGAAGTGTAGACAGTGTCAATGAATAGGAGGCTGGTTTGCATGATAGATTGGGCTACATTCACAACCTTTGTAGATCCTTACAGCCTTGGACAGAGCAGGAGCCATAACAAGCTGTAATACAGCCAGAAAAAATGCTTTTTATGGTGCATCTATAAAGTTGGTGAGAATTGTAGCGGATATGCCATATTCCTTAATCTTCTGATGAAGTAGAGGGATTGGTGAGCTTTCTTAACTATAGTGTTGGCATTGGGGGGGAGTGGGGAGGCAGGGGGGGATCAGCACAGGTTGTTGGTGATCTGGATATCTAAAAACCTGAAATTCACCCTTTCCACGACATTCTCCAATAATGTAGAAAGGAGGATGTTCTCCTTTACGCTTCCTGCAATCAATGACAATCTCCTTTGTTTTGTTGACATTGAGGGAGAGATTATTGTTGCCACACCAGTTCACCAGCTTCTCTCTCTCATTCCTGTACTTTGTCTCATCATGGTTTGAGATCTGATCCATTATGGTAGTGTCGTCAACAAACTTGAAAATCAAATTGGAGGGGAATTTGGCCGCAGTCATAGGTGTATAAAGTGTATAGTAGGGGGCTGAGAACACAGTCTTGTAGGGTACCTGTGTTGAGGATGATTATGGAGATGTTGTTGCCTACCCTTACTGATTGTGGTCTATGAGTTAGGAAGCTCAGGATCCAGTTGCAGAGGGAAGTGCTGAGGCCTAGGCCACAGAGTTTGGAAATGAGTTTCATAGGAATAATAGTGTTGAAGTCTAACAGTTATCTAGATGTTTCAGGATTGACTGCAGAGCCTGGGAAATGGCACCTGCTGTGGACCTGTTGCAGCAGTATGCAAACTGCAGTGGATCCAGGTAGTTCGGGAGGCTGGAATTGATTCGAATCATGATTAACCTTTCAAAGCACTGCATAATGATGGATGTTCGAACCACCAGCCAATAGTCATTAAGGCCCACGGATTGGTTTTCCTTAGGTACAGGGATGATGGCTGTCGTCTTGAAGCAGTTAGGGAACTCAGATTGTTGTAAAGAGAAGTTGAAGATATTTGTGAATATCTCTGCCAGCTGATCCACGCAGGATCTGAGTGCATGTCCAGGCACCCCATCCAGGCCAGTTGCTTTCTGTGGGTTGACCTTCAAGAAAGCTGCTCTGACATCTGCAATGGTGACCCCATATTCACGTTCATCCAGGGTTTTCAGGGTGGAGGGCATGCTCTCGCTGACCTCTTGCTTAAAACAGGCATTGAACTCATCAGGGAGGAGTGTGTTGGAGCTGATGATTTACATGCCTTCATCTTATAGCATGTTTTTGTCGTGCAGACCTTTCCATAGTCGGCAGGGGTCAATGTGGTTAGCTTGGGACTCCAGCTTGTCTTTAGGCATCTTTGATAGATCTCCTTAGATCGTATCGACACCAGCATACCCATCAAGCCAGGGAAACAATCCTGGTTCAGTGAAGTATACCGGAGGGATGCTAGGAGCAATACCAGATAGCTAAAAATGAGGTCAACTCATGAAACTACAACTCACAACTACTTGCGCGCAAACAACACAGGCAGCAAGCAACAACAGAACGAAGTGATTCCACAACTAGTAGATGAAATTTAAACCCTTCATGAATGGTAATGGATAATTAAACAATTAGCTGGAGAAGGAGGTTTCACAAATACCCCTAATCTCAATGATGGGGGAACCCATAACATCAGTAAGCCAACTGCAACAATATTCAAGCAGAAGTGCTAAGCAGACAATCCACATTGGATGAGGCCAGAGGTCAGCAAGGGCAATGCCCACCCTGCCCCTGACCAGCAGGGGCTTCAATGGCCTCCAATCCCCCAGCAAGGCTATTACATCCAGTCTCTGCCAGTGAGGACCAGCTGTGACTTGGAAGCTCAATCAATGAGGGCGTTAACAGAATGAGCCTGGATGCCTTCCAGAACACACTAATAATATATTAAATATCAAATATTTAAACTGGTTTCATGCATTTGCAACAAAACAAAGCCAGTACATTGAGGGAGGCAAGAAACAAGATGCGAACCTGATTTTTCACTTCTCATCCAACCACACCACCTTGCCAAATAATGGTCGAGATGAGATTATAAGGTCATGCCCAAAGTCTTTGAAAGCAAGATGGGCAGGATGGAACAGTGTGAAATACTTAATGTGCTTAGATAGGAAAAATAGTAAAGGGATAACCAGAAAAACATGCTTTGGCAAAAGTGATGGAATTAAAACCTTTTTAAAAAAATTTTAGTCACAAGTAAGCTTACATTAACACTGCAATGAAATTACTGTGAAATTCCCCTAGTCACCACATCCGGCACCTGTTCTGGTCAACGCACCTAACCAACAAATGTGGAACGAAACTGGAGCAGTAGAGGAAACACACAGACATGGGAAAAAATGCAAAGTCCACACAGTCAAACAGTGACCCAAGCCGGGAATTGAACCTTGCTGCTGTGAAGCAGCAGTTCTAACCACTGTGCTACTGTGCCATCCCAATTATCAGTTCTAAGTCATGATTTGCTGAGTGTCTGAATGTTGACTGGTGTGTCTCAATAGTGATGTTGGAGTTTCTTACAAATAGATAATTGTCATAACTGTCAACTCCATTTTACTTTTAATGGAATTGAAAAGCAAAAGATAATAAAAAATGTTTACTAACCAGCAATTGTCATTAACACCCCTTGTGAAAATCTATGATTCAATAGTCCACATGACTTAATTATTGTTGCCCCTAATCTAGCTCATACAAGGTACCGAAGAGCAAAGTGATCTTAGCAAGATTAATCATCTTAATTTTCTCCCTTTGAAAAAATCTCCTTTCAGGATTACAATGATTGCCTAGTTGATTTCAGCAGTACATTCTGTAGGGAGATGCGTCCAAAAACGTTGTAGCACCACTTTTTCAAACTCAGTAAATACAATATTGTCAAATAAAACATTTCTCAGCAGCATTACATGATAGATTTCTCAATTTTAAAAATAACACCATATAAAAGATAATTTAAAATCCTTCTGAATTAGTGATCAAACTTTTTGGCCTCTTTCCTTACCTTAACAAAGCTCATGCGAATGGTACACATCTTGGTAAGTTCATAGACAGCTTCAAAGCCATGATTTACAGATTGTGCTAGGAGCTGGGCAAACTCTTGGTTGTTAAATATCTTTAAGCTGCAACCACTAGGTATCTTACAGACAGTGGTTGGGTGAAAGCCATGGTGATAATTGCAATTTCTACTCTGGACAAAAATGCTGCTGTCACTAAGGCATTCGGCATAGACTTCACCTCCCACATAGTATAGGTGGACACCTGCAAGATAAGAAAGAATATTTAAGTTATCAGTGCAATAATTATGATTTAAATTTATTATTGTCACAAACAGGATTAATTAACACAACAATGAAATTACTGTGAAAGCCACCCATTGTGTCTAATGTAAAAAGTTCAGTCTTTACATACAAACTGGAACTGCTATTATCCCTTAGAGGTCAAACTGAAGGAGTGTGAAACTGACAGAGTGAGAGCACGGAGGAAAATTGCCATGGTGGCAGAAGAAGGTGGGAGACATTCTTCCTTCAGTAAAGCGCTAGTTGGACAGAAGTTTTAAATGTGAAAATTTAATGAGGAAGGGCATACCTTTATGGGCAATTCAACAATTTCAAGATTCATACCAGTAGAACTGAAATTGATATTGGAATCTCAAACGCAGAAGACTACTTGATTATCAACCTGAACTCCTGAGGTATTTAATTGTGGGTATTTGCAATATAGACAATATTGAAGGAAATTTGTAATGTGCTTTTCAAGTTTTGCCACAAAACGGGACTAGTCCAATTTTTATGATGGATGTTGCCTTGCAAGTGAACAAAATATGTCAATGTATTCCCCAATTTCATTTTATCATCTTTTTTGGTCTAAAAATATTCAAGTATTTTATAAGGTAGGCAATAAATTATCCATTTTATCATAGGTGCTCATGTAAAATAAAGATAAAGTCGCCATAATCTCAGATGATCCTTTCTGCTTTCCCTTTTTGGGGGTGAGCTTACTGGTGGTCACTTAAATTGAAGATCATCACTCCTCAGGCAAGTGGCGAGGTTGAGAAGGCAGGCCTTCAAGAATAACCTCAGCCAGTACGATAACTGAGCAGACTATTAGCATTTCTCTGCATCATGAATCAATCATCCAGACAATTGAATAACCGACCCACAGTTGCTTATATAAACAATGCTATCACCTGCCAATGCAAAATGCCAGCGCATGCACCAAAATCTACTCATGTCATTCTGCTGTACCCAGGTGTTTCTCATGTTTGTGCGGATTCAGTGGGCCAAAGAGCCTCTTTTGCACTGTATCATTCTCTGTTACCCAAGTCACAACAGGTCTATCTGTGTCTTGCTAACTATATTTAGAGGGGTCTAATTCTGAGGGAAATATTGCTTAATTAGACTGAATGGTGACAAGTTAGAAATTATTTCTTTTCATGTTTAAAGATGGTTCAACTGTTAATGAGTTAATCTATTTCATTTTATCAGTTACACTAAAACTATGTTATGAATAAAGGTGCTTTTTATAAAAAGATCCCCAATTTGTCAATGGAATCACTCCTGAGGGAAGCACCTTTTCCTCACATTAATGCCAAGATAGAAAAGTTGTTGGGGTCTTGTCTGGCTTCATAATATACCTTGAGGTTTCTGATCTGTCATCCCTACAGCATGCATAAATTTCAGCATTCAGTGGTTCCAAGGAGTGCATCAATAAGCATGGGAGTCAACCTCATCCCTTTCTCTCCCTAGATAAACATGCTCCGGAAATCCCCTTCAATGTCTACTTATGTAATGGCTACTGTAATCAAGCACATGCAGCCATGCGTTTTCTCCGGGCTTGATAGATGGTAGACAAGTTTTCATTGTGAAACCCAATGACTTATAGCACCTCTTAACTCTCAAGCAACTGTGCAGTTATTCTTCGCAAAATGCTATTTTTTTTCAAGTCAATGAGCTATATGCACTCTGGTTACAAGCAGCTGTGATGTATACCAGCAGCTGGTATCCACAATAGAGAGAATGCAGTGTCATGCCTTTATGTACACTATAATTTAAGCAATCCCCAATGCACAAGTACAACTTAATACAGTTTCACATTTATTTCCCAATGCCTGTGATGATTTCAACAGCATCAACTTTGTTTCTGGTCACAGTCTACCTGGGCAGTTCAAATGACATCATGCTTGAACTAAGCATGCTCAGAGCACGCAAAGCGTTGGCAGGAAACATAGCATGCATACAAAGGCTTTACATACATTTGAGAACTAGAAACAATTCTCACTAATGAGAGCATAGGTTAATTCTGCAATATTTTGATATTGCTGGTTCAGTTACTTTGAAAATTAAGCATACCTTTGCCAATGTGCCGCCTGGTGTTCTCAATGGTGGAGTTGCGGTTTACATTGGAAAGAAGGCCAAGACAGAAACGGTTTTTGTTGTTGGATGGATCAGTAAAGCCATCCACTAAAACACTGGTCGAGGAAGCGTGGAAAGCCTCACCAACTCTATTATTTAACTCATAGTACACAATGGAACACCAGTGCTTAGGCTCCTCATATGCAACAGGTTGAACATCTGAAATAAAAAGTTACAGCACAGTAAATCAAGTTAATATGTTTTGCATGATATTTTCCCTTCTCTAAGAATAACTGCATGTGATCTTGAATTATAGTGCACAGAATAAGAAGAAATTAAAAATTCATAATTAGAAAACATTCAGGTATTATTTTTGAAGCATCTGTAGGCTATATTCTAAAAAATTATTTTTGCTTAACAAAACTGAGAAATTATTGCATTAAAAATTGGTCTTGTTAAAAACACTCAAATTTGTAACTCCAAAAAATTGCAAGCCCCAACCTATATTGTTAATTACTTTCATGACTTTACATTATACACCAGTAATCTTTACCAGATACTCCTGCAGCACCAATCTAGCAACATCTTGTCTAAAAAACAAAATAAAACTCCATTTATTACAAATGTCTTGATTATACCTATCTCCACCCCATTTTCAGATAGTGTATTTCAGATACTAACCACTTGTTGCACAAAAAATCACATCACCATTGCTTCTTTGGCCAATTTATTTAAATTAGTACCCTCTTTTGTTCTCAACCCATCTACCAGGATGAACGTTTTTTTCCCCAACAACTCTGTCCAGGCACTTCATGATTTTTTAAAGCACAGTAATTCCCTACAAATGTTGTTCTTGAGCACATTTGAAGTAATGTCAGTTTGTGGCTACAGGCATCTAACTTATTGACTATGTTTTCAGCCATTAAATACATTACATCAAGCCACTTCATTTGATAAGTGGAAGTCTTTTGCCTCCACAGCAATCAAATGGCTAACTTGAACTGAAAAATGATTTATAATATCCAGCACACAATTAAAGTTAGATTTGAACACTCGCCTGTTCTTTTAATACACTGCTGTTCCAAGAATCTAGTTTGCAGTCAATGTGCAGTGCATCAGCAGAAAAGCATTGCTTTTGGATTGCTGAACATTACAAAGTAGTCACTCTAACCTGCTTTGTTTTCCTATTAACTTGGATACATTTAAAACTTGGAAATGAAAAAAAGATGACAATTTGGAACAGTGTCCAATTTCTTATGTCAGGTGCATTGGAAATGTTTGGATACAAAAATGTTTAATGGGAGATGATCAAAACATTAACTGAGAAAAGGGAATGGAAAATACCCAACTGGGGTGGCTCAAGGTTTTGCTCTTTTTGACTGTCAACTTTCAAGTGGAGGCAAATCAGCCATGAATCTTTGTCCTTACTATCTGCAAAACTGCTCTTAAAACCTTCATCTAAACAAATATTCCTTTTGGGTTTGTGCAGGAGAGCCGACAGTTATAGTTTATAATCAAAGTCAGTAACTTAATGACATTGTATTGAAAGTATCCATTTTAAAACAATATTGATGAAATTTTGGTTGATTACAAACAGAATCACAGAATGTTCATTCCATTCCCCTTTTGGGTCAAAAAAACCTCTCATAGAACATAGAACAATACAGCACAGAACAGGCCCTTCGGCCTTCGATGTTGTGCCGACCAAAATAAAATGCAATGCCCCTCCTAACTAAACCATTCCCTTCTCATCCATATACTTATCAACTAACCTCTTAAACGCCACCAAACTTGGCGCATCTACAACAGCTGCAGGCAGGGCATTCCACTCCCTAATCACATTTCAATTGTTTTTGCCAACTATTTAAAACCTGTGCTTTCTAGTTCATGATACTCGAGTGGAGAAAACAGTTTCTATTTACCCTGAGCAAGATACCTCAGGGTCTTGAGCACCTCTATCAAGTCTCCTCTCAGCCTTCTTCTTGTCCAATCTCTTCAATCTATCCTCATAGCTACAAGTCTTTATCTCTGGAATCACTGGCAATATCCTCTGTATACACTCCAATGCCTTCACCATCCTTCCTCAAGTGGACGCAGTATTCCAGATGAGGCCTAACTAGTGTCTTATACAATTTCAACATTACCTTCTTACTCTTGTACTCAATAACCCTATTAATGCCCAAGATGCTATTTGCTTTATTAACTGCTCTCAACACTTCAGCAACTTCCATCTAATACATAAATAATATGCAACATACATGTAATATAAACAATCAAGCTGTATCTCAAAAGGTTATCCCAGCAGTCAGGAAGGTACAAAAGCAATCTTTCAACCAATGAATGGCAGTGAAATGAAATCAGCAAACAGAATGTACAATTGCAACTGCTTATAATTTAACAGAACATATTCTGAGTTAGGACCAGCAGTTTACAATTGACTAAATTTTGTCTTCAAAATAGCTGAATGCAAATTTGATGTATATAGTGTTCAACATTATCTATCTTGGTGTAATCATATCAAGGCAAACAAGGTGACATAAAATACATGTATTTTTTAAAAGAATATTTAATGTTTAAATATGAGCTCTATAATGATATCCATTATAATTCCACAGAAACTGCATGCTAGCATTAACAGGCTTAATTTTACTATACACTTAATTTTTTTTAGTTGTATATTGAGTGTTCAACCAGAAAATGGGGAATGCTTCATAAAGTGATAAATATTAGTCTGGATGAGTCACTAGCGATGCTAACTTTTAGTGTCTATATAACGTCTGGCACAAGTAATTCCATAAGACGAGCGTGATGTAATTACTACGAAAACTTGTATTTATATAATACCTTTAACATAACATGTCCCAATACACTTCCCAAAAGAATTGCGGAGTAAAACTCAACACTTAGTCACATAAGGAGGATGCAGGGTAAAATTATATCAACACAGTAACGTTTGAGGAACATCTTAAAGAAGCAAAGAAAGGTTAAGTGGTAGAGAGATTTAGATCATTTGAAATAGAAGTAGGCCATTTGGTGCCTCAAGCTCACTCTGTCATTCAACAAAATCATGGTTGAAATAATAGTGGCTTTAATTCCACTTTCCCGCTTGCCCTTCATAATACTCTTGTAGATTAAAAAAAAATCCATCTAACTCAGCCTTGGATATAATCAATGACCTAGCCTCTACAGTTCTGTGGTACAGAATTCCAAAGACAAATGACTGAGATAAAAGGTACCTCATCTCAGATTTAAATGGGAGATCCAGTATTTTCTAACTGAGGCAACTTGCTCACCCCTGGAATCAGCCACATTAATATTCTCTGAATTACTTCCAGTGTAATTATATCCTAAGGAAAGAAGCCAAACAGTATTTGATACTCTAGGTGCAGTCTCACTGAGGCCTTCTATAGGTGTAGCACAACTTCTGTACTTCAAATATTGCATTCCTACTGCAATAAAGCCAACATTCCATTTGCTTTCCCAATCATTTTCTGACCTGTCTGCTAGTTTGTTTTTGTGACTCATGCATGAGACAACCAAATCCCTTTGAACAGATTTCTATTATCTCTCTATTTAAATACTGTACTGCTTTACGGTTCACATTTTTCTACATTATACTCCATCTGCCAAATTTTTGTCCGTTCATTTAACCCATTATATCCCTTTGCAGCTTTCTTATTTTTCTTCACAACTTGCTTGCCGACCCATCTGTGTGTCAATGCAAATGTAGCTACCATACACACTCAGTGACTTCATCCAAGTTATTAACACAGACAGTAAATAGTTAGGCCCAGTACTAATTCCTGTGACAATTTACTAGTTAGAACTTGCCAACCCAAAAAAGGCCCATTTATTCTAACTCCCTAACCAATCCTTTATCAATGCAAATGTTACCACCAACACCATAAGCTCTTATTGTGTAACAATGTTTTATGCAACAACTTACAGAATGTCTTTTAGAAATCCAAGTACACCACACCTTTGGTTATCCACTTTGCTTGTTACTTCCTCAAATAAATTAGGCAAACACAATTTCCTTTTCATGAAACTATGTTGATTCTGTCTCAATATCCTGCTATTATCTCCTTACTAATTCATGGATTCAAAGCAATTCAGAATGCTTAGAGGGGTTGCATAGAATACAAATAAAATCAGGGGTGTTCAAGAGGTTACAATTAGATGAGCAGATACGTGTGGGTGGTGGGGTTGGAGATCACAGATACAGAAAGACGAGGCCATAGAGGAACCTGAAAATCAAGGTGACCAGAAACCAATATAGGTCAGGGAACACAAGAGGTGATAGAAGAAGTTTGGTATAAATAAGGACACAAAGCAGTTTTGCATGATTTCAAGTGGGTAGAAGGCCAGAGTGCAGAGGAACAGTCAAGCATAAATCTAACAAAGACATGGATGAAGGTTTCAGTGGAGTGAGTTATATAGATGGCATGAATAGGTAATTAGTAACTCACCTCAGAGTTAAATATGACACTAAAGTTATGAGTCTTGCTCAGCCTCAACTGTCCGGGAATGGGGCTAGAATTGGGAATTATGGTACAGAGTTTGTAGCAGGTATCAAATATTTTTAAATGGTTCTGTATTCAAGCGGCAAGCTTCCATTTGTAACAGAATATATGGTGTTCACTTTCACATTAGCAGATGTCACTTTTAAGAGGTTCACATAATAAATGCTTTGAGACCCCTCCCCGAAAATGGAGAGCCTAGAACTAGTGGTTGCAATTTCAAAACAAAGTAGCAGCCATTAAAATGAGGAATAGAATTCCAAAATTCCTACAGTGCAGGAAGCCACTATTTGGTCCATTGAGCCTGCACAACAACAACAATCCCACCCAGCTGCTATCCAGTAATCCCACATACATACCTTGGTAATCCCCCTAACCTATACATTTTGAGACACCGAGGGGCAATTTAACATCTTTAGATTGTTGGAGGACATCCATGTAGATGCGGGGACAACATGCAACTCCAGACTGTGATCCTAGGCCAGAATTGAACCCAAGTACCTGGTGCTGTGAGGTAGCAGTGCCACCATGCTGCTCTCTCCACTCGACAGTTGTGAATCTTTGGAATTCTCTACCTCAAGACTAGGGATGCATAGTTATCGAATATATTTAAAACACAAGTAGTTAGATTTTTGAATATAAAGGGAATCAAGGAATGTGGGATAGTGTGGAAAGGCAAGAGATCAGCTGTGATCTTGTTGAATGATGGCGCAGGTTTAAGGGGCCATATGATCTATTCCAGCACCTTCTTGTGTTCTTAAAAAGACTAGATTGGGAACAAAAAAGTTGTTAGATTAGAAGAAATTTCTGTTCTAAATCACAGAATTGTAGCACAGGATGACACAAGGTGCGTTTGCACTAGCTCTCCGAATAAGAAACTGCCGTGCACCATTCCGCACCTTTTCTTGTAACCCTGCACATTCTCTCTTTTGTTAACAGTCTAATTTCATTTTGAATGTTTCAGCTGAAATTGCTTTTAATACTCTCAGGTAATGAATTCCAAACCTGAACCACCTGCTTTCCCTCATCAATTTTTCTTCTTTTACCAATTAATTTAAATCTGTGCCCTCTTGCTCTCAAACAGTTTCTCCAAATCTACTTCTGCACTGTAGCGTTCTATGATTCTCAGTCCAGTGTTCTCATGATTCTCAATATCAAATATCCTCTCAATCTTCTGTAGGAAAACATTCCTAATTTTTCCAATCTGTCTTCATAATTGAAGTTCCTCATCCCTAAAATCATTCTACTGTGAATCTTTTCTGCATTCTATCTAATGCGTCACAAAACTGGATGCAATACCCTATCAAGGCTGAGCTAGTGACTTAAATTCAGCATAACATCCTGGCTCATGCTCTATTAATAAAGCCCAAGATACTCACGCTTTATTTAACTTTTTCACATTTTTCCAATCAAAATAGAAATTACTTCACATTTCTCGGCATTGCACTGAACTTTATCTGCCATGTGCCCACCCATTCCATCAACTTGTCTGCGTTCCTTTTAAGTTTTAATTATCCTCCTTGGAAACAGCACTTCCAAGTTTTGTATTATCTAAAAACTTTGAAACTGAGCCCTGTACAGTTTATATCAGGAAAAACAAAGGTGCCAGTGAATCCTGGGGAATTCCACTATTAACTTTCCTCCTGCCCAAACACATCCTCTAACCACTACTCTATATCCTATCACTTAGCCAACTCCACATCCATCATTTGAATGTCCATGCTCACCACATCAATAGCTTTGCATCAACCATGTTACTTCTTCAAAAACCAGCAGCAAGATAATTAAACAAGGTTTTCCCTTAAAAAATTCATGCTGGCTTTATTTAGTTAACCTGTATTTGTCCATTTAATTATTAATTTTGTCCAGATTTGTTTGTACAAGTTTCTCCAGCACTAAATTAAACTGAATGACTTGTAGTTGCTGGGTTCATCTTTTCACCTTTTTTTGAACACGGTTATAATGTTAGCAATTCTCAGGCCCTCCTCACACCCTGAGTTTCAGGAAGGCTGAAACATTATGACCAATGCCTCTGTAATTTTCACTTTCATTTCTCCCAGTATCCTGGTTCCTGTGCCTTATCAACTTCAAAAGTATAGGTAATCTACCAATACTATCTCCTCATCAGTTTTAAATCCATCTGCTGTCTGAATTACCTTTTTTTAAAACCATCTCCTGGGTAATATATTCTGTATTCATAAAGACAGATGCAAAGTCTTAATTTATCTCAGCCATGTCCTTTGCACCTATGTGTAAATCTCCTTTATGGGCCCTAATCAGCCCTACTCATCCTTCTACCACCCATTTACTAATTATATGCCTATTGAAGACTGTGGAATTCCCTTTCCTATTGCCTGAGAATCTCTCAACACTGAGGATCATTCTAGTGAACATTCTCTGAACGGTCTCCAAAGTAGTATCTTTGCTTAAATAAACGGGACCATAACTGCTCTCAGTACTCCAGAGCATCTCCTGTGAACAATGAACATTTCTCAGCTGCATTTTCTATGTGACATCTATTTTAAGCATATTTTTCCTTAATTTAGTTTGTCTCTGTTGTCACCCAGGGAGCTCTGGATTTTTTTGGTGCCCTTTTCTCTTTTGAGGGAATATATTCTCTTTTGAGGGAAAATGGACTTTAGTAAGGCGTTTGATAAGGTGGCCCATGGAAGACTTCTACAGAAAATGCAGATGTGTGGAATAGAGGGTGATTTAGCTAATTGGATTAGGAATTGGCTGGCAGATAGAAGACAGAGGGTGGTGGTTGATGGGAGATATTCATCGTGGAGTTCGGTGACGAGTGGTGTGCCTCAGGGGTCTGTTTTGGGGCCCCTGCTGTTTGTAATTTTTATAAATGATCTGGATGAGGGTATTGAGGGATGGATCAGTAAATTTGCAGATGATACTAAAGTTGGTGGTGTGGTAGATAGTGAAGAGGGGTGTTTTAGTTTACAGAGTGACTTGGACAAGTTGCAGAGCTGGGCCGAGAGGTGGCAAATGGAGTTTAATGTGGAAAAGTGTGAGGTAATGCACTTTGGCAGGAACAATAAATGTGTAGAGTATAGGGCTAATGGTAGGGCTCTTAATAGTGTTGAGGAACAGAAGGATCTTGGTGTATGTGTCAATAGATCCCTGAAAGTAGGCAGTCAAGTGGATAAAGTTGTTAAGAAGGCATATGGAGTCTTAGCTTTTATTGGTAGGGGGATTGAATTTAGGAGCCGCAGCATCATGTTGCAGCTGTACAAAACTCTAGTGCGGCCGCACTTGGAGTATTGTGTGCAGTTCTGGTCGCCACATTATAAGAAAGATGTGGAGGCATTGGAGAGGGTACAGAGGAGGTTTACCAGGATGTTGCCTGGTATGGAGGGCAGGTCTTATGAAGAGAGGCTGAGGGATTTGAGGTTGTTTTCGTTAGAAAGGAGGCGGCTAAGAGGAGACCTTATTGAAACATATAAGATGATTAGAGGTTTAGATAGGGTGGACAGTGATAGCCTTTTTCCTAGGATGGAGAAAGCTAGCACGAGGGGACACAGCTTTAAATTAAGGGGTATGAGTTATAGGACGGATATCAGAGGTAGGTTCTTTACTCAAAGAGTGATTAGGGAGTGGAATGCCCTGCCTGCAGCTGTTGTAGATGCGCCAAGTTTGGTGGCGTTTAAGAGGTTAGTTGATAAGTATATGGATGAGAAGGGAATGGTTTAGTTAGGAGGGGCATTGCTTTTTATTTTGGTCGGCACAACATCGAAGGCCGAAGGGCCTGTTCTGTGCTGTATTGTTCTATGTTCTATACATTGACTGTGCCAAAATCACCTTTTCTTTATAGATAGCCCATTGATCAGCTACTGTTTTCCTGCCAAGCTTCGACTCCAATTTATTCAGTCCAGTTCTGTTCTTATCCTACTGAAGTTGGCTTTCCGCCATTATTTTTTTCACGTACTGGACAGTTCTTTGTTCTTTACTATAGTCAGCCTAAAATGTATGACATAATGATCATTTGTACCCCAAATGTTCACATTTCAAATGTTCACAAACTGACACTTGACCTACTTGGCCACCCCATTTCAAAGAATCAGGTCTATCTGTGTTTCCTTCCTCATTGGACTGGAAGCATACCGAAGATTCCTGAACACACACCGAACTCTTGACCCTTCTGCCCTTTACACTAAAGTATCCTACGATAAGTGCACTATAATTTTTGCAGCTTTCTGTAAATTCTTTGTGCCTCTACATCTTTCCCATTAGTTGTAGGCCCACAGACTACACTAAGCAATGTAACTGCACCATTTCTTTTCCTTAGGCAATGTAATTGCACCCATTTCTTTTCCTTGGCTCTGGCCAAATTTATTTGCTTCTGACCCCTCTGGGATATCCTCTTTCCAGCACTGTAATGCTCACCTTTATCAATACTGCTATCTCTCCCCCCTTCTTTCTATTCCAATCATTTCAGGACATCTCTAATCCAGATATATTTAATACACAGTCCTGTCCTTCTTTGAGCCAGATCACTGTTATTACCACAATAACGTATTTCCACGTAGCAATCTACACCTGTAACTTACCAATATTATCAAGATCATCAAGTCTGTGTTTAATTCACTGAATAACTACATTGTGTTTGATTATTCATTAGTTCTGGCATCTTACCTCTAGTGGAGATGATAGGCAGATTGGGTATATTGGAGGTCATCATGACATTCCCAGTATCCATAGGTTGTGTACTGTCCTGATTCATCTGCTCTTCTGGTGGCATGTAAGCAGGTGGAGGCGTATCAGCTGCATGGAAGAGAGCGCATTTATGACTTAATTGCATACCAGGGCTCAAAATGAGCTCCAGAGCCACCAAGTCAGCACCAACTCAAAATTTACTGGCATTACCAAGTCGCATGTCTTGGGCACATTTGTCACACCCCAGACAACTTCTACAGATGATGCAAAGTAGTCGTCAAAAAGCTATGCAATCCATTCTGGTCATGTCTGTAATTTATTATTGTGGGTTAGCGTTGGAAGTGAAGCAGTTAACATCACAGATTTCCACACGGAACACCCACTGTTTCACGTACTTCACAAATGATTTCAATAAATCCTCAAGTGCTCAAAGATTCCAAACCAATGTCTAAGAATCAAATCATATTGCAACAGGCATGTCTTGAAATTTTGCTCCAAAGGAGCAATCACATAGTACCATTGTACTGTACTGGCCTCTCCCTGCCATGTCAATGTTTACTGAAGGCCCTGACATGGACAGCATGCCAGATCGATTGACAGAAATTCTAATTTAATTACTATAAAGCGATATTTTCCTTCAGCCAAATGATAAATTAAAACTCTGCAAACATATTAATGTTTAACAACTGAACAAAAAAATCTTCATATTTCCCCATGGTATGTTGTTGAACACACTAACAAATTTCTCAATAATTTATCTCCAAATAAAAAAAGACGTGCTAAGCTATAGACTGAAATGTAGCTTTATCCAGACTATAATTGGTACATATTTATGTACGCTTAGTTATCGTAATGAACAAATATATTCCCATAATTTAAGCAAATATGATAATCACGTTAGGAAATAAAATATGATAGGAACATACAAGAATAACCCTTCAACTAAAAAACTGTGGTAAAAGATGAAGGAAGATAGGACAGGACAGTACAAAGGTTCATAATAGAGCAGCAGAAAAAGAATAAAACTACAGTAATTTAAGCAAATGATTGAGTATCAAGGATAGTTTTAAAACTCTCGAAAGGAACAAGGGAATTCCAGTTTCGGGAACCTGCCTGTTAGAACGTAACCAGTGACAACTTTGTTTTGGATACAATGTGACCCCAATGGTCACAAGATGCAAGAATCAGCTAACCATGGAACCAATTACAGAATGATGTAATAGTCAGCTGACCCACTATAAATCAGAAGCTGTTTGGCATTATGGGGAACTTGGAATTGCCCAGGGTGTGGCCCCAAGTTTGGAGTAATGATGTTTCTTTATTAAATCCTTTCTTTGATTTCTAAATTGGAGCAAGTTTTGTTTTTTTTTATTGCCTGCATTTGAAGAGTTACTTTTGATGAAACATTGGTAGCAGAGAAAAACCCCTCATAACTTGGTATTTGTTTTTGAAGTGCAATAATCATGGCAGAAGGCAGAAATAAACCAGTAGGATTGGATTGCCCCCTGAGTTTCAGATACTGAACTATATTAGCAATGGAAGGCAGAAATGGAAATGTGGAATCTTGATACTGGACAAAATGTATAACATAACTTTTGCCACTTCCAATTAAGAGCAAGATAAGGAATGTTTGGATAACAGATGCCCTAAATAAAGAAGGGCTACAGCTCCTGCTACAATACTTTAGGTAAGTTTTACAAAAAAGGTGAGTTCTTGGAGAATTATGAAGGATGGATGATATTTTACAAGATTAGGAGACAAGATACTGAGGCCATGGAACAGTTCTTCTTGGATTTTGATAGGGGCCATAACAGGTTAATGAAATTTAATTTGGAAATTCCAGATACAGTATTGGCCTTTAAATTGTTGGACTGTGCACATCAGTCACAAATGGATACTCTTTTAGTAATGACTGGAATACAGTTAAGGGGAACAAGCCCCTCTGATCAAATAGCAACATCACTGAAAAGGTTTTTCAGGAAACAATCCTTCTCCACCACCTCATCCAATACAGACTGGAGTGCCATAGGGCCCAGAACAGAGGAGTCAATGGTAACTCACTCATGCACCAGACCAAATAGTAACGAAGGCCTTTAAAACAGCGATAGTTAGGTTAATAACAGATCTAGCGTTGAAAACAGCTACAATCAATTTGAAATGGGAAAAGATGATGCACATGAGAAACTGATAAAAGATGTTTAAATCAAAGGAATGTTATAGGCATATCAAAGCAGCATTTCTGCAAGGCAAAACATTTTGGAGAAAAGTTTCTTTGAGGCCACCAAAAGAGGCAGGTCCCACAGGGACATTTATGGAAATTGAACAAATGTGCATATAGGTTAAGTGATGCATCAAGGGTTTGGTATACTCTGTATGGCTGAAGATTGGCTGTGTCCACTTAAAAGCAGATCCAGGCATTTTACTGGAAGGCTAAAGAAAAATTAGCTGGAATTTTTATAATGCATGTAAATGATTTCCTATGGGGTTCCACAAAAGAATTTGAAAAAAGGATAATTCAAAAGCTGAAAACAGAATTTAATGTAGGGAGTCAAGCAGTTGTTGCTTTTTGATAACTTGGTCTTGATATCTGACAAACTCAGGTGTAACATCTGGTGTAACAATGAATCAACAGGGATATCTAAACAGCATTGATCCTATTCCCATCAGTAGAGAAGGCTCAATGGAAAAAGAGGAACGGGCCAACTAAAAAACTGAATTGTTGAGGAGAATGGTAAGACAGCTAAATTGGCTATGCACAAAGATAAGACCGAACATCCAAGCACTCAGTAATACACTGAAGCATGCCATAGTCAGAGATGTTGCAGGCTAATAAAACATTAAAAAAGTTAAAATTAGGGGAATATATAATTAAATTTGTGGCACAAGGAGAACCAGAAGATATAATATTGGTTGTGTTTAGTGATGCTTCACTTGCCAATCTACCAAATGGACATTCAAGTAGTGCTCAATTCATAACATTCCTGGTAGGTAAGGAAGGAAAATGTTGCCCCTTGGCCTGAGAAGCAAAGAAAATATAAAGAGTAGTCAAAAGTACATTGGCAGCAGCTTAACATTAGTAGAGGCATCGGACATAGGGACATATTTGTCTGACACCTTAACAGAATTATTTTTTATGGGCACATCAGGTAAGAAAGTACCAATTGAGTGTTAAGTGGACAGTCTTTATGGGACAACGTTCACTCAACAAGAAGTATAAGAGAAAAACCACTAAGAATTAATTTGGCCAGCATTAAACAAATGATGGAAAACAAGGAAGGGATGCAGGTAATAGAAAGTTATTAAGAATACTGGAAGATGGTTATCTTAAATTGTTTTGAAAAAAATTAAAAATTAAGGGAATCTGTTAGAACGTAACTGGCAACAACTTTGCATGGGATGTAACGTGACCAATGGTAAGATAATGTAAGGATCAGCTGACCCAGTAAACCATGGAACCAATGACAGAAAGATGTAATAGTCTGCTGACTCACTACAAATAAGAACATATTTGGAATTGTGGGAAGCTTGGAATGACCCACGGTGTGCTCACAAGTTTGGAGTAATGATGTTTCTTTATTAAACATTTTCTTTGATTTCAAAGTTGGAGTAAGTTTTTTGTTCCATTTTTATTGTCTGCATTTGAAGAGTTACTTCTGATGAAGCACTGCCAAGGTCACAAATGTTCAATCTAATTTGAAATGCACATAAAAGTATCAATTAAGCAAAAACAAAAGGAAGCTGAAGAATAGTCACTTTTAGCTGGAGGTGCTCAGTGGATGATTATTTGCAGCTGCTCCTGAGATCCTTGCTATTATAAGCTGTTCAGTCAATTCTATTCATCCAATATGCCATCAAGAAGCAATAACTAGAAACCTGTTCTAATCGAGATGTTCCAGTATACCCAGAACATATATCTACCCAATGTGAAAAATTACCCAGATACATCTTTTCCACAAAACACAAGACCAATTCCCTTCCTACTTTCCTTCAAACCATCAATCATTAGCCTTGTAAATTAAAGATGCCCACAGTGCCATCAAAAGCACCTATTCATCAATAATTATCCCAGACAGAAAACTTCAGGGATGAGTTACGAATGACAGTGTGGCAACAAAGAATGCTAGTAATCGTGGAGACAACTGATATCAGGTGAAACCTGCCTTTGGCTGTAGTCAAGCCAGGTTGTCAATGGCCTGTATTCATCTCAGCCTCAGGAGATCATTGCAAGAGTTCCTCAGGGAAGCAGTTTTGGCCAGCTGTTTCATCAAATGGCCTATCTTCATTCATAAATTAAACAGGGCTGTTTGCTGATGATTGCCAAGTGCTCAGCTCCATTCACAATACCCCAGAAAACGAAGCTGTTACATCTCCACTTGCACAAGACCTGGACACAGCAATGCTTGAGCTAACACCCATTGTCAGGCAATGATGATCTCTAGCAAGAGAAAGTTTAACTACCTATCCAACATTCAATGGCATTACAAGCTTCAAATCCCCAATTAACATCACTCAGGGAAGGGACACTAGCAAACTGAAACTGAACTTGTTCAGCCACATGAACACGGTTTCTAACGCAAATCAAGAGTGAGACAAATCTGCAGCGAGCGGCTCATCTTCCAATTCCCTTAAGCCTGTTCTTCATTTAACGTGTTACGAAAGTAATGAAATTAGTATCAGCTGCTGCTGAGCTTACAAAACCAGTTTTGGAGCATTTCTCTTTAAATATAGTGTCACATGAAGGACAATAATTAGCTTTATTTAAAAAAACTAAGTCAACTAGTAAAGAATAACACTGATGTTTCAAACTCCTGAAAGAGAGGAAACCTGAAACAGAGAACCAGAAACAAAGTAACAAAAATTAAGCACAAGCTGTGAAAGTGAGGGACCAGCTCAAATAACTTAAAAATTGTGGTAAAATTGAAGTTATTGATTAGAATTGATTAGAACATGAAAAACATGCTGTGGGAAATTCAGAAAACAAACATCTAGCTGAGAAAAAGTAAATTAATACTGTTTCAAAAGATATTGGGGCTTTACAAAAGTTGACAGCAGCATGTGCTACAGCCCATTTCGTACCTCATAACAAATTATATGCATGATAAAATTTGCATTTGTAAAGCATCTTTAACAGCCAGAAATGTCTCATTATTTCAAGAGAAGTAAAACGCATTTTCCTTCAAATTAAATCAAGCAATTAATTCATATGGTGCCTGAATGAAGGAACTAATTTGAGGACACCTTGTTGAATTTCAACATAAGCATTCAAAACTCAATGAAAATCCTAATAACATCCTAATTAGTTTTAAACTAATTTGGCAGGGAGATGGGACATGTACAGTTGGGAACGAGGTTCAATCAAGTTCAGTAGGCAAAGACATGGATATGGTAGAGCATATGGTAAGATTGGAAGGCTAAATTGTATCTATTTTAATCAAGGAGCCAGTCTGGTAAGGCAAAGTGTAAATTACCATATGAAAATATTAGAATCCCAACAGGCCATTCAGCCCACTAGACCACCTGAAAGAAACCCACGGAAACATGGGAAGAATGTGCAAACTCCATACAGACAGAGGAGCAAATATGTAAGCAAATTAGAGGTGAGAAGGGAATAGGGTTACAGTAGTAGAGGATTTTAATTTCACTAGTATTAACTGAAATCAACTTACTATGAAAAGATCAGACAGGGTGGAATTTTTAAAATGCATCCAGGAGAGTTTTGAGGCCGTACGTAGACAGTACTCAGAAGGCAATGGAAATATGGAACATGCTATCTGAGGGAGCAGTGGATGTAGGTACTCTCGCAACACTTACAAAGCACCTGAATGAGCCCTTGTCAAGGCATATGAAGTGCTGGTAAATGGAATCAATGTACATTAGTATTTGATGTCAGCAAAGATAGGGTGAGCAGAACAGTCTGTTTCTGTGCTGTAATGACTCTATGAATAGTTCATTTGTGAAAAGAGCTTACTTGATATTGTTTCAAATTAAAATAAACTGACAATTTTAAAGCAAGCTAACATTCAGGGGATAATACCCATCACATTCACTTCTTATACCTGGCATGTTTCTTCTGTTATTTTCATGTGACTTAAATTTTAATGCAGAATCAGTCTGCATTACTCCATAATAAAAAAGTGTCTTCCTGTTATAAAATTTCAGGGGAAAAAAATATTAGTTTGGACCTCACCTGGCATCTGGAAAGGACTGCTTGGTCCAGAACTGGCTGGAGAACTAGGGTAGGTGCTGCTGGCAGGAGATGGTGGATATGGGCTATTTGGTGAAATAGGAAACGGATTGCTATTTGGCTGTTGGAAGGAATCTGGAAACGTGGCATTGTGTGGCATATGGGGTTCATTATGACTCAAGTTTCTGAACTGGACTAGAAGGCTGTGCTGAGGGTTAAATTCACTGTGTCTTGGAACCAAAACTGGTGGCAGAACTAGAATAAAAAACAAAAAGGTAGACATGTTAATTAAATATTGACTATAGAAACATACACATCTGTACATTTAGTTAAATAAAAATATTAACATTCACATAAATGTAAAATACTTAACGTTTGGTTCTTCTGTATAACAGACATTTTGAAACATGATAAATCAGTGATCATTTCAACCAAAATAATAGAGTGCACATTGCAGATTCAACATGCACATCAATACAAACATCTACTTACTTCTATTATTTCTTCCAGTTTTCTTGCTGTCTTTCCCCTTCAGCAGTATCACTGGTCCAAGTTAGTGCGTTACATGTAATCCTGATTAGTGATTCACTTATTTCCAGCAATTTGCTTTGATAAAAATTTAGTAAACTGTGGATAATCTTTGACCTTAAGCATACATTTAAAGGACATCAATACTGCCTCAGCTTAATTCCCTGAAAATGTAACAAGCTACAGGAACGTTCCCTCAACCTTCCCAAACATCTCTACTTTCTCAGGAGGGTGAGGAAATTTGGCATGTCCACTACGACTCTCACCAACTTCTACAGATACACTATCAAAAGCATTCTTTCTGGTTGTATCACAGCTTGATAGGGCTCCTGCTTCGTACAAGATGGCAAGAAACCATAAAGATTCATGAACAAAGCCTAGTCCATCCTGCAAACCAGCCTCCCATCCACTGGCTCTGTCTACACTTCCTGCTGCTGTGGAGAAACAGCCAGCATAATTAAAACCTTATACGCCTTGGACTTACTCTCTTCCACCTACTCCCATTGGGAAAAAAGGTGCAAAAGTCACGTACTAACCAACTCAAGAATAGCTTCTTCCCTGCTGCCAGACTTTTGAATGGACCTACCTCGCGTTAAGTTAATCTTTCTCTACACCTAATTGCCACTGTAACATTACATTCTGCACTTCTCATTTCCTTCTTTATGTATGAAATGCTTGTTCTGTATAGCACACAAGAAACAATATTTCTCACAATACTAATACATGGGACAATAATAAATCAAATCAAAAAGCAATATCCATTCAGACAGTACATGCTATCGCCTTTCAAAATTAAATTTGACTCAATGTAAACAAGGTCCTTTCAAGAATTGAAATGAGTTTTTTTAAAGTTGCAATCTTTGTCCATAGAATAGTCTGTAGTCTGCTGCAAGTAACATTGCATTTTGATGTACTGGAATCCATGTTTTTGCTACAGGGTATTCTACTGCTACATGACTGGCAAAGTCAAAGTGTAAGGAAACCCACTTTTGGAACTAATTTGATCGCCTTCAGAAAAACAAATGCAAACATTAACAGTTGGTGACAGAAAATCTTGCTGATTCTATTATTGGGACTATTTAATTAGTCAGACAAAATTCCTCTGAAATTCTAGCCTATGCTGTAGAGAAGAAGCAAGTTTAGAATCTTATTTTAAAAACAGACGTCAAGCTCCAGGAGTGGCTTTATGTTTATTTAGAGCAGACCAATAGTGTGAATTTGTACAAGTCTATGCAGGGCAATAAGCTGATTTTTGGAGAAACTGCACAATCTAAATAACAACACATATTTGCTTATACCAGCAATAATGTCTTTTTAAATAAAACATATAATTTCAAGTGTTTTTCCAGGATTCTTAAGTATTTATCTGATCACATCTCAAGGACAGTTATTACCATTACATACGATAACAATTGGATTCCTTCATACAGACATTTGTTATGGGACAGGGAAAATGAATGAAAGTTCAAACTAAGAGATAGCTTCCCTCAGTTTCAAGAATGCTCAATTTTAATAGCCAGGTTCCAAAGAGAGGCAACGTTAAAACCCAAGATTATCAATTCATTTCACATATTAGAACAAAGAACAATACAGCACAGGAAACAAGCCCTTTGGTCCTCCAAGCCTGCACTGCTCACTGGTCCAACTAGCCCATTCATTTGTACCCCTCCATTCCCAGTCTGTTCATGTGGCTATCCAGATAAGTCCTAAACAATCCCAACGTGTCCGCCTCCACCACCCTGTTTGGCAATGCATTCCAGGCCCCCACCACCCTCTGTGTAAAATATATCCCTCTGATATCTGAGTTGAGCCTTGCACACGCCCCTGCTCCGCCCCTCACCTTGAACTTGTGACCCCTTGTGTTCATCACCTCCAACCTGGGAAAAAGCTTCCCACTGTTCACCCTATCTATGCCCTTCATAATTTTATAGAGCTCTATTAGGTCTCCCCTCATTCTCCATCTTTCCAGAAGAATAACTGCAGTTTACTCAATCTCTCCTCATAGCTAAGAACCTCCACATCAGGCAACATCCTGATAAACTTTTTCTGTACTCTCTCCAAAGCCTCCACGTTCTTCTGGTAGTGGGGCAACCAAAACCGGATGCAGTACTTCAAATGTGGCCTAACCAACATTCTATACAGCTGCATCATCAGACGCCAATTTTTATACTCTATGCCCTGTCCTATAAAGGCAAGCATGCTATATGCCTTCTTCACCACCATCTCCACTTGCAATGCCACCTTCACGAATCTGTAGATTTGCACACCCAGGTCCTCTGTGTGTCTATACTCTTGATGGTTCTGCCATTTATTGTATAGCTCCCCCCTACATTAGTTCTACCAAAATGCATTGCATATGTCTGGATTAAATTCCATTTGCCATTTCTCCGCCCAATTTTCCAGCCTATATCCTGCTGTATTCTCTGACAATGTTCATTGCTATCCGCAAGTCCAGCCATCTTGATGTCGTTCGCAAACTTACTGATCACACCAGTTACACCCTTTCCAAACCATTTATATGTATATATAAAAAATAGCAGAGGTTCCAGTACAGAGACCTGCAGAATACCAGTAGTCATCAACCTCTAGCTAAGAAAAAGACCTTTCCACTACTACCCTCTGTCTACTGTGGTCAAGCCAGTTCTCCACTCATCCAGCTACTCACCTCTCCTTTTATCCCATGAGATTTAACCTTTTGTACCAACCTGCCACGAGGGACTTTGTCAAATGCTTCACTAAAATCCATATAAGTGTTATCCACGGCCCTTCTCTCATCAACCGTTTTTGTCACCTCCTCAAAAAACTCCACCAAATTTGTGATGCATAACTTCCCTCTTACAAAACCATGCTGTCTATCACTAATGAGAATATTCCGTTTTAAATGTGCATACATCATATCTCTAAGGATCCTCTCCAACAATTTCCCCACCATAGATGTCAAGCTCACCGGCCAATAATTACCCAGGTTATCCTTGCTACCCTTCTTAAATAACTGTACCACATTCACTATCCTCCAATCTTCTGGGACCTCACCGATGTCCAATGAAGAGACAAAGATTTCTGTCAGGGCCCAGCAGTTTCATCTTGTTTCCCTGAGCAGTCTAGAACAGATGCTATCAGGCCTTGGGGATTTGTCAGTCTTAATGTTCCCTAAAAAACCTAACACTTTCTCCCTTGTAATGGAGATTTTCTCTAATGGGTCAACACTTCCCTTTGAGACACTCAAAATCAATACGTCCCTCTCCTTTGTGAGTACTGATGCCAAGTATTCATTTTGGATCTCCCCTACTTCCTTAGGCGCTAAGTATAATTCCCCTCCTTTGTCCCCAAGAGGTCAAATTTTTTCTGACAACTCTTTTGTTCCTGACCTATGAATATTACCTGTAATATATAAATATTACCACAAAGAAACAAATTTGTAACGCACCTTCCCATCAGCTCACTTTCATGACAGCATTACTAATGACTCTTGCTGTATTCTAGCTGCTCCTCAAAAGAATGTCCAACAGCACTAACAGCTTAAGGACACATATAATTCTGAATGGTGAAGTTTGGTTAGTGGCACAATACCAGAAACAGCTGCTCGTCTGGTAATGCATCTGAAATGGCCACCAACAGCACAGTTTCTATCTCTAAAGAAGTCACCAACTTGGCTCAAAGAAAATGCAAAGGATTCACCAGGATATTGCCTGGGATGAAAAGTTTCAAATATGAGGCGGCTGGATCTGTCTTCCAGGCTCAAAGCTTTATGATTTACTCCTGCTGTTACTTCTTATGTTCCTACATTATTAAAACTCAGGTCTGTAAATATAAGTTTGTCTCTAACAAATCCAGTAAGGAAATCAAGATAATCAATTCACGCAAAGATTGCTAAAATGTCTTTGCTACTTTCCTTACTCAGCCTCTACACTGAAGCATTTTTGATCTTCATCCCAACTCATACTCTCTCTCCTGAGTTCACTCCTCTCTTATCCGCCCCAGATAAACCTCCCAGTCATTATCACAACTACCCCTTTGATATTGCCATCTCATGTGGTCTTGGTCCATACATAGTTTCAATCACAGTAGGGCCATCACTGATTACTTCCTTGCGCCACTCACCATCCACAACCCCCTTCTACACCTCAACCGTACCATCCTCTGTATCTGTCCCTGGAAAAAGGTATTCCCAATTCGCTTACAATTGTGCTGTCAAAATTTCAATTAAGTGGCCTCTGGTCATCTGTCCATCAGAACATTTGTCAGGAATTACTGCAGAATCTATCCATGAGAACACTTCTGATTTACTCAACTACGCATTCACCTCCATCTTTGATGCCCTCATCACCAATAAAACAATTATTTTCTTTCACTTTAGCCTTTTCCTGTGGTAATCTTCAGTGCTAATTAGTTATATCCAAAGAAAATGTTGGATTTCATGATGCATTTAAAAATGGACTTTTGTTGAATCACAAGTAGATAGTTGCTACAGATTATCTGACCACAACGTTGACCAGTTTTTGAAAGGTTCCAGCAGCAGTTATAAAACAAAATAATTCCTCTCAGCCTCTGGAATCTCACACCTCATTGCACAGGCCCCTTATAATCAATGAACGAAATCCAGACGAATTGGCTCCCTAGCTTGAATGTTCACGAGAGAGAGACTGGTATTTGTCATATCTGAAGGGATGCTTATAGCTACCTCATCTCTCTTCAGGAGGAACAATGGATTCTAGCTAGAGGCACAGAAACAGTGTAAACTTGCAATCAGCCCCTTAAAGCATGTTACACAATCCAAGCCTCTGGCATTTTGAGTACTGGTAACATTACATTTTGACTTCACAAAGAGTCACAGAATCACTACAGTACAGGAGGACATTCGGCCCATCAAGCTTGAACCAACAAAAATCCCACCCAGGCACCATCCCCACATATTTATACTGCTTGTCCCTCGACACTAAGGGGCAATTTAGCAGGCCAATCAACTTGTTCCTGCGCATCTTTGGATCATGGGAGGAAACCCAGCACTCAGAGGAAATCCACATAAACATGGGGAGAATGTGCAAATTCCACACAGGAACCTGGATCCCTGGCAGCAGTGCTAACCACTATGTCACCATGGTGCCCATAAAGCAGTCAGACGTTTAACATCCAATCTGTGAACATCAAGAAGCCAGACTCTTTCTGCTTACTGTTGGCGAAAAGATTAAGTAGTTCAGTATGCCATTTTTGCTGTTTGTAATAGTCACTAAGATAGAGATCATTTGATCAGGAACCTCTGCAACCTCGCTCCCTTCCATTAGCCCACCTGGCAATACCTCCTTTTTTTGCCCTTCTGTGTTGTAGACTTAAACTTGCATCTTTCTTTAGTTCTGCCAGTTTCTCTCTTCTCTCCTCATGCCTTCTAAGTTCATCTATTGAACAACAGCCTGCTCCTTGAAATCTGTTTCTGTTGGAAGATTTCCTACCACAGCCTGCAGAACTGACCCAGTCTATGTGTACCTAATTCATCTTCAGGCATCAGCACCAACTTTAAAGAACTCCACAACTCTAATCCTCAGCCAGCTGAACGTTAGCTCCTAAACGAAAGAATTTTTTTTCAGAGCAACACAGCACGGGAAACAGGCCCTTCGGCCCAACGAGCCCGCGCCACCATCATAACTTTATAGTAACAATTCCATTTTCCTATTCTAATTTTAGGTTATTCCTAATATGGAAGAATCTCAATGTAGGGACAATTTGTTTCCCAATCAGCCTAAGAGCGAATTTTTGGGATGTGGGAGGAAACCGGAGCGCCCGGAGAAAACCCACGCAACCACGGGGAGAACGCGCAAACTCCCGCAGACACCGGCCCAATTCCAAGTGTCTGCACAGCTACAGCGATAGTCACTGAGCTGTCATGGTGCCCTTCAGATGGTCCAGATAAAGCACTCATTTACGACATGAAGCACCAGGCAACCCATGAATCAACATCCAAGAGCTGTCCTCGCACCACCTGCCGAATGCATGCTCCTTGTTGGTCAAGTTGGACCGAATTACCTGTGGGAAAAAAAGTCATAGTTAAACAGTCCTACTATATCCCTCTATCTGCATACCGCTCATGTGGCTGTCCAAGAGACCCTTAAACAGCCCTAGCGTGCCTGCTCCCACCACCTTACTCGGCAGTGCATTCCACACCCCCACTACCCTTTGTGTGAAAAACTGCCCTCTAATATTCGTCTTATACATAGCCCCCCTCACCCTAAGGCCATGACCCCTCGTCCTATCCATTTCTGAAGGTGGAAAAAGTTTACCTCCATTTACTCTATCTATACCCCTTATAATCTTATACACCTCTATGAGATCCCCTCTAAGCCGACGTCTTTCAAGGGAAAACAACCCCAGTCTATTTAATCGTTCCTCATAAGACAGTCCTTCCATACCAGGCAGCATCCTGGTAAACCTCCTCTGCACTCTCTCCAAGGACTCCACATCCTTCCGATAGTACGGCGACCAGAACTGGACGCAGTATTCCAAGTGAGGCCTAACCAACGTTCTATACAACTGCAACATCAAACTCCTACTCTTGTATTCTATACCCTTTTCTATGAAAGCTAACATACTATACGCCTTCTTTATCACCTTCTCCACCTGTGAGGACACCTTCAGAGACTTGTGAACCTGCACCCCCAAGTCTCTCTGCGTCTCTATACTCCGAATAGTTTTACCTTTTATCCTATAACTCTCTTCTACATTTTTCCAGCCAAAATGCATCACCTCGCATTTATCCGGATTAAATTCCATTTGCCATCTATCTGCCCAGTCTACCAACCTATCTATGTCCTGTTGTATTGCCTGGCACTGCTCCTCTGTACCCGCCAATCCAAGCATCTTAGTGTCATCAGCAAATTTGCTGATGTCACCACCTACCCCAACTTCCAAGTCGTTTACGTAAACCACAAATAGAAGGGGACCTAGTACTGAGCCTTGTGGCACTCCAATAGTGACAGGCCTCCAGTCGGAAAAAGAGCCTTCCACTACTACCCTCTGTCTCCTCCTCCCGAGCCAGTTCTCGACCCATCTACATACCTGGTCCTGCATCCCATGCGCCTTCACCTTCTCTATCAGTCTACCATGAGGAACCTTGTCAAACGCCTTACTGAAATCCATGTAGACGACATCAACAGCATGTCCTTCATCAACTGTTTTTGTCACTTCTTCAAAAAATTCCACTAGATTTGTAAGACAAGACTTCCCCTTGACGAAGCCATGCTGCGTATCCCTGATCAGATCGCAGCGCTCCAGATGCTCATACATCCTGTCCCTGAGGATCCTCTCCATTAGCTTACCTATAACTGAAGTCAAGCTCACCGGCCTATAGTTCCCTGGGTGATCCCTCTGACCTTTTTTAAACAACGGTACTACATTTGCTATCCTCCAGTCCTCTGGGACCTCACCTGTGTCCAAGGAAGAGACAAAGATTTGCGTCAGAGGCCCAGCTAGGTCTTCCCTCAACTCCCTCAGCAGCCTGGGGTAAATGCCATCAGGCCCCGGAGCTTTATATGTCTTTAAGCTGCCTAACAGCCCCAACACTTCTTTCCTCGTAATCTTTATTTCCCTCAACGAATTCTTCATTGAATTCTGACTCGGGAATCAAATAATCATGTAAACTACCATTCTTGTGCTTTTTTTCCCCCACTGTTGCTATCCATAGTATAAACGTTTTGCTATCCCTCCATATTGTGCATGTTCTGGACTGGGCTTTGCAAACACTCCTTTCCCAAGTTTGTGTATGTGAATAAACTTATCTCCCCAGCTAATTATAAGGCAAGTTTGTTGGGAGTTATTTTAAATTAGATGACATGAACTGAGGACTTAGAAAATATATCACAATTTACTTGCAACAATTCAAAAACACTGCTGCTTACAGATAATTAGTGAAAAGACAAAGTAGTTCAGTTGCCATTCTTGCCTGTCTGTAATGGTAACATTACATCTTTGACCTCACAAGGAGTCACAGAATCACTACAGTGCAGGAGGCCATTCAGCCCATCAAGCCTGAACCAACAAAAATCCCACTCAGGTACTATCCCCACGTATTTACGCTGCTTGTCCCCCAACACTAAGGGGCAATTGAGCAGGCCAATCAACTTGGTGATGCCAGCGTTGCACTGGGGGAAACCCCTAAGAAATCTCAACACCAGGTTAAATTGAAAGCACGAACGTTCATGCTATCAAATAAGCAAGTTGCACTTTAACCTGGTGATGTGAGACTTCTTACTGTAATAGTCACTAAGATCTTCTGATCAGCAGCCTCTGTCACATCACTCCCTTCCATTAGCCCATCTGGCCATACTTTCTTTTTCGCTCTTCCGTGTTGTATTTGTGAACTCAGATTTTTCTTTAGTTCAGCTAATTTCTGCGTTCCCTCTCCTTATGTCTTCTTTAAGTTCACCTTGTCCAGAGACCCACCTCCAGCTTCTTTGATATTATTCTTGTCCTCCATGTTAATTGATATTGTAGAAGGTTCTCTCCCTTCAAGTACTATCTCCCTCTCCTTTAAATCTGTTGTCATCACCCCTCCTTAAAAGACCAACACTTGACCCCTCTATTCCAGCACTGATCCCTGTGGCATACCACTCATCACATCCTCCCAACAAGAGAAGACCCGTTTATGTCAACTCTGTTTCCCATTAGCCAGCCAATCTTCTATCCACAGCAATATCTTACAAACTAACCCACGAGCTTTCATTTTCCACAAGAACTTTCAATGTGGCATCTTATCAAATGCCTTCTGGAAATTTAAGTTCTACACGTCATGATTCCCCTTTACTCACAGCATGTGACTTCTTTAAAAAACTGTAATAAATTGGTTAAAAATGATTCCCATTCACAAAAAGTCACAAATAATATCCTGCGTGAGGGGACATGGGTAAACTTTATCTCCTCATCCTTTTCAATCTGTGGGCAGTTTTTGGCACTGTTGACTACGCTATCCTCCTGCAATGCCACTCCACTATTGTTCAACTGTGTAAGATTACTCTGAGTCCCATTCTTATTTAATATCTAACGGTGTCAGAGAATCGTTTGCAATAGCTTCTCTTTCTGCTCCTACACTGCTACCTCTGGCATTCCCCAAGAATCAATTCTTCATCCTTTATCTTTCATCTACACGCTGCCCCTTTGCAACAGTGTTAGGTTTCACACATTCAGCTCTACCTCAATACCATCTTCCTCGACGCCTCAATTATTGATAAAATTATTGAGACTGCTTACTCAATATCCATCACTGGATAAGCAGAAATTTCCTCCAGTTAAATACTGGAAAGACTGAAGCCATCGTTTTCGTGTCCATCCAAAGCTGCTTTCCCCAACCAATAATACCACCCTCACCCTGAGGAACGTCTGAGATTAAGCCCGTCTGTTTGCAATCTTGGTATTGCATTTGATCCTAAGATGGCAGAGATATGAGGATGGAAGCTAAGGTTAAGACAACCTATTTGAAACTCTAACATAATCTGACCTGGCCTCTTCATCTTGGCTCCTGCCAAATTTCTTACCCATGCCTCTATTACATTTAGACTTGATGATTCCAATGCACTCTTGGCTGGTCTCTCCTGTTCTATCCTTTGTAAATTTGAAGTCACCCAAAATTATCTCAGCAGTATCAATGCATTTAAGGGGAACCGAGTTAAACACGAAGAAGAAATGTATAGAAGGATATGTTAATAGAGATAGAAGGGTGGAAGGAAGCTTCTGTGCAGCATTAACTCCAACATGGACCTGCTGGGCTGCATGGCCTATAAATGGAATTTTTCCATCTGAGTTGAAAGAACCTGAGGTTGAGCCTTGATATTGCAAAGTTGTCAACTGGAACAGAAAATTATTTCCAAGGCAACCTGATAAATAGGCACATGAAGTTAGACAGCAAAGCAGGATGTGCAGGAAAGCGAGTGCAAAAGAGAGCGAGGCGTCTATTCATCATACTGCACTAGAGACGATTTGATTCCAACTGATGACTCTGCAACTTTAAGATCTTCCAACTCCAAAGGAATACCAGAAATTTCATTTCCAGACCATTCAGTCCAACATGTGCATGCAGGAGTTATGCATGCGTGTGCTGAAAAGAGACACATACAGAAAATTCTAGGTCTTTGGAAACAAGATATTATGGTTGCAGCCAATTACGACCAGCAACACATAACCTTCAGGTTAAGGAGGCTGCCACTGGCTGCACCTCTGAGTAGTAGTATTAGTCAAACATTACCCTGGTAATTTCTTGGTCGATTATATTAAGGCATTGCCCGCATCAAGGGCACCCACTGAAATGTCAAATTACATAGCCAGACATGTAATGGTTGGGTTCACCGGAGGTACAAGAAAGCTAATGGTGACTGATGACAAGATAGGACCTGCAATTTAAATATACTGTGCTCAAAAATCACCATCTTGGGGCATTAGGTAAAGACTATTTATCGAATAGAATGAAGCAAATTGACAAACAACAACAGGATACAACCTTTCCTCCAGATATCCAAACCACTTAACAAAGAGAGAAGATGCAATATTCTTGTTCTTCAATGTTGTAAGATCATCACCGAGATGATGAGTTTAATAAATCCATTGTAGAAAAAGCATTTTGTAACAATTCCCTGAAGTTCAATCATATGGGTGGAGTTGAGAAATAGGAAGAAATAGAAATAGGCCATTACTATGCTAGGGGTGTATTACAGGCCACACAACAGCCCGCGGGTAGTTGAAGAAGGCATATGTAAAGATATTTTGGATAGGTGCAGAAAGAACAGAGTCGTTATAGTGGGAGATTTTAATCTCCCTAGGGCGGATTGGAAGGTACCTAGAGCTGAGGGTTTGGACGGAGAGGAATGTGTAAAACGTGTACTGGAAGGATCGTTGGATCTCGACTAGAGAGGGGGCTATATTGGATTTAGTTCTGAGTAATGAGCCCAGAGCAGGTGGTTGATGTTCTGGTAGGGGAACATGTGGCTAACAGTGACCACAATTCTGTCTACTTTAGGATACAGATGGAAAAGGATGCTTGTTGCCCTAGGGGCAGAGTGCTGAATTGAGGGAAGGCTAACTACAGTCGGATTAGGCGGGAACTTACGAAAATTAATTGGGAATGGTTGTTCGAGGGTAAGTCCATACTAGGCACGTGGGAGTCTTTCAGGGAAATACTGAAAATGTTGCAAGGAAGACACGTGCCGGCTAAGAGGAAAGATGGGAAAGTTAGGATTAGAGAGCCGTGGATTACTAGGAGTATATAGTTAGGAAGAAAAGAGAGGCGTATGTTAGGTCAAAGCAGCTGGGAACGGAGACAGCTCAAAAAGGGAGTTAGAAGGGCAAAAAGGGGGCATGAAATGGTTTTGGCAGATAGGATTAAGGAAAATGCAAAGGCTTTTTACTCCTATCTTAAGGATAAAAAGGTGATTAGAAGGAAAAAAAAATTGGACCTCTTAGGGACAGAGGAGGGGAACTGTGCTTAGAGCCCAAGGGAATGGGGGAGATCCTGAATGAATACTTTGCATCGGTATTCACGAAGGAGAGGGGCTTATTGACCGGTCCTGTCTCTGAGGGAGCTGTAGACCAGTTGAGGGGAATATCCATATCGAGGGAGGAAAGTGTTAGAGCTTCTAGGTAGCAGTAAAACTGATAAATTTCCAGGACCTGATGGCATTTATCCCACGCTGCTTAGGGAGGTGCGAGGTGAAATTGCTGGGCCTCTGACGTAAACCTTTGTCTCTTCTTTGGACACAGGTGAGGTCCCAGAGGACTAAAGAATAGCTAATGTTGTACTGTTGTTTAAAAAGGGTAACAGGGATAACCCTGGAAGTTATAGGCCGGTGAGTTTGACGTCAGTGGTAGGGAAGCTGTTGGAGGGGATTCTTAAAGAGATAGGATGTATAGGCACATAGAGCGTTGCGATCTGGTTAGGGATATGCAGCATGCCTTTGTTAAAGGGAAGTCGTGCCTTACGAATCTGGTAGAATTTTTTGAGGAGGTGACAAAAATGGTCAACGAAGGGTGAGCCGTTGATGTCGTCCATATGGACTTCAGTAAGGTATGTGACAAAGTCCCTCGTGGGAGGTTAGTTGAAAAGATCAAGGCTAATGGAATACAAGGACAGGTAGCTAGATGGATAAGTAACGGGCTTGGTAATAGGAGACAGAGTAATAGTGGAAGGGTGTTTTTCTAGCTGGAGGTCGGTCACTAGTGATGTGCCGCAGGCTTGGTACTAGGACCTCTTCTATTTGTAATACATATAAACGACTTGGAAGAGGGAGTAAGTGGAGTGATCAGCAAGTTTGCAGATGATACAAATATGGCTGGACTTGTGGATAATGAGGAGCATTGTCAGGCAATACAGCAGGACATAGATAGGCTGGTAGCTTGGGCAGATAGGTGGCAGATGGAATTCAATCCTGATAAATGTGAGGTGATGCATTTCGGGAGAAAGAATGTAGGGGAAAGTAAATGATAAAGAGTAGACCTATTAAGAGTATAGAAACGCAGAGGGACCTTGGGGTGCAGGTGCACAAGTCTCTGAAGGTGGCAGAGCAGGTAGAGAAGGTTGTGAAGAAAGTATATGGTATGCTAGCCTTTATAGGAAGGAGTATAGAGTACAAGAGCTGGCCTTTAATGGTGTAATTGCATAAAACGTTAGTTAGATCTCATTTGGAATACTGCATCCAGTTCTGGTCGCCTCAGTACCGGAAGGGTGTGGAGATTCTGGAGAGAGTGCAGAGGAGGTTTACCAGGATGCTGCCTGGTATGGAAGGTCTGAGTTACAAGGAGAGGTTAGGTAAATTGGGGCTATTTTCCTTTGAAAGACGTAGACTTAGAGGAGATCTAATAGAGGAGTACAAATTATGAGTATAGATAGAGTTAACTGGGTTAAGCTTTTTCCTAGGATGGACTCAAATAGCACGAGGGGACATGGGCTTAGGGTGAGGTATAATTTGGAAGCTAGAGGAAGTTTTTTTTTTAAACAGAGGGTGGTGGGGGTATGGAACGTGCTGCCAAGTAAAGTGTGGAGGTAGGCACTCTGGAGTTGAGATACTTAGATGGGCACATGAGCAGAATGGGAATGGAAGGATATAGAAAACTGATTTAAAATAGGCATCATGAGCCGTGGGAGTTCCCTGGGAAGTGTGTAAATTGTCGTTGATATTGATGTATTTGTTTTATCCTACAGGTACTTTGGTCTGCCTTGTTGTCTAACAAGGGGCATACATGCAATGGGTCGTGAAAAGGCTGCTCTTGAATTTTTTTTTCCCCCGAGAGTATCCTAGTGCTTCACGTTGCTAGTGTACGCTTGACCTGGACCATTTGATGGGCAACACGACAGCTCAGTGACTATTGCTGTGCTGTGCAGATACATGGATTTGGGTCTGTGGGAGTTTGCACATTCTCCCCATGCTTGCGTGGGTTTTCTCTGGGTGCTCCAGTTTCCTCCCACATCCCAAAGATGTGCTCTTTGGCAGAACAATTCTCCCTAAATTTTCCAATTTTGGTTTCAATGCATAGATCTATAAACATAGACAGGGATCACAGATAGAAGTGGGAACATCGAGGTGGCAGCGTGGGCTCGTTGGACCGAAGGGCCCGTTTTCTGTGCTGTTTTGTTCTTTGTTCTTATACGAGTGGAAATTTATTTCAGATCTTCATTTTGGTCAGATTTGTTGGTAGTTGCTTAGCAGATAAGGTAAAGATTATCCAAAAAAAAGTGAAAAGATGCTGTTCCTTCAATTGAGCCTTGCTACGACACTTCCTAAAGCCTGCAAACCAAAGGAATCAACTAGTTTTCATCCACAGATGAAGAATAATGCTCAGAAACATGCACTTCTCTAATATATATTAGATAATGCTCAAAGCAAGAACCATGATCTACAACTCAAAATTTACATTTCCCATAAACAACAGAATAATTTTGCAAAGACCAGGATCAAACAAGATCACAGTGCTTTGTATGACCCAAAGCCATTGATATTATGCATTTTCCACTGAAGCTTCATGAAAGCCTACAGATTCTCCAGTTATGCGCAAAATGTTTAAGTAAATGGAACTGGATTCTCTCCACTTATTTCAAAAAAAAATCTAACACGTCCAAACAAACAGTTCTAAAATAGGTCTGTCATCCCCTTCCACTGCCAGGCCAACAATACTTAATTAACTAAAAGTATTAGAAATTGTGGCATATTTTAAATACATACCAGGACTTTCCACTCGCTTATAATGATATGGATTGATGCAAACTTCCTTTTGCTTTGATCCAAATGGGAATTCACAAATGTCTAATGGCTTCAGCTCATGATGACTTTGAAGATCCGGCCAACGCCACACACGGCAGTAAATAACATGAGGCAGGCCTTTCCTGTGCGAAACCTGAAGTCGTCCATCTAAAGATCGTGGGATGGTAACACATCTACTGGGCTGACCTGGGCTGCTTAATGCCTTTTCCAAATCCTCCATGGCCCCTTTTTTCTTCTTCAACTTTTTTACCAGAGCATCAACCGCTTTCTCAGCCCATTTCTCTTCTTCATCCCCTTGCTTCCAGCCCAACAGGCGTTTTACAGCTGGGCTGGTAAACGAGAACAAGCTTGCCATCGTCATTGTGAAAAAAATAATGGCACAAACACAAGCATGCAGGAGTTTGTTTCCAGAGCAAGGTCAGCAGCTGCCAAGCAGCAATGAATCGATTGAATGACCACTTCTCTTTTGGCAAAAAGAAATCTCAAACCTGTGCTCTTTTCAGCTGTCACAATTGTCTTTTGACCAGCTTACAAATTAAAATCATGGCCTCCAGACTGCTTCCTCAGCACCTGCAAATAAAAAAATCCATTTGTAAGAACGTCAAAAAAATTGAGTTGAGAAATAATAAACAAAGATATTAAGCATTACTTTCAACGGCCACCTGCAAGCAGCCAGAAATTAGAGAATTCCACAACACTTCTCAAAATAAGACTTCAGAGAAGTAGACCTAGAAATCCATCCATCTCATATTCAAAGAGAAGAAAGTCTAAGTTTTTGCTTAAATTTAGTCTTTTTAAACACATTGCATTAAAGGTCAAAAGAAAATGAACACAAATCCAGCCAATACTTATAATAATATTTTTTGTAGAACTTAAAAACATGGAATTTTTCAGAGGCTTATAAAGAACAAAAAAAATCAGGGTTGAAATTAGATCTCAAGAATCAAACGATCAAATTCTTAAAATTAAATTTGATGTAGAGCATAAAATGTCTAATTGGACTTGCTGACCAATCTGAGTTACAGAAGCGGTGTAAAATTCTAGTTAGAATTAATAAGTTTTTATAAGCTATAACTATGGTTACATTTAAATTACTCCGCTAAAACCACTGATTCTGTGCTAACTAATCTGATGCTAGCTTTGCTTTCTTACAACAATATTTCTTAAAGCACTGTTTTTTTAAAATTTTGCTCTAAGTTCAGATTCTTTTCCAAGTTACTTCACATTACTATCCCTTAGTCTGTGCTGCAAGTTATCCAAAAAAGCTAGGAGGCTACACTAAACTGTCAGACAAACGGATACAGATGATGTACAGTCTACATGCACTTTGCCAAGCAAAATGATACAGGTTTCCCCAAAATAATACTTCTTTCATTGACATCATCACCCATATGCCTACAAATCTTACTTTTTAAGGACATCGAAGAATGTCAAACACAAAGCTTTCTTAACTAGAATATGGAGAATACTTCCCTTTAAAATAACACAGTGATCTGTCCAGTATTCACTAATTTCAACATGATGTTACAAACCCTGCAATCCCATGTTCTGCAGTGAGTGCAGGGTTTTCTTTTTGAGTGGCTGGAATCCCAATACCAGGTGCAATCTTCCAAACTGAAGTCCACCCACAGATCTAACAAAAAATAGGAATTGTTATCTTGGAAGTATGAGGAGGCAGCAGAGACAAAGGAAAAAAAGTTCCAAAAATTTAAATGAAACAGAAAAATAAGTGATGGGGAGCTGACAATGAACAGAAAGAGAGACAAAGTAGTGTGTAATTGCAATTTTCTTTGAAAATGCTCTCTATAAAAAGGGGATTCTGTTAGCTTTCCAGAGGATGGAACAATTTGTAGTTACGTCCTATTTGATCAAGCATAGTACTGACAATGCTAACAGACAGAAAAAAACTTCATAATTTATTTCAAAAAAGTCCTTCCAGGAGAAGGCCACTTCTTAGAAAAGCAGATTCAAGTCTGCTTTACCATTCATTGTGTCCATGGCTTATCATTCAATTCAGTAACCTCTTCCTCCTGCTTTCCCCTTCACATTCTTTGATCCCTTTAGCCTCAAGAGCTAAATCTAACTCCTTGAAAACAATGTTTTGGCTTTAATTGCTTTCTGTAGTACAGAATTCCACAGACTCACCACTCTCTGGGTGAAGAAATTTTTCATCAACATAACATTTGCCTTCTTCACCACCTGCTAAATCTAACAGCCAGCCAGAAAACAAAGAACCTGTAAGCACACTCGAAGTAAGTACAACTGATGAGAATTGAATTATATCTTCCAATGGAAGGCATCCACATTCAATTGCCCATTCTTTGTGCACTACAAATTATCCAACTGATGAAGCTCCAGATGGTAGTCCCCCAAGATTCTGCAGCCAGAGCTCACATATTTCCCACTGAAACTCTTCTCCTGTACTTGAGGGAAAACTATCTTCCCCAACATCAAGTTCAGCACAAACAAACTTGATACAGGAGAATGGCAAAAAGCCCACCTAGTGAATTTCATATATCCCAAAGTGTTCAATTATCACTAAAACATGAGCTGAGATCCCATCTTCCAGAATAAATGCAATCATCATTGTCTGATCCACACTAACCAAACAGGCATTTGAAGCCGTATCTAAAGGAAGAACATTTAGTTATTCAACAAGGTGCACCCACTATAACATCATAATACACATTCTTTACTCGATTAAGGAAATTCCTTCCCAAAAAACTTCAGAGAATGGAAGTTGCAAGCACATTTAAGAGGTGGAAGATATATTTCATCGTGTAGATTATCATGCAGTCAGGAAGCAAGAACAAACACTTAAAAATTTATCCCAAAATTACAACTATATTATAAAATGAACAGAAGTTAAGAAGTATTTAAAATTGAATTAGTTTAGGAATGCACATCATCATCATTCGTGGGGGAAAAGCACCCTGCTAGTCTCTGTCACATTTTGTATTACTTCATTGTTCCATAATTTAATTAACATTAATTCTGAAATAAAATGTCAATCAGCAGTTTTTTAGATTTACTGTTTTTAAGAAAAACTGATTTTGAAATAGTGATAAAACCCTGTCATTCATCACTCAAAATGAACTTTTCAGGATTCACATGTTGAAATAAATAAGCATGCTTAATAGTGTATGACAAAATGGATTCCAATACTAGATTCCTTTATAATGCCAGATAATTAACCATTTGTCAATTTAGTCAAAGCAAGACAGCCAGGAAGTTACGATCTTAGATTATTTTATTAAGTCAGTCATTTAGCATTTTTCTTTTTCAAATCCAAGTACTATTTACATGACAACAAAATCCACTTAATATAAATTAGATGCAGTTGGAAGCCAAAACAAAATTTCAAATTATCAAAAAACAAAATGTAAGATGAGGAGGTGTGCATTTTATTATTGTTTTTATTTACCCTTGCCATTGATCAATTGTCTTCCTATTTTCCTCCCCATTGCTTCTGAAGATATTAATTACTTTCACTGTTCCCCAAGTATGTGTTCTCCCATATCCAGTCAAGTGGCTGTCCTCTATGTTGTAGATAGTTGATTAATAAAACCAAACCAAACTGCCTCAGTAAATAGAAAATACATATCAAAAACTAATTAGGAGCAGAACACACCACTACCAATAAAACGTTAGCTTCCTTTATAAACTAATTTCAGAAATAACACTGGAATATGGTGAAGCCAACAAATCCAAAGTAGTAACTTTAGGAAAATATTCGTACTGTTGTAGGATTCTCACTGCAGGAAGCAACATTACTTTTTAAACATAAAAACTACCTGCAGTTCCTTTACCTCAAAATTTTAGTTTTTAAGCAAAGTTTATTTAGAAACAGAATAATATCTTCCATCATCAAATCAGCTTAATGAAAATTTACTGCAGAATTTGGGTTGCATGGTGGCACAGTGGTTAGCACTGCTGCACCACACCTCCAGCAGCCCTAGGTCGATTCCAGCCTCTGGTCACTGTGGAGTTTTCACGTTCTCCCCGTGTCTGCATGAGTTTCATCCTACAGTCCAAAGATGCGCTGGTTAGGTTGATTAGCCATGCTAAATTGATCCTAGTGTTGGGAGATTAGCACAGTAAATGTGCAGGGTTACAGGAATAGGACCTATGGTCGATACAGACTCGATGGGGTGAACAGCGTCCTTCTGTACTGTAGGGATTCTATGAATTTGTTGCCAGTTACAGCTTTATAAATATTTTATCTGTATTCTTTAAGTAACTTATGTTCCTACTGTCTCTTTGCAACTCGCTACCAAAATCAACAAAAAATTAAATTCTGAATTCATAGGCCTTCATTTTTATTAGCTTGGATTCTAAAGGTCATTAATTTTAGATCCAATGCTTTGTACTCTGCTGAACACATTCTCAAGAAACAATAATGCAGTACATCTACAGGTCACTAATTTAAGGGAGGGTATTATGGTGATAAAACGGAAGCAATGTGCCGTGCCACTGTGTTGATAAGCAATGGTAAAATCTGATCCAGATTCCCTTGTGAATGGTTGCATAAGCAAGTATGAACAATTAAAAGCTGGCAGAAGGCACATGTGGAACTTGGCAAGAGGATGTCTGCTGTAAAGATGTTTCCTTTGTTGTTGCTCAAGCTGACAAACAACATTGTTCCCACAATTAACATCCTTACCTTTTTTTTCAGCTGTTCAGTGGTTTTGAAAAAGGGCTCTGATAATGTTCCCACATTCAGCTGTGTCACGCGAACTACAAGTAAGGCTATTTCACAAACCTATTATCCTTTTTTAAAAAAAACATTCAATGCCATTTTAATAGTCCTTGATATCAAAACCACACATACAACTATTTTACAATATTTGAGTAAACCTGGAGTTTAGACCATGCTGGAATTCAGTTAATCATCACTTCCTTCCTAAACTCCCTCCACCTTCATCACAAAAGGGAACAAACCTTTCACAGCCTTGGGTGGTTCCAAAGCACTTGATCGTCAATAAATTACCCTGATTTGTGGTTATTGTTATACAGGCAATTTACAAAGGTTTCACAAATAGCATGAGGTTAGCCATGATTGAATGGCAGAGCAGACTCAATGCGATCTAATTCTGCTCCTTTGTCTTATAGGTTGATTGGCCAATGGAATGAGGTAAATGATCAATGGCAAGAAGGGTAATGGGAATTCTTTCTCAAAGCTGCAATAGAAAACATTTAGAAACGGAAAATATAATCATCTGCACAAATTTCTAAACAGAAGATTATGCTTCGGTATCCTTACATAACTCCATGAAGCTACAGCAAGGACTGACAAAGGCAACGTGGTGTATGAAATATATTGCACCATGTGAAAGACCCAAGATTAAAGGTCAGAGCATGTGAAGGTAGGAGACAAATAGTACATCAGAGAACAAGTTAGCTGCGAAAGAGAAACCAGAGTTGGAGTTTCATGCCGAATGTGGGCTGGTGATACTTTTAGAGGCAAAGATAGTTGTTCAGACTGACAAAAAGGTGGCAAATGATGCTTCACAAGAACTGATACATAGATGATAGGACTCAGGAAACTTCTGAATTACAAGTAGACTGGGATATTTCAATACTGATTTCCACATTCTACCCAGTTTTTGGATGAAGAATTATATCCAACAGGAAATTCAGGAAATATTAGTGACAATACTCTATTCACGACTGCAAATTATTTTTCATTTTCTCCATTACTATCCTATCAAATCATTTCATTAATCAAAGTCAGCTTCTCAATTTATTTTCTGAAGAAGAGAGCAATGATAGCCTGTCCAATTTTTCCTCGTGGAACAGCTTCTCAGTTTTACTATCATGATTGTAAATCTTATTGACAAATTCTCCAGTACCTCTATACCCCTCATATACACATAAAATGAACAAATCACTAAGTAACAACTTGGTTTAAAAGCCAGAAAAAAAAATAACCAGGGCTCATTTCTAGAAAAATATAGTTGAAAATTATTACGTTAAGCTTGCATAAATCTTTGGTTAGAGATTCAAACAGCTATTTCAATACTTGGTTAGACCATACTTCCCAGTACTGTGTACAATTTCTGATTTTCATGCAAGAAGAAGGATATAGAAACACAGAGAATAGATGCAAAAAAGTTTACAAGAACAACAGACAAGAGAAGTTACTCAAGAAAGACTGAACAGATGTCTGCTCTTTTCTGCAGAAAAGATTGGGGGGGGGGGGGGGGGGGGAGTGAACTGATAAACATGGGTAATTGTTTCCATTTATAAGGTGACCAGAACCAAAGGATGTATATATATATTTATGAGTCATTAATACATCTAATGGAGAATTTAGGACAGAAGTCATCTGAAATGGTTCGAATGTAGAAATCATTACAAGTAATTGAGCATAAACATCTTTAAGGGGAAACTAAATAAACAGAAGGGTGAAAGGAATGGAAAGAGATGTAGGTAGGATTGGATGTAGAAGGGTGAAGAGTAGACTAAATGACCTGTTTTTGGTATTATAAAACTATACAGTCCTACCAAATAGCTTGCTTTCAAAAAAGTCTCAATTACAAATTGCACTGGGAATTTTTTTTTGTTTATGCAAGGAGACAAATGGGTTCCAGTTTGACTTTTCTGACTGGAGTGTACCAAAGCATCAATGTATATTATATGGTCAGCTTCGAAACAGACCATGAGCTTTCTACCTCAAGAGGTGACCGCGACTGGAGTCAAAGATGATGCTTGCATTCAGAAGAAGTGTACCTGTACACTTAGTACTACAAGCAATTTCAATTCTACATAGGAACTGAACTTGGAAATATAAACCATACATAATACAAATTCCAAAGCAAGGAGAGTGAGATCATCATGGTTGCAAGCCCCAATGTTGGATTCAGGCTATATTCACAGATGCAGTTGTAGCATGAATGACCCTTTACTTAATCCTTTCTATCTTTACACATCAAACTAATCATCAAAGACAGTTCAAGAATGAGTGAGAATTTACTCTTCAAAAGTATGAAGGAGCGAAACATTCCAGTCATGTGGTTCCCTGGAGCAGACATATCATTTAAATTATATACAGCATTCTTCTCCCAGACTGTGCATTGTGAATCACAGTGTCAGATCAGCAGACTAACAAACTGCCTTCTAATAATTAGTACCATGAAGTGATCAAAGCCAATAGGCAATTTTTAAACAAGTCATCTTAAAATAAGCTCCTAAAATTATCAAGTATCTATAAATTTGATATTACCCCCTCTCCAAACACCAGCACTGGACGCACCTCTCCCTATCACCACAAACTTTATCAGTGACTGGTTTTCCATTCATGTGAAACATTCAACAATATTCACAAAATTCCAATGACATTAAAAAGATTCAAAAAGCTACTTCAATACTTGAATATGTCAACAGAGAAATTAACGGCCCCAGATTTTGCAGTCAGCAGCGAAGGCATATACTTGCCACTTACCTCAAAAAAGCTGCCCACAAAAGATTTGGCAACCACCAGAGTTTATTTCTTCTATTCTGGTATCAGTTTGAATGTAATGCCTTTTATAAGGGATTTGTGCCATCCAGACTGCAGATTGATCAATCATTTTGAAGAATTTGCAGACAGCAAATTAATAAAAGGCATAAAGATTTGCATTATATAGAACATTTCACATCACCAGATATTTCAAAGCATTTTACAGAACATACAACACTTCAGCACAGGTCCTTCGGCTCTCGACGTTGTGCTGAGTTATGTCCAAACCCAAGATCAAGCTATCCCATTCCCTATCATTCTGGTGTGTTCCATCTGCCTATCCAATAATGTTCTATGCTCTAACTCCCAGCTCTTCTTCAAACTAGAGCAATAGGCCTCACTTTAATACTTCATTTCAACATCAAACAGTGCAGCACTCCCTTAGTACTACACAGAGGTTTCAGCCCTGGACTGGGACTTGAAACTAGAATCTGTCAGAGATTATAACTAGCATTTTAATTATCACACAGAAAGCAAAATAAAGACTGGGTGGGATAGATTGCATATACAAGGGAAATATCAAAAGTAAAAAAAAAACCATTTAAATGCTCTGCAGAAATGAGAATCTAAACCTATAAAATTAAGTTTCTCCTAGGCCAGGACTTAAGACTTAATACTCCATTAAAAAATTCAGTAGCTCCTGGCAGAATAAGTCTTAATATTTCAACTGGCTTTTTACAGCAAAGATAGTGCATATGAAGTTGAAACGGACATCAAACAATTCTCTGAAGGCTGCAGCAGTACAATGTGTAAAAGAGTAGGGCATTAGTGACAGCAACTTGCAGATTCCCTCATTTAATGGCATACCAAGATGCCAGAAATTAGTCAGTTTTAAGGAATAAAGGCAGTGACCACCATTACAATCACAAATTAAGGGCCAATTAATAGAGCTCTGGTTTGAGGTTTTAAATTTTGTACCACACTGTTTATTGATATTACAAATGTTAATCAAACTGCACAATTGACAAAATTCTCACTTTCAGTTGATCTCACTAATCCTTCCTATTAGCTTTTGTCACTTCCAGCTAATTTCTGCTATACTTTTTATTTTCTACAGTCCAGCTCTTACCACTTTATTACATACTTCACATTCACTTTGCTCCCTTTTTTTTTTAAACTTCTTGCTTTTCTTATCCTTTCTACTTTAGATGGACAGCAGCTGCCTTGTGCCAGCAGAGGTTTAAGTTGGCAGTAAGTCAAAAATCGGGTAGGGTGCTATAATTTAGTCTGAGTCCACATTGCTATGGGTTACAAGCACCTGTTATCAATGAAACAGGTTTGAAGATCTTGCAGGAAGAACATTCAACTTAAAATTAATTCAGAGGTGATGAATTTAATCTCACTATGTACTCCAAGCCATTTTTGAAGGCATATTTTATGGAAAGACAGCATGGACAGTTCTTTCAGTATATTCATCTTTCCTTTAATAAGGGCTGGAAGCATTTTCACAATCCTTATCATTACCTGAATATACAAACAAGGAGCAGCAATAGATCAATCAGCATCTCAAGACTTCTCCACCATTTAATAAAATGATGGTAATCGCAAACCTGCACTGTGACTACTATGAATAACATATCACACCCTAGGCTTACCAAGAATCTACCTCTGCCTTAAAAACATTCAAAGACTCTGCTTGCAGAATCTTTTCAGGAACAAGTTCCAAAGATTCATGACCCTCTCAGGGAAAAAGAAATCACGTCATATCCATCTTAAATGGTTAACCCTTATTTTAAGGCAGTGACCCCTAATTTTATACTGTCCCGCAAAAAAAATCTTCTCTACTTCCACTCTGTCAAGACCCCTCAGGATCTCATATGTTTCAATCAAGTCACCTCTTACTCTAAATTTCAGCTGATACAAGCTAGTCTGTCTAATCTTTCCTCACAAGACAAACCACTCATTCCAAGTATTAGTCTGGTAAACCTTCTCTGAACAACTTCTTTACGCTTTCCGTAAATTAGGTGACCAATACTGCACACAGTACAATGGATGTGGTCTCACAAGTATCCCTGTAAAATGGAAACAATGATCTCTGTACTTTTGTATTCAATTCCCCTCACAATAAATAACACTGTATTTGCTTTCCCAATTATTTGCTGTATCTGCATACTAGCTTTTTGTAATTCATGTACTGGAATCTCTCTCTCTACATCTCCGAGATCTGCAATCTCTCAACACTTCGGTAACAGGCTTTTTTATTCTTACTATCAAGATAGACAATTTCACATTTTCCCATGTATACTCCAACTGCCAAATTTTTTTACTTGAGCTGAGGTCAGCTAAGGTAGGACAGGTCAGAGATCAAATGGAACGAGAAGTACTAAAAGACTACACACCTTTGCGGCTGCAATTCAGCTGGATAGGAACTTTACTTTTATGAATACTTGAGGTCGTATGATTGTCAGGGTTAGGTAGCCTGAACTTTCTCCAGCACCAATGTTTATGTGAGTCGCAAAGGAGAGAGAATCTTCATGAAATGCAATCAGCCTGACGTAGACTATAACATATCCCCACATGGAACACGTTTGCACTTCGTGTTGGAAAATGTAATCGTTAAGCCGAAGATCTGTGTTCAAGGGTGTGTGAGTCAGCATAGTAACAAAGATATGAATAGGCCATAATGTCCTATCTTTCAAATAGATTATGACAGATCTGTAGCTCAACTCCATTAAAAGATTTTAATATCAGCTCATATAGGCCTACAGCAGGATCTGGATGACTAACACTCAAATTTGTGGTGACATATACATTTGTGTCACACAAGTGCCAAATAAAAGCAAAGAAAAAGTGTAGTCATTATCCCTAACCTTCAACAGTACCACCTACATCTTAAGGAGCTACAGATTAGAAGCTTAACTGTACCCAGTTGTTATGTGACTACAAGAATCTCATAGCTGAATGAAATTAGACTCCTCCACAGGTTTACAGTAGTGACTTATCAGCAAGATGAAAAGACAGTACCAAAATTCAAATGGTGTTTTGGAAGACTGCAGCAACATTATATGAAGACTAATAGAAAAAGGAAAATATTCTAGATGCTGGAAATCAGCAATGAAAACAGAATGCTAGAAAACACTCAACAGACCAGGAGACACAGAGTTAACATTTTAAGTTGATGATGACTCTTCCACAGAATTGAGGCAAGATAGAAATGTGACAGGTTTTCAGTAAGTAAAATGGAAAAAGGTGAAGAAAGAACCAAAAGGAAGGTCTACAAGGTGAAGTGCAGAGGATATCATATGACAAATGGTTTCAAAAGAACAAAGAACAAAACAACACAGGAAACAGGCTCTTCGGCCCAACAAGCCTGCGCCACCACCTCGATGTTCCCACTTCTACCCATGAACCCTGTCTATGTTTATAGATCTATGCATTGGAATCAAATTTGAGACAATTTAGGGAGAATTTGTTCTGCCAATCTGCCTAAGAGCACATCTTTGGGGCGTTCATGGTACAAAGACAAGAGTGAGTATAATGGGTAAAGAAACAAAAGATATGTTTTGCTGGAGGTATAAATAACTGGTTAGCATTGGCAGATGTCCAAATACTAAATGGAGAAATACTGCTACTTGTGTATACTTTGGACACAAGTACAATTTTGATGTATGTAGATGACACAGCTTTAAAGTGTTTTGAAAGTAAAATACAAAAGAAGATAGTAATAAACTTCAGTTAGGACATAAATAGGTAGACACACAGCAGATAAAATTCAACAATAAAAAAATGAGGGAATACATTGGGTAGAAAAAATGAGGAGAGACAATACATGCTAAATAGTAAAAGCACAGGGTAAAAAACATCAGGATGTTAAATGCAGTGAGACAAACCAGATTGCTCTTTGAAAGAGCCAGCACAGACCAACTGGCGCAATGGCCTCCTCCTGCACTATTCTATGATTTTAAAAAATAAAGAAAACCAAACCAGCAGAGATATGAAACAAGATGGAGACACAGGATTATGGACTAAAATTACTGAACTCAACACTGAGTCCAAAAGACTGAGTGCAGAGTCAATGCTGTTCCCTGAATTTGCATTGAGTTTCACTTGAACATCGTAGCAGGCCAAGTGCAGAAAGGTCAGAATGGGAACAGATGCTGACTGACCTGAGTATCTTCAGCATTTTTTGATTTTCTTATACAAAGACTGCCTGACTCATTCAAATCTGGGTCTCCCTCCAACTGTTTAAATACACTTTTAAGGTCACAGAATGCAAAACAAGAGCAACAAATTGTATGATTGCAACACTCATTTCTTTCTTTCTCACAGTCCATAAAAAAATGTAAATTTTTCCTCAGTAAAGATCTGAAATTTGTCCTATTCTTACAAAAAGAATTTGAGAAAGAAAACATGACAAAGTATTTGGAACCACAAAAATATTTCAGAGCTGACAAAACATCAAACGAAATCAGTTTTATTCATCTGCTCAGGTCACTCAATGCAAATTCGGTTCAGTTAGACCTCGAAGCAAAAAAAAACCTCAAGCCCAGATTCTGACAGACTGATGCCTTCCAAATAAAACTTTAAAAATAGAAAATGATAGCAAAACCTTAAAAATGTTTAAACCTTTACATTAGAAATTACTGTTGAGAAAAAAGATAGAATACATTTGGGAAGTAATTTATAGCTAGATTGCACAGCGATTAGTTGTATTAACAAAACCCTTTATAAATTTGGACACGGGTATGCAGAGGACTATCAAAAACCACAACAAAAATACAGCAAAAGGAATTCAAATAATAGACAGGAAGTCCTTAGACAGAAGATTTCTAAACTTTTTGACAGAATGTTGACATCAAGAAAATAATATTGTGGGGATTCTCTGGCCTCCCTGCAGCATATTTCTTACATGGAAGGCAGCATGCTGTTTGCGCTAGTCCCTCCGCTGTCAATTTCCAATTAACTATAACCTATACTGCCGGGAAACCCACAGTGGGAAGGGCCATCAACAGAATCAGAAGATCCCGCCAATGTGAACAACCAAAGAATTCCAGCCATTATCAGAGCATTCCACAACTTAAATTTCAAGCCTCCACTTGGCAATTGTGGCATTAAACTAAAAAGGAAAATTGACACCTTAAACTGCATTCACAAAAGCAGAGCCCATACGTACATGGAGCAGCACGGTGATACACAGTGTCAGAGATCCAGGTTCAATTCTGGCCTGGGTGACTGTCACTGTGGAGTTTGCACATTCTCCCCATATCTGCGTGGGTTTCCTTCCAGTCCAAAAGATGTGCAGGTTAGGTGAATTGGCAATGCTACACTGTCCAGCTTCAGAAAAAGTAATAAGCTGATATGAGTAAATCTTTTTGCAAACCTTGCTAACATGTAATGGCTAAGTTGTAGATAAACATAGTGTATATCCCACAAGACTTTGCCCTCAAAACATGCTTTTTACAATATATAGCACATTTAAAATAATAAAATATCCTAAGGTGCTCTATACTAGTGTGATAAAGCAAAATTTGTTACTGAATCACACAAGACAATATTAGGGCCACCGGCTAAAATCTTGGTAAAACAGCAAAGTTTAAGGAGTTTCTTAAAGAAAGGAGACGAGGTTATGATAATTAGGTAGGAAATTGAACAGTACAATATTTATATAGTTATATATCCACTCATGAAAAAAATGGTGGCAGCAATAAAATGTAAACAATAGCTTGATAGATGCAACCCTGACTGGAATCACTGAAGTGGTTATCTTTTGTAGAATCTGTATTGATTAGCTAAATGTAGATCAATATGTCCAAGCTGCTAGTAAGTGTTGACATATATGCAATAGATAGATTTAATGCATATATGTATGATTTTAAATAATGCATTGATTGAAATTAAAGAGCAAACTTAAAGTTCTTTATCTGATTTCATGAAGATCACAAGATCTTATCAGAGTGCTAAATTAGGAAAAGCGAGAATCTACTTCAGTTTGCAGTAATAATAGGCTTAATTTTAGCAAACTGATCTGTAGTTCACCCTTTTATACTGCCGTTTAAGACTGAATTTCATTTCATCACCAAGTTAAACCTCTAAACATTGTACAATATTTATAAGTAAATAGCATATTAGAGTTCAATACACACCATCACAAAAGATAGCAGAAAAGTCCAGGGCATTTGCGTGTGTAACAACTATAATTACCAGAAATTAAGTCAGCCACACAGTTAACATCCTTTGCTTGCCCTTGTACTAAAATAGTTACTCTCAAAAATTTCACACTTCACAATAACCTCCCCCAAGCAATCAAAAATGTAATACATGTATAAAGTATGGTGCATGATTTTCTGTATTCAAATTCATATTTTGCATAACAGCATAACAATTCATTAATCAGATACACACTTTAAACTGTAAGCAAGAAGATAAACTGCTCAATAAAATAAATATGCATGGCAAAACATAATGCTGTTCATAAGTTTGCGCACATAAGATAATGAACGCATTTTAAAAATGGACAATCTTAAATCAAATATCTAGACATTTTACCCACAAAACACTAATACCAGGTGCTATCCAAAGAAATACATTCTCAAGTCTTGACATTGCCATTACTATTAGACTGTCAAATTGTCTGGTCCAGCTATGCTAAGCCTGGATTTAAAGTCGTTGTGGATGTATTTGACTCATAATTTACTTGAGTATATTGAAGTGCAAGAATTCCCTGAAAACACAAGTCAAGCAATAATGCAATAAAAGACACTTTATCCAAAACAGACGGTGAAAAATCTTCTTGCAAAAGAATAAAGATTTTCTTCATGCACAGGTTTTTTTTCCCCATTTGTATTAGTTACTTCATAATATTCCTTTATAATAAGTTAAAGCAGCTCTGCTCCTTTGTCATGCCTTTCAAGCATATGAATTATTTAGCCATCTAACAACAACATGATCAGACTTCCTGAATCATACTAACGGGAAATAAAGTTTCATTTTCCAACAGCAAAATCCTTTGCAGCAAAAATCAATACAAGATTTCCATAGGTCAAAAAGAAAACAGTATTTTTGCTTTTACTATGACACCTCCAGGGAGATCATATTTAGAGAATGAATGCATTATTTATAAAGGTTAAAAATTACATCTCCATTTGGATTTTTAGCATGTGCTACATGCAGGTCTCAACATTTTTGAATAAAAAAAATTTTGGTTCAAACATTAGAGTTTACTTATTCTCTGCCCAGCCTTAAATGTCAGTCTAATAATTACCATCTTCAGATATTTTGCTCTATTGTACATTGCCAGTTTGAATTATTTAATTCTTGCTCACAAGCCTCCCTATATTTAATTGAACTATTCCAAAAAAGAATCTTCGCTTAACCCTTTCTGCCATTGAATGATGTAGTGGATTTGCCTCCATATACTATCACAGTTTCTGATGGAAATTAAAAGATACAAATTAAAGACCAACATGAAAATCTTACACAGGCATTAGCAGTTCAATCTGAACTGACGTATGCAAAAACTTAGATATACTGCTCATCTAGGCCAAGAAATGGTGGGCATGAGGAAAGACAGCCAAGTTAACCCAGTTTTTAACTAAGAGTGGGGGCATGGAATTGGAGGGGGGGGAATATAACACTGAATTGACAAATATAAAACACAGAACTCAAACCTAAAATCACTATGTTAAATATACAATTACGAGAAGAAATGCAAACTGAAATGCGCCACAAGTATATTTTTAGGTGTTGCAGATATGGATATGAAATCATTTAAGTGGCACTCTGGAGAAGTTACCTCTCTGATTGAAACAGTTGTGCATCAACGCAAAAAGCAGTTCAAGATAAAGATTTGTGCCTGTTTTAAAAACCAGGAAATAAACAACTGCATCTGTAGAAGTCAGGTGCTGGAACAAGTGCTTTCTTTCAATCTTCAGTAAACTATGGATATTTTAGGTTACTTTGTGAGGCATTTAAATTGGGGCTGGATTTTCTGCCCAGAAATCAGGTTGCTGCACTTCACTGCCCCCCCCCCCCCCCGCAACACCACCACCTCCTCCCCCTAATAACAACACAACCACCACAATATTGAGCATAGAACATAGATGGCAGCATCTGTATATTTTTTTAAACTTATGTTACTAACTGAGAGTGCAGGGGGGCCTTTAAATTTATAGCTATGACCAAAACCCTGTGAATGTCATAAACACTTCAGCGAATGACATTCCAGGATGATTCCTGATTGGCCACAGAGCCCCCTTCTTCTGCTCACTGCTAACTGGCTGTCTTCCAGAGGAACGGCCAATTAATTGGCCATCTGATAGTTGATTTGATAAGCTGAGATAGCAGGGATGAGAGTGAGCAAATCCCCCTCACTTTCAGTTGTGCCTCCCCTCACCCCATTGAAAAATGTAAAATTCAGCCCACAATGTCATGCAAACCATGTTGGTTGCTACCTCTTCCAAAAACATTTAAACCCTCCATCACTGACAAACAGTGGCAACCATGCGTACCATTTACAAGCTGTACTGCAGGAACTCCCCAAGATTCTTCAGACAAGACCTTTCAAATCCACAACAACCACCATCTAGAAAGACAACGCATCAAATACCTGGAAACACCACTATCTGGAGGTTCCCCTCTAATCACTCACCATCCTGATATGGAAATATACCACAGTCACTCATTCAAAATCCTGGAATTCTCTCTCTAACAGCACCATGGGTGTACTTGTGCTTCAGAGACTATGGTGGTTGAAGAAGGCAGCTTACCACCACGTTCTGAAAGGTAATAAATGTTGGCCTACCCACATCTACGTCCCGTAAAAGAATAAAGAAGCCCAAGTTGCAAACCAGCATGCCTGAAAATTCTATGAAACTTTTGCTTTCTTTGAAAAGGTTAGGAAGACTTGAGATGATTTATTTGGTTTTGATACTAATGCACCATTTAAATTTAACCATAAAAACAATGCACAATGGTGACAGTAGGGAACCTTGTTTCAGCTGGTGGATATGGAAATTAAGTTTTATCAGCACATAGGAAAATAAAAGTTTGACTAAAATAATAACACCTTGATGAGCCTTTATGCAAAGCATCAATAATTACCGAGTCTATACTTAGATTTCTGGCTCTTTTGCTAGGCTTCCCCCTTCTTTAAAATTGCAGTTGATGCGAACAATATCAGAGACGTACAAGATCAACAAGGATTGAATGGATTAACTTCAGATTGCTTACACTGAAATTGAGGAAGTTACTGCACACCCAGTGCTAAATGTCAGATAGATAACAGAGTTATAAAGCAGCGACTCTAGATCGATCAAAGGTAGCAGCAAAATACAAGTTGGATATCATTTCAAAAACAAATTTACATTTCTGCAGCATCTGATCAACAGTGATCCATAACCTGGCCAGAGGATCTGAAGTACATCATTTGTTATCCCAGCAAACTCCCTATTCCCTTTGAATATTTTGCAATTATCTGAGGTTGTAAATATTCCCTCAGTTGATTTCTTCAAGACAGGGAGCTTCTTACTTCACAAGTATCAACACTGATTGTATGCCCAAATACCATGTAGGGTTGTATTTAGTGCAAGTCAAGATAAGAATATTACATAATGAGCCAATTTGTCACATTAAGTTTGCATCATTGTTGCTGATAATATTGTTGAGGCTCTGCATGTTGAAGAAATTTGAGGGCACCTAGGATGAAATTTTAATGTGAAGGCCAAGAAAGTTGGGTGATTGGAAGCTAGGTTAGAAGTGTTAAAAAAAAACAGGAAATGTATTTCATGAAGAAAATTAGTCTTGGGTTTGGTTCTGATGAATGAGGAAATTTGAAGCATGGGATAATGAGACCAGGAGGGTACAAAGAACTGAAAATGGCTGAGTAGATGGCAAACAAAAAAGGGAAATTAAAAAGTCAAATATAAATAGCAGGAAAGGAAATAGGGATGATGAAATGAATGGAATTATGCTACTATCTTCTTTCTCTCCACTTCAAGATGGATGTATAGGTCCAATGAATGATCTGCAGATGCTTGGTCACATGTGGGACAGGTGGTGTTCTAAGAGTTGTTTGGAAGTTTGTGCACACTCTCTAATGCCTCAACTTTGCTTCTGCACATTCCTGAAGTTTCTTTATGTTCACTGGCTTCCCAAATAAACCTTTGCCAATTTAGTCAATCATAAATATTTCTGCTGCTCTTCTGGGAGTCTTTTTCCACAACCAAGCAGAGCAATTGCTTCGACAGTCTGGTGACAGGCTGTCCTGTCCAGCAGGACTGGTTTTGAGTAATTCACACCTTGATTTTGGGCAGGTTAGCACAGGAAAGAACATTACTATTGGATGACCTTTCTTACTGGTGGGATTTGGAAAATTTTGCAAAGGCACTCCCGGTGGTACTTCCCCAATGCTTTGAAGTACCTGGTATAGGTTTTCTGAATCTTGAATGAAAAAGTGCATAGGGATTACTGCTGCCCAGTAAACCATAATCTTCATCTCAAATTTAAGACCTTGGTCCTCAAAATCTCTCCCAATGGCCAAGGAACTCCTTCCAGACTCACATCTGAGTAACTTTATCACTGTAATACTGTTTATTGTATAGCAAGAACTGCAAACAATTTGGTCCTGAAGATCACAATTTTTTGGCAGTTGTAGGCAATATTTGTAAGAATTAACTGTGTCAGATGATTTGGGCACTTTTTCCACAACCATAAAAATTTAAAAAGTGATTCAAACAAGCTCCTCAATCTAAGATGACTGAAATCTTCAAGTAAGATATCAGAAATAATGAAAAGCAACTGACAATAAAGGATAATCATTTTAAAGAAAGATAGAGATTCTCCATTAAATTCCAACTGCACTTTACCCACTATAACTGTCAATGACACAACCTTGAAGGTAGTAGATAACTTTAACCGATCTCAGAAGCATAATCTCCAGAAATGTTTGCATTGACAGCAAGCAGCAAATAGAATTTCCAGAGAAAGTTCAGCACTTGCTCATTCGCACAAGAAACGGTGGAGAAAAATGTGTGAAATGTGCAACAAAATCTGCTTTGCACAAAGCTGTGGTAATATCCTTCCACAAGCCTGAAAAGGACAGATATATAAAATAGTTGTGCTAGTTCCATGAGATGCATTTAGAACATTGCAGGCATCAAATGGCACAACAAAATGCCTAACATGAGGTTGTTTCAAAGAGCAGAAACACTGAGAATTGAATGAAGCACTAATGATAGAGTTCAGTTTAGATGGAGTGGACATGTGGTACGAGTTACTGATTACAAAATTCCTAGGATGGTCAATTATTCAACTTATGGACACTTTGTGAAGAAGGCTGAGACTAAGGTTCAAGGACTCCTTGAAAATGAACCTCAGGAAATTTTATCAAGAACTGGGAGAAAAATGTATAAGAACTATCTGGGGAGCAACTTCAAGCAACAGAGTTGTTTCCTTTGAACAACAAATAATAAAGACAGTTGACAAAAGTCAACACATACAGTCCTAACAATTTCAAACTATGTATCCTTCCCCACAGTCTGGAAACCCATGTGGTATACAAACAGGCTGCACGTGTGAGAATGTACAACAAACTGCCGTCTTTGATAAAAAGGGAAACCAATGGAGGATCCAAACAGAATCACTTTGGAATTGAGAGGCAACAGGAATAAAGGATATTAATGAGAATACCACAGTCCAAGGAGCAGAAAGTCAAATTCAAAATCTAAAAATAAACTAGAGGGGTTTGTTTTAACAGCTGAGTTACAGAGGCAATTTGGATTAACTAAAAATAGACTAGAATAGAAAAATTATTTTAGTTCCTATGGCTTTTTTTTGCCATGTGTCCAGGAATGTCTCTCAACTAACATATTACTACTCCAAAAAGGAAGGAAGCACTCACTGAATAAGTACGCAAACTAAAAATAGGAAAACAGTAACCAAAATATAATTATAATAGAAAGGAAAAAAAGACAAAAAAAAACCAAATTATTGGGAGGTATAGGCACATTGCCCAAAATTATACAGCAAGAAACAGTAAATAGATTGCTGAATAAGAAATTGGGAATTTTCAAACAGGAGATAAAAGGATACAAACAAAATATTCAAAAACTAAATTGTTGGCTGTAATCCATGGACGAAGGGATCAAATTTTGCACAGACGTATTCAATGTTAAGATACTGTAAAATGCAAAAGTACATAGGAAAGCAAGAGCATAGAGTAATACATTCTATAGAATCTTCCACATCCTCAGGACAGGCTTCACTGTCAATTAAAGTTTTTGAAGTATAGCAACTGTTGTTATATGGACAAATACAGCAGCCAATTTGCACAGAGCAAGGTCTTACAAAAAACAATGAGATAAAAAGTAAATGTGTTTTAGTAGTGTGGTTGTTGGATAACTATTGGCCAGAACATAAAGACCACATTAACATAATCTAGACTGATGTTTCAAAGATTCTTTGCAGTGAATTCACACCTGCATGACTCAGATAGGAATTCCACTATTGAGCCATAACTAACACTTAAAAGACCAAAGGGGACAAGAAAAAAAATGTTAAAAAAGGAATGCTTTCGTTTTCAAAGAAAAAGGCGACAAATAGCATTAAAAGTAACAAGGTAAAGTTTTTAGCCAAACGGCAGAATACTAAATATGTGCTTTGCTGCCATTTTACAGACGAGGCGAATATTCAGATTGTGGCACCAACACCAATAATTGTAGATTACTTAAAGAATAATTTATAATTTAAAGAATAAGCCCCAACTGAAGCTAGATAAACCATTCGGACCTTATGATTTACATCCAGGGATCCCTGGGACAGCTGAGAAACGAACAACTGCTCTGTAATTAGACCAGAGGATTGGAGGGTAGTGTCAAGTATCACTATCCTCTATTCAGAAAGAATACAGCAACGAAACAATTGATTGGATTCAAATTGTTAAATTATTACAGCCTGTACCATCAAATAAAACATTTAAAGAAACAGTAGCTAATTAAAACTGGTCAGCACACATTTCTAAAAAAAGTAGATATTTGGCTAACCCAAGAAATAAAAGAACGTTACTTTAAAAAAGAAAAAAAACATGATTTGTATAAATTTGAAAACACATTTGAAAAGGTATACAAGATGTTGCACAATTTAAGAAGCATGTAATCACAGGAAGAGAGAGATTGTTGAAGGACAGAAAACCGCTATCAGGGCTGCCCTACTGTATCTTAATGTTTGTAGATACACACAAATAATCTGGATTAAGGAAATACTAAAATTTGCCAATGACTCCAAATGACTAATGGCAATCTGTACTGAAAAATGAACAGTGAGGAGGAGGACTTTGCAGCGTAAGCAGACAAGAGGTTTGGGGGAGCAGATGCAGTTCAAGGCAGAAAGCTTGTGAAGCAATGCAGTTTGGAATGCAGTAAGAGAAAAAACTGAAAAAGCAATATGACCTTGGCTTGCACAATAAAATACACATCAAACGACGCCTGTGTTGGTAGATAAACCCACATAAAAGAATTTCTAGTTTTTTTTGTACATCAAGGCACAGAACTCTGATCAAGTGACAACATGAACTGTATAGGATGTTAGTGACGCTCCTGTTAAGTTACTGCATAAGGATTTTGGGTACTCCAATACATAAAGAATGGAAAAAGGTGCAGTGCAGTGTTGTCCTGGGATGCAAAGATAACCACAGTTCATTATTTCAACTTCTAAGTTTTGAATTTCTCCACTGAATTTCTGCCCAACAACAATAATGAATGTCACAAATTACATTCAGTGTGACTATGACAAAGATAAATTATCTTCCTTTCTTCTCAACCTGTTGCCATTCTTTGACATCAGCTGATCATACTAACCTCCTCCAATACTTCTTCACTGTCATTCAACCAGATAGGACTGCTCTCAACTGATTTAATTCTTATTCAACTAATCCTTGTTCACCTCCTACTTCTTATCCACATCCTGCCCTCAGCAACATTATCTGAAGGCACAGCTCTAATTTTCACACGTGCAGGTCAGTCCCAGTTCTTCCTCACTATCACTGTTTTGGAATCTTCTACTGCTGCTAAGTTATCTGACATCCAGTACTGGACAAGCAGAAATTTCCTTCAATTAAGTATCAGGAAGACTAATGCCATTCTTTTTAATCTCCCTCCACCCCAATCTTTCTCTACGCCCTAGCTATGACTGTAACACTATATTCTGCATTCTCTCCTTTCCTCTGTACTCTGAAAACATTATGTTTTGTCTGTACAGTGCAAGAAACAATACTTCTTGCTATATACCAATACATATGACAATAACAAATCAAATCAAATTCTGTTCCCTAAACACTGGCCACATTCTTCTCACTAGCCACAGTCTGAAATTAAGCCACCAGTGTTCGTCACACTGGTGTTGTATTTGAGACTGAGATGAGTGTGGGTCGCAAGATGAAATTCTTTACCACAAATGTCTGCTTAGCTCAAAGAAAAACAGTGTGAGCTTGATGGCCTAAATCATTTGTTTCAGCGCTGTAGCATTCAGTAATTCTCAAATAAACTATACACATATTGAATATCAACTTAATCTACCAGATCACTAAAAAAAGTTATTTAACAGTATTGACAAACAAATTTCTTCACATGCAATTATAAGGCTGTGAAATTTACTTCCAGGACCATGAGTTGAGGCAGAAACTATGGCAACATTCAATTTTAGACTGAATAGACAGATGAAGTAAAAGGGAAGTAAAATGTAAATGAGAACAAGAGTAGATAAGTGCATTTAATCTATCTGCTTGTGTAGAGGGCAAATGCCCAACATGGACTGGTCGGTCCAGACTGCCTCTTTCAATGCTTGGATTTATTTACATGCAATACTGTAGATTTATCTAAGATATAAAACTGTATACAGTAGTTTCCAACAAATCATAATCTGAAAAGTATTGAGCAAATATACTTTCTACAGATACAGAATTTAAACAATTTGGATAAAGATATTTAAACTACTTAAAAATTAAATCTATTTTAAAACTTGCATGGTCACACTCTATTGCTTGTCATAAATACTAACATATATTTTCAACTTTCATAGAAAGCACGTTTGTTGAAAATTGATTATTGAAACTCAATGTTCCTTGCCTTTTTTAGCTTTACAAAATTCAGCTAAAATTATTAATTTCACACAAAAAGACCAACTACTTTTTTCATAATTTCAGCTCTACTTCATGTCTTTGTTTTACATTAGTTTTACATTATCATGCATACAATATAAAAATTTAAATATTCCAAAAGTGGTTTGACTATTGCTAATTACAGGTCACATTCAACATAATCTGCATTAAAAGCAGCTTTGACTTCATGACAACACAAATCATGTGATGCAACTTGGCTATTACAAAGTCATCTCAACAGAACTAAACAAAAATATTACAAATTCCCAGCTGGTACAAAAGATGCATTTTAAAGATTTCCCAGGCAGCTGATAAACCAGCTGGATACTTGGGTTTCATTCTAATCCATTTACTTTAAAATAATGGTCTTATTGGCACTTTTAAAATTAAGGAGAATTTAAGTGCCAGCAGGAGAATGCCTACACATCTTTCACTGTAAGCATAGAATTCAGTTTTCCCTGAAGAACAGGGAAACAATGCTAACATTATTAATGTACCTAACTGCTGTTTGTCAGTCTAACACAGCAACTATATTATTAAAGTACCCATTAACGAAAGCACTAATAAACTACACAAAGTGATAGGAGGTACTGGTGATAATGCTATCAAGTGACACTTACACAGCAATAAATTGCCCAGGTCAGAGATTGAAATACAAAGGCAAACAACGGGCTTACTGATTGCCTGAAGCCTCCCTAACATCACTATGCACAAGTCAGGAATGCGATGGAATAATCTATACTTGCCTAGATGAGTACAACCCCAACAAGAAACACAATCCCATTCAATACAAAACAACCCACAACCCATCACTGACTGTGTACCATTTACAAGATGTACTGCAGCAATCATTAAGGTTCCTTCAAAAGCATTTTCCAAACCTGCAATCTCTACCTTTATAAACTTTACCACCGAGAAGGACAAGGGCAGCACCTGTACAAGAACACTGTAATGTGCAAGTTCCTCTCCAAGCCTCACACCATCCTGACTTGGAATTTTGTCAAAATTCTTTCCCTGCCACTGGATCAAAGTCTTAAGTCCCTTTCTAACATCACTGAGTACACCTATACTACACAGACTGCACAGATTCAAGTACAGGCTATCACCACTTCTCAAGGGCAGCAAAAGCTGCCTTGCCTGTGACACCTTTATCTCACGAAAGAATAAAAAGCTTTAAACTCACTGCATAAATTATATAGTATATCAATATAATTACCTCTGCCATTAAATACTGGGGCAGCAGGTGGCACAGTGGTTAGCACTACTGCCTCTCAGCACCAGAGATTTGGAGTTGATTCCAGTCTTGGGTAACTGTGCAGAATTTGCATGCTTTCCCATTGTCAGCATGGGTTTCTTGTGGGTGCTCCGGTTTCCACCCACAGTCCAAAGATGTGTAAGTTAGGACGTAGAACAATACAGCGCAGTACAGGCCCTTCGGCCCTCGATGTTGCGCCGGCCAGTGGACCCTCTAACCTAAACTATTCCAATATCATCCATATTAGGTGGACTGGCCATGCTAAATTGTCCTTTAGTGCCCCAAGATGCTTAAGTAAGAGGAATTAGCAGGGTAAATACATGGGGTTACAGGGATAGGGCTTAGATAAGATGATTTTTGGGAGAGTCAGTGCAGACTTGATGGGCTGAACGGCCTCCTTCTGCACCATAGGGATTCTAGAATATCAGAGCGAAAAATCCGGTGTAGAGAGAAAACACACAATGAACATGTGCAGAATATACGGCACATCAAGTCAGACAGAATAAAAAATAAATAGGGGAAAGAGATGGTTACTCAGAAGTAAAGTAAACGAGTAAAGGTAAAAAGGCAAGTGGTTATTGATGAGGAAGAAAAGACAAAGGAGAATAATGATCACAGCAGAAGGAGGAATATGCAAGCCGTATTTAATAAGCACTGAGAAACTCAAGCAAATGATCACAATCCCGAACAAGCGCCAGAGGGTGAGAGATGGAAAAGAAGGTCTACACGCTGATGTACAGGTGAAGAAACAAGTGACCCTACTGGGCTTTAGAAACAGAAGAAAATAAAATACATTGGCAAGGGGGAAATTTTCATGTGCGACATGGAATGCATGGCAGAAAAGGAAAATGCAACAGAAAGGTAGATTTAATCTGTTTGATTACACAGCTATTTGGATTGTGGGGTCAGACAGAGAGAGGACGGTTGTCGTTTCCTTCATGCTTTGTCTCGTTTCTTTTTGGCCCACATCCAAGCCTTGCAGTTCTGTGATGCCTTATCCTTATATTGTGGCTTATTGTCTTCTCTCCTGGCCTTTGCCTTTTATATATTAATACTCCTGTTAGTTTTTTATCTGTGTGGCGTGCTGGATAGGTATATGTGTGTACGGGAGGGATGGAGGAGAGTGGAGAAACGGTGTTTTTTGGGGATCCTGCAGGAAGACAGTAGTGGGTGCATGGTTGTGCCGTATTTTAGGTGGTTGGGGGGAGATGGCTGCTGAGGTGCTGTATGTTGGGGGGGGGCGGAGGGTCCTATTAGATTGAGGGTTTTTTGTGTTTCGGGGGGTTGGTGGTGGATGTCAAGGAAGCATACATGTTGGAGAGTATTTTGGATTTCCTCGCTGGGGAGATTTGGGAGGGGCAGATGAGGAAGAGCAACCAGAGTTGGTGAGATGGAGTGATTTTTTGTTTGTGGATGTTTCATATTGTGGTGCACAGGATGGCATGGAATGGATTAGGGCTGGTGTGGAGGCACTAGTTGGCAGAGCAAGGAGGTGTAAAAACATCCTTATTTATCTGGATGGTTTATGAGTTTGGCATGAAGTCAGACTTTTGTTGGCAATACAAAAATGATGACTTTGACAAATTATTTATTGATATATTACTGTCCTAAGTAGGCTTACATTAATACTGTAACAAAGTTACTGTGGAAGGGTACGCTGAGGGAGAATTTAGCATGGCCAGCCAAATAAGCACATCTTTGGATTGTGGGAGGAAACCAGAGCACCCAGAGGAAACCCACGTAGACATGGGAGCAGAGGAACGTGCAGAACCTGCACAAGTAAGGATCATACACAGGTCCCTGTGAGGTAGAAGTACTAACCACTGTGCCACTGTATTGCCCACAAATGAATTATTTCACATATTTGGTTTACGTGCCTGTCTTCTCACAATGCTGTCCACTTCCCCTTTTTTTTTCCAGTCATTTCTTTCTTGCTCTCCCTTCTCTGTTTGCCTTGTGTCCTCAGGATTGGTCTCACATGCCACCTTATCATTCCATATCTCCTCCTCCTAGTGTGATTCCCTTGTATCCTCCTTCTCCTGTCCTACTGGCTCCCTTCGTGACATCTGTTTTTGGGAGGGATTTTGTTTTAGGGAAGACTGATGATGCAGGGGGAGGGGGGTTTTGGAGATATTTGATTCATCTCTGGGCCTGTTTGGCAGATTTTTTATTGTGGGTTGGCCCTTGCCAGTGTTTATGACGTGGTGGGGCAGTGAATCAATAGTGGACCTTTCTTTCTTTTTTATGATCCATATGTGAGAGTACGGCGAGAAAACACGTCCATGGCAGGCCCAGGGATTCTTTAACAGTAGTACGTAACTAGTGTTTATTACGATTTCCCAGTTATGTTATGTTCCCTTACTCCTTTCAGTGGTGTTTGCTTGGATGTGTTATTGGTTTCTGTTAATTTATTTATCGTTCATTGTGGTTTTAGATCTCCAAGTTCTGGGTAGTTGACCTTTTAGGTTCATAATTATCCCTGCTCGAGTGGTTTGTGTATTCCCGTGTTCTAGGTTTAGGCATTAGAACTTAGATTCATTCTCCATTTAAATGGAGAATCAAATGCTCCATTTAATTAATGTAAGCTTAAAAATCATAGAAACATAAAAAATGTACGAGGAGGAGTAGATTATGTGACCCTTCGAACCTGCTCTGTCATTTGGCTGATCCTCTATCTTAATACCATACTCAAGCACTTTCCCATAATCCCTCAACACCTTTAGAGTCTAGAAATCTATTTCCTTCTTAAATATATTGAGTGACTTGGCCTCCTGCGGTAGAGAATTTCATCACGCTCTAAGTGAAGTTTCTCCTCATCTCCATGGCCTACCTCCTTATCTGAGACTGTAAACCCCCCCCCCAACTTATTCCAGCGAGCACAGGCCCAGATGACCCAATCTCGCCTCATACAATAATTCTGCAATCCCGTGAATAAGTCACCACAAAACCTCATTGGCAATTAAAATGCAATTTGGACATTACAATTACTTCTCAAAATTGTCTTCAACAAATGTACAATTAAAGAACAAATAGCATGGGCATCAAAAGCAACCTAGAATCCATACGTGCTATGATTATTTTTTTATGACAGATCATAAAGGAAAACAACCAGATAATATCTAAAATACTAAACGTACTGATAAAAAAATTCTAGAATACATGAGTGCGATATAATTAGCTAGACTCAGATTGTGTATGCATCGTGACAATACGTTATGACTTGTCATTAAACCTTAATTTTTCTACTCCCCCCCCCCTCCCAAACGTTAGGATTACATTTTCTTATTGATATTTTAAATTCCGGTCGTACCTAATACAATCCTTCCAGCGAGAAAGTAACTTTTTCTAGTACCCACAGTAACCAGTTATGCAGCAATACCTAAATATATACATAACTTCAATTTGCTGTAGCTTATTCCGAGACGTAAAATTCAGCGTTGTAACATTAGCCTGCAGTGTAATTTACTTATAATCAACATTTAGAACGATTACATGATTTTATCTTTTGCCAGAGGTGTTAAGTTTCAAGGAATTAACCAAAAACATATTGATTTCTGTACTTTTCCATAAACCCACGCGATAAAAAACGGGGTACATATGCGTTAAATGTTAGCCCTTCATAAATTATATATCGCCTTTGAAAAAAAGCACGGAACACATTCCATCGCAAAACTGTTTTCAAGAAGAATATGAACACGCCCTGAAAAAGGTCGCCGTACATCCGCTTTATATCTTTGTGTGTAAATCAAATCACAGTAATCGCTGATTAAATCTAAATCTTCAACATCTGCGAGGAGCCCCATCCGGCCGAGGGGGTGGGCACAATCTGGGTCTCTCTCAACACCCCAGAGGTAAACTGAGGGGAATTGACCGCGACATTCATCTGCCTCTCCCCCCAACCCATAACCCCACCCTCACACAGCTCCCATACATAACCCCACCCAGCCCCACACAAATCCCATACATAACCCCACCCAGCCCCACACAAATCCCATACACAACCCCACCCAGCCTCACTCCCACATAGCCCCCATATGTAATTTGGGTCTCTCTCAATACCCCAGACACAAGCAACTGAGGGGAATAAACCTCGATATTCATCTGCCTCTCCCCGCCTCCCACCCCCACACAGCTCCCAAACATAACCCCACCCAGCCCTACTCAAATCCCATACACAACCCCACACTCTCACAACCCCATCCAGCTCCCATATATAATTTGGATCTCAATAAGCAACTGAAGGAAACAGACCCCGACATTCATCTGCCTCTTCTTCTCCACCCACCCACCCACACAACCCCACAGTCCCCATTCATAATCCCACCTTCACACACAGACCCAACTCCACCCCCGCTATCCGCAGCTCAGCTTCAGTGTAAATCACTCTGGCCGGGATCATACACACACACTCCTTCCTGTGGCTCTACTGCAGGCTCGGGACACCTTTCATCTTTTGTTCTTCACAGGGAAGAATCAAACAGCGCGGTGGGGAGAAAAAAAGATAAAACATACCCGCTACTGTGGCTGAAATAAGTTTCCCCTTTTCTTTTAAATACCCCACACCCTCCTCCCCCCGCGAAAAAAACTTTCCTTCTGTTATATAAAAAAGTTACTTGAAATATATTTCCTCCTCTCCTCTGATATTAAAGAAATGCAGGAGATTTTTTTTAAGAAAAACAGTCCCTCCTGGAATTTCTCACCCTGTCCATTCCCGCAGCCCCGGGGGAAGAGGAGGGGGAATCGCCCCCAGCCAGGCCCAGGCCGGACACTCTGCGTAAATCTCAGCCCCAGTACGGGGGGGGAGGGGAGGATGGACTTGGAGGGGAGGACACAGATTTAAATCAATCCTGAGTTGGGCCCGAGTTTAAAGCTCCAGAGCAGTCCCTTCCTGACGGAAACAGCCCCGAGGAGAGGGTCGGGGCGGGGGTGGAAGGAGGAAGGCCGCTGCCACTCTGATCCCGAGCCGCCGCCATGGCAGAGAGTTTCGAGTGGAAAACTTCACCGAGCCGCGGCCCCGCCCGGACACCCACCACAAACACTCCCTCCCTCACCACACAACCCGCCATCACCTCTCTCTCTCTCTCTCACCGCCGCCGCTTGTCCTCCAGCCCCAGCTCCCTCACTCAATCAGTCTCTCCCTCCGCCTCCTCAGCAACTTTTCTCCGACTTCCAACCCGAAAAAAACCCTGGCGACACTCAGACTGGAGGCGGAGCACCGGGAGAGAGAGTATCCCTCCGCCAGAACGGGGGGGAGGGGGAGACAGAGAGAGAGAGAGAGAGACATAGGGATAGGGATGGGGATGGGGGATGTAGGGGGGGAGAGGAGGGGCGGGTGGGGATGTAGGGGGGAGAGGAGGGGGGGGGGGTGGATGTAGGGGGAGGAGGAGGCGGGCCGGGGGGGATGTAGGGGGGAGAGGAGGGGCCGGGGGGGATGTAGGGGGGAGGGGAGGGGGCCGGGGGGGATGTAGGGGGGAGAGGGGGGAGGTAGGGGGGAAGGGGGGATGTAGGGGGGAGGGGGGTTGTAGGGGGAAGGGGGGATGTAGGAGGAGGGGGATGTAGGGGGAGGGAGGACGTGGGGGGTGGGGGGGAGGGGGAGGGAGGACGTGGGGGTGGGGAGGGGGGAGGGAGGACGTGGGGGAGGGGGGATGTAGGGGGGAGGGGGGTGGGGATAGGGGGGGAGGGGATGGAGGGGGGGGATGGAGGGGAGGGGGAGGGGATGGAGGGGGAGGGGTGGGGATGGAGGGGGAGGGGGTGGGGATGGAGGGGGAGGGGTGGAGGAGGGGGTGGGGGGTAGGGAGGGGGAGGGGGGAGGGGGGGGGGTAGGGAGGGGGGGGGTGGGGGGTAGGGAGGGGGATGGGGTGGGGTAGGGAGGGGGGATGGGGGGGGTAGGGGAGGGGGGGGGGGGGATGGGTGGGAGGGGATGGAGGGGGAGGGGATGGAGGGGGGGGGAGGGCGGTGGGGATGGAGGGTGGCATGGGGACATAGGGTGGGGGGGTGGGGACATAGGGGTGGGGAAGAAGGAGAGGAGGGTGGGGATGTAGGGGTGGGGGGGTAGGGAAGAAGGGATGGGGGTGGGGATGTAAGGGTGGGGAAGAAGGGGAGGGGGTGGGGGATGTAAGGATGGGGAAGAAGGGGAGGGGGGTGGGGATGTAGGGTGGGGATGGGGATGTAGGGGAGGGGGCTGGTGATGTAAAGGAGGGGGTGGTGGGGATGTAGAGGAGGCGGGGTGAGGAGAGAGTGGGTGAGAATGTAGGGGAGTGGGGGAGAGAGTGGATGAGAATGTATGGAGAGGGGGATCTCGGGGAGAGGGGTGGGGGAAGAGAGTGGGTGAGGATGTAGGGGAGAAGGGGATGGAGGGGAGAGGGGGCAGGGGATGGAGGGGAGGGGGGCAGGGGATGGAGGGGAGAGGGGGGGGGATGGAGGGGATGGGGGAGGGGGAGGGGGGCGGGGGGGGCGGGGGAAGAGAGTGGGTGAGAATGTAGGGGAGAGGAGGATGTAGGGGAGAGGGGGGTGGGGGTGAGGATGTGGAGGAGAGGGGGGTGGGGGAGAGGTGGATGAAAATGTGGAGGAGAGGGAGGATGGGGGAGAGAGGGGGTGGGATGGAGGGGAGTGAGTGGGTTGGGGATGTGCAGGGGGTGGGGATGTGAGGGGGAGGACTGGGGGATGGGGATGTGAGGGGGTGGGGATGTGAGGGAGAGGACTGGGGGGTGGGGATGTGAGGGGGAGGACTGGGGGATGGGGATGTGAGGGGAGGACAGGGGATGGGGATGTGGGGGGGATTCTTTGACTCTATGAGAGACATGAAGGAGGAGGAGGAGGGAGATGTTGAGGGTAGGGAATGAGAAATGGAGGGATGAGGGGAGAGACATGGAGGGAGGAGGGGAGACATGGCATGAATGGGGGGACATAGAGGAAAAGTGGAAGATGACATAGGGAGGAGATAGGAAGGCATGGATGAAGAGACATGGTGGGAGTAGGGAGATATGGAGGAAAAGTAGTTGGGCCAACTGGGAATGAAGCGGGCCTACCACAATGGAGAGGGAATAACTGAAAGTGGAAGGCTGTATTACAGCAGGTGAGGATGTAACTGGGAATAAGGGATCTATATCAGTGGAGGGAGAGGGTAACTGGGAAATGGAGGGGATTTATCACAGCAGAGGAAGGGATAACGGATATTGAGGGAGATTATAGTGGGGGAGGGGATAACAAAAAGGAAGGGGAATTGTAATAGTGGGAGAGGATTTATCTGGAAGATGAAGAGAGATTATTGCAGCATGGTATCTGAAAATGGGGAGATAATGGGACACGGTGCATCTGGGGAATGAAGGAGGAATTATCAGAGCAGGAGTATCTGAGGAATGGAGGGGAATTATCACAATGGGAGAATGGATAATTGGGAAATAGAAGGGGGAGATTATCTGTGGGGTTAACTGGAGAATAGAGGGAAATTATAACAGTAAATATATGGGTGTATTTGTGGAATTGAGGGAGATTATTGCATTTGGGATATCTGAGCAGTGGCGGGGATTATCACAATGGGAGAATTCATAATGAGAATAGACGGGGATTTTAATAGTGAGGGAGGAAGTATCTGAGGAATAAAGGCAATACCTGGGGATTGGAAGGGGATATTATCACCATGCAGGAAGAGATAATAAGGAGGAGGGGAATTATAATGGGGAATAGAAGGAGGTTATTAGAGCAAGGAAGGGGGGTAACAGAAGGCTTTGCCAATGTGGTCAGTTGTTTGGGGAATTGAAAGTGTAACTTGGAATGAAGGGGGACTGTCATAGTGGGACAGAGAGTAACTGGGAATGAAGGCCTTTTATCACAGCAGGGGAGGGGGCATCTCGGAATAAAAAGGGTTACCTGAGGGGTAAAAGTGGAAGGGGAATGGAAAACGTTTATCAGAACAGGGGGATGGGTGGGCCACTGGTAAGTGGAGGAGATTCATGAGAGGGAGGAAGGGTAATGATAATGAAGGGGATTGCCATAGCCGAAATGGCGTAGCTGGGAATGAGAGGGGTTATCACATTGGAGCTGGAGTAACTGAGAATGAAGGAAGATTATCAGCAGAGGAGGGAAGTAACTAGGGAATAAAGAGAATGATCAGAGAGGAGAAGAGATTAACTCAGAATGAAAGCATTACAGCTGGACAGGTTGCAACTGATCAGGATTATCACAGCAGGAGATGCGGTAACTGATGTTGAAGGAGGTTTCTCACTGCTGGCGATGGATAACTGGGAACAAGGGAGAAGATCACAGCAAAGGAGGGAATAATTGGCAATGAAAGCAGATTATTGCACTGGAGAGTAAGTGGGAATGAAGGGGGAGTTATCACAATGGGGGAGGGTAATTTGGATATAATATAAAGGGTACAAGGTAGGAGGTGCTTTCATGCTTGCACTTAGCTCCGTCAACATTCAACTCACCTAGATGTCATGTCCTCTCTTTTACCACTGTGTGGACAGTACTGTATTCAGGCCCACACTAATTCTATCTGTACCAGACCTCCATGCTGCACCTCCCACTAAGTCTTTATCCAATATAATTTAAATCATTATAGTTTATTTTATGTCTTAGATTGTTATTATTATCTTACATTGTCGTTACTACATTATTATTACTTGATCTCCCCACTTTACAACCTTGAATTCAAAAATTCAGATATCTGGATGCCTTATAACCTTTACATATCTTTTTCGCACTACTATAGGGGGACTGGTAGGCTTTATTTCTGTTGCTTCTTTCTGTAGGTTGGAGGTTGTCTGACATTGGGTATGTTTCTCAATATTTCTCTGTTGCACAATAGGGTTGGACAATCTGGGGATGTTTCTTCTGACTATGTGCTGTGTGATGCCAGACTGATAGGAGTGAGGCTGGTCCTCATTCATGCTAATAATGGTACTTTCTCTCTCAAAGTTTAATCAAGACCTTGCTACCTTAGTATAATTCTGGGAAATGCCTAATGCAGTAAGTTTTGATGTAGATTTGGTTACTTCTGCATGACCGACTGCTTGATTGATTGGGTGTCCTTGGTTTCCAATCATGATATGAGATTTTTCAGCAGGATTGGACGTTGTGTGCGGAATTTCCTGCCCATCAGGAAGTCAAATCAGGACAGGCTGCGTTATTGACCAGCATGTGAAATTCTGTTCTTTGAAAAAGTTCTCATTCTTTTTTTAGGAGGGTTTTTACCACGTGGACCTCTCTTTCAGCTTCTCATTTTTCCATGGGTATCTTAGAGAGTTGGTGCAGAGGTGGAAGCCAAATGTATTGCAAAGTGTGCAGAGAATTCTAGACCATTATCAAATGCTATCTCATCCAGGATACCATGGCTTGTGAACCTCTCTTTTAGTGTCTCAAATATTGCCTCTGTGGTAGTCATACATATTTGCTTCTCCTCAAGCCATTAAGCAAAATAGTCCACCACAAAAGACATGATTTCCTGTTTAAGATGAAGAGATCGAGGCTCTCCTATGACCTCACAAGGAATTATGAGGGGATGAGGGGCTCTCTTTGATCCTCAACACACCTGGCAATTTTCAGTCATCTTAGAAATGCCGGATAGTGGATTGGGCCAGTGGTCTGTACTTGGTGATGGCCAGGTGACCTGGTGCATTTCTTGAAGGATTTCTGACTGCAGGGATCAGTTACTCATCGTAGACCAGGAAGTCATAATAGTAGAGTGCTTTTATTATTTAAACCACATTTTTGTGGTCCTCTAGTTGGTCTGTGCTGAGACCATCATTGTTGATAATATCTGTGGGTGCTGATTGCATATTTGTTTCTGATCGACCTTTTAAGGTTTACTTGTGGTCAATGGCAGGTGTCTCCTTGGCAATTAGAAGTATATTTCTAGTTACTCAATAAGATTGACATGCAGTTTTGTTGGAATGTATCTTTTGTTGTCTGCTTTGAGCTTGGACATATAACATCTCAAAGCAGAATCTCAAGAGATGCAAGTAAAGCATCTGGATTCTGGGAGGCATCTTTGCTAGTTTCTTCATCAATAAGGAAACTACTTGCTTTAGTCTGTTTCGATCGTAAATTTGAAACCATTGATATAGTCTGAAAACTTATTCCATGCCGGGTGATTGCGAAGGCTTCCTTTTTTGTGATGGCATACCTTGTTTCCATATCCGACAGCCCTCTAGGTGTGTAGTACACAAGTTGGTGACTTCCATCCAGTTGTTCCAGGAATAGGACCACTTTCAGGCCTGTGAATGAAGCATTCGCTACTATGATAGTCGATTGGAGGTCTGGAATCAAGTGTGGGTTGGAAACTTACTGATAGTCTTGATTTTTTTTTTGTGCGGGTGCACTGTGATGCCTCTATTGCTGATGATATGGTCCAAAAATCAAACTGACGTTTTGAAAAACTTGAATTCATCTTCCACATCAGCCCTACTTCCTGCAGGCATTCTGAGAGTGCTGTGAGTCTCTTGTCATGTTCATCAACTATTGCAAGTGAACCAATACATCATCATCATGGCAAATGAAGACCCTGAAAAATGGCCAATGTCATATTTTGCCATCTATTTAATACCAATGCGATTGCAACCGAGGAAGTTAAGTCAGAATCTGCCGAATGTTGTCAGTAGCCTAGACTCTTCGACAAGGGGGATTGCCAAAATCTAATATTCATGAGACAGCATAGAATCATAGAAACAGTGCAGAAAGAGGCCATTTGGCCCATTGAGTCTGCACCAACTAAAATCCCACCCAGGCCCTACTGCCATATCCCGATATACGTACCCACTAATCCCTCTAACCTATGCATCTCAGGACGCTAATGAATAATTTTAGCATGGCCAATCAATTAACCCATATATCTTTGGGCTTTGAGAGGAAACTGGAGCACCTGGAAGAAACCCATGCAGAGACCAGGAGAATGTGCAAACTCCACACAGACAGTGACCCAAGCCGGAAATCGAACACAGGTCCCTGGAGCTGTGAAGCAGAAATGCTAACCACTGTGCTACTGTGCAGCTCAGGCATGGTGGCACAGTGGTTAGCATTGCTGCCTCACAGCATCAGGGACCAGATTCAATTCCCGGCTTGGGTCACTGTCTGTGTGGAGTTTACAAGTTCTCCCTGAGTCTGCGTGGATTTCTTTCTACAGTCTGAAAAAAATGTGATTAGGTGCATTGGCTGGAATGTGGTGACTAGAAGAATTTCACAGTAACTTCATTGCAATATTAATGTAAGCCTTACTTGTGACTAATAAATAAACCTTAACTTTTAATTTTTTAACTTCTAACTTTAAATACTGTGCTCTTCAAGAGTTTACACAGTAAGAAGTCTCACAACACCAGGTTAAAGTCCAACAGGTTTATTTGGTAGCAAAAGCCACTAACTTTCGGGCCTCTGACTCTTTGTTAGATGAGTGGAGAGTTCTGATCACAAACGGGGATTTAAAGACACACAAGTTTACAGAATTTGGTCAGGCTTTTGTTCACTGAGGACATGGGATGTATTTCTCTGCCTATGGTTTTATGGAGTTATATATCAGGTCTACAATGGATCCATTTGGTTTTGTGTCTAGGACCATTCTGGAATAACATACAATTGGCTCTGTGACTAGGGAGATGATTCCCCATCTGTGTCATCTCATTTACCTGCTACTGCACTTGTTTCATAATTTGGATGGGAGAGTTTACAAGGTATGAATAAGTGCAGAAATTTTGCATCCTCTTTGTGTATAATCCTGTTTGCATTTTTCAATCACCCCAGTCCTGTGAGGAGCTTTGGGAACTCACTTTTTTATTTAGAGCCAGGCCCTTGCTGGCTGACCTCTTCAATCTGTTTAACAGGTTAAATTCAACACAGACTCTGCAGCATAATTTAATGTCTGCAGTTTAACTTCTACAAATGCTGCATAGAGAGTATTCCTTCTGGTTGTATAACAGCTTGGCGTGGCTCCTACTCTGTCCAAGACCACGGGAAACAACAAAGGGTCGTGAATGAAGCCCAGTCCATCACTCTACCACTGACACTATTTACACTTCCCACTGTCTCAGAAATGCAGTCCGCATAATTAAGGGCCTCATACCTGCCAGATATTCTCTCTCCCACCTTCTTCCATCTGGTAAAAGATACAAAAGTCTGAGGACATGTACCAACCGACTCAACAACAACTTCATTGCTGCTGCCATCAGACTTTTGAATGGACCTACATCACATTTAGTTGATCTTTCTCTGCAACCTAGCCACATCTGTAACACTACATTCTGCACTTCTCTCCTTCTGTATATATTTGTCTGTATACTGCACAAGAAACAATACTTTTCACCGTATACTAGTACATGTGACAATAACAAATCAAATCAAAATAATAAAGTCCTATTTGTACATCAGAGAGGTGTCACAGATTATGTTGTTCTTGTATCTCAGTGTTGCTTATAAGGTGCCTTTCAGCAGGAGCTTTAAGCCTTCTGCCCCTTATAGGGATGTTGTGGGCAACATTAGCTGTTGAGTAACCAGTCATGGTTCTTTGTCAGACAGGACTGTTATGCTGGTTCTTGTGTCTAATTCGAAATAAGAAGTCTCACAACACCAAGTTAAAGTCCAACAGGTTTATTTGGTAACAAAAGCTACTAGCTTTCAGAGTGAGATTTTGCAAGTCCAGGCAAGTCGTGGGGATTACAGATCGTGTGACATGAACCCAAGATCCCAGATGAGGCTGTCCTGATGTGTACGGAACTTGGCTATGAGTCTCTGTTTAGCGACTCTGCGCTGTCGTGTGTTGTGAACGCCACCTTGGAGAAAGCTTACTTGAAGATCAGAGGCTGAATGCTGTGAATGTTGAAGCGTTTCCCAACAGGAAGAGGAGAGTCTTGCCTAGTGATTGTTGGGCAGTATTCATTCATCCATTGTCGTAGCATCTGCATGGTCTCCCCAATGTACCATGCATTGGGACACCCTTTCCTGCAGCATATCAGGTAGATGATGTTGGCCAAGTTGCAAGAGTATGTACAGTGTATGTGGTGGATGGTGTTCTCACATGAGACTGGAAAGTGGCAGTTGTCAGCCTTGAGTACCGAGGCAGTTGCAGCAATACCATTGTCATGGGGGATGCTGGTATAGAGTGCCAAGACATCCATTGTGAATGTCTTGGTTCAACTGTTCCATGTGTACTGAGTCTCTGTACGACGTCTGCAGTGTTGCAACAAAAACTGTGTGTTCTTTGTACAACGGGTTTCAGGATGCCCTCCATGTAGCCAGAGAGGTTCTTGCACAAGGTCCCTTTGCCTGATTCAATTGACAGCCAGGTGTGTTTGCCTTGTATATCTTTGGGAGGCAGTGGAGATCTCCAACCTGAGGAGTACATGGGATGAGAGCATGGAGAGTGCTCTGAAGGTCCAGTTCAAAGGTCTTGATCAGAGTGTTGAATTAACTGGTGTATTCTTTGGTTGGATCTGCGGAGAGCTGTCTGTAGTGTTCCCCGTTCAGGTGTTGATACACTTCTTTGAGTAATCCATTCTGTTCAGTGTGATGATGGCCCCTCCATTGTCTGCTGGTTTGATGACAATGTTGCGGTTGGTCTTGAGAGCGCGGGTTGTGTTGCATTGTGCTTGGGTGATGTTCGGGGCTGTCTTGTGAGTGCGGCTGATGAATTTGGTGTTGACACACCTCCTGATGGCTTGGGCATATGTGTCAAGTTGAGGCGGCAGCCTTCTGGAGGAGTCCAATTGGATTCTTTCCTCTTTGATTGCTGCACTGTGGATCTCTCTGTCAGCTGTTCCAGTTCATTACCTGTTTTATAGAGTTCACTGTTGGCCTCTTGGGGTTTATGGAAAGAATTCCCACAGCCTGATTCACCTGATGAATTCCCCTGTGTCTGCTGTGAGACTGATGGGGTCTATTTTGGTAGTGGGGCCAAAATTGAGCCCTCGGCTGAGAACTTTGATTTCATCTGGTTGAAGTGAGTAGTGTGACAAGTTGACAGTGGACTTTCCTGCAGTGATACTGTTTTCTACTGTGGTACTGGAGGGAGACTTGGTTGCACCTGGTGATGATGCTGAGTTTCTCAAGTTTCCTGTTCTTGGTGTGCATGTAAATGGTATAGTTCCTTATTCTTGTCTGCTTGGCAGAGTTTCGCAGCTGGTCTGCACCCTGAGTGCAAGTTGAGAAAACAGATTCTAGCTTGGTTTCCAGGATGCGGCGTTTGCTGTGGAGCTGGTGTACAAAGTGGTTGAGAAGTGTGAGAGAGGTGCGACAGCAAAGTCTCTTAGCTAGTAGTCTGTGTTATAGGTTGACCTGAGCAGGTTTGTGATCTGTAGATTTTTTTTTGTATTCCTCAATATTCTAATTCAGATATTCAAATTCAAAACATTTCAAAAGGACTACAATCCAAAATGGGAAACCGGAGTTTTTGACCTCACCCAAGAAACAAGCATGTGTTTGGGCCCTGATTCAGAGATTGGGCTTTAGTGATAGGTTTTAACAAACTATTCTTCATTATTTACTCTAAATTATTTGGAAGTTTTTTGGGGTTACTGTTGCTTGGAGTTTTGTTCATCCCTGCTTAGATTGCTAACTCTGTACTCTGGGATTTGAGGCTAGACTTACAAAGATGATTCAATTTAGTCTTCTTCTGTAGTAAGGAATTTTAAATTATCACTTTCAACTTCCAAGTCTTTCTTTGGAGCTTTTCCAGGTGACTTTACCTCTGCTTCTTTGTAGGTCAGAATGCTTGCTGATTTTTTTCATTCTCGTTCTTCCAGCATGTTAGTTCTCTGCATTTTCTGCAAAGTTTAGGGGTTCCCACAGGTTGTCACTGTGTTGTAGGATGTTGGGCATTAGTTCTAAACATGTCTTTATAGTCATGTGATAACAGAAAGTTTTTATTGAATCTTGGAACTATTTATAAATATACAGTAATTGGTGTAAATTAGAAGCAATCTCCATGCTTGCTGGTCCTACACTTAACTGTTCCTAGGTGTGGGTCATGCACTGTCTTAAATCACTGTGTGGGGAATACTGCACTCAGTGCCATATTAGTGCTCTATGTGTATAACAATTATAATGCAGTGGAAGGGATAACTGTAAATGAAGGGGGATTATCACTGCAGGAGAAGGGAGTAATGCAGTATGAAAGAGAATTATCATAGCAGAAAGGGACTAAAGAACAATCATACAGTGAGGGAGGGGTAACTGGTCATGAAGAGTGATTATTACAGTAGGGAAGAGAGGAAGGAAGGGTACTTACCACAAGCCAGGGAGGGTGCTATTGGGAAAGTGGAAAGAGTGAGGGGAATTATCATAGCAGGGACAGGAGATAATAGGGAATGAACTGGGATTATCACAGCTGTTAGAGGAGGTACTGGGGAATGAAGGGAGATTGTCCCAACTGGGGAGTGGGGTATTGGAGAATGAAGTGTTTTTATCAATGGAGGAGGGATTGATGGTGAATGAAATGGGATTATCATAGTGGGGGGAGGGAATTTTTGCAGTAACTTCATCACAGTGTTTACTGAAGCCTACTTACGACAACAATAACAAACTTTAAAATTTTATCATGGTGAATGAACGGATTATCACAGTTGGGGGATGGGGTGGATTAATAGGGAATGAAGTGGAGTTATCACAGAATGGGAAGGATAATGGCGAATGGAAAGATTATCAGAATGGTGCAGGGGGTGATGAGAAATGTAGAGAGATTATCAGTGGGAGAGGGGTAATAGGGACTACAGAGGGATTATCAGAGTGGGGAAGAACTGATGGTGAATGAGAGTGATTATCACAGTAAATGGGGTTGGGATTTAAAGACAATGAAGAGGGATTAGCACAGTGGTGGAATGAGTGATGAGAATAAAGATAGATTATCACAGTGGAGGAGAAATAATGGTGAAGGAGAGGTTATTACAGTAGGGGAAGGGGTAATGGTGAATGAAAAGGGATTATCATAGTAGGGGATGGGTTGTGATGAATGAAGAGGGATTATCATAGTGGGGGGGGTTTAAGTGAATGAAAGATTATCATAGTGTTAGAAAGGTTAATGAGGAATGAAGAGGGATTACCTCAGTAAGGGGAAGGTGGGTTATGATGAATGAAGAAGGATTAGTACAGTGGAAGAAGGATTAATTGGGATGAGAGGTTATCACAGTGGGGGAGGGGTAATGGGGAATTAAGAGAGATTGTGTCAGTGGGGTAAATCCAGCCTCAACTCCACCACTACGGCAGTAACATTGGAATATGATACCAAGCTGAGCTGGAGGGCTTGTTTCCCCGATAGTGTCAGCTAATCAGAAAGTAAATGTGAAGAGTGGCTTCGGGCCCACTTGATAACACTTTATACAGTTCAGTTTTAGACCCCCAGCCCGCCCAACAATTTCCTACTGTGCACCCGCAAAGCCAGGTTGGCCCAGGAAGCAGGAAGAGAGGAAATGTCAATCAGTCTTTGTCTATGGAAGGAATAGAGGGCTTTCCCAGGGCGTTACACCAATGGTCACCGTCCACCATTGGAGTCATCATCACACCAGGATTGTACAGAGGCTCAAGGAGTCCAGCTTTATCCCACTCCATGATGATTTTTGAAAGAAACATGCTGGAAGGTGCGACTAAGCGCGACTACTTTTTTAGTGAAACCAAATAGGTATGGTGGGCCGAATAGCTATCTTTCTGTACTATAAGTCTTGACGATTTAGATACTTACATCTGTAAAGTAGGACTGTTTGAAAGCATCGGAAGTACGATGCAAAAGCAATGAGTTTGAAACAGACGCCAGGAATACTGGACAACAAATTTATGTAGGAATAATTCACGAAATATTTTGAATTTTTTTGTGAATGATTTGATCATGAACTTAACATTTTAGTATTGAATAGATCCTAGAAAGGGAAGAACTTGCTTTTAATGACATCACGGTGTCCAAAGCGCAGTGGGAAAGCTTTGTGGAACAGTCATTATTGCAGGGAACGCAGAATTCTGGAAGAATTCTTTAATGTAAAATTGTAACCTTTTTCCCGCATATCTTTCCGAAAGCATCTGCTTTTACTGTTGCAATTTCATATCCGAAATCGTCCCTTCGGTGTAAGCAACTGATTCTTTTCCTACATTTTTAAAATTGCGAGCAATAAGCATATTGGAATTTACCCAACCACAGTTCCTGTCAATAACATTTCCGCAACCAGTGTGATAGTGCTCAGCAGTGTTACTTTCGAAAGTTTAAACAAATCAATAAATGTATTTGGCAAAAAAATGAACAAATGTTGCAACACAAAGCCAGAGGAGCGAGTTTCCATGTTCGTGAAAAGAATACAAATTATTGATTTCTTTTCTGAGATTTGTATGAATGTTGATCTAAACATCACATTCAGATAATGATTTAATGCAGAATTTTGGTGTCACAGTGAAATGGTTAATATTCTCTTGCACGTTTCCGGGTTTCCTCGCATTCTTTTCAGAAAGTACACATGGTGTTACTGAGCAGCGAGCCAAACAACATGTTTATCCAATCAAATCGCGGCTATAACGTGTTTGATCATGAAAATAGATCAATAAAAAGGAGCGAGTAGCCTGCAGTGCATGCTTTTATTTGTTTTGCATATTTTAACTAGTGAACCATGTACTTTCGGAAGAAAAAAAGTTATTGTACTATCACGGGCTCTGTTCAGGACGCGAGTCAGGGAAATTCTATCTCAGTTAAGATATAAAAATCGAGAACGAATGCTCATTTTAAAAAAGACCAAACTATTTGCTTGGGAATATATCCATGCATTATGATCTCGTTTTTCTTTCTTTCCCTATTTGGCGTGGCGGATGGAGCTCTCTCCTTAGAATTGGAATTTTCTGCTCACTCCAGTTCTGTGATTGGGTTTTCTGCCTTCGCTCCAGACGCTGTAGAGATTGGCGACGCCAAGTCTGCGATTCAAAGTCCCTGTGCACTTCTTTCTGTATCACCGCAAAACAATACAAAATCTGCAGCTCGCACAGGAAATTTCAAGGTGATTTAAGATTTAATGCAAACTCCCGCACGTGAACTTAACTTTTAAAGACTTTAAATTCATGCAGAGCGCGGGATAAAAAAAAATTTTTTTTGCCCCGCACAATTTGGAAGAAGGATTCTGAACACTGTGGGTAAAAGGCAATGTTACACAAGGAGTTTCACAAATAGAATGAACCGCTCGATAATCCATATCATTCAAGACTTCATTGTTTAGGTAGTTTCTTAATCTGCACACCGTTCAGATTATTTGTATCTTTTAGTTCCAATGCAAATATTATCAACGTGTTTTCTTTTAAAAAAAGACGTTATGTAGTGCGTTTCGAAGTATGACCGCGGACGGACGCTTCACGTTTTGAACAAGGGAAGAGGTTGAATATGTTCCATCTCCCCCTCCTTCATCCTATCTCCAAGCTCTTCACCCCCATAGAATGCCTACAGTGTAGGGTGAAGCTATTCGGCCCATCGAGTCTGAGCTGATTCTCAGACAGAGCATCTTGCCTAGACCCTATCCCTATTTACCCCACTTATCCCCCTAATCTACACATATTGGGACACTAAAGAGCAATTTACCTCGGCCAAACAACCTAACCCTTGAAATGCCACCTAACTAACGAGCTGAAATGCTAAGTTTATGATCAAGGCATTCATAAAAAAAACAAAACATTTCGTGAATTATTCTTATATATCTTTATTGTCCAATATGCTGTGTGTTTCAAACCCCTCTCTGTGGCGATGTACTTCTGATACTTTCAGACAGTCCGACTTTACAGATGTAAGTATTTAAATCGTCAAGACTTATAGCACAGAAGGATGGCTATTCGGCCCATCATGCCGATTCTAACTCTTTATCGGAGGAAACTGGAGCACCGGAGGACAAGGGAGAATGTGCAAACTCTACCCAGTCACCAAGGCAGGAATTGAACCCAGATCCCTGTCACTGTGCAGTAGCCTGCTAATGACTGCCACATGCTTCCCTAATCAGGTGCATCTTCAATGGGTGTAATGTATCAGACCTGCCATATATTAAGCTAATTTTTCTCTGCATCCTAACTATGACTGCAACACTCACCTTTCCTCCCTATGTATTCCATGGAGATTTTTTCTCTTACTCATTCGTGGGACATAGGTGTTGCTAGCTGGTCAGCATTTATTGCCCATCCCTAGTTGGGCAAGGACAGTTCAGAGTCAACCACGTTGCTGTTACTCTGGAGTCACATGTAGGCCAGACCAAATAGAGATGGCAGATTTCCTTCGCTAAAGGATATTAGTGAATCAGATGGGTTTTTCTGACAATTGAAAATGGTTTCATAGTCATAGTACATTCTTAATTCCAGATTTTTTTTATTGAATTCAAATTCCATCATCTGCCGGGATTTGAACCCCAGTCCCCAAAACATTAGCCGAGTTTCTGGATTAATAGTTCAGCAATAATATCACAAGGCCGCTGCCTACCCAGTGGAAGAGTCTAGGACCAGAGTGCATTATCTTAGATTAAGACACCAGTTAATAGAACATAGAACATTACAGCGCAGAACAGGCCCTTCGGCCTTCGATTTTGCGCCGACCAATTAGGAAAAAGCAATGACCCTCTAACCTAAACCATTCCCTTTTCGTCCATAAACTTATCTACTAACCTCTTAAACGCCACCAAACTTGGCGCATCTACAACTGCAGCAGGCAGGGCATTCCATACCCTTACCACCCTCTGGGTAAAGAACCTACCTCTGACATCCATCCTATAACTACCACCCCTTAATTTGTGAATCTTTGGAACTGTTTGCCACCGAGATAAGATAGATTTTTGATCAACAATGGAATCAAGGGTCACAGGGAAAGTTGACTTGAGAATGGTGAAACAGACTTGAGGGCAGAATAGCCTACTCCTGTTCCTATTTCTTAATGCTCTTATGCCTTACAGTGGACAGTTCCGGTCCAATCTTGGCGGAGAGGCCAGAACTAGGAGTCCTAAGCATAAGATGGTCCCTATTGGAAAATTCAGGAAAAACTGGTTAGGATGTGGAACTTAGCACTGCAAGGTCTGGTTGAGGTAATGAGCATAGAAGAGAAAGCTAGTTAAACACAAAGGAAAAAGCAATGGAAGGATTTGTTGCTGGAATTAGAGGAAAAAGATGGATGGAGGTTCATGAGGAACAGTAAACACTGGCAGAACCTGTTGGGCTGAATAGCCTGATTGGTGCTATAAATATGCAATTGTAGATCTGATGACCACCATTTGAACAACCATTCCTGCTAGCAACCATAAAATAAATAGAAGTTATGAGCACAGATTGCTTGAAGACTGTATTGAGCATATCTTATGAGATTTGTCTCGAGTACGTCCCCAAATTGGCACTGATGCATTCAGATCTTTAGTCTATGTTGTTGACTCTCTTCATTTAATGAACAGAGTGAGAGATCTGCAAAATTTTATTAACTCAAACCCAGGTTTCTCAGAGAAAGTACTGACTCTGACTGAAAAGATGGGTGACATTTTTAACAATGTACACAAAATGTTACCAAAATAGAAATTAATATGCATTACTATGAACATTATTCTTGATACTAAATTCCTCAGTTTAGCCAATTGTTGAAAGTATTTTCAAAAGTTATTTGAAGTGATTTTCCTGGCGTCCCTTCTATTTTCTTTCTTAGTAGGTGTTTATTTAACATCATGATTGGTCATACTATTTTCTGTATGTTTACTTGCTTATTGGCACATCCTCAAACTCACTTTGATATTTTATCAATGCAATATTTAATCAAACACATGCACATATGTCACATAGTAGGCAGATTAAATAGGACATCTGAAATGTGTCAAACAGATCAGTCTGTGGCAGCATGTTGGCATGGTGGTTAACACAGCTGCTTCACGGTGCCAAGGACCTGGGTTCAATTCCCAGTTTTGGATCACTTTCTGTGCCGGAGTTTGCATGTTCTCCCTGTGCTGACATGGATTTCCTCCGGGGTTATTCCGGTTTCCTCCCACAGTCCAAAGATGTGCAAATTAGGTGGATTGGCCATGCTAAATTGCCCCTTGGTGCCAGGAGATTAGAGGGATAAATATGTGGGGCTGTGGGGACAGAGCCCTGGTGGGATTGTTGTTGGCGCAGGCTGATAGGCTAAATGGACTTCTTCTGCACTAGAGATTCTATGAAATCAATGACTGGAAACATTTAGATATCGTACATTAGACATGCAGATATTCTGTGGCATTACTCATGATGAATTTGATGATGAATTATTTTGAAAAAAATATTTGTATAATATCGCAAAACACAATGGATTTTCAGGATCATTGATATTCTCATCACCTTCCTTGTATTTAATTCATCCAATTTTGATTAACTGTTGTTTCGTTTTGAATTAATGGGCATAGTGTGAAGTCTGAAATGTGATGTAAGGCAAATATAATGCTTCCAGAAAATACATGCTACATTCAAGAAGGAAGAACCGAGATTTGGATGGATTAGTGCAGAGTGACCAAATCACATCATTAGATCATGTCCTTTACTAATCATTCCAGACAGAAAAAGTTTCTCAAAGACAAAGGCCTTAAATCGAGAAAATAAAAGATGGTCTAAGGGGATAAGAGAGACTTAATCCAATATGTAACAGAAAAACTTAATAATAATAACAAAGAGCTATTATAATCCAGGGTTTCAAAATGCTCCCACTCACCGCTTCTCTCTCCCAAGCCCTCACTGGGAATGATACATTTAGAGGAGTAGCTTCAACTTAAGTCTTCTACTCAAATCACTTAAATTCATACATGTGAGAAATAACTTTGTGGGCGGCAGAGTGACAGAATGGTTAGCACTACTGCCTCACACAGCCATGGATCTGGATGCGATTCCAGGCTTGGGTCACTGCCTCTTAGAAGTCTGCACCTTTTCACCCATGTCTACAAGGGTTTCCTCTGGGTGTTCCAGTTTCCAAAACTGTGTTGATTAGGTGCATTGGCCATGTCTGAACAGGTGCCAGAGCGTGACGACTAGGGGATTTTCACAGTAACTTCATTGCAGTGTTAATATAAGTCTACTTGTGACACTAATAAATAAACTTAAAATAAACTTCAAAACAAATCTTGTCAGGCAAAACAGAAATTCAGGCCCTTTTAACTCACCAACTTTAAGTGTAACAGTGTTAAACAGGACAGCATTAAAGTGGGACTTACTATATGTACATTCTTATACCTGCTACATCAGATAAGATTAGATTTGAGTAAAAGAACAATTTGTAGTTAAATACATTGATTTATAATTGCAATTTTGATTTTTATATTTACAGATACAAACAAAACTCTGAAGATTTATATTCATGTTAATAAAAATGTTTTATCCGCTTTCATTATTTTGGGCATCCCACTAATACACATAGCTTTAATGTTAGTGTTGGTAAAACTTCGTTGTAGGGAACTATCCATTTCAAAACCCTGTCATCAGCTGAATTTGCTTAATGAATAAAATGAAGGTTTGCATCATATTACCAAGTTCTCTAGATTTGCCCAAACCATTTAAACTAACAAGCATCAATCACTTAATTTACAAACACATTAAAATGAGGCACAAGCAGTAAATCCCAAAAGAACAATAAACACAACAAAGAGGACGTAATGTACTAATTACCTTTCATAAGAATACATTATAATCTATTTATTCAGCTCTATGAATTCAATTTGCAAGGCAAATTCAGACATTTCCTCTTGTTCTCACAAAGCTGCTGCTCCCTCAAACAAGATCATACTACAGATACGCCAACTGCTTTGTTCTCATTGGCATCAGGATTCTTGAGTTGCAGCCATCCAGGTGAATATCTTAACACATTCCTGACCTGTTTGCTTAGTAGATGATAGACAGGTGTTTAGGAGTCAAGAAGTGAACTAGTTATTGTGCAACATCCAGCTTGTGTCCTGCCCATTGATACAGCTAATGTAGATAAATTTATTGTTCAATAGTGACCTCCTAGAGATAATTCTTATGGAGATCACTGCAAGATGGCTGGACTTTTCTTTCGGAGTCATTGTTATTATTTGTCACATGCACCAATCATTCCAAGCCTGGATATGGTCAAGATTCCTTTCTAGGATGGCATGGACAATTTAATGATTAGTGGAGTTGTGAATAAGATTGTCTTTAAAATTTATTTTAAAATTATTTTAAAAGGCATGGCCTTTATTTTCACTGTGCAGTTGTTATTTTTGCACGGCTGTGCACATCTGTTCAGAGGGTGTTGCAAAAACATACTGAACATCCAAATACAGCAATCTATTAGGGAGACAAATGCTACAAAGACCTACATTGCGAAGGAGTTGGACAACAAGAGCAAGGAAGTTGCTACATTTGGAGTACTGTATACAGTTTTGTTCATTGTACCTATGTACTTGCTTTATTAACACATTCTGCTTTCTTTATATCATATCAGCACCTTCTTTAGGCCTTAGCATTGGCATTAACACTTCATTCGACTTATGCCCAGAACATCTGTCCTATCTCTCCTAGCTTTCACTATATCTGACCTTCTACTTTGCTCCAGCCCCTCTTAAATATTGTAACATCCATTGGATTTCACCCTTTCCTTAGCAATGAAGAGAAGACATATGGGTCGGAATTTTACTGATTCCAGAGGAGGCAAACGGTAAAATTCCAGCCAGCAGAAACGAAATCTCCATTTGCCTTGGGCAGGATTTTACGATCTCGCCCAAGCGAGTTGTGAAATCCCACCCAAAGATTCAAAACATTAACTCTCTCTGCCAGACCAGCTGAGCTTTTTTCATTTCATTTCTTCTGTTTTCATTTCAGATTTCCAGCATCTGCAGTATTTTGCATTTCTTCTACTTGCTTTATAGTGGGTACTATGAAAGTTCACTTGATTGATTCCTGGATGAGGGAAGACCAAGTAGGATGGTTCTATACTCTCTGGAATTTAGAATAACAAACAATCTGATCAAAATATATAAAATTCTTTGGAGGGGGGGGGCTTCACAGGATAAATGTTGAAGAACTGTTTCATGATAAGGGATAGCCATTTCAGACTGAGGGGACGAGAACTTTCTTATTCAGGGAGTTCTGAATCTTTGTAATCTGAGAATACTCAGTCCATGACCATTTACAAGACTGAAATCAATGGATTTTTGGGCTGGAAAGAAGGCAAGGGATATGGGCATTAGGTGAGAAAGAGGAAATAAGGTTAACAATCTGTCAAGATCCTAATGAATGGTGGAGCAGGCTCAAAGGGCTAACTTCTGTTCCCACTTCTTATGCTTTTATTTTCCACTTGTCATGCTATGCGTAAAAGTTTGAAGTTGAATTTAAATTTTAATCAAATTAACTATAGTTAGTTGGATTTAATTTATTTTTGAATTAAATCTGTTTTTATCAGATTGTAAAAAACGAAGCTGGATCTCAAGCAAATAGAGTTTTACGGGACAATTCACCTTTAAAAAAAGCAGGTAAGTGTATTTTGACTCCTCTGTGTTAGCCAATGAGTTGGAGGTCAGGCAGGATTCTCAGTAAACGATGTATTTTACAGCAAAGTCTACTTAATCAAACAAAGCAAACAAAGTTATGGCAATTTACTGAGTCTACGTAGAAGTCTACAGCAAACAATTCATGATCAAAACTGCAGCAATTTCTCTGATAAAAGCATGCTGATTTCTCCAGCAAAATACAGCAGCAGCTTGAGGATAATTATTTGGAGTATTGCGTGCAGTTCTGATTGCCACACTACCAGAAGGACACAGAAGCACCGGAGAGAGTGCAAAGAAGGTTCGCCAGGATGTTGTCTGGTCTTGAGGGTGTTGATTATAAGGAGAGGTTGAATAAACTAGGGTTGTTTTCACTGGAAAGATGGAGGCTAAAGGAGAGACCTTATGGGGGCCTACAAAATTATGAGAGACATAGACAGGGTGGACAGTCCGAGGCTTTTTCCCCGGGGTGGAAATGTCAGTTATGAGGGGGCACAGGTTCAAGGTGAGAGGGGGAAGTTTAGGGGTGATGTGCAGGGCAAGTTTTCCACACAGCGTGTGGTGGGTGCCTGGCATGCACTGGCAGAGGAGATGGTGGAAGCAGGCACATAAGCAACATTTAAGAGTCTCTGCCTGGGTACATGAATAGGGAGGGAATAGAGGGATAAGGATTGAGTAAGGGAAGGTGGTTTTATTTTGTGTAGTTTGGTTAAGGCATCATGATTGGCGCAGGCTTGGAGGGTCAAAGGGTCCGTTCCTGTGCTGTACTTTACTTTGTTGTCTGTGTTACATACAAGTCATGAGTAAATCCATCCGTCACTTACAGTAGGTATGATAATTCCACCACTGTCTGTGTAAGCAGAAGCCAGCAGTGCAGCCCCAGAGCAAAGGATTCCTCCAAAAGCAACTTTTGGAGACCAGGAAAACGCCCAAGAAGCCTGGGCCTACATTTGGAGGGCTCCTAGAGCCCAGGGAAATGCCACGGGAGTTGGGACCTCCACTCTGCTGTCTCCAATGACCATATTTGCATCTCTGGACTGGAGCCCTCTCTCCCCACAGCCCCCAACACCTCTGATATGGAGAGCTGTGACCTCCAGGCTCCAAACACTCCCTCCCCTCCCCTCTTCCACAGTCGCCCCACACTCCTAAAAATAAACTCTCTCAGCCTCACAATCACTAATTTTGCTCTTTTAAATCCATTTGCAGGTCTAGAGATTCTCTGACCTCTGAAGGAAGAGCCTGAACTGGCAGTGAGCCAGTGGACCTCAATACATGGACTCATCCACAATCATGTCCCCTTCGACCACCCATGCCGGAGCATGGTCTGGATATCCACCAACTGGCGAAGCCAAAATGCAGACTGACTCTGACCTGAAACACCTGACCGTATAGACCAATCTACCAATGCAGAAACTGCAAGCAAGGCAACAAATCCTCCATTCGCACACTGACCAGAGCGAAGAACCTCATTGGACATAATCGTATCCTTAACACTGCAAACCACTCTCACCATCCCCCCCGGCTCGAAAAGAAGCAGACATTCCAGGAAGCATGGAAATGTGCAGGAGTATCCCACGGTCCCCCTCTCCAGCTTACTCTTTACTAATGTCCAGTATCTGGAAAACAAGCTAGACAAACTTAGAGCCAGACTCAGTTTCCAAAGAGAACTGAGGGACTGCTGTGTACTCTGTTTCATGGAGACATGGCTCACTCCTGCTTCACCAGACTGTGCCCTATAACCAGAGGGCCGTAGGGCCATACAGGCAAGGCTAGGGGAGATGGGGTCCACTTCCTAATTGACACCTTTTAAAAAAGCATTTAGATAGTTATGTGGGTGAGATGCGTATAGAGGAATATGAGACAAATATCATTGGGATTAGCTTAGTGATTTTAAAAACAGGGTGGCATGGACAAGATGGGCTGAAGGGTCTGTTTCCATGGTGTAAATCTCTATGATTCTATGATCTTGTGGTGCCTAGACATAGCAACACTAGCAACTTCCTGCTCCCCAGACCAAAAATACCTGACACTAAAATACTACCCCTACTACTTCCACAAGGGTTTACCTCCGTTATCCTGATGGCAGTTTACATCCCATCCCACATGGACATGAAGATCATGCTGGATGAAATATACACCATTACAAATAGCCTTGAGGCAAAACATCCCGAGGCTTTGTTCATCGTGACTGGAGACTTCAATCAGGTCAAGCTCAAGAGCGTACTACCAAGTTACCACCAACACATCTCCTGCTCCACCAAAGGCCCAAACATCCAAGAAAACAGCTATACTACTATCAAACATGCCAATCCCTCTATTGCCAGCCCACACTTTGGCAAATCAGACAACAAGGCTGTGCTCCTGTTCCCGGCTTAGAAGCAAAAACTGAAGCGGAGAACCATCAAAGAAAGTTGTGCAATGTTGGCCTGAGGAATTGGATGATTGCCAACATCAGTGGATTGGTCAGTATTTAAAAACTCTGCAACCAACCTGAACAAGTATGCCACTAAAGTAACTGACTTCATTAGTAAGTGTGCCAAAGAAGCAAATCTGAGTGTTCCTGAACCAAAAACCATGGAAGCGCAGGGATATCCACTGCTTGTTTAAGTCCAGGTCTGGGGCATTCAAGTCAGGCAACACTGACCTATGCAAGAAAGCTAAATACAATCTAAGGAGATCCATCAAAGATACCAAAAGATAATACCAGACCAAGCTAGAGGTCCAGGCCAGCCACATCGACCCCCACGAACTACGGCATGGTCTGCAAGACATAACAAGCTATAAGCTGAAGGCATGTACAATTGCAGCTCTCTGATGAGCTCAATGCATTCCATGCCCGTTTTGAGCAAGGGAACAGCAAGAGAATGCCATCCACCTTGGAAGCCCTGAATGAACCTGTACCTGGGGTCATCATTGCAATGACAGAGCAGCTTTCTTGAAGGTCAACTCACAGAAAGCAACTGGCCGGATGTCAACTTGGATCCTACACAAATCAGCTGGCGGAGGTATTCACAAACGTCTTCAATCTCTCTTTACAACGATCTGGCATCTATTATTATGAAGTGCTTTGAAAGGTCAGTCATGGCATGAATGAATTCCAGCTCCTAGTCCACCTGGATCCACTACAGTTTGCCTACTACCGCAAGAGATCCACAACAGACACCATCTTACTCACCCTGTTTTCAACCCTGGGATACTTAGATAACAAGGACATCTACATCAGACTCCTACTTATTTAATACAACTCAGCCTTCAACATTGTTATTCCCAAAAACTCATCTCCAAACTCAGTGGCCTGGGCCTTGGCGCCTCCCTCTGCAACTGGATCCTGAACTTCCAAACTCACAGACCATAATCAGTAAGGGTGGGCAACAAGACCTCCTCCACGATCATCCTCAACACTGATGCCCCACAAATCTCTGTTTTCAGCCCCCTACGATACTCCTTATACACCTATGACTGTGTGGCCCAAATTCCCCTCCAATTCAAATTTTAAGTTTGCTGACAACACCACCATAGTGGGTCGGATCTCAAACAATGACGAGACAGAGTACAGGAATGAAATAGAAAATCTAGTAAAATGATACAGCAACAATAATCTCTCCCTCAATGTCCACTAAATGAAGGAGATTGTCATTGACATCAGGAAGCGTAGTGGAAAACATGCCTGTGTATGTTAATGGGGACAAAGTACAAAGGATCGAGAGCTTCAGGTTTTTAGATGTGCAGATCACCAACAACTTGTCCTGGTCCCCCCATGCCGACACTATATTTAGAAAGCCACCAATGCCCCTATTTTCTCAGGAGACTAAGGAAATTTGGCATGTCAGCTACGACTCTCACCAGATTTTACAGATGCACCATAGAAAACATTCTTTCTGGTTGTATCATGGTTTGGTATAGCTCCTACTCTGTCCAAGACTGCAAGGAACTACAAAAGGTTATGAATATAGCCCAATCCATCACACAAACCAACCTCCCATCCATTGACTCTGTCTACACTTCTCAGCAAAGCAGCCAGCATAATTCTTCCTTCTGGAAAGACAAAAGTCTGAGGTCATGTACCAGCTGACTCAAAAACAGCTTTTTAGCTGCTGCCATCAGACTTTTGAATGGACCCACCTCGCATTAAGTTGATCTTTCTCTAACTCTAATTATGACTGTAACACTACATTCTGCATTCTCATTTCCTTCCCTATGAACGGTATGCTTTGTCTGTATAGCGTGCAAGAAACAATACTTTTCACTGTGCATTAATATGTGACAATAATAAATGAAATCAAATGGACTGGGGAATTAACTCCATTCTGAACAGGCATTAGTGCATGCATGAAACAAAGCATGTAATTTTGTCCTTATGCAAGATTTTGGTTATGCCTCAGTTATAACACTGTTAAACTGGATCTTATCTTTTAGTTGTGTTGTGAATGTAACCCCATATGTAGTTAATCAATTCTTCTCCATAAGTAGAAGCATCATTAGTAAACAATGGCCACAAACAAAACGTTTGTAGCAAAAATATGTGAGGTAGTGCAATGGAAAAGTGTTTTTTCTGCTTTAAATTTATTTCTTGTATATGCTAAATCCAGTCAATTTCCGTTGCTGTCAGATTGTATTTTCACCATTTAGAGCACCATCTGGTGGTGAAAACCCAATAATTCCCAGTTTTAAAATTCAAACCAATGATAAGAGTTGTACTGCCTTTCAAAACAATTCAATTGGTTTCTGCAGCATGCTTGTTTCTCTTATGCACAAGACTTTAAAATTTAGTCTTTATCAAAATATATCCGATATACACTAAAACATACAAGCTGCATTATGCTCAAGATCATTAATTCTTTAATTGGTTTCAAAGTTACAATTCTTCCATCAGTTGCTGTTGGCTAGTTTTGGTGCTTATGCAAGCTCCAGCTAAATGGTAGAAGGTTTGCAACATCAATAAATAAATTGAGTATTTATTACTTCAATAAGCTGAGTAAATAGCTTATTGAAAATTCATGCTCTTCATCAATTAATTGTGAACATTTACTAAAAGCAAGGATTTTAAAAACTTTTGCTCGTTAAAGTTGTGTTACTATCATTAATGATGAACTCATGGAACATGCAACTGCAGGTTATATAAACGAGTGGCTATTTTATTCCAGGTCAGAATTGGATTCAGTGATTTTATTGAAAAAGATATTCCAAACATCAGAATGCTAGTATGTAGTTTTCTTCCAAATAGCATTATTGAACTAATTGTTGAAGAGTATAGCAGTGTGTGAGGGGGAAGGAGAAAACTCAACTTTTAAATGGCGTGAGACATATGCACATAGCACACCATATAGTGGGCAAGGTAACAAATGTCCTGCCACAGATTCAGCTACTTAGAGGAAAGAAACAATATATGAGAAACAAGATACAATATGAAAATAGTAACTGAGCTGTGCCATTGGTCAAAAATCTGTAGAAGTAATCAACCCTTTTTTGTATACTACCACTGGCAGTGAACATTATCCTGATCCTAAACATTTATTTGAAGACATTCTTTTTGCATTTACTCATGGGATATGAGCATTGGCAAGGCTAGCATTTATTGTACATTGTAAATTGTCCTTGGTGGTGAACTTCTTGAACTGCTTTTGGTGTAGATCAGTGTTTCTCAATGGTTTGCGATACATAGCTGGTTCAAAATGCAAGCCAGTGATATGCAATGCCCTGACTGAGGTTGTTTATCAGGCCAGAACCCTAATTCCCAACACTTCATAGAATCCTATAGTAGAGGAGGTCCTTGGGCTCTTCAAGCCTGCACTGACAAAAATCCCATCTAGGCCCTATTCCTGCAACCCCACATATTTACCCTAGTCCTGTGACATAGTGGTTAGATGTGATTTGATTTATTATTGTCACATGTATCAGTATACAATGAAAAATATTGTTTCTTGCACGCTATACAGACAAAGCATACTGTACAGAGAAGGAAACAAATCAGTGCAGAATGTAGTGTTACAGTCATAGCTAGGGTATAGAAAAAGATCAACTTAATGCAAGATAGGTCCATTCAAAAGTCTGAAGGCAGCAAGGAAGAAGCTGTTCTTGTGCTGTTTAGTACGTGAGCTCAGACTTCTGTATCTTTTTCCTGAAGATACGGAGATGGAAGAGATAATGTTCTGCCTGTGTGGGGTCCTTAATTATGCTGGCTTTTTTGCCGAAGCAGCAGGAGATGTCGTCAGCGACAGTAAATGGGAGGCTGGTTTGCATGATGGATTGGACTACATTTACGATTTTTTGTAGTTTCTGATGGTCTCAGGCAGAGAAGGAACCATAATAAGCTGTGATACAACCAAAAAGAATGCTTGCTATTGTGCATCTGTAAAGGTTGGTGAGAGTCATAGTGGACATGCCAAATTTCCTTAGTCTGCTGAGAAGTTAGAGGTGTTAGTGGGCTTTCTTAACTATAGTATTGGCATGGGGGGACTGGGATAGGTTGTTGGTGAACTGGACATCTAAAAAAAAACCCAGCTCCTGACCATGTCAATTTCATCCCCATTGATGTAGACAGGGGCTTATTCTCTACTGCACTTCTTGAAGTCAGTAACAATTTCCTTCATTTTGTTGACATTGAGAGAGATCATTGTCGCCGCACCAGTTCACCAGATTCTCTATCTCATTCCTGTAGTCTGTGTTGTCATTATTTGAGATCCAGCCCACTATCGTGGTGTCGTCAGCAAAGTTTAAAATTGAGTCAGAGAATTTGGCCAGTCAGAGATGTATTAGGACCACGTGCTCACTAGGTGCAGTGATCTGAACAGGTGCCAAACTGGTGCCGAGAGAAATTTCAGTCATTTTATCGCAGTGTTAAAGTAAGCCTTACTTATCACTAATAAATAAACTTTTAGTAGTTGAGTGTTGAGGATGAAGATATTTTGTCTATTGTTACTGTGGGTTGGCAAGTTCAGCATCCAATTGCAGAGGAAGGAACTGAGGCCCAAGCCATGGAGTTTGGAGATGAGTTTCAAGGGACTAATGGTGTTGAAGCCTGAGCTATAGTCAATAAAAAAGAATTTAACATAGGTGTCTTTGTTAGCTTGGTGTTCCAGGGTTAAGTGCAGGGCCAAGGAGATGGCATCTGCTATAGACCCACTGCAATGGTAGTTGAGCTGAAGTAGATCCAGGCAATCTGGGAGGTTGAGATTTTTGCCATGACTCACCTTTCGGCCGAGAGTCATTAAAGCACGCTACTTAGCTTTGGTACTGGGATGATGGTCATTTACTTGAAGCATTTGGGGATTTATATTATTGGAAAGAGAGGTTGAAGATGCACTGCTGCCTCACAGCACCAGGGACCCAGGTTTGATGATCAGCTTGGGGCACTGTCTGTGCAAAGTCTGCACGTTTTCCCTCATATCTACATGGATTTACTACAGGTGTCCTGGTTTCCTCCCACAATCCAAAAAATGTGCTACTTAGATGCATTGACCATGTTAAATTCTTCCTCAGTTACCCAAACAGGCAGAGCATGATGACTAGGGGATTTTCACAGTAACACCATTGCAGTGGTAATATAAACCCATTTATGACATTAATAAATGAACTTAAAACAAACTTCAAAGCAAATCTTGTGATGGAAAAAGGAATTCTATCTCTATTGACTTACTAACATTAAGTGCAACAGTGTTAAATGGAGCAACATTAAGGGGGGACTTACTATATGTACATTCTTACACTTGCTACCTCAGATTAGATTAAAAGAACAATTTGTAATACATTGATTCATAATTGCAATTTTACATATATATAAAAGGTTTATACTCGTGCTAATAAAAATGTTTTATCCACTTTCATTATTTTACACGTGACATTAATACACATATTTAAAGATTGTGGCGACTAGGGGATTTTCACAGTAACTTCATTGCAAGTTTAATGTAAGCCTACTTGTGACACTAAATAATAAATTCAGTCACCTTGACACTAAAGGGACAATTTTGCCTGGCCAATCAACCTAACCTGCACATCTTTGGACTGTGGGAAGAAACAGGAACCGCCTGGAGGAAACTCACGCAGACACGGAAAGAATATGCAAATTCCACAGTGTGACTCAAGACAGGAACTGAATCCAGGTCCCTGGTGTGTCAGGCAGCAGTGCTAACCAGTGTGCCACCCTCAACTTGTATAACATAGAACAGGACTGTTCTGTCACCTTCAGGGATCTGTGGACAAGCACCCCAAAATCTCTCTGTTCCTCTGAGCTTCCTCATGTTATGCCATTCATTGAGAACTCCCCTGTCTTGTTACTCCTTCCAAAGCATCAGGTCGTGTCCCTATGTGTCTGCTGCCCTTGTTTTTTATCAGAGGTAGAGGTTACAAATTTGGAAGGTTCTGACAAGGAAGTTTTGACAATTTGTTGCAGTGTCTTGAAGATTATACACATTACTACCACTGTGCACCAAGGGTGGAGGGTGAAAATGTACAAAGGGGTGGAAGGGGTGGTGGTTAAGGGAGCTGCATTGTTGAGCTTTGAATGTTGTTGACCTGCAATGCAAGCCTTTTCTGTATCCAGTGTGTTCAACTGCTTCTTGGCATCATGTAGAGTGAATCAAATTGGTTAAAAGACAACTAATTGTGATGCTCATGGCCTCAGGAGAAGGCAGAGATGGCTCATTCACTCAGCACTTCTGGCTGAAGATAGCTGCTTCATGTTTCAGACTCGTGTTTGCACTTCTGGGCTCCCCCATCATTGAAGATGAGCACGTTAGTGGAGCTGTCTCCCCCAGTTCATTATTTAACTGTCCATCACTTCATGACATGATGTGCCAGGACAGATGATCTTTGATCATAATTTGGTTGTGGAATCACTTGCCTCTGCTTTTTGGCAGTGCATGCAAGTCCTATTGTAGCTTCACCAAGTTGGTGCTTTATTTCAAATTATGCCTGGTGTTGCTCACGAGATGCTCTCCTGTACTCATTGAACTGGGGTTAATCCTCTGGCTTGATGGTAATGGTGGAGTGAGGGAAATGGCAGGCCATGAGGTTACAGATTGTGATTGGCTACAGTTCTGTTACTACAGATAGCTAATAGCATCTTAGGTACCTGGTTCTGAGCTGCCAAATCTGTTTTGAATTTCTCCCAGGCAGGCACAGAGTAGTTCATATTCTTGACCCACTGTCACTTTATTTATAGCTTGTGTAAAGGACAAAAATCTTGCAATGATATAGCACTGTCCACAAACTGAATATTCCAAAAATATTTCAGAACCAATTAATGTAATCATTGATGACTTGTAGGGGAAGATAGCAAATAAGCTGTGTACAGCAAGATTCCACAAATTGTAATAAGATAGATGATAGTCACGTAAAAGCAAAATACTGTGGAAATCCTGAAAATAAAAACAGAAATTGTTGGGATAAACTCAGCTGGTCTGGCAGCATTTTCCGAGAGTAAACGTGCAAATTCTACACAGACAGTGACTGAAGCTGGGGCCCTAGCACTGTGAGGTAGCAGTGCTAACCACTGTGTCACCCTGTAGTTTGTAGTGTGATTGAAAAAAAATTAAATTGTTCATCATTCTCATTAATCAAAAAGTGTTTTAAATGCAGTGACACAACATGCAACCGTGTGTGTCTAGATCTGGGAGTGGCATGGTGGCACAGTGGCTAGTACTGCTGCCTCACAGCACCAAGAACCTGGATTCAATTCCTGGCTTGGGTCACTGTCTGTGGGGAGTCTGCACGTTCTCCCTGTGTCTGTGTGGGTTTCCTTCCACAATCCAAACAATGTGCTGGTTAGATGCATTGGCCAGACCAAATTCTTACTCAGTGTACCTGGACATGCCCTGGAATATAGCAAATAGGGGATTTTCACAGTGATTTCATTGCAGTCTTAATGTGAGTCTATTTATGACACTAATAAATAAATAAACTAAACAGAAGTAGAAGACATGCACATAATTAGAATGAAAAAAAAAGTGGCAAACATAACACATTTAAAATCAAACTTATTACAGAAAATCCTCCATGGTGCTTTACAAGAAGAAGAAACATACATTCTGCAACTCCAAACTTTGTGCACCACTATTCATTGGGATAATGAAGATTGTATGGATGAAAAGCAACAATGTCAAAAAATGCTATTTGTTGCTAATTTTGTTCTCCAAAGGCAAAAGATTATAACATACTATTCTTGTATGAAACAAATTTTTAATTTACAAACTATTTAAATTACATTGGTTCAGGTTTTTGCTTAAAAGTCTGGATATCTTGCATCATCACCAAAGTATTAAAATAAATAGAGTTAATTCTTAAAAGGAAGTTTCTGTCGAGGGAAGTGCTTAAAACCAAATGACCCTTATTTCTCACAAAATATCAATAGCTAGGTCTTGACCCAGCTATTTAAAATCAAGATCCATTACTGCAAGTTAGAGCTAATTCAGGTAAATTAAACATTTTACCCATAAAAAATACTTCCATCAACAACAGTATAAAAGGTTTGAATGTATTCTTGAATTTAAAAGCGAAAGCAACTGTATGAAGGTCTTATTCAAATCGATGTATAAGTGGCATTTTCCACTCATCATCTGAAAGCAAAACAAATATTTAATCAGAGACTTGGATGAATTTACAATTATTGTGGTAACAGTAATGCAGTCATTAATCATATCACAACAAAAAGCTCATGGTTCAAGCATCCAACTCAGTTCACAATGAAAGATGGGGAATACCTGCCATTAAGTATCACATTTCAGGTCCATGGTACATACACTGTGAAAGGCAAAACACTATTGCAAAATCCTTTAAACACAGGGATACTCAGATGATGAAAATCAGATCAACAAATACAATTAACAATTTTCTGTTTTAAAAAATTGAAGTAAAAAAATCTTAATTCTATTTTCTTTCTATAAACAGGATGAATTTTAACTTTAATAACATGTATTTGATAAAAGCATAAACAAGAACAACTCTTTTTAAATTAACTCATTTATGTTGAAAATTAATAGCAGGACAATACTGCAGTAAAATAAGTTCAATCCCCCGGCTGAAATTCCTGCTTTTAGCTGTTTAAGTCAATTGAACAAGATAATAAACATTTGAAGTTTACTACTGTGACTGCACCTGGAATTATTCCTTCCATTCAAATAATGGAAATTCTCCGCTCACGCCATTAAAGTACTTTGTGAACACTGTACCGCAGAATAAACATCAACAAAATAAAAGTTAACCCTGAAATTATTTTATACCCACAGCAGTCCTTCATAAGAAAAAGGTTTTTTTTTGGCATGAATATGTAAAATGTTTCTCATAAAAATAAGCCAAAGGTTATCGCAATGCAAAAGTCCATGGTGCTAGGGCCCATTGTTCCACAAAACTAGCAAGCATTGCGATGTGTAATTTTCACTACTAATGTCACCTGATCAAAGAAAAGAAAGGGGAAACCAAAGAGAAAAGGGGAGAAAAATAAGGAAAATACAAGTAGTAAAAGTGGAGAACATAAACATACTTCAGGGTATAAACTAAAGGATCCTTACTGGACCACTGCAGATTAATTTACAGCCTGGCTTCCCTCCGCTGTTATTTACTGATCTAGAAAACAGTGAGCAACAGCATAGTATTTCCAAATCTTAAGTGGCAAAAATGTGTTTTTCTTTAAAAAAGCAACCATGTTTTAATACCTCAGGCAGCATCCTGCCAAATATCTCCAAAACTGTGCCAGGAGAATACCACTAATTTTGTAGTGAAATGTCTCTTTAAAAACATCAAGGTTTGGTAAAACATCTCAGCTGTGTCAGTGCTGTTTGCTGTTGGTTTCTTCTTCAGATGTCCCAGCTGTTCCATTGTGGTTGTTAGTTAAACCTGATCCAAGACCATACAAATGTCCACAGTACTTTGTGTCATCAATGTTGTCTTCAAAAAATAACTGGGAAATAGAAGTATAAATATTTAGGATGAATTTACAGCAAGTCAGTATTGGGCTGGCACTTTTCAGGAGCAACGGTGCACAAATTAGTAACTTTGCTCCACACAGTACGGTCTGTTAGTCTGGGTACTGGTACAGCATGCAAACACGTACCAGTCAATAAGCGGCAGTGCGGAGGGTGTGGGGTTGGGCCAAACTTTAAGCAGCAGCAACTAATAAATTTCCACTGGCCATACCCAAAGCAATAACATTTTCATCTCAGTGAGGGAAGAAAATAAAATGCAAGAACGGTTTCAATCAGATGGCCAAAAGGGAAAGGCCAGGGTGTCAAAGGATAAAATTCTTCTCTTTATGTGTCTTCCCCTTTGGAGACCATCAGGAATGAATGCTCGACAATGGTACCAGAATAATACTCAGGCAGTTCAGTTACATAATATGGAAATGCCCAATTTGATAATTACTGTGGTTCTCATTAGCTTTGCACTATATGTACTCTCCTGCTTCCCTCTATAATGTTCCAATAAAGAACATCCTAGAACTCATTCCATCAGTCCACCCAAAAAAAGAAGCAAGTGGAAACCTGCTGTATATAACACAACGTTTTCATCTCAAGATTTAGACTTGGGATATAGCTGGACTGGGATTGTATATTCAGAAAGCAATGACTTATTTTGTTTTATTATTGTGTGCACTCTTTTATCCTATAGATAAATTCTGAATTTTTGGCTTTGGTTTCATTTAGTTTTAAATATTGCAACTTCATATTAAAATTCTATCAGGCAGCAAGTTCAAATATAAAGTTCTCTTCGCATTCCATTCAACATTCCTCTCAACCAATACCATCAATTCACTTTTATGTCATTGGGGATGTGACTCAAGTTTTTGTTGATGTAATAGTCTGTACATATTCCAGTACTGTCCTCACTCACACAGGTGAGCACAGATAACGTGCTACAAAATATATGCTCAGCGTTGTATGGCTTTGAATTAGAAAAACAAGTCAAACAGGAAGAATTTATTGTGCACTACTTCAAAAAGAAATCTGCAATCTGTATATGAAAAAGTAGAACAGTCAGATGGCAGCCTTCCATCTTGTAAGGTGATAATTTGCGTCAATTGTTAATATTTATTAAAATTTTGAAAATAATTTTGCCACAGCATTTGTCATTTTCATACCTCCCTCATTCTGAAGAAAGCCATGCCCGTCAGTAGTGAATCCGAGCCTGCTTGATGCTGTCGTCCAATTCGCTCCAACTCCAGCTGTTCAGCAACTTCCTGTAGACCGCCCTATAGAAAATGTCCACTAACTGTTAAATATGACCACTTAATTTTGGGCTAGATGGCTGCTACAGCAATGAGGCTTTATAACAATTCTTTCAGTTAAGTGTTATTCTGAAGACAGACATATTAACTGTTTGCACCAGTCAGCTGATGCAAAGATGCAGGGTGCAACCTCTGTGACAGAATAGGTCGGCTCAGAGCTGTAATGGCTGGAGGCATCATTCACACCAAACTGACGAGTTCCAGCCACCTGCTGGCCATGCCCAAGCCAATCACCAATGAAAAGAATTTGAATTTCAGATTGTAATATCACCAGCAATGAGAGGAGACAAAGGGCTATGAATAAGTTGAGGGAGGAGGGAATGATGCTTTAGGGAGGAGAAAGAGAGCAGACATTTAGAGGCCAACCTGTTTTAAAATAGAGTCAGGAAGAGTGCTCCTGCACATGAAAGGAAGCAAAGCCACAGTGAAATTAATCACAACGCACAACATAAACAGGAGGCTTTCCTAATGGATACATAATAAATCATCTTTAGTTTTCAAAATTAATTTGTTGAAAGAAATACAATTTTAGTCAATGACTAATTTCCCTCACTTTTGTAAAATGACTTACAAACAGATGCACTTGTACACGATGTCTCACAATACAAACCTGCCTGAACTGATTTTACTGAAGATAAAAGCATATCTGCTACATCGGTGCATTTATCTTAAATACTGTTGTTCTTCCTAGTGTCTAGTTGTGATATCTAACATACGAACAAAATATGGAATTTATATTCAACTTCATACAAATACCTTAAGGTTTTTACAGCTTTTCATCAGATACTTCACATCGTAAATAGCAGGAAAAAACAAATGCAGGATATCGAAGAACTCTTGCTCTTCTTCTGGTAGTCGTGAATGGGTTAGAAGTTTGATCAAGTAGCCAAAATCATAACCACTGCATGAAACACAAATTTCTCAGGGTTAACGCAATTTTAAAATTGCACAGTTCAATGCCAGAAATTAAAATTCATAAGTTTAAAAAAGTCTACTTATGTCCGAAAAACAGAAAAACCAATAAGGGTCTCACAAAGTGAAACCAAAGATTACCGATGGGAGGTCCTGCTTCTCCTATATTTTAATCCAATGCAACACACAAAGCCTTAGTTGAGAGGGTAGCAAGACTTCTGTTAATGTTTCAATGAAACCCTTATATCTTTAGCATGTAAAAGCAGCTGCATATTCCAAAGGTTCCCTTAAATGCCAACCAATCTTCACTCAGCAGTTTCTGCAAACTTCAGCAATCTGAGGACTTGCACTCCAAGGTCCCTGTTTCTCTACTCATCTCACTATTCTACCATTTATTGTGTATTCTTTTGCCTTGTTTTTTTTTCAATGCACCAGCTCACTTTTTTTGTGTTGAACTTTGTCTGCCAATCTGGCCAGATAGCTGACATCATCTGACAGTGTACAGGTTTATTCCTCAATACTAACCACAAGGCCCATTTCTGTATCAACTGCAGATTTCTTAAGCATGTCCACTACATTTATATCTAAATCATTGATATACATCATGAAAAGTAAAGGATTTAGCATTAAGCCCTGTAGACCCTCACTGGAAACAACTTCCCACTCACTAAAACACCCACCAACCATTACCCTCTGCTTCCTACCACTCAGCTGACCAGATCAAATTTATCACTGTCCCTTGGATAAGATGTATTTCTAATTTTCCCACTAATCTATCATATGAAACCTTGTCAAAGACCTTGTTAAAATCCATGAAAATTATAAACCCCCTACTCATTACAGCTTTTAAAATTCAATCAACTAATAGACAATTTGATCTTCTTCTAATAAGTCCATCCTGACCTTCCTTAATTAATGATTTCATATACCAATTCAGTTTCAATCACAGTAACAGAGGTTGTATTTTTAATTGTTAGCACTATCAAAATAAAATTAGGACACCAGTAAGTTTCAATGACATATTGTCTATGAGTTTGAAAAATAATTGACGTTTTACTCTGAGAAAGGATCAGCTTGGATTGGTCTATTTTCAGATTAGAATAGCAAGTACTGGGAGCAGACCAAACATACTGCCAACTTTGGATCATTTCCCCTGTCATTCTTGCATGTGTGGAGACAACGTCTACCTCAGCTATACTGACTTAGATCGGGAGTTACCAAATTGGAGTCCGTGGAAAAACAGGCACATTTGAAAAATAGTAGAAATGCTATGCAGCTCCTTGTCCAACCAGAAGCTAGCTTCTCTCTGATTCGACGAGCTTGGACAACAGAGTAATAGGAAGAGAGGGCGTTGGAATAGAACTCTGAGCAGGGTGCACCTATTTCTCAGCAAAACAAAGGGCACCAACTTCGTGAGAATATTCAAGACTCCTGATGCTCTTGGGAAGTCACTAGGTGTTCCATGGCTTAAAAAGTTTGGGAAACCCTGGCTTGGATTATCAATTTGTCTGCCCAGTTTATTTAAGATCACAAAGAATGTTGCATAATGAGCCAATTCTTGAGGAATGGAAAGAAAATGAAAGGGGTGGAGATCATCATCTGTATCAATGTTAAATACTTTAATTGCAGGGACCAACCTGTGAAATGAAAGCCATTTAACATTATCACACAGCACCACCCCAGATGTCATGAGCAACTCTGCAAAGTAAGAGGTTTCAATTCCTTCTTCTTCATGTTTTTTGAATTGGAGTCCAGAAGTTCTTAGCAGATCTATCGAATCTTGTGAGTACATGTCCTCCCTTTAAAACAAAACCATTTTCAATTATGTTTTACCACATGATTAACAATGGTCATCTGATAGACACTATGGTTGGGATTTTACAATCTCGCTCAGATGAGCTTGCAAAATGCCACCCGAGGCTTATGGAGAATTCTGTTCTGCAAACCTCACCTGCCTTGATTCCAGGGCAAGTGAGGCAGTAAAATTCCAGTTCATGTGTCTAAATTAACTGAAGTATTTTTCGATAAAATTAAATAACCTTTTAAAGCTGCTTCAATTATGCAATTACAAAATGCATGAATGATCATTATGGTGAAAAACTCTGCAGATAGGGTTGCAAATTTATAAATTAAGATTTTGAAGTTGATATGCTTCAACGAAAGTAAGTTATTGCTGGTTAAAATGCAAGTTGCTCCCAATAATTCAGCAAGCTTATCCAATAAAACTTGTCACACATTGTGTGCTACTGTTCAGAGAGAGAGAGATCGGCAGCACACTACATGTGACAAGTATACGTTTGTCATTATATGTGACAAATCTGTAAACAATCCCCTTAATATATATGTGATGCTAGGAGAGCAGGATAAATACTCATTTTAGCCATGAAATGGATGGAGCTAATGGATTTTTGTTTATAAATGAAGATTTCCCCTTGGAGTTTTTGGATTAGATTGATTGGCAAGGTCATATGCTAATATGGTTAATGGGAACAGCTAGGTCTGCAGGAGAGAAACAGTTTTTGAGTTATACTGAGAATTGCTTGAGGACAGAGGCTTCAACAAACTGCTCTATCTTTTGCAGCAGATAGTTCAGTTGCAGTTCACGTCTGGTTGAAGCCAGAACGATTTTGCAAGTTTTTGGAAATTTATCACTTTTTGAAAGCTTCAAGACTGTTAACAAATGTTAAAGCAAGTATACCTAGGTTTGTGAGCTGTATTTATTTATAGTGGATTTGATTTGTGTGTGAATGGGGCTAAATTGGAACTGGAACAGGCATAAGCTAAAAAATTGTTTCCTTCCATTGTTAAATATGGTTCAACTGTTCATGGTTAAGTTGATTCATTTGTTAGAGTTACATTTAAACTGTGTTATTAAATAAAGTTTATTTTGATACAAGAAATCCCTACTTTGTCATCGGAATTACTCCTGGAGTGAAACATCCTATCCTCACATTTATGTCAAAATAGAAGATTGTTGGAATCTCGTCTGGCTCCATAATATGCCTTGGGGTTCTGGTCTGGGGCTCTAACAAAGACCAAAATAGTGCCATATATGAGGCAAATCTGTAATAAGTTAATCAATCTCAATGAGGGCACCAAAATTCAATTAGGACAACTAGGGTGGAAAAACTGGAATTCTGCTTCTAATCACTAACTAGCAAACTCTACTGGAATGCTTGTGTGTGATACCAAGCAAGAATTCATCTATCATGGCACAAAAATCAAATAATTTGTTGTACATCATTAATTTGGATGAAAATCCAGAGGGTGATCTGCACTTAACCAATCACAGCAACACATCAAGCAGTAGTAAAAGGCAAAAAAAAACATGATAGAGTTAGGCAGTTTTATCTGTACTTACGTAAGATTGAATTTAAAGTTGAATTGCCAAGTAGAGGTTCCAGGAGGATACTGGTTTTTCTCATTCATGAATGTTAATCCTAACTGGATGATTTTCAGCAAGTCCACATTACATCGCAGAAGCTGGTACTGGTAATCTACAGTGCTACGGAATTCTCCAATTGGTCTTACCACAACACCAGGAAACTCGGTATCCTATGAAAGATTAAATATTCCAACGTCAAAAATTGATCAATTATTAATGCAACTTAAAAATATAGGAAATTGATGATCCAAAGAGAAAAAAATTAAATATTTGTGTCACGTCACTTATTAGTTGAGCATAGAACAGTTTCATTTATGCTGAGATTCTGTAATATTATAACCAAATCAATAATGGATGGACATTTAAGGCAATTGGCAAAAAATTAATGGAATGCACTGCCTGAAGGAGTGATGAAAGCAAATTCAATGATAACTTACAAAAAAGATATTGGATAATATTTGAAGAGAGAAAATTTACAGGACTGTGACAAAACAGCACGGGAGTGAAACTAATTGGATAGTTCTTTCAAGAATGAGCACTGGCAAAATCGGCCACGTGACCACCTTTTTATACTGTTTGATTCCATGATCATTCCCAATTTCAGTACCAGGCTTTCTCCTATGGACCTGCAGTCCAACAAACACCCACAAAAAAGATGTAGGTAAAGACAGAAGAGCTATAATTAAAATGTCACACCATATTAAGTTATTGGAGAAGGCACAGGAACAATTATAATGCGGTTATATTTGTAAAACTTATTGGTATTTTGGGTAGTTGGATGGATTCTTCCAAAACAAAATTGGTACATTTAAGAGGGTTCAGCAAAGAGCTACAGTTATATGCAAAAACTATGCTTTGTTTTTAATATAGAAAAGATGGAGTGACAAGAAATGAAATGTAGAATTCTCAAATAGCACGAAGGGTCACGGGCTTAGGGTGAGGGGAGTAAGGTATAATTTGGATGCTAAAGGGAGTTTTTTCACACAGAGGGTGGTGGGGATATGGAATGCGCTGCCAAGTAAAGTGGTGGAGGCAGGCACTCTGGAGTTATTTAAAAAATACTTAGATGGGCACATGAACAGAATGGGAATGGAAGGGTATAGAAAACTGATTTAAAATAGAGATCATGAGCCTTGAGAGTCCCTGGGAAGTGTGTAAATAGACGATGATATTGATGTACTTGTTTTTATCCTACAGGTACTTTGGTCCACCTTGTTGTCTAACAAGGGGCATACATGTTATGGGTTGTGAGAGGGCTGCTCTTGGATTTTTCGAGAGTATCCTAGTGCTTCACGTCGTTAGTGTATGCTTGACCTGGACCATTTGATGGGCAACACGACAGCTCAGTGACTATCGCTGTGCTGTGCAGATACATGAATTTGGGTCTGTGTCTGTGGGAGTTTGCACATTCTCCCCGTGCTGGCATGGGTTTTCTCCAGTTTCCTCCCATATCCCAAAAATGTGCTCTTAGGCTAATTGGCAAAACAAACTCTCCTTAAATTGTCTCAAATTTGGCTTTTAATCCATAGATCTATAAACATAGACAGGGATCACGGGTAGAGGTGGGAACATCGGGGTGGCGGCGCGGGCTCATTGGGCCGAAGGGCCTGATTCCCGTGCTGTTTTGTTCTTTGTAATAATTGCAGGAGTTTTGAACTATAAATTAGAAAACAATGGTATAGCGAAAGAGTCAAATGTCAATGAAACTATTATAAGGAAAGAGGGAATTATCATCACCTTCTTCCACCTACCAACATAGTGAATATGCGGATCAATTGTCTAGCAAAAGAATTCATGTCATAACAGTTAATTCCTGCAAAGTAATCCAGTTAAACATAGGTGGAGATCTTAATTATCCAAAGGATATGTTAACTTCTATGCAAATGAAAACAGAAAATGTTGGAAAAAATTCAGGTTAGGCAGGATCTGTGGAAAAGCAGTTAACGCTGTGAGTCATTGACTCACAGTGCTGCTGAAATGTCACTGACCTGAACCATGAACTCTGCTTTCTTTCTGGTGCTGCCTGACTTGAGTGCTTTCAGCATTTTCTGGTTTTACTTCAAATTTCTATTATTCATTTTAGTTTGCTTTGATTATAGTTTCTATGCTGCTAGGTACACAGATTTGAGATTAATATGCCATGGTTGAATAATAAAGATGCAAAAATAAATACATTTTCTGGAATGTACTTAACTTTGGGAACAGACGGCATTTGTGCTAAAGCTTTACATATTCTGAATGGGTGATGAACACAAAATGCTTGGTGCATTAAAGGATCATTCCCCATTCCATAATTACTTGTGCTTAGAAATTCTCCATCATTATTGGCGCATGTCCAAATCAGCAATTGTATTTTCACTGTTACCAATCACACTTGTAGTGATTTATTAATTGTTGCCTGAAGGTCAGATTTCAGGGTTAATCCAACCTCTGTTTGTCACTATTAAAAATATAGGAAGATTTCAGCTAGTTCTACTGAATAATTTGTTGGAAGGGAAAGTGCCTTTAAAGAATTCGAAGTATATGAAAAGGGAAGGCAGATGCAAGGTGGAAGTAAAATCTTTGAGTAGACAGAAAATTTTCAAAAAGTTCTTTAGGTTTCAAATTGAGTATTGTTCACTAGAATAGCAGTCCAAAAAGCTTGGAATTCTAATGCAAAAACAAAGAATATTCTTCACTGAAAAAAAAACTGGCTCTCTTTATTCAATGTCCAGACTGAGAAATTCCCCTTTTGCTGTGCACAGGTATCATTAGAAAACTGGTGCTGGACACTGTGGATGCTTTAGTATGTTGTTAAATCATCAAAAACTGACAATATATATTTGATGCTTCCCAACACCATGGAATGCCATCTACTACTACTTTTAAGATTTTACTGCTGCTGGTATCCTAACTCTCATCAAGTCAACTATTACCCCTGTAATCTTTGCTAACAATGGCTCCCACTATGGCATTACCCCCAATTTAAAAATCCTTATTTTTGTTTTCAAACCCACTTTTCTATCTCCATAACTTCCTCTAGGCCCGCAATCTTCCAAAGTATCTTTGCTTCTCTAATCCTGGCCTTTTGAGCATCTCCAATCTTGGTTACTCAATTCACTGTAGACATAGCTGCCATGATCTCAAATTCTGTAAATACCTCCCTAAACTTCTTCCTTCTCTGTTAGAGCATTTGTAAAGCTTACCATTTCAATCAAGCTTCTACTGACCTGTCTAGTATCTACTAACGTGGTTTAGTGTCAGATTGTGTTTGATAATGCTCCCGTGAAGCAGATTGAGACAACTTATCGGACTGAAGAAGCTGTGTAAAGGCAAGTTATTGTAAATAAACAACACAAGGATTTCCAATAACTTTTCTCAAATCTGTTTATTTGTGCAAAGAGAATTGAAAGACGATTGCAATCTTGTCCTTTTAGCTTTAATCAGATTGTTTAGCAATTTGCAAAGAATGGGTCTTTTCTTTGCTCTGACAAAAGGTCATCCAGACTTGAAAAGCTGGCTCTATTCTCTCTCCACAAATGCTGTCAGATCTGCTGAGATCTTTTAGCATTTTCTATTTTTGTCTTTCCTTCAGTTTTCTTTGAAAATATTAATTGGAGCACTTTCACCTCTCGGTTGAAAAGCCATTGGTTTAAACCCCACTCAAGACATGAGCAAATAAGGTAAGCTGACAATTCAGTGCCGTATTGAGGAAATGCTACAGTTTCAGAGGTGCTATGTTTAACATGAATGGGAAGCCCAATCTGCACTCTCACTTTAACATAAAAATATTCAAAATTAGGGATCTTTCTCATTGTCCTGACCAATATTTACTCCACAACCAATGTCACTGAAACAGATTTATCATTCATCCCTTTATTTTTAATTGGTTAATGCAAATTCACTTGTGTTACAAAATGACAATCATACTTCATTGGTGACTCAGAACACCGAAATACACTTTCTCTTTTTTCATTGCTCAAAACTGTACGTGGAACAATTTTTCTTTGAAGTAGATATCTCCTGTCATACTTATTTGATAAATTTTAAAACTTCGAACCTTTTACATTACTGCTTCTCCAATTGAGTTTTCCATCAGTGCACTCATCGTTTTCAGCAGACAGTAAAAGATCTTCAAAGCTATGTATTAGATTTCTATCATGTAAACGATTAACCCAAACTAACCTTTCCATCTACATTTGTTAACCTACTCCCAATTATGAACTGCTTTGGAGCATGTTCATGACTTTAAAACAAATTAAAGCTCTCACCTTCCACTCTATCTCCCCAAAGCCACTGTATAAATAGATGTCACATAAATGTATAAAGTCAAGGCACATATATAGCAATACCTATTTCAGTTCATTCCATAGATTTCTAACCACTCAATTTATAGCAGTGGAATACAGAGTAGTTACAATTTAAATACTCTATCACACAATTCACAAACCCTTACCATCGCTATATAGTTGTATTTCTGAATAATCAGGCGAATTTTCCTCATCTCTTCTTCCAGGTTATTTGCCCACACCTCACGGATTATCTGACTGTGGTCTTCTTCGGCGGCCGGCATTTTGAAGAGGTTGCCAAAGTTGGCGGATGGGCACTGGAAACAGCAAAGAACATAAACTGATGTAGACATGTCAATTCTAACAAACTCAATGAGTGAGACATGACTTCTGAGCATTGCTCAAGGCTTTGTGCTGGAACTTTCAAACCACATAATTTTGCACATGACCCATCCACTAGTGCAGGAGTCCACAAAATAATCTCTTCAACAGGCAAACATAATACAATGAGCTATTTGTGTTGGATGTGATCTGTGAATTGGTTGTGTGTGGATGCCATTTATAGACAATCTTTAACCACATTAAAAGCAGTTCAGTTGGCATATACTAGAATGTTTGAGTCTCAACCTGCCCATTATCACTGATTTGTCTACATCAGTGAAATAGTCATAAAATTTCGACTAACATAAAATAATATGAAATAGGGGCAGGAATTGGCCATTTGGCTCTTCGAGACTTCCATTCAGTAAGATCATGGCTAATCTACTATCTCAATTCTATCTTCTCATATCCCCTAATTTTCTTAGTACCTAAAACACATATCAATCACTGCCTTGAAAAGACTCAACAGATAAGCATCCACAGGGATAAGGAATTCCAATCCTTTAATTGAAAAACATTTTCCTCAACTCTGCAGGGGGACTAGTTTCTCCAGCCTTCCCACAGCATGTTTCTCACAGCAGGAGATGGCACACCATTTGGGATCTTCTGGTCCCACCGCTGTCAATAAGATTTCCAACTGACTGCAACCCACAGTGGAGGTGCGTCATGATTGGGCTGGCTAGTGCAAACAGCCAAAGAATTTGGGCCTTTGTCTTAAATGGCTGATCCCTTATTCTGAGACTGTGACTCAATGTTCTTTATTCTCCAGCCAAGAAAATACTCTCACAGCATCTACTCTCTCAAGTCCCTTAAGAAATCTGTATATTTTAATTAGGTAACCTCCCATTCTTTTAAACTGCAGCCAATATAGTTCTAGTCTCCTTGATCTCTCTTCATAGGACTTCCCATCATTCCAGAAACCAGTCTGATAAATCTTTATTGCACTCACTACAACAAGAAAATCCTTCCTTAGATAAAGGGACCAAAACTGCCCTAAACAATAGGTCTGGCTATACGTTACCCTGTAAAATTAGAGCAACATCTATTTTATGCTCCAATCCCTTTGCAACTAAAGCGAACATATTACTCACCTTTCTAGTTCATTGCTGTGTTTGCGTTAACTTCCCAATTTATGTACAAGAGCACCAGGTCCCTTGGAATACAAATTTCCCAATTTCTCACCATTCCACAAAAAGTTAAAATTTAAAAATATTTCCTACTTCACACCTCACCATTTTCACTGTATACTAATATATGTGACAATAATAAATTAAATGAAAATGATTTCAGCTGCCAACTTCTTGTACACTCATCTACCTGTCTATATCCCTCTGCAATCTTTTTTGTATCCTCCTCACTTTTCCACCGAACTTTGCATCATCAATAAACTTGGATCATTACATTCAGTGCCCTCAAAGTCACCACTACAGATTGTAAATTGCTGAGGGCCACGTGCTGATCCTTGTGCCTGTTAATCTGGCAACTGAAAAAGTTATGTTTATTGTGAACCGATTTTCTGTCAATCCCCAACTAATGAAATTGCTCTCCCAATCCCATGAGTCCGACATAAATATTATTTTCATTAAGTATCACAGAACCTGACTGTTGCTGAAAAAAAAAGAGACATGCTATCAAAACGTTTCACCTTGCATCATCAGGACAACTTTCAGGATAAGCGAACAGTAAAAGGTATAACAATTTCTACTCCATAAGTGTGCTGATTGGTGGAGATTGAATTTTGTTCAAATTCTAACCAGGCAGGTCAACTCTGATTGGTCAAGGAATTGCCATGGAGAAATGGTAATTCTTTAAGGTTTTGTTCACAATCCTATTTGGGCTATGATTTGCACCAAAACCAATTTAAGTTTATAAATTGGGCTTGCATTGTGGCTTACTTACACATACTAGAAGCCACTTATGTTCATAAAGAGAGCCTTGAGTCCTTTATGGACAGGAGGAGCTTACCCATGCATTGTGCCTTTTTCAACAAAAGTGAACAACCATTCCCTGGTTCACCCTCCATGATAATACCTTGGTCAGAGTTTATCCACCTGGTGTGAATGTCAGTGAAAGCTTGGCAGTTAATAGTCCTTTGCTGCATTCTCTAAGGCAATGCTTCGACCAGTCAGAACCCACTTGCCAACCAATCAGCACTCTTGCCATGCAGTATAAATTATTGCTCCATTACTGTAGCTTCATCTTGCACAGTGCAAAATAAAATACTTCAACAGCATGTCTCTTTTCTCAGCAATACTTAAATACAGTTTACTTAAAAGCATTTAAAAACACTATTTACATAGAACACTTACATATAAATATTATACAATATTATAATTTACATGAAAGTTTCATGATTACTAATTCATTTAAAAGGGGTCCTTCAAACAAAAATATGAGCTGCAAAACTTCACTAAAGTTTCATCCACTTTTTTAAAATTGCTTATATTTTACAGTGGAAGGCTGGTGAAAAGTTCCTAAGACTCATGGTATGCAAATTTCCAAGTTTGTTTATAGTAAGTTATATGTAATGCTTAATTAGACTTCCAAGAGAAATTCTTTGATGCGACTAATTCATTTTGTATTCAGCCAGCTTTCCAGTTCTAGTGCTTGTTTTTTTCCACAAAACCGAGGGTTTCGTTACTATTTCCTTGCAGGTATTTAAATTTATTAAGTACCATCTATATTTACATATTACTATGCCACTTTTTCCAACAGAGCAAAGGATGTTATTGGTTTATTTGTAGGGGTATTTGGCAGGGGTTAAACATTCCCTTTTTGATCATAACGTATCCCTCTTTTCAGTTCTTTTCTATATTGGTTTATGCTCTGCTGAGACAGAGGAGTCCAGAGAAGGAAGACACAGGTACTGATCTTACAGTAAGTCTGGGGCTTTTGGTCAGGAGCATGGTAGGAATCACAAACCCAGGAGTGGGGTGAGCAAGTGAGGAGTGGGTTGATGGGTTCAGGAGGCTGGTGAAAGGGTTAGCTGAAAGGAAGATACCAAGTACAGGCACAGGGCATCTATTTGGCCAATGTCAATAAAGAATGAACTGAGCACCTTCATTCTGCGTTACGCTGTTCAAAGTGACCCTCACTTGTCCAGTTAAGGCTCTGAATAAGCCCACGGGTGGGTGGTTCACATGATCTCCTGCTTGCTACCTTATTATAGGGGAACAATTATGGGTTAGGCAAGAGGATCTACCAACGTAGCCACTCATTCTGTTTTATGTGCCAACCCATTGCTTACAAATACACTGGAGACTGGGGCAAAAAATCTCGTAAGAGGTCTGACAACACCAATTTTGAATCCAACCGATTTATTTGACAGTAAACTTGCTATCAAATAAATCGGTTGGATTTAAAATTGGTGTTGTCAGACCTCTTACTGAGTTTACCCCAGTCCAACGCCGGCATCTCTACAGCAAAAAATCCCAGCAACTTAGGAAATCAAATCTGTTGATCTTTAGGAGTTTGCCTCCTGATCTCAGAACAGGGACACTGCTGCTCAAGCAATGAGTAAACTATGAACGGTAAATGTTACGGTATTAAGAAACAATTGTTCATGTACAAGCCTCGTCTGTTTCAATTTAGAGTACAGGTGATCCAAAAGATGTTCCATCATCTTCAATCCTACACCGAGCAATCAGTAATGGAAGAATTCAGAATTTTGCGCAGATTTGATGATTTTTAGGTATTGAGGAGACTGTCGCCCGTCTGCGAGTTGACCGGTCGTTTATTTTTACACCAAGTTACATTCCCTGGTGCGACACGATGCATGGAAGCGGATTGATAGCCGGGTTGTCGTGAGCAATATTCAACGGATGCTGCGCGCCGGAGTCAGTCAGCAGACGTGCCGTTGGTGAGCAGCTCCCAGAGTCAATCAGCTCGGCCCGGAAGCGGGCCAAGAGAGTGCGGCCGGACCGTCTGTGCAGCGCCCGGGGTGGCGGCGGGAAGGATTTGAGCGGCGAGCCCCGGGAACGCCGCCGCCTCTCCGCCTCAGCCCCTCCCCCCCCGGCGCCGACAATAACAACCTGGCAATGCAATCCAAACCCGCCGCTTACCTTGTCGCCAAGTTTAAACCAAACCTCCCGCACTGCCGGAGAACCCCCACCAATCGATCCGATTCGTCCTTCCCTCCCTTTTTTTTGAGATTCCGACAGCGGCCCAGCCGCCCGGAGCTAATTGTGAAAGGACAAAGGCGGCGGTAGCTGCCCGACATGCGCACTGCGGGCTGGGGGCGGGGCCAGCCTCAGGAGGAACCTGTCAATCATTTCCCAGTGAGGACTCTCACAACAGAAGGTTAAAGTCTTACTGGACTTTATTTGGTAACAAAAGCCACTAGCTTTCGGAGCGCTGCTCCTTCATCAGGTGAGTGAGGAGTTCTGTTCACAAACAGGGCATATAAAAACACAAACTCAATTTACAAATTAATGGTTGGAAATGCGAGTATCGGTAATCAAATCTTAAAAGTACAGACAATGTGAGCGGAGAGAGGGTTAAGCACAGATTAAAGGAATGAGAATTGTCTCAGCCAGGACAACTATGGTTGGAATGCAAGTCTTAACACAATATCAAGTCTTTACAGGTGCAGACAATAGGACTGAAGAGAGTTAAGCACACAAAGTGCAAATCCAGCTCTATATTTCTGTTATTTAATTCTTCAATGTGGAGATGCCAGTGTTGGACAGGGATGGGCACAGCAAGAAGTCTCACAACACCAGGTTAAAGTCAAACAGGTTTATTTGGTAGCACAAGCTTCCAGAGTCTCACTCCTTCAGGTGAGCAAGGGGTCGTATTCACAAACAGGGCATATAAAGATCCAAACTCAATTGACAAGATAATGGTTGGAATGTGAATCTTTAAAAGTCTTAAAGGTACAGACTGTGTGAATGGAGAGAGGGTTAAGCATAGGTTAAAGAGATGTGTATTGTCTCCAGCCAGAACACTAAGTGAGATTTTGCAAGCCATAGGGGTTACAGGTAGTGTGACATGAACCCAAGATCCTTGTTGAGGCTGTTCTCATGTGTGCGGAACTTGGGTATCAGTTTCTGCTCAGCAATTCTATGTTGTCTTATGCTCTGCATTGCATTATCCAAGGCGCCCTTCGCTACACACAACAACGCAGAATCACTAAGCAGAAACTGATAGCCAGATTCTGCATACATGAGGGTGGCCTCAACCAGGATTTTGGGTTCATGTCACGCTATCTGTAATCCCCACAACTTGCCTGGGCTTGCAAAATCTCACTAACCGTTCTGGCTTGAAACAATACACATCTCTTTAACCTGTGCTTATTCCTCTCTCTATTCAGATTGTCTGTACCTTTTTAAGACTAGATTACCTATAAATCTAGGTAATTCATTGCAGTTATTCCAACTGCAATTCCAACTGCATTCCAACCATTATCTTGTAAATTGAGTTTGTGTCTATATATGTCCTGTTTATGAACAGAAGTCCTCACTCATCTAAAGAAGAAGTGACACTCTGAAAGCTTGTGCTGTTAAATAAATCTGTTGGATTTTAACCTGGTGTTGTAAGACTTCTTACTGTGCTTACCCCAATCCAACACCGGCATCATCAACACAAGTGGCAAAACCAGTGCTGGATAATCTTTTTTAAGTTTAAAGTTTATTTATTAGTGTCACAAGTAGACTTACATTAACACTGCAATGAAGTTATTGTGAAAATCCCCTAGTCACCACACTCCAGCACCTGTTCGAGTACACTGAGGGAAAATTTAGCATAGCCATTGCACCTAACCAGATGTGACCATTGCAAGAGGGTGAATGAACTCTAATCCTAAAACCCAGCTTTTAATTAGAATCAATTCCAATTAAAGCAACTTCACACACTGGTTAGCACTGCCGCCTCACAGCACCTGGGACCTGGGTTCAATTCCAGCCTTGGGTGACTGACTGTGAGTCTACACCTTCTCCCCCTGTCTGCGTGGGTTTCCTCCAGGTACTCTGGTTGCCTCCCAAACTGCAAAGAAGTGCACATTAGATGGATTGATCATGATAAGTTGCCCCTTAATCCCAAGGTGGTTCGGTAGGTTAGCCATGGTAAACGTGTGGAGTCACAGGGATAAAGCAGGGAAGAGAGCCTGGTTAAGACACGCTGTCAGAGAGTCAGTGCATACAAAATGGACGAATAACCTCTTTTCCACAGTAGGGATTCTATAAAGACGGATTGATTTTTGGACACTGAGGTATGGGAGTTCATATAGATGATCAGACCTGATCGTGTTGAACTGGTTTATGCTGAAGAGGCTGTTGCGATATACATGAACTGCCTTCTCTCTACCATGGTCTAGCTGGATGTTACTGCTCTCATGCACTGCTTGGTTCCACATGTAATCTGTTTGCCCATAGGCAATCTCTGGCAGTGGTTCCTGTTTCTGCTATTAAACCATCACTTCTGGAAATCCTTCTTCCAAATATCCACCTTCAGCTCCTTCTAGAAATGCTCATTTTAGTTAAAGACATACCTGGAGGTTCAATCGGTTCAAGTCTGTTCATGTAAAGTCTGCATTTACCTTATAATGAATGGTTGAATCTTCTGTTGTTGGGCATCTTTGCTTGAGGTTTTATAGCAGCAGTTTTTGTGTGAGAAATACCAAGAGTCAGAAGCATTCTGTGAGCAAGAGAAAAAGGGAAACAAAGGATGAAAAAGAATTGGGGGAGGTGAGGGGAGTTGGTTGGGGGGCAGGGATTAGCATGAAAGAAATCATTGGTGAGCAGAAGTTTGACTCCATCAATAATTAATAGCAACTCACTAAAAATAATAATTACTAGTAAATAATATTATTCTCCTAAACAACAACATGTAGGAGGTCCTGCAATGGGTAGCAACCCTATCTCTGAATGAGAAACAGCAGGTTTGAGTCTAACCACAGAACTTGATGGCTAAAGAAGATGTGTCATAACACGGCCAACAGGTTAAGCATCAATTGGCAAAATACTTTCAGCACATCAATGGCAAGTGGTAAGAAAGGGAGAGACTCCTGGTCAGCCATGCTTGGTGTGGCATGGCACTCCTCAAGCTATCAGCTTCTGGTGATAGCCTAGAGACATGTTTCCAGTAAAATCTGTCTGTTAGAACAGATCAAAGTCTACCTTGTGCACCACTGGGTGCAACAAGAGAAACAACAACAAACAAACAACAACATGTACTTATATGGCACCCTTAAAATATGCCAAAATGCTTCATAGGAATGATATAAAGCAAAAGTTGACATTGAGCCAGATAGGAAGATCGTGGGGAAATTAGTAATAGCTTGACTGACGAGGTAAGTTTCAAGAAGTGTTTTAAAAAATGAAAGATAGGCAGAGAGGTTTCAGAAAGAATTTAAGACCTTAGGACTGTGGCATGGTCACTAACGATGGTGATGCACTTAAAATCAAGGATGCTCAGAAAGCTTAAATTAGAGAAGCGTAGATATTTCGGTAGGTTTACACCCACTTGAGTGTACCATTGGACACTGCATGTTGCCTCTCTAGGGCTACCCAGCTGTGAACACAGCCATGATAGAGGAGCAACCATTAGGGTCAGATGACCCTTTGATCTCCTGCTGCTTGGACATGGTGATGGCTACCCTGACCTGGCCCAGGAGCAGGTTTACAAAGAGGATCTCCTCATTCCCTCTCCCTCGCCTCCTCCATCCATCCATCCCCACCAACCAACCAAAAGTCAGGAGCGTGGACCTGAAGTGCTGCCAGAAATTGAGGCGTAGCCACTTCGTATAATGAAAAACAGGGCTGCAATCTCTGGCAATCTAAGTACATGTAGAACACAGATTCCCCTTGGCCACAGTATAAATGTGTTATATATATTTAATATATACTCCTGGGACTCAAAGAACTATCTTAATCTATGATTGCAAGGTACTGCTGAACACAACACCCTTCATCCCAGATCCCCAATGGAAAAAGGGCGGACTCCCGCATAGAGCATCCTCTACTGAGAACATCCCCCACCATAAGATAGTAGGACAGAAAGTATGGTATGTCCTAGTGGTGGAGGAAGGCAAGGAAATGAAGGGAGTGCAGCAGCAAACTGTTATGATGTTGCTTGCATGTCAAAGTAATGTAAAGGTGCTCAGCAGAATAAGGGTTAACATGGACTGGAAATGCGATGATGTAGCGAGTCACATGGTAATAAACCTGAGGGAATAGTTTGAATCAGCTCTGTAAGGAAGCAGCCATGGTGAACAGCACTATGCGTGATAATAATTTGGCAACTGCAAATAGTTAAAGACTACCAATAAACGGTTCATGTTTAAACATACAAGTCTCAAGATCTCATCATTGAGGTATCGTCATGCACTGTATTATAACGTGTCTGACAGGGATGGGAGCTCCTGACAGATATCACGTCAGAGATAGTCCCATAATCTGACATGGTGGCCTGCAATTATACGAAAAGTGGAATGAATGCATGAACCCAAAATGATATCCCAAAGTATGAAAAACTGAAACTGAATTAGGGAAGTGTGCACATAAGAAGAAAACATGGAGAAAAAATTGAAGAAAATGGCAGTGCAGTGCAGTGCAAAGGACTGAGATACCCTGTATCTTCATTGATGCATTGATAGCAATATACAACACCTGCAAAGCTTTTACAAAGATCTGCCCAGCAACAGGACCTAAAAAAAGAGGGAAACCAACTACTGTAACCTGGTAACTACAAACCTGTGTGAAGAAAATGGTCATTGCACTCAGTCTTAAAGAGGTAACAACGATAACAATGCAAGGAAAAATAAAAAGCCATGGACAGCAAATTAGAAGGACCCCAAAGAGTGTGCATCTCTGCCAAAGACAACAAGAGAGCCAGAGAGAGGGTAACTCCACTGAGGATAACAAGGGATTCCAAAGAGAGGGGCAACATCATTAAGGGTAACAGGAGACCACAGAAGGAGGGAAGCTCCATTGAAGGCAATAGTAGACCCAAGAGCAAGGGCAGCAAGAAAATAAACAGTTTGATTAACCTTCAGGTCAAATGTAAAAGGAAAGCTTGACCATTTAGCAAAATGAGGAAATGAAGATTGTCTTAAACAGCAGAATGAAAGCACAGCTGAAGACACTCAAGGTGACTCTACTGAATTACAAGAAAGCTGAAGATGAAGTACACGAGCTTTATGAACAATAAAAAACCTGTTGAAAGACCCTCCAATGCTATAAGAATTTCTTAGATCAAAGTTTATTCCTCTGGGAGGTTACAAAGAGAAGCAAAATGACTTCAGTGTCACTCAGAACGTGCTGCAGAACCAGTTGGCAGAGAACACTCAACGATATCCCATATCCCTGGAGGAAAATGAGAGCTTTGTGAAACTGAAGAGCTGAAGAAATAGTTGAATGGTAGAGGAGGCACCATGGAATGGCACAGTGCAAGTGGTTAGCACTGCTGCCTCACAGCTTCAGGGACCAGGGTTCGATTCCCAGCTTGGGTCACTCTCTGTGTGGAGTTTGCATGTTCTCACCATTTCTGTGTGGGTTTCCTCCAGGTCCTCTGGTTTCCTCCCAAAGTTCAAAAGACATGCTGGTTAGGTGCATTGGCCATGATAAATTCTCCCTCAGTGTACCCGAACAGATTCCAGAGGGTGGCAACTAGGGGATTTTCACAGTAACTTCTTTGCAGTGTTAAAGTAAGTCTACTTGTGACACTAATAAGTAAACTTAAAACTTTACTTTTAAAAAGGAGATGATGTAGAACTTTCCAAGCTGTGGATAATGTAGCCATGAATAGCACAATTACAAAACTGAAACAAGTTAGGACTTTACCAGAAATGGACTCGATCAACAGTGAAATCAAAATGAAGGGCAGGGATAATGAACAGACAGAAATATGATCAGAAAATGTAAATCTGACACTGCAGCACAAGGAATTCGAACAAAAAGCTGAACTGGAAGAACAGATTCACAAGCTTTGCAACCAGGTGTTTGGTTGAGATTGTGAAACAAGTGAACATGAAGGTTCCATCTGCAAAATGATACACTCAGCAAGAACATTGTGAAAACCATGGAGAAAGAAAATTTGAGTACACTCGAAGAATGAATTGAATGCACGTTCCCCTTAAAAGGAATAGGAAGGACCCACAGTCAAATGGAGATATCGAAGTAGTACTAGAAACAGAGGTACAGCTAGCATTTCTTCAAATGTGACAGACCAAAATGAGGAAGAACTGTCAAGCTTCAAGACATCTGAATTTATAAAGTCAGAGACTTGAGATGGGGGGCGAGGACAGCAAGTAAAAATTGTGTTGTAATACCCATTAGAAGGAAGGAAAGTTTTCTTTAGAGAAGATACACGTATCTTAGAATCTCTACAGTGCAAAAGGAGGCCATTTGGCCTATGGAGTCTGCACTGACCACAATCCCACCCAGACTCTATCCCCATAACTCCACATATTTGCTCTGCTAATCTCCAGACACTAGGTTCAATTTAGCATGGCTAACAACCTACATCTTTGGACTGTGGGAGGAAACCAGAGCATTCAGAGGAAATCCATGCAGACACGGAAAGAATGTGCAAATTCCACAAAGATAGTCATCTGAGGTCGAAATTGAAACCAGGTCCCCGGCGCTGTGAGGCAACAGATCTAACTACTGTGTCACCATGCCAAATATTGTGATATTGCCTGCATGTCATTGTAATTTAAAGGTGCTCAGTAGAGCAAAGATTAACCTGGGACTGGAAAATAGCACCACTCATGTTTCTCATGCACAAAGTCAGATGGTAGTAAACTCTCAGAGAACAGTCTGAAACAGAACTGTAGTAAGCAATTGGCCTGCATGGTGAACAGCACCATGCATGATATTAACTTGGGAACTGTAAATAGTTAAAGACTACCAATAAAAGGTTCATGTTAAAACATATGTGTCTTAATATCTCCTCATTGAGACATCTGAAGAACCCATAATACAACACATGGTGGCAGCAACCACATTACGACACCCTGTGTGCTGAATGGAATGGCACAGAGAGAATTTCCATCAGACAGCTCAAATTTTAAGTTTGCAGCGCCCAGGGAAGGTGTCAGGGATGCAGGATCAGTGTGAAATTCTGTCCTAGTAGGGGTCAGTTTGAATGGAGAGCCACCCCATACCTGAGCCACCTTGCCACCACAAGTGGCGTCATGTCCAGGCACCACTATTTTAAGGATGTGGAAGGTTTTGGCTGTGAGCAGGATATTAATGGACACACGTATAGCAAGTTCTTGGTTATCAACCATCCCCCATCCAGCATGCCCCAGACACTGGTCACCCTGGCAATCTGAGCCCTCTGCCTGCAAGCCATATTGATGGAGGTGCGCGTTCCTGAACAGCAGCTCTCTAACAATCATTTTATTCCTGAGAGAGCTCTAGCATGAGGCAAATATATTCCAGGCCTTGATCAGTTCCCCACAAAAGACAAGCAATTCCTACAAAGAAGGCATGGAGACCTCGTAGATTTAAAAACAGGAGCTGCAGGTCACAGCTGAGGCCAACATTACTAGAGCACACCATCTATGAAGGAGCTCAACATAAAGATATAGTTTCTGTGTCTGGAGATGTAAAGTCTCTGGATGCTAAAACAATCCCCTATCTGTATTTTCTTATCTAAGGACAATAAACAAAAACAAATGATCAGTAAGTCCCTTATCTACACTTCCTCAAAGACAATTAATACACTTAGCTGCTTCTCTTAACCTTAACGATATAATTTTTAAAAATTTATAACAGTGTAATTTCGCAAGATATCAACACTTATGATCAGGGAAGGATCATGGAAACAGGTTCAGTGGTGAATAGAATAGAGAATTTTACTATCCGTGCAAAGGCAGAATTTAATTTCTGCCTAAGAGGGGATCTTATTGAAGCATATAAGATGATTAGAGGTTTAGATAGGGTGGACAGTGATAGCCTTTTTCCTAGGATGGAGAAAGCTAGCACGAGGGGACACAGCTTTAAATTAAGGGGTATGAGTTATAGGACGGATATCAGAGGTAGGTTCTTTACTCAAAGAGTGATTAGGGAGTGGAATGCCCTGCCTGCAGCTGTTGTAGATGCGCCAAGTTTGGTGGCGTTTAAGAGGTTAGTTGATAAGTATATGGAAGAGAAGGGAATGGTTTAGTTTGGAGGGGCATTGCTTTTTATTTTGGTCGGCGCAACATCGAAGGCCGAAGGGCCTGTTCTGTGCTGTAATGTTCTATGTTCTATGTTCTATGTTTAACTTTGGCTTTACCTCCAGTACAACATATAATCATAAAGTCATTAGTTTAAAAACAGAAACTATTTTAAGGTCACAAAAATAACTCAAAATGCAAGTAGAATAATGTTCCACTTTTCTTAATACACAAATGTAAATTTAAATTTATACATTGTAACTAAAAGTGCCTGCTTACTGTCACTACAATGTAAAATTCTTGTATGTCCAGTACCTGAAACTATGCTAATTTCAAGATTATTTTCCTCTGTAAGCAGTCTTTTAATACACTTCTAAATGTTCATATATGTTCACAATCTTCCTCCAACTTTCCTTTCTGTAGTATCTGCTACAACGTAAATGTGATTTCCTTAGAGAGAATCTCAGGGTGCCCATAAGAATTCATAATAAATGGTATGATTCATAATTAAGGAACTATGCTGAGTTTGTTTCTCATCGCTGAGTAAACCAGGTTTCAAGATGCTTTACCTACTGGGCAATTAATTAGTGGCACAGGATAAAAATGAGCATATTCTGAACTTTTAATGTTTGCACACATTCCTATTCATTGTAATTGTTGAAATCTTCTGTATCTATGATTTAAAAATCACAGCTGGAATTGAATGTGCATTTATAATTCCTGTTTGTAATAAAAAACAGCTTCAGCAATATTGATTTATTAAGGATTAAAATTGTTAGCTATTCACAAGAGGAGAAAATATGCTATCATAAACTCTGAAACAACATTAACATGATTAAAAACATCTTCAAATATGTGCAGGTATTGTATCAGAAATGTGCATGATTAAAACTGTCCATAAATCACAAGTATCACAGACACCAAATAATAAAAATTAGTATGATGCTGCACTGCTATTGATATAAATTATATAATATTTTATATCCATTTAGCTGCAGAGATAGATCTTGGTGCACAAGTAAAAAGCACAATTTCCTTCGATGTGCCTGGTTCTGAAGTGATAGCAGCTTACTCAGCAGATCTTAACCTCATAAAGGGAAGTGAAGCAGTAAAATAATTTAAAACAGGCAGTGCGGCTGATTTCCAGAGACAATTGGGCACATTTCTAAAATGGGAAAAAGCTGAGGACTGCTGAAGGTGGGATTAGCCAATCAAAGAAACAATAATTGCATGTTGTACTTGAGGAAGCCCACAACAGCACAAGAAGAGTGTTCAACTTTTGTAGGAATTTGGAATCTGTACTCAACCCCAAAATAAGAACATTACTGTCAAAGAATGATCATATTGGCAAAAAGGACAATCGCTAAAATCACTAGAATATGGGGTTAATAGAAAATTTGATCACACCAAAGATGAGAGGCTGGAAAATAGTACTGCTTGTAAACAGGGAAACAAATATAAGCACCTTTCTGTTTGTGGATGAGTGGTGTGGAGAAATATCCCTCACTGTAAATGCTAGCACAGAAAAAAATTGGCAAACCATGAAAAACATAACATATTGACTGAGCTGTACAGTGCCTATAGCTACACTATTTCTGCTGTGAAGTGAAAATTGTTCTGTAAACTTTAGCTCAAGTCCAAAGTGACATCCACAGATTTAAAATGAATTGACCAATATTCAGTCCTAGTTCCAATATTGTTTTATTGGTTAAATGTAGAGCGACAAATTAATATTTAATTAAAAAATTACTGTAAGATTATTGTAAAATTCAGTATACGGATGGCCCGGCCAGAGAGGCGACAAAACTTGATCTCCTCTTGGGAAATAAGGAAGGGCAGGTGACAGAAGTGTTAATGACGAAACATTTTGGGACCAGTGACCTTAATTCCATTCAGATAGCTAAGGAGAAAGATAGGTCTGGCCCAAAACTTAAAATTCTAAATTGGGGCAAGGCCAATTTTGATGGGATCAGGTAGGAACATTCAAAGGTTAATTTGAGGAGTTTGTGGAAAAGCTAAGGGACATTAGGTAAATGGGAGGCTTTAAAACGTGTGTTAACATTCCTCTTAGAGTGAAGGGCATGGCTGGTTGAAGTAGGGAACTACAGAAGTGAGGCCCAGGTCAAGAAGAAGGAGGCACATGACATGCATAGGCAGTTGGGATCAAGTGAAGAGTACAGGGGTGCAGGAGTAGTTAAGAGGGAAATCAGGAGGGCAAAAAGGAAACATAAAATTGTATTGGCAGATTAGGCAAAGGAGAATCCAAAGAGTTTCTACATATACATAAAGGCAACAAGATCATCTATGTGTGGATCCACAAGAGATGGGTGAGATCTTAAATGAATATTTCACATTAGTAATTACTGATGAGAAAAGCATGGATGTAAGGAATTTGGGGAAATAAATAGTGATGTCTTGAGGAGCATACATATTACAGAGGAGGTGGTGCTGGAAGTCCTAAAGTGCATCAAGGTAGATAAATCCCCATGACCTGATGAAGCGCATTCCAAGACATTGTTGGAGGCTTGGGAGGATAGCAGAGGTATTTGAATCAATGTCAGTCACAGGTGCCTGAAGATTGGAGGGTAGCAATGTTTTGTTTTTGTTTAAAAATGACTGCAAGGAAAAGCCTGGGAACTACAGGCCAGTGAGCCTCACATCTGTGGTGGGTAAGTTTTTGGAAGGTATTTTGAGATCTACAGGCATTTAGAGATGCAAAGACTGATTAGGGAGAGTCAGCATGGCTCTGTGAATGCTGAATCACGTCTCACATTTGATTGAGTTTTTTGAAGGGGTAATCAAGAGAGTAGATGAAGGCAGTGCAGTTGTTGTTGTCTATGTGGACTTTAACAATACCTTTGACAAGGTAATGCATGATAGGTTGTTGCATAAGGTTAAATCTCATGAGATCCAGGGTGAGGTAGCTAAATGGATACAAAATTAGCTTGATGACAGAAGCCAGAGGATGGCTATAAAATGATGTTTTCCAAACTGGAGAGCTGTGACCAGTGATATGCCTCAGGGATCAGTGCTGGGTCTACTGTTTTGTCATATATATTAAAGATTTGGATGAAAATATAGGAGGTATGGTTACCCAGTTTGCAGATGACACCAAGATTGATACTGAAGAAAGTGATCTCTGATTGCAATGGGAACTTGGTCAACTGAGACAGTGGGCTAACAGATGGCAAATGGAGTTTAATTGAGATAAATGTGAGGGGATGCGTTTTGGTAAATTGAACCAGGGTGGGACGTATTCAGTTAATGGTAGTATTGGGGAGAGTTACAGAAGAAAGAGATCTAGGACTACAAGTTCATAGCTCCTTGAAAGTAGAGTTACAAGTGGACAGAATGGTGAAGAAGGCATTCAGCATGCTAGGTTTCATTGGTGAGAACATTGAATAAAGGAGTTGGGACATCTTGTTGAAGTTGTACAAGACATTGTTAAGTCCACATTTGGAATACTGTGTACAGTTCTGATCACCCTATTATAAAAAGGATATTATTAAACTAGAAAGAGTACAGAATAGATTTACTAGAATGCTACCGGGACTTGATGGTTTGAGTTATAAGAAGAAGCTGAACAGACTGGCACTTTTTTCTCTGGAGCTTAGGAGGCTGAGGGGCAATATTATAGAGGTCTATAAAACAATGAAGGGCACAGATCAGCTAGTCAATATTTTTTCCAAAGGTAGGGGAGTCTAAAACCAGTGGGCATAGATTTAAGGTGAGAGGGGAGAGATATTAAAAGTGTCCAAAGGAGCAATTGTTTCACACACAGGGTGGTGTGTCTGGAACAAGATGAGGTAATAGTAGAAGCAGATACAATTTTGCCTTTTAAAAAGCATTTAGGATATGGGCCAAATACGGGCAATTGGGATTAGCTTAGGGGTTTTAAAAAAAAAGGCAGCATGGACAAGTTGAGCCGAAGGACCTGTTTCCATGCTGTAAACCTCAATGACTCTAAATATGCCAGGATTGAAGCTGAAATTCTTAATTGCTTCAATTAATACTCTGCCTATGCAGAATTCTGAGCTTCTACAACCTATTCAACTTGAGAATGGAATTATTAAATAGAATAAGTGGCACATTGTCCTTTTACTTTCGAGATCTGAATTGACATTCAGTTGTGACTGAAGCAGTAAACATTTCTTTCTGTAAAGAAAATTGGAAATGCTTAACTAGAGCATCAGAAATTCAGAGCAGAAAATTTTCTGTAGTACAGATTTTGGTAGTCCCATTTGAGACCAAACACAAAAAAAAGCCTCATTCCATTTGCCATTGATGCAATGGAATTTTAATGAGAACCATTTAGTGCATATATATATATATATATATATATATTTATTTCAGTCTTTTTTTTTATTCATTAATGGGACATGGACGTTGCAGGCTGGCCAGTACTTATTGCCCATCCCTAGTTGTCCTTGAGAAGGTGGTAGTGAGCTGCTTTCTTGAATCACTGCAGTCCATGTGCTGTGGGTTGACCCACATTGCTGTTAAGGAGGGAATTGCAGGATTTTGACTCGGCAACTGCAAAGAAATGGTGATATATTTTCAAATCATGATGGGGAACAGCTTGAAGGGAAACTTACAGGTGGTGGTAACCTCATGTATCTGCTGTCCTTGTCCTTCTAGACGAAAGTGGTCGTTGGTTTGGAAGATGCTGTTTATGGATCTTTGGTAAATTGCTGCAATGCATTTTGTAGATAATATGCTTGTTGAATACAAAGCAATTTAAACAAAAATCTGTAACAGAAATAGAAGAAATTAATTTCTCGTTAATGGGAATTTTAGCTCATTTTTATTTTGCTTTTAGTTTTAAATTGTCAGTAATAAGTCAATGAGTGTAATACTTACGAATCTCTTGATTTAACACTTAAACTTGAATGGCAGTGAATGAGCTATGCTTTTTCTTTCTAAAGACCATACTAAGATAAAGCATGGTGCAGATTAATGCATAAGGTAACTTTCAATATCACTAACCATGTAATTATTCAGGGTAGGAGCCATACATTACTGATCCAATAATGATCAATAAAATGGTGAGATGAATAGTTTTTCAGTTTGTAAGTGTACAACAAATATTGACTAGTCAGTCACGCGATATGGAATGTGAAATGTTGTTAGTTGACAATTTTCAATCGAGGTTTCACTTTTGTCTAAGTTAAAGGTTTGTAGGTTAAAACACCACTTAAGAGGAGCACTGAATCCAGGTCGATACTACAACGGAATGGTACTTTCAGCAATCCCATCTTTAGTTAAGATGTTAAGCTATGTCTGCTTCTCATGGTGGACATAAAACAACATGTGCCACTGGAAGAGCTCAAACATCAAGGAAACAGATTATTTGGCAATTTTGGTCATTGTGGTATCTTGTGATGTGAACATTGCATGTCACATTCACCTAGAATACAAACAGAACTACACTTCTAAAATACTTCATTGGATACAGTGTGCTTTGAGTTGTGACAGATATTTTATAAATGCAAATTCTTTCTTTACAGAGATAATTTCTATTATAATTATCACAACTTGTAATAGAACATAGAACAATACAGCACAAACAGGCCCTTTGGCCCATGAGTTGCGCCGATCACATCTACCAGTCCACAGACCTATCTATAACCCCCTATCCTATTCTTTTCCATATACTCATCCAGAAGCCTCTTAAAAGACCCCAGTGAGTTTGCCTCAACAACCTCCGACGGCAGTCGGTTCCATTCACTCACCACCCTCCGAGTGAAAAACCTACCCCTGACATCTCTGTTGTATTTGCTTCCCTGCACCTTAAATCTGTGTCCTCTCGTAGTGACCATTTCAGCTCGGGGAAATAGTCTCTGAGAGTCAAATGGACATAAAAATGTAAGAACATCGTTTCAAATGGACTGCGAACTACAATTATGATTTCATCCAATTATTCCCTAGCTGCAACTTCTCCTCCAACTGAAGATGGCACTCTGTTTTGTCTTTGCATGCGTGTAATGTGTGGAATGCACTTGGTATGTGTAAGCATAGGTTGACGGCAGACATTTACTGCAGAATTTACTCCATTCGTAACTAGTACATAACTGATTTATTCAATGACACTCAATCATGGGATAAATTCTATATTCAGTGACTTATCGCTTAACATATTTTGCACATTACTGGGTAATGGCTAATAAACTAAATAAACACCAAGAAATGTATTATTCAGTAATAGAAAAAGCTTTACAGAAAGGAAGTTTACATAAGATTCTACTTTACAAGTTGAACATAAATATGATGACAAAAGTATTTTCAAGCAGTGATTTCCTTTAATCACGAACAGATAGATTCTTGAAAAACGCAAAGAATTATAAAGTTCTTGTAGTTTTTTTTAAAATATGAAGCCATAGAAAAATAGCTATGGCAGACATTAAATGAAAGTGCAGAATATTTATAGCAAAAGAAATAGATGTTATTTCACTGCATTCCTTCGTGACCAATTTCCCCAAATTTAAAATAAATATGATTTTCTTCAGGCAACAGTGGATTCAGTCAAGGGAAGCAGCCACTTTAACTTGCAAGAGTTAATGAATAGGAATTCAAATAACTGACAATGAAGCATCATCCAACAGCTGGATACATATGCAACAATGCTGCTGGAGTTAAGAATTAATCTCAATTTAAGATAATACAATATAAATGAGTTGCACAACTAGATAACAGGACAGCAAAAGACCAGGTTTCAAAACTCAAAAACCTTTTTCCTAAAGGGCAAATAACAATTTAATGTTGCTGCTCCAAAAATATCTCATCCTAATTATGGACTGATATCAATACAAGCTTTGCAAAAAAAAAATGCCTGGCATTCATAGAAGCATCTTATCTCGTTTTACATACATGGAGTGAGCTGGCCACAGTAGGAAGTCTCACAAAACCAGGTTAAAGTCCAACAGGGTTATTTAGAATCATGAGCTTTTGGAGCACTGCTCCTTCATCAGGCAACTCCTGATGGAGGAGCAGTACTCCAAAAGCTTGAGATTCCAAATAAACTTGTTGGACTTTAACTTGATGTTGTGAGTTGTCTAATGTAGAGGCTAGTAACTACAACATGCACATTTCAGTCAAAAGCTGGTTGATATGCAATTATATTTCAAGTGTGGTGAACTGCTTTGAACTGCAGTTGCTGTGAAACAGAAGGTGAGGGTCTGGCCTATCTATTTTTAAAAGTATTTGTTGAAAGAAGAATGTCAGCCAAGGAATTGACATGGTTCCTTTCTGCTGTTTTAATAGTCTCACAATAGCTTGAACTATAGAATTAGAAATTTTTGGGAGAACTGTGCCCAGAGTCTAAATGGTAAAAGCAGTGTGATTTCTGCTGGGTGGGTCGCTGCGATCCAGAGCGCAATCCACCCATACTTACACCTTTTATTTGGAGCTTGGGGTGACTTCCACTGGGAAAGAAATGTGCAGGACCTAAAGAGGTTGGCACAGCTGCCTCCTCAGAGATCAGGGTGCCTTCTTTGAAAGAAATTCCAGCCATGTCCCTGACCATCTAGGGCTTTAATGGCCTCCCAGACCCCTGGCATGGTCATCACATCTCGTCTGTATTTGTAAAGACCAGAAATGATTCTCCTGGCTTCATGTTGCGAAAGCAGGTGGAAGAATTGAAGGGACCTAGTGAATTTGTCTTAAAGCTAGACATGTTAATGATTTAAATATGCCAATCTAGTTCACGCCCTCACTGGGCATTAACCAGATTACACACTGACCAGGGAGAATCTCAGAAGTAGTTGTCCATGGCACAAATCACATTTGGCCCCACTCTTGGGAGTCGCTGCCCATAATGTGATTGTGTCTATGCATATCGGGCTGGAGAATAACCCCCTGTACCTTGGTAATACAGCTCATCTGAATAAGAAAAAGGACAGTACTCCACTGGACTTCTCACAGCATGGAGTTTGTGTTTAACTACATGTCAATTCTCAGTGCAATTCACAGTAATTAATAAAATTTCTTTGAAATATTTGAGGTACACATTAAGAAAATATAGACAAACTTAAAAGTTCATTTAGTTAAATAATCAGCCTGGCACAGCAAAAAAAAAACTGGTGGCATAGTATACATTACAGTTTAGTCCCTTTTATACATTCTCCATTACTGTGTATAGTTATATAAAAGTTGATCTCCTGTTGACCCCAGATTTTTCAGGGAATAAAATCCAAAAATTTCAGAACCAAAGTATAATCTTGAAGATGTCGGTGATTTGATCTCATTATTAGTGTATAAATACTAATGAAAATGTACACTAGTAAATAAATGCTTAAAACATCTAAATGTTTAAATTTGTTTTTATTCATGGTTTGTAATGTTCTAAAATAAATAAAATGTTAGTTAATTAATATGAATGCTTTTTTAAAAATTTTATTCCATAATAATGGTCTTTTTTGAATCTTTTTTATCCAAATCAAGCACGTCAATCCCTTGAAAATAACAGCTATGTAAAAGTCTATCCCATGACTTTTGGCCTAAAATGTTGGCCTCAGATATTTGACTTTGACGTATGTATATACAGCACTTCATAATTCACACTATAATTGCTAATCAATATTTCATATTGTAAGATAATAATGAAAATATTTGTATTGCTATTACTTTAAACTGGATATTAAAAAATAAATGGAGGCAATTAATTACAGAGAGCATGAAGGTTTCAATCACTCAAAAACAAAAGTTCTGATTTTAAGAAAATCTAGCAGCATGCTGGACTTTACTATCTGAATACTGTGGTACGTTCCTGCAGAAATGGGATTGAAGAAAGATAAACATTTAAAAACAATGTATTCTTCAAGTTTATTTTGAGCAGGAAATTTTTTCTTCTCTCTACTGAAGTTCAACTCCTCTCAGAATCTGTATCTAAAACAGCCCGAATTGTTGCAAAATGCATCCTAAAATAATCCACAGTAATAGATTTTTTTGCATAAATTTCACACATTTCATATCAGACAAGTAGATTAGAACAGTCAGTGTGCAGCGGTGTCCAAGCAAATCTGGATTTGAGATATTTGAAGAACTGGAAGCAGGAGCTGGAATGCGTCCTGAATGTAAGTTGCACTGTTGGAAGCCTGGAAAAGAAGTTTAAACATAATATGAAATGCTGCGGGAGAGATTTGCTTTTGGCCAAAAGAATTACTCCCAGATATTCACAAGCATGACAGCAGGATGACGAACAGATGAGTTATACAATGCTGCCTCTGCACGAGTTACTGAATGAATTTTACTAGCATAATGAGATGAGTTTTTACTAAATGCTACGAGGCTTGTCTTGTTTTCTCCTTCATTTTATTTTACACTAAACTAGAGTGATGGATCAGGCAGCAGAGAAGCTGCAGTTGAGAGAAGACTAGATAAATTAGGCAGTTGTGATCAAGCCAAGGATTTTAAAAACCTTAAGGTTGTGACAGACAGCAAACAGAGGAAGTCAAGAACTGAATTTTACGTTCCAAGGGCAGTATTTCACACAACCTGCAGCAAACTTCTACATTAGTTGTATAAATAATTTTTTCTCCTACTGACTGATTTACACAACGCAGTTGTTTAAATTAGCAGTCTGCTTTTATAGAGCTCTCAAAGAATGACAAAAATGGAAGACGTACACTTCAACTGTTCACTAGAGTGAAATATTAAAAGTTAGAAGCATATAAGCACTTATTTGGTAATCTATTATGAAAGGCAGATTTAAAAAACAAAGAAAATAAAAGGGCAATATCCGTTGGCAGGTAACAGATAATTTTGGATTAATCTGCATATTTCATGCCATATTTCAAAAGTAAATTCTCTGCTTTGGCAAACTGCTAAAATTTCCACTATCCTTTATAGTATTCTATTTGCTCCTGCTGTACGTATGTGTCTTGCTATAGACAAATATATTTACAGACTTCTACAGAATGCATTTGCCATATTTTTCTATAACGGTAACTTAAAAAAAGAACTTTGATTTACGTAGGTTATCATATTCTTAGGATATTCTAAAATACTTGTGGGCAGCATGGTAGAACAGAGGTTAGCACTACTGCCTCACAGTGCCAGGGACCTGGGTTCGATTCCCAACTTGGGTCGCTGTCTGTGTGGAGCTTGCCTGGAGTTCTCTCCATGTCAGCGTGGGTTTCCTCCAGATGCTCAGCTTCTCTCCCACGATTTGAAAGATGTGCTGGTTAGGTGCATTGACCCAAACAGGCACCAGAGAGTGTGGCGATTAGGGGATTTTAACAGTAACTTCATTGCAGTGTTAACGTCAGGCTACTTGTGACTGATAAATAAACTTTAAAACTTTAATCCTCGGAACGTAAGATTTAGGAGCAAAAGCAGGCCACTCAGTCCCTAATCTGATAGTAACCGCAAATCTGCATCCCGCCTACTCCTGTACTTCAACTACCACTTTGGAATATTTTATTTCCATCTCAGTAGTAGATGGGGTCTTAATTTGACATTGTTTTTGTGAGGCAGCACATCCACTAAGTATCGCCCCTTCGGTGCACTGACATAAGAACATAAGAAATAGGAGCAGGAGTAAGCCATCCAGCCCCCTCGAGCCTGCCCTACCATTCAATAAGATCATGGTTGATCTGTAGTGGTTCAGTACCACTTTCCCGCTTTCTCCCCGTAAACCTTAATTCCCTTGTCCATCAAAAACCTACCCACTCTTGACTTGAACATATTCAGCAAGGAAGCCTCCACCACTTTATCAGGCAGAGAATTCCAAAGATTCACCATCCTTTGCATGAAAAAATTCCTCCTCACTCTGATCTAAACCGCACCCCTCCCACCCCTAAAATCTTGAGGCTGTGCCCTCCAGTCCTGCTATCTTTGCCAAGCAGGAAGAGTATCTCAACTTCTACCCTATCCATCCCCTTCATTATCTTATACGTCTCTATAAGATCCCCTCCCAGCCTTCTAAACTCCAACGAGTACAAACCTAGTCTATTCAGTCTCTCCTCATAATCCAACGCCCTCATCTCCGGTATCAGCCTAGTAAACCTTCTCTGCACCCCCTCCAAGGCCAATATATCCTTCCTCAAATGCAGCGACCAAAACTGCACACAGTACTCCAGCTGCAGCCTCACCAGTACCCTACACAGCTGCAAAAGTACCTCCCTACTTTTATATTCTATCCCCCTAGCTATAAAGGCCAACAGTGCATTCGCCTTCTTAATCACCTGCTGCACCTGCACACTGTGTTTTTGCGATTTGTGCACAAGAATGCCCAGGTCCCTCTGCACCGTCGAATGCTGCAACTTTTTGCCATTTAAATAGTAATCCTTCCTACCAAAGTGGATAACCTCACACTTGTTAACATTATACTCCATCTGCCAGGTCCTCGCCCACTCACTCAACCTATCCAGATCCCTCTGCAGGCTTTCCACATTCTCCACGCAATTTGCTTTTCCACATGTCACTCTACAGTGTGCTCAGGTTCTGGAGTTTGGCTTGAATCCACAGTCTTCGGATTCAGAGACAACACTGCTGCCACCACTCAATCTGATGCATATGTAGTGAAACTTTAATTTATGTATGGTGAGTTTAACTAGTTACAACACATAAATTTAGATAAAAATTTACCTCTAAAAATACTCCAGTAATTAATGGATTAAGAACCTCTACTTTCTCTTTAGCCTGTAAAGAAAACAGAGCAAGGTGTTTTGTGTGTGTATACTTGCATAAAAAACCTTCAAAGATAATTATTGGAAAGACAGTAATAACATATTAAGAAAACTAAGTCATAACCAAGAAACAGGTCACATAACTCGTCTCACCAAATGGAGAGTATAATTCTGACCATAGGCTTCATCATCACTGCTGAGGTGTGAATGACCACTTGTTGCAGAATCAGATTAACATTTAATTTTGTTTCCCCTTTTCCAAGTTACAAAATTCCAATAATGAAGCTCACTTAACAAAACATCCCAAATATGATAAACTGACCAAATCTTACTGAATGTAACCCACAGCTATCTGCTTGGGACATTAATGTTGTCATTTCTGTACCACATCTCCAAACACCAACAGATTTTATAAATCTATTTTAAGTTCTGCATCAGAGGAAGAAACTCAATTCCTTACCCCCATTCTTGTCAAGCAGGAGGTAAATTGTTTAGAAAGAACAGCCACTTCCTTACACAAGGCAACAGTCACTCTGTGAACAGAAAATGGAATTAGAAAAAAAAAGTTCAACAATTCAAAAAATATACATAAACATCTGCCCTTGAAATTTTCTCAGGTCATTCTCTCTTCCTCCTGACTCTAGAAAAGTATTTTATCTTTTTCCACTATCATCCATTTGGGAGTGAGGGATAATCCAACATGGGTTAATAAATGAGAAGTGTTAGAAAAAAAAGGACATTATCAGTTTGCTTCCAATTGTAAGATGGAATGCTATTGTGATACATTCCAGAAATCGTGACACGGTTGACACATTAGCATCCCAGGTTGTCTCAAAGTATTTGGTCATTCACAAGGTGGAAAACTTGTGAACATGGAGGACATGGACTTTTTAGAACACTTAAAAGAAGAGAGGGAAAGATATGTTTTGATGTCGCAGAAATGGCAGAAGATGACCTGTTCAATATGGAGGTTGGTGGGGATACAGTTCTGGAAGGGATGGGAAGAGGCAAGTGGGAAATGCATGATATAGTTGAGGGTCACATCAACAGTGGCAGAGAGAATTCTAGATTAAACAAAGACAGAAGACATATCAGATGCGCAAGAAAAGATGTGATGGAGATAAAGGAAATGGACTGAAATGGGATCATTATAGGAAATGAGCTGGAGGATGTGGAATCCCTTAGTTAAATCATCTTTTTTGTAGGATACCTGGAACATTTCTCATTCCAGTCCTACTTGGAACCCCTTCTCTCATCTTTTTTCCCCAGTACAATCAATGATGGTATTGATGCCATTTCCAGCTCTTGCCTTCAATTGGCAAATTTCAACTAATTTTTACACATTTCTTGCCTCCATATTGTCCGTATACGAGCAACTCTCTCTTTCCTTCCTCAAGTTTTCTGTCATGATTTTTGGAGTTATGTTATCAATTAATATTCACTACAGGCCAACTGACTCCCACAGTTCCTTGATCACACTGCTTCCCAGCTTACTTCCTGTAAGGATTATTCAATTCTTTCAGCTTATCCATCTCTGTCACACCTATTCTACGATACAATTATCCATACCCGAACTCTGTATATGCCTTTTATATTCTCAACTAAAGAATGACACCCCCCCGCCCATCATGGTTGACAACATGACTGTATTCATTACATTTCCAGCAGTTCTGCACTCACCCTTTCTCTTCCTTCTCAAACCATGTCCTCGTTTTCTTCCCCACCAGGCTCCATATTCAACTGATCATCCTTTGCCATTTTCTAGCACCTTCAGCACGATGCTACCACTAAATGCATCTTCTCCTTTCCTCCCTTTCCAGTATTTTGAAGGCACTGTTTCCTTCTCAGTCCCTCCCAGCCGCAACTTTCCAAGCAAGTGCATTTCACTTCATTTTACTTTTTCACTCCTCACTGTCCAAGGCCCTAAATACTTCTTCCAAGTGAAACATGATTTGTGTGTACTTTGTTCAATTTAGTACACTGTATTCATTATTCACAATGTAATCTGCTCTACATAGTGGAGACTACTTTGGGGGCCTGCTTTAATGTCAAGGTGCATTCCTGACCTGAGCTTTCAGTGGTCTTTCATTTTCATTCTCCACCTTGCTCTCACAAAGACTTTGCTGTCCTAGGCCTCCTGCAGAATTCTAGTGAAACTCAACACAAGTTTGAATAACAACATTTCATTTTTCAGCTAAGTACTTTATAGTCTTTTGGACTCAGCATTGATTTCAACAGACATTGAAATCTCTGCACCAATGCCAATACCAGTTATAGGGGAGGTTGGAGAATCCCAGCTGAAACATCAACAACTTCTGTCTCCACAGCTGATGCCAGTCCTACTGAAAATTTCCTGCATCTTTGGTTGACATTTCAAATTTCTGCAGCATTTACTTTTGTAAAAGTTAAAATCTCATACTTAGACAGAGTTTTGGCAGAGTCCAGCGCACCCACGTCTTTATCCTGACTATGAAGAATGAGTACTGCCACTTTATGGAACTGTTCAATGGACTGAGCAGTGAGTTCCGCCAGGCTTCTGACAGCATACGCATGGACATTCTGTGAATCACACAAACAAATGATAAATTTTGAGGTTAGAACAAGCACTGTCCTGACTTTTGCCCCGCAATCAATTCAGATATTTAAAACCAAGATAAACCAAAATATGGTTTGCTTATTAGGTAACAAGGTTTAATGACACAGATTCTGATTACAAATCATTGTTTTCCCTGTTGAATACAATCCAGCAGGAAATGGGAAAAGTACTAAATCACATATGTAAATACAATGGATTTTTCAAGACGATAATTTGTTTACTTGCAAAATAAGACTGTGTGGACAATTAAAGAACTGTTCTGCATGTTCTGTCCAACAAATGGTGGCACAGCGGTTAGCACTTCCAATTCCAACTTGGGTCACTGTGTGGAGTTTGCACATTCTCCCCACGTCTGCATGGGTTTCCTCCTGGTGCTCTGGTTTCCTCCCACACGCCAAAGATGTGCGGGTTAAGTTGATTGCCCCTTAGTGTCAGGATTAGCAAGGTAAAGAAGTGAGGTTATGGATGGGATTGTGGTCGGTGCAGACTCAATGGGCCAAATGCACTGTAGGCATTTTATGGTTCTATGGCAACATGCTTACTTAATAAGCAATCCATATTGCATATGTTTGCTGAATGTATTTCTAAGCACTTATGTGAACAAAACAATAAATATGCACTGACTTACTTCACAGGGGACATCATCAGCAATGAGTCATCTAGCAGAGCCACTTTCTCATTACGATATTCAAATACCACTGCATCAATAAACTGCTGACTCCCAATTTATTCAGTAAGCCTGTCTAAGCCAGCAATTATATTGAGCCAGAATTTGATATCAGCTGGACTTAGACTCTAGTTCAAACATGCTTTCCTCCTCAAAGTTGCAGAAAATTCCAAGTTGACAAAGTGACAGTGAGAAAAACAGATCATCTTGGATCAGAGTGTGCAGAGCAGCCTCCCCTTAACCAAAGCAATTTCAGTACTGAGAAATAAACACAGGAAAAAACTGGAAGGAGGCAAATTTAATCTCAAAACAGTAGAGTCAGAAATGAAGAAAGGGAAACAATGAATAAATTAAAAGACATGAAAATAAAAGGCAGACAGGAAAAGAAAGAAAATTACATTTGTAAAATTTCCTCAAAAAATTCAAAACCTGAAGAAATGAAAGAAACATCACACTTGTAACAGTTAATTTTCAATGCCAGAGGAGGCTAATTGACATTAATGCTTAGCTAATTAAAAGGACATAATATTTCTTTTACCCTGCTGTTATTTTGACAGTACAAAATGAGGCAGAATTTGTTAACTAGTTGATATCCTCTGGCATTGCTCCTGCACAAGTTTTTTAAAAACGTAATTCAACAGAGCTTAGTAACACTAATAATTCTTGTACAAAAACTGGGTTCTGGGCCAAAGTCTTGAACTCTGTGAGTAAATCAATTTTGTTTTTTAAAAAACACATGATTTTACCTGTTTCACTTAATTAAAATTTGATTACAATCTCTAAGTAGCCAATCGTTTGAACTTAAACTTTCATTCGGTATGGATAAGTACTTTCTGTGATGTGTCAATTACATTTGATATAGTATTGTCACATATATTAGTACACAGTGAAAAGTACTGTTTCTCGCATCCTTTACAAATAGAACATACCATTCACAGAGAAGAAAACGAGAGAGTGCAGAATGTAGCGTTACAGTTCTCTAAGGTGTAGAGAAAGACCAACTTAATGAACGGTCTGTCCTTTCAAAAGTCTGACAGCTGTTCTTTAGTTGGTTGGTACATGACCTCAGATTTTTGTATCTTTTTCCCAATAGAAGAAGGTGAAAGAGAATGATGGAAATGAGTGGGGTCCTTAATTATGCTGGCTGCTTTGTCAAGGTAGCGGGCCTTGCTGTCTTGGGCACAGCAGGAGCCATATCAAGCTGTGATACAACCAGAAAGAATGCTTTCTATGGTGCATCTGTAAAAGTTGGACAGTTATAGTTGACATGCCAAATTTCCTTAGTCTTTTGAAAAAGCAGAGGCATTGTTGGGCTTTCTTAAGTACAATGTTGGCATGGGGAATCTGGACAAGTCGTACTGCTAATGACACTATGTAACTCATAGGAAAGATAATTTTGCAGGTGATTATGTAGTGTTACCACAGTCTATTGCTTAAACAGGAATACTCAGTCAATATACTTGGCTTCATATAGCAAGCTGTGACAGATAGAATTGAGCTACTTGGAACCCTGTTCATCAACTGTTTCCTCATATAAAAACACTACAATTTGATGCTTTAACAAAATTCTAAGTTATGTTAATTTGTTAACGGCTTTTACAGCATTCCCTTTAAAGGCAGTCTAGGCTATAGTCTTACTGTGATCATCGTCAGTAGCATGCTACAATATGCTAATAATGGTATGATCTGAGAAAAGCAATCCAAAATCTGTTACGAATGCTCTCTCCAAGTTTCCTTCCTTTGGCTTCAAAGCCATCATCAGCTTTGAAACAGATGTACAGTTTGGTTAAGATTTATGAAATGTTGCTTGTTGGGACGATGGAGTTGGAACAACAGGTGGTCATGTGGTCTTCTGAGAATCAAATGATCTGCTGCCCCAGCTACTGACTAAAAACACACATTTGTCTAGTGATAACTAGCAGGCTTAGATATTTGTAAAATGTGTTTGGCTCCTATTTTAACCAAGATCTTAATTTATTTAAGAGAAATAGACAATGGAAAGAACTTAAATTGTAGGTGTGGCCATGTATTCACAGTTAAACATTTTCCTATAGTATTACAGAAACAACTTGGAAAGTCACTAACCTCTTTCAGAAATCTAGTTAAGTAAAGTAAACTTTATTTATTGGTCAGAAGTAAGGCTTACATTTACACCGACGAAGTTGGTGTATTTCCCCAGGTCGCCACAGCTCTCAAAGAATTTAAAGCAGCTTTCATTACCTCAATTGAAAATTTGTGATCTTTGCTTGTGTCTTCAGGCATAGATTCTGCATTCTGCTCTTTCTTCTCTGGGTCTTCTGATATGTCTATTATTTCCACAGGTGAAATAGAATTTACTTCAGTTAAACGATCATGTGCATTCTGTCTGGCCTGAAATAGATACAAGTCATTAATTATTCTGCACAAGTAAAAAAAAGTAGAAAATAACTTCTTGAATCTGAAGGTGAAGCAACACATTGAGACAGGGTAGAGGGATCTGATGTACTTATGTAACAGCTGACCCAAGAATGCTTGGTATCTAAAAATGGGGAAAAATTCTTCTCCTCTAAAACCAATATAACCAAAACTGTGTTGATTATTCCTTGGATCATTCAATGGGTCAGTATCTCTATAGCAGAATAAAACAATGACTAAGACATGTTAAAAAGGTTTCTGGACTTTTAAAGAAAAATGATCATTTAAAGTGAAATTATTTTCTCAATGATTAAAGATACACATCTCAAAACAAAAACAGATCTGACATTGCAAAGCTGATTCTGATGAAGGGTCTCTTGAATGCTTCCAATCTACTCTGTTTTAGTTCTGTAACTTTTATTTTCTATTTAAGATACTAATATCTTCTTAGCAATTTAAAATATATTGTTTAAACACAGAATATTTATAGCATTTAGCAATATGGAAATAGGCCATTTATCTTATTGGGTGTGGTGTCGGGTCTTGCCATCCAATCCTTTAAACTTTTATTTTCAAATTTTGCCGATTCCCTTCCAACACTTTTTGATAGACAATCCAAGTTCTGTCTGCATAAAAAGCTGCTAACCTCTTGTCATTCTTGTGATAATAAATTTATACCTACTAGTTACAGTACAGCAGTATGTGGCACAATGGTTAGCTCTGCTATCTCACTGTGCCAGGGACATGGGTTCAGTTTTTGCCTTAGGTCATTCTGTGCAGTGTTTGTACATTCTCCCTGTGTCTACGTGGGTTTCCTCTGGATGCTCTGGTTTCCTCCCACAGTCCAAAGATGTGCAGGTAAGGTTGATTACCATGCTAAATTGACCCTAGTGTTGGGGAATTAGCAGGATAAATATGTGGGGTTATGGGAATAGGGCTTGGGTGGAATTGTCATTAATGTAGACACGATGGGCTGAATGGCTTCCTTCTGCACAGCAGGGATTTTATGATTCTCATTGACTCCCTAGCCAACATTAATATTCTCCCATATTTAGCATATCGAGATACTTTATAGTTTGTTATGCCATCAGATTTTAATCTTGGTAACATAATTAGTTTCGAACACGTTGAAATTTGAGTTTTTAATACCCAGGATTTCTTCTGGCTTTAAAAAGTGTGCTAGCATAATAGTACATCCCATAAGTAGTTACATGCAATGAACGAATTCTGTAAAAAGAGGGAAGAAAGGCTCATTTGTTCTCCAAAGCACATTGTAAGAACATGCACTGAACCATTTCAAAAACTGAAAATCTCATTGTATACACTGGCAATATTGTCATTGTTAAATCATCCCTCCATAGTATTTGAAGAATTACATCATGAAAAAGTACAGATTAAGTTAAATAGTTTTGATGATGTAGTCATATCAATATATACTCACTTTGGCCAGTTTGTCAGGTGTTGCAGTGATATTTAGCTCTGATAATAACTCAGTCAGTTCTTTCACAAATCCAGACCCATCATTTCCTGAAGACCAAAGAAATTGTTGCAATTGGTATATCTATCTTAAAAAAAATTATTAGGGCAACATGAGAAAGGCAGTGTTGAATGTGCATTCCTATTTACTTCTAGGGCATTAAAGGATCAATGCATTAAACAACACTAAGATTGAGGGACTCCGCTCACATTATCATGACCCCAGTTGGTGTCACTATTGTGCAGGAAAATGGAGCCCTGGTTAAAAAGATTATAACTTTTACTTTTTCTTAGAAAATATGGAGGAACAGAGTCAGACAACTGCTAATTAGTTTTAACAAGGAAAAATTGATTATCATGAAAAGTTTGATTATGATAGAATACTCCTTTTAGGTTCACAAATGCACACAATTTGCAAAGAGAACACCCACTCTGAAATGAAATGGCCTGTGGGATTTCTTCTGACAATTCCCTCAGATGATTGTTGCAATTATTTCCAAACTCCACTCAAAATAAAAGCATGCTTTAAGATATTATTTCAAGCAATGCTTTCTATTAGTTGTTTGCATTAAAAATCCACTTCAGGTTTTCCAATTATCCTTTCAAACTAATTCCCCACTCCACTTTTAACAAGGACCCCAGCACCAAGTTTCCCACTTCTCCTTTCAGGCTTTCTTTATCCCGATTTTTGCAAAATTTTACACAAACTCAGATACTCAGTTTCCAGAATATTATTGCTTTAAACACTGGAAATAAGGATACCAAATCTCACGACTGCTTCAGATACATGTCTTGTTTGTAACCAATCTCATCAGCTCTTCTTTTCCCAGGTCTGACTTTAACTTTCATAAACAAAATCTTATTCCCAAAGGCTGTTTCCTCTTTGTTCCTTTAACTTCAGACTTCTTGTAAACTTCTCTTCATTTCTCTAGTTTGCTTATTGGCTGTTTAGTAAGTTTCCTGCACTTATTTTGTTAGCCATTATTCCATGGTATGGCTTTTCTTCTCACAAGGCTGAGAGAGATGTGCACTCTCTAACTTTCTAAAATTAACTGCTATAAATTCAGTTAAAAACATAATCACAAAAGCTTTGCAACCCTACAGGTGCTCCGTTTGCTAATAATGACTTTATACCATCTTCTTTTCATGTCAAAATACTAAGCACAGTTTGAACTAAAATCAAAACCTCCACTTGTACAAACATCGTTGTCTGTATGAATCTAACTATAAGTCTACCTTCCTTACACAACAACATTAAATTAAACTCATTATACCTTATTTCTAACATAATACACACATAGATCACTTAAAACTGCCTCAGTTTTCCTGACATTCATATACAAGTCTCAAATCACACGTTAGCGAGACCAAATGGGGACAGTATGTCCTTTCTTGAAAGATAATCAAACAGTTGGGTTTTTATAATATTTCAGTGATCTTCAAGGTCATTTTTTGCTGCTGCTGACCCATATCTACTTGATTTAATTAATTCAGCTTCATAAGTTTCCAATATAAACTCACAAACGCTGTAAAACCAGGCATTTGCCTGCTAAGGCTGCATGCAACAAAACAACTTTGATAAGCCACAAAGTCCAAATGGAATTTATCCTAAGTTGCTGAGGGCAACAAGGATAACAAAAAAAAAACTTGCACCAGAATCTTTTCCTTGGCTATGAATGGTACTAGAGGACTGGAGAATTATAGAAATTACACCCTTTTCAAAATAGAAGGGAAGAGTAAACCTAGTAACTGCAAGTTGCCAGTCTAATGTGAGTAACAGGAAAACTATTAGTGACCAGCACAGATTTGCTAAATGCAAATTGTGTTTGACTAACCTAACAGAGTTATTTGATGAGGTAACAATGAAAGTTTAAGTTTATTTATTGTCACAAGTAGACTTACATTAACACTGCAATGAAGTTACTGTGAAAGCTGATGAAAGTATAGGAGCAGTGAATATAAAAGCACAGGAAGATTATCTAAACTTTTACAAATTCCTGGTTAGACTGCAACTGGAATATTGTAGTCCTTGCACTCTTGCAAAGATGTCTAAACCTTATAAAAGGTACAGACTAGTAATAGTGTGATTCTAAGGACGAGGGATGTCAATTACATGAAAGATTGGTGAAGCTGCAATTGTCTCCCTTAGAGAAAAGAAAGTGGAGGAGGAATTTGATAGAGGCATTCAAAATTGAAGAATTTTAATAGAACAAGTATCTCTGACAAGGAGATCAGTGACCAGAAGTCATGGGTATAAAATAATTCAACAAGAATGATAGATGGAAGAGGAAAAATTATGAATTTTTATGAAAAAAAGAGATGTGAAACACAATCCCTGAAAGGGTAGTGAAAGCAGATTATACAGCAACTCTCAAAAGGAGCACATACTTGAAGAGGACTAATTTTCAGAGGTTAAAAGCTGGGGAATGGGCCTAAATTGGGCAGCTCTTTCACACATCAGGCATAAATAGACTTTTTGTAATTCAACCCTGGCTCCCAGCTGCAATTTTTGCCATTATTTAAGCATTTCTTCTATAATTCCTCTATTATTTGTGTGTATGGGGGCGGGGTTAGTTACACTATTATAATTTACTTTCAAAAAAAAGTTCAAGCCCAGTAATAAACAAATTACAACAAAAAAAAGTTAAAATGATTGCTCACATTTAAAAGTGAAAGGTTACTCAGGACAAACACAGAAAACCGTCCCATTCTATTTTCTTAACGAGGTTATTCTAACCTAATGTAAAAAGTTACAAAGGAATTGATCAGGAACGTATGGTCAGAAACCAAATAAAAAGTTAGAAGTCATGTATAATAACGAAAACAGAAAATGGAGGAAAAACCCAGCTGATCAGGCAGAAACAAAAGATCATCAACCTGAAACTTAACCCTGCCTCTCCCCACCAAGTATTTCCACATCATCAGCTTCCGAGCATTTTGCTTTTGATATAGAAATTTATTTTTCTTTTCACCTTTGTTCTCTTCTTCATCTTCATCATCAAATTCAGCCAAACAAAAGGCTTCTTTTATGGCTGCCAACTCTTCCTTCAATTTTTCCAAATCTTCTCCAGACAGAGCACTCAGTACTGATTTAACCTACAGGATATAATGGACAGTCACACATGCATGGTGAGTAGATGCTGCTAAAGAATTCAAGTCAGCACTGGATAACCAAAACCAATTTCCATATTTTCATGTCAATTTTAGAAAATTAACATCACGTATATAAGGTAAAGACATTGAAGGCACAGACTGGACTAAGATACATTTATTAAGTACAGTGTAAAATAATACATAAAAACGTGAGACTTTTATTTATCACAAAATATACCATTATTGCAAGCTGGGTGATCCAGGTTTCTAATAAAATATAATTCTCTAAATTAGGGATCTGGATGCAGGATTAAAGCAAATTCCAAGCAATAACACTGATGATACATGCAAAAAGTATTAGTTGAATTTTCTTGTTCCTTATTTACCTTTACTTCACTCTCATTTGACAAAATTTCCAAAGCTTCCAGATGAGAAAGACCTTGATATTCATCAAATAACATTCCATAGTGAGCCTTTTTTTCTGCATCCACAGAAATCTCATCAGCTGTTTGTAGTTGTTCTCTTTCTTTGGCCTCTCGTAGAACCTACAGAGAAAAATAAAGTATAATCAACTTCAAGATGCAAAAAAGTGGATCACAGAGTGGTTTAAGGGTTTCGCTGTAATTTTCTCCATTTTACCCCTGTTCTAATTTTAATCAAGAGACAAAGGAGAGGAATTTACTCAAGGAACTTTTAAATATGATAATTTGATGGTATTTCTAAGCAATTTCTCAGGCATAAAAATCCATTTTAAACCTGTTTTGGGGAGGTGGTGGCATAATGGCATTGTCACAGACTAGTAATCCAGAGGCCTAGAGTAATGCTCCGGGGACCTGAGTTCAAATCCACCCGAGGGAATGGTAAAATTTGTAATCAGTAAAAGTTTGGAAATTGTGAAAACCCATCTGGTACATTAATGTCTTTAGGGAAATAAATCTGTCATCCTTACATGGTCCGGCCTATGTGCGATTCCAGATCCACAACAATGTGGTTGACTCTTAAATGCTCTTCAGTTCAAAGGCAATAAATCCCAGCCCAGCCAGTGATACCCACATCCCGTGAATGAATAAAAAAAACAGTACTTCAATAACCAATTTAACTCAAAACTCTTAGAATTTTGTAATTTACCCAGTCTGTGTGCCAATCAGGAAGGAATGCAAAAATATATTTAAGTAAAACGTATTTAAATTGTTAACATTTTTATTACCCTGCACTGTCCCACTACACAGCCCCTGAACTTGAACACACCAGATCCCAGAACTTCCATTTCCAACGGGTTTTGCATCCTGGGGTAGCCCAGATGATGTGCAGGGGTTCATCTTTAAAGTCCTAATGCAAGGACTACAAGGCACTGGATGAGAAGCTTAAACTTCTGACGAGCAATTATCGCGCACTTGAAACCATCCAATACTCCAATTTAAATCAGAGACTTTGGATGATCCCAACTGTTCAGAATTGTTATCCAGGAAAAGTTAGAAGAATTAAAAACACTTCTACTCATGGGTAACTATAGTACTGAAATGTAGAAGAGAATTATAGGATAAAAGGTAAAACTATAAGGAGCATAGAGACGCAGAGAGACTTGGGGGTGCAGGTTCACAAGTCTCTGAAGATGTCCTCACAGGTGGAGAAGGTGACAAAGAAGGCGTATAGTATGTTAGCTTTCATAGAAAAGGGTATAGAATATAAGAGTAGGAGTTTGATGTTGCAGTTGTATACAACTTTGGTTAGGCCTCACTTGGAATACTGCGCCCAGTTCTGGTCTCCGTACTATCGGAAGGATGTGGAGTCCTTGGAGAGAGTGCAGAGGAGGTTTACCAGGATGCTGCCTGGTATGGAAGGACTGTCCTATGAGGAACGATTAGATAGACTGGGGTTGTTTTCCCTTGAAAGACGTCGGCTTAGAGGGGATCTCATAGAGGTGTATAAGATTATAAGGGGTATAGATAGAGTAAATGGAGGTAAACTTTTTCCACCTTTAGAAATGGATAGGACGAGGGGTCATGGCCATAGGGTGAGGGGGGCTATGTATAGGACGAATATTAGAGGGCAGTTTTTCACACAAAGGGTAGTGGGGGTGTGGAATGCACTGCCGAGTAAGGTGGTGGGAGCAGGCACGCTGGGGCTGTTTAAGGGTCTCTTGGACAGCCACATGAGCGGTATGCAGATAGAGGGATATAGTAGGACTGTTTAACTACGGCTTTTTTCCACAGGTAATTCGGTCCATACTTGACCAACATTGAGCATGCATTCGGCAGGTGGTGCGGGTACAGCTCTTGGATGTTGATTCATGGGTTGCCTGGTACTTCATGTCGTAAATGAGTGCTTTATGTGGACCATCTGAAGGGCACCATGACAGCTCAGAGACTATCGATGTGGCTGTGCAGACACTTGGAATTGGGCCGGTGTCTGCGGGAGTTTGCGCGTTCTCCCCGTGGTTGCGTGGGTTTTCTCCGGGCACTCCGGTTTCCTCCCACAACCCAAAAATTCGCTCTTAGGCTGATTGGGTAACAAATTGTCCCTATGGTGAAAATTTTCCAAATTAGGAATAATATATATATTATTATATAGGAATATTAAAATAGGATAATGTATTTGGTATGACGGCGGCGCGGGCTCGTTGGGCCTGTTTCCCGTGCTGTGTTGCTTAATAAAAAAAAACCCACCTGACCCTCCATGGACCCCTTCTACTGATTACTTCCTGACTATCACCCACTCCCCTCACTACTCTCCTGATTGGACAAATACTGCCACCTCCCCCACGACAAATCTTGACCCCTGCAACTACCCTTCTGATCCCCTGACTGACTGTCTGCCCTACACAATAGCAGACCACCTGACCAACCCAAAAGCTGATCACCCAACCAATTCGCTGATTCCGTTCCCGACTGAGACAGCTAGTGCTGTAAAATGGGGGCATGGCCTCATTTCCGCTGACGTTGTTGACCTGCACTGAAGGCAGTATGAATCTTCTGGCCTGCACATTTCTCACTTAGCCCGCATCAGAAGGTAGAGTAAGAAAGATGCAGGTTCTGACTAAAGGCAAGCACAAAAAGAAACTAATTGCGATCGTCACTCCTTTGAATCCTAGAATTCCCCTCCTGTTACTGTAAAATTTCAAGATCATCCATCCAAACATTTAGAGAATACCTGAGATAACGTAGTTGTCCTGTACATTAATCCTCTTGTCTTTTTGAACCCAGGATCACCTTCTGCAATAACATCCATGGTCTTCTTCCCGATAAATTCAAGCGCATCCAAACCACCACTTAGTACAGTTTTCCCCTGGAAATAAAATGATGTATATTTATATCATATCTGATGAACATATACAGAAAAGGCCTGTGGTGAAATGGACAAGAGCTGAGAAACTAGGCCCAACATAAACTTGGACACTTTAAATTAATACAGTTAAAACTGCTTCTATGAGGTTACCCACAGGTCAAAAGCCAAGAAAGATAAATATTGACCAGGAAGTCATCATGAGCTGAAAACAGAATCCAGGCTTTTTATATACTGAATAGAAAGGCTTAAACTTAACAATGAAAAGCTGTTATATTCAGAAACCCATCAAAAGGTGATTAGCCAGAAGACATTATGATTGCGTATTCAGCCAGACTCCTTGCTAATAAAGAGATACGTGTAACGAGGATGACTTGGCCTAACCTCATTGTACGACCTGCACCCAGGTCAAAAGCCAATTGGCCAAAAGCTACCAAAAATTCAGAGGAAGGAGAATTTAAAGACAAACTCTAATGAAGACTCCACCAAATCTACTATGCCCTGGGACGATGCAAGGTACGTGAGATCTACTTTTGTGATAAGGCAGCCCTGAGTTCATTGGTCGCTGTGAGCTCAGCAAATTGAATCCAATAGCCCAACTGATTTTACCAGACTGGATAATATCTATTTCTCGAGCAATTAGCCTAGTTGGAGAAAGTTAACTTAATACATTGTGTAAGAATTGTTTCTTCAATTCATGAAGGATTTTAATAAAGCTAAGTTTGATCTAGCCCTTTGTCTATCTCAAAATAAAAGGTACTCAAACTAAATGTAATAAACTGGTTGAAGTATCTGTATGAAATATTTCATAGACCACACAATGAACATAAAGCATCAGTAAGCTTTTAACTTTGGAAGCTTTATGCTGCTAAATATGACATTCATTTACTTATCTAGTAAATTACATAAGATGGTACTCTGAAATTTCAACACATATCTTTGATAATTATTCCAGTGCAAAGTTCCAGAATTAAAATGACTGTAAAACTATATTTTAAAAATCTAAAACGCAGTTCTTTTTTGTTTTGTTACTTGGACAATTGTAAACAGATAAACCGACAATACAGTTGGAAGGGCAGGATGATCACAGATGAACAGTCCGTCTGCTGCACATTCAATATAATTGTCACATATTAGTATGCATTGAAAAGTATTGTTTTTTGCACGCTATACAGACAAAGCATACCATGCATAGAGAAGGAAAGGAGAAAGTGCAGATTTTAATGTTACAGTCATAGCAAGGTATAGAGAAAGATAAAGAATCAGAATAAAGTTTTAGAACCATAGAACGAGAGTAAAAGATAGAGGGCATGCTGGGCACAGCTTGCAAGAAATCATCAGGCGCTGAGTTTTCATTTTTAAGGCTGAGGTAGATAGATTCTTGGTTAGCAAGGAGGTAATGCAAATCTGAGGTTACTATCAGATCAGTTGCAAGCTTATTAAATTGTGAAGCAGGCTCAAAGGGCTGAATGGCCTACTGTTGCTCCTTATGTGTACATTTGTGCAATAATGTACTTTTTGGGAGCAGTTTAGTTAAACCCGATTAGTCACATGGTGTGACATGGACAAAAATGGATAATGCTTTCCTGATTTAAGTATAAATTTTCTCCAAGCAATATCTCAATGTTAAACATTGACTTCCATATAAAAGGCATTATCCATCAGTTGAAGAAAAGATATACTCACAGTGGTCTGTACTGCACTAGTAATGGTAGAAAACATCCCAAATGCTCCACCAGTTGGAGAAGAAGTAATGTTCTCAGCTTTCGGGCTGTCTTCACAGTTCTCTAATTTTGCTGTTTCCAAAGAAGAAATAAGTTTGCGATCTTAGAATTATTTATTTAAATAAAAAAACTGCATGTCATTATGTGATGTGCAAAGAATTCAATTCTACAGAGAGATTTCTGCCTTTTTAAATAAAAATCTCCTTTAAGAGGTTTCTTAAAATCGTCTTCTTTGATGAAAATATCAGTCATCGGTCTTAAAACATTCTTAAAAGGAGAAGCTTGTAGATGCTGTAAGTTACAGAAAATCCCACAAATAGCAAGTCTGGGAGCATCTTATTTAAGATTGAATGTTCTTCATCAAACACTACCTGACCTGTGGAGGGCTTACAGTATTTTCTGCTTTTATTTGTAATATCTCTTTTTGTGGCTAAGTATCCAATTTTGAAAACGCTCCAGTGAATGAGCTGTTTTACAATGCTAAAAGTATTATATAAATGCAAGTTGTTCTTATTGTTGCTTTTGATGTAGTGAAACATCCTAGAGTATTTCACAGGAACTAAGTCAGACAAATACATTTAAACATAATTCTAATAAGCTTTCCTGTTAGTTTGTCACTAAACAGTACATTTTTATATTAATTTTATGCACACATTATTTTTGGCTTCAAGAGTCAAAAAGTGATCAAATTTAAGTGGCATTACCCTTACACTCACATGATGGGGAAATCTGAAAGAAAATTTTATGTCATAACCTCTTAAAATCTTGAGTGATTGAATATTATAGAATCTTAAAGTTTCAATTGCAGTTGGCTGTTTAAACAACTTCTGCAAAGCACATGTTTCTAGCAAAGTCATTTGTGATAAGATTGGAACTCATGACCATATGTAAATCATGATAAGGCTTTTGAAGTGATCTGACTCCCCAGTCTCCTTTACATGCATGAAGACTAGGAGAGAGAGCTTCCCAGTACCTTGATTAGCTTGAGAAGGAAGAGAATAAAAGAAAAGGTGGCTCTGAACAGCACAGACAAGAGGCTGCCAACACCAGCTGCAGAAATCAGCTTCGTCTATCCATTTGCCCTCTGAAATTGGTAAACAGCCCTCACCTGTTTTTCCTCTACATAGCTCATGGATCATATTTAAATTGCTTCTTAATAAATTCTAAAATCTCTTAATTCCCTTCAAGCTTAAATTTTATAGAACATCTCAATGCTCACCGCTACTGGGAGTGCAAACTTCAAGCCATGAATTATGGCCGCTTAGGCAAAATACCAGAGCTTGTGCGGCCAAAATGCAACAAGAAATCAGTATATTTTATAGTAGAAGAGGGAAGACATAAAAGTTTGCTATCAATGTACTGCAAAAACAGAGCATACCATAAGTAGGGAGTGCAAAATCATTCTGATTAAGGTGACAAACCTTCAAGATTTACTATATTTGCTGATTTCTTCTCAATGTTTTTTAAAGCATCTTCATCGTTAACCCTAAAGTGTAATCATTGATAGAGGCTAACTTTTGTCATCACCTTTGCCTCCTTTAGACACGTCCACTTCTGTTGACACTTCTGTAGGGCTGGGAATCCCAAGAGACGACTCAGCTTTTTCAATCACGTGGGAAATCCCATGACCTGTAGCAATAAAAGTAAAAGGCAGAAAGCCATGAGAAGAATAAGTTAACAAAGCAAACCATTCATTGTCATTAAATTTTGAGGTAAGTTTGTATTAACAACCAAATTATCAGGGATGCATAGTGGCTGGGGATAGTGGGGGGGAATCTATTCTGCTTTGGAACTATAAACATTCCAATTTCTTTGGATTTTAGTTTATTTTGGACAAGCTGAATATTAGGACATTAGAATCTTCTACTATAGAATTTGGAATAGGAATCAAAAGCTGCCATCACTGTATATTCTTTCTGCAAAGAATCACTCTTCCATTTGCTTTCTATTCACCAATTAAAATGGTGCCAATGTAAAACAGGTCATTAAACCCAATGCAACCATTTGACTGTGCAACAAACTGGATTACTGGATTCTGAGAAGACTAAAACAATATTAAGATTACAGCTAGGAGAAAGTACAAGCTCATAGGTTGAAACACGAACTCCAGAATGAAGAAATCTTTAAGTCAGAAGAATTTTCAAAAGCACATACAGTAAAATCTTTATTATCTGACATGTATGGGGATTGGGATAATCAAAAATGTCAGTTAACAGAGAGTTCCTTTTTCCTTAGGAGCAACATGGTGGCACAGTGGTTAGCACTACTGCCTCACAGCGTCGGGTTCAATTCTGGCCTTGGGTCACTGTCTACGTGGAGTTTGCATATTCTCCCTGTTTCTGTGTGGGTTCTCAGTGTGCTCCAGTTTCCTCCCATAGTCCAAAGATATGAAGGTTAGATTAATTGGCGGTGGGCAAATTATCTTTTGGCGTCAGGGGGACTGGCAGAGTAAATACACAGGGTCATGAAGACAGAGCCTGGATGGGATTGTTGATAGTGCAGGTTGATGGGCCGAACAGCCTCCATCTGCACTGTAGGGATTTTATGATGCCAGTGGATTATGCCAACACATTTTTAGCATGGATTTTATGATATGCAAGTACGCAAAGAGCAGAATTCTTTTTACTCTTCAACGCGATATAAACATAAATTAAAAGTAGTATACAGATAGTCAAGAGAACTAATTCTCAGCATCTCTTACAATTGTCTCTGAAAATGTAGGTGATTTAGGAGATTAGGGCCCTACTACAAGCTTTTTTTGAATATCAATTTGCCTTTTCTGCAAAAAAAGCAGAGTGCAAAACATGACCATGTGCACCTCTTGTCTGGCTTTGACAAAAGACTACTTGGACTCAAAACGTCAGTTCTTTTCTCTCCTTACAGATGCTGCCAGACCTGCTAAGGTTTTCCATCATTTTCTCTTTTGGTTTCAGATTCCAGCATCTGCAGTAATTTGCTTTTATCCAGAGTTTAATTCACTGCCACTTCTCTTCCAGGAATGACTACCCTGAAGTACTGCTCTTCTCTCAGTGTTGAGCAAGGTTTTACCAAGACTCACTTCTATAGCCACATTTCCTTCCTCAGTGACTGTTTTCGTCTCCAATTGCCCCACATAGATTTCGACTTAAATTCCACCCCAAATGTAACCTCTATGATTACAGGTATCTCTAGGATATGCAATATTCTTTGAACTGCTGTTCTTGCCGCATCCTATAAGCCATAACCAATGCCATGTGCTTCCACATGAAGATACTCAACATCTCTCTCCAGCACAGTCTTACTCTCTCTCAAAATTGTCCCTAGTTTCATTTCATCCTCCGCATCATTTGATGTCTTAAAAATTTTTTCCTGTTTCTTGCAGATATAAAGGAACACAAGCTTCAACAACTTAACACTGTTGCCCATCCCAGGGCCTCCACCAGTCCCTCCACCAGTCCCAATCTCTCGGGCTCCATCTCTTCTAGCCCCAGCCCTTGCCGTGTCTTCACCACACCCTCAGACCTTCCCTTCTCAGAAGTTGAGCATGCTGTCCTCAGCAAAGGATTTAGCTTTGTACCCTTACTTCCAGATTTGACAAAGGGCCTTCTGGACACGAAACATCAGTTCTTTTCTCTCCTTACGGATGCTGCCAAACCGGCTGAGATTTTCCAGCATTTTCTCTTCTAGTGTAGAATATGCACTTGCATAACCTCTTGTACCTGCCTTTCAGAAAACGTAAATTGATTATCAAAAGCTGAAGCAGCATTAGCCTCGGTTATTTTCTCCTCTTTAGAGTGTTTTTCAATCTTCTGCGGCTCTTCAGGATCACTAGACTTACCATAATTTCTGTATCATAGAATGCTTACTTGTCAGCTTCAACCTATTCTTCTATCTAACTTTTGCAAAGTTTGCTGTTAGACTTGTAAAAAAAAAAGTTCCATTCACCATTTTTATAATTTCAGATAGCTTAAGGCCGAGAAAATATACATTAAAAATCTTCTTCAAAAGAGCTTTCTACAGACATGACACCAGATTGACTCTTTACCCCAAGCCCTGCTCAATATTGCACTGATTTCCAGGCACATGATAGCATAAAAGATTATTTTTTAATCTACAGATTGAAAATACAGTGTCTTCATGACTGATTAAATTTATCATTGAAATGTCTTCTGTAATAGCATTTCATATTCTGGATGGCACCGTGGTCCATCGGTTGAATTAATGAGGCTATAATGGGAGGTGGAACATGGATTATTTAGGAACGTGCATGTTCAATAGCTTTTTCAAAATACCCAGTCATTCAAATGGATTGCATTCAGAGCCAAGAACAGTGTTCAAAATTGTTTGTGCATAATTTTTCAAATGAAATTGAAGGTAAACAATCTGCCCAGTTTTGTTTTATTCTGTTCAACATGAGAATAAATAAGGCCAGCCTGCTGTCATGCATCTCTACCCCCGCACCACTGTCTTCTAACTGACTGTACAATTTGTATTTATTATTATACACAGAAAAGCAATCCTTTGTGCTTCATAATTTCCCTGACAGTCTAAGCATTTTGATCAATTTCAAATTATTTACGAAAGATGCAAGACACTATTTCTCTACTAAACTTAACAAATCAATACTAAATTTTTTAAATGAGGTGTTGAGGATTGGTTAATGCATTGGCCTGTCACGTGTTTGACTCAATATTTGAATCCAACTCAGAGCGATAGGATCAAACATCTGTCTGATGTTGTGAGGGTTGTGTGTGAAAAAATGCAAGGGCAGTCTTAACCAGTACCTGGAGGCATCAGGTAATTTAACATGATTTAGACATCTTACTTGGAGAAACTACAGGATATGAGTAGTGGAACATGTCACACTGGTGAGAACAAAGGTGGTTCAGGCTAAGTTTAGACAGAAATTTGTTTATGTATAAATCACATATAACTATAGCTAGATATGCCATACATGTCTAGTAGGAACATGACACAGTCACCTAATACCTTAAATTTGTGAAGTGTCTATGATAGGTCATAGTGAATGGAAAACTAGCTTCTACATATAGAGCCATCGAATCCCTAAAATGTAGGAAACCAAGCAGCCTAACATTGACTTTGAAAGAGCATCATACCCAGGCCCACTTCCATGTCCTATCCTGGAACATTGCACATTTACCATGGCTGATCCACCTAATTTACACATTTGGATCCTTGGGGCAATTTGAACATGACCAACACAACTAACCTGCACATCTTTTGGACTGTGGGAAGAAACTGCAGCACCCAGAGGAAACCCACACAGACATAAGGAAATTGTGCGAACGCCACACAGTCACCAAAGGCTGGAATTGAACCTGTGGATCCCTGGCACTATGAGACCGCAGTTTTAACCATTGTGCCCCTAGGCTGCCATGTATACTGTTGATTTTGAAGCAAAACAGTTCCAAAATTAAATTAAATTAAATTCTATGTTCTATGTTCTAAAATTAAGGCGATGAAAATATAAAGCAGCCAGGAAGAAACACTCATCTGTTTTCATTTTAGAAAATCCCAGCACTCTAATTTTTGTTCCATCCTTATTTTGACAATAAAATTTTGGAAGCTTTGGAAGATTTATAAATAAATACAGCAATGTTTTGTTATAGGCCTTAGATTTCTTTTCTTCTTTCTGCAGGAGGAGTAATTATCCAGCCACTATGTAATTGATAAGAATACAGGCTATAACACATTTCACAATAATTGCAGGTTTATGCAATGAATAGTTGTAACTTGGAACATAAGAGCAGGAGTTGGCTATACAACCCAGTCTCCTGTTTCCTACAAACAGGTTGAGGTTGATCTGTATCTCAACTCAAGTTACCTGCCTTAGCTCTGCAATGCATGAACTTACCTAACAACAAATTTATAATAGTCTTTTACCAGGCTAACATTTTACACTCAGTATCCTGATGCAATTGCTTCATTTCATTTATCAAATCTGCTTTGTAAGATAACTATTCAGCCACAAACTATTCACTAATATGTTTAAGAGCAGCAATAAACTCACCAACAGATGCAACTGTGGCTGTTGCAGTAGTAAGCAGCGACTTTCCCCAATTTCCCCAGTAGCCCCAACTTCCTGTCTCTTGGCTAGAGAGCTCTTGTGTCTGCAAATGTATCAGTAAAGGTTATTGTGGGAATTACATGGTGAACTATATTTTTAAACTTTAGTCATTGATGCATATGGCTAAGTTTTCACTTTCAAGTAGAGCTTGAATACTGAACCATTGTCAAACACCAGAAACATCAAGATTTGTAGGGTAAATTAATCATTCCTGAAAATCATCATGAACATTCAACCTCTAACTTTGCTTACCTTGTCAGCAACTCCCAAGGGTTGTTCATTCAAACCAGGCTGGCTGGAGGCCTTTGACTCTGGTCTCTTTCTTGTCATGCTGACTGGCTCCCTCCTTTTGCTTGTACTGCTTTCGTAAATGTCATCAGTGGAACCACAGCCCTCATTTTGGGTATTGTCTGTAGTGTGTTTGCTAATTTTGGTCTCAGAATGCTGTTCTAATTCAACACCTTCTTTGTACTCTCTTTCCTTAATTTCTGTAACATTAATGGAACTTTCTTCTGGAGCCACAGGTTGTCCATCCACCTCAGTCATTCCTGTATCCTCCACTTTTGAAATACCTACAAATAAATGAATAATCACTTATAAGAGCATGCACAAGAACAGAAGTAGTTTATTTGGTACAGCGAGCCAGTTCCACTATTAAACAGTATCATGGCTAAACTTTGACCTCAACTCACTTTTGTCTGCCCCCACTCATCAGATATCTCTAGATTCCCACAGTGTCTAAAAATCTATCATACTCAATTTTGAATATCTTTGACTAAGCATCTTAACTCCCGATGTAGAAAATTCAAAATTCACAACTCGGTGTGAGGAGAAGAAATTTCTTCTCCTCGCACCAAGCTTGCAAACACGCTGGCTTAATCTCGGGCTGTTGCTACAGAGAGGGATGGGGTTAGCAGCTAGGAAAAGGAGTTTGTAGTAATCACTGAAAACAATGGCTTCTGTCTTTACAGTAAACAGAAGTTGGAGAAAGATAACGTGATGAAGTGTCAAAGACGATAGGTAGTTCAAGAAGGATGAGAAAGGAAAGTTTACCTTTGACACTGTCATTTTGGATGCAATTTATGAATTCGCTCAGAGCCATTTCAACAACATGGCAGGAACAAAAACCTGATTGGAGAGATTCAAAATATGGAGGCTGGAATTTTCAAGCTGTTCATGCTGGTCTTTTTCCTGCTGGCAGCATACTCCCTGCCACAGGTTTCCTGGCAGCATGGAAAGGCTTCAATGAGAATTTCCACTGACAGCACCAGCGAACAGTGTCCTGCCTTCTATACCAAGAAAAACACTGAGGGGACGCTATAAAATCTTATCCGGCGATCTGGGAAAGATGGGAATGGATTTGGGAAGCAATACCACATTCAATAACTTCCAAAACAATTTTAATTCTATGGGTTGCATAACCATGGAAATTTTCACATGAGAAAAGTTCATGGTGAAAGGCTGTCTATTAGAATTTGCCAATTGAAGCATGGTTTGACACATTGAGCATTAAAGCTCATTTCTACAACAAGTACTCATTTACTTTTGCAGAACGTGTTACCATGCCAAAACTTAACCTGAATCCCAATAACACTGAAGTAGCCTTCAGTATTAACTTCGAACGCTTGTGGGAATCTCCGACTTGATAGGGCTTTCCACAGTTCACTTGCGCTTCCCTACTAACTTAGGTCTCATAAGATACCTACATAATGGTTCTATTGAGGGGTCAGACATTGAACAATCAGTAGCATTCTTGTCTCAGAATTAAAAAGATGTGGGTTCAAATTCAACACTAAAACATGACCCCAAACCTAGGCTATGCTATCAATGTACCAATGAAGTGTTGAAGGCGCCATCTTTCAGGATGAGAAATGAAACCAAGGCACATTGGCCTTTTTACTTGGATATAAATGATTAATTTCAACCAATAGATAGGGAAATGGTACTCAAACTTTTGTGATTGAAGGCAGACAAAGGCCTGATGGCATTAAAGAAAATGGCAGCAGAGATAGTGGATCTATTGGTTTTACTATTTCAAAATTCTCTGGATGCACGAAAGGTTCCAGTGGATTGGAGAAATGCTATTGTAACACCTTTATTAAAAAGGGGAGGGAGGCAAAAAGTAGGAAACTAATGATCAGTTAGTTTAACATCTATTGCAGGGAAATTATTCGAATCCATTATTAAGAAAATAATACAGGACATTTGGAAAGTCAAAACACAATCAGAGTCAGCATGGTTTTATGAAGGGTAAATCATGTTTGACTAAAGTTCTTCGAAGATGTAACAAATGGGATCTTGTAGCTATGGAATATCTGAACTTCAGGAAAACGTTTGATGAGCTGCCACACAGAAGGTTAATACACAAAGTAATACACAAGGGTTAGAAGTAATATATTTGTTTGGATACAAGACTGGCTAATTGACAGAAGGCAGAGAGTTGGGATAAAAGGGCCTTTTTTCCTGGTTGGCAAAAGTAACCAGGGGGATGCTACAAGGTTCAGTCCTTGGGCCCCAATATTTACAATCTATATTCATGACTTGGGTACAGGAAAAAGTGCTAAAGCCAAATTTCCAGATGACACTAAAATAAGTGGGATAGTAAGTTACAAGGAGGAAATAAGAAATTATAAATTGATATAAATAGTTCAGTGAGTGGATCAAAATTTGGCAGATGAAGTTTAATGTGGATAAGTGTGAGTTATTTTTCTTGGTCAAAAAAAATGAAAAGACAACTTATTATCTAAATGGAGAAAGACTTCAGGGTGCTTTGCAGGAGAGACATCCAGGTGTCCTGGTGCAAGAGTTGCAGAAAACTATTTGGAGATACAACTATTAATAAGGAAAGCAAATAGAATTTTAGCATTTATAGCTAAAGAAAGAGTATAATAAGGAAGTGTTGCTGCAATTATTCAACCATTGGTGAGACCGCACCAGGGGTATTGTGTACAGTTTTGGTTCCCTTATTTGAAGGAGGATGTAGTAATATTGGAGGCAGTTTGGAGGGGATTCACTAGATTAATTCCAGAGATGAGAAAAAGAAGATTGAGCAGTTTAGGTCCACACTCTCTGGAGTTTAGAAGAATGAGAGGAGATCTAATTAAGGTATATAAGTTAATAAAAGGTATTGGCAAAGTAGACAGAGTGAATGCTTCATCTTGTAGGGAAAACCATGACAAAAGGTCATGGTTTTAGAATAAGACAGACATAAGGAGAAACCACTTCATTCCAAGAGTTGAAAATGTGTGGAATTCACTACCTAGGGATGTGATGGATATTGAATAAATTCCAGAAGCCCACAAATTTTAACTAGTAATGATTGAAGGGTTATGGAGAATGGACAGGAAAGTGAAGTTGAGGACAAGATCAGCCATGATTGTATTTAATGACAGCAGATTCGAGGGAATTAATTGCCTACTCTTGCTCCTAGTTCTTTGGAAGTATCTGTAACAACAAAAGAGTTATTTCAATGGTCCAAATCGCCACTTCCTCTAAATTTTCTATGCTACAACTTCATAGAACCCCTCATTCAGCCTATCGATCCTGCACCGACAATTCCACCCAGGCACTATTCCTATAACCCCACATATTTACCCTGCTGATCCCACTAAATTATGCATCCCAGGACAGTAAGAGGTATTTTAGCATGGCCAATCAACCTAACCTGTATCTTTGGACTGTGGGAGGAAACCGGAGCAGCAGGAGGAAACCCCACAGACACAGGGAGAAAATGCAAATTCCACATAGACAGTAACCCAAGCTGGGAATCAAACCCAGGTCCTTGGAGCTATGAGGCAACACCATGCTACTCCACACTTCTGAATATTACTATTTGTCCATGGGCAGTTTGCTTTTTAAAAGTCATGACTTAGATTATGCTAAAAATTCCTTTTGGACTAAAAAATGTTTTAACACAGCACGTTCCAGATTACTACGTGATCAACCATGTACATTTTTAAAAGAAAGTATTGACTCCGATGACTGGCCTCTTTTTATCTTTCAATATCACTGAAATACTTTTATCCAGTCATTACAACAATGCGTTTTATTGGACCTAGTTGTGCAAATTGGCTGTTGCATTTCCTATATTACCACAGTGTTAGCACTGCAGCCAAATAAAAGCTTTTTGAAAAAAGTGTTTCGGGACATTCTAAGGTCATGAAAGGCCAGTCTTTATTTTACAATTCTTCTAGCTGGAACTGGATAATTCCAAAGCAAGTAGGTTTACTCTGGAGGAGGGAAGAGCTTCAGTAGTGCAGTGCATTCATTAGGCAAAGTCCACATATTTAAAAAGATGCAATAAAACACAAAACCATATCACCCAACTTACTGAAGTCATTTCACAGAGCACGTGAGCAAACTGAATCAGCAATCAAGATTGCAACATTGGCTCAATAATAGGATTCACACTGTCAGAACCTAAGGTCTAAAGTTTATTTATTAGTATCACAAGTAGGCTTACATTAACACTACAACGAAGTGAAAATGCCCTAGTCGCTACACTCCTGTTCGGGTACACGGAGGGAGAATTTAGCATGATCATTGCACCTAACCAGCGATATACAGACATGGAAAGAATGTGCAGACTCCGCATAGACAACGATCCAAGTCGGGAATTGAACCCGGGTCCCTGGCGCTGTGAGGCAGCAGAACTAACCACTGTACCACCCCAGATCCCCTCTGAGATAGCCAACAGTCAGACGGACCACGAACGCACTTCCATCAGCTGAACACCCAATGTCTCACAGAACCAGTCCCGCTTTAACTGCCAGCCCCCCTCTCACCTGCAACTTTCCAACATCAAACTCCGCGGCCACGTCACTCACCTTTGACCCAGGAAATTGTTGTTGGTCTTCAGTCAACTGCGCCTGTGCCGAGGCGGGACTCAGTTGACAGTTGTGTGGGGTCTTGGTCTACGTACGGGAGCAGATTTTAATGTTCAACCTAGGGGATAATAAATTCAACATGCTGATTTTGAGATCATAGGACTGACAGTAGCCATATACAATACATTATGTTCCCGTTCAAATTTAAGATCATAGCTATGTTTTATCGTTAAAGCCGGGAATGTTCTTTTAGTACTTCCTGTGGAGGGGCAAAAACACATTAGGATACTCGATGTTCAGTGCGCATGCTCCATGGTACCTCCCCTGCATGGGCGGATTGTAAACACGGCTCAGTGCGCATGCTCCACAGAAATCTCCACGCACAGAGCCCCCTGTGGCAGGCGGATCGTAAACTCGGCTTAGTGCGCATTTCTTCACGGTATCCTCGTCGCATAGCGCCCTCTGTGGCAGGGCGGACCGTAAACTCGGCTTAGTGCGCATTTCTTCACGGTATCCTCGTCGCATAGCGCCCTCTGTGGCAGGGCGGACCGTAAACTCGGCTTAGTGCGCGTTTCTTCACGGTATCCTCCCTGCATAGCGCCCTCTGTGGCGGGGCGGACCGTAAACTTGCTTAGTGCGCATTGCTTCACAGTATCCTCCCCGCATACCGCCCTCTGTGGCGGGGCGGACCGTAAATACGGCTCAGTGCGCATGTGCCAGCCGCTGGTTCCAGTGAGGAGAAAAACAATGGAATTGGAGGTCAGTTCGTTGAAAGCTGTACTGAATGATGGATCCGTGTTATTTTGGGTTGTTTGGATATATAGTAACGTAATTTATCGTGGTTAGGTGAGATCGATTAAATGTAGTCTACAGCCAGAGCAGTGGAATTGCTCTTCCTCTATTAGTTTCACTGCCGTTCTCAGTGCAACGTAGGAAATTGTCGATGGACTCGTTAAACTGTTTTTATTTAATTTGGGTTTATAGGTCTAGTAATTCACGTTCAGCTGGTTTGAGTATTTATCATTTTCAGTTAAGTAAATTTGATGGAATGAATGTTAAGTTTCCTTTGCGAGGGACGTTTATTACTCCAAAGGTCTGTAGGGTTGCAGCGATAATTATTACAGCTTTTTGACATTTTCTTTTTAAGTCTTTCCTATTTCGCATTAAAATGGCGGTTTGGAGATAAGATTGTTTCAGAGTTTCCAAATATTTGTATTTAGGGATAATGCTTATTATCCCAGGGAGTTAAAACAACTGTACCACAAATATAAATCTGCCAATTGATGTTGCAGGTGGGTGTCTCCATGATTTTTGTGATCATATTAACAGCTCAGGAAACAAGGGTATGTTTTTGATATACCATGGATCTAATTAGAATTGTTAACAAATTCCTTACCCTAAGAACTAAAAAATGATTTTCAAGTGTTGGTCATCTCACACAAGCTAATCTGTGTTAATGTAATGGAATAGAAATGTGCAAAGATATGTTTTCAAAAATAATATTGGCAGTTAGAAAAACTGACTTTTATTAAAAAGTGATTGAGGGTGTGAAAGACACTATGAATATATACTGTGTGTCTTTCTGTTTATCATTCATTTAAGAAATCAATATTGTTATTTTTGTGTATCCAGAAACCTTAGGGCAGAATATCATTAAGGTTAAAAAAGGATGATAAACCAATTGATAATGTTTAACCAAATTACTGTTTTAAAATGATGTATTACTCTCATAGGAGGATGAGAGAAGAAGACAGACATTTAGTTAACATTTTTCACACACTCAGGACGCAAGTGCTCTACACTATTTAAACTGTTGCAATCTAGGAAATGTGGCAGCCAGTTTATGCACAACATGATCTGACCAGCTCAGAGGTAACCTGTTTTAGTGGTAGCAGTTGGGGAATAAATATTGACCAGGACACTGGTGAGAATTCCCCAGCCCCTGTTCAGATTAGTGTCATTATGCTCCTCTGATGGGCAGAAGTAATCCTTAATTTAATCTGTCAAAAATAACAGATGGAATTTTCTGGTTCCTCTGTGGTGTGTTTTCTGACGTAGAGATGCCAGCGTTAGACTGGGGTAAACACAGTAAGAAGCCTGACAACACCAGGTTTAAGTCCAGCTGATTTATTTGATAGTAAACTCACAAGCTTTCAAGGTTATTCTCTTCGTTAGGTGAATGAAGTGTTCTGGTCTCAAACAGCACACATAGCAGCACAGACAGTTTACAGTTTACAGAATCTGTAAACAGACTGTGCTGCTATATGTGCTGTTTGAGACCAGAACACCTCATTCACCTGACGAAGAGGTTAACCTCGAAAGCTTGTGAGTTTACTACCAAATAAATCAGTTGGACTTAAACCTGGTGTTGTCAGACTTATTACTGTGTTTTCTGACATCAGAGGTGGCTCATCATTGACTGCCAGCAGGATCTTCCAATCTTGTCACTGTCTATGGTTCATCTGTCCCATAACCAGTGAACCCACCACTGGAGAACCCGCCATAGATTGCTTTTGATTGGACCGAAAAATCCTATCAGTGGGAAGGGCTGGAAAATCCCATCTAATATCTTCTACAATGCAGTGGTCCCTCAATATTGCACTGAAGAGTAGGAAAGGATTATGTGCCAAAGTTTCTGGAATAGAACTTGAACCATGGACTTTCTTACTCAGGCAAGAATCCTACAACCCGAACCATGTTTGAAATAATACCAACGGAGTAACAATTATCTCATTGCAGTTCCTGTTGAGAGTAGGCAGATAAGTGACCAATGCAGTTCAAGGCAGAAAATATGAAGAAAGATCGGAAGGAAATACATAGAAATACTTAAAGTAGATTAGAAGGGCAGAAGTACTTCAAAGTGCAGATTCATTGAGTACGACTTCCGGTGGCAAACACAGTAAGAAGTCTCACAACACCAGGTTAAAGTCCAACAGGTTTATCTGATAGCAAAAGCGGCTTTTGCTACCAAAAAAACCTGTTGGACTTTAACTTGGTGTTTGTTGAGAGACTTCTTACTGTGTTTACCCCATTCTAACACTGGCATCTCCATATTCTGGTGGCAACAATTTGGGGGAGGGGGGGCAGCACCAGAAAACAGAAATGCCATCCTTGTTTTTGTACTGAAAGATATGAATACAAAACTAAGAAATTAATCTTTACCTTGTTCAAAACCTTAAGCAGTAGTTTGCACATTGTGGACAGAATTGGGAAGGATGTGAAATAAATAGTTATGGTGTCACATCAATTCATTGTAATGTTGCCAGTGCAAGAACGGGGATTCTTGGAAAGAAAGAGTTGAGTTGGTGTTTTATTCGAAACAGAGTTTGAGGATTATCTGATAGAGATCTTTAAGATTGTAAGGAGAAAAATGGTAATAAATCATTTCCACTGCTAATGAAAATGCACACAACTAAAGCAATGTTAAACAAAAGAGGAAGTTTGAAGAAAAATGTAAAATATCGTTTAGATGAGACATTAAACCAAGCATTATTTAATTGTGGACATGCGACTAGGAAATTCTTTTAGGGTGCTGGCATTTATCACTGACCTTGCTTTGTATAAGTTATTTCCCATGCTTATGTATAAACATTAGTGACTACTATTCACGGTGCAACATTTTGGAATATTCCAAGAATGTGAAAGACACTTTAAAATTCTTTGCCACTTTGTAGCTAGGAAAAGCAGAAAATTAACTAGCAAGGGACTTGAGAAAAGTGAGATTAGACAAGGTGACAGCAGGCGTGGAGAAAAATTCCTGTACTGATTTAACGTACCAACTTTCTTTTTAAGCTGCATTAAGAAAAACACTGGTGTTGTCTTGAATTAATTGAGACTTAAACTGTCACAATTATCAATCAACAGGAATATAATGTCATTCAAAGAGTTTGTTTGTTATATTTAGTTGGATGTGAAGTTAGTCAGCTGATCTACTTCCCTGCTTGTACACCAACTTTTAACTTTGGTGTAACTCTTAAGTTGATGTGTGAACCCAACAACTGCTTTTTAAGTCCTCTGAAAATTATAGCTCCAAAGAAAATTCTCTTTTATATTCATTCATATGATTGTCACCTGCAAGGGCAGCATTTATTATCCTTGAAAACATGGTGGTGAGCTGCCCTCTTGAACCTCCTGCATTCTACGTGGCGAAAGTAGTTCAATGTTGTTCTGAAGACAATTTCCAGAATTTTGACCCAGAAATGATGAATGAAGCACAATTCCAAGTCAGGCTTGAAGACAAACATGCTGCTCCTACCCATGTCATTGTAAATGGTAAAAATCACACAATTGGGTGCTGCTATTGAAGAAAACTTGGCATGTTACTGCAGTGCATCTTCCAAATGGTACACAATGAGTCATGGTGCACTGGTGGTAGAGGGAGTGAATGTTTCAGGTTGTGGGTGGAATGTCTATCAACAGGTTGCTTTGACTTGGAAGCTGTCAAGCTTTTTGATTGTAGGAGCAGCATTCATGAGGCACTTGTGCCTTTAGATGGTGGAAAAGCTTTGAGAAGAAAAGGTGGTAAATCCATTTGCTATAGAATACCCAACCTCATTTTGTAGGCACAGTAATTGTTAGTTTGGTCGAAGTGGAAGCTTTAGTGATAATATTGCTGTTCAATGTCGAGGGGAGATTTTTAGATTTTTCTTATTGGAAAGATCATTTAACAGTTGTTTTGGACCACTTAGCAGCCCAGCCTGAATGCTGGACAGCTCTTTAGTCTTAGGTGTTGCAAATGAAATTGAACACTCTGGAGTCATCAGCAAGCATTCCCAATTCTAACCAATTACGGAGGGAAGATCATGGAAGCAGTTAAAGATGGTTGGGCCCAGTACATTGCTCTGACGAACTCCTGCAGCCTCCAACAACTGAAATCATCTTTCTTTGGTATCATTTCTATCCTTGTGTGAGAAATTGTTTGGATATCATTGTCAGTTAAATACTAACCAGTGTGTTTTATTGAAACGTAGTATTAACACCACAACTATCTCACTTTACAGAATTTAGTTTTTTTTCATAGTTTCATTCAATATGAATGCAGGTTCAAAATCACATTGTAGAATTATGTAATGGTCTTTCCCTTTTCTAAAATAAGGGAAAAGATGTGGAGTGAACACAAATGTGATAGCAAATGTCTTTAAAAGTTAGAATTCCATTTCACTTCTCTTACCTCACTTTGTGAACTATTCATCCAGCCTCATTTGTAAGGGAAAACCAGTTTTTCAGTGAACATGCTTTATCATTTTGTTGTAATTACGAAAGGAATATAATGTGAATGAGCTCAGGTATGTCACTGTGCAATTACAAAGAACTAAACAGCACGGGAAACAGGCCCTTCAGCCCAACTAGCCTGTGCCGCCACCCCAATGTTCCCACCTCTACCTGTGATCCCTGTCCATGTTTATAGATCTATGGGTTAAAAACCAAATTTGAGACAAATTAGGGAGAATTTGTTTTGCCAGTTAACCTAAGAGCACATCTTTGGGATGTGGGAGGAAACTGGAGCACCTGGAGAAAACCCACACAAGCACGGGGAGAATGCGCAAACTCCCACAGACACAGGCCCAAATCCATGTATCTGCACAGCACAGCGATAGTCACTGAGCTGTCGTGTTCCCCATCAAATGGTCCAGGTCAAGCGTACACTAACAACGTGAAGCACTAGGATACTCTCAAAAAAAAATCCAAGAGCAGTCCTCTCACGACCCATCGCGTGTATGCCCCTCGTTAGACAACAAGATGGACCAAAGCACCTGTAGGATAAAATCAAGTACATCAATATCATCATCTATTTACACACTTCCCAGGGACTCCCAAGGCTCATGATCCCTATTTTAAATCAGTTTTCTATACCCCTCCATTCCCATTCTGTTCATGTGCACATCTAAGTACTTCTTAAATAACTTCAGAGTACCTGCCTCCACCACTTTACTTGGTAGCGCATTCCATACCCCCACCACCCTCTGTGTGAAAAAACTCCCTCCAGCATCCAAATTATACCTTACCCCCCTCACTCTAGGCCTGTGACCCCTTGTGTTATTTGAGTCCATCCTAGGAAAAAGCTTAACTCTGTTTACTCTATCTATACCCCTCATAATCTTGTACACCTCTGTTAGATCTCCTCTAAGCCTACGTCTTTCTAAGGAAAACAGCCCCAATTTGCCTAACCTCTCCTCGTAACTCAGACCTTCCATACCAAGCAGCATCCTGGTAAACCTCCTCTGCACTCTCTCCAGAGTCTCCACGTCCTTCCGGTAGTAAGGCGACCAGAACTGGAAGCAGTATTCCAAATGAGGTCTAACCAATGTTTTATACAACTGCAACATTAAAGGCCAGCTCTTGTACTCTATACCCCTTCCTATAAAGGCTAGCATACTATATGATTTCTTCACAACCTTCTCCACTTGCTCTGCCACCTTCAGAGACTTGTTCACCTGCACCCCCTGGTCCCTCTGCGTTTCTATACTCTTAATAGGTCTACCCTTTATCATATACCTCCCCCCTGCATTCTTTCTCCCGAAATGCATCACCTCACATTTATCAGGATTGAATTCCATCTGCCATCTATCTGCCCAAGCTACCAGCCTATCTATGTCCTGCTGCATCGCCTGTCAATGCTCCTCACTATCCGCAAGTCCAGCCATCTTTGTATCGTCTGCAAACTTGCTGATCACTCCACTTACTCCCTCTTCCAAGTCATTTATATATATTAAAAATAGAAGAGGTCCCAGTACCGAGCCCTGCGGCACACACTAGTGACCGACCTCCAGCTAGAGAAACACCCTTCCACTATTACTCTCTGTCTCCTATTACCAAGCCAGTTACTTATCCATCTAGCTACCTGTCCTTGTATCCCATGAGCCTTGACCTTCTCAAATAACCTCCCATGAGGGACTTTGTCAAATGCCTTACTGAAATCCATACAGATGACATCAACGGCTCACCCTTCGTCCACCATTTTCGTCACCTCCTCAAAAAATTCTATCAGATTCGTAAGGCACCACCTCCCCTTAACAAAGCCATGCTGCATATCCCTAATCAGATCGCAACACTGTGCCTATGCATCCTATCTCTAAGAATGCCCTCCAACATCTTCCTTACCACTGACGTCAAACTTGCCGGCCTGTAATTTCCAGGGTTATCCCTACTATCCTTTTTAAACAACAGTACAACATTAGCTATCCTCCAGTCCTCTGGGACCTCACCTGTGTCCAAAGAAGAGACAAAGATTTGCATCAGATAGAATAAATGCCATCAGGCCCTGGAGATTTATCAGCTTTAATGCTACCTAGAAGCTCTAACACTTCCTTCCTCGGTATGGATATTTCCCTCAACTGGTCCACAGCTCCCTCAGAGACAGGAGCTGTCAACAAGCCTCTCTCTTCGTGAATACCGACGCAAAGTATTCATTTCAGGATTCCCACCATTCCCTCAGGCTCTAAGCACAGTTTCTCTCCTCTGTCGCTAAGAGGTCCGATTTTTCCTCTAACCATAGGAGTAAAAAGCCTTTGGATTTTCCTTAATCCTATCTGCCAAAACCATTTCATGCCCCCTTTTTGCCCTTCTAACTCCCCATTTGAGCTCCCTCCTACTCTCTCTATATTCCTCCAACGCTGTCTCTGTTCCCAGTTGCTTTGACCTATCATACGCCTCTCTTTTCTTCCTAACCAAGTCCTCAATATCCGTTGTAATCCACGGCTCTCTAATCCTACCTTTCCCATCTTTCCTCTTAGCCAGCACATATCTTTCTTGCAACATTTTCAGTATTCCCTTGAAAGAATCCTACATGCCTGGTGTGGACTTAACCTCGAACAACCGTTCCCAATCAGTTTCCATAAGTTCCTGTCTAATCTGACCATAATTAGCCTTCCACCAATTCAGCACCCTGCCCCTAGGGCAACAAGCATCCTTTTCCATCCGTATCTTAAAGTAGACAGAATTGTGGTCACTGTTAGCCACATGTTCCCCTACTACACATCAACCACCTGCCCTGGCTCATTATTTAGATCTAAATCCAATATAGCCCCTTCTCTAGCCGGGCTAGCCACATACTGCTCCAATGATCCTTCCAGTACACATTTTACAAATTCCTGCCCATCCAAACCCCCAGTTCTAGTTACCTTCCAATCCACCCTAGGGAGATTAAAATCTCCCACTATAACGACTCTGTTCTTTCTGCACCTATCCAAAATGTCTTTACATATGCCTTCTTCAACTACCCGTGGGCTGTTGGATGGCCTATAATACACCCCTAGCATAGTAATGGCCCCTTTTCTATTCCTCAACTCCACCCACAGCGGCTCCACTCCTAACTCCTCTGTTACCTGATGAAAAGCCGCTTTGTTGTATGTATGTCTTCATGGATTTCTGTTTTCGTTGCAGGTTTTTAATTGAGCGTGGAAGAACATGCGAGAATCTGGTCTGGGCTCCATGTGGGTGCCACAAAACTGGCAAGCATTCTGAACTGGCTGTTGGAAAGTCATACGTCCACATGAAACTTGTATCCTATTCATTGGATTCATAGTAGATTTACAAAAGTACTTAGACTTGCTTGTTTCATTCTTTTCCAATGAAGTACTCAAGTTTAACACTAGCATTGTTTTTCAACTGCTGCACGTTTGTTTGCACATTATACCATGGTGCAAATCACAGTTATGTCAGTACAGGAAAAGTCAGTTCTGTGGCAAATGGAGGATCTCTGTCAAATCTACCAGCACACCATGACCTAATCGTGAAGGAAGGGACCAGCGTGTTAATTGAATGCAATGTGAACAGCAGCCATTTGCATAACATTCTGTGGTACAACTCAAAGGGAGATCTGTTGGAAGAAACGGGAGAAACAGGTAGAGTGAAGTTTAGATCATTCAATTACAAACTATTGAGCACTTTCTTTTTGAACAAATGCATAATATGTATCTATTACTTTAAACACAAAATAATATCAAGAATTATGTTGTTTGAAGAATTGTACTTAAAAATTAATTCTGTCCTATAAAAGTGAGAGTTGTTAATTTTGGGGAAGGCAACATATTGCAGTTGCAGACATACAATGCTGGTATTGGTTTTTGCAAGTCAGTACTACTGTGGAGTAAAGTTGTACCTCCTAATTTAGGTAGAGCACCCTGTCCTGGAAATGTTTTAAATTGGGTTGAGCTAAAGTTTGTAGAATGGACAGCACAAGCTATAGTGCAACACCATCATTTTCTACTGTTAGAGAATTAAAAAATACTTTCATATTTTGCTAAGCACATCCAGTGGCACAAACCTTTAAAAATGGGCAAGTTATTGCATAATATTTCAGAATTACACTAGTCGATTAATCCTTGGAAAATGCCTGAAAACTTGGAATATTTGGAATATGGGGAGCATATTGTTACAGTGGTTAGCACTGCTGTCAGGAACCTGGGTTCAATTCCGGCCTTAGGTAACTATGTGGATTTTGCACATTCTCCCTGTGTCTGCATGGTTTTCCTCCAGGTGCTCTGGTTTCCTCCCATAGCCCAAAGATGTGTGGGTTACGTGGATTGGCCATAGTGAATTGTCCCTTAATGTTCCAAGATACGTAGCTTAAAGGAATTTGTGAGATAAATGCGTGTGGTTACAGGAATAGGGTGGAATGTTCCATCAGAGATTCGGTGCAAATTTGGGTCAAATGGCCTGCTTCTGCACCGTTTGGATTCCATGATTTTCAGATAACAACTGGTGCAAGGTGTATCAAAAAATACAGGGAAAAGAATGAATAAGGGAATAATGGGGAAAAGGAGAGAGTATGATGATAGAGTAGCAACAGAGGGAGTGCTGCATGCTGAGGTACCATCCTTCAGATGAAATGTTAACTCAAGGGCTTGTCTATCCTATCAGGTGCCATTATTTCAGAGAAGAGCAATGGAGTCATCCTCAGCATTGTGGCAATATTTTTAGTTCAACCAGCATCGCAAAAATGGTTATCTGGTCGCTGTGAAGTTCCCGTTTGTGGGTACTTGCTATGCTACGGTTGGCTGCCACACTTCATACATTACAGCAGTGCTTACGCTTCAGAATTGCTTTATTGGCTATGAGGTGCTTTGGGATGTCCAGTGTTGTGAAAGGCACTATATAAATAAAAGTTTTTTTTTTCTTTTAGTGGATAACATAAAAGTGAATTCATAACACCATTTATAAATAGTAAATGGATAGTCAAAGGCAGCATGAAGCTGATTAGGGATCAGAAAGGAGGTCCTGTCTTTGATAGATATGTAGGGCATGGTAGAGGTACTAAATGCGTACTTTGCTTTCATATTTGTTTGATACATCAGTACTCTTCAAATTTTCTGAGACCTTAGCCTTGATAAAGTCTTTCTCCCTCCATGTAAAACATTTAAATGTGCTTGAAATGACACTAATTTTAAAGCTGAGTGATTATTGCACAACATAGAAGGTAAACTGAAATTTCACCCATGGACAGGAACTTTCAGCCATGTAGAGTGAATTTTTTGCATGCACCAGTCATTGTTATCAACTTGTAGTATAATTGATTAGAGAAAATTTTATGTTGCATTTCATCAGTCATTGCATAATATCTTTCACAATGCCTATTCGTGAAAGGATTTTCAACTGTAATATTAATGATCATAATGTCCCATGTTTTCACACGTCTTTGAACTCATCATTGGCAAATTTCTTATCACTATCAGTCAGAAATTTCACTGGTGTCCTAAGTCAAGTTCCTACCTATTTCTCCATGAATTTGTCTATAATCATCCTTTTGCCCTTGATAATTAAAATCATAGGTAGACAAAATCTTGTTGCCAAGTGTGCAAAATGTAGAATGAAAATACTTTGCCCCATACCTTCAATAATGTGCCTTTACAAAATCTGATTTCCCCTTCTTTATTATACAGATGGAAAATGGCTTATTTTAGACAGTGGAGGATTAAACATCACCAGTATTACATTTGCTGATCGAGGTCGTTACACATGCGTTGCAAGAAGCTCTCATGGCACCTTGAATTATACAGTCACCCTGCGTGTCGTCTTCACGACAGGCGACATGGGTGTTTATTATATGATAGTTTGCCTCATTGCTTTCACGATTGTTATGATATTAAACATCACTCGCCTCTGTATGATGAGCAGTCACCTCAGGAAAACTGAAAAAGCAATCAACGACTTCTTCAAGATGGAAGGAGCAGAAAAATTACAGAAGGCATTTGAAATTGCAAAACGCATTCCTATCATCACCTCTGCAAAGACTCTTGAATTGGCAAAAGTAACTCAGTTTAAGACAATGGAGTTTGCCAGGTACATTGAAGAACTTGCTCGAAGTATTCCTCTGCCACCTCTTATCTTGAACTGCAGAGCCTTTGTGGAGGATATCATTGAGGCTGTGTGGATGGAGGATGCGGAGCAGGCCACAGAAGAAAATAAAGATGGTCAGGCAGTTCGTGGCACTGAGGAGATTTACATTATTGATACTGAAATACAACGCAGCAGTTCACCTGCAGGAGAATCAGATGACTCGTATGTGCATGCGGAGTGCCAAGAGATTGCCGTTCAAGTTTCAGTACACTCTCAATCAGAAAAACAGAGCATTGACACACTATCCCAAGGAAGCAGCCAACTTGAACAAAGTGAAGAGAATCTGCCCAAGATACAGATAAACAAAGCAGATGGCATAGTGTATGAAAGTCATATATAAATTCAGTAAGCTATCTTTGATTTGGATTGAAAATATGAGGGAATTACTCAGTGAATAAAAACAAACTTAAAATGCAGCGAAACAGTTTTTAAGAATTTATAAAAGGACCAAGCAGCAATTATATCCAACCCATATCAAACTTTTATATAATTGACACCATGATGTCAGTTTTAATAGGAATATATGTGTAGTTTGTGGTCACCTGCAGACTGTCACTAAAGAGGCTAAATATAAGGTGCAAATTGTAAACCTTTTTTTAAGATCATATGTAGCTATCATTTGATAATTGTGCTGTATTTAATGTACATAAAGATGATTTGATTAAATTTATAGAGAAAATTAAAGGGGTGTAATGTAGAAAATGACCCATTAACATTGCAATGTCATCTTAGAAATTTGGTTTTAACATATCATCCAGGGTACATTTGAATGAAAAATATTACAATAGTATTATATTTTTAACTTTGTCACAGGGACTGATTAAAGATCTCAAGATTTCTAGCCAATCTTGAAATTCACTAAGATTCAATCAAACCTTGAAGATAGGCTCTGCCTAAAAATAATATAAATTAAGTCTTTGGGCATTGACTCATTATTTGCCAAACAAACTTCATCCACAAATCATTCGCTGCAATCCTGAAAAAAGTTATGCTAGCCCATGATTGTTCAGTAGACTCATGTTCCATCTTGTTGCTAACAGTTGTATATTATTGTACCTGAAACACCAACAAGGATTAAGTTACAACATTGTTTCTTTCCTATCCTAAAGTATATTTTTTCATATGCATTTTGTGATCTTTATTCTGTTATACTGGTGTGTGGAAGGATTTTTGCTGCCTATAGAAGGCATGAATTGTATGTTCAAATGCATGATTTTCTTCTCCTATCTCCTTAAGCAATGAAGTTATTGAATTAATTATTTTCTACATGATGCATGCAACACTTTGTTACTCTTCTTGTATCCTATGTATTTACCTCAAATGTCCAATGAATTGAGTCTTCTAGATATTCCTTCTTAACTATATTTAGGAGTGATTTGTTACATAGCTATATTAATAGTGTTAATGACATGGTAAGTAGCAATCTCTTACAAATGCAGTGGTGCTTTGAATTGAATACTCAGTAAACTGCATAAGATGACTGACTCAATACCTCATATATATTCACTTTACCTTTTTGAATGAATTTATTATTGTTTTATTTTTTCAGTTAGTTTAGTCATATTTAAAACTCTTCTGTATATATGTGAGATGTTTAAACTCATTAGTAACATAGAATAATCCAAGGACAAACTGGTCTTAATGACAGCTCACAGCATTACACTTTTTGTTTCTCTTATGTTACCTTCAATGATAGATAATTATAACTCAGAAAATTAAGTCCATGAAATTCCTACGTTATTCAGTTTTGAGATGTTAGTCACCTATACTCTTTATTTAAAGCTAAAGTAAATATTTTTTAGTCTTGTAATTTCAACTTGAGTTCTGTAGTACTGCTTTTTTTATGGAGTAAAATTTGTTAATATCTGATGCCATCATTATTTTCATGGTTTATTATTATTCCATGGTCTGTTATTAAATAATGTGTTCCATATTCATTCCAATCTACCATCCGTTGTATCCTGTCACTTACTACTATAAAAGATGAAATATCCTAAAGGAGTATATATCTTCCTGCATATGTTTGTTTATTTTATATTTTATGGACATTTGGTAATATAGTGTGTAACTCCTTTTGGATTGTCTGTTCAATGTTGACACTATATTGGTAATAATTATGACTTAAGCAAGAATTAATACAATATTTAACCAGTAGTTTGCAGAATAAAGTTGAGAATTACATTGCCTAATTTTCCTTTAGTTAGAGGTTGAAGCTTTGTTCCAGTGATCCTATACAGTTTCACCTTCTCTGTCTCTACCTGGTGTTAATTTTGAGTTGTTCAATTCCCTGAAGATTCCTGACCACCATTTTATCATATCACCCTCAATACTCTTATTACTCCTTTACTTATTTGCTTTGTGGAGAGGATTCCTATACTCCCCTGGGTTACGTATCTCTGAGTAGTAGCTGTATTCTCCAGATTACACATCCCTGACATATGGCTCCACCTCCTGGATTGCGTGTCTCTGTTTTATGACTGTATCGCCTGGATTACATATACCTGTTTATAATGCTGCATTCCACTGGATTGCATGTATCTCCTAGATTACACATCCAACGTATATCCGTATTGCCCTAGATTACACGTACCTGATGTGCAACCATACTTCTGATTTATGTGTACCTGATGTGTGTCCGTATCTCCTGGATTACATATTACGGACATATGTCTGTATTTTCCTGTATTGCACATCTCTAACATGTGACTGTCTCCTGGATTATACATCCCTGTTAAATGTACATACACTGGATACATGGCTATACCTCTTGGATTATGTGTATCTGGCATGTGTCCATATCTCCTGGATTACACATCACAGGCACATGTCTGTATCCCCTGGATTATGCGTACCTGACCAGCCACTGTGTTCCCCCTATTATATATCCCTGGCACATGGCAGTATTTCCTCTATCTAATGATCGGTGACTATTCAATTGACCGTTATAGTTCTTAAAACACTAGAATACAAGATGAGATGCCAGTTGTAAATTTTGGTTGCAAATCTTAATGCTCTATTGAGTAAAAATTCAATGTACAAAATTTAGATAGTTTCCCACTTAGGGTCTATAGAATCTTGGTCTTCTATTGCTGGAGTGGTAGAGCTGTTGATCAGCCTAATTCCTCTTGCATTTATCTTATTTCTTCTGATAGAAAATAGCAGCCTGAGGAAGCATTTTGCCTTTGGGCTTGCTCCGGCATTCATTGAATGTTCCACTTCATAGGTGACACAATTGTACAGTGGTTAGCACTGCTGCCTTACAGCACCAGGAATGCAAGTTCAATTCCAGCCTAAGATCACTGTGTGGAGATTGCCTCTATATCTGCGTGGGATTCCTCTGGGTGCTCTGCTTTCCTCCCACAGTCCAAAGATGTGTGGGTTAGATTGATTGACCATGCTAAATTGATCCTTGTGTCAGGGGTTAGTAAGTAAATAAGTGGGATTGCGGGAGTAGGCCTTGGGTAGGATTGTGGTTGGTGCAGTTTCAAGGGATCGAATGGCCTTCTGTAGGGATTCTATGAACTCAATAGCTTGATTCCAACCAACCTCCCACCCTCCACTCCCCCGTATCCTTTCATCCCCTTTGCCACAAGAACTGTGTCTAACTTCTTAACATAATGTTTTGGCATCAACTACTTTCTGTGGTAGTGAATTCCATAGGCTTACCACTTTCTGGGTAAAGAAATTTCTCCTCATCTTCTACAGGATTTACATCATATCCTTAGAGTATGATCCCTGGTTCTGGACACCTCACCATTGGAACCATCCTGCGTCCATCTGCTCAGTCTAGTCCTGTTAGAATTTTATAGATTTCTGAGATTGCCCTTCATGGTTCTAAACTCCAGCAAATAAATATACTCCTATCTGACTCAATCTCACCTCATATGTCAATTTCACCATCACAGGTATCAGTTTGGTAAATCTTCTCTGCACTCCCTCTATAGCAAGAACATCTTCCTCAGAAAAGAAAATCAAAACTGCACACAATATTCAGGTGTGGCCTCATAAGGCTCTTTATAACTGCAGCAAGACATCCTTGCTCCTGTACTCAAGTCCTCACTATGAAAGTTATCATTTGGCTTCTTTAGCATCTCCATGCTTACATTTAGTGACTTGTACGAGAACAGTCAAGTCTCATTGAACATTCCCTCTCCTAATTTATAACCACTCCGATAATAATCTGCCTTCCTGTTATTTTCCTGCCAAAATGGATAACCTCATATTTATCCACATTATACTGCATCTGCCATGTATATGTCCACTCACTAAGCTTGTCCAGATTGTACTGAAGCATCGTTCTCGCAGCTCACCCTCCCACCTAGCTTTGTGTTATCCGCAAATCTGGAAATGTTACATTCAGTTCCCTCATCTAAATTCTTAATCTATTGGGAATAACTGGGGTTCTTGCTCAGATCCCAAAAGTACCTTACAAGTTACCACCTGCCATTTGGAAAATTACCCATTTATTCCTACAACCATCCCAATACATGATCCCAAATCCCATGTGCTTTTATTTTGCGTGCTAATCTCTTATGTGGGACTTTGAAAGATTTCTGTAAATCCAGTTAAACCACATCCACTGTGTCCTCATCAAGTCTTGTTGCATCCTCCAGTCGATTTGTCAAGCATGATTTTCTTTTCCTAAATCCATGCTGACTATCACTGTTTATGAAGTGCTTTACTGTAAAATATTTGATAATGAATTCCAGCATTTTTCCCACTACTGACATCAGGCTGACTAATGTATTGTTTTTTCTCTATGTCCCTTTTTTAATAGTGGGGTTACATTAACTACCCTCCAATCTGTAGGAACTCTTCCAGAGTTTATAGAATCTTGAAAGATGACCCACAATGCAGCCACCATTTCTAGGGCCAGTTCCTTAACTACTCTAGGGTGTAGATTATCAGGCCTGGGGATTTATCAACCTTCAATCCCATCTGTTTCCCCAATATCATTTCTCTACTAATACTGATTTCCTTTAGATATATAGATATAGAACATTACAGCACAGAACAGGCCCTTCGGCCTTCGATGTTGTGCCGACCAAAATAAAAAGCAATGCCCCTCCAAACTAAACCATTCCCTTTTCCATATACTTATCAATTAACCTCTTAAACGCCACCAAACTTGGCGCATCTACAACAGCTGCAGGCAGGGCATTCCACTCCCTAATCACTCTTTGAGTAAAGAACCTACCTCTGATATCCGTCCTATAACTCATACCCCTTAATTTAAAGCTGTGTCCCCTCGTGCTAGCTTTCTCCATCCTAGGAAAAAGGCTATCACTGTCCACCCTATCTAAACCTCTAATCATCTTATATGCTTCAATAAGATCCCCTCTTAGCCGCCTCCTTTCTAACGAAAACAACCTCAAATCCCTCAGCCTCTCTTCATAAGACCTGCCCTCCATACAGGCAACATCCTGGTAAACCTCCTCTGTACCCTCTCCAATGCCTCCACATCTTTCTTATAATGTGGGGACCAGAACTGCACACAATACTCCAAGTGCGGCCGCACTAGAGTTTTGTACAGTTGCAACATGATGCTGCGGCTCCTAAATTCAATCCCCCTACCAATAAAAGCTAAGACTCCATATGCCTTCTTAACAACTTTATCCACTTGACTGCCTACTTTCAGGGATCTATTGACACATACACCAAGATCCTTCTGTTCCTCAACACTATTAAGAGCCCTACCATTAGCCCTATACTCTACACATTTATTGTTCCTGCCAAAGTGCATTACCTCACACTTTTCCACATTAAACTCCATTTGCCACCTCTCGGCCCAGCTCTGCAACTTGTCCAAGTCACTCTGTAAACTAAAACACCCCTCTTCACTATCTACCACTCCACCAACTTTAGTATCATCTGCAAATTTACTGATCCATCCCTCAATACCCTCATCCAGATCATTTATAAAAATTACAAACAGCAGGGGCCCCAAAACAGACCCCTGAGGCACACCACTCGTCACCGAACTCCACGATGAATATCTCCCATCAACCACCACCCTCTGTCTTCTATCTGCCAGCCAATTCCTAATCCAATTAGCTAAATCACCCTCTATTCCACACATCTGCATTTTCTGTAGAAGTCTTCCATGGGCTTATCCCTCTCATTAAAGTTTGTGTTCCACAACATTTCTGATGTGTTATTTGTTCCCTTTTTTGTGAAGACAGAACCAAGTATGTATTTAGTTGGTCAGCCATTTCTTTATTCCCCATTATAAATTCCCCTGTTTGACTGTAAGGGACATACATTTGTTTTCACCAATCTTTTTCTCTTTACAAACCTACAGAAATTTGTCAGTTTTTATGTTTCTTCAAGCTTACTCTTATAGTCTATTTTCTACTTCTTAATCAGTCCTTTGGTTCTCCTTTGCTGAATTTTAAATTGTGGCCAATTCTTTGGATCTAATACTATCTTTAATTTCCCTTGTAAATCATGGTTTAACCACTTTTCCAATTTTACTTTTGCAGCAGACAGGAATAAACAGTTGTTGCGATTCACCCGTGTGCTGTTTGAATGTTGGCCATAACCTATCCACCATCATCCCTTTGAGCAACGTTTCCCAATCCCAATCAGAACTAATTTGTGTCTCATTCAATTGTAGTCTCTTTTACTAAGATTCAGGATGCTCCTCTTAGACTCAACTATGTCACTCTCCATCTTGATGAAATCTTGTACCATATTATAGTTACACCCTAATGAGTCTTGCATTACTGGATTGCCAGTTGTTCCTTTCTCATTAGACGATAGCCAGTGTGGGATGGCTTGTCTCTAATTGTTCCTCAATGTATTGATCCACAAAGCCATTCTGTATACACTCCAGGAATTCATCTTTCATGGCATTGTGATAATTTGATTTGCTCAATCTATATGCAATTAAAGTCCTCCATAATTACAGATTTTCTTTTATTGCATGTATCTCTACTTTCCTATTCAATGTCATTCCGTATATCAACACATACATTCAATCCCCACTAAAATTTTTTGCCGCTTAGTATTTCTCAGTTCTACCAATATAGATTCCATATGGAATCCATAGAATCCCTGCAGTTCAGAAGGAGGCCATTTGCTCCGTCGAGTCTGCGCTGACAACAATCCCATCCAGGCCCTATTCCCCCGCAATCCCACATATTTACTCTGCTAATCCCTTTAGCCTACACATCCTGGGACTCTAAGGGACAATTTAGCGTGGCCAAATTGTCCATTTGGCCATGCCTAACCAGCACATTTTTGGATTATGGGAGGAAACTGAAGCACCTGGTTTCACGCAGACATCGGGAGAATGGGCAAACTCTGCACAGACAATGGCCCAAGCTGGGAATCGAGCCCACATCCCTAGCGCTGTCAAAACTAATCTTGTGTTAATTTTCTCTTTAACTAGCAATGCAACTCCACCACCTTTTCCTTTCTGTCTATTGCCTTCCCAAATACTGAATACCCCTGAATGTTCGGTTCCTATCCCTGGTCACCGTGCAGCAATGTTTCTGTAATCCCAACTATTTCATACCTGTTTACACCTATTTGCGCTTGTTAAATCATTTAGCCAGAGCCTTTTTTTTCCCTGAGTCAAAGTTCCTTCTGCAGTTTGCTGAGATCAGCTGAATTGTCCTCATGTTTGAATAGTTTGTAAATATAGTTATGAATGGATTAAAAATGCAGTGACTTCCTACACCATAAGAATGAAGAACAGTTCTTGATGCAAATTTCTACACTTGGCATGTTAGCACATGAGTATAGCTAAAGCATGATGAAAATATCATTATTGACAGTGTAGAAATCTCTCAACACCAGGTTAAAGTTCAGTGGATTTATTTGGTATCAGAAGCTTTTGGAGCATTGTTACTTTATCAGGTAAGTGTTGAACTTTAACTTGGTGCTGTTCTTACTATGCCCACCCCAGTCCAAAGCTGGCATCTCTACATTATCATTGACAGTGGTGTAGCCCATGTGTTCTTACCATTTTAAACAACTTTACTTCCCTAATTCTGGAGTGAATGGAATTGTAGAATCCTACAATGCAGAAGGAGGCCATTCAGCCCATCAAGTCTGCACTGACCACAATCCCACCTATTCCTGTAACCCCATATATTTACCCTGCTAATCCTGTCACTAAGGGACGGTTTAGCACAGCTGATCAACTTAACCTGCACATCTTTGCACTGTGGCAGGAAACTGAAGCACCCAGAGGAAACCCATGTAGACATAGGCACATGTGTGTGCAAACTCCACACAGACAGTTACCCGAGGCTGGAATTGAAACCAGGTCCCTGGCATTGGGAGGCAGCAGTGCTAACGACTGTGCCACCGTAGAGACTTGGTCAGACTTGTATCTTTGCATATATTCATCCTGTAGACTTTTAAACTAACAAAAAGTCTAACTCAAGATATCTTTGCCTGGACATCATTCTCTTTAATTAAAAAAACGAGTCATGTATCAGTTGTCTTGATATAATATTAAGCTTTGCTAGAATGAATGTTAATATTGGAAAATGGTAGAAAGGGAATTACAATTTCACTAATACTAATATTGCGACGAAAATTATATGACAAATGTGCGAGATACAGTGGTCAGTATTGCTGTCTCACAGCGCCGAGGAGCTGGGTTCAATTCCCTACTTCGGTCACTATCGGTGTGGAGTCTGCAAGTTCCATCTGTGTCTGCCTGGGTTTCCTCCAGGTGCTCCAGTTTCCTCCCATAATCCAAAGATGTGAGAGTTAGGTTGATTGGCCATGCTCAGTGTCAGGGTGATTTGCATGGTAAATACATGGTATTAAGTGGATAGGACCTGGGTGAAATTATTATGTGTAGATTCAATGGGCCAAATGGCCTCCTTCTGCACTGTAGAGATTCTATGATATCCCTGCAGCTATTTCAGCTGTTCTGTTTCTGTGGTGACATGCTTATATGTGAACTGGACAAACAAATTACAGGGAAATGCTTTCCAATTTCCAACCTTTCACAACAATAACTGTAAGTTCATGAAAACAAAAAAAAATCTGATCTGGTATATTGAATAAGTAAGATGTGCTGGCAGAAAAATGATTTTTAATATCCAGAGTGCTGCACATTAAATAAAATGTATTAAGAATATATTATTGAATCTTTTTACATTTTGACATTGTAAATTTATATGCAACACTTCCATTCCCAGTATGTTTTAAGCTTTTAACTTTGAATAATGGATTGACTGGACAACTAATCGTCTGCAACACATAAAACTCCAAGCACTTTGTTTCACAGCCTAATCTGTTTATCTTGTGAATGATCAATACTATGTTTTCTACTACGAGGATGCTGCAGTATTAGAGATGCTACCCTCTGAAGGTGTCATTAAATTGAGATTGGCTTTGACCGTTCTTGTGGAATTTGAATACTCTGACTTTGTGTCCCCAGCAGGAAAAGCTTGGCTGTGATAAATTGAACAATTACCCTGAAAGTTGCAATATGAAGATGGCAAGGTTAATGTGTTTAGGAACAGTAAAGCTGAATGGATCGGAAAATGTTTTAATCTGCGCCTGTCTTAAATAAAAGAAGTGGTGCTGAACAACATTTAATTGCACTCAGTAGCACTTTAATTATTGAAGGGGTTTTTGCAGTTTCAAAATTGCCTTTGCACTTATATCCCTTATCTCTTATTATCTAATATATAATAATCCTCGGTATTTGTCTGCCTGACTGTTCTGATTGGTCAAAATGGACATATCTGCTTGAGGGTTTATTTGGTGCTGATGCATGGAGAGGACGGGAGTGTGTGATGTGCATGTGGTTGCTGGCAATTGATGGTAGCAGAGTGCAGGGGAGGTGAGTGGAGACCAAAGCAAGAGAAATGTATGGGGGAGCCCAACATCAGTTACCCTGACAGAAGAGATTGTTTCCATGAGGGCTGGGGCAGCATTGATGGGAGCGATGCAGTTAGCATAGGTGGGAGGAGATGACATGAACAGTAGATGAAATTAGTTATGTGGCAAAAAGTGTGGCAGAGTTAAAATGTTGCTACACAACTTGAATCCTAAACAAAGACTTTGTCATCTTTAATATGCAAGATCCTGCAATATATCAACAGCTGAGAGAATGTCTCCCTTTATGGAAAGACTGGAACTATGAAATATGGTTTAAAAATAAGGGGTCCCCCATTTAAGATGGAGCTGGAAAAAAATATTTTCTCTCAGAGGGCCATGAGTCTGCAATTCTCTTCCCCAAAGAGCAGTAGAGGTAGAGTCATTGGACATTATTAAGGCAGATGTAAATAGAGTCATCCAGAAAATCATGGGTACCCCCAGAAATCTATGATCTTATTGAATGGCAAGGGGCAAATGGCCTATTTCCTGCTCCTAATTTGTATGTTCAAATGTATCATGGAACAATATTGGTAATCAGGAAGCTGATTCTTTAATAACTGCTGAAACTACAATAGACAGATTGCAAGGAAAGAGCATTTATTCTCTGAATAATATTGAGGCCATCAGATGTAAAGCTGCTTTTAGAACTCAGGAGAGAACAATTAGGCATTTATATTCTATGCCTATAAATGAGTTACATGGCCAGACTCTTTACAAAGTTTGTACAAATGTTCTTAGGCCTGTTATTAGGACATAGAATATCTACAGTGCAGAAGAGGTCATTCAGCCCATCGAATCTCTACTGATTTACTAATAGAGTATCATACCCAGGCCTTCTCCCGCACCCTATCTCTGTAATCCTATACATTTACCATGGCTAATTCCAACTAACCTACATGTCTTGAGACACAAAGGGGCAATTTAGCATGTCTGATCCATCTCATCTGCTCATCTTTGGACTGGAAAAAGAAACCTGAGCCCCTCCCTGGATGAATGCCACACACACAGGGAGAACGTGCAAACTCATACAGTCACCCAAGGGTGGAATTGAACCCAGTTCCCTGGAGCTGCGCAGTGTTAACCACTATGCCAGTGAAGCGCTCTGCATTACGTATGAATGGCTCAATGTATTTTATTTCCAGAGAGATTCTGTTCAAACCTTTTGGTGAAAGAATTGCTAGAAATCCATGTTTAAGGAGATGTTGCAATAATGAGACTCATTTCAGCACAAATGATTTGCGGATTATTGCTGGTTAGCATAGTTGGGAGGAGATGACATGAACAGCAGATGAAATTAGTTATGTGGCAAAAAGTGTGGCAGAGTTAAAATGTTGCTACGAAACTTGAATCCTAAACAAAGACTTTTGTCATCTTTAATACGCAAGATCCTGCAATGTATCAACAGCTGAGAGAATGTCTCCCTTTGTGGAAAGACTGGAACTATGAAATATGATTTAAAAATAAGGGGTCTCCCATTTAAGATGGAGCTGGAAAAAAATATTTTCTCTCAGAGAGCCTTCTCCCGCACCGTACAGTTATTTTCTTCTACTGGACATTAAAAATGTTGTTGTTAGATAGTTGGTATAATTCCAAGAATGAACTTGCTTTATTGAATGCTAATTTTCAATGCTAAAAGACTGCTGTGAACTCTGAATCCCGGTGCTATTATTGCTATTAAAGAATTATGGAACTGAAAACTGTACTCCAGTCAATTTGGCTAAATTTTCCAATTACAAGATACCTTTACTGCTACTTCATCACCGTTAAGTTTATCTGATTTATTATATTGGATTGTATGGTTGCAAATAAAATGCCACAGTGCCATAGATTTATGGTTTGTAGTTACATCTAATGAGCACAAGAGGGAGCTTGTTTCTTGTCGTACGCTTATTCGAGTCTTGGACATGATTTTACACTCCCCAGTCGGTGTGTTCGAAAGCCTGATGCCCGTTTACATTACAGAAGGAGGTCATATTCAAATCACCGAATTTGTGCTGGCTCAGCAGTCTTACCCCCCATTCCATCCCTGGCGCTCTGCAAGTTTATTTCGCTCAAGCACAAATCCAACTTCCTTCTGAAAGATCATCTTTGCATCCACCATCTTTGCAAGTAATGAGTTCCAGGTCATTAGCAATGGCTCTGAAATGAAGTTCTTTCTCATATCTCCCTGCATCCCTTGACCAAAACTTTATATCTGTATCCTCTAGTCCTTGCATCATCAACTAATTGTCTCCCTCATCCAAACCTATCAGGATCTTGTACACTTCTATCTCCTTCGCTCACCAGACAGCTTCTCCAACCTATCCTTGCAGCTAAAGTCCCTCATCCTTGGAACTATTCTGGTAAATTGTTTCTGCACCCTCTCAGTCTCATCTTCATTCCGAAGGCTGAAAGTTGCAATAGAATTTCTAAGCCGACTGTTTTTAAACCCGGTGTTTGGTTTTTAACTTCCTCTGCCACTTAAGAATAGGGACAAGAACTGCGTAAATCACAACGCTACCCTAAGTGTGTGGTTCCATCCTGATTTGCCTGTTGCCATTTTGATGGGGTCTTTCATGGTGGCAGCCAAGAACATACCTATCTAGTTAGTCTTAAGTTTTCAATTGTACCCAAACTATTTTCATTGACAAAAACAGACATAATACGCAGTGCTGTTACTGTCTAATACTATTAGCTGTAACCATCCTTTGGACATCCTGGATCATTGGAAATTTGCAAGTCACCTAATTCGATATTTAATAAGTTACAGCCATTACAAATCGTTGTATTTCTGCTTCAGTTCTGGGGGCAACTTAATGCTCGACGTGAGAGCCATCTTGGACATTCTGACTGAAAAAAAAGAATGAAGTGCAGCAGTAGAACCTAGCAGAACACCAGAGAGCTTTAATTGAGTCTCACAGGAGACCGTGAAGAAAGGGGTAAAAGAGTCCACCATCTCCAGCCTTCTGAGGAGCAATAGGGAAAACCGTTCAAACAGTCCCTTTATTGACCACAAATTATTTCAAATCCTTTCCACGATTCTTTGTGATTAGCTGCCTTGAAGCACAATTTTAAAAGCTACATTGATAGTATATTGATTGTGGCACTTTTGCCTTGGAATAAGAAGGACAAGAGTTCAAGATCTACTCCAGCAAATGGAGGGTGAAATCCCCGCTGATGCTCTAGTACGATACTGAGGGAGAGCTGCACTATCAGAGGTGTGGGGCTGGTTTTTCTTCCTCTGTCTTGATGAAATATGGTGTAGAGATGCCGGCGTTGGACTGGGGTAAACTCGGTAAAGTTTTACAACACCAATTTTAAATCCAACCAATTTATTTGATAGTAAATTCGCGAGCTTTCGACTCTATAGCCTTCGTCAGGCAAATGCAGTGTTCTGGTCTGCAATAGCACTCATATCAACACAGACAGTCACAGATTGCTGATTAGAATGCGAATCCTTACATCTAACCTGCTATTCAAGTGTTAAAGTGGCTAACAATGTGTGTGAAGGGAATCCTGAGCATTGGTTAGAGAATTGTGTATTTTCTCCAGACAGCACAGTAAGTGAGGTTTTTTGCTAACCCAGGCAAGTTACGGAGGTTACAGATAGTGTGTCATGAAGCCAAGATCCCTATTAAGACCGTCCTCATGTGTGCGGAACTTGGCTATCAGTCTCTGCTCAGCGACTCTGCGCTGTCGTGTGTCACGAAGGCCCCCTTGAAGAACATTTACCCGCAGGTCGGAGGCCGAATGCCCATGACTGCTGAAGTGTTCGCCCACAGGAAGGGAACTGTTTTGCCTGGTGATTGTTGAGCGATGCTCATTCATCCGCTGTTGTAGTGTCTGCATGGTCTCCCCAATATACCATGCTTCGGGACATCCTTTCTTGCAACGTATTAGGTAGACAACGTTGGCCGAGTTGCAAGAGTATGTACCGTGTACCTGGTGAACGGTATCCTCACGTTTGATGATGTCGTCCATGTCTATGATCTGGCATGTCTTGCAGAGGTTGCTGTGGCAGGGTTGTGTGGTATTGTGGTCACTGTTCTCCTGAAGGTTGGATAGTTTGCTGCGAACAATGATCTGTTTGAGGTTGTGCGGTTGTCTGAAAGCAAGAAGTGGGGGGGTGGGGATGGCCCTAGCGAGATGTTCATCGTCATCAATGACATGTTGAAGACTCCGGAGAAGATGTCATAGCTTCTCCGCTCCGGAGAAGTACTGGACAACAAAGGGTACTCTGTCCACCGTGTCCCGTGTTCATCTTCTGAGGAGGTCAGTGCGGTTTATCGCTGTGGCACGTCGGAAATGTCGATTGATGAGTCGAGCGCCATATCCTGTTCTCACAAGGGCATCCTTCAGCGTCTGGAGGTGTCTGTCACGATCCTCCTCATCTGAGCAAATTCTGTGTATACGGAGGGCTTGTCTATAGGGAATGGCTTCTTTAACGTGTCTAGGGTGGAAGCTGGAGAAGTGGAGCATTGTGAGGTTGTCTGTCGGTTTTCGGTACAGTGAGATGCTGAGGTGACCATCCTTGATGGAGATGCGTGTGTCCAAGAATGCAACTGATTCTGGAGAATAGTGCATGGTGAGTCTGATGGTGGGATGGAACTTGTTGATATCATCATACAATTGTTTCAATGATTGTTCACCATGAGTCCAAAGGAAAAAGATGTCATCAATGTATCTAGTATATAACCTTGGTTGAAGATCTCATGTGGTGAAGAAGTCTTGTTCAAACCTGTGCATGAAGATGTTGGCATACTGAGGTGCAAATTTGGTCCCCATGGCTGTTCCATGTGTCTGGATGAAATATGGGACAGAGACTCTCAAATTCTGCTTTGGGAGTCAGGGGGTGATGTTGAAGAAGAGACCAAATCGGTAGCTGTCTCATGAGGCAGCACATCTACAGAGGGAAATGGGAAGGTACAAATGAGATAAGAGGACCAAAGAGAGTTCAGGCCTTCAGATGTCAGGCATCAAGGCTTTCATGGTAATGGGCACTGCTGATGTTCTAGCTGATTTTCAGAGCAGCATCTTCAATATAGATTGGGTATAGATTACAAGAGCTGGCCTTTAATGTTGCAGTTGTATAAAACGTTGGTTAGACCTCATTTGGAATACTGCGTCCAGTTCTGGTCGCCTTACTACCGGAAAAACGTGGAGATTCTGGAGAGAGTGCAGAGGAGGTTTATCAGGATGCTGCCTGGTATGGAAGGTCTGAGTTATGAGGAGAGGTTAGGCAAATTGGGGCTGTTTTCCTTAGAAAGACATAGACTTAGACGAGATCTAATAGAGGTGTGCAAGATTATGAGGGGTACAGATAGAGTAAACAGGGTTAAGCTTTTTCCTAGGATGGGCTCAAATAGCACAAGGGTCATGGGCTTAGGGTGAAGGGGGTAAGGTATAATTTGGATGCTAGAGGGAATTTTTTCACACAGAAGATGGTGGGGGTATGGAAGGTGTTGCCAGGTAAAGTGGTGGAGGTAGGCACTCTGGAATTATTTAAGAGATACTTAGATGGGCACATGAATAGAGTGGGAATGGAGGGCTATAGAAAACTGATTTAAAATAGGGATCATGAACCTTGGGAGTTCCCTGGGAAGTGTGTAAATTGTCGATGATATTGATGTACTTGTTTTTATCCTACAAGTGCTTTGGTCCACCTTGTTGTCTAACGAGGGGCATACATGTGATGGGTCGTGAGAGGGCTGCTCTTGGATTTTTTTTTCGAGAGTATCCTAGTGCTTCACGTCGTTCGTGTACACTTGACCTGGACCATTTGACGGACAACACGACAGCTCAGTGGCTATTGCTGTGCTGTGCAGATACATGGATTTGGGCCTGTGTCTGTGGGAGTTTGCGCATTCTCCCTGTGCTTGCGTGGGTTTTCTCTGGGTGCTCTGGTTTCCTCTCTCATCCCAAAGATGTGCTCTTAGGCTGATTGGCAAAACAAATTCTCCCTAAATTGTCTCAAATTTGGTTTCAATGCATAGATCTATAAACATAGACAGGGATCACAGGTAGAAGTGGGAACATCGAGGTGGCGGTGCGGGCTCGTTGGGCCAAAGGCCCTGTTTCCCATGCTGTTTTGTTCTTTGTTCTTTGCTGCCTCTGGCTTTGATGCTTGCTGTTGGGAGGCTGCCACATCTTTGTGGATGGCTCCTCGTGTGACAGCTGTCCTGTGCACTAGATTTAAAAATAAAAACTCAAGGGGTTTAATCTGCCAAATTCAGGCTGGTGGCCCATATACATGACACCACCTCTTCCAAATTCACCGCAGGGGTTGGGATGGCGGGGTGGGTGCGTTGGAAAGATGGCACATTGCTTGGAAACATTAAACTTGGGCCTTGGCTGTCTCTAGCCCTGCTTCCTCAGCCAGATGAATATTCAGCCTGTTTTCCTTTGGATGAGCAGTAAAACTGCCATCCTGAGTAAATGTAAAAGATTCTACTTCACAGACCAGCAGGTACCCTGGCCAACCCCCATTCCTCAACACTGTGAGATTATTGCTGTTTGTGGAAGATTGCCATGTTCCACAAGTACTTTATCCTTAGGTCACACCCATGGTCATGATGCAGATAGGAAGAGGTATAGAGTACAAGAGCTGGCCTTTAATGTTGCAGTTGTATAAAACGTTGGTTAGACCTCATTTGGAATACTGCGTCCAGTTCTGGTCGTCTTACTACTGGAAGGACGTGGAGACTCTGGAGAGAATGCAGAGGAGGTTTACCGGGATGCTGCCTGGTATGGAAGGTCTGAGTTACGAGGAGAGGTTAGGCAAATTGGGACTGTTTTCCTTAGAAAGATGTAGACTTAGCAGAGATCTAATAGAGGTGTACAGGATTATGAGGGGTATAGATAGAGTAAACAGGGTTAAGCTTTTTCCTAGAATGAACTCGAATAGTACGAGGGTTCACGGGCTTAGGGTGAGGGGGGGAAAGGTATAATTTGGATGCTAGAGGGAATTTTTTCACACAGAGGGTGGTGGGGGTATGGAATGCGCTGCCAAGTAAAGTGGTGGAGGCAGGTACTCTGGAGCTATTTAAGAAACACTTAGATGGGCACATGAACAGAATGGGAATGGAGGGCTATAGAAAACTGATTTAAAATAGTGATCATTAGCCTTGGGAGTCCCTGGGAAGTGTGTAAATAGATGATGATATTGATGTACTTGTTTTTATCCTACAAGTGCTTTGGTCCACCTTGTTGTCTAACAAGGGGCATACATGTGATGGGTCGTGAGAGGGCTGCTCTTGGATTTTTTTTGAGAGTATCCTAGTGCTTCACGTCGTTAATGTACGCTTGACCTGGACCATTTGATGGGCAACATGGCAGCTCAGTGACTATCGCTGTGCTGTGCAGATACATGGATTTGGGCCTGTGTCTGTGGGAGTTTGCGCATTCTCCCCGTACTTGCATGGGTTTTCTCCGGGTGCTCCGGTTTCCTCCCACGTCCCAAAGATGTGCTCTTAGACTAATTGGCAAAACAAATTCTCCTTAAATTGTCTCAAATTTGGTTTTTAATCCAAATTTAATTTAATTGGTTTTTAGTTCTATAAACATGGACAGCGATCGCAGGTAGAGGTGGGAACATCGGGGTGGCGGCGCAGGCTCGTTGGGCCGAAGGGTCCGTTTCCCGTGCTGTTTTGTTCTTTGTTCAGATCTGGTTTTCCATTGGCAGGGAAAAGAAACAAGTTTAATTCATGTGGGATGTGGTCAATGCTGGCTGGCTCAGCATTTAATATCCAATCCTGAGGAACATTTCAAGAATCAACCACGCTACTATACCCGATTAGTGGCAATTAATAATGGCTTCAGAATTTTTTACTTGAATTCAATAACATGGCACAATGGTTAGCACTGCCGCCTCATAGCACCAAGGACTCCAGTTCAATTCCCAGCTTGGGTTACTGTCTGTGTAGAGTCTGCACATTCTCCCCGTGTCTGGGTGGGTTTCCTCCCACAATCTAAAGCAGATAAAGTGGATTGAACATGTTAAATTGCCCCTTAGTGTCAGGGGGACCAGCTAGGATCAATTCATAGGGTTATAGGCTAGGACCTGGTTGGGATTGTCATTGGTACTGACTCGATAGGCCAAATGGCCTCCTACTGATAATAGGGATTCTATAATTCAAATTTCACTATGCATCAGAGTCCCCAGAACATAACCATTTTTCCAAATTGTCAATACAATGATAACACTGCTACAGAACTATACAATAAAGCACACCTAGTGGTATGTTAAAGATATTAACTACCCTATTTTCTGGTGCACATGTTGATGTGTGATATAAGTCAAATTGTTTTAATTTCTGAACTCCATTTACATACAAGTTGAAGCAGTGTGTAAAATGAGCCATGTTTCTGTCGTTTTCTTCATATTTCACTGCTTCCAGCTTGAACGCTGTCGTATAGGATTGACGTGACTTGACTGGAGGCATTTTGGTATGAGGCATGGGGTTTGCTCGGATTATTTACGCTCACAATTCAGAGTCAGAAAAGGAGAAAAAGTCACAGCTCATAAGCACGTTACTGTTGTAGCCAGGGAAGTGTGACTTGGTCAGTCACAGGAAGTCAGGCTGAAGACTTCACTCAGTGGACCCTCCACCCAAGAAGAATGCTGGCATCTAAAATCTACTTCGGTACAAGTCTGCTCTGACTAATAGACTAATCAACAGATAAGTCTAAGTCGTGTAGAAGATGAGACCTGACTGTCTGGTGAAAAAGATCATTCTTATACACCACAAAAATAGAATTTGGAGGTAACTCTGAGATCCTCTGTTCTCTACAAGCGCAACCCACCTCTGGGATAGTAGGTCAAAAAACTGGGCTGCCAATCATAATCTGAAACGAATTTCCTGTAAGCACAGGACCCGGCTGGAAGTGTAAGATTGCTAAATAATCCTGAGCATTCACAAATAAAACTTCAAACACAAACTTTGATATATTTTTTAAAAATCTTTTAAATTTGACAGCCATTTATAATTTGCTATCTGAGACATATGGTACTTTTTGTATTTCTGTCATGTTTTAGTATGTCTGCTTGTGAGTAAAATGTAACCATTTGTGGTGTGGAGGAGCGTACAGAGCTTAAAGTTTGGTGGTAAGAACATGGAGTGTGGAGTGTTATAATCCAGTTCAAAAACTCTAAGGAATTTTATGAAGTCAGCCTAGACTATAAGTTTTGAATTTGGCATAGATAAGCATGAGATGTTTCACTTCAGGCATGATTCAAATGACCCATTAGGGAGCTTTACTCAAATAAAGTTTATTTAAGAGCAGAGCCAAAATAAAATAAGACAATTAACAATAGTTTTCACCAATTACAAAAAGGAAAAAACAATCATGAAATTGTATAAACCTTAACCGTCAAATATACTATTCCAACACAAACATTTCTACAAACATACATCCTCCATTCTAAGCATAGCATAGAGAAAAAGTATGCTCATGTAATGCTAGATCTTGCAGCTTTGCAACACCTGTTATGAGTTAGTCTTCTGGACATGGAATTGAAATGCTGAGGCTTTCATTCCCTGGAACTTTCAGCACACTTTGAGTCACTACTTGCCTCTAGCTTCTAACTAGCCAGCTCGAAGGGCTGATTTTCCAATACCAGAGAAGTAATCACTGGTAAACAAAGAACAAAGAACAAAACAGCACGGGAAACGGGCCCTTTGGCCCAACGAGCCTGCGCCGCCACCCCGATGTTCCCACCTCTACCCACGATCCCTGTCCATGTTTATAGATCTATGGATTAAAAACCTCATACCAAATTGCCTCCAGTCAAGTCATGTCAATCCTATACAACAGCATTCAAGCAGGAAGCTGTGAAATATGAAAAAAATGGCGGAAACATGATTTGTTTTACACACCGCTTCAACGAAGTTCAGAAAATCAGAAATCTAATCAATTTGACTTATACCACATACCAACACACATACTGGAAAATAGGGTATTAAAATCTTTAATAAACCACTAAGTATAATTAGTCCACTGAATGAATTCTTTCGCATGTTATAAGTATATATTGTTGCTCATTAGGTTAATAAAGATTTTTGGCATAAATGGAAATCGTATCCAAAGTTTGAATCTGTTATAAACTGTTATATATCTGTTCGTGTCAAAGAACAAAGAAAAAGAACAACACAGCTGAGGAAACAGGCCCTTCGGCCCTACAAGCCCATGCTGCCCATTTTAACATTTAATAAGTGCCCCATTCCCATCCTTCTTCTACCTACGACTTTTGTCTATGCCTCTTGGACCCCACAATGAAGGGGTGCAAATTTAGAGAATTATATGTGCACCAGATTAAGGGAAATCTAATTTAGGGACAAATTTGTTAACACCAATCAGCCTAAAAGCATGTTTTTGGGGTGTGGGAGGAAACCGGAGCACCTGGAGAAAATCCACGCATGGAGAGAATGTGCAAACTCCCACAGACACCAACCCAAGTCGGAGATCTGACCGAGGTCCATGTATCTGCACAGTAAGTAGTGATAGTCACTGAGCTGTCATGTTGCCCATCAGTTGGTCCAATTTAAGCGTACACTACTGACGTGAAGCACTAGGCAACTCGAAGCAAATCCAAGAGCAGCCCTCGCACGACTCACCGTGTGTATGCCTCTTGTTGGCCAAAAAGGCGGACTGAATCACCTGTGAATGTAAAAAAAGAGACATCAATAAACATACAACAGCCTATACAGACATTCACGGAAGACCTCCAGAAGCTCAAACGTCACAGACAGTTGAGCCACAAAATATATTGGATGACCCATAGGAATCTTGATTCCCAGGAATGTCTTGAAGCTCTTGATCCTTAACTAGAACATTCTTTGGTACTCCTCCATCTCTAGTCTGTCCATATGCCTATCTAGGTAAGCCTTAAACAACTCTAGTGTGCCTGCCTCCAACACCAGGTGGAGGATGTGGTCAAGAAGGTGTATAGTGTACTGGCCTTCATTAATTGAGGATTGAGTTTAGGAGTCAGAAGGTAATGCTGCAACTTTATAAGACCTTCGTCAGACCCCGGTTGAGTACTATGCGCAGTTCTGGTCGCCTCACTACAGAAAGGATTAGAAGCTATTGAGAGGGTGCAGAGGAGATTTACTAAGATGTTGCCTGGATTGGGAGGCATGCCTTATGAAGATAGGTTAAGGGAGCTATGTCTCTTCTCCTTGGAGAGATGAAAGTTGAGGAGACCTGATAGGTTTATAAAATGTTGAGAGGAATAGATAGGGCGGACTCTCGGAGGCTATTTCCCAGGGCTGAAATGGTTCCTATGAGAGGATACAGGTTTAAGGTGCTGGGCAGCAAGTACAGAGGAAATGTTAGGGATTAGTTTTTCACTCAGAGGGTGGTGAGTGAATGGAATCGGTTGCCATTGGTAGTGGTGAAGGCGAACTTGCTGGGGTCTTTTAAAAGACTTTTGGATGAGTACATGGGATTAAGCAATACAGATAGTTCTATGGCTTAGTAGGTATGAGTATGATCGGAGTAACTTGTGGGCCAAAGGGCCTGTTTGTGCTGTAGTATTCTAAGTTCTATGTTCTATGTTCACCCTACTTGGCAGTGCATTCCAGGCCCCCACCATCCTCTGTGTGAAAAATCTCCCTCTAACATCTGAATTGTACCTCGCCCCTCTAACCCTAAGCCTGTGGCCACTCGTGATTTTTGTATCCGACTTGGGAAAAAGCTTCCCACCATTCACTCTATCTATGCGCTTCATAATCTTATACACCTCTATTAGGTCTCCCTTCATTCTCCATCTTTTCAAGGACAACAGCCCCAATTTGCCCAATCTCTCCTCATAGCTAAGACCTTCCATACCAGGCATCATTCTGGTAAACCTCCTCTGCACTCTCCCCAGGGTCTCCTTCTGGTAGTGCGGCGACCAGAACTGGATATAGTACTCCAGATGTGGTCTAATCAATGTTCTATACAACTGCAACATTAAATGCCAGCTTTTATACTCTGTACCCCTTCCTATAAAGGCAAACATACTATATGTCTTCTTCACCACCTTCTCCACCTGTACTGCCACCTTCAAGGACTTGTGAACTTGCACACCTAGGTCCCTCTGTGTTTCTATACTCTTAATAGTCCTACCATTTATTGTGTAACTCCCTCCTACATTATTTCTTCCAAAATGCATCACCTCGCATTTATCTGGAATAAATTCCATCTGCCATTTTTCCACCCAATTTCATTAGTATTCAGTAATAAGTACTGAAAGTCCAGATCTTAGAGGTATGTAGGACCACTGTTTGAGTTTGTAACAGATTCAATTCAGCAAAAATGCTATCGAATGTACAACACATTCAAACAATTGTTTACAGTTAGCTCATGAATATAACAAAATTCTACTGCTTAGCTGGGACTTTGATCTGCTATCCAGCATTGAACCTGATGCAAAACACAGAAACAGAAGTGGGACAGTCAATCCCTGAGCCTGTTCAGCTGATCAGATGCTGATGTGGAGATGCTAGCATTGGATTGGGGTAAACACAGTTATAAGTCTGACAACACCAGCTCACCTGAAGAAGGAGCGAGACTTCGAAAGCTTGTGCTACCAAATAAACCTGTTAGACTTTAACCTGGTGTTGTGACACTTCTTACTACAATTAGATCTTGGCAAATCTGTATCTTTAACTCCAATTATCTACTTTACTCCCATTTCAGTGTTGGAATGCAACTTTACAGAACTGTGCTGGGGTGAGTGGGTGGGCACTAGTTATGGGAGCTTCAAGTAAACAGGATTTACTCAAGGTAAGAAACAGCCTCAGAAGCAGATAGGTACTGAACCTTGTGTCAACTAGTTTCACTGGATAACTCATCAGAGATTTTGTAACATTATGTTGCTTAATATTAACTGAAAGATTAACATGAAGCTTTTGTTTCAGGCAGGCATTTCTGCCACTCAATTCTCTTGCATGGCAGTATTAGTCATTAGTTTTTAAGTCTCTGAATCCAGAGAGAATCAAGTAAAGGTTAGAATAGAATAGAATAGAATCCCTATAATGCAAAGGGAGGCATTTCAGCCCATCGAGCCTGCACCGACCATAATTCCACCGAGGCTCTATTCCTATAACCCCACATGTTTACCTTGCTAATCCCCTGACACTAGAGTAAATTTAGCATGGCCAATGCACTAACCCACATGTCTTTGGACTGTGGAAGGAAACCGGAGCACCCAGAGGAAACCCACGCAGACATGGGGAGAATTTGCCGACTCTGCACAGACAATGACCCGAGGCCAGAATTGAACCTGAATCCCTGTGGATCACTGTGCCACCATGCCATCCCAAACTCCCTCTCCAGATACAATCAGTAAACTTTGCAGCTCCTTGACGGTTGATGCACAGTGATATCAAACATGTAAGGTTAATTAAGCCAAGCAAGAAGACTGCAGACAGAAATCACGATTATAGAAGCAACTTCCCAAGGAGAGTCATTGAATTGGAGTGGAACATCCAAGGGGAAATGATGCTGCAGTAAACCAGCTTAACAAAATGAAGAAATTAAATGTTCCATGCTTCCCGTACAGAGGAAATTGCTGCATGCGTAAACTTATTAGTGACTTGTTGAATACTAAATTCTATATATACACAAGGTGTAAACTCAACTTCTGTTACATCGTGTTGCAGTCTTTAACAATGAGGTCTGCAATATTGTTAAGTGAAATCCTGTTAGACTGAGATTGTCGTACATTTAAGAAACAAGTGGATGAATTTCCCTGCTCATCTGCCATCATTCCAGCGTAAGAACACACAATTCCCAGAAGAATTGTGGAAGTGGAGTTTGTCATTTTTTAGCAGCATTTTCAAATCCTCTACTGAATAAGCAGGAGAACACCTGAGTAAATTCACCTCAACACATAGTTTTCCACAATTTCTCCTTTCACTTGCCTCACATCGCACAAGTAAAAGGTGTGTTTATGGGTACCCGCGTGGACCCCACATATTTGTGAGTGAGTGGAACACCCATTGTTCCAACCCCATTCAGGCTTTCTCCTAAAACTCTTTCTCTGTTACATTGTTCCATGCTGCTTCATGCTCTGGTCTGAACCTAGAAAAAGAATTATCTCTCCGTCCCCCATTTCTGTGATTGACTAACCATCAATATTCATTACAAATTCACTAAGTCCCACCATGATCTCAATTATAGTCTTCCCACTCTGCCTGTAAGACTATAAAACCATAAAACTAAGGAGCAGAATTAGGCCACTTGGCCCTTTGAGTCTGCTCTGCCATTCAATCATGGCTGATATTTTTCTCATCTCCATTCTCCTACCTTTTCACCATAATACCTTATTAATCAAGAACCTATCTATTTTTGTCTGAAAGACACTCAATGACCTGGCCTCCATAGCCTTCCACAGCAAAAAGTTCCACAGATTTACCACTCTCTGGCTGAAAAAATTCTCCTCATCTCTGTTTTAAAGGATTGGCCCTTTAGTCTGAGGTTGTTTTAGTTTTTCCTTCTAATGGAAACATCCTCTCCACATTCACTGTATCCAGGCTTTGCAGTATCCTGTAAGTTTCAATAAGATTTCCCCTCATCCTTCTAAACTCCAACAAGTACAGATCCAGATTCCTCAACCGTTCTTCATATGACAAGCTCTTCATTCCAGGGATCATTTTTGTGAACTTCCTCTGGACCCTTTCCAAGACCAGCACATCCTTCCTTAGATACGGGGCCCAAAACTGCTCAAAATACTCCAAATGACATCTGACCACAACCTTATACAGCCTCAGAATTATATCCCTGCTGCTGTATTCTAGTCCTCTCAACTCGAATGCTAACATTGTATTTGCCTTCCGAACTGCTAACTGAAACTGCACATTAACCTTAAGAGAATCTTCAACAAGGACTCCAAAGTCTCTTTGTGCTCCTGATTTCCTAAGCATTTCCCCATTTAGAAAATAATCTGTGCCTCCATTCCTCCTTCCAAAGTGCATAACCTCATACTTTTCCATGTTGTATTCCATCTGCCACTTCTTAGCCTGTCCAAGTCCTCCTGCAGCCCTTCTGCTTCCTCAATACTACTTGTCCTTCCAAGTACCTTTGTAAGGACTTCATCCATTTTCCCAGTTTCTCTGCCTCTGCTGCAAAGTTTTGACAATGCAAAAAACAGAACTGCCCCCTCCCTTGCCTCCCTCTCCTCATTGTATTGCCTGGAGATTCTATATCTGGAATATTGAGCTTCCAATCCCGTCCCTCAACCATGTCTGTGTGATAGCAATAATTTCATCTGCCTTACTTGCAAGATTTCTTAAAGTGCTACCAGACCTACTGAGTTTATCTATCACTTTCAGTTTTTGTTTCATATTGTGGTTTTGAATGGTTACCTTATGATGGTATTAGTTCTAATATCACAGTATTAAAAAAGTAATTAGTTATTGCTTTTCTTTTTGCTTGTCTTCATATGTGATGATTGGTAATGAGGAGTATTGCATTTGACATTGTGTAATTATTCATACAATTTGTGCTGGGTTGTGTAAGATAGTTCAAAGGAAAATTAATTTGACCTCTGACTCAAATCTCCAATTTGAAAGCATAGAAAAGGTGCCAAGCATTATCCAATTTGCTGTACTAGTGTTTGATGCTGTTCAACATTCAAAATGAAAAATGGCTTTCAATATATCCAGGGAAATGATATTGAGTGCTTGATATAGATAGCAACCTTCTGTTCTTTATTTGTTATTAGGGGCGGCACAGTGACACAATGGTTAGCACTGCTGACTCTCAGCGCTGAGGTCCCGGGTTCAAATCCCAGCTAGGGTCATTGTCTGTGAAGTTTGCACATTCTTCCCATGTCTGCGTGCATTTCCTCTGGGTTCTCTGGTTTCCTCCCACAATCCAAAAATGTGTGAGTTAAGTGGATTGGCTATGCTAAATAGGGCCTAAGTGTCAGGGGGGCCAACTAGAGTAAATGCATGAGGGTTATGGGGACAGGGTCTGGGTGGAATTGTGGTGGGTGTAGCCTTGATGGACTGAATGGCCTCCTTCTGCACTGTAGGGATTCAATGATTATATTGCCATTATAAATGTAATCTTTTAACACAATGGAAAGGTACTTCTGTTCTTTGAGACCTTGACTAAAATTTTGTTTAGTAAATGAACGAAATAAAATATGATATAAAGTTGATACATGAACAGCAGATCATTCTGGTCTCAAGAGGTTGCTTGGGCAGTCAGCCAACGATGCATTAAATTATTCCTATTAATCATCGACTTAAGCCCTGCTTATTCAGATGTTAGCACAATTAGCCCTGATATTTACGAGGGGACGGGGAGGAGGCAGGGACACATGGAGAGGTCTTGCTGAATTTATCGGCAGGAGCTCATTAGCATTTCTTCACTCTGGTTCTCACCCAACCTTGAAAGGCCGGAAAGAGCATTCTTATTCCTCTTTGGCCCATCTGCAATGAGTATGCTCTGAGTATTTCCTCACTGCAACTGGCAGCCCTGGCCTCCCTTTAGCTGCTGGGTTTCCCAGGCCCTGGGAAATCCAGCCTGCAGCCATTAGTTTGAAAACCTCAGCAATTAAACCTCATTGAAGTATGGATGCTCCTCTCCAGGTTCAGTTACAAGATGCCCTTAATTGACTGAGTTTAAAGCTGAAGTAAACACATTCACCATAATTTTGTGTTAGCAAAATGTAAATTTTAAGTAGCAATTTTGGCATTATATATTGTGAAATTGTTTTGAAATGGGTAGGAGTGCAAAGTATTTTTTCTCTTTCATCTTTTTCTTTCTTTCCCCCCTCCTTCCTTTAACTGTCTCTTACTTCAGTTCCTTCTATTTAAATATTAATATACTCCTGTCATAAAAAGTATGATTTGAATATGCTATGTGGCTTGCTACTTTTATGGGATTCATTTCATAGATGCATAGTGATTTGTTTTTTTTCACCAGACTCAATGACCACAACACACAGAATATTAGCAATTCAGTAAAGTATGTATCAATTAATAATTCATACCCACCTGGGCAACAAGTAATTGGAATATGGAATAAATCACATTATGCAGCAGAGGAGTGGAAATGGAAGCTTCTAAGCTCTGAAATCTAATGAGACCGATAGCAGTTGTCAAAGAAGCTTGCAGAAAATAGAAGGAACATTATGATTTGGCTGAAACAGCAACACATTCAGAAGCCAGGAATTCAATGTGTGCTTTAGGTGAGGAAGTAAATAGTGCCAATTACAGCGTATGTTTGCATATGGCGAGAGAAAAACTGAAAGTTTAAAGGACAAGCTTGAAGAATATTTGACACCTCAAAAAGAATATTTACATATGAAAGATATGCTTAATCCCAGCATTATATTTGCCTAATCCCATAGTTCACAGACTTAGTTTTAGAAATGGAATTTTAAATGTAAATTCAGTGGGAGAAAAAACACTGTTTAAGCTTAAGTTTATTTATTAGTGACATAAGTAGGCAGTGATGGTACTGTAAAAATCCCCTAGTTGCCAAACTCTGGCTTCTATTCAAGTACAGTGAGGGAGAATTTAGCATGGCCCGCACACCTAACCAGCACGTCTTTCAGACTGAGGGAAGAAATCCATGCAGACACAGGGAGAACATGCAGACTCCACACAGACAATGATTCAGACCGGGAATCAAACTTAGGTCCCTGGGGCTGTGAGGCAGCAGTGCTTGCCACTGTGCCACCCTGGTAAACATCTAGAGAATGACAAACCATCCAGACTTCAAAGGTAACTTGTGTTTACTAGATAAAGTCAGAGTAAAAAGGTAAGATTCATAAGACTGCTGATGGTCTCAAATTGCTAAAAGAACTGGGGACTGCACTGAATTCTAGTCAGAAACATAAGTAATTCATGTCATTTCCCAGAATTAAGAAAAACCTTGGAGTTAAAAGAGTTCATTTCTACCCAGGAACAGGCCATGTGTGTCACATTACTAGGGATGGAGCTTAATAAGCTTCCTTGCTTTGAGTTATTTCTGCAAATTCATTTAGGGCTTGACCAACAAGCATGACAGTTAAGAGGAGCAGCTAAGAGACTGTGCTACCTTTGAATTTTACATGTTTCTGTGGGAGCCAAGAGATAAAGCTGGAAGTGTCATCTGTGAGACAGCCCTGCGATTGGAAACTGATATTCAGCAAATAACAAAGTTGGAGAGTTGAAAGACCACTGAAAGATCTGTTTAGCTGGAAGCTAAAGGAAGTAATCTGTTCAGTGGAAGGCAGTTAACTGCGTTGCAGTTGGAGTTCTGGAAGTAAACAGCTTGATTGCAATTTGAGAACATAACATGGGAAATCAAGGATGTTGTCTGATGTTTTAAGCCACCAGTCAGGACTTGCAGGAAGGCAACCTGGAATTCAGGGTCATGAGGTCAGTAAAGAACAAAGAACAAAAAACAAAGAAAATTACAGCACAGGAACAGGTCATTCAGCCATCCAAGCCTGCTTCAACCACGCTGCCTGACTGAGCTAAAACCCTCTACCCCTTTTGGGGACCAGATCCCTCCAATTCCATTCTATTCACATATTTGTCTAGATGCCCCTTAAAAGTCACTGTTGTATCTGCTTCCATTACCTCCCCCACCAACAAATTGAAGGTCATATGGTAAAAAAACCAATGGAAGGACCCCTTTGAAATTTTGTACCTTGGTTAGTAGCTGGAACATCCTGAAGAGAAATGAGAGTGAATTCTAGAGAGCCAGGGATTGTGAATGAACCTTCAAGATATTATAAAATCAAGGACTTCTTGGAGGAAAATAGAACTCGGTTTATAGCATAAATCCTTAAAGGCTTTAGTGTTAAGTTAGTCCTGTATAATTTGTTTACCATTTTTTTGAAATGCAATAAAGTTGATTTTTGTTTAAAAATGTGAAACTTTGTGATGTAGTTCTGTCAGTTTATTGTCAGGTGTTTGGATTTCTTCTTTAACAGTCCCTAACAAGATCGTAAAACGCAACTTCAAGTTCAAAGAGAAAACATTGATTACTGTGCAATAAATTTGTAAAAGTGGTTAAACATTATGGATATAGACATCCCTCCCCCCCAATTATTAGCTTTCTTAAAGACCTGGAGGGGATGATTTTCTCAGGGAGCATCTTGGCACTGCCCATCGGGCATTGGGCAGTGCCAACAGAGTGGGGTTGGGTGGGGCCTCGAGGGGGGAGATTGGTGGGTGTGAGGGAATTGAGGCTGGCTCGGGACAGGAGGATGTTGAGGCTGGCCCAGACATATGCTGGGGGGGAGGGGGGTTCAGCAATCAGGCTGTTGGGGGTGGGGGGTGCTGAGTAAGCCAGTGATTTGGGGGTTGTGGGGTTGACCAACGATCAGGAGACTGGCAATGTGGGACTACTGTGCACGTGCTGATCTCAAATTGCCATATGCGCAGTGGCCCGCCCAGTGCTACGTTGCCGGGCTGCAGGCGTCTCCAGTGGGAAAAGACCCCGTCCACTGATTTTCAGCGTGATTCATGCCAGAGCACTCTGACGCACAGAATGTGGAGATTCATTTTGAAACCCTTGCTGAAGAAACGGCATATTTTACTCCAGATTTTACGCGTTAGAACATAGAACATAGAACATTACAGCACAGAACAGGCCCTTCGGCCTTCGATGTTGCGCCGACCAATATAAAAAGCAATGCCCCTCCAAACTAAACCATTCCCTTCTCTTCCATATACTTATCAACTAACCTCTTAAACGCCACCAAACTTGGCGCATCTACAACTGCTGCAGGCAGGGCATTCCACTCCCTAACCACCCTTTGGGTAAAGAACCTACCTCTGATATCCGTCCTATAACTATCACCCTTAATTTAAAGCTGTGTCCCCTCGTGCTAGCTTTCTCCATCCTAGGAAAAAGGCTATCACTGTCCACCCTATCTAAACCTCTAATCATCTTATATGTTTCGATTAGGTCCCCTCTTAGCCGCCTCCTTTCTAACGAAAACAACCTCAAATCCCTCAGCCTCTCTTCATAAGACCTGCCCTCCATACCAGGCAACATCCTGGTAAACCTCCTCTGTACCCTCTCCAATGCCTCCACATCTTTCTTATAATGCGGGGACCAGAACTGCACACAATACTCCAAGTGCGGCCGCACTAGAGTTTTGTACAGTTGCAACATGACGTTGCGGCTCCGAAATTCAATCCCTCTACCAATAAAAGCCAAGACTCCATATGCCTTCCTAACAACCTTCTCGACCTGACTGCCTACTTTCAGGGATCTATGCACATACACACCAAGATCCCTCTGTTCATCTAGACTACTAAGAATCCTACCATTTGCCCTATACTCTACACATTTATTATTTCTGCCATAGTGCATTACCTCACACTTTTCCACATTAAACTCCATTTGCCACCTCTCGGCCCAGCTCTGCAACTTGTCCAAGTCTCTCTGCAAACTATAACACCCCTCTTCACTATCTACCACTCCACCGACTTTAGTGTCATCTGCAAATTTACTAATCCATCCTTCAATACCCTCATCCAGATCATTTATAAATTTTTTGGGGAGAATTGCCCCCTGGAATTCTCATTAATATAATAGATTAATTTGGAGTCAAATTACTATGAGAAAAGATTCTAATTCAATCAAAGCAGGTGATATATGTAGAGAAACTGAGATCAGCAAAGTACAGCTTGATTACTCACGTGTCACCAACTGCACTGGTTGAAACCATCTGTGCCCACTGCCCACTCCATAATGATCTGTTCAACTAAACTATTGCCTGCCTTCCACCTCATCGCCCCATATGGAGCACCCTTTCTGAGCAAGATCTACCAGCAGGCATCCTTTGTCTCAAAAAAATAGGAACCACAGGAAGTCACTGATAGTTCATCGTGACAAAGCCTATCTGATGAATAACAGGCTTTGAAGTTCCACAGGTAACTTTGCTAAACAGTCTCATTTAAAGAGCAATTTGAAGGCATCAAGTTAATTGTTGATTGATGTCTGCTAGTTGTTGCTGTGATTATGAAAGTGATGGTTTCTAGATTGTCCATGTGTCTGTAAGGAATGGTCTAACATGTGCATTTTCCTGACTTCACCATTGCTCCTGGGCTGCAGTATTTTGTACTTCCAAAGAACAAAGAAAATTATTGCACAAGAACAGGCCCTTCAGCCCTCCAAGCCTCACTGACCATGCTGCCTGATTTAACTAAAACCCCCTACGCTTCTGGAGATCATATCCCTCTATTCCCATCTCATTCATGTACTTGTCAAGACAAGTACAAAGTCACTACCATATCTGCTTCCACTACCTCCTACGGCATCGAGTTCCAGGCATCCACCACTCTCTGTATAAAAAATCTGCCTCATATATCTCTTTTAAAACTTGCCCCTCTCATCTTAAACCTATGCTTCCCAGTAGATGAAAAAAGATGGAAAATCATGGGAATCTGCTTCTTGCTACCTTGCACTATTATTGAGTGTTCCTTAAATCAAAACTTTGACTTCTGATACCTGATTCAGGCACAGTGCACTTCACTTTAAGAGGTGAAGTTTGACCTGAAGTATTGTAGGTTAGTTTCAGCTCATGATTGCCTTTTGAGAATTTGCACTTCTTGCTCTGGTAATGCACTGGTTAACAATGGCTAATGTTATCGGGAGTTGGATATTGTTTGGTTGGTTTTAATGAAATCTTTGTAGCCTTAAATGGGTTAATTATTTATTTATTAACTATGGAAATTATGTACAGATATCCAGTAAAGGATTTAAGTTACGAGCTGTTTCCGTGTTTGCCTGTGCACATGATTCATCCTTCCCAAGAATGGCTAGAGGTCTGGAATTAAGGGTGGGGTTGTGAACTTGCTAATACATATATTGCTGATGACGTGGCGCAGGAAGCAAAGAGAAGTTTTGGAGAACTCATTTTTCTCATTTATCACCAGCCTTGCCACCTGCAGGTGTTCTAAGACCTCTGTCAGTCTCTTGTCACGTTCCTCCACCATTGTATCGTGAACCAATGCATCATCCTTGTGGCAGTAAAGGGCTTAAGCTCAGAGCTGTCTCCATGCTTGCTTGTGCATCTCATTGTTCAACACTAGGTGCAAGTCATGTGCTGTCCTACATCACTGTATCAATGATACCTTTGTTAACCTTATAGGTGCCAGACCCTTATACTACAACTGCATGCTACAGTCATAAAGTCACAGAGGTTTACAGCATGGAAACAAGCTCTTTGGCCCAACTTGTCCAAGCCGCCCTTTCTGTTTAACTACTAAGTCAGTCCCAATTGTTTGGGCCATATCTCTCTATACCCATCTTACCTATTTAACTGTCTAAATGCTTTTTATTTAAACAAGTGGGCTGCAGGAAGTCTGTGTGCTGACTGCATCAGAAGGAATGGGCATGAGTAATTCTGCACCAAAATACCTACACCAGCTTTTGGGTCCTCTCCACTTTTGTTGGTCTACAGTTTCAAATGCTGAAGGAACAAGTACAGTCATGCTTTACAACTCAGGACACACTGATCAAAAAAGATTGCACAGTCACATCTGATAAATGTCAAACCATGACTATATGAACACTTGCGTAGGTGCATAGCAGAAAAGCAGACCATGCTGTCAAAATGCAGATACCAGGTGAAGAAGGAAAGAATCCTGATGCCTAGTCTTAACTCACTTACAATATTTTATAGACAGACCCACACGACACATACATGTGCACCTTTGACAAAAACATTTCAATCAGCCTGTTCCTATGTAAACGAAGGTCAGTCCTCAATTAATACCTGCAATCTGAATCAAATTAACACCCAATTTTAAACAATTAAACAATACATATATCACTATAGCCAAAAAGATAGATATTGACCATGGATGGTGCTCATTCCATTTTGTGATAAGATTTGTGATGAGTTACATAAGTGTCCAATTGTCATGCAGTGGGACCCATCTGATAATATGATTGAAATTACAAACTTCAGATGGCCTCAACGTTGCTATAATAATAGCTACCCAGAAAAAGTTTGAATTAAAACTACTTCTAGCTTCTGTAACTATAGGCCTTCATTGGTCAATATGTTTGGATTCCTACCATTTTACGTGCTATAAGAATGGTCTTATTGGCAGCCACATAAATAAGGCCTGAGCCAATCGCTAACCATGCTAGCTTGATCCTGAAATAGGTGCATCAAAGCCATCATGTGGGAATAATGGCTATCTTGATCGGATCTTTGTCACTACATATTGTGCAAGCTCATAAATGGGCATAAGACCACCACCTTCGGTCCTGAAAAATGCTCAATCTAAAAAACTACTGAGCAACAGGCGAAGCTAGCTGTTTCACTCTCCTATTATGCAGTTGCAACATGAATGGTGTTCTCAACTTACGAGATGCTGCCAAGCCAAAAAGACATTCTGCCTATCATCCAAATGAATAATGCGCTGTATGAATTTCAGTGCCAGTGTGATGCCAGTTATGTAGACCATATGTCCCAGTGACTGATGGATCACATTGAACAGCACATCCCTTTGGCTCAAAGCAGATTATTGTGAATGCTGAAATCAGAAACAAAAACAGAAAATGCCTTGCCACCTGCATCTGTGGAGAAAGAACAGAGCTGACATTTCAAGTCTGGATGACTCCTTGTCAGATCCTTTTGGCTGTTAACAACTGGCACCGTACTGGCCATACCCAATCAGACCATGCTTGCAAAACTCAAAACATAGTGCCCAACTTTAGATGTGATTCTATGATTGGACAGCATTTGCTAAACAATCTTGGTTGTGGTAAGAATGATACTGACAACCAGTTTAAGATTACCAGTTGGACCTGCAGTGTGCTCCCACTTTATGTTTCAGCTCAGCAGTCATTTACCTTGTACTTTAGAACATTCTGGAGATATTGAACTTTTCTTTGTTTGGAGTTTATGTTGCAGACAATTGTCATATTGGTTCATGTGACACGAAAAAGATATTGGGTAATGATAGTGAAGAATAAACACTGGGTGATTCCCTCAACATGTGAAATCTGGAAGAATGAAAATTTGAGGCAGGATTTTGATGTCTGAGGAACACAAAATGGACATATAGAGCTTGAATACAGTGTCCCAGGAAATGCAGCAAATGACTTTTGATTGTTGAATCTTTAGTTATCCTTGTGATAACATCTTAGAACCATACACCACAAAAAAAAAGCTAATTGTACTTGTACTGGTTCTGAAGAAGCTACCCAATTAGTGCTATTCCCCTTTTCTTCCCCAAGAGCCCTGCAATATTTCTGCTTCAAGTATTTTTCCAATTCCCTTTTGAAAGTTGTTTTGAAGCTGCTTCCACCATTCCTCAGGCAGTGTGTTTGAACTCGTAGCAAAACAGTGTGTAATTTTTCTTTTCTCCATGTTATCCCTGGTCCTTCAGCCAGTTACTTTAAATCTCTGTCCTCAGATTACCTAGCATTATGGTGCTCAAAATGCTTTTCCCTTATTTGCCAACACTATTCATTATTAAATCTTTCCCCTGACCTATTGTGGTCCAAAGAGAACATAATGAAAGTCTCGGTTGGAATTTTGTTGTCCCGCCTGCCACAGAAATTGGAACGAGCTAGAAGCAGACCATGGGAAGGTCCGTTTTCCCTAGGCAGGATTTTCCAGTTTCAGGGCCAGCAAGGCAGAAAAATCCCACCTTTTGCCTTTCTTTTAGAGTTCAATGCAACAAATGACAACTGCATTGAAATCTGTAGACTCCTGAAAGGGTTAAAAATCAACCACTTTTACAAATCACATAAGCTGCAAACTGAACCTCAGTCACACAGGGAAAGCTATCAGGATCTATTAGCTGCCATTAGAAACAACCATCACTGAGATCAGTGGGGCCAGAGATCCACTGTGTCTATAACACCATTAGCTGAGAGGTGCTGATGTACAAGTGAGACTCGCAAGGCGTCACTAGGTGCATTGCAGACAGGGGAAAGTGATTGAGAGCACGCCAAGGCAGGGATTAGTGCATAATCATTTGGAATTGATCCTCTGATGGAACTAGTAATTTTCTATTCAACTTCAAATTGAGTTTAAAAAGGATTTTCAGTTTATTTCAAGTTGGGTTAAAATATGAAGACTGGAGAAACAACACTATTATATGTTAGTTAAAAGGAAGTAATATTAACATATTTCACTAAAATCAAAAGCTCATTGATTAAGATTAAGCATGTTTAAAATTGTGTATGATAAAGTTTTGTTATTTATAATTTATATGCGTAGGTAGGAATATTGGAAAAGGTGCAGACTATAGGAATTGGAATAGGCCAACCAGTCTCTTGAGCCTTTTCCGCTATACAAATAGTCCACAATGATCTGTCCTTCCTCAGTATACATTTATTGATACAAATTAAAACATCCCTCTTCATTCTTTATTAATTCCTGGAACGTGAACGTAACTGGCTGATCAGCATTTATTGCCCTTGGAGGGCACTTGATTAAAGTAAGCCCAGCTAACACTCAAGGACTATCTAATGGAATGATGTGCAGCTGCAGTTTACATTTGCCAATTAGAATAAGGAGCAATGGAAAGGGAGATTGAGATATCATTGGTGAGAGATATAACTATCATTTCTTGAAGATATAACATGCACAAGTTTTAATTGGACATTATACTCTTATGTATGCATGATGTAACCATAACTACGATTGAATAGATATTCTTTTATTGGGATATGCTAATTACTTATAATGGATGCTGAGGCTTTAATTACCTTTGTATTTTTCAATGGACATTCAGGGTTCAGGGCTATAGTAAAGATCACCTTGGAACTACACTGTTACTTTATTTGGCTACTTGAGGAGAATAATAGTTTTTAAATACAACAAGAAAATATCGTAACATCCCCTAATAACCCCCAGCTAAAAGGCTGCTAGAAGCCAGTTGGTGCCTTCAGCTCCACGCGAGCATAAAAACTAGCCTAGCATTGGTCCTAGTTTTTAGACTATGGTCACTGCTCTGTTTCAGAACTTTCAAGATCTATTTAGCTGCCATTAGAAACAGCCATTGCTGAGATCAGTGGGGCCAGAGATCCACTGTGACTGTATCACCATTAGCGGAGAGGTGCTGATATACAAGTGAGACTCACAAGGTGTCAGTAGGCACAATGCAGACAGGGCAAAGCAATTGAGAGCGTTCCAAGGCTGGAATTACAGCATAATCGTTTGGAATCGATCCTCCGCTGCTCCCACACCGGAAGCTGCAAGAAAGCGCACCCTGTTATGTGCTGTCAGTTGTAAAGAATGCAGTAATCAAAGAGTTACTTTTCTATTGTAATTATCACTGTCTTCCAGAACAGTTTATTATCATTAATTAGCTATCGAGTGTGACAACTTTAAATAGAATTTTAATTAATTGCATGTTGATGAGCTACTGGGTCTCTTGCTTATTTGCATAGCACTAAATACTTTTGCCCTTTAAAAGGTTATTCTTTTGCAATGTTCAGCATGATCTGTGTTTTTTGAACGATTTTACCTTACACGTTCTTTTTTCTGTACCTTCGATTATTTTCAGATTTGAAATGTATGCTGAAATCTAGAAAATATAATTTGCCTGAGTGCAGAAACTATCCTTTCAGTAAATAGACCTTTATTAGCCATAACGATAAAGTGTTAATCTGTTCGTTTATGTGAAAGATTTATTGTGTGTGTTCATTGATTTCATTTTAAAAGATTCACCGACAGATGAGCAATGATCAGTCAATGTACAGTTTGAGCAAGTAAAAACCATATAAATGACGAAAAAAGGCAGAGTTAAATAAATTGTGTTGTAAATTTTTTAACATTTTTTATGAGAACTATTGGAATAAGCATTGTGACAACCAGATTGTGACGGTCCGACCTTAATTACCTGGTCTGCACAGAATTGGGAAACAGAAGGGGAGGCAATAGCTTAGCTTTATTGCCATTGGACCATTAATCCAGCTAATGTCCTGGGGATCAGGGTTAGAATCCTGGCATGGCAGATGGTGGAATTTGAATAAAGGATATCTGGAATTAAGAATCTACTGATGACTACAAAACCATTGTCGATTGTCAAGAAAAACCGATCAGGTTCACTAATGTCCTTTAGGGAAGGAAATCTGCTATCCTTACCTGATCTGGCCTACGTGTGACTCCAGGGCAACAGCAATGTGGTGACTCAACTGCCCTCCAAGGGCAATAAATGCTGGTCAGCCAGCGATACCCATGCCCCAGGAATGAATTAAAAATAAGTAGGGGTGTTTAATTTGTATCAACAAATGCATACTGGGGAGGGACAGATCATTCATGGACTATTTGAATGGCGAAGAGGCTCAAGAGACTGAATGGATTACTCCAGTTCTATAGTCTATTCCTCTTCCAATATTCCTACCTACATCTGTAAACTATAAACAACTCAACTTTATTGTACACAATTTTAAACACACTTGATCATTATCTTAATCAGTCAGCTTTTGTTTTTAGCGAAACATAATATTATTTCCTTATGACTAACAAATGATAATGTTGTTTCTCCAGTCTTCATATTTTAACCCAACTTGAAATTTACTGAAAATCCTTTTTAAACTCGATTTGAGGTTGAATAGAAAATTACTAGTTCTGTTTTTAACATGGGCGAAAAGTAATTTTCAGTGCTGGTTAAACTGAAATGTTTCTTTCCCCATAATTAATTGAAGTGATTAAGAAAAATTGTGTGCCATCCAATCATTGATAACATGTTATTACTCAACAGTTGCCAATGATGCACCAGATGTCTTAAGAAGCTCCCACACATAGTTTACCATGCAGTAATACAATTAGCCAAAGGAGGTACACAGCTGGAAGGGCAGCACAGATGGGATCATGAGAATATTGCTGTGGACGCTTTCAAAGCGCAAGTCTTCAGGAAAAAAGAAAAAAAATTGCAGGATGTACTGCTGTACTGTTCTACATGCAGCCATGACATTAATAATTTGAGTAATCTTCCAGTCATTGTAACTGCTTCACTGATGTGTAGAGAAGGTAGACCAAGGAGAATCTGCCTCCCATTAAAGCTATCCATTGAGGTCAGCTAATCTTATTTTGAATGCTATACAATTAGTTCCAGATTGTTTTTGATGTTGAAGAGTATGGAATGAGGACTTGAGGAGCCAGGGGAATCTGTAGAAAGCTGATGAATATAGTTGCAATTATTTGAAATTCTACTGAGTTAATAACATTTGAAATTAATTTTAAATAGATTAGGGCATGGCAGTTCTTAGCAAATAACCCCAAACTGAATAATGGTTTTAAAGGAAAAAGAGGGAAGGATAAAAGTAGCAGTTTTGTTCTTAATGGACAAATTAAGTGTCTTGAATTCTGAATCTCAATTCAAGGTACAGAAAGTATCTGGAAGTTTATTTCTTTTTTAATAGCGATAACTGCTCTTTGGATCAAAGTTAGTCTGCTTCTCCCCAGGAATGATCAGGGTAATGCAATGGAACAAGACCGTCTGATCCGCCAGCAAGAGATTCAAGATGTTAAAACATGAAACAGTCACATTCTTTTTCTAGTATCAAGAAGATAAAGAAGCAGAGTGGTATGATAGCACAGTGGTTAGTGCAGTTGCCTCATAGTGCCCAGGAATATTCAGGTTCAATATCAGCCTTGGTGACTGTGTGCAGTGCCATTCTCCCATTGTGCATATGGATTTCCTCTGGTTTCCTCCCACAGTCCAAAGAAGCGCAGGTTAGGTGGATTGGCCATGTAAGTGTTTGGGGTTATGGGGATAAGATGGAAAGAGGGCCTGGATAAGATGGAAAGAGGGCCTGGATAAGATATTCTGTCAGGGAGTTGGTGCAGACTCAAGGTATTAACTGGTCATCTTCTGAGGAGATTCTATGATTTCTTTGAGGCTTATCATTTCTGAAATAAATGTTGCATGATCTTCACTAACATGAAATCCTCCAAAAGGTTTGCAGGGAAATTAATACAGAAACACATAATTGAGATTGGAGACAATCAGGTTAGATTCCCAAAATTCTTCACCAGCATATAAAGTCCAAGTTAGCAATACTGTCCCCCTTGACAATATATTGGTGCAGTATCTGTTTTCCATTATTGGTAATCAACTAGTACGTGGTTCCTCTTGAGACATTGTGTAGATGAATTTTCACATTGTTATATCAATGGTGAGGATTTACACTCATTGTGGTTAAGGGAAGTATTCACATGACTGTTTTATGGATCAGCTCATTCACTTACAGTAGATGGGGCTTCCCCTCGAGGCTATGTGTAACTACTAAAGCTAATACAAAGACTCAAAATGCCGTGTGCTGATGTTGAAGACGTGATTTTATTTAACAAAATGATCAAATGGGAGAATGATATGAGGAAGCTCTGCATTCAAGGTATAGAATACGGGCAGCTGGATATCAGTCTGAAGAACGATGCCCCCATGAAGACAATTATACATTCCCAAAATCATATTGCCTACCTTTCCTGTAGGCATTATCCAGTAAATATCAATACAAATCAGTCAATAATCATCCTGTCATTAACTCCAACCAATGACAATACACATCATGGCCTAATGGGATTTCATTTGTTATAAATAAAGATGTTACCTTTCTTCTGTTGTCCAGCAATATGGGTCACTGAACAGTGAAATGGAAGAATGATTCCCACTGAATTGAACTCATCCGATCCTGAGAAATTTTTCATGTCTGCTCACCAACATGTTATCTCTTAGAGTTGTACCAACCTATTCATAAGGCTGACATTGATAGCTATCTTGTTCCTGACTACTACTGATAGCATTACTGCTTTCAGTGAATCTACTGTTCCTTCCCTGTCTCTCTGTTTTGTCACTGACTGAAATTTCACAAAATGTAACTAAAAGCAAAACACATCCATCTTGTAAATTCAAAATACATGTTTTAAATGAAAAATATTTGTTAATTATGCAGAGCTGTCTTCTGCGACTTCAGTCCTGGCTCACTTATGTTCCTACAGTCCAAAATCATTCTCTCTAAAGTTAGTATCATTCCAAAATATATGGTTATGTGTTTATTAGCCTAATTGCGCCCCCCTCCCCCACTTTACTAACCTATTGGAGTTGTAATTATTTAAAAAACATTTCAGCTGGCACACTTCAGCTATGGACTGGGGTCAATCAGGCAATGAAGGAACAATGCTTGACACATTCACTTGATTCACAGATACCTTCATTGCAAGCCTGATAGATTTTATCCCCTCATTTTTCTAAGTCTTCAGTAAGATATTCCTGTTTGTTGTAGACAGCTAGTGAGACAGTTAGCATGCCATTGAAGTGCAGTAGAAGAACAGAGCATTTTTCTAACTGAGATCTCCAAATTCTTGAGGAAACTGAATTAAAGACGTGCAGACTGTTGGGTAGCCAAGTCTGCCAGGGATGCCATCATACCACCCGGAGAGAGGTGGATCTGAGGGTCATCTCTGTTACATGTCAGAGTAACTGTCTACTACTATGCCAGGGTGCAGCAGAGGTGGAGGCAGCCTGCTGACTGCTATGCCCTGATGTCTGTGATGACCTTAGTGCACTTCCTCTGCTGGGCTTGTCCTGAAGGACCTCGGTGTCATCAAGGTCTCCTGCTCCAGGAAGAAGCATTCTTGTGGGGCCAGAACAGTGTCGATGTGAGCACAGGCAGAGGGAACTATAAGGAGGCCCTATAGTGTCCAGTTAATGTTAATCCTGCCTGTGGGTGTGCAAGATCCCCAGGAGATCCCTGCAGGAGATGGTGGGCCTGAAGGAAGGTCAATGTGCTTCATTGCCGTGTTGCCTACATCTTGATGGTGCCCACCAGGGAATGTGACTGTGGAATGCAGAGCTGAGTGCAAAACTGACAGGGCCTGCTGGACCAAGGCCTCCGTAGTGGTCACCGGGTTAGGATTAGGGTTAGACCGTGAGGCACTTGCATGTCAGAACCACAACATCGGACAGAATAGGGAGGATCCTCCATTGCTAAGTCTGCTGAGTGATTGTTGTACATCTGCCTGATGTTTTACTGCCTCTCATTGCAACTACAACATTGAGTTGGCGGCTGTTTTCAAAGACTCATCATCTGACTCAGTCTGAGCAGCTGCCTGGTCTCCAGTAGCCCTCTGAGCGCCAGAGATCTGGGATGCCCCTGTCTGTGACTGCTGCAGGTACATGTCAGTGAGCCTAAGCCCAATCTACAGCTATGTGTCCCACTGAGATGTGTATATCTGTGTTGGTGGAGGGTGCAGAGTGCTGTGAAAGATTTTCCCGAGCTTCCTCCTCAGATGTGATCTGGGGGCCCAGATTGGTGTCCAGTTACCTGTTGGGTTTCTTAAGTGCTGGTGCCTAGAAAATAGAGAGTAGAGTTTCAGTTGATGAACATGAGCTGTATAAGATTGCATGTGACTCATGGTGAGTATCACGATGTGATGAACTGATGGAGCTGTGATTTACACTAAGTTGCTGGGAGAGACGGATCTCCCCTTCTCCACTGTAGTGATCCCTGTCCTTCCCAGCAAGATCAACAGGACCCTCCTCAAACACATTTAGGGCCAGGCAGCGACCATCCCTCTCCCAGTCTGTGATTTTTCACACCTCTTCTATGTTAGCTTGGCTTGTATGAAGACAAAAGAAAGACAGAGGCTGAGGGGAGACCTGATAGATGTTTACAAAATTATACACAGGGTGGATAGTCAGAGACCTTTTCATAAAGTGAAGTGTCAGTTACAAGGGGAGACAGATTTGAGGTAAGAGTGGGAGAGTTTAGGGGAGATGTGCAGGCAATTCTTCCATGCAAAGAGTGGTGGGTGCCTGGAATGTGCTGTCAGAGGAAGTCTTGGAAGCAGGTACTCTAGCAACATTTAAGAGGCATCTGGATGGGTACATGAATAGAGAGGAATGAAAGGAAACGGTCCAACTAAGAGCAGAAGGCTTTTTAAAATTATTTAGGACATTCTGATCGGCGTGGGATTGTTAGGCCAAAGGGCCTATTCCTGTGCTGTACTTCTCTTTGTTCTTATACATGACAAGAAGGGATGGAACAGAGGTTGGGTGAAATGCTCTTTGTTCCCTGTGTGTGGTGGACCCTCCTAGAAAGACCAGAAGACCCGCCACAGAATGACCAGAGGATGGAGTGTAAGCAACATAGTAGATGGGATGATGGTGATGTGAAAGCGTCCATGAGAGAATAGTATTGATATGTCTCCCCTGCTGATGGATGAGTGAGATCTCTGAAAGAGTGTAGCTGCTTGACTCTCTGATGCTGTCATGAGAGTTTGATATTGGAGGGTTGAAGGGTTCCTTATCCTGGTGGAGTGAATGAGATTGTTCATGATCTTCTTGCTCTGATTGGTATATGAGGCACAGTTTGATTTATTGTTGTCACATGTGTTAACATATGATGAAAAGTATTGTTTATTGCGCACTATGCAGACAAAGCATACCGTTCAAAGAGAAGGAAATGAGAGCATAGAGTATGTAATGTTACAATCATAGCTAGGGTGCAGAGAAAGATCAACTTAATGCAAGGTAAATCCATTCAAAAGTCTGACAGTGGCAGGGAAGAAGTTGTTCTCGAGTCAGCGGGTAAGTGACCTCAGACTTTTGTATCTTTTTCCCGACAGAAGTTGGAAGAGAGAATATCCGGGGTATGTCGGGTCCTTAATTATGTTGACTGGTTTGCCGAGGCAGCGAGAAGTGTAGAGTCAATAGATGGGAGGTTGGTTTGCATGATGGTTTGGGCTACATTCATGACATTTTGTAGTTACTTGCAGTCTTGGGCAGAGCAGGAGCCATACGAAGCTGTGATACAACCATAAATAATGCTTTCTATGGTGCATCTTTAAAAGTTGGTGAGAGTCATAGTTGATATGCCAAATTTCCTTGGTCTTCTGTGAAAGTAGAGATGTTGGTGGGCTTTCTTAACTATAGTGTCGGCATGGGGATACCAGGACATGTTGTAATCTGGACACCTAAAAGCTTGAAGCTCTCGCCCTTTCTACTTCGACCTCATTGATGTAGACAGGGGCATATTCTCCTTTACGCTTCCTGAAATCAATGACAATCCCCTTTGTTTTGTTGACATTGAGGGAGAGATTATTGTTATCATACCAATTCACCAGATTCTCTATCTTATTCCTGTACTCTGTCTCGTCATTGTTGAAATCCAACCCACTAAGTGGCTGGCAACTGTGCCAACCACACTGACCTGCTTGGGCCGGAGACATGAGGTTGGAGTGTGCTTCCTGGAACCATCCCTGAGATACAGGACGTGCCTGTGCAGCTGCACTCCGCTGATCACAACCTTCAATTCCTGGTGGGTGCAGCTGGGTGCTGCCTTCTTCTTAGAGTTACAAACCTTGTTCTTCTGTTGCCAGACATCTATAACAGTCTCCTGAAGACACGTGGGCTGGCCGGGAGAGAAAGATGGTTGTGTTGGACTGGTATTTAAATATGGTGCCCAGATCTTTGACGCTGCCAGCTGATGGTGGGCAGACAAATCCACCCCAGATAGCAATGGAGTGACATGATGGGGTAGACAGGAACAAATTCTTGGCCAAGTGACCATTCTTCATGTGTACACCCAGTGTCTTAAAGCTTTGTGACTATTGGACGCATGAGGGAGGCATGGTGGCACAGTGATTAGCACTGCTGTCTCATAGCACCAAGGACCCGGGTTCGATTCCCAGCTTGGGTCACTGTCTGAGTGGAGTTTGCACATTCTCCCTGTATCTCCATGAGTTTCCTTTAGGTGCTCTAGTTTCCTCCCACATCCAAAGATGTGCAGGTTAGATGGATTGGTCATGATAAATTGACCCTTAGTGCCAGGGGGATCAGCAGGGTAAATATATGGGATTATGGGGATATGGCCTATTGTGATTGGTGCAGACTCGATGGGCCAAATTGCCTCCTTCTGCACTTTATGATTCTATCATAAAAGTGCTTGCACCTAATGCTCACTTCCAGCAGCAGTCACCAGATGGTGCTGAACAGCAAAAGCCCAGGGAGTTTGCCTTCCTCAGCCCAAATTCAGTCTGTTCCTGACGGAAATTAGCTACCTTAGTACATACAGACTGACAATCCAGTGGATCATCCTCTTCTACAAGGCTGTAAGGGCTTCATGGTGCGTTTGGTCGTTATACTATCGGTGGAGCCTACGCATTGGTAACCACAAAATAAAGTTGATGGCTTTTAATTCTGTGTTGCTTTTCTCTCTCTCCCTCCTGGTGGGCTCCACAGTTCAAGACAAACAGTCACTGTTGAAGTACATGCTTCACCTGATTACCTCTTTTGTCAGTATAAGACGTAACTGTTTATCGTCCAGATCAGCGGAACGAAAGGAAAAAGTGGCAGGAAATTACAAACCCCTGATTAGTATGGAAGAATTATTCCATTTCTACCTGATGCTTGTCTAAAACCATGGATTATTAAACATGGAAAATTCATTTGAAATTATGTGCAAGAACGTGTTGAATATGCTTTTCTTATTAATGCTATTTTAAAGTTGCCATGGAAACTACATGGGTGACATTATTGCAATTTTGTTGCTAAGGAGGAACAAATACTTCATATTTCGTTTGGCCTTCATAGACTAATTCTTTAAATATTTTTTCATCTAGCTATACATACATCACTTTTAGAAATGATGGGTTGCTAATTTGGGCTAAATAATTAAAATAACAATTTGTGGAATTTTCTTTTAGATTTTGTCTGTGAGGTGGTAGGGGCAAATGAATCTGAGGACTGCTGAGAAAGACAATTAAGATAAAATGGCAGCACTGTTTTTAGATAAAGCTTAAATTATCTATCTCCTGCAATCGTATTTGAAATTACAGCACTACAGATAGACTAACTCGCTGAATGGAGTTCATTCTCAATTCAATATCAGGTCTAATTATGGAGGAAGAAATGGAAATTTTTTAACATTAATGAAAGAACTGAATTATATTAAAAAAAGACATACATTATAAATTCTCTCCCAACATGATTAAGCTGAAATAGCCAGATTACCCATTGTAATAATATGACAGACTTACTGAGGAATGTAATATAAATATATAATATACACAATATAACTGGCATGTTAAATATATTATCTATTTATTAAAAGATATATGCATTGTGAATAAAATAGTTTTAAAATTGTTTATTACATACCGTTAGAGTACAGTAAAAGTAAGATGGCATATTGGTTATGTCACTGGAGGCCCTAATGAGACGTGAGTTCAATTCCCATGACTGCAGTTCCAGAATTTAAATTCAATGGATTAATTTAATTATCTTTAATTAAAAAAAACAATAATGGTATTGTAAAGACCTATCTTGTTTATTAGTGTCAACTAGGGAACAAAAGCTGACCCACAGCAATGTGATTGACTCTTAGCTACTCTCTGAAAAGGTCTAGCAAGTTAGAAGGTGGATGACTAACTAACATCTTCCTTGGAGCAGTTAGCGATGGGCAGTAAGTACTGGCCTTCTGGTAATACTCATATCCTTTAAGTGAACAAAACTAGCATTTTTTAGAAAATGTTTTTAAAACTTTGTTTGTTCTGCCCTCAAAACAGAACGTCCAGATTTCTCTTGTGAGATATATGGAGGACAGTTTGCGAAATTATTCAAAATCAGGTGTACAGTAAGACCCAAGGGCTCATTATCTTTCATCATATTTTTGTCCTACAGCTTTCACGTAGTCATTCATGTGAAAGTAGAAGACATGGGAATAAATGACCATATTTTGTTGTTGGATTTTCTGGGTCTTGAACCTGCACCTCAACTATGTCTCTCTTATGTTACTATTTTTAACTCTAAATTCTCCAAACAGTAATGCCAAGCACCTCCAGGATATGGGAGCTGAAGCCTGGCACCAGTAGCAAAGGCAGGCAGGAACTGTGTTGGCGAGTGCCATTACTCTGTCAGACAGGACAGGCACCTCCTTAGAAGGCTCAATGCTGAGACATGGAGGAAAATGGCCATGAATGCCAAGTTAAGGTCCAACACTCAACCCAGTACTAGTTGAACGTCAAAGTTCATTTTTGAACAAAGGTAAATAAACTTTCTTTGAAACTATGTTGAACCCTCACCAGCCATGTACTAACATAGAACATAGAACACTACAGCACAAACAGGCCTTTCGGCCCACAAGTTGTGCCGGACATATCAGTACCTACCAGGCCATAGAACTATCTGTAATTCCCAATCCCATTACATCCCATGCACTCATCCAGAAGTCACTTAAAAGACCCCAGCGAGTTCACCTCTATCACCATTGACGGCAGCTGATTCCATTCACTCACCACTCTGAGTGAAAAACTTACCTCTAACATCCCCTCTGTACCTGCCCCCCAACACCTTAAACCTGTGTCCTCTCATAGCAACCATTTCAGCCCTGGGAAATAGCCTCCGAGAATCCACTCTATTTATTCCTCTCAACATCTTATAAACCTCTATCAGGTCGCCTCTCAACCTTCGTCTCTCCAGGGAGAAGAGATCTAGCTCTCTCTCAACCTATCTTCATAAGGCATGCCCCCCAATCCAGGCAACATCCTTGTAAATCTCCTCTGCATCCTTTCAATAGCTTCCACATCCTTCCTATAGTGAGGCGACCAGAACTGCACACAATACTCCAAATGGGGCCTGACAAGGGTCTTATAAAGTTGCAGCATTACCTCCCGACTCCTAAACTCAATCCCTCTATTAATGAAGGCCAGTACACCATATGCCTTCTTGACCACATCCTCCACTTTCGGGGCAGATTTAAGAGTCCTCTGGACCCAGACCCCAAGATCCTTCTGCTCCTCAACACTGCCAAGACTCCTATCCTTGATTTTATACTCCTTCATCTCATTGGTCCTGCTAAAATGGACCACCACACATTTATCTGCGTTGGAGTCCATCTGTCACTTCTCCGCCTAGTCTTGCTTCCTATCTGTCTCACTGCAACTTCAGACATCCCTCCAGACTATCCATAACATCACCAACCTTCGTATCGTCGGCAAACTTACTAACCCATCCCTCCACTTCCTCATCCAGGTCATTTATGAAAATGACAAACATAGAACATTACAGCACAGAACAGGCCCTTCGGCCTTCGATGTTGCGCCGACCAATATAAAAAGCAATGCCCCTCCAAACTAAACCATTCCCTTCTCTTCCATATACTTATCAACTAAGCTCTTAAACGCCACCCAACTTGGCGCATCTACAACTGCTGCAGGCAGGGCATTCCACTCCCGAACCACCCTTTGGGTAAAGAACCTACCTCTGATATCCGTCCTATAACTATCACACCCCTTAATTTAAAGCTGTGTCCCCTCGTGCTAGCTTTTTCCATCCTAGGAAAAAGGCTATCACTGTCCACCCTATCTAACTCTAATCATCTTATATGTTTCGATCAGGTCCCCTCTTAGCCTCCTCCTTTCTAACGAAAACAACCTCAAATCCCTCAGCCTCTCCTCATAAGACCTGCCTCCATACCAGGCAACATCCTGGTAAACGGCAAGGGTCCTAGAACAGATCCCTGGGGCACTCCACTGGTGACTAACCTCCATGCAGAAAAAGACCCATCCACAACTACTCTCTGCCTTCTGCAGGCAAGATGTAGAGATGCCGGCATTGGACTGGGGTAAACTCAGTAAAGTTTTACAACACCAATTTAAAATCCAACCAATTTATTTGATAGTAAATCCGTGAGCTTTCGACACTATGTTGCGCCTTCGTCAGGCTTCAGTAAAGTTTTACAACACCAATTTTAAAACCAACCAATTTATTTGATAGTAAGTCCGTGAGCTTTCGACACTATGTTGTGCCTTCGTCAGGCAAATGCAGTGTTCTGATCTGCAGAGGCACTCATATCCACACAGACAGTTACAGATTGCTGATTAGAATGCGAATCCTTACATCTAACCTGCTATTCAAGTGTTAAAGTGGCTAACAATGTGTGTGAAGGGAATCCTGAGCATTGGTTAGAGAATTGTGTATTTTCTCCAGACAGCACAGTAAGTGAGGTTTTTTGCTAATCCAGGCAAGTTACGGGGTTACAGATAGTGTGACATGAAGCCAAGATCCCTGTTAAGACCAACGGTGCTGTCTGTGAAAATACACAATTCTCTAACCAATGCTCAGGATTTCCTTCACACACATTGTTAGCCACTTTAACACTTGAATAGCAGGTTAGATGTAAGGATTCGCATTCTAATCAGCAGTCTGTAACTGTCTGTGTGGATATGAGTGCCTCTGCAGATCAGAACACTGCATTTGCCTGACGAAGGCACAACATAGTGTCGAAAGCTCACGGATTTACTATCAAATAAATTGGTTGGTTTTAAAATTGGTGTTGTAAAACTTTACTGAGTTCTGCAGGCAAGCCAGTTCTGGATCCACAAGGCCAAAGCCCCTTGGACCCCATGCCCTCTCACCTTCTCAAGAAGTCTTGGATGGGGGACCTTATCAAATGCCTTGCTGAAATCCATGTAAACCACGTCCACTGCTCTACCTTCGTCAATGTGTTCAGTCACATTTTCGAAGAACTCAACTAGGCCCGTAAGACACAATCTGCCCTTAACAAAGCCTTGTTGACTCTTTCTGATCACATTGAATTTCTCTAAATGCTCATAAATCCTATCTCTCAGAATCCTCTCCATCAACTTACCAACCACTGAGGTCAGACTCACTGGTCGGTTATTGTCCAGGGTATCCCTGTTCCCCTTCTTGAAAATAGGCACCACATCCACAATCCTCCAATCTTCCGGAACCTCTCCTGTCTTCATCGACGATGCAAAGATCATCGCCAGGGGCTCTGCAATCACTTCTCTCACTTCCCACAGTAACCTGGGGTACATCCCATCCGGACCCGGCGACTTATCTACCTTGATGGAATTTAACAGTTCCAATACATCCTCTTTCTTAATATCCACATACTCAATCTTTTCAGTTTGCCGCAATCCTGTAGTACAACCCCCCAGATCACTTTCCACTGTGAATACTGAGGCAAAGTACTTATTAAGCACCTGTGCCATTTTTTCTGGTTCCACACAGACTTTTCCCCCTTCACCTTTTATAGGTACTATCTCTTCTCTTCACATCCTTTTATTCTTCACATATTTGTAGAATGCCTTGGGATTCTCCTTAATCCTACCTGCCAAAGCCTTCTCATGACCCCTTTTGGCTCTTCTAATTTCCTTTTTAAGCTCTCTTCTACAAATCTTAAAGGCTTTAGATTCTTAACATCTCCTAACTCCCTGAATCTATTGTACAACTTTCTTTTTTTCCTAACTAGGTTCATCACAACCTTTGTGCACCACGGTTCTCTTGACCTACCAAAACCTTCTTGTCTCACTGGAACATTGTTGTGCAGAGCTCCAGACAAACATTCCTTGAAAATCCGCCACCTCCCTTCAGTACTTTTCCCCAAGAACACCTCTTTCCAGTTTACTCTTCTAATTTCCTGCCTAATGATTTTATATTTCCCCCTACTCCAGATAAACACCTTCCTATCCCGCTTGCTCCTATCTCTTTCCAATGCTATCGTGAAGGAGATAGAATTATGATTACCATTCCCGAGATGCTCTCCTACTGAGAGATCCAACACCTGTCCTGGTTCATTAGCCAGCACCAGGTCAAGTACAGCCTCTCCTCTCGTAGGCTTATCCACGTGCTGTGTCAGGAAACCCTCCTGAACACACCTAACAAACTCCTCCGAACCCCTTACCCTGGGGATATTCCAGTCAATGTTTGGAAAATTAAAGTCTCCCATCATGACAATTCTGTTATTTCTACATCTCTCTAGGATCTGTTTCCCTACCTGCACCTCAACATCTCTGTCACTATTGGGTGGCCTATAAAAAATACCCAGCAAAGTTTTCGACCCCTTGCTGTTCCTAACTTCCACCCACAGAGATTCCGTGGTCAGTCCCTCCACGGCATCCTCCTTCTCTACAGCTGTGACACTGTCCCTGATCAACAATGCCATTCCCCCACCTCTTCTACCTCTCAGAAAGAAGCATCTGAATCCTGGCACCTGAAGTACCCAGTCCTGTCCCTGAGACATCCAAGTCTCTGTAATAGCCACCACATCACATTTCCAAGCAGCAATCCAGGCTCTGAGCTCATCTGATGCATCACATGCATCAGACTATCTAATTTCACTGAAAAGACTTTAAAAATTCTGACCTCCAACATGCTCCTTGAGGAGCTCAATGGGTGATTAATTGGCAGCAAATGGATTTCTTTTTCCTTCGACTCCACCAGCTCTTTGAAAATCTCAAAACTTACAGTGGTGTCATGGTCCTAAGAATACTTTTGGGACTACAACTTTGACCTGTCCTGCAGCAGACCCTGAACCTATGGGCATTTGAAAGTCCAGCCTTTGGATTTTTTTTTGAATGTGTACGATAAATGAGAGCCTCGTTAAGCCTACATTTCAAGAAGAATGAGGTGAAGTTGGCCAATGCCATTCATCCCATTTGAAGTCTTTATCAGTGATGTGTTCGATGGTAACATAAGGGACAACTTCAGAGTGTGTCTCTTTCAGACACCTTTAAAACTATTCCACCATTGCTTTTTGGAAGAGATTTTAATTTGGAAGTCTTACTGTGAAATCTTGCTCATTCTGCTCATGGTTTGTACAATGGGTTAACCAGTGTGATATGTTGGTGGAATAAACTGATGCTGTGGCTCTGTTTGCCTCATGAGGGGGATTTTGAATGTGCTGAACGGAAGATACAATGATGTCCTCACTTGACATTAGCAAACAGGCACTTCAAGCTGGACTCCATTTACAGCAATCACGGACAGGAACCCACACAACTTTCCCATGCAAATGCAGTGGTGCTGAAGCACTCTTGATTGTGAACCCAGCTATGATCTGTTCCAGTGCCTGAATGCATACACCATTACCATCATTACATTTTATTATTTCAGCTCAAATAACTGGATTAATCTGTGAAACAATGGCTTTTTTTAAAAAATAGGTTTTAAATTGGAACAATTGACAAAAAATTTGGTTTTGAAAAAATTACCAGCTGAAATTTAAAGCAGGCGCTATACCATATGAATGATAATAGTAATATTTGAATAATTTGCTCTTTCACAGGAAACTTATAAAGCCTTATCTAATCCTCCTAAGTAGGTTTTATTTCCATAAATTCCCAGCTTGCATGGCAGTAATGAGACTGCACTGTTCCACATCACTTTGAGGGGAGTAACCAGTGGAATTCTGAGTTTGCTGCAGTTAATGATATTTAGGAGAGTATTTTTAATAAAATATTTGACATTGACAGTGAATTTTATTACCCAGTGATTAAGATATTAAAGATTTAAAAGAAACTAGAAAACTGAATCAAATGGCTCAGGGAAATCTCATAGATTTTGTACTGAAAAATTATAGATTTATTGGGATGCGATAGATTTCATTAGCAAAGGTACTGAAGTGAATACATTTGGTTCTGATAACAGGGTATTCACCGGAGGTTTTCAGTGAGTATGAAGTTATTTGTCAACAGAGCTAATCAAGGGTATTTGGTTAAAAGTTGGAATGGGCTACTTCAATCTTGCCTACTCATTGATAAACAAGCATCTGGAATATTGTGTGCAGTTTTCAATGTCCTAACTTTAAAGTAGCATGAAACCATTGCACAGTTCAAAGGAGTGGTATGGATGATGATAGAACTTAAAATTTGAAGCTACCAAGAGTCTTGTAATTTAATTTGTTTATGAAGGAGAAAAGCAGTTCAAGAAGTATATTTGTCTTCTTTCATTTATAGAATGTGGGCATCCCTTGCTGGCTAGGCATTTATTGCCCAAGCTTATTTACCCTTGTGAAGATAGTAGTGAACTGCCTTCTGGAACTGCTACAATCCCTGTAATGTTGGTACATCCACTGTGTCATTAAGGAGCGTGTTTCAGAATTTTGACCCAGTGACAGTGAAAGGATATTGATACATTTCCAAGTCAGGATGGTGAGTGAGTTTGAGGAGGACTTCAGGTAGTGGTGTTCCTACGTGCCTGCTGACCTTGTTCTTCTAGATGGTGATGGTTGTGGGTTTGGAAGGTGCTGCCTAATGAACTTTAGTGAGTTCCTGCAGTGCATCTTGTGGTTGGTGTTAGAGGTATTGAATGTAGAAGAAGTGCCAATCAAGCTGGTTGCTTTGTCTTGGATGGTGTCAAGCTTCTTGAGTTGTTGGGGCTGCACTTATCCAGGCAAGTAGAGAGTATTCCATGGCACTCCTGGCTTGTGCTTTGTAGTTGGTGGTCAGGTTTTGGGCAGTCAGGAGAAAAGTTACTTGCCATTGAATTCCTAATCTCTGACTTACCCTTGTAGCTACAGTATTTATATGGCTAGTCCACTTCAGATTCTAGTCAGTAGTAATTCCCATGGTCTTGATAGGGTGGGATTCAGTAATGGTAATGCCATTGAATGTCAAGGAGTGATGGTTAGATCCTCTCTTATTGGGAATGTTCACTGTCTAGTTATGTGACACAAATGTTACTTGCCACTTATTAGCCAAAGTCTGGATATCGTCCAGATCTTGCTGCATTTAAACATGGACTGCTTCAGCATCTGTGGAGTCATGAAAGTTACTGAACATTATGTAATTGTCAGTGAACATCCACACTTTTGACCTTTGATGGAAGGAAGGTCATTGATGAAATAGTTGAAGATGATTGGGCCTCGGACAGTACCCTGAGAGACTCCTGCAGAGATGTCCTGGAATTGAGATGATTGATCTTCAACGACCATAACTATCTTCCTTTGTGCCAGGTGTGACTCCAAGCAGTGAGGGTTCTCCCCCGATTTCCATTGATCACAGTTTTGCTCAGGATTCTTGCTATCTCACTCTGTCAAATACTGCATTAAGACCTCTCACAACACCAAGTTAAAGTCCAACAGGTTTATTTGGTAGTAAATGCCACTAGCTTTTGGAACGTTGTTCCTTTGTCAGATGAGTGGAGAGTTCTGTTTGTGATCAGAACTCTCCATTCACCTGACAAAGGAACAGTGTTCCGAAAGCTAGTGGCATTTACTACCAAATAAACCTGTTGGACTTTAACTTGGTGTTGTGAGACTTCTTACTGTGTTTACCCCAGTCCAATGTCGGCATCTCCACATCATAAATACTGTGTTGACATCAAGGACAGCCACTTTCCACTCTTCTTTGGAATTCAGCTATTTTTTACATGTTTGAATCAAGGTTGGCAATGAGGTCAGGAGCTGAGTGGCTCTGATGGAACCCAAACTGAATGTCAGTGACAGATTATTGCTAATCAAATGCCTCTTGATAGTGCTGTTGATGACCCACACCATCACTTTACCAGTGATCATGAGTAGACTGATGGGTGGTAATTAGCTGGATTTGATTTGTCTTGATTTTTCTGTACAGGGCATACCTGAGCAATTTTCCAAGTTGCTGGGTAGATGCCAATGTTGTAATTATACTGGAACGGCTTGGCTAGGGACACAGCAAGTTCTGGAGCACAAGCCTTCAGTACTATTATCAAGATATTTTCAGACCCTATGGCCAGAATCCTCTGTTCTCGCACACATGGCTGTGGTTGCCAGCGAAAATGGAGAATTTGGCACTCAGCCAAATCTCCATTCACAGCAAGGGGGCTGGAGAATCCCAGTAGCAAGTGAGTTCAGAGAATTCAGACCCATATCTTTGTAGTATCCAGTGCCTTATGTTGCTTCTTGATACAGTAAGAAGTCTCATAACACCAGGTTAAAGTTCAACAGGTTTATTTGGTAACACAAGCCACTAGCTTTCGGAACACTTCTCCTCAGTCAGGTGAGTGGGGAGTTCTGTTCACAAACCGGGCATATAAAGGCACACTCAGTTTACAGAATATTGATTAGAATGCAACTCTTAACAGCTAATCAAGTCTTAAAGGTGCAGACAATGTGAGTGGAGATGACATTAAGCATAGGTTAAAAAGATTTATTGTCTCCAAACAGGACAGTAAGCAAGATATTGCAAACCCAGGCAAGTCATGGGGGTTACAGATAGTGTGACATGAACCCAAGACCCCAGTTGAGGCCATCCTCATGTATGCAGAACTTGGCTATCAGTCTCTGCTCAGCCAATCTGCACTGTCGTATGTCATGAAGACTACCTTGGAGAATATTTACCTGAAGATCAGAAGCTGAATGCCCGTGACTGCTTAAGCATTCACCAACAGGAAGAGAATAGTCTTGCCTAGTGATTGTCGAATGGTGTTCATTCATCTGTTGTCTTAGCGTCTGCATGGTCTCCCAAATGTATCATGCCTCAGGACACCCATTTCTGCAGCATACGAGGTAGACTGTGACCTGGGAACCTCTGGAGAAGACTGAGATAAATCACTGATTTGTTTGGCTCCTCCATCACCAAGGACGGGGATATTTGCGGCACCTCCTCCTTCAGTGAATTGTTTAATTGTTCATTACCATTCACATCTAGATGTGGCAGGTCTGCAGAGCTCTGATCCAATGGTTGCGGAATTGCTTAGCTCTGTCTATTAGTTGCTGCTTATGCTGTTTAATACACAAGCAGTCCTGAGTTGTAACTTCACCAGGTTTTCAACTCGTTTTTAAGTATGCCTCTTGTTGAACTAGATTTGATCCCGTGGCTTGGTGGTAATGGTAGAGTGAGGGATATGCTGGCTCAAGAGGTTACAGATTGTGGTTGAGTACAATTCTGCTGGCACTGATGGCTCATAGCACCTGACGGATGCCCAGTTTAGGTTGCGAGATCTGTTCAAAATCTAGCTCATTTTTCAAGATGGTAGTGCCACAAAACAAGATGGATGGTACCCTTCAACATGAAGACCATATGATACATAATTTGAATGTGGCTCCTGATGTGGATTCTGAATGGAAGAGTGTAGCTACACCAACTAAAACTTTCTAAACATTAACATTAACAAATAGGAAATCAAAGAGTTTAAATTCTGATTTCTGGGCACATGTTCACAAGGGCATGGCTTCACTGTGGGCACCACATTTGTACAGTTTGCTCTCAAATGTGTAATTTAAATGTAACAGGTTAATTCTGATTGCAGAATTGGAGAGCAAGAGTTCAAAATGGATAATCATAGAATCTACAGTGCAGGAGGAGGCCATTTAGCCCACCGAGCCTGCACTGACTACAATCCCATCCCAGGTCTTTTCCCTGTAATCCCACATATTTACCCTCCTAATTCCCCTGACATTCAGAGGAATTTATCCTGGCCAATCAACCTGACCCACATATTTTTGAACTATGGGAGGAAACCCATGCAGACACAGGGAAAATGTGCAAACTCCATACAGACATGACCCAAGGCGGGAATTGAACCCAGGTCCCTGGTGCTGTGAGGCAGCAGTGCTAACAGCTGTGGCACCATACTGCCCACAATTTTCAAATTAGGTTTTTAAAAATTCATCCACAGGACAGGGGCATCGCTGGCTGGCCCGGAGGGCAGTTGAAAATCAACCACTTTGGCTCTGGAGTTGCATGCAGGTCAGGTCAAATAAGGACAGCAGATTTCCTTCCCTGAAGGATATTAACAAAACAGATGGATTTTTCCAATAATCAACAATGGTTCCATGATCATCAGTAGATTCTTAATTCCCATATGTTTTATTAGATTCAAATTCCACCATCTGCCACAGCAGGATTTGAACCCAGATTCCCAAAACACTGGCTGAGTTTCTGGATTAATAGTCTACAATATTACCACTATACCATTGCCTCCCTGGAGGATTTGTGTCTGTGAAAAAAGAAAAACATGTAAGGATAATATCATGTACTGCAATCAGTACTGCCCTATATGAAAGGACCTTGGGTGATCTTGACCATTGCAGTTGCTGGATTAGACTATAGTTTTACTAGAGTTAAAACAATTCTCAGTCCAGGAGTTTTGATATGTCTGAATACTATAAGGACCTTTGAAGATAATTGTATAATTAATTAAAAATGAATTGAACACTAAACACTATACTACCAGAATTGAAGTATTTCTAATAGAGAATATTATTGAGAAGTGCAATTTGATGCCCATAGGCAGGCAACATGTTATTTAGTTTGAGGGTATGCTAGTTTGCCTATTTCAAATAAATAATTTACATCTTAGGAACTTTAATGAAGAACAGGGGTGAGCATAAAAAGAAAGGCACTGAACTGAGATCAAAATTATGGCAGAGTCAGTAATGAGTAAATAATGAGTCGGGGCCAAGGATTGACGTGAATGACAAAATTCACAATTAATCCTGAAAAATGTACAGTTTAACAAGTATGAATCTGACAATGAGTCAAAATAATAGAGCAGAAAAAAGTGAATGGCTTATTTTTAAGTGCAATTTGAAATAAGAGTAGTGAACAGCTCTAGCCAAACTGGAACTGTAGATAAACTGGAAGGTTATAACCTTTAAAACAATCTTTTTTTAGCATATGTCTAGCTAGAGGACAAGTGCAGGCAATAAAAAAAATCAAGGGAAATTGCCAAGTTTTTCAACCATTCATATCAGAAGGGTATTAGTGCCTCATTAGAAAACCTTTGAGCTAGCTCATCCCTTAAAATGTCAGGAAATAACCTGCTCTGAAATCATCTCTACATGGTGAGTTCACTGTCATGTAACCTGCATCTGTTACAGCTTAGGCATTTCCAGTACTGTGAGTACAAGGATTTGTATTTATCTATCACCTTATTACATCTGTTGAGGAATCACTGAATCACAGAAGAAGTGATTTATGGATAAACATTACATGCGACAAGGTTACATAATGAAACGAAACATCAGGTAACTTGATCTTGAATCTCCCACATCCTGCTCCATTTTTTGCAAATCATCATCCTCTCTTTTTATCTGAAAACCCTAGAAGTTTTGCTGTTTCCCAAATCCCCGCCCAGCTTTCCTGCAACTTGCCATTCAATCTTCTCCAACAGGTTTCAGCCCTTGCAACAAGGATGAAAGTGTCTGAATTAATATCATAAATTACATTACCCTTGACTGCTGGGCATGACCCCTTCCCCAACCAGCCTTTACGTGGTTGGTCATGCCATTCTCCTGTCTTGCATCTCCTCTTTGTGCAGCTGAATGGGACTTTATTCTGCAGGCTTCTATTCCCTATCCAGGTCCAGCCAAATAATTTCTTGCAGTAACTTCTCTTACCACCTCTGCATACTTACTTCTGGAAATTTTCCCCAACCCTAGCAACTCTATTTTGTCTGATTCCTCATCTACATGCTGCCCTTTGGCAACATCAGCATTCCACATGTAAACTGATGAATTTATGTTATCCACATGCATCTTAATCCCTCCATTGCCTTATGTTTTCAGTCTGCTTGTTCAATATTTTGCATGTCAGCTACGAACTCTCACCAACTTTTACAGGTGCACCATAGAAAGCATTCTTTCTGGCTGTATCACAGTTTGGTATGGCTCCTGCTCTGCCCAAAAAACTACAAAAGATCGTGAATGTAGCCCAATCCATCATGCAAACCAGTCTTCCATCCATTGACTCTGTCTACACTTCCTGCTGCCTCAGAAAAGCAGACAGCATAATTAAGGACCCCATGCACTCTGGACATTCTCTCTTCCACCTTCCATTGGGAAAAAGATACAAAAGTCTGAGGTCACATACCAATCTATTCAGGAACAGCTTCTTCCCTGCTACTGGCAATGTGTTGCATGGACCTCCATAGCACTAAGTTGATCTTTCTCTACACCCTGGCTGTGATTGACTGTAACATTACATCTGCATTCTCTTGTTTCTTTCTCTATGAGCAGTACGTTCTGTCAGTACAGCATGCAAGAAACAATAATTTTCACTGTATGCTAATACATGTGATAAGAATAAATCAAATCAAATCAAAATATCTAGTTGCACACGAACCATAATTTTCTACAATTACACATTGGGATGACTGAAATCACTATCTTTTGTGCCAGCTGTAAATTCCATTCTCCTGCAATTGATTTCATCCTGCTTACCTGCCATTGAATCAAACCATTCACAACCGTGATGTCCTCTTTGACAGTGTGCTGAATTTTCAATCTCATTTTCTCCCCATCCCATGCTCCCACTTCTATACCACTGCCTGTCTTCACCTGCCTTAGCTTCTCTTCTGTTGATATACTCATCCTGGATTTCGCTGCATGCTGAAGATCTACTGTTGCAGAGTATCTAAAGACACTCGACACAGACTCAGCTGCGTTTAAAATAGAAAGCAGTTTATTCAATACAACTGTGCGCACATGGCAATTCTCGTTCAGAATGCTCTAAGAGGCAATTCAAAGTTACATATGTTCTATTATACCATCTTCATGATACTGCATCATAAACTCACAATGATTTCATCTTTTACATTTAGTTCAAGGCACCCACAATTATGGATGAGTTTACAAAAGAGTCACAGAATGACCTGTTCATCATATTCACAATTACAGAGGATTTGACAAAATAATAAAGCACAAACAGTGTCCACAGTTTATTCCAAAACACAAACTTGGCTCATCTATCCTGATGTTTACTACAATGCCTTGTGATGTACATGTCTTAGCCTGACCCTGATTTCAGACAATCAGTCCTATTAACTCATAAATCATGAATCAACTTATTCTATCCTGAACCAAAAGTCAATTCAAAGAACAAAGAACAAAACAGCACAGGAAACAGGCCCTTCGGCACAACGAGCCCACGCCGCCACCTTGATGTTCCCACCCTTATCTTATCATTGACTCCCCATAGGTAAATCAACAACTTTCTGGTCCAACCAAAAGGTCACATTCCCTATGTCATAACAAAACTCTAGGTTTTTTCTTAACAGCAAACACTTTTAAAACTTATATTTGCAACTTCGCCAAGCCTGTGTGCTCATATATATGATGCATTGTGAAATGCCCTTTCACCATCAATACTTTAGATTTAAAATTTATCATTCTAATGTTCAAATCTTTCATTGCCTCACCCTTCCCTATCTCTTTAATCGCCTTCAGCCAGAGTCACGGGTCAGAATTTCACATTCCTTGGGTAGGTGTGCACCCAACCCATAAGCATGTGTAATTACTCGAGAAGATATCAGACTCACATCCCAAAGTCATCACGTGCTCAGGGGGAGGTGATAGCCTAGTGATATTAACGCTGGACTATTAATCCAGAAACTCAGCTAATGTCTGGGAACCTGGGGTTTTGTATCCTGCCATGGCAGATGGTGGAATTTGAATTCAATAAAAAAAATCTGGAATTAAGAATCTACTCAAGACTTTGAAACCATTGTTGATTGTCAGAAAAATCCATCTGGTTGACTAATGTCCTTTAGAGAAGGAAATCTGCCATCCTTACCCTGTCTGGCTAACATGTGACTCCAGAGCCGCAGCAATGTGGTTGATTCTCAACTACCTTCAGGGTGGACAATAAATGTTGGTCCGTCAGTGAAGCCCATGTCCCACAAATGAACAAAAAGAGATATCCCAGTTGACTGGCATGCGCAGATTTGGACGCATGCTTATCTACGATCCAATAGCCAATTTAGCACATTGAAGGTCAATTGTAACAAATTAACACGATTAGCCCAGATTACAGTTGGTGGGCAGGCTGATTGTCCTAGCAGCCTTTGTGTTTTAGCTGCAACTTTGATGCAGAGTGGGATGAACTGTCTGGGCTGAAATAAAATTTAAAAAGACGTCTTGTGTCTGAGGTTTATGTTTGAACATGCTGCCCGGACACACTTTGCATCATTTTTCTATCGCAATTTATTTTCTTACAGATCTGTAGCTCCCTGAGACAGCTTCACAATGGCTGCCCCTCTGAGGGATCACATTCGAAGCACCAGCTGACTATCTCCCTTTCCTCTGCCTTTTCCTATCCTCTACAGGAACGCTGAGCATTTGTCAATGCTCATTTCACACTGGCTGCCCATTCGTTGGCCAACCTGTGTGAAATCACGTTCCAGGGCTGATTGTAGCCACTGCATTTCTTGCCCATTTCCAAATGTTGAGTGCACGCGTTCAGTAGATGAAACATTCAGGTCATAAAGTATTAATGGCACATTAGGAGGATATGTTTCTGTGTGGGGTTTCCTCCCACAGTCCAGAATGTGAGAGGATTAGGTGCAGATTAGGTAGATTGACCACGCTAAATTGACCCTTAGCAGGGATTAGCAGGGTAAATACATGGGGTTATAGGGATAGGACTGGGTGGGATTGTTATCAGTTCAGGCTCGATGGGTTGAATGGCTTTCTTTTGCACTGTAGTGATTCTATGACTTTATGACCAGGTTTGATCAGATGGTGAAATTTGAAATCAGTAAAATTCTGGGATTAAACATTTGGATGACCGTGAACCATTGCTGAATTATCGTAAAAATCCATCTCGTTCACTAATGTCTTAAAGAGAAAGAAATCTTTCCTTGGAATTGGCCTACATGTGACTCCAGATCCACAGCCATGTGTTGACTCTTAAGTTGCTCTCTGAAATGGGCTAGCAAACTGACATGAAACTCTCAACTCTCCAGATAAATAAATGAGTGTGGGAGGAGTGTGAGAGACTGGCATGGATCACTCCTTTATTCTCCATGTTCTGCCAAGAATTCTGCCCAGGGTTTTTAAAGGATTTTGTGATTCACACTGGTGACTGTTTCAGGGTGAGTTGCAGAGAAATCCAAAGAACCTGTCTTTGGATTTTGGATGGGTGGGATTTTGCAGCCTCGCTCGTCCCCAAATCATAAAATCTGCCGGAGATCAAGAGACGTTTCCATTGTCTACTCCAATTCAGAACCGGGCAGGATGGTAAAATTCCGGCCGGTATGCGCCAATTCATGTACAATTTATCATATGTTCAATCACAGTTTGCTTATTAGTTCATGTTTACCTCCTATTAATTTAGGTACGTTAGATTAAGATAGAATGACTGCTTCACTGATTTTTGCATGGTATCATTTCTTCTATTTGTTTAAAACTGTGGAATCTTATGGCCTTATTCTCTTTGTGTATAACTGGGATTTCAAATTACATCTACTTTAACCAAAAAAAGGTTCTTGGTCCTTGACCATTTGGGTCTCATTTGGCATTGAAACAAATTTGTGGGTTTGTCCTGAGATTATTACGTAGCAATTACCAAATTGGAATTTTTGTCAGCTACTAGTAAAAAGCTGAGATCTATGCCTGCACAAAGCATTTTTGTCTTAAACATTAGTAATTTCGTTAATATGCAGGAAAGGCATTTTCTTCATCGGGCATTGGGTGAGCAGGAAACCAATGCGAAGAATATTGAATTTCTCAGTGAACTGGGAGTTAAAATTTAATTAAGAAGCTACATAAGTGTAATTAGACAATGTAGACTGAGATTTATGGCATTAATATCATTACATAAATCTGCTTATATTACATTTGTGAACAAGAAAGTAATTTTGGCCTGGCATAAATAATTTTAGTTATTCCTTCATTCACAGTAAGGGCATGTTTCATTCCTGGAGATCCATAAAATTCTCAAAGACTGACTAAACATGACCCAAATATTCTGCGAGTCGAATAACCTCCTTGATGTGACATAAAATATTTAAATTTTCCTTTGCATGTCATAAAAATTAATTGATTTTAAAAAATGATTTTTAAACCTCATGGCATTTCCAACAAGTTCTATTTATTCTTTTGGATGGTAAAAATGTTATATTCACAGTCTAGTGATGATGTATCCTCAGCATATATGTTGTGTAATACAATGGATTTTTCCCTCGTGTGGCTGAAAATTCTAGGCCGGAATCTTATTTCAGATTTTCCCATCCCGCAGCAGTGAACGGAGACTTGGCTGGCCCACAAATTCTCCAACCTTGGGAGTGTGGTGTGAATAGCAGGTACTATTGTAATCAGTAAGAATAGGCAACACCTCCTCCATGGTTATCCTCAACACTGGTGCCGCACAAGGTTATGCCCTTAATCCCTTACTATACTCCTTATAGACCTATGACTTTGAGGCCAAATTCCCCTCCGACTCTATTTTCAAGTTTGCTGATGACACCATTGTAGTGGGTTGGATCTCAAACAATGATGAGATGGAGTGTAGGTAAGAGATAGCGAAACTGATGCAATGATAATAATCTCTCCCTTAATGTCAGTAAAATGAAGGATATAGTCATCAACATCAGGAAATGCAGTGGATGACACGTTTACATCAATGGGTGTGAACTGGAAATGGTGGATGGCTTCAACTTTCTAGCTGTCCAGATTATTTGGAGAACACAAATCCTACATTCACATGACCCAAAAGCAGTGCATGAGAAGCTTTGCTTTACCAAGCACGTTGACACAGTAATCAGTGCCCTCATCACACAAGGACTCAGATCTCATGGCACAGTTAAGATTGCACTGCTGCCAATGTCAGTGCAGCACAACTTTTCTGAAACTGAAACCTGAGATTGCCACAAACGAGATCCGTCACGTTATAAATGTTTGTACACTTCCGCATAAAAGGTGATTACTGAGTCTCTGCCTACTCTGATGAATAATTAAATACTATTCCCTATTGACATTGAAGACCAGAGACAAGGAGTTCCAGGAATTTATGGGATTGTGGGATTTCTCATGGTTCAGGGAACGATTAACTCCACACATTGCCACATGAACCTTTCATTTAAAATCGGAGTTGTTCAGGAACAGAAAGGAATTCCATTCACTCAATGTGCAACTTGTGTGTGACTACTGACAGTCTTCATGCAGGTGAATGTTTGCTATCCAGAGAGATGCCACAATGTGTCTCACTGATCCATAGGCTCCAAGATGATAAGGGATAGCCTCTGATGTCAAGACCCCCTAAGAAATGCTCAAGAATACCATTGCATAGGGACCCATTAGGTTCTCAATCAAGGGTTTGTATAGCCTTAGTAGGTGTCCTACACTACTCAGTGAGAACTTCTCATGTGTGCATACTTTTCCTTTTTGACTTGACTAATGGTTTAGTTCCTGAATCTTGCCTTTCCTGTCCTTCCTCTTCATAGACACATGCCTGTCCTGCAGTAAGGAAACCATAACACAGTGACTGTTAATGACTTGGAACTGATTGCATACAGAGCTGACATAAGCAGAAACGATTGATGGGCCTTTGAAGGAAATAAACTTACAGGCATATGGGGATGGAACAGGAGAATGGGATTGATGGCATTGCACTACAGAGGGTAAGCATGGACTTGTTAGGCCATAAATGACTCTGACTCTAAATTACTTTATCACTCTATAATTAGACTAGTGGATTCTTTCCTTCAACATATTTCATTTTCATATCTATGCTGATTGAATGTGTTGAAATATTGGCCTGGATTCGACATTAAGAAGAATGGTGAAGTTAACAGTACTCTCTGTCATTATGAAGTATATCAGACAGCAAGTTTTGGCATCTGTACGTATGCAGTTAAATGCAGAAATCCAGAAATTACTATCAGATATCCTGCTTCTGCATTGATTGTGCTGTAACAGTCCTTGCTGATAGCCTGCACAGAATCACAGTATGGATGGAGGCCTTTCGGTCCACCGTGTTGGAGCTAGCTCTCCGAAGGTGCGGCTGATCTAGTGCCATTCTTCCTGTAGCCCTACTTCCATTTTCAGATAATAAGCCTCTTCACTCTTGAATGCTTCAATTGAAACCCCCTCTACTACACTCTCAGGCAGTGCATCCAGATCGTAATACTTACTTGTTGTGTGAAAAGGTTTTTTCCTCATGTCACCATTGTTTCTTTTGCCAGTTACCTTAAATCTGTGCCCTTTGATTCTCGGTCTACTGGAAAAGTTTCTCCCTATTTAATGTCCAGACCTCCATCTCAACCTCCTCTTCTCAAAGAAAATGGGGCGGCATGGTGGCACTGCTGCCTCATAGCTCCAGGAACCTGGGTTCGATTCCAGTCTTGGGTCACTGTTTTGTCTGGAGTTTGCACATTTTTCCCATGTTTGCGTGGGCTTCCTCCAGGTGCTTCAGTTTTCTCCCGCAGATCAAAGAAGTGCAGGTTAGTTTGTTTGGCCACGCTAATCTGCCCCATAGTGTCCCAGGATATGCAGGTTAGAAGGATTACATAGAACATAGAACATAGAACAATACAGCACAAACAGACCCTTCGGCCCATGAGTTGCGCCGATCACATCTACCAATCCACATACCTATCTATAACCCCCTTTCCTATTCTTTTCCATATACTCATCCAGAAGTCTTTTAAAAGACCCCAGTGAGTTTGCCTCAACAACCTCCGGTGGCAGTCGGTTCCATTCGCTCACCACCCTCTGAGTGAAAAACTTACCCTTGACACCTCCTTTGTATTTGCTTCCCTGCACCTTAAATCTGTGTCCTCTCGTAGTGACCATTTCAGCTTGGGGAAATAGTCTCTGAGAATCCACCCTATCTATTCCTCTCAACATTTTATAAACCTCTATCAGGTCCCACTAATGATTAGTGGGTTAAAAATATGGGGTTACAGGAATAGGGCCTGGGTGGGATTGTTGTTGGTGCAGACTCGATGGGCCGAATGGGCTTCTTCTACACTGTAGGGATTCTATGAAAACTTCTCCAATCTATCTATGTAACTGAAGCTTCTCATCCCTGGAACCATTCCTGTCAATCATTTCCGCATTCTCTCTTACGCCTTCACATCCTTCCTAAAGTGTGGCATCCAGAACTGGAGGCAATACTGAACTCCTGCTGAGGCTGAACCAGTGCTTTATACAAATTTAACAAAGGCTTCCTTGTTTCAAAATGACAATAAATTCAAACCAACAACCTCAACTTGGGGTTGCTGTCTGCCAATTTCCCACTGAAGACACCAGTAAAAGTGAGGCTCGGTGCATTCAGAAGATGTGATAAGTGATCATTCCTTCAGATCACTTCAGATCAGCCATGATCTTATTGAATGGTGGGCAGACTCGAGGGGCTAGATGGCCTACTCCTGCTCCTATTTCTTATGTTCTGCTAAATAACCTCCCTGGCTCTGCAATTTTAATTTTAGATGTGTTGCTTCTAATGAAGTGTTCTTCATTTAAAAAAAATTCAATGTTTCATTTGAATTGCTGGGCCAGTTTTTTGCCTGGATATGGACATACAAATGAGTGCTGTACTTGGATTTTTTCTGTACTTGGAATTCTTTGATTTTCCTCTGCATTTCCAACTCCAATGCCTTTTTTCCTCTGATTTTGTTGTGGTTTGGAAATCCTGGTGTGTGAAAAGTACACCCACTCTGGGGTTGGTTCGCCTTTCTCCCCTGTCGTCGGACACTTACTGCTGCAACATGGGCCTGGATTATCATTGCTCTTTGGTAGTCTTCCTGCCTCTAAAATTCTAAAAGAAGGGCATTGGGGCTCCTAAGGAGGGGCTCAGGAAGGGGGAACCTTCAACAATCCCATAGTAGGGTGTTAGTCATTTGGGGGAAGCAGATGCTGGTACAAGCGAGTGGGTTGGAGGGGTGATTGGTCTTAGCTGACGGGGGAGGGGATGGAGGGCATGTTGGGGAACTGGTGGTCGTAGTGCAGTGGTGCGTATGGTTGACTGGAGATTGGGGTGATCTCCAAGGAGCCAATCTTTAGCACCCACTCCAAAAAATATCCTCAGTGTGGGAGATTTCAGTGAGAATCTTCCCAGTCTCTAAATGTAGTTCAACCATTAGAAGTTAATAAGTGTTCTTCATTTAAAAAAATACAATGTTTCATCTAAATTGCTGGGCCAATTTTTTTCCTGGATATGGTATGTGTGGATATGTGTGCATGAATCTGCACTTGGAATTCTTTGATTTTCCTCTGCATTTCAAACCCCAATGCGTTTTTCCCCTAGTTTTATTGTGGTTTGGAAGTTCTGGTGTGTGAAAAGCACCAGAGGCACTGACTGCCGCGGTGAGAATCTCACTGGTTTTCCAACTGGGGACAATACTTAGGTTGGAACTCTCTGGTCTTGCACACCCCACTACAGCTGCTAGTGAGAACTGGGAATTTGGTTCTCAGCCAAGCGTCTGTTCACAGCAAATCCCAGCTACAGACAAGGGTGGGGAATTCTGAATTTTTTGGGAATATTCCGTTCCACGAGACTGTGATTAGTCTCCTGTTTCTTTTCTGTTCACAGGCCTAATAGATGCCTTGTGGAAGGCCTCAGTCTGGATCAGATGCCAGATTAGAGTAAGACTCAGGAACCTACAAAACCTGAGCATCTGTCCTTCAACTGCTGATTGCACTTAGTCTTATTTAGTGTTATATTCTGCATCTAGTATATAATGTGAGCTATATGAATTGTGCAACTTTTTTCTGTCAGCCTACCTGAATGATAGCACTCTCTGATTTAGATACACTTGTCTTCAAGCACCTCTCCAGGACTTTTGAGCTCATGATTTATTCTGTCATTCCAGTGCGGTACTGAAGGGAATGTTACATTATTGGAGGTGGTGTCCTGGGTTGGGTGACAGAGTTGGGACATTTCCGGGCTCCACAAAGCTGACCTAGAAATGTAGAGGCCAGGAGTTCAGATTTTCATTCCGGGCGGAGTTGGTCTAGTTACAAGTCGGGTTCGCCACTGCAGGAGTAAGTGTATTCTGCAGAGGCAAGCTGGCCGGAAGCTTCATTAACACACTTTAATGCTTTTAACAATTCCAGAGGGCACCTGAGCAATCCAAAGAAGCTCTCTTTATTGTCAGAAATCCAGGCTGTTGTCTTTCAGATGAGATGTTAAACCAAAATCCTATCTAACTACATGGATAGGCCTAATAGTTCCCATGAAAGTATGATATTTGAAGTTAATTTATTAGCCACAAGTAAGGCTTCCTTAACACTGCAATGAAGTTACTGTGAAATTCCTCTAGTCATCACACTCCAGTGCCTATTCAAGTCAATGCACCTAACCAGCACATCTTTCAGACTGTGGCAGGAACCTGGAGCACCTGGATGAAATCCATGCAGACACATGGAGAATGTGCAAACTCCACATAACCAGTGACCCAAGCTGGAGAATCGAACTGGGTCCCTAGTATTATGAGTACTGGGTATTATGAGCTAGCAGTGTTAACCACTGTGCCACTGTGTCGCCCTACAGAAGAACAGGCTTTATTTCCTAGTGAAATAAAAACAGAAAAGATTGAAAAATACTCAGCTGATTAAACAGCATCTGTGGAGGAAAATGGAGTTAGAATTGCATGTTGATAATGTTTTATCAGAATTCCTATTTCAGATGTCTAACATCCAGAGCTTGAGTTCTCCAGGTGTAGTGGCTAAAAGTTATCCATCAACTAACACTACCTTTTAGTCCATGGGAGGTTTCTGTCCACCCTGAGCTTACCTTTGGACATCTGTATTATAGTGTGACAAGTGTACTGCCCCAGTCAAAATCCCACTCTGCAACTGTTGCAGTACTGGGTTGTGCCTGACCACCAATTGGCCATTTATCCTGTTGCTGTCTATGGCGGCTTGCTGTGTGCGAGTTGGCTGCAATGTTTGCCCACATTACAACAGAGATTACACTTCAAAAATAATTAATTGGCTCTAAAGCGATTTGACATTTCCTGAGGCTATGAGAGCTGCGACATAAACACAAGTTTTATTTATCTATAATTAGGTTACAATGATTATATGACACGGATGTTATAGGGTGCATTAAATAGACCAGAAAGGATATATGAATTCTCCCTACAGGTGTTAGTCAGCTGGCAATTTTAAAGGTTGGAGTAGCTTAAATTCAATTAGATTTGGCTATTCTTTTTTTCTTGTTCCACAAAATATTCTATGTTCATATCTTGCATTTGCTACTTTATGTATTTTTGCGCTTTGGCAAATGCACAACACCAAGAGAGTCTTATGCTAAATATGATGTGGTATGGACAAAAGGAAGTCTGATCACAACCTGGAAATAATTAAGGGCTGATTTACTGAAGATCATTTAACAACTGCTCCTCCAATGGTTTGGGACTTTCTAGGACATTGTCCTCTTGCATGTGACAGTTGAGTATCCAACCAATCTAGAATTTATAGACACCAGAGAATGTGTTGATGGGGACAATGAAAAAGATATTGGAGAAATGAAATCTATAGCCAACAAAGGAGCGGATAGGAGTTTCAGTGACACTGGGGTGAGATATAGATACGCTAATTTGTCAAGCTAAAAATAATTTGTTTTTGTGATAATTAGGAAGAAGTCAGAAGCTCAGCTTTGGGCTATACAGAAGGTGAAGTTGTTAGTTTTTACTTCTGTTTGTAGCAGACTGTCTAAGCTTATGGGCTTCCAGCTTTGACTTTTCAACCACTAACTCTGCCCTGTCCCCTCAACCTGTCCAGCAACCTAATTCCCTTGAGATCAAGTAACATTTTAAGATTATTAATTCTATAAATATCTCCTTTAGTTGATAGGGTGGCCACTAGAAGAAAACTTAATTTTGATGTAATGACATCAGCTGAGATGATAACCAGCAATCTAGGCCTTTAGCCAGTATGGATAGGATGTGTGCAATATCACAATGCGCAGATTTGTACTGAATAGCGATGAATTTATAAAACAAAGATGGGCACATTCGACAGAACTCTTATTAACTGTCCCTATTCTTTCTTTTTTTTTTTGATGGGAATACGTGACTTTTAAGATAGGACTTTTAAGATAGGTATGTACTCTAAAGTGTACTTACAGCTGCATGTTTACTTTTGTTTTAAAAAGATGATTTTTAATGTTCTTTCAACTCCCATCCAGTTTTATATTTTTCATACCCGAAGGGGTGGCATGGTGGCGCAGTTAGTACTATTTCCTCACTGCATCAGGGAGCCAGGTTCAATTCCCCGCTTGGGTCACTGTCTGTGTGGAGCTTGCACGTTCTCCCTAGCCTGCGTGGGTTTCCTCCAGGTGCTCCGGTTTCCTTCCACAATCTGAAAGACGTGCTGGTCAAGTGGGCTGGCTGTGCTAAATTCTCCCTCAGTGTACCCAAACAGTGCCGGAGTGTGGCGGCCAGGGGATTTTCACAGCAACTTCATTGCAGTGCTAATATAAGCCTACTTGTGACACTAATAAATAAATTTTAAAAACAAAGAGGTCAAGACAATCTTGAGCAATCTTCTTGTCTGTGATTTATGATAAAGCGAAATAAATATAAAATAAGCCTGAGAAGGAGACGTGACGAAATGGAAATGAAGCTCCTTGTGAGATGTGAGACAATGCTGGCACAGGTATTTAGCTATGAGTTGAAAATTGCAACACATCCCTAAATTGGAAACATGTCACTCAGAACTCCATTGCAGCTAACATAACTGACCAAAAAAGAAGCTGTAAATCTGCTGAATGGGCTTCAGTACAACCCTTTCAGCTTAATGACAAAGTAAAAGATGGTTCAACTTTGCATTTATATTTTGACTGTGTTTTTTAAAAAAGAACAGCTTGTGCTGAAGCAGACCTTGATCATGTCTGCTGGATCTTTTAGATTGGATTTGACCGCAACAGTTAGGCTAATAGTTAATTCGTTAACCACTAACACAACGATACTTTTAAATGATGCTGTTCAATAAGAGGTCTTTATTAAAAGATTCATTATAATTGCCTCGGGCAATCCTGAACAGAACTAAGACATATCTGGAAGCCACAGGTCCTTTCCATCCAGCTGTCTACCTTTTAATTATGCTGATCAGATGGCTCCTGCCTAAGGAAAGAGAGTAGAATGTAAATTGAGGTGAATATTAAATATATGGTACATCTTCTCTCTTCCCTGGGATACGTGCCAGATCAAATAAAATGGAGATTTAATCTTTCTGTTGCATATTTGGAATACTGCGTCCAGTTCTGGTCGCCCTACTACTGGAAGGATGTAGAGACTCTGGAGAGAGTGCAGAGGGGGTTTACCAGGATGCTGCCTGGTATGGAAGGTCTGAATTACGAGGAGAGGTTAGGCAAATTGGGACTGTTTTCCTTAGAAAGACGTAGACTTAGAGGAGATCTAATAGAAGTGTACAAGATAATGAGGGGTATAGATAGAGTAAACAGGGTTAAGCTTTTTCCTAGGATTGACTCGAATAGCACGAGGGGTCACGGGCTTAGGGTGAGGGGGGTAAGGTATAATTTGGATGCTAGAGGGAGTTTTTTCACACAGAGGGTGGTGGGGGTATGGAATGCGCTGCCAAGTAAAGTGGTGGAGGCAGGTACTCTGGAGTTATTTAAGAAATACTTAGATGGGCACATGAACAGAATGGGAATGGAGGGCTATAGAAAACTGATTTAAAATAGGGATCATGAGCCTTGGGAGTCCCTGGGAAGTGTGTAAATAGATGATGATATTGATGTACTTGTTTTTATCCAACAGGTGCTTTGGTCCACCTTGTTGTCTAACAAGGGGCATACATGCAATGGGTCGTGAGAGGGCTGCTCTTGGTTTTTTTTTTCGAGAGTATCCTAGTGCATCACGTCGTTAGTGTACGCTTGACCTGGACCGTTTGATGGGCAACATGACAGCTCAGTGATTATCGCTGTGCTGTACAGATACATGGATTTGGGCCTGTGTCTGTGGGAGGTTGCACATTCTCCCCGTGCTTGCGTGGGTTTTCTCCGGGTGCTCCGGTTTCCTCCCACATCCCAAAGATGTGCTCTTAGGCTGATTGGCAGAACAAATTCTCCCTAAATTGTCTCAAGTTTGGTTTTTAATCCATAGATCTATAAACATAGACAGGGATCACGGAAGAGGTGAGAACATCGAGGTGGCAGCGTGGGCTCGTTGGGCCGAAGGGCCTGTTTCCCGTGCTGTTTTGTTCTTTGTTCTTTGTTTCTGCTTTGGAGCATGGCAAAAAAAAAACAATTGGTGTCAGCCCAATTTTGGGCCTAAAGTAGAGAAAGTGCGCGGTAGAAGTTGGTGGCCTGAGGGTCACTCAGAACTGGGTTGCAATATAACTAATAAAAAGGACATTTACACTTTCATAGGAGGGGAAGTCAGAACTTTCTTCTGTTTTCATCAGCAGTTTCCAGCTGCCCCTTTAAGAATAATTGGTTAATAACTGGAGCTTAAGTGGCATTAGCTCCATGGACGTTTTCAGAATTTTGAAAGAGACACACTTTCGCTACATCTTGCATTTTTAGTTGGTCCAATGCTACTTTCGGGCAACTAACAGGAGTGCTGAGAAACAGTGAGGCATAATATATCAGCAGCTATGCAGATCACTGGAGTACTGCATGTTCTGAAATTGGTCCACATTGCATCCACTGAGTCACTGGAAAACAAGTTCAATGCAGACCGATTTCTATCAATGTTACTAACATTGCATTTCGTTTGATTCCATCACATTTGTACCATAATGCAATTTTGACTGCTAATTATCACCAGTTTACAAAGGTGTATTTGTGAATAGTACTCGGCAGATAATTAGCTGCATGTATAATGGTAATTTCTTTCTGAATATTGAAAGAAATTACATATTTAATGGTTTGCAAAACAGGTCTTGTTAATTGTTGTTGTGTGCACACTGTAAACATTAACTGAGCAATAGGCAATTAAGGCTTAGGTTTAGACCTGATAGGAAGACTGTTTTGATGTATATAATTAAGGCAGCAGTGCCTTTGTAACATCCTCCAAATTTGGTGGTAGGAAAGGTGGTCCAACAACAGCATCCTCTTCCAAACCAGCTTGCCCAGCATTGAGGTGCTAATCACTCAAAACCAGCTCCACTTTGTAGGATATGTTTTTTGAATATCTGACAGTGCAGTTGTCCATTCAGCTCACTGAGTCTGCACCAACTCTCTGAATGAGCAATTCCCTGAGTATGACTCTCAAATCTTCCCTTCATAATCCTGCAGATTTTTGGAGAATGGGCATGTGGATTTGCAAGGATAGTGAGATTCCCAATAATGCAGAGAGCCATCGACTGCACACATGTGGCTCTCTCGGGAGATGCCCATGGCTGCAAAGTGTTCAGCTTCCTTAATGAACATTGGGTATAAGATCAGACACAGATCATCGTGTTGGTGAATGCCCTCTACCCCGGGCAGCAATCATGATGCATTCTAATCCCCAGTCAGTTATTGCTAGTGTCTTTGAACAGCTACAATAAACCAAAAGGTGGCTGCTTGGTGATGAGATCTATACATGCTTCAAAACAGCCCTCTGACATCCAAACGTACAGTTAGATCCACACTGCTGTCAGAAATATCGCGGAGCAGATCAAAAACAGTAGCTCCATTACCCAAATTGCTCCGGGGAGCACTCCAACACTCACTGACATGTTTCTTCAACTGTGTGCTGGTCTACTATATTCTATACAACAAACTCTAACTTTGGTTTTAGGCCTTTGGTGAGAAGGAGGACATAGCTGGAACACTGTCACCCTACATGGGAATTCTGTGAGTGACTAATCAGACTCTGGTTCCACTGAAAATAACTGCATCTCATCATTGTTCCAAATCTCCCACCTTCCCATAGCTCTGCTACAGATCATCAGTATCCTCTTGGCTAAAACCTTGAAATAAAAACCACCACTGAAAAAAAAAATGACAACAACTTTGTTCAAAAACACTTCCAATAATTCATTTAAAATGTAACTATTTAAACCTCTGGGAATTCCATTAGCGCTTCTACACAGTGGGATACCAATAGCTGCAGCAGGGTTAGTGCTGACTTTCACTGGGGGAAATTCTTGAGCATATCTGGGCCTTTGGGACCCAGCTTTGGACTGCAGCACTTCAGTGCGGACAGCAGCAATCTGGGCTGGCTGACTGAGAGGCATCAGCAAGGACACCAAGGGAATTGTAGTGTGTGGCACCGAGATATTTTTCCCCTGAGAGGACAGCAGGTTCACACCCCAGAGATTCACTGCCATGCCTTCGGATGGTACGTCAGCAATCTCACTCAACTGCTGGAGCACAGATGGGTGGACTGCTTTGAGAGCCTGCAAAGCCCCATTGGGCACTGATATCCGCAGCCCTGATGGCACCAGCATGGCTACTAGCAGAGATCCCATTATGCCAGTCTGTGTTTCCACTACAGCAGCCTTCTGCCAGTGCTGCAAGGGAAGCTGGAATATTGGAAACTAGATGTTGCATCATTGATGGATATCCAAGTACCACCATGGAGATAGCCATTTCTTCCAAACTAAACAATGTGGGTTCCTTCTCTGTGCAAACCCTGAGTGAAGTTGTATTCAGATTCCTCCATCTCCTAGAAAGTGGGCAGAATTTTCCAGCTGTGCTCAGTCCAATACAGAAATTCACCCCCCTCCTACCAATTCTATGGCGTGCAGGACAAGAAAATTTCATCTAATAACTCTGCGGCCTGCCAAAGGACCAGTCATTTTTGTGCGCATTCCCAACATGTTCTCCTGTAGATGAAGCCATCCCTCTTATCTGAGCTCCCTGCAGCAGAACTTGTCAGTGAGCCCATTGTCCACACACTCTTTCCCACTGACTTTCTTCAGTCCACTCATTCCCAGTCATTCACTACATGCTGATCGTAACTATATATTACTCTCTACAGTAGATGCACTGCCAACAAGTGAGCTGGTGGGCTTTTGTGTCTCAGATCAAGTGACAGTTCTTCATCAGACATGGTGAGACTACACTGACTAGCCAGCTGGCATCTGAAAAAATGGATGCACAGAGGGAGGATTGGAATAAATGAATGAAGATTATTGAAATTTGAGGTCTATGGTGACGCTGCCTGCATTTTGGAAGATAATGGTGAAATGGGATTCAGAAGATGCAAAAGGCAAAAACATAGTATCATCCTGATTGCTCTTGGCAATGCCAGTTGCAACAACCTCAGTCACTGCCAGCCAAATAATTCAGAGTACTATCCTCTCGATAGGGACATGCTTGACCCTGCCAGTTTTCTGTTCCTTTCTTCTTTTATATGCCCCCTTGTCCTGCAAGAGAGAGGGAGAATACTAGTGTGTGTGTACGGGTGATGTACCTGTCATAGCTGAATAGTGGAAGCTGTGAGATGTGGACCTAAGGCTTACAATATTGATAAGTGGATGAGCTGGAGCGATAAATGCATGAACCTGATTGCTGGAGGTTTGTGATGGGGATGTAGTTCATTGAACAATGTGTGAGGCTAGAGGTTTGATGGGTAGGATATGGCTTTTGAAAGTCAATTCAATAATGCTGAACAATGGTGTGAGGCTGTTGAACTGCAGCTTGGTTCTCAGAATCACAATCCTGTGACTACCTGTTCCCATTTCCTCCCTAACGTATGCCTATGGACACATGATATTCCACTTCCTACCCACTTCCTGGAGTAAACACCACATCAGATAATCTATAATTCCCCTCTCTGGTTTGATGTTTCATTTGTAATCTTTATTTCTTCTCAAAAACACTTGTGGAAATAATTCCACTACCTGCTCCAGGCAGAACCTCCCCTTTAGGAAATACAGACTGTCTTTAACTTGGGCTTGTCACACACATGTCCAGGTCCCCTGCTGAATGTGCAGCCAGTCAGAGATGTGTTTAATACTGGGCTACACACAATGAGTAAGCAGCTAAATGTTGTGTTCTGCTTGTGTCATCTCAATCAGGTACGTCACAATCCCCATGTGTGATAAGTGGGGAGATCAAACTTTTAGCTTTTAGAAATTAATATTTACATTTATGGTGGCACAATGGTTAGCACTGCTGCCTCACAGCTCCAGAGACCCTGGGTCACTGCCTGTATGAGTTTGCACATTCTCCTCTTGTCTGTGTGGGTTTCCCCTACGTGCTCTGGTTTCGTCCCACAGTCCAAAGATGTGCCGATTAGATGGATTGGCTAAGCTAAATTGCACTTTACTGTCCAAAGATGTGTAGCTTAGGTGGATTAGCCATGGTAAATGCGAAGAATTGAGGGAAGGGCCTGGTGGAATGCTGTACTGGAGAATTGGTGCAAACTTGTTAAGTCGATGGGCCTCTTTCTGCATTGTAGGGGTTTATTTGTTGTCAGGATTGGAAACATTAATCAGTAAATTAAGTCCTGATTTTCAAAGTGATTTTGTTCACCTTTATTGCAGAATTTGTGCAATGCAAAAGAGCAAAAATGTCTTGAGGATATTAGAATTCCTTCCAATTCAATAATGTTCAGTCACTCCTCTTGGTTCTCAGGTTTTGCCAGTGAGTGAAGTGATAACGGTTACTGAAGAGGCACAGATGGTACATGTCATCAAAGCTGAAATTGTGTGTTGGTTTGAATGAATATTCTTGATCAAACTGCACGGCTCTCAAATCCAGTTCCTGCCACTTTCCTTGAGTTGCCTGCTGGTTTGCCAGATTGTTGCCCAGAAGCAATTTTATGTCAATATATTAATAAAATCTGCACAGAATTATCCCTTTTTTTTCAGTTTCTGTTTGTGGCATAATTTTATTCATTTACTAATTATGTCTCTCTGTGGGCAGGGGTGGGGTGGGGGCAGTTTCTCCTGGCTCACTAGCTCCAATCGTGAATCGAGAGTTGACGGAAAAGTGGGTTTTGCGCAAAACCCTTTATGACAATCCCAGGCCACACGGCAGGCCTCGATTGGGTCCCTGCCCATGCATACTCAAAACCACACATTTAAATATGATTACTAAGCCTGTAGCCTCAGTCAAATGGCCCTCACAATTCACCCACCTCTCCAGTGGGACCTGCACCATAGAATCCTTACAGTGCAGAAAGAGGCCGTTCAGCTGATCAACTACAATCCCACCCAGGCACTATAACCATATCCGCATGCACTTACCCTGTTAGTCACATTCAGTGCCAATGCATGCACACAGCTTTGAATTGAAATTGCTGAGGTTTCCCAGCAAGTTGAAATCATTGAAATCCTCTCCGTTGCCCTTGAAGCCTTTGATCTGTAACAAGATCAATCTGCAGTGCCTCTTAAAAGATTCAGCTGTCAGATGAAGGGATTTCTATTACCCTTCAGCCACCTGTGTTTATTTTGATTTCCCTTCAGGGTTGGCTGCATGTCAAGTACCCCATTGATCCTGACTGCAATGTAGACAGAGTCTAACCCTGATTGACAGTCTCTTTTGTGGACCACTGAGATTTTACAGGCCTCCCCTGAAGTGAGTTTTCTCCCAGCTGATGCAGAGAGCAGGATTTTCTGATCCCAACAAAGTCCATGGATTTTTCCATGTCTTGCCAGCTCCACTGCCAAGGAACATGCCACGGGGGGTAAACTTCAGAGGGGCTGATCAATCCTGCTGGTCAGAAGGACTGGAAAATCCCACCCATTCAATTAATTAAAAAAATCTGGAATGTTTAAAAGAAGGCTGACAGTAATGGTGACTGTGAAACTACAGATTGTTTCATTAATGGCCTATGTCAGTAGCGGGGAAAATATTAGAATCCCTTATAAAGGTGATGATAACTAGATATTAAGAAATCTGTTGATTTCCTTATCTAAGGAAGGATGTACTTACCATAGAGAGAGTGTAAAGGAAATTCCCCAAACTAATCCTGGGATGGCGGGATCCTCTTATGAGGAGAGCTTGAGAACCTGATTTTACCAAGTCGTGATGTCCAGTGACTGTCAAAGGTCCCTTCTCTCAGTCTTCAAAGAAATCCCAAACTGACCTCCAGTACCATTGTCAGAATTCTACTGCCCATCTGCCACGAAATTAGCGTGGGTGAGAATCAGTCAACGGAAATGTACATTGACCTCAGGTGGAAATTTCTGGTCCTGTGCGAGCGAGGCTGTAAAATTCTACCCGATGTCTCACTCTAATAATCTTTTCACTCAGCGATAACAGAACAAATCTTCCAGTGTTCTTAAATTCCAACAACTTCCATCTCTTTGACTAGAGAATTATTTTCTGCCTATAATCTGCCTGGAAGCTAACAGAGAGAAACAGCCATTTTTCTTCTGCTGGTCAACAGCAGCTACTGTTCTCTGGGTTTTCTCCTGCTCTCTGAATCCAAGATTTTCAATAACTGAGCATCTGGGAAATAGTGACAGGATCAATCCAAGTAAGCACAGAATCACTGAAGGGGAATCGTGCTTGATAAATCATCCGGAATTCTTTGAGGATGTGACCAGTGAACAAGGGTGAACCAGTGGATGTTGTGTGTCTGGATTTTCAAAAGGCTTTTGACAATGTTCCACATGAGATTAGTGAGCAAAATTAAAGCGGTAATGTATTGACACGAATAGAGAACTGGTTGTCAGATAGGAAGCAAAGAATGGAAATAAACAGGTTCTTTTCAGAGTGGCAGGCAGTGACTAGTGGAGTACGGCAGGATTCAGTGCTGGGACCCCAGCTATTCACAATATACATTAATGATTTGGACGAAGGAATTGAATGTGTGCAGTATTTTCAAATTTGCAGATTACACTGCCACCCAAACTTAGTGTTATCTGTGAGGAGGATACTGAGAGGCTGCAGAGTGATTTAGAACATAGAACATAGAACATTACAGCACAGAACAGGCCTTTCGGCCTTCGATGTTGCGCCGACCAATATAAAAAGCAATGCCCCTCTAAACTAAACCATTCCCTTCTCTTCCATATACTTATCAACTAACCTCTTAAACGCCACCAAACTTGGCGCATCTACAACTGCTGCAGGCAGGGCATTCCACTCCCGAACCACCCTTTGGGTAAAGAACCTACCTCTGATATCCGTCCTATAACTATCACCCCTTAATTTAAAGCTGTGTCCCCTCGTGCTAGCTTTCTCCATCCTAGGAAAAAGGCTATCACTGTCCACCCTATCTAAACCTCTAATCATCTTATATGTTTCGATCAGGTCCCCTCTTAGCCGCCTCCTTTCTAACGAAAACAACCTCAAATCCCTCAGCCTCTCTTCATAAGACCTGCCCTCCATACCAGGCAACATCCTGGTAAACCTCCTCTGTACCCTCTCCAATGCCTCCACATCTTTCTTATAATGTGGGGACCAGAACTGCACACAATACTCCAAGTGCGGCCGCACTAGAGTTTTGTACAGTTGCAACATGACGTTGCGGCTCCGAAATTCAATCCCTCTACCAATAAAAGCCAAGACTCCATATGCCTTCCTAACAACCTTCTCAACCTGGACAAGCTGGCTAGGTGGGCAAATACTTGGCAAATGCAATATAATTTGGATAAATCTGAGGTTATCCACTTCAGTAGCAAAAACAGGAAGGAAGATTATTGTCTGAATGGTAGCAGTTTAGGAAAAGGGGAAATGCAATGTGACCTGGGTGTCATGATGGAACAGTTGCTGAAGATTGGCATGCAGATACAGCGGGTAGTAAGGAAAGCTAATGGCGTGCTGATCTTCATAGCAAGATGATTTGAGTATTGGAATCGGGATGTCTTACTGCAGTTACACAGGGCCTTGGTAAGGTAACATCTTGAGTATTGTGTGCAATTTTGGTCTTGTGGTCTAAGGAGGGACATTCTTGCTATTGAGGGAGTCCAGCGAAGGTTCACCAAACTGATTCCTGGAATAGCAGGGCTGACACATGAAGAGAGACTGGATCAACTGTGCTTATATTCACTGCAATTTAGAAGAATGAGAGGGGATCTCATAGAAACATATTACGTCCTGATGAGGCTGAACAGGATGGATACAGGGAAAATGTTCCCAGTGTTGGATAAGTGCAGAATTAGGGGTCTCAATCTAAGGATAAGGAGTAAGCCATTCAGGACTTAGATGAGGAAGAACTTCTCCATTTAGAGTTGTGAACCTGTGGAATTTTCTACCACAGAAAGCTATTGGGCCCTGGTTGTTAGATATGTTCAAAAGAGAGCTGGACGTGGCCCTTGCAGCTAAAGGGATCAAGGAGTATGGTGAGAAAGTGCGAGTGGGATATTGAAAATACACAATCGGCCATGATCATATTGAATGGTGATGCAGTCTTGAAGGGCCCAATGGCCTACTCCTGCATCTATTTTCTATGTAAGTTGTAGTCAAGAATGCAGCTCTCTACCACCTTCTCAAGGGCAATTAGGGATAGGCATTAAATACTGGCCTTCCAGCTATGCCCATGTGAATAAATAAAAAAAGGGTTGGAAATATAGAATATAGAACATAGAACACTACAGCACAAACAGGCTCTTTGGCCCACAAGTTGCGCCGATCATATCCCTCCCTACCAGGCCTATCTACAACCCGCAATCCCATTAAAGAAGAATGCCAAGGATATCCTGATCACAAATGCAATCAGACCAATTAATATCCCGTTAGTCTCTTGATCATGGGCAAACTGGTGGAAGGTGCCATTCCCTTGAATGTGTGCATAAGATGTGCATGCTATTGATATTTTTCTCTTTTATTCCACAGGGGCACCTTGTTGTCTAAAGAGGGGCACACACGCGATGGGTCGCGAGATATATATATAATCTAGTATTTTAATATTATTATATTTTAATATATACTAGTATTTTAAAGAATTTCACTTATTGCACTATTCTTCTGCTCTGCTGTCACGTAGAAAGCTAACCGACATTTGCAGTAAAAATGCAGAATGTTTGTCGTGCAGTGTTCTTGCCCATTCCATCCACCAGCCAGCAATAGCACAAAACTGGTGTCAGTGAGAAGCTCAATGAGGAAGTCAGTGATTTGATTGAAATTGTATGTTTGTTTTTACTTAATGATCTGAAACTGTTATCTATGCGTTTTGAAGAGCCAAGATTCTGGTAATATTTTGCACCTTTTTCCAAAATCCAAATCTTGTTGTTTTAGCAAAATATAGATACTTCAGTTTTTCAGAAGCATCATCTCACAGTTTCCATCAGCTGTTGACACTAAGCTTAGCAAAAGAATTATTCTTAACTAATTTTCATAAATTGTCAAAATGTCTGTGACTTTGTCAAAATTCAACGCAAGGTATTATCTGGTGAAGTGTAGGTTAGAAAAAGAACGCAGGTTGATAAACTATACAACAGTCATTTCATCTTTTTAAAGTGTTAAATACTTCTGACAGCTGCCCCAACCCTTACATGACAAAAAAGATAGTTTTCAGTGAACCTCTAAAATGTTAAGAGAATGTATTATTGAGATGTTTAGAATCAAGTGGAATCCCAATGTTTCCATTTCTTTTCTGAACAACCTTTAAAACATAATGCAATTAAATGCGGATTCAATTGTATTTCAGCTCTCTAGAGCTTTAAAGTTTTGAGCAGAATTTATATTTTTTTATATAATATTGTGATACTAAAACATCATACTGGGGAAACTTGTATAATTCTCATGATATCATAGAGAGAGAATGAAAACAGCTTTGTAAATGGCACATAAAATTGGGAAATTTACAAACCTATCACCCTGCACAGTGTGTGCATTGAAATGATAGCTGCTATTGTTCCTTCAGCCTTATTGTGGAATGTGATAGCAGCCTCTTACAAAACCAAACCATTATTATCACCATCAGGCTTCACTTAAGTGTCTGCCTGTCAATTATAATATTGCTGCAGAGCGAGATTAAAAACAACCTAATTCCTGCAGCACTTTTTGTCATTATATTACCAAGGAGTGGGTGGATTGCTTTCATATTCTCAGAACAGATCTGAAATCCAATGCTATATAATGTTTGTTGAACTTGTTATGAAAATCATTGAGTCATATAATAGGAATTAGGGGCAAGGTGACATTCATTTAAGAACATACAGCTTAGTTAGTTTATCCAATAAAATACAAGAACGCTATTCACAATTGTTAACTTTTTGTTGGCAAACTACTGTCCTTCCAATAGCAAATAGTGATTGATCCATTGCAGTGTGAGAATCAAGTCAGCACAATAAATAAAGTTTGTCTTCTTCACCTAATAAACAGCTGACTGGTTCTCTGAAGAACATGTTGGCAATTTCATTAGAATTTGTATCCTGGTTAAATTGAATTTGATAAGTTAAATTAGATTCTATTTCAAGAAAAACATGAGATCAAGTTTTATACTTTGAACTAAAAAAACATATTTTTCTTTCATTTTATTTGGCCAGTGAGCAAACATAAATGGCATAACAGCTAGCAAAAATCATAAAATCTGTGGAAGATTGTAACTCAATATTCAATATTAAATTAATGTTGATTGGGAAGGTGCAGAAGTACAGCCTGATAACATAGCAAACCTGGAAGGGATTTCAGCATATCCATCTGTGGCTTTTTAACTGCCACCTAATTATCCTTTCTTTTCAGGCTTTTGTATCAAATGCATGGTTGCGGGCATGATGAGGACCCAAATAAGTCCCCATTCTCAACTACAATGGTTAAAGAGCTAGTGCAAAGATGGGAATTTGAAGAGGAGAGTGTTTGCTCAGAGAGTGGAGAGGTTTCATGACGGATTCAGGATGTTAAAGGGCTGCACCTTGATTTAATGTATCTCTTGGTGCACAACTGGGAACTACGAGGAACCAGGGAGAAATTGGGACACACATAGAAACATTGAAAATAGATATAAGACCATTTGGCCCTTTAAGCCTGCTTCACCAATCATTATGATCATGGCTAATCATCCAATTCACTAGCCTAATCCCACCTTCAGCCCATATCCTTTAATCAGCTCAGGTATCCAGACTATGGAGAGGAATAAAGAAAATAGTTGCATAGTCCCTGGTGATGTGCATCTCACAACTGAACAAGAGTAGACCATAGTGGCAAGAACAGCTATGGAGAACCTATGTCTAAGCTCTGCTTAGCTGGACACAGATGCTGTATCCTCAAAACAGGAAAACTGAGCAACAGCAGAGACTGTGATGTCACTGACAAGCCTCATAAGCACACTGACCACAATTGCAGAGAGACAAGATGTGTCCACTTCAAATGTGAGTGGATTCTGTTGTAGGCCATTGTATTGAAATGTTCTTGTATGGATAGAGTAGCTAACTTCATAAAACATGCAACCAGATGAGGCCACACATGATTTGACTACAACTGCACATTGGATGCCAATATGTTTAATGCTTTTAATAGGCCTTACAATATAGCATTGCTCAGCATTGAAGTGCTCTCTCAAGAGTGATACAATGAAGTGCAGCTGGCTCTTGAGAGCAATGATTGCAAAAGCGAATGTGGAAATTGGACCTCTATTAGCCCCCCCACTTAACCTGAGTCATGACCTGACATTCTGCTTCATGGCTTGATCAAGAGACTGGCCATACACAGGTACAGCAGCCTTTTGCAAGGCTCACCGTTTCCAAAACCTACAGAACATTGATCAAGAGCATCTCAGCAGTCAGAGCAGGGATTTTATCCCTGCTAAAACCCCAGGAAAATAACTGTAGCGTTATATGGTTTGACAAAGGTATACACACAAAGGAAAATGCTGTTGTGAAATTTCTGTTCTTTAGTAGAATCACAAATGGTTATTATTCTGCACCACTTGCCTCCTTGGTTGCTGAGTGGCAAATCATATTTTATTCTGCTTAATTATAAAAGGCCAAGGGAAACCCGTGCAAGGCCTGACTACTTTTTCCAGGATTGTTTTATGTCAGTGACTTTGGGAGTTGTGGTTAGAGTGGCCATTGTTTATGCTCATTATATTGGTGCCATTGAAGTAAAGCTTAAGGGCATCCCAGGCAGTATCATGAGCAGCTGGTGCTGCATTACCCTCGTCACCTTCTTCCAGCTCAGCTTCTCCTTCTGCTCAGAATCACCCAATCGGGATCTGTGTTCTGTGCCTCATCACTCCTTTGGGTCCAAACCTTGCTACTTTGCAACGTTGTGCAGGACACAGCACACTATAGCCATTCAGGAGACCCTGGCTACTGTGTGTAACAGGGCACCTCTAGATCTGTCTAGGCACCTGAAGTGCATCTTCAGCACAGAGATGACTTATTTGATTGAACATCTGATGGTCATAAGGCTCTGAAGTCATTGGTTCCGATTCTGATGGGCGTTATCATCTGGATTTGAAGTGGGCATCCCTTGTCACCTAGTTTGCTCATGTTTACTTCCTGGAACCAACACTTTAGGGAGCTTGTAGCTCAAATTTCATGGCAACTCTGCAAGAATCCTGCACAGACCTGCAGTAATATCTTTTTCTGTTTGCACATGAGTTGAACATTGGTGGATTGAAAGCCCTTGTGTTGACAAATACTCCTGTTTGATCTGTATGTGCTCAGATTGTCACGTACGTACTGTCAATGATACCCTGCAATTGTGGGCAGCCAGCCACAGGCACAAATTCTGATTCATTTTACTGCATTCGAAGTTCATGTAATTAGCTTGGCTCTGGCAAACAAACCATCAAGTATCTATGTCATTATGTGTGAGCTGCTGCCACTACCCTGGAAAGATACAGAGGTAAAGAACTTAAGGGTGGAGGACAGCCACTGGTAATAAATGATTACCAGCAGGGAGCAAATCTTCTTCTAGAACACAGATGTCTGTTAACACCTGACTCAATAATACAATTGCCGTTGAAAAGGATCGCTGCAGACTCAATGGGCTGAATGGATAGCCTGCCCCCCCCCCACCACCCCCCACTATTGTACTGTACTATTCAAATCAGCAACAATTCTGAAATAACTCACTGAAGCATGGCATAATCTTTTTATGAATCATTACATAGCTGTAGGTTTTATTTAGTGAACAAAGTGAATTTAAACATATTATTCCTCTGCGCATTTGCATTACTGCAGTCTATGGCGACTATCAAAACCAGCTGATTTAAACTAAGCCTTGCTTTGTATAATGTTAACTCATTCCATTTCATAGGTGAAGACATGAATATTAAAGAATCCAGCCCAGCTCACGACAAAATTCTATTGTTACATCTTTATCTCAGCCTATTGTGCAAGTACATATGGCGCAGTGTGAGCCCACATAATGGAATGTCTGGTGTCATTGAACCTGATGAGACATCAGTGGTCACAAAAGATCTGTAACAATATGCATCAGTTCACAGAGCTCCAGTCATCCCACCCACTGTAGCCACTTTCAAATCCTGCCAAAAACAATGGGGTCACTTAACACCTGTTAATGCTGGATTTGGGTTGAATGTGATGGTAAAATGTAAACAATTCTCCAACCTGTACTCAACCTGCCTTGTTGTTCACAATTTAATGGATTTCTGGCTATGATCATTCCAGGAGTGAACATTGTTTTATTGCACAAAGTAGAGCAAAGCAAAACCAAAAGCCTGTGGTGAATACAAAACAGGCCCAACTGTGAAAATACAATACCGGACCCACTCAGGGGTCTGCTTGGTACAGATCTTGGTATATGCGCTCCACTGGTGAGTTAATTACCAATGCCCAAGGAGCTTGTATTCAAGACTCTTACAGGGAGATCAGTGATTCACCATTCAGATCCTGGGGATTATCACACTGTTCTTTGGGACAAGGGCAGGTGGCAATCTTGCCCCCGGTGATGGGTTGTTTATTTAAATATTTCCCCTTGCATTTTTAACAGTTGATGGATATTTCTTTCCCTTTGGGAAACCCTATTGCTAAAACAAGGTGAAGCCTAAAAGCTGAGCTTTCCCAACTCTGTTTATCAGACAGGAGGAACAGGAGTGCTTACCCCGCTGCCCCCCAGGAAAAGCCAATGTGATTCTCACCTACTCAAAGCCAATCACTAACCCCTTGCACACACCAACACCCCTGAGATCACTGACCCGACTGCCATTACTGAGCGCCAATTTTGGTCATTGATATCCTTCCATGTCTGTAATTACTGATTATCTCCCTCCCCTCCATGATCAATGATACCCTCTCCACCATCTTCAATCCACTACAATCACTCCCGACTCTCAGTAGCCACATTCAACCATTCCCATCCCTATCCTTCCAGGCAATCTGTACACAAGCACTGACTCTTCCTAGACTATGCTACCTTCTCCAACAATTCCTCCCCGATAGTCAAGCCTACCAATCAGCTCAGTCTCTGGATGGGCAATATGCTAAAATAGAACAAACACATTGTAGAGTTAAAACTTCATGGCACCCTGACTAGAGGTTCTTCATTCCCTGCCTGGAGATCTTGCAGCGGTAAATATTGGCTAATATTTACATAGTTATCCATCAGTATAGCCAACATATAGTAAATGGTCTTGTTTGCTCAATCGTTCATTGGCCTGTGTGGGATTGTGGTCAGTGCAGACTCAATGGACCGAATTGCCTCCTTTTGCACTGTAGGGATTCTTTGGTTCTATGAGAATGACTGATGAGCTGTGAACCTGCAAATATACTTAATGCTCTGGAAACAACGACAGATTTCATTCTTATATAGCTTCTTTAAAGTGTCTACGTGCAGTACTGGAGCATCGTCAACAAAAATTGACACTAAGCTACACAAAGGGACAGGTGATTAAAAACATAAACAAGAATTAGGCAGGAAGGAGCAGCTTAACGGATGAGAGAATGTGGTGGAGAAGATAAGGGAGGAATTGCAGAATTTAGGATTAGGCAGCAGAAGGCATATTCATAAACGGTGGCATGACTAAAATCGTGTTTATTCATGAGACCAGAACCAGAGGAGGGCCTTGGAAGGCCTTGGAAGGCAGCAGGGCCTTAGAAAGCTAGGGAAAGATTGAAAAGAGGAATGAGAACTTCAAAATTGAAACATTACCAAACTGGGAGACAGTGTTGGCCAGGAAATACAGGGATAATGGGTTAATGAGATTTGGTGTAGGTTAGGATATGGGCAGCAGAGTTTTTGTTGACCTCAAGTTACAAGCATCCTCCTTTTACATATGCTGTCTGTGTCACTCATTTCATTACCCTCTGGCTCACCCCATAACTCCTCACATATCCTGCCCTTCCATATTTGATATTTTTGAGCTAGTGTTTTAGAGTGGTTGAGAATGGGTGAAGATGCAGACAGTTGACAGGGTCAGGCATGGCTCTCCATCCACTTGTTCTTCAGGCATAGCTATATGAATGGAAGAAGGATTACAATGAGCTACTTAGGAATTTAGTTCACTTGTGACTTATAGCATGTGAAGGAACATTAAAATTTGATAATTCTTGATCGTTTCAGTTTTTCTCTTTTCTTGGAGTTGATCAATTAAGAATTAACTGAAATTCTTAAACCATTTCAAATAATTTAATTGAAATTAAGAGCCAATAGCTTTTCCAGATAATAATGTCAGTCAACTGTAATCTGGAAACACAACTCAGAATCAAGTTGTTTTCTGATCCTTATAAAAGCAAAATACTCCAGATGTTGGAAATCTGAAATAGAAAAAGAAAATGCTTGGTAAACTCAACAGGTCTGGCAGCAGCTATGGAGAGAGGAACAATGTTAATGTTTTGAGTCCGTATGATTCATTTACAGACTCTGCTTCTTGTCTTCAAATAGTGTTTGTAGCTTTCTGTGTACCTCCTTAAACCAACTGCAAACATCAGTGGTTATGTATTTGCTGGACAGAATAGTCTTTTCATTAGTTGTGGTCTAGCAGAACTGTTGTGTAAGTGTTCTTGAATAATATAGCAAGGCAGGTGACCAAACATGACTTCCCGAAGCACCTTGAGCCATAAGAAAATCTTGGATTTTTTTGATCCTGGCCAAGCTAACAATTGTAGCCACAAAGCTTTTGCTCAATTGATATTTAACTCCAAACAATCTGGTTGGTTACAGATGTCTGCTCAGAAGGAACACTTCAAAAGCAGACACAGTGCAAAGGATTGCGTTTTAAGTGGAAGTTGCTACCCCTGCAAAAGTTTTATCCAATAGCATAAATTTAAATAGGGAGTGTGTTAGAACTGAATTCCATAGCAACAGGAACCAAAACAAACAGAGGCACTTCCAATCAAGCAGTCCGATATAGAAAAAAGTTAACAATAGTTACTACACTCTTGATTAATGTTCAATTGTGCATTGTATTTTTCAGCTTCTCCTCATATTACTGACCTCTGTTCTGAAGATACTGAACTGTCCTAGTGCACAGGCATTAGCCACATCTGTTATCTCATCTGAATGCTTATTTTTAGTGTTTGCCTAAGCAATCAACATTGCCAATTTATTTCCTTTGTGCGGCAGTTCCAGCTACAATCATTTGTGTCCCCATTTGGTGTCAATATATAAGCCCTTTGAACTATTAAGTCATTGAATAGCTTTCAGCGAGGGGTATTCTGCGTTAGTTTCTAGCATATTCTTCAAAGCTACTAGTAATGTCTTTACTACAGACAACCTTGACTGAACTCAGCTTATGCTGCACAAATTAAGGATTGAATCAGGGACCTGGTCTGTATATCACAGTTCTTCAAATAGATTCTGAAACTACCTGCGTGCAACAATTTTCCCCTTAAAAAAAATTGTGCAAGTGTCTGGTGAGAAGCTAAATTAGACACAAAATGTTCGGACATAAAGGAACAAACGAGTTATGGAATAAAATGATATAATAAAACACATTTCCTGCATCTATATGATCTCTCAAACTGTGCTTTGAAAACTGATCCAAAGGTTAATGCCTTTTTATCTCCTCGAAACATCCTTCTTTCTGCTGGGATCAAGCAGTTCACATAATGTTCACCATGGGGAATGTCATCACATCTCACTCTGTCACTTAATAGATTAACATTTCACTGCAGAGATTTAAGCAGCTGCAGCCCATCCAGAGAGGGACTGCATGGATCTCCTCGGTGGTACTTTAAGACTGGGCACAGCATGTTCATGTTTTTGTTGACAAAAATAGACCTGAAAAAAATGCACTGAAAAGAGTTTGGACAACCAAAAGTTCCATGGAAAAACTATCTATTGAAATTAGCTTTTGTGGCATTGCTAAAATTGAAGAAATTTGGCCTAATGCAATGTATATTGAAATAAAGAAGCAACAATTGCAGAAAGGGAAAATAGCAATAATGTTTCGAAGGACCAACTTTAAAATAACTATATTGTTCTTTGAAGGAGATGTGAGCAAATTGACTGCTACATTTGCTATGCCACAACAATGACTAAGTAAAGTCACCATTATCTTAGATGACCATAGGCTATTTGCCCTTTGAGAGAGAGAATTGACTATTGGCAATTTAACCTGAGGATTACCACACGTCCAGGTAAGGCCTTCACGAATAACCCCAGCTAGTACAGGAACTGAACCCCCGCCATAGGTGTTGCTCTGCATCACAAAGCAGCTGCTCAACCAACTGAGCTATTATTTAATAATTTACAAGTGTAAGTTTTCGCGTTTCTTCTTGTGTTCTGTTGCTGTTAACAAGAAAGCCTTGGAACTGCCCAGATCCCAAAGTATTAGCATGTATGTCAGTTGTCACCTTGTATGTTGAGTCTTCTTTTTAACTCATTCGTCAGCTTATTAAAAAAATCAGGTTTTTTTGATGTGTTAAAAAATGTCAATGTTAAGCAACCAGAGGCCATTTGGATAGTGAAACTGAAAACTGTGAGAAAATTATTCCTCTTTTTCCCTTGTGCACAAAATTAGAGTGAATAAAAACTTGAAGGAGTGCAGGGGGCAGGGATTTTCCTTTGATTTGATTTGATTCATTATTGTCACGTATCAACATACAGTGAAAATCTTTAAACTACTAAGTCTTGCACACTATACAGACAAAACATGCTGTTCAAAGAGAAGGAAACAAGAGAGTGCAGAATGTAGTTTCACAGTCATAACAATGTTTTAGAAGCATAGAATGAGAGTAAAAGATGGAATTAGAAGGTATGCTGGGCACAGCTTGCAAGAAATCACCTCGCTTTGGCGCTATCTCCACTTTTGTTCTTTTTGAGTGGGTTTAGCATGGGAGATGAAAGTTCTACAGAAGCCCAAATTGTGTTTCACACGCAAACACAAAGGTATGACTTGATTGTCCCTGCCCCTTCTTCCCACTCAGTAGTCAATGTCAGGAACATCTTAATAACATGTTTACACTGGGGCGGCATGGTGGTACAGTGGTTAGCATTGCTGCCTCACAGCTCCAGGGACTTGGATTTGATTCCTGGCTGAGTCACTGTCTATGCAGAATCTGCACATTCTTCCCATGGCTGTGTGGGTTTTCTTTGGGTGCATTGGCTTCTTCCCACAATCTGACAGATCTGTTGGTTAGGTGCACGATGTGGTGAAGCCAGTGTTGGACTGGGGTAAACACAGTAAGAAGTCTCATAACACTAGGTTAAAGTCCAACAGGTTTATTTGGTAGCAAAGGCGACTAGCTTTTAGAGCACTTGCTTGGTGTGGTTGGGTGCATTAGCAGTGCTAAATTCTCCCTCAGTATATCCAAACAGGTGCTGAAGTGAGGCAACTAGGTGATTTTGACAGTAACTTCATTGTAGTGTTAATGTAAGCCTACTTGTGACACTAATAAAAAAAACTTTAATATTGTTACAAGGTCTGTCTATACCTGAATCACTCTGCATCACTCCCCCCCACGCCCTTTAAGAAAATCTATTCATGTTGGCAGAAGGGCAAACCTGTGTTAATGATAACTGGTCTCCTATAGCATGTACTTGAAGGGCAGAGCTCCCAGAGGAGCTCAGGTGGCTACATCACTCACGGGGAAAGACTCATATCCAGGTAGTACCTGGGTACTGCCATGATGAGGGCAGTGCCTGAGATGGAGGCAGATTTATGGTGGAGGGGCCATGGGTGGATGCAATGGGTGGCATGTATTGGGGATGGTCATTGGTGAACTCTGGCCTTTAGAAATGGGGCCCAATTTTTGCTGTGTTGGTGTGGGAGCTGAGCCCTGAACGTTCTTCTATTCTCCCAACGAAATGGCAGAGAAAGCTGTCATTGATGCTAACTTCAATGCTGCTTTTCTTGCCCACTGTTGCATTCTGCCAAATACAGGTAAAATTCTGCCTGAAATGATTTCCGAGGACCACCATGTCAGTTTTTATTCTCATAAAGAGAAAAATGGTGGGTGGCACAGTGGTTAGCACTGCTGCCTCATGGCACCAGGGACCCAGGTTCAATTCCCAGTTGGGTCACTATCTGTGTAGAGCTTGCATATTCCCCCTGTGTCTACACAGGTTTCCTCCAGGTGCTCTGGTTACTTTGTACAATCCAAAAATGTGCTGCTGAGGTGCATTGATCTGAACAAGCTCCGGAGTGTGACAACAAGGGGAATTTCACAGTAACTTCATTGCAATAGCATGGTAGGTTGTTACATAAATTTAAATCTCACGGAATCCAGGGTGAGGTATCAAAATGGATACAAAATTGGCTTCTTGACAGAAGCCAGAGGGTGCTTGTAGAGAGTTGTTTTTCAACTGGAGGCCTGTGACCAGTGGTGTGCCTCAGGGATCAGTACTGGAGCCACTGCTATTCGTCATTCATATTAATGATTTGGATAAGAATATCGGGGGCATGGTTAATAAGTTTGCAGATGATGCCAAAATTGGTGGCATAGTCAACAGTGAAGAAAGTTATCTCCAAATGCAACGGAATCTTGATCAATTGGGCCAGTGGGCTGACAAATGGCAGATAGAGTTTAATTTAGACAAATGCAAGGTGATACATTTTGGTGGATTAAACCAGGGCAGGACTTACTCAGTTAATGATGGGGCGTTGGGGAGAGTTACAGAATAAGGAGATCTAGGGATACATGTTCACAGCTCCTTGAAAGTGGAGTGGACAGATGGACGGAATGTGAAGAAGGCATTCAGCATGCTTAGTTTCATCGATCAGAACACTGATTACAGGAGTTGGGACGTCTTGTTGAAGTTGTACAAGAAGTTGGTAAGGCCACACTTGGAACACTGTATGCAATTCTGGTCACCCTATTATGGAAAGGATATTATTAAACTAGAAAGAGTGCAAAAAAGATTTACCAGGACTTGCTGGATTGAATTATAAGGAGAGGCTAAATAGACTGTGACTTTTTTCTCTGGAGCATAGGAGACTGAGGAGTGACCTTATAGAGGTCTATAAAATTATGAGGGGCATAGACAAGGTAGATGGTCAATATCTTTTCCCAAAGGTAGGGAGTCTAAAGGGCATAGGTTTAAGGTGAGAAGGGAGAGATACAAAAGTATCCAGAGAGGCAATTTTTTCACAGAGGATGGTGAGTGTCCGGAATAAACTGCCAGAAGTAGTAGTAAAGACAAGCACAATTTATCTTTTAAAAAGTATTTAGATGGTTACATGGGCATAATGGGTATAGAGGGATATAGGCCAAATGCAGCAATCGGATTAGCTTAAGGGTTTTAAAAAAAACAGGTGGCATGGACAAGTTGGGCTGAAGGGCCTGTTTCCATGCTGTAAACCTCTATGACTCTATGACATTGTTAATGTAAGCCTTATTTGTGACGAATCAATAATAAAAATGCAAATAAACTGAAAAAACAAAGCAACTTTAAAAGCTTTCTTTCACAAGGATGAATTTTCTGGAGCATGCTTGTGCTGTTATAAATGATGCTTATTTTCTTCAATATTGGTTGGAGCTATATTTTCTGAGGAGATTTGGATGGATCCTTATTGTGAATGTATAATTGGTTTCATCTGACTGGAAATGAAGAAATTCTAAGGCGTGGAAATAAAATTGAGTGTGTGGTTGTAGCGATGATGAATTTTATTTATGACTAGCAAAAATTACACTGAGGTTCACGCTCAGGATCACAGTATGCTCCAAAACACCAATAAATATACCATGTGGGAGGCCTGCTTCCTGTAGGAAAGAGTTCAAATGCTTCCAGTACTCTTATCTCTTTCCAGCACTGCTAATTTTAATATTTTGTGCTGTAGTAAAAATGATGAAATGTTGGCTATATCTGCAACTTGATTATGATAAACCATATAAGTCCAGCTTATTATCTTCAAATATATATTTTATATTCAGAGTTGCATTGACTCTCAGTTTATATGGAGGCCATGGCAGTTTTCTTTGATGTTGCTGTTTGACAGGTATGCACGACTAGGATTGATGAAGAATCCTTGCATGAAAATGCATGTTAATGCTGTATTCTCAGTGGGAACAGTGTTCCTAATCATTGTTGAAGTCATGATTTGTGTTTCAACTTCGTGATTGCATGCCTGAAGGAGAAATGATGATGATTCTTGTTCCAGAAACGTAAAGGAGTTGCAATACAGTACATTCAGTCCGATCCAGAGATGTGCTCACTGTCCTTCACTGTCCATTTGAGCAAGTAGTTCCAATCAATTATCAAATCTCTTCAACCACCTTTAGTTCATCCAATCTGATTTTCAATGTTGATATAGCATCTGCTCCAAGAATTAACGTTGAAGTGAATTCTGCAGCCTCACAACTCTGTGTGAAAATGTTTCTCTTGCTTTCTATTCTATCTCTAACATTGAATCTTATGTCTAAGGCCCCAGGTTCACGATCCCTAAACTGTTGGAACCTCATCAACCAACAGTCCCTATCAATTAGGCCTCGTGCCTAACATTTCATAGCATTACATATTTAGCAATGTTGCAAGCCTCACACCCTCACAATGGTGCGAGTCAACCGTAACAGCCACATCATCAGCCAAATAGATTGCATGTCACTCATAGAAAAGCATATCTTTTGTAGGACAAGATTGTGGACAATTAAAAGCAGCAGGAGTTAATCGGATTGGGAACAAGCAAACCTATATATCCTGATCCTCAGGATGAGACTATCTGAGCCATTATTTGGCTGGCTATTTTTAAGGCCATGGTGTGTGGTGGGGCTGAAGCCATTGCAACTGACATATCCTTCTTCTCGCTTTCAAAGTGGACACTGTGGTGAGGAAAGGAAGGCAAGGCAGTCAATGACAATGGAAATAATGATGTTGGATTATTGGTGAATCATCACTCTGTTAAGTTATGCAACCAAAGAAGTACTAAGCACTTTTAAAATCATAGTAACAGATAGAATAAATCATTGAAAAATTAACCCGTGAGTTAATGATTAATTTAATAATGGTGAGGATTGGGGAACCCTTCAAATATACTACTGAGTATATTTAACTGTTTTCATTAATAAAAGGCTTTTAGGTATCCTAATCTGTCAAGGTCTTTGTCTTTGGGCTAAAATACAATAACCATACTTTGAGCTAAATAATTGTTTTAGACAGAAAATCAAACAGGACATTAGTTCTGCAGCTAATGCTGTTTCTGCAAATTTAGGTAGTGCTGAATCTTTTGAGATCTACATTTTGAGATTCTAATACCATTTAAATAGATGCAGCTGGATAGTAACAGTAACCATAAACACTCCTTTATCCTGTGAAAATAAACATTGAACCATTAAAAAAAAGAGATTTTTTTTAAATAATTTTTTTTAATATAAAATGCTTATTATAACATGATAGAATTGTCAATTAGGCAAAGTTTTCCCTTTTCGCCAGCTATGTCAATGGAAATAATTTTCTTAATGGAGTTTGAGCTCTCAGTCAAGGCTTTATAATACTATCCATTCACTGAATCACTGAGGTTTTATTTGATTTTATTTTTTAATATATTAATTTTTTTGAAGAACATTTTGTCAAAACTTTTCTATCTTGCACTCATCAGGACAACCACAAGAATACAGGTGTTAGAGAATAAAGAATGCCATACCATATAAGAAGAAGGCATTGATTGGTTAGCAAATGGGCTTGGATTGGTAGAGGTTTTGCCATACAGAATGCACCGGTTGGAAGTGACTGCAATTAATTGTCAAGCATTTGTTTGAAATTTAAACCAGACAATTTAATTCTGCTTGGTGAAAGCATTGCCCTGTGGAATGAACCAACACATGCCTGTTACTTATTTTGTTTAGCTGAAACAGGCACAATATCTGTTCTTTCTGTCTGTAAAAACCAGGGCCCTGTGTATTAAGATATGTCGCTTCCAGTACACGCAAATGCATCACATTGTGAGCCTGACTGACATTCTTAAATTGGTTGTCGACATAATTTTAATACACTGAGAATTATTCAGCAAATGTTGTCCAATTGCAAAATCATATTTAATGTTGGACAGTGCCTTTTGTATTTTGCAAGCGTGGACTGATTGAGTATGGCCTGTATTTTGCCCAATGTGAACAGCAGAAGGCACAGTAGAAGTTTGATACAATGTGCCAGTCTTTAGAACATACAGTCTGCAGTCCACTTGCCAACCAAAGTCCATTTCAATGTCCATTTGCCAACCAATCAGCACACTCTTCTTACATTATAAAGTTGCTGTTTATCCTGATATTGGTATTCTTGCCATTGTTCTGATAAGTGGAAGATGGAAATCTTTGACAAAATATCTTCCTTTCAGCAATACTCGATTCTGTACTACTATAATACTATTTATAAAATATTGTACAAATGATTATATTAAATTATTTATTAATTTATCTTCTTTGAACTTTCCACTGAAATCTACTGGAAGCAGTCATATGTATAATTAATAAGGCTTTGAGTTTTATTGAATAAATGTTCAACAACTCAGGGGTGACACAATGGTTAGCATTGCTGCTTTACAGCAGACCTGGATTGGTGTCTGTGTGGAGTTCGCATATTCTCCCTGTATCTGTGTGGATTTCTTGGGTGCATCGGTTTCCTTCCACTGTCCAAGAGAAGCAGTTTGGGTGGATTGGCCATGTTAAACTGACACTCAATGTTAGGGGGATCCGCTGGGTAAACGGGGGTTATGAATTAGGGCCTGGGTGGGATTGTTGCTAGTGCAGCCTCGATGGGTTGAATGGCCTCCTTCTGTTCCGCAGGGATTTTATGATTCCATGAACTTTTCCAAATGCTTCTTGAACTCCCCTGTAAGGAGTCCAGAAACTTCAATCTAGAAAATGAAATAGCGAGTCTTTCATCTTCCTTAGGTCAAGGAAGGTGCAGTGACTGCAGAGATCCTGAATTACCCTAGTAATTCCTTCACCTCTACCTCCATTTTGCCAACTGAACTGAGTTTTACATTCTCACTTACAGAGTGCTACATTTAATTGTAGTACTGAGTTCTGAACAATTAAGAGCTTCTGGACAAAATTGCTGAGCATGTCTGTTTAAGAGCCTCTTGGCTATAATTGCTTATGCAATATTTTGCTTATTTATGTAATTATTCAAGAATTCAAGAATAACTGGAACAGTGAAAAATGCATCTGATTGGCAGAAATTTAGGAAGCATTATGAAGAAACATTTGATTAATATTTAAAACCTGTAGTATGTGATAAGCTGCAGGGAGTCCTTCTGCTGCAGAAAGAAAGCACGTCCCCAGTTTATGATGTTGTAAAGCTTGCCAAAATCTCCAGAGTTCAATGCTGAGCTGCTTCATATAAGATGAAGAAATCAGAATTCGATATATTCACTGCTTGAAATTGCATCAATTTATACGTAAAAGGTAGTGTTATGGTTTTGGAGATATCAATTTTATTTCTTGCATGAAACCTAATAAAATATGGCTCAGTATAATTTTCCAAAGCTTCTGGCAAGCTTTGTAAAGTCACAACCTTGGCAAGAGACTTGGGAGTTTGCATTTTGCACAGGAAATCTTTTTCCAGCATACTGTTCAATGAGGATGTTAGATAACACAACAGCTTTGTGCCAACATGATTATTCTTTGGATTCTTCACTATTCAAGTTACTTTTAATGAGTTTGTTCCCTAGTCTTTCTTTTTCACATCAACAGAGTATTTTGGTGAGAATCTCTCACCTGGAACATTTTTAATAGTTTACAAACACAACAGTGACATTCTCTATGTGAATAAGCATTTGAAAGGAATAAGAATTCACCAGTTGATACGGAATGAGACAAGGTGATAAGATAAAAAGAGAGTGAATCATTTGAATTGTAATGAAGGTTTCGAATCAATTGAAGTGCATTATGACAAAATTCAGTATACATTTGAAATTCTAATGAAAATTATGTGCACTCATTTTGTTCCACCACATTCTGGGGAAACATGATAGGAATGGTAAGTCATCCATTCGTTTGAAAATGTTACTCAAATCCATATGCAACACCTAAAATGCAACAGCATTTCCAATTGTTTGAATTGTCTTTCCACACCAAAAAGACTAAAGATGTAAGTACCTCAACTGGTGAATTCTGTCTTCAGAGCAACTTTAAAAGGGAAGAAAAAGGAAATCTTTGATTTGATCAATTGGCTTGTGAGATTTGAAAGTTACTTAAAATTTCATTCTTATATACCAATATCAAACTAAGAATAGATTGATCTGATAAATTTCCAAATTTTTACCACATTAATTAATCTATATTTACATTTCCAAATGTGCAGTGGAATATTAAGAATTTATACAACACAAGGTGTTTCACTTTTCCCAAAACATAAAATTTATCAAAATGTTTCTGTTCAGAATGTTTCCAACAGCTTGGCTTAGGGCATGAATAGCAGGACCACAGAGAGAAACCATGGACCCTGGTGCAGTTTCTCTTTCCAGTCCTTATTCCTACCCCCACTTAACCCTCTCCTTCAATCATGCATAATATTTTTCCCCTTTCGTGGCTGACCAAGCAATTGATCAAGCAATCACAGAAAGGTTCTCGTAAAATAACAACGCACATTGTGGACAGTATGGGCCATTAGTATTAAGTGCAGCAGCAATATAATGCATTGTTAATTTGTGTGGACCTACAGGTGATCCAAACGTGACAACTGAACAAACTAGAGAATATACATTTTATTTTAACAGCATTGAGCAATATTGTTAATTTGACGGGAAATTAACCCATTAGTTATTCATGATATCTCGTACAGATGATAAACACTGATTTTGGTGACTGTCTCAGCCCTCATTCTGCACGTTGCACCATATGAACACAGTGGCACTAAATTCATATTTGGGGGAAAGATACAATACTTGCAACTCAGATAAACTGCACAATATTTATTCCAATATTTAGAAGAATTTCTCTTACTTGTGTCCATCCATCTTATTCAATACAATTATTTCACAGAAGCGATGTAACTAGATTCTATTTTACCAATGATATATTGGGATAAAGATTAAATGATTGAGCAAAAAGAGAATGATCGAATAATGTAGATCTTCACTATCAGTGAAGACGCCGTCCAGGATACAACATCCAAACATTTACTCCCTTTGCCACCAGTGCAAAGTGACAGCAGAATATACCATCTACAATATACACTTCATCAAGTTGCCAAGACTCTTTGGAGAGCACCTTCCAAACCACCAACCTCTAACATTAGAAGAGAATAGACAGCATTTGCAGGGAAACTCATATAGATTCCTCTTTATTATGTTGGATTATGTTGCCCACCTTTACTATCACCAGGTTAAAATCTTGAACCACAGTAAAGCATTGTGGTTGCACTATATCACATGGAGTGCAGTGTTTCAAAAAGGTAGCTTACTACCATCTTGTTAAGAGTAGTTAGAGATGGTCTATACATGCTGGCATTGCCAACGATGTTCACATTCCATGAACGAATAAAAATAATCTACATTGATTTCAGAAAAATATTTTGCTGTCCTACATAATAAATGACTGCGTAAGGTCCAAGCCCAAGGGACATATAGAGATGTGTCATAATTGATTTGTAAATGATTGTTTGATAGGCAATAATGAATAGTCATGCCTGGGTCAGTATCAAGTTGACTGCAAAATAAAAGTGGAAGTCAGCTTGGGGATCTCTGTTGTTTATAATTTTTTTAGTAATTAATCTAGGGGAAAGAATTGTTGCAAAATTACCCAATTTGAGGACGATACCAAATAGTGAAGAGCGGCAAATTATGACAATCAGTGTTGTCAGATTCAGAACAACCATAACATGCTCAATCATTAGGTGGAGAAATGGCGGATGCAACTTGATACTGAAATGTAAGGCTATGAGATTTGGCAGAGGATAGATTGAGAGGATCATGTGCTCATTGGGAACGTGCTTGAGGGTATTGGTGAATAGGTTGCTGAAGCTATCAGCATCACATTCCCAGGTTTTAAGGAGGAAGCAAAATGTTGACACTTATATAAATCCAGACAAGGTAATCTCAGAATGCTATAGCTTGCTTATACACCTCATTAAATATTACCTTATCTGCTGAAATGTCTGTATCTCAGCAACCATTTGCCTCATGGAAATCTGTTTGACAGTGATGTAACTCTTGAGACGAGAATTAAATTTTGACCCCTAATGCCAGCTTACAGAGCTACAAGAATCTTGTTTTTTCTAAATCCTGGTTGACTTATACACTTCAAGGTAATAAATTCTGCTTTGTCAAGAACATAGAATAATTTTAAAAATGCTTATGCTGCAAACTTCTAGAAATCATAGAAACTTTACAGTACAGAGAGAGGCCATTCAGCCCATTGTGTCTGCCCTGACCACAATCCCACCCATGTCCTATCCCATATCCCTACATATTTTACCTGCTAATCCCTCTAGCCTACACTATGTTAAGGGGCAATTTTAGCATGGCCAATCAACCTAACTTGCACATCTTTGGATTGCGGGAGGAAACCATGCAGAAACAAGGAGAATGTGCAAACTGCACACAGACAGTGACCCATGCTGGGAATGGAACCTGGAGCTGTGAAGCAGCAGTGCTAACTACTGTGCTACTGTGTCACTCACATGGTACCAGTTTAGGTCCAATGTATATATGCCCTCTCTCAGGTTATGAGTACCATGGTGGATGACAGCAATTTTGCAGTCCTCTAAATATTATGGTGACTTAATTCTTTATTTCATTCTGTACATCATTTAGCCAAATGACATTTCCTCACCAACATCATTGAAATTTGAAGCACATATTGAAAAGTTTTAAAGTTTATTAGTGTCACAAGTAGGCTTACATTAACATTGCAATGAAGTTACAATGAAAATCCCACAGCTGCCACACTGGCACCTGTTCGGGCACTGTAGAAGAAAATGTATATACTGCTGCATGATGGGAAACTTGACTATATTTTAATTGGTGTTGGCTCAGAAGGAGAACAAGGAGAAACTTGTACTAATTAGAAACATATGATTATTGTATAAAGAACGTCATAAGCCTATTTATGATTGACTGTTGCAACAAAGAACTAAGTGTATTCCATGCTTGGTGATAGACATATCTTGTAAGAAAATGTAAATAAATGTGCAAATATTATCAGTATCAATCGCACAAAATTGTTTTTTTCACTGTATAAATATCAGCTCTGTGTGAATGTAAGACAAAGTGCTGGTAAGCAGTTGGAGAACTGCAGCAGACTCTCCATCATATAATATGATTTACTTATATGATATCATATAAGTAAATCCTTGGACAAACTCCAAAGTCTCCATGTAAGTTATTTCCTCAACAGACATGCTAAGGAAGAATTTAGCATGGCCAATGCACCTAACCAGCACGTCTTTCAGATTGTAAGAGGAAGCCAGAGCAACCGGGTGAAACCCATGCAGACACAGGGAGAACACGCAAACTTTGCACAGATAGTGACCCAAGCCGAGAATCATCTCTGGTGTTGTGAGGCAGCATTGCCTACCATTGTACCACTGGGATGCAAGTTCGACGATTGTACCATATGCTGACACAGTGTATTTTGCTGTTGTAAATTTGCGGATGATGCAAAGATAGGTAGGAAAGTAAGTTGTGAAGGTGACATTAGGAGGTTGCCAAAAGATATCAAAGGATTAAGAGAGTGGCAAAGATCTGGCAAATGTGGTTTAATGTGGGAAAATGTAAAATTGTCCATTTTGGCAGGAAGAATAAAATTGAAGCATAAAATATAAATGATGAGTGATTGTGGAGCTCTGGGCACAGAGGGATCTGGATATCTGACTGCATGAATCACAAAAGATTACTATATAGATACAGCCAAGTAATTAGGAAAGCTAATGGAATGTTATAAGTTATTGAGCCTTTAAGAAATGTATTTATATTATGTTTCTTGGAAGGGATATGTTTAAAATTCAGCTCTTGCCGGTTTGTCTAGGCACCAGTTAGCTCACGTGCTGAGAATAACTGATTTTGGCTAGGGATGAATTTGTTTTAATCTGAGTAAATGCATTTTTGTCTTTTTTTTGTTTTTTTCCCCTGGGGTTTCAGAGTAGATTTTGATTAGGTTGATTGACAGAGGCAGTCACGTGCTTAAGGGGAGGAGCTAAACTGATAGGAAAAGCAGGCAGTTATTGCTATATTCTGATAGAAGCATGGGATCTTTCTGTCACTCTCTCTCTCTCTCTCTCTCTGGAGATTTCTTTGTTCCTGAAAAGGTGATGGAAGCAGTCTTTGGTTATCTTTAAGGCAGAAGTAGATGGATTTTTGGTCAGCAAGAGGGTGATAAGTTATCTGTCATGGGGGCGGAGGTGCAAATCTGAAGTTGCTATCACATTAGCCATGATCATATTAAATGGCAGAGCAGGAGTGAGGAACTATGTGGTCTACTCCTTTTCCTTGTTGAGGTCGCTCTAAGCTACGCATTTTACTCCACAGTTTACCTACAAAACAAAGGCAATGAGAAAGCCAATCTCCTCCTAAGATGAGACGCTGTGCTCACTAGCTTAGATAAATATTATCAAAATTTATCATGCATAAAACTAGCAGATTAAAATGATAGGTAGCACTGGGACATCATCCTGCAACAGTAGAAGCATCTATAATAAGCAACTATAAATATTGTTACAAATTCTCATGATCAGATGGAAATTGGAAAACAAAACCTGAATAAAGGTCAGAAATATTTGTGAAGCCATATCACACTTGTTTTCTTTACCAAATTTTCCCAATTGTCAGTTACATCAATTTTCAATCACTCCGATGACAATTATGCAGAAACAGGGCCCCTACACTACATACTCTTAGTGTAAGTAAGTTCATCTGACTATTACGTGTATGAAAATATCAAACCAAACAGAGAATCATAGAATTCCTACAGTGCAGAAGGAGGACATTTGACCCATTGAACCTGCACCAACAGTCCTATCCCCACAACCACATGTACTTATGTTGCTAATACTCCTGACACTAAGGGGCAATCTAACATGACCAATCCATCTAAGCTGTACATCTTTGGACTGTTAAAAGAAACATGAGAAAATGGGCTTGTTTTCCCAAGTTTTGTAACAGAGCTGGGTAATGCTTTGTCCTCAGGAGTAGAGTGTAAGGGTTAGAAGACAGAGGAAGTCCTGGTGCAGCAGTGGCCCAGGTTATTTGTGAAGTCTGGAGAAGCAATTTGTCCTCTTGGTGTCTCAAAATAAATTAAAACTTACACGGTGGTGGCATGTCCAGTACTGTTCTAAAATAGCAATTGGAGCCCTCTGAATGTCATATCATTCTGAGGTGCATATTAAATGGTCAACCACCAAAAACAGATGGGCTGTTTAGTGGAAAATTGTAAGTCCTGGGGAAGCTAAGGTCAGTTACACCATCAGCGGGAATGTGAAGATAACTCACTTACTGATATTTACCTATACCAATATTGCTGTCGCCCCACAATGGCACAGTAGTTAGCACTACAGCTTCACAATGTTAGGGATCTGGGTTTAATTCCCAACTTGAGTCACTGCCTGTGAAGAGTTTACATGTTCTCTGGGTGCTCCTTTTTCCTCCCACTGTCCAACGATGTGCTGGTTAGGTGCATTGGCCATGCTAAGTTCTGCCTCAGTGGTAGCTGAACAGGAGCAGAGTGTGGTCACTATGTGGTTTTCACAATAACTTCATTGCAAGTCTACTAGTGATTAATAAATAAACTTTATTTTACTGGGTAGAGGACCTCAAAATCTCAATGATTTGATTCTGAATGCATTATTTATTTGTACAAATAAAATATCTGAGAAATCGCAGACACAATGCTGCAGTTATCTTGCTTGCTTCTACCCTTTTCCCCCGCATATTTGTTTGATAGTTTCAGTCCACTTATAGTTAACTGCAGGCTATTGTATTTCAGCCTCTCGTTGACAAGGATCACTCTTCAAATGTCACAATAAACTGACAACAAAAGCCACTACTTAATTATAATTGAGAATTGGGAACAAAAGTCTCTTTTCTCTGCTCTTGACATATGTTAAAGGTCACAACAGATTACTATCAGTATTACACTGTACCCAATGGATATATGTCCAAAATGCCAATTACACTGATTTTTACGCTTAAGTAAACAAACCTGATTGAAGAGCGGCAACATCGAAAACAAAAATACTACATTGAATGAATTCTGCTGTTTTGTGTGCAAGAAAGATAGCAAGGCCAGTTTCCATTGAGAACATGCAATGGGCAGGTGATAGTTTGAGTGAATACACCAAAGCCTGATGACACAACTGAGAAATCTTAAATACTTGCACTGTCACGCTGCATTTGAACGTGATTTATAAGTAGCCAGGATTGGATGAATAATGATATGCAGCTTGCCAACCAAGACAGATGAACTGAGAGCTTGGATTACTGCATGGAATTATGATATTATTGCAATTATAGAGACATAGTTAAAGGAGGAATAAGACTGGCATCTTAACATTCTGGAATATTGATGCTTTAGACAGGACAGACGGGGAAACAAATAAGGTGAGGGAATTGCATTGATTAGGGTGCACATCACAGCTGCGTTGAGGGAGGAGACATTGGCGAGATCTTGTAGTAAGGTATTATTGGTGGAGTTCAGGAATAGGAAGGTGTTGAGAGTGTACCGTAGACCTCCAAAAAGCCCGCCGGAGACAGAGGAGCAGTTGTGTAGTCAGATATTGAAAAGTTGTGAAAAAAAGTTGTGGAAGGTGACTTTAACTTCCCCCATCTTGACTGGGAATCCTTGGATGGAGAGCAATTTGTTAGATGCATCCAGGAGAGCTTTTTGATACAATATGTTGACAATTCAACCAGGAAGGGGTCATACTAGACTTGGTATTGGGGAATCAGCTGGGCAAGATGATCGATGTTTTGTGGGGGAACATTTTGGGCTTAATGACCATAATTCCATAACATTTCGGGTAGTCATGGATAAGGATAAGAGTGACCTTGGGTGAGGGTGCTTAACTGGATGAGGACCAATTACATCCAAATTAGACAGGAACTGGGGAATGTAGATTGGGAGCGGCTATTTGAGGACAAATTCACTTCTGATATGTGGGAGGCTTTTAAAGACCAGTTAATTGAAATGCAGGACCAACATCTCCACAAAAATAAAGGATAGAAATGACACATTTGAACTATGGATAATGAGAGAAATTGTAAGCTTAGACAGAAGGAAAAAGGAAGCATAAGATAGATCTAGGCATCTAAAAACTGACAAAGCCCTTGAGAAATATTGTGAAAGTGGGAAGGAACTCAAACATGACATTAGGACAGCTAAAAGGGCTGTAAAATGTCTTTAGCACACAGGGTCAAGGAGAATCCCAAGGTCTTTATGTACGTATTAGGAGCAAGAAGGTAGCAAGTGAAAGAATAGGCTACGCAAGGACAATGAGGGAGGTTATGTGCAGAACCAGAGGAAGTGGGTGAAATCTTTAATGAATACTTCGTATCAGTATTCACCAATGTGAAATCACAGATACTTTCAACCAGCCTACTTACTCAAAAGTTTAATCCGATATTCTAATTTACAAGATGGACAAAGGACAAACACAAGTAAAGGTTCAATAATTTTGTTAATAATACAATTAACCCTTAAATTACCCACATAAAACATGAGGATATCCCAGATTAAAGAGTACTCCAGCAAAGATGGTTTGGTTAAACTGCAGGCCCGATTCTCTGAGTCCCTCTGGTCCGTTTTCATGAAGGTGAGGTTCGATGACAGTCTTTTCCTTCCTTCCTTCTCTGGTCAGTCTTCTGGATGATTAAGGTCACCTCCCTCAAAGTCTTTGCTGCTCGTGTGTCTGAGATGTGTACCTTTATCCCCCTCCCTTCCCACCTTTCCAGAAATTTCTCTGGCTTCCAGCCAGTGAGGTCTCAGAAGGGAGTCCCAATATCCAGTGGGTTTCTTGATGTCTGCCTGACAGGACATGGGGTCCAGGTGTCCATTTTCATGGTGTTGCTTAATGTAACCTGTTGCCATATAAAGTAACAACAGGAACTCTGGCCTGATCTGGGCTTCTAATAATAGACCACTGCATTTCAATGGAGTGCATAGATCTCTAGTTGGGTCTCAATGCAATAATCTTTCATGGGTGATTGATAGGACAGGCCCAAACCTGTTTCCGTGTCTTTGTATATTTGATCTTAGTCAAGTCTTGCCTACCCAAAGTTTGACTGTGCTTGATTTTAATATGCCCAATTCTTTAATTTAGGATATCCAATTTAGTCGGCACTAAAATTAGACTGGAAATATATTACCACACCAAGGAGAAGGATCTGGCGAATACTGAGATCAGTGATTGGTGTGTGAACACTCGAGAGCTTGTCAATATATCAAAGGAGGAAGTGTTGAGTATCCTAAATTGCTTTAAGGTAGACAAGTCCCCAGGGCTGGATGGGATCTTTCCCAGGTTGTTGCAAAAGGCAAGGGAAGAAATAACTGGGGCCTTAAGAGATATCTTCATATCCTCTTTGAAGCAAGGCTCCAGAAAACTGGAGAATAGCTAATATTGTTCTCTTGTTTAAGAAAGAAAGCAGAGATCATCCAGGAAATTATAGGCCAGTGAGCCTGACGTAGGTGGTGGGGAGGCTTTTGGAGGAAATAATGAGGGACAGGATATATGCACATTTGCAAGAAAATCGACTATTTAGTGACTAGTTAGCATGGTTTTATATGGGAAAGTCATGTCTCACCAACTTGATTGAGTTTTTCGAAGAGGTAGCAAAGATAACTGATGAGAGAAAAGCTGTGGATGTAGTTTATATACACTTTAGTAAGGCCTTTGATAAGATCCCATGTGGCAGATTGATACAAAAACTAAAATCACATGGGGTTCGGGGTAGGCTGGCTAGATGGATACAGAATTGGCTTGGTTATAGAAGACAGAGAGTTGAGGTGGAAGGATATTTTTCAGAATGGAGGACTGTAGCTAGTGGTATTCTGCAGGGATCAGTGCTGGGACATCTGTTGTTGGTAGTACATATAAATGATCTAAAGGAAAATGTGGGGGGGTGGGGTTCTGATTAGTAGGTTTGTGGATGCTACGACGATTGGTGGAGTTGCTGATTGTGCCAAGGATGTTCAGAGAATGTAACAACAGTATACAGTATGGAGACTTGGAGACAGAAATGGCAGATAGTGTTTCATCCAGACAAATGCGAGGTGATGCTTTTTGGAGGGTCAAATTTATGTGTGAATTGTACTGTAAATGGCAGAGCCCTTCGGAACATTAGCATACAGAGGGACCTGGGCATTCCCTAAAAATGGCAACACAGGTGGCCAAGGTGATTAAGAAAGCATATGGCATGCTTGCCTTCATCAACTAAGGCATTGAATTCAGGGGCTGGGAAATCATCTTGCAGCTGTATAAAACGTTAGTTAGACTGCATTTGAGTATTGCATGTAGCTTTGGTCACCACAATACCAGAAGATTGTGGAAGCTTTGGAGAGGGTGCAAAAAAGATTCACCAGGATGTTACATGGTTTCAGGTGTTGGCTATGAGGAAGGTTGAATAAAACTAGGAAAGATGGAGGCTAAGGGCAGATATGGTAGAGGTCTACAAAATTATGAGAGACACAGACAGAGTGCACAGTCAGAGGCTTTTTCCTCGGGTGGATCTGTAAAGGGAGCATTGGTTCAAGGTGAGATGAGGGAAGTTTAAGGGAGGTGTGCAGGGAAAGCTTTTCAAGCAGAATGGTGGATGCCTTGAATGTACTGCCAGAGGAGGTGTTGAAAGCAGGCGTATGAGCAACATTTAAGAGGCATCTGAATGTGTCCATGAATAGAGAGGCAACAGAGGCACACAGATCGAGTAAGGCAGATTTTTTTTTTAGTTTAGTTAGGGCATCATGATTGGCACCTGTTTGGAGGCCGAAGGGCCTGTTCCTGTGCTGTACTTTTCTTTGTTCTTTGTTGGAACCAGATGGGGCAAATCTTCTACAGAATTAAGCTGGAACTAAATGCTTGAAGTCAAGGTGGAATTCCTGGCACAAGTCACCTGAGTGACTAAGAGTGAAAGGAAAGGGTTTTATGGGCTAGGAGAAGCATTCATGTTCCTTCTGAACAAAAAAAAAATCAATGATACAAATTTATTACAGAAGCTTGGGAGCAGACTCCATCAATCCCTTTTAAGAATCACTGATGTAGGCCATACTGTAATGCATTGAACATGGATGCACAGTGTTTGCAATGGGCACAATCTTATCAGCCATTTGTGCCATACTTTCGCTGCAGTGAGGTCAGAGAATTTGGCACCCAGCCAAACCTCTGCCTACTGCAGTGGGATGAAAAAGTCCTGTTTGGTGTAAATGACCATAACTTCCCAACCTTCTGCCCATTGGTATCAAAAACTGTATTGAAGTTCTACAAGCACAAGTTAAACCTTTTAATAAAGTTCATTGAAGCCACCAATTTTTAATGTCAAAAATCAAGTAAGGTAAATCCTTAAGGTAAATCAAAGATTGTTGAAGACAATGACCAATAGATAGTTTTTGGATACATACTATTGGGACACAGGTTTGTATTGTCTATTGACACTAGAGAAAGGAACCCCCTCCTCCTTAGGCAGCAGCACAATACAGAAAAGGTCAGAAACTCATTTCCATTATCAAATGACTTGCTGAGATGTTGCTATGAAAATATGATTCATAATTCATATGTTTGAGAATATAGGGCATTATTCTGAACCCATACCCTCCATCTATGGGAATGCTATGCATGCTCAAATTCCAGAGAGACTTGGAAAATATGATTCACACCAAGAGGGTTTCCGAGTTCTGATCTTCCCGCTCCCTTGACAGTGGATTGGTGTGAAATACGCCGTAGGACCCCAGGAAGCTAATTTTAAGGAATTAGCATGTTCTTAGCGAGCACTCTCTCCCCCCTCACTGGATATTCAGCAGGTGCTTGCATGATATTACATTGGCACCATTTACAACGTAAATGTGAACCTAGTGCTTTGCCTCTGAGAGGGATTTCAGAGGTGAGCACTCAGGCAAGCATTGCCCTCTGGGGTGTGCATTGCTCAAGGTGCACTGGAGAGAACTCAGGAGACAAAGATAAGTGCAACTCAGGGTCCCAGATTGACCATTTTGTGGAGAAGGCTCATGAGGGGTCCTGGGGCTGTCAGAAGACAGATGACTCTCCATTTCTCCTCTCTCTCTCTCTCTTTCTCTCTCCAGAGGTGTTCAAAGGCTCTAGGACTGTTAACAAGTACAAGCATGTAAGCCTGGGGGTTGGAAAACTGATTTAGAAGAGGAGTGTACGTCTATAAGAGGAATACCCCTGAATTGTAACTAATAGAGATAGATTAACAATTAAGAATTGTATCTTGTCTTGTTTAAGTATTTCATCACTTCTTGGCCTTATGGATAAGATCAAGTGTTGTATCAACCATGCGACTTGTTTGAGTCATTAGGTTATATTTTAGCTTCATTTGAAGCAATTTTTAAAAGTGGTATCTCAGCCTTTTGGTTAAGATGCAAATGAGATCAAACCTTGTAGAAGGAGCTATGCCTACTCCAATCAGCTTGAACCATGTAGATCAACCTCAAGCAGGAGGTGAGAGCCCTGTCTTGTCAGCTTGGATTGGGAATGTCTCAACTTGTTGAGACTCTAAATTGGACTTGATTTGATTAATTGGAATAAAAATACAAAAAAAATTTCATTTGGTAAAAGTTAAGCTAATTCATTCATTATAGTTACATTGTATTGTTAAAGAAGGTTTGTCCTGATAAAGCTCCCTAGTGTGTCAACAGAATAACACCTGGAGTGAAGCATCTTATCCTCACATTATGCCAAAATAGAAAAAAGAACTGTTGGTGTCTAGTCAGGCTTCACGACATACTCTGGAGTTTCTGCTCTGGTACCTTAACACAATATACAGAACCTAATGAATTCTCAGTACTCCTTCTGTTATGTAAGCCAAAGACTTGCACATGTACTGTGCATAGCTACCTGCTACTCTGATATGACAGCAGAAGGAAATTAAGCGCTATGATATAAATATATTTTCAATTATTTTTTAAATATTTATGCAAATCATTCAGTTATTGAAGTGTTAATAGAATGCTGTTCTTCATTAGCTTCCCAGTGGCAAAAATAACGTGGATGCTGACCATATGGTAAAAGCTTTTTTTTTGATTGTATCATGTTAAGTGAGAAAGTGAAGGAAATTGCTGCAGAAATAGTCCCCTTCAGTTCACAGTTTTTTTAAAAATAATTGATACAACAATTGCAAATTGGAACAAACAGTTATTTTGGGCTGTTTTTCTGTGTTTCTGAGTGAACAGGTTGTTGGAATATTTGTATGTAAATTCTCAAAAATAACATATTTAAAGGAAACTGATTTTCAATGTCAATGACTCCAAACCAAAAATGTCCTTGTCAGAAACAAAAGTAAGATTATTAGCTTTGATCGTTGGTGTATAAGGTTCATTGTCATATAAAAACAAAATAAGTAACTCCTTGGATATTGACTGTGGTTTTTTTTGGCATTTCCCATCAACTTTGTAGCCCAAATAATAATAGGTTGGAAAAATAATAGCGAATTAGATCTGAGAGATCCTAATCTGAAGTAGATAAGGTGCAGATTAAATACCTCCCAATCAGATATCAAAGGGGTTAGTTAAAGTATGGAACTTAATGGAGAACTTGAAAGGCTTGAAGAAGATAAGGTGTTTGAAAAATACAAACAAAATTTTGCAGTTACATGACACCAGCTGATCACCACTTCCACACTGCAGCAAATAGGCAAAGTCATTCAAACTTGAGCTCAAATAAGAAACAGTGCTTGTGGAGATTTAATTTTTGAAGTCATCCAAGTAGTGCCATTATGCTGCAAGTAGATCAACATGCATCTACACTAAATGCAATGATCTGCACTGGATATTAGGTAACATTTGTTTTTCTATTGTGGGATAGTTCCAGTTTTCCATTTGGATACTTTTGGTATAAGCCAAACAGATGAGCACACCCACATTCTTCACAACTTTGGCTAGTGAAAATAACACTACACAGAATCCCAGCAGATTAATTTTACAATGAAGTCCATTGATTTCCCACTCATCATTTTAGTTACCATAGGAATGTTGAAGCGTACATCAGTCCACATATGCTGTCATTGTTGACAGTTGTTAAAGGTCACAACAGATATTACAGTGCTATCTAATGGATATAATTCCAAATTGCCAACTACAGTGATTTTTGCACTTAAGCTGTCAAACCTGAAATGAAGAGTTGACAGTATAGAAAACATTTAGTGTGCAATAAAGTGATAGTGATGCCAATTTTCACACAGAACTCACGTTGGGTAGGTGACAGGTTGGGCAATCATGGTAAAGTCTGGTGACATGAATGAGAGGTCAGAAATGTTTTCATGGTATGGTCAAATTTGATTGTTATTTGTGAATTGCCAGGGCTGGATAAATTCAGAGGGAAGGTTTGCCATCCACAGAATAGGATGTGGCACATCAGGTGTTGAGTGTTAATGGAGCTGCACTCATCCAAGCATGCAGTGAATATACCATCACACTCCTGACTTGTGGCTTGCAGCTAGTGACTTGCCTCTGAACCTGCTTAAATAATAGGAGAATTTATATTGCTGGTCCAATTAAATGTCTAATCAATGCCAATCCCTATGATGTTGATTTTGGGGGATTTAGTAATAGTAATGCCATTGAATGCCAAGGAAAAATGTGAGATTCTCTCGTGTTGATCATTGCCTGACTCTTGAGTATCACTTTTAAACCAAAGCCTAAATGTTGTCCAGATCTTTCTGAATGTAAACATAGCTTTCTTCAGCATCTCAGGAGTCATGAGTGGTACTGTGCAATCATTAGTGAACCTCCCCCCTCTGATCTTATGATGAAGGAAGAGTACTAATGAAGTAGCTGAAGATGTTAGGCCTAGGCCTCAACCTTGAGGAACTCTTGCAGCGATGTGTTGCAGCTGAGATGGTTGGCTTCCAACAACCACAATCATCTTCCTATGTTAGATATGACTTCAATCATTGGAAACATTTCCCATTTCCCATTCACATCAGTTTTACTAGGGCTCCTTGATATCACACTCAATCAAATGTTGGCTTGATGTGTAGTGCAGTTGATCTCATCTCATCTCTTGAGTTTAGCTTTTTTATCCAGGTTTGGACCAAAGCTGTAATGAGGTCTGGAGTTGAATGGCCCAAGCAAAACCTAGAGTATTGACAAGTAGGTTGTTGCTGATTAAGTATTACTTAATGTCTTTGTTAATAATAGCTTTCATCACTCAGCTGCATTGGATTTGTCTTGCTTTTTGTAGAAAGGTCATACCTGGACAATTTTTCACACTGGTATTGTTGTAACTGTGCTGGAACAACTTGGCTAAGGGCATGGCTTGTTCTAGACAAGGGTGTGTCTTTAGTACTACAGCTAGCATATTTACAGAGCCCACTACCTTTGCAGCATCCAGTGCCTAGAGTCATTTCTTTATATCAATTGGCATGAATAGTATTGATTAAAGACTGGCATCTGTGATGCTGAGGACCTTAGGAAGAAGCCAGATGGACTGTGCACTCAATATTCCTAGCCTAAGATTGTTGCAAATTCTTCAACTTTTACTTTTGCACAGATGTTCATTGAGGACAGAGATGTTTGTGGAGCTTCCTCCTCTTCCTCTGGTTAGTTGTTTAATTGTCCACTGCTATTCATGATTGAATGTAGAATATTCGAGGTTGTGCATGTTGTTACAATCCCAGTTGATATTATAATTGGACAGGAAGATTCCAAAATGGAACCCCAGCTTATTCATAAAATATGGAGGAACCGCACCTTTGGTTTCTTTGATAGCTGGTACTAAAGAACAGATTCATGTCTGGGTATGGGGGAGGTGGGGGGGGGCACTAGTAAATTGGAACATTAGAGATAGCTAACTGTTAAGAATTATATTTTGTCATGTTTAACTATTTTAATTGGCAAAGTTTATGCCAATTCTTTTTGTTTATATCCAATCAAGAAATCAAATTGGCCCAATCAAATTCCTACAAGAGAGACATTATAGATCAAAGCTGAAAAGACAGGCACCACTTTTCCTGACTTGGGCTTGATCCAAGCTGATAGGAGGAGACATTACACCCTCTCCTGGGCTTGATCTGAGCTTCATCTTTGCCAAAATATCGAGACGGTGTTTTAAAACATTGCTTCAAGTGAAGCTTCAGTGTAACCTCACTGACTTCTACAAACGTAGGATCAGCAAACTACACTTGATCTTAGCTTTCTAAAATATTCTAACTGCATTCTTAAATAAAGGTTCTTTTCATAAAAGTTTCCTAGTGGATCACTTGAATCATACTTGGAGTGAAACACCTTATGCTCACCTTGAAATCAAATGCAAAAGTTGGGATCTAGACTACTTTTATAAGAAACCTTATAGTTTCTCACCTGGTTCTTAACTATAGGATGCACTACAATGGCAAGGAAGCTTTGGCAGCATTTCCTAGATTCATGACCTCTGTATGCTAGACAAAAAGGGCAGCAGAAGCAGGGGAACTTGGTCACCTCCCAAAGTCCCTTCAAGACAAACACCATTCTAACAGATATATTCTGCTATTCTTTCATGTTGCATGAAATTCCTGGAACCCCCATCTTAAATAGCATTGTAAATAATCTTCTCATATAGGCAGCAGCAGTTGAAGAAGGAAGCCCAGTGTCATTTTCCCGAGAGTGACTTGAGACATGCTAAGAATGCCTTTGAGTTGAATCTGAAGGGGACATATTCCAGCAATAGAGCCAGAGCACAAGCGATATAATTTGGAGTCAGTAACAGAGCTTGGAGTTCAATAGAATGTTTAAGTTGCTGTCCAGTTGAACCTGAGACAATAGCCCAAGAAGGTGATGGGAATGGATAATAAACGCACAGTTTGCTGTGCAAATCATTATGCAAAGGTAGAAACTGAAGTCATGATAAAAATTAAGATAAAGAAGAGAAAGTATGTTTATGACAAGCATCAAGTAGAAAATACAATTGAGAACGAAGCTCAGTACAAAAGGTTCAGAGGAGATGTGAAAAAGCAAAAAGAAACAAAGAGGTATTATGCAAAACAATTGGCAACCGACACAAAGGGAAATCACAAAACCTTCTACAGGCATATAAATAGCTAAAGGGTGATAAAAAATTGAGAGGTGCTGATTAGGAATCGAAAAGAGGATTTATGGAGGCAGACGGCATGGCTGAAATGTTAAATGATTACTCCGCATCTGTCTTGATCAAGGAAGCAGGTGCTGTCCAGGCAATTGTGACAGAGGAAGATCAAGTGCCAGTCCGGCTCAACTCTGGGTTCTTTAGTTCTCAGAAATGAATTTAATTTTTAAAACATTGTTGCAAAGAGAGGAGGAACAGAGCCTGATTCCACTGCATTCATACCCACTTCATCCACATCTCCTTTGTATTGTTGAAATGGGCAAGTTGACGGTGGAGGAATAACAGATACTACAGCTCACCCAATTTCCATTCATGAGAAGCAGTCTGAAAGACAGAGGATAGGAGATAAAGCATTCCTATCATTAACTAGAAGTTGACCCCTCAGCTGTCTCTGATTTGTTACTTGTCTGAAATCCAATACTGGATAAACAGAAATTTTCTCCAATATTGGAAAGCCTTTGGTCCTGTCATGAACTCAGTTCCCTGTCCACGTTTGCCATCCCTGTACCTGACTTAAGCTAAGCCAAACTATTGGCAACCTCAATGCTGTATTTGACCTCCAAATTGAGTTTCCCACCATATATCTGCAATATCACCAAGATTTTTATCTTTGTAACACTGCTTAACTCCAAACCCTATCCATGTCTTTGTTGCTTCCAATGCTATCCTGGTCAGCCTCCCTCCCATCTTTCACCCTACACATTCTTGTGCTCATCCAAAATTCTGTTGCCCATTTCTTAACTCATTCCAATTTGTTGCCTGGGAGAGCAATTCAAGGATGCAAATCAAGAAGACAGCATTCCAAAAGCTCAAGACACCCAAAGTCAAATTTGGAAGATAAAGGCCGAGTATAGTCTGACAGTATGCTGAGCATCATGACATGTGAAGCTTATTTGAAGTCACCAGGGCCATCTATTGTCCAATGTCAAAATCAACTTTGCTCAAGGGATGTTGTCTCTCTTTCTCCTTGTGCAGCCCTGATTTGAATCATCCCACCACGAACAGCCATCCTGATAGCAGTCAGAATCTTTGGAATTTCATAGAATCCCTACATTACAAAAGGAGGCCATTTGGTCCATCAAGTCTGCATCGACCTCAATCCCACCCAGGCCCTATCACCATAACCCCACATATTTATCCTACTCGTCTCCTGACGCAAAGGGGCAATTTACTATGGCTAATCAACCTAACCCGCATATTTTTGGACTGTGGGAGGAAACGCACGCAGAGACGGGGAGAACGTACAAACTCCACATAAACAGTCACTGTGGGCTCAAAGTGAACCCAAGTGCTGTTAGGCATCAGTTCTAACCACTATGCCGTCCATTTCTTCCCCATGCTTCTCCATCTACCTCTCTTTTTAAGATGCTCCTTAAAAATTGAGCAAGATTTTGGACATTTTTCTTTTTGATGGTGGTGCGTCAAAATAGTTTAATTGACATGGCTTTTGTTCAGCACCTCGGGATGCTTTACCGCTGAAGTATAAATGTAAGGTTATTAGCTTAGTGGGAATGGTATCAAAAGAGCTTGGACAAGGTGAGCTCAGGAAGGGAGTGAATGGAGAGTAGCTGAAGTGATAATACTACGCTGGAGTAAACCATGATTGGACGCAGGTAAAAGGGGAACTTTTCTGATGCATGCAGAACGATCAACAGTTGGAATGGATTTTCAATCGTGATAGTGGAAAACTCCCTGCAATCATTTAATAAATGATAAGAAACGGCTATGGGAGAATCCAGGCATGTTGTGGATGATGAATAGAGGGTGAAAAGCCCTTGCCACTGTTGTATGATTTTGCCAATTGTGAGTGAGCTGAGAGGCTGAAGCAAATACATCCTATCCGCTTGGTACAAGTGAACCACCTGTCGGCTGCTCGAACAAACTACATTCACCGTGAAGTTTCCGAAGAATTGAACATTTTAAAGTCAAACAAAATGAGGAAGTCGCCATTCCAATAACAGGGGTCCTTCCAATTTCGGGATTATTCCGGCGCCTCTCGTTTTCTTTGTATAAAATAAATAAACGACTGGGAGTAACAACTTAAAATATCATTTATATTTTCCCCCCTGACTGCAAGGAGTAAAAACCAGAGCTCGCAAACAAAGACCAAGATTTGGCATTTTTTTTCCACAAGGTGAACTGAAATATATCCGAGCCAGAATTGTAGGATAACAGCTTCTGTAACTCAGCTCTGCTTCTGGATCTGTCCTGGAACCGAAAGGTGGGATTAAGCAGCACAGCCTTGGAACCAGTGTCAGAATAAATCGCCAGTATTGCAATCATTTGCAGCCATTCCTGCCTTGGAACCGATCTGAAATTGCATACCACGGAATTTGTCGGTGAAATAAACACAGTTGAACTATATTAGCAACATCGCATCCAGGGCTACTGTCGCCCTGGGAGGTTTCTATTTTCTCAGTAACTGTGAAATCCAGAGACTGAATATTTGTTTGCGGGCAGGATATTGGTTCCAGAGGCTGAACTTCGCTTATACTGAGCACCTCAAGGCGTTTTTAATACACATCGGTACCGAATAATGACATAGCCCTCTCACAATTCAGGTCGGAGACTGAACCCAGTGGGTTAATTGTCAGAAACTGCCACTAGAACACGTTGCCTCTGCCTAGAACTCAGTAATAGTCAGGGTTTCACAATCAAACCTAGTCGGGAGAAGCGATTGGCGCCTTAGGAGGGAGCTATCCTCAAATATACAGCTAGAAAAATACTAAAACCATCGCTTTGGATCCAAACTGTTCAAAACTAGATGGGAAATTATGAGATCTGGCTCTCCAAAAAATCTCACTGAAAGGAAAGTGGAGGAAAAGGCGGCTCAGTAAGTGTTCCTCTGTGTCAGATCTCCCCTGTGAGGTGAATGGTAGCAGTCAAACGGAAGTCCCTGATTCAGTAGCTGCGAGGAGGCGCAGGAAGAAAGTTGGATACATATTTACTGGCTGCAAAGTCCCCTCTTCTATCCGACACTGGGAGATGAGGCGGAGGCAGAAGAGACTTCTCCAGGCGGCCGGTTTAATCCTCCTGACCATAGTGTTCGTGCCAAACGTCGGTCTGTGGTCCCTGTATAGGGAGAGGCAGTTAGAGAGCCCTGCTGAACTGGTGCAGGTAAGGAAACACAATCATACCAGAGTTATGATACCGAGGACTTGAAGTGTTATTCTTTGAGGTGATGCATTTCACACCATTTGCCTTTCTGATAGCAGTGGAGGCCCCCATTAACTCTCAACTTTGAAGATTCGTACTGCGTTAAACCCAATGGAGCAACAATCTTCGATTATTAAATTGTTGAATTATTAGTCTAGAATTTGGATCATTTGTCAGTGCTCTGAGAGCGACAGTTTAAGATGTGGGTCATGGTCGTATAATTAAGAGGAACTTTTTAAGTGCGATGCTCTGGTCCTCTCCTGTACAATTTCGAGGAGGAGTTTCCTCAGCTTGACTGACTTCCTTGATATTCGAAGCTATGTTTATACTGCAATTCAGATAAAAAGCTGCTGTGTGGAACCAATTAGTACCTTGTTCACACAGCTTGACTGATATTTCTCTCACAGGCGTGGTCGGCTTCCCGGTAGATGAAGTAGGAAATATTTAGATGCTGTGTCAGCATGGCCTAAATATTTCATTCAGTAAATACAAGTGGATCTAAAAGTGTGGAGGAGTGGATATTAAGAAGCTTGTAGACACTTTTTAAAACTTGGTTTGACAGCTCTCGCGAGTTATGCTTAATGGCTGTATCTCTTTCCAGATATCTCGTTTTGCATCTTGCTGGAATAAAGTTGCTTCATTTTGACATAAAACTGGTAGAGTAAGCATAATGGAATTGGCAGTATCTGAGAATAGCTTTGGTACCTATTCCCATGTTCTTCAATAGGCTCAAGGTTTCCAAACTTGATGTGTTCTTCACTGAATGTCATCTGTATTGTAATCACAGTGCCATCCAATTTTTGTTTTGAGGTGAAACAAATTTTTTTCATAAACTTGACTAAATAGAAATATTTTTTTCTCTTTTTTGATAACTTTTTAAGCACTTCTGATAGGCAGTCAGATAAAAATATAAAATATTAATTTGGAAAGGAAGAACAAGCTTAGATAGAGAACCTTGTGCACCCTTGCGACAATTCGCTTCACAGCCAATTAAGCACCTTTGAAGTGTAACTAAGCCCTGGGCCATTTTATTTGATAGTTTCACATGGTAATTTTTTTTTGCTGGAGAGCAGACTGAAGTAACTTTTACTTCTAAGTAATAGTTTCACAAGGCTGATCTAAGAAAAAATAATGAGGAAGTACAATTGAATATTATGCCAATAAAATTATTGAGTGATATCTTTGTTTACAATGCCATTTAGTCAAACTGTAACTATTTCTAATGGTAGTATTTTGTTCTACCTCAAAATACTTCCTCCAGTCTAAAGGTGTGCAGGTCAGGTGAGTTGGCCAACTTAATTGCCCTTTAGTGTCCAAAGGTGTGTAAACTAGTGGGATTAGCCAAGAAAACATGAGGGGTTACAAAGATATGTGGCGGAAGAGGGCCTGGGCAACATACTCTGTCAGAGTCATTGCAGACCCGATGGGCTGAATGGCCTCTTCTGCACTGTAGGGATTCTATGAAACATAAAAATCTGTCACTAGATTGTACTGATGAGATTAAGTTCACAGTACAAGTGAATGTACAAAAAAATTACATTTCTACCTTAACGGTGTAATTAAAAATGTCCAGTTTCAGTCTGGCTAAGAATTTCATCCACTGTTCCACTTTATTTTAATGAGGAAAGAGATTTTCAAATCATAGTGTAGTGATGAATCACCTTGTAGATAATTTGTCATGAGCTTGTGAAATAGAGTTTCTGTGCAAATGGAGCAACTGTTGAAAAGTACAGCTGAATTCAGCCAGGTAAGTTTACTGTCGGCTACTGTGGTGGATAAGTGATGACTGCTTTTTTTCTCCACCGAAAATCCTTTCATGCAGAATGCTCCTTGCTTGTGATTCATGTTAATAGCCATTAGCTTCCCTTTATGGGAGTGTGGAGGAGTTTGGAATTAATTGAATTTTTTTTTGCAAATGAACATCTTTTTAATGTCCTATAATAACTTTTTATTCCATGTCAATTATTTTAAATTTCTGGCTGAAGTTTTATGTAAGAGAAATGTAAAGTCATTGCACAGTATTCTTTACTACTAGTTAGATGGACTAGTGAACCCTTACAGATTTATTTTATTTTTCATGGGATGTGAGCCTTGCTGGTGAGGCCAGCATTTATTGCCAAGTTTTTCTTCTAAGAGACTCCTTAGCAGCATGGATAAGGGAATTGTCTGTCATTTCATTTGTTTAGTTTCGCTGTCAAAAATTCAGCCCTGGGTACAATTTAAATCTGTGAGCCTTGGTATTACTTGGATCTGCTTCCTCAAGGATTTCATGTTTGTTGGCATGTCAGATTTGAAGTTCATGGGCCTCGACACTTGGAACTCGTTTGTAGTTAGTTCTTTCATTGGTGTATTAATCTTGCATCAGAGTGCCAAGCTATATTGATGCTACTAACTTGAGATAATAGGAAAGTTTATTTCAACTTTATACGTTTAGTCCCTCAACATGTTTCTGCTGTTACTGAAGATGAGCAAAAATGTGGGCATGCCTCCCTTAAAGGCAATGCACATAAGAGGAGAGGGCAGCATGGTGGCACAGTGGTTAGCACTATTGTGACACGGCGTCAGGGACCTGTGGTTCAATTCCTGACTTGGGTTACTGTGCCGAGTCTGCATGTCCTCCCTGTGTTTGCACGGAGTTTCCTCTGGGTGTCCGTTTTCTTCCCACTGAAAAATGTGCATGTAGGTGCATTTGAATACCCCTAGTGTTGAATTTTATTTTGCTCTTTGCTTCTCCTCATGTCTGACTCTATCAGGTGTTTTTGGAAAAGTGAGCTGGGATGAATGTTGGGACGATAATAGATTACATATTTTTTAACTATGCTAAGTTCTCCCTCATTAGGACTGTCTTATGAGGAACGATTAAATAGACTGGGGTTGTTTTCCCTTGAAAGACGTCGGCTTAGAGGGGATCTCATAGAGGTGTATAAGATTATAAGGGGTATAGATAGGGTAAATGGAGGTAAACTTTTTCCGCCTTTAGAAATGGATAGGACGAGGGGTCATGGCCATAGGGTGAGGGGGGCTATGTATAGGACGAATATTAGAGGGCAGTTTTTCACACAAAGGGTAGTGGGGGTGTGGAATGCACTGCCGAGTAAGGTGGTGGGAACAGGCACGCTGGGGCTGTTTAAGGGTCTCTTGGACAGCCACATGAGCGGTATGCAGATAGAGGGATATATTAGGACTGTTTAACTACGGCTTTTCTCCACAGGTAATTCGGTCCATACTTGACCAACATTGAGCATGCATTCGGCAGGTGGTGCGGGTACAGCTCTTGGATGTTGATTCATTGGTTGCCTGGTACCTCATGTCGTAAATGAGTGCTTTATGTGGACCATCTGAAGGGCACCATGACAGCTCAGAGACTATCAATGTGGCTGTGCAGACACTTGGAATTGGGCCGGTGTCTGCGGGAGTTTGCGCTTTCTCCCCGTGGTTGCGTGGGTTTTCTCCGGGCACTCCGGTTTCCTCCCACAACCCAAAAATTCGCTCTTAGGCTGATTGGGAAACAAATTGTCCCTATAGTGAGAGTCTTCCATCTTAGGAATAACCTAAATCTATAATAGGATAATGGAATTGCTACTATATAGTTATGACGGCGGCGCGGGCTCGTTGGGCCGAAGGGCCTGTTTCCCGTGCTGTGTTGCTCTTGATCTTGATCTTGATCTTGATCTTGATCTTGATCTTGATCTTAACCTTGATCTTAACCTTAACCATTACCCAAACAGCCACTAGAATGTGGTGACTAGAGGATTTTCATAGTGATTTATTAATGTGAGCCTAAATAAATAAATTTTAAAATTGATTCCCGGTATCTAAGAAAAGAGCTTTGAATGACTTGAGAAGCTGAGATATTAGAACCTCAATGTTATATAACATGGGTGGCCAAACATTCTGAACCTTGGAGCTACATATAATAACCTTCAGACATTCAAAAGCCACAAGGCATAGAAAAGCTTTACATATATTCAGTATTACTGTTATAATAATAATATCCCTTCAGTCAGACAATACTGTTGGATGTAGAGGCTTTGTGAGTTTTCTTCCTGGATACAGGCCTTTGAAAATTAAGGACCGATAGAGATTGCAAGTAATAGGGTCAGCAATGAGAGGGTGGATTAGGGACCTGGAGAGATTGCTGCAAATGGTGCTTATCAGGTCAAGCAACTCCACATCAGGCAGTCGGGAAACTTTTTAAAAGGAACTGATCGACATTCAAGTGCATTCACCTTCTCAACCTGTTAAGTTGCTAACACAGTGCATGTTTGCTCTGCTGTCAGGGATTGTGAATGTGGAAGGTGCTTGAATGCTATTTGATGTCTTCCATCTCAGCCATGAAGTTTCCTAATTCACTCCCACTTCGCTTCTGAAGAGATGGCAAGTAGCATGTTATGACCCTGGACCAGACCCCAAATGTTTGGTATGATCCAGTAACTTTCTGTTTGGCTTAGACGAAGTTTGATATTTAAGACTGTTGCTCAAAGAGTTTGGAGCAAACAAAAATAAACTTAACAAGATCAGAAAAATAAAACGGTATCTATCTTACATGCTTACTTTCAAAGTTAATATGAGATACTCATTAATTAAGAGGCAAACTATGGTCAAACACACTACCCTGCACAATAAATGTTAGGTGTGACCAAGACAGAAATGCAATAACACACCCAGACATCAGTAAACCCTGAGTCAACCAATTTCATTGAACATATTCTTTCTTGCAAGGGATTCCCGACTTTATTTTTGAAGATTTTGCCTTGAAACTCTTTCCAAAAGTTGTTTGAACTCAGACTGTATCAACAATGGCTCATTTCGTTGGGTTTTAATCTTGTTTCCCAAAACTTTGTTCATGTGGATTCCCTGGTCTGCATTCCAGCATCAATTCAAAAGCACAACTTTAGCGCTTGGCTATGCTGAGCAGAATACTGTTGCTACAAAGGGTCATCTTAGCCCCAGTAGCCAAATCACGGAGTCACCAACCTTCTGTTGCCTGCTTTGGTTGCTAGGACTTCCTCTAAACTCTTTTTAATTGCCATGGCTACTCCTAAGTCGTCTTCACTTATTGGTTTTTCCAACCACATTACTTTTCTGGTTGGAGTCTCTTTCTTTGCTCCTTTTTCTTAGCTGGGACCTCTTCCTGTCCCCTCTCCCTTTGGAACGTCTCCCTGGCCCCCGTCTCTGACATTAGACAATGGCATGCTGCTCTCAGAGCACGTAACACTTTTTGTGCTAATTTTTAGGCAGGCAACTAAGCCCATGTCCTTGACCCGAAGGACTTTAAAGGCTGTATTGCTCATGCACGGTCCTCTCCTGGTCCACGGATGTATGGAGATACCTGGGGCTTGTTGGGTGTTTTCTGGCTGTTGCTCTAGGAGAAATTTCTGCTATTTTTCTGGTCTCACCCCACATTCCACCCGAGGTGCAAGTGCAGAAAATGTCAAACCTGGAAATATGAGTTATGAATGAACCTTTGACATTCCTGAAAAATTGCCTGAAACATAAGATGTGACTTATGTAATTTAAAAATAAATTCTGCATTCTGCCTTTCAGTGGTTTCAGGTAGAGAAATCTTTTGCTTTTGTCACTGAGCCCTTACCATTGGGAGCACACACTGCGTATGGCCTGTGAGCCACATCTTTTTGGCCACCCCTGTCTTATACAATGTCATGTGGTACTTGGAATAGGGAAGATTATGCATGACTAGAGTACACTGGTTCAAAAAATGTGAATGGAGCAAATATCATATGCTCCATTACACTTGGAACAGGTAAAACTGGTTGGCAGGCAGAATAGTTGAGGTCAGGCAATAGAACTCACTTAAACTGTGATATGTGGAAACGTTGGAAAGTTGAGCTATGTATCTTTTTAATGTTTTGCTTCTTCTGAACCTACTTGTACTTTCACAGATATGTTGCCTTTAACTGCCCCTTTTATGCATACCATTGATGGGGACATACAACACAAGATATAGGAGCAGGAACAGACCATGTGCACTTTAAAGCTGCATCAGCATTTTTATTCTTTCAAGGGATATGGGCTTCACTGGCTCAGCTACCATTTATTGCCCATCCCTAGTTGCATTTGCGAAGGTGGTGGTGGGCTGCCTTGAATAGCTGCAATCCATGTGGGGTAGGTATATCCATAGTACAGCTTGGCGAGGAAATATCAGGTGGCAATGTTCCCATGTACCTGCTGCCTTTGTCCATCTAGATTATAGTGGTTGTGAGTTTGGAAGATGCTGTTTAAGGAGCCTTGGTATCACCAGGTTTCAGTGACCTGAAATCTTACTTTGCTGCATGTCCCCCTTAACCTTTAATTCTCCTATAGTTCAAAAATCTGCCCAAATCAACCTTGAATGTAAATCCTGAATGTGCAGAAGGAGGCCATTTGGCCCATTGAGTCTGCACTGACTCTCTGAAAGAGCATCTTACTCAGGCCAACTATCCCCATGACTCTGTGTACTTATCATGACTATTCTACTTAATCGGCACACTTTGGACTGGGGGAGGAAACAGGAGCACCCTGAGTAAATCCATGCAGACACAGGGAGAATGTGCAAACTTCACTTAGACAGTTAGTCAAGGCCAAATTGAGTCCAGGTCCTTGGCGCTGTGAGGCAGCAGTGCTAATCATTGTGCCATTTTACCGTCCTGTATTCAATGACTCTGCCTCCACTGCTGTCTGGAATAGAGAATTCCAAAAATTTGCAACCTTTTGAAAGAAGAAATTCCTAATTGTCCTTCTTAAATGGATCACCTCTTATTCTGAAATTGTGCTTTCCAGATTCCTCCTTGTGAAGAAACATCATCTTAGCACCCATCATGTTATGTCCCTTGAAAATATTATGTGTTTTCATAAGATTTCCTCTCATTCCTCTGAAGCCCATGTAATATAGGCCCAACATGCTTAATCTTTCATCCTGAGATAACACCTTCATCTTGGCAATTAACCGAGTAAGCCTTCTCTGAACTCCTATAATGTATGGTATATGTGCTCTGCCTAAAGGCAGATCCTTGGCTCACTGTAATGCTTCATCTTGAGCCGCTTTTCTTGGCAGTTTTTGTCAGTGGTGTTTTGCTATTGAATTCCATTCTGGAGTAGGGCTGAGAGACAGCCCAGAGTCTGCTCATTCATCCTTTAATAAGGAGGTCAAAACTGTATGCAGTACTCCAGGTGATATAAAGTTTGTCAATTTTTAGACCCCATTCCCATTTCAATAACAATTAACATTCAATTGTTGATTTAGGTGACTTTCTATGCAGAGGCTGTACATTCTCTTAATGTCTGCATGGGTTTCTGGACGCTGCAATTTCCTCTCGCAGTCCTAAAGACATGCTGGCAAGGCGCAATTGGCAATGCTACATTCTCCCTCAGTGACCTGAACAGGTGCCGGAGTGTGGCGACTAGGAAATTTTCACAGTAACTTCATTGCAGTGTTAATGTAAACCTACTCATGACATGAATAAATAAAAAAAATTGCAATACCTAAATAATTTTGTGATTCTTGTACAAAGGCACCCACATTCTTCTATAGTCTCTCTCTCCATTTAAATAAGAATAGAAAAACCAATGTATTACCAAAGTGGATAATATTTTCCCATGCATCAGCCAAATTCTTGTCCACTCACTCAATCCATTTTTGTCCCTTTGTAAGCACTTGGTGCCCTTCTTCCAATATGCTTTTTCCCCCTATCTTTGTCTCATCAGCAAACTTGACTACAATACATTCAGTCCCTTCATCCAAGTATTGAATATAGGTTGTAAATCATTGATGCCTCAGCAATGATCAGATTTGGTTACTGTGATGCATCAGGTTAGAATTGGTAGTTGCGGAAGGGGTTGGCGGGGTGTTACCTGGATACTGTTTCATTGGGCATGCATAGGTCTTAGATGAGGTACTTCAATTTGGCCTGCGAAGTAAGGAACAGAAGGTTGTGACTGCAAGTGAGGCACGTATGATCTTATTAAATGGCAGAGCAGGCTTCTTGGGCCCAATGACCCACTCCTATTTCTGACGAAATTACTGTCACTACTTCTCTTGACTCTGTTTCCTATTGGTTAAATAGTCTTCTCTCTAGTGGTCATTGGCAGCCTTGCATCTCGTGAAATAATAGTTTTGGTAAGGTGGTGAATGTTGGTGTGTTAAGCATTGCCTGGTGTGTCTCGGGAGTCCCACTCTAGGCATGGCAGTCCCTGCTGCATTTTCTATAGAGGAAGACCATAGGTTAAGAGTCTTAAGGAATCACTGGCTTTTGTTTTCTCTGCACTGAATTTTCTGCTTCTTTTCAAATGCATTTCCAAACAGTCAGCTTCCATAGTTCACTGCAGTTGGTGACTGCCCATTGGCTGTCAGTGTCACATCTGCCATCCTTACATCTTGCTGGTGGAGGAATGGATGACCAAGATTCCTAATCAGTGACTGTTCACCATACTGAAAGCCTTTTGGTATATAGCTGTTATCCATCCGATGTACCTGGCTGAGCTGGCCCAGTTGTAACTTTTAGTGATGAATATACGCTGATTCCATCAGCATATAATCCAGGATCTCTCGAATTGGTGACCTTGTCTTATCAAGAGACGTCAAGGACACATTTGAGAGATTGTTCATCTTTTTTTATGTCAAGTGTGCAAGTCTTACTATTTGTAGAGGAGGACTTGCAGTTTACTTGCAGGTTGCTGTTGTTCCACGCTGTTACTCAACTTGGACATAATTACAGTTTTTGTGATAGTGTATTGATTTCTGTATCAAGTGACAGAATGCTGGTGATTGTAGAGCCAAGATATGTGAAGCTATTAGCAACCACTAATGTCACATTGTCACACTATCCATCAGCACTGACAATGTCCTGGAACATAACATTTGTCTTCCTGGTGCTGGTGGTCAAACCAAAATCTTGAGAGAGTCTGTCCATTTGTTACAAGTGTTTTCTGGTGCGGAATTTTCAGTGTAGAAGAACTGTGTGATGAGGACTGACCTCCTCGAGCCATGAATGAAGTACCAGTAGTAGCCAGTACTCCCAGTGGTGCCAGCCTCTGGCAGACAGATCCCTGAAGCAGTCTCCTGTTACTGAATAATGCTCTTTCGCCTCTGAGTTGGCAACAAAGCACAGAAGGGCAGATGTCATTCTGCTAGATGGGCTAGCCCGGACTTTTTAACTAGTGTGGGCAGAGGCGGAGTAGCCTATAAAATTAGCTCGGAATCACTGAGGAAGTACAGTCGATACTTTTGTATCTCAATCTGGAAGATTGACTTTTAAAACTCTCTGACTCTGGTCAGTTATTCAATCTCAGATGGTATATGAACAACAGTTGGTCAGTCCTTATGTAGTATTAAGGATTTAAGTTGTTGTCAGAAACTTGTAATGTTCAGAATTATTCATTTGGTTAATTGAGAAGGTCAAGGCTAATGGGATACAAGGACAGGTAGCTAGATGGATAAGTAACTGGCTTGGTAATAGGAGACAGACAGTAATAGTGGAAGGGTGTTTCTCTAGCTGGAGGTCGGTCACTAGCGGTGTGCCGCAGGGCTCAGTACTGGGACCTCTTCTATTTGTAATATAGATAAATGACTTGGAAGAACTTGAATGTCATTGACTTGGAGTGATCAACAAGTTTGCAGATGATACAAAGATGGCTGGACTTGTGGATAGTGAGGAGCATTGTCAGGCGATGCAGCAGGACATTAGATAGGCTGGTAGCTTGGGCAGACAGATGGCAGATGGAATTCAATCCTGATAAATGTGAGGTGATGCATTTTGGGAGAAAGAATGTAGGGGGAGGTATATGATAAAGGGTAGACCTATTAAAAGTATAGAAACGCAGAGGGACCTGAGGGTGCAGGTGAACAAGACTCTGAAGGTGGCAGAGCAAGTGGAGAAGGTTGTGAAGAAAGCATATAGTATGCTAGCCTTTATAGGAAGGGATACAGAGTACAAGAGCTGGCCTTTAATGTTGCAGTTGTATAAAACGCTGGTTAGACCTCATTTGGAATACTGCGTCCAGTTCTGGTTGCCTTACTACCAGAAGGACGTGGAGACTCTGGAGAGAGTGCGGAGGGGGTTTATCAGGATGCTGCCTGGTATGGAAGGTCTGAGTTACGAGGAGAGATTAGGCAAATTAGGACTGTTTTCCTTAGAAAGATGTAGACTTAGAGGCGATCTAATAGAGGTGTACAGGATTATGAGGGGTATAGATAGAGTAAACAGGGTTAAGCTTTTTCCTAGGATGGACTCAAATAGCACGAGGGTTCACGGGCTTAGGGTGAGGGGGGTAAGGTATAATTTGGATGCTAGAGGAAGTTTTTTCACACAGAGGGTGGTGGGGGTACGGAATGCGCTGCCAAGTAACGTGGTGGAGGCAGGTACATACAACATAGAACAATACAGCACAAACAGGCCCTTCGGCCCACGAGTTGCGCCAATCACATCTATATCTACCAATGCACAGACCTATCTATAACCCCCTATTTCATTCGTTTCCATATACTCATCCAGAAGTCTTTTAAAAGATCCCAGCGAGTTTGCCTCAACAACCTCCAACGGCAGCCGATTCCATTCACTCACCATCCTCTGAGTGAAAAACTTACCCCTAACATCCCCTCTGTATTTGCTTTCCTGCACCTTAAATCTGTGTCCTCTCGTAGTGACCATTTCAGCTTGGGGAAATAGCCTCTGAGAGTCCACCCTATCTATTCCTGTCAACATTTTATAAACCTCTATCAGGTTGCCTCTCAACCTACGTCTTTCCAGTGAGAAGAGTCCTAGCTCCCTCAACCTATCTTCATAAGGCCTGCCTCCCAATCCAGGCAGCATCCTTGTAAATCTCCTCTGCACTCTCTCAATAGCCTCTACATCCTTCCTATAGTGAGGCGACCAGAACTGCACACAATACTCCAACTGGGGTCTGACAAGAGTCTTATAGAGCTGCATCATTACCTCCTGACTCCTAAACTCTATTCCTCGATTAATGAAGGCCAGTACACCGTACGCCTTCTTGACCACTTCCTCCACCTGCGAGGCCGATTTAAGAGTCCTATGGACCCGGACCCCGAGATCCTTCTGCTCTACAACACAGCTAAGACTCCTACCCCTTATATTGTACTCCTTCATCCCATTATTCCTGCCAAAATGGACCACTACACATTTATCCACGTTGAACTCCATCTGCCATTTCTCCACCCAGTCTTGCATTCTGTCTATGTCCCGCTGCAACTTTTGACATCCCTCCAGACCATCCACAACACCACCGACTTTTGTATCATCGACGAACTTACTAACCCTGGAGTTATTTAAGATATACTTAGATGGGCACGTGAACAGAATGGGAATGGAGGGGTATAGAAAACTGATTTAAAATAGGGATCATGAGCCTTGGGAGTCCCTGTGAAGTGTGTAAATAGATGATGATATTGATGTACTTGTGTTTATCCTACAGGTGCTTTGGTCCATCTTGTTGTCTAACAAGGGGCATACACGCGATGGGTCGTGAGAGGGCTGCCCTTGGATCTTTTTTGAGAGTATCCTAGTGCTTCACGTCGTTAGTGTACGCTTGACCTGGACCATCTGATGGGCAACACAACAGCTCAGTGACTATCGCTGTGCTGTGCAGATATGTGGATTTGGGCCTGTGTCTGTGGGAGTTTGTGCATTCTCCCCGTGTTTGCTTGGGTTTTCTCTGGGTGCTCTGGTTTCCTCCCACATCCCCAAGATGTGCTCTTAGGCTAATTGGCAAAACAAATTCTCCCTAAATTGTCTCAAATTTGGTTTTTAATCTATAGATCTATAAACATGGACATGGATTGCGGGTCGAGGTGGGAACATCGGGGTGGCGGTGCGGGCTCGTTGGGCTGAAGGGCCTGTTTCCCATGCTGTTTTGTTCTTTGTTCTATTAGAAATCTTTTGGGCATTATTAACACTATTTTGAAGAAAAGCAGGATAATTATCGACAGCGACTTCACCAATGTTTATTCCTCAATAAACATCAGAAACACATTATCTGGTCATTATCACCATGCTGTGTGCGGGAGTTTGCTGTGTGCAAATTGATTGCTACATTTCCAATGTTACAGTGATGACACTGAATTCATAGGTCGTAAAGTGCTTTGAGATGTTTGATTTTTGGCACTACTGGGAGAAATGGCCACTGCTGGTACTGCACTTGTGCTTGAGGAGGTCAGTCCTCATTTGAGAGTTATTCTTCTACAGTGACAATTCCACACCAATGTTCCATGCCATGGAATAACTTCAACAGCAAATGGACAGGCTCTCTCAAGCGTTTGGGCAATATGAGGCAAGTTTTTTATTCTCCTTTCTTTCCCTTTCCTTTTGTGCCTCAATGAAGCTACCAACAATGTACAGCACATAATCCTGTCAAATGTTTTGCAACTTTCATCTTTCTTCACTGCCCTCACAAAACATTGAAGATCTCTAGACCTTTTGCATCATTTCTTTTTGTTCTCGAATTTCAAACTACTTGTATCCTCTCCATCTGTCTTAGGAGATGATAGACTGTGCCTCATTTCTATATTGAAGGTTGTCTACTGCTGCTATAGAGGTCAAGTTATGAAGTGCCATTCCTTCTACAGCTGGCATAATTGCATCGACCAAAGGTTTGGCGACTTTTGCCTTCTAGTGGACTCTTTTTTCCCCAATATCTTGCATTTCTTTTGCCTTCTGTCCTTCCACACTTTTCCTAACTGCTTGACTCAATGCATTTCAGTCAGCATCAAGCATTTCCTACACATCAATTCTGATCCCATTCAACTTGAAGACTTGCTTTCTGTTACAGGCATGAATGACCTGATGGTCTTGTACCAATAACAAGCTTGTCATAGAACATATCTTTGGGATGCAGCCAGCATCTATTCAGCTCACATAATCCAAATCCCAGCCTTGACAATAGAAAGACCAGTAACATTTAAGGAGCGTATTGGCTAATGCAGTTTATTATTCTGGACAAGCTCTCGTGCTCCAAAATTTCTATATCAGGCTCTAAAGAATGATGGATGATCAGCAACTGATTCAAGCACCACTTGATTTTGCAAATCTACAGTCTCTGACCCCTTCTGTATACCGTTTTGAACCATGCCTTTTCTAAAATAAAACTATAAGGAGTATAAGAGTAGAGAAGTGTTGCAATTGTGTGGAGTGTTGGTGAGACCAGTACTGGAATATTGTGTCCAGTTTTGGTTCCTTATTTGAGGATGTGGTGGCATTAGTGACAGTTCAGTGGAGGTTCACCAGATTGATTCCGGGGAAGAAAGGATTGACACGTGAGGAGAGATTAAACAGTTTGGGCTTATACTCACTGGAGTTTAGAAGGATGAGGGGATCTGATCAAGATGTATAAAATTTTAAAAGGGATTGATAAAGTAAATGTAGAACAAATGCTTCCTCTTAAAGGGCAACCTAGAACAAGAGGTCACAGGTATAGGTTGTTGGGTATAGCTTTAAAACTGAGATGAGGAGGAACTAATTCTTTCCAAGGGTGATGAGTTTGTGGAATTCGCTGCCCCAAAGCATGATGGAGTCTGAATCATTGAATTGTTTTGAGAAGGAGACAAATATATTCCTAATAAAAAAGGATGTGGCGAACAGTCGGGGAGGTGGACTTGAGATCAGGGAGTGATCAGCTATGATCCGATTGATTGGCGGAGCAAGTTCGAAGGGCTGAATTTGCCTACTTCTGTCCTTAATTCCTAGTTCTTAAGAGATCTGGGTTATGCTATGTAGTATCTGCTGGTGATTCTGTACAACTCGTGCTTAATAACCTAAGTCAGTCTGAGGATACTGAAATGCCTATTTATTTAATCCATACTGGCAACATTTTTATGATTATAATCCCAGACTCTAGAGCTAAGTAATACTAACTTGACCTGTACCTTTAAAATCACTGCCCTCAATTTTCAAATACAAGGAATTGTGATTGGGTTTAAACAACCTCCTACTGAGCAATATTATGGTCTCCGTGGAGATAATAACTTTCAAAAAGAAATTCAAACTTCCAGATAATAGAGAAAAGAGTAATGCACCAAGAGTAAATGTTTTAAGACCTTAACTATAACAAAAGATGAAGAAAAGCACTGTCTACAAAATTAATATTTAGTCAACTTATACCTTTAACCACAAAACAGGATATTCCCTTTTTACTTTTAACATGATCAAATATACTTCACAGTGTAAAGGTCAGTTCTTTAAGTAAACAGTCAATTCTCCCAGAACTAATCCAAGGTGATTTTAGCTGCAAAGTATTTACTCTTGTTCTTTTCCTTTCTAAATTTGGGAATTTTAATCTCAGAACTGTCTTTCGCAATGAGTTATTTCAAGCTAGCTGAATATTCCAGCCTTGCTTTGCCTCTTCTCCAAATCTGTCTTTTCAATAGAAGTGTGAGCGCTCACGTGCAGGGTGAGCCACAGAAACATTTAGCCCTTGGTTTCTTTCTCATATGCGGTCTATCTCATTTGTACTCTCTCTCTCTCTCTATTTGTGATGTTTGTATCTTGGATAATTAAAGATCATTTTCCATGCTGTAGAATTTGGATTTGTTTTTTGGTGAGGTATTATTCATCGCAACATTGGGGAATGAATACCTAAATACAGTTCATGTTCTGTCTATAACTTGCCTTTCAAATAAATAATAAGGTGGGAGGGGCACCCTTCTTAAAATGTCTGTTGAATAACAAAGTGGAGAACAAATCCCCCAATCAGCTGCCATGCATTATAAGATTGACAGCATGTGTGTTATTGAAGATAACTGGGTTAGGCATGGCCTTATTTGATTTACCTTACTCTTGTTTCCCTTAATTAACAAATTATATGGATGGTCTTGCACTTACTGTGCCCTCTGGTGGTAACTCTGTGTTGGGATTGTAACTTTTTTTGTAATTTCAGAATTTCATGTCAATGATTATTTCTGCTCTCTGTGCCTTATTGCATGATGTTTATCAAGGTAAATACATCATTTGTAATATTCCACACTAATCTCTCATTAATAAATATTTAATGTTTGCTAAATGCTCGCAAGATCAGCAGCTTCCCTACCTGTGGCACAGTAATTGCATTGTAATAATTGGAGTCATAATGTTCAATGATTGCTGAAGTCTTTCTTTCCCAATAATTAGGTTTCATCCATAAACCTCAAATTCTTCTCATTACCATGACTAGGATAGTGAAAAATGATATACAGTTGCAGGTTTTTTTTTAATTCATTTGTGGGACATGGGTGTTGCATTTATTGCCCTTGTCCCTAGTTGCCCTTGGAGGGCAGTTGACAGTCAACCACATTGCTGTGGCTCTGGAGTCACATATAGGCTAGATCAGGTAAAGGTGGCAGATTTCCTTCCCTAAAGGACATTAGTGAACCAGTGATTTAGATGGGTTTTTCAGACATTCGACAATGGTTTCATGGTCATGAGTAAGTTCTTAATTCCAAGTGTCTTTAACTGAATTCAAATTCCACCATCTGTCATGGTGGTATTGAATCCAGGTCCCCAGAACATTAGCTGAGTTACTGAGAATTGTTTTACATAGGATTTGCATATTATGTAGGATTGGTATCTGTATCATGCTTTTGTTCTGTTGAACCAACTATGCAATATGACAAACTTAGAATCTTAGAATCCCTACAGTGCAAAAAGAAGCCATTTGGTTCATCAAATCAGCACCCATCACAATCCCCATAATCCCATTTATTTACCCTGTTAACCCCTTGATACTAAGGGACAATTTAGCATTGCAATCAATCTAACCACATCTTTGGAAGGAAACTGGAGCATCTGGAAGAAATTCTTGCAGATACAGGGAGAACATGCAAATCCACACAGTCAGTGACCCAAACTGGGAATTGAGCCCAAGCCCTTGGCTCTGTGAGAAAGCAGTGGTAACCACTGTTCCACCGTGCCGCCTGGAAGGGAGAAACTGCACATGAGAAGACTTCATATTATGCAAAGAAAAACTACAATTTCCTTTCACTGCTTAGTCTTCTAGTTTAATGCAGCTTTATTTATTAACTTGGTTGAAAATAGCGAAACATGATACAGACTGGACTCCCCTGTAAGAGGCCAGTGAGAATACCACAGAAAAAATTTTCACAAAAGCACATGAAATGTCTGAGACTGGTGATTTAACTCCTCAGGTGTAGTAAAAAGCTGACACAATTGCAATCTGTTTAATTAGAATAATAATAGGGATCATTTTGAGGCTTTCATATTGGAAAGCTGTAAATATTTCTTCTTTCTCATCCAATAAATTGTTTCAATCAAAATAAAATCAGTGACTCTGGACTAGTCTTCCAGCCCCGTCCCCAGAGTCCAATTGAATTAAGAAAGAATTGAGTATTCCACCTCCCCTCTGTTCTCGCGCACACATTATTTACTGTTTGATGCTATGGTTTATTTTTGGATCCTGTGCATTTTGAGATTCCCAGCTGCATTACATACTGCTGGACTTATTTTAAATCAATCCTGTGGAGTTTAGTTTCCAGCACACAGGAAGGAGCCAATATTTTCCACTGTCTTGTGGTTAGCTCTACTTAAGTTGACAAAGGGGCAATCAACTCTCTGCAGACCGCCTGTAATGTTCATCACCAAGTATAGCTTAACAATCTCTGCGTTAGCTCCAGCCTGATTAAAATATAGACTTTTTTAATAAATTTTTTGAATAAAACCTCTACTAAGGGAAATTCTGTAAAATATATTCAAGATCTAGTCTCGCTAATCTTATGACTCAAAGTTGGGATCTAGTCCCAGATGTTCTCTTGGTGTATTAACATAATAGTATGACCACTCTCTGTTTGATTGTGTTACTGCCTAATATTATACTCTTCCTCGCCCACCCCTCTCACCCAACCCCATCCCGCCAGCTCTTGGGACCTGTAGATACTTGCTTTATTCTGTTGTCAGTCTTGTAATTTTATCTTGAACAACCTGTCTATTTGCCAGCTCAACTACATCCTTACTGTAGAATGAGATGAAGGAATATCACTGCACTCCAGATGTGGCATGATCAAGGATTGATATACTGTCATGGTTACTTCATTTGATCCAATGTCAGGTGGCGGTTAGTGGTTTTAGCCCTGCTGCCTCACAGCGCCAGTGATCCGGGTTTGATTCTTGGCTCGGTTCACTGTGCGGAATTTGCACAAATCTTCCTGTGTCTGCATGGGTTTCCTGCGCGTGTTCTGGTTCCTTCCCACAGTCTGAACGATGTGCTGGTTAGATGCATTGGCCATGCTAAATTCTCCCTCAGTGTCCCCGAACAGGTGCCGAATATGGCGACTCGGGGATTTTCACGGTATATGTAAATCTACTTGTGACTAATAATAAACTTTAACTTTTTTTGGGCAACTTAACATTTCACTTTTTGAAAAATTAATTCAGACTTTGACTTGGTGCCCTGGCAGATCTATCTACTGTGAAACACCGTATTCTTTATACTGTTTCTATTTTGCTGTAGTAACTTGTAATGAACCAAACAGTAACTTTTTTCATTTAGCCTCAGTTTCTGAAGTTGAATGTTTTAAGTTTCTACTAAAGTGCCTTCAGGTTTAGTGAATGATTTCTGCTTTTATATCCAACATTATGCGCCTGGTCACTCATTACTTAGGGGATTTTTGCAATAAATTGTGTTTGCATTGCAGTTTAATGTAAGCCTACTTGTGACATTAATAAATAAACCTTAATCTGGCATTTTTGGTCAGCATACCAAATCGTATTTACAGACTTTAGGAATGGTTGGTGCTTACACTAAAATCTGAATGTTTAAGTAAGTAGAACTTTGCAATACGGCATTTCTATTTTCAAGAAGTGGGGATGCTGGCATTGGATTGGAGTGAACATAGTTAGAAGTCTCATAACACCAGGATAAAGTTCAACAGGTTTATTTGGAACTACGAGCTTGCTGAGTGCTGCTCCTTCATCAGGTGAATCCATTTCTCAAGAAAACAGAGGTACTTGTAGATTTGCTATATTTGTATTTTTGAATATCAGAAGTAGGTATAGTTTTAAGCGAGTTTAATTTGGTGTTTTTTATTAAGGAAGAATAAACCTATAGTTGGATTCATGCTAGGCTAAGATGTTCATATGTGGGAGGATTTTGGATTCAAATCAATCTGTGCTTCTATTGTGTTTGGAGAAGTGACGGTGTGAAAAGCAGATAAAAGTTATTGCTTAGCAACCAATGATACTTTTTAAGATAGGAAGGCTTTTTGAGTTTAGTTTTTAACTGGATATATTGCAGTTGGAGAGTTAACATTCTCAGCTCTGCAAGAAGAAAAGCCAGACAGAACAAGGGGATTTTGAAAAGGTGATCATCCCAAAGAACCAGATAAACACCAGAAAACCAGGCAATTGGGATGGAAATATGTCATAGACTGAGGTTAAGGGAACAAAGATGAAGAGGTTGAACAAGGTACTGTTCAGGTAAATTCAAGGGAAGTATTCTGAGTTGAAAAGACAGCTGCAGCAGGGAAAAGTGGGAAAGCAGACTTCAGAGGTGCCAACTTAATATAGTCTGAGAATCAACGGTTAAAGCAATTATGAAATCTTTGTGTACCAGTCTAGACAGGAGGAGTCCTGAAGAGGGACGTGTAAACCTGGAAGTGAATTATTGTTGGAAGCGCTGAGGGAAAGATTTGTTTAAAAAAAGATTGAAAAGTATGTCCATTTGACATCACTAATATAAAGAGCAAGGGCACCAAGACAGAACGCTGGGGAACATCACTGGAAACCATCTGCTAGTTACAAAAACATCCATTGACCATAACTCTTGTTTCCTGTCACTGAGCCAATTTTGGACCCAAACTTGCCTCCATCACACTATTTCAAATCTTAACCCTCACTTTACTAAAAAGTTTTGTATCATGTTGCCATTGCTTCTTTTGCCAGTTACTTTGAACCTGTGTCCTCGTATTCTCGGTCCTTTCATGAGTGGCGGAGTTCCTCTCTATCATAGTCTGTCCAGACCACTTGTGATTTTGAACACTTCTATCAAATCTCCTCTCTGTCCAGTGTGGATTAACTACCACCTGGACCCCTAGGCTGAGCTTTAGTAAGGCCCCCTGATCTTGCCTCCTGCCCTACGCTTCATCCAATTATTAGATGATGATCATGAATTTGATGATACATTGATAGCACTGGAGGCAGTGGTGACAGTCATCGTGCTGTGGTGTGGGACTAATACTATGTAAGGATGAATACTTTTGTTGAGAAACGTACTAAGTGTGCACTGAAATAAGTATGTGTACATGTTATAGCATGACAATAAACTCTTTGCATTTATTTTGTATGTATTTGCATGTAGTACAAGTCCAGTGGTGAAGTTCCCCTATTTTAGGTATCTGTTATATTAGTTCACCCACAGGGTATAGTTATGAAAATTTTTCACCCTTAAAAGGGTTAAACCAATTTTTTTTTTTTGCTTTTGGGTCCCCCTCCCTTCTGGGCCCCTAGACTTAAGCCTACTCAACCTAATGGTTAATCCGCCACTGTCTCCATCTTCTTTTCTCCAAGGAGAACAATCCGAACTTCTCCAACCTATCTCTCTTGGATCCTTTTCAGACCTCTGGCTTCACCTGAGCACCCGCTTTAGCAGGAGGAGGTCAAAAGCTTGTCCAAAGATTGTGGATTTGTGGACCCTTGGTGTAATACGGTACTGTGGACAGAGGAAGTGGAACATTCCCTCAGGAAACTGTCAGGCAAAATGTGAGGCAAAGGTTATTAACAAAGCAGAGACATGCACTTTATCTTCCTTACCTTGAATGTTAAGAGGAGATGGTTAAATTTTGTTGGTGATGGTCACTGTGTGGAACAACTATTACTTGACATTTATTAGCCTAAGCCTGAATAGGAAAGATAATAAAAAAAAAGGAATAGGAGAAGCCCTTTGGGCCCTAGGTTATTGTCCAGGTCTGTCCACTTGCAGACAAGGATTGCTTTTGCAGTTATGAATGATACTCAACTGCAATCATCAGCTAACATCACCACTTCTGATAGGAACATTGGAAGTAGGAGCAGGAATAGGCCATTTCGCTGATTGAGCCTGCTCGGCCATTCAAACGGATCATGATCGATCATCCATCTCTGTGCCATTTTCGTCCATGAGCCTTGATGCCATTTGTATCCAGAAATGTAAGGAATCTGTCTTGAACATTCTTGATTGCATTTCCACAGCCCTCTAGAGAAGAAAATCCCAAGATGCGCCACTCCAAATGAAAAGTTTCCTCCTTATTTCAATCTTAAATGGCCTGCCCCTTAATCTGAGACTGTCCCCCAATTCTAGAGTCCAGAGTCAGGGAAACACTCTGACTACGTGTCACACCTTGTAAGAATTTTGTAAGTTTCAATGAGATCACCTCTCATTCTTTGCAAGTCTAGAGAATACTGCCCAGTTTCTTCGGTCTCTCCTCATAAGACAGTCCAGCCAACCCAGGAGTTAGTCTGGGTTTCCCTTTATTGCATTCCCTCTATGGTACGTTCATTCTTTCCTTAGATAAGAAGACCAAACCTGCACACTCCATATGTGGTCTCACCAAGACTGTACATAGCTGCAGCAATAAACCTTTACTCCTGTACTCAAATCCTCTTGTGATGAAGGCCAGCATACCATTTGCCTTCATAATTGCATGCTATTTTTCTGCAACTCAAGAGCAAGGTCACCCCAATCCCTTTGGCGATTTTAACATTTCCCCATTAAAGAAATACTATGCCTTTCTGTTTATTCTGCCAAATTGGATAACTTCACACCTATTCACATTTTATCCCATCTGTCATATTCTTGCCCATTCATTTAACCTGTTCAAATCCCTTTGAAGCTTCCTCCTCACAACTTTCATTCCCACCTAGTTTTGTGTCATCAGTAAATTTTAAGGTGGAGGGTCTTGAAGCTGAAGGCAGCAAGTTCTAGGACATATCCTGAGGAACTCCTCCAGAAATCTTGGGGGGCTGACATAATTGGCCTCTTTAAAAACCCATGACCAGTTTTTTTTGGTGCTAGGAATAACTTCAGCAAATGGCATGGTTTACTCCTCCTGACTCCCATTGACTTCAACTTTAGCAGGATTCATTGATGCCACACCAGGTCAAATGCTCCTTTTGATGTCAGGGACAACCACTCTCATCACTGAAACTCAGCATTTTTATCAATGTTTTAACCAAGGCTGTAATGATGTGAGGAGTGAAGTGAGCAGGTTATTGGTGAATAACTGTTGCTTGATAGTACTATTAATCACACCTTGCATCATTTTACTGATGATTGAGAGTAAACTGATTGGATGGTAATTAACTTGAATGGATTTAAACCTGCTATTTGTCGACAGGACGTATCTGGGCAATTTTACATTTTGACAGATAAATGTTGCAGGTGAACTGCTCACAGCATTGAGCACATAACCTCTGTACGTCAGCAACAGTTAGTGGGCAGCATGATAGCACAGTGGTTAGCACTGCTGCTTCACAGCTCCAGGGTTCTGGGTTCGATTCCCGGCTTGGGTCACTGTCTGTGTGGAGTTTGTATGTTCTTCCCTTGTCTGAGTGGGTTTCCTCCACATGCTCCAGTTTCCTTCCATGGTCCAAAGATGTATGGGTTAGGTTGATTGGCTATACTTAAATTGCCCCTTTAGTGTCCTGAGATGTGTAGGTTAGAGGGATTAGTGGGTGAAATATGTAGGGATATGGGGGGTAGGGCTTGGGTGGGATTGTGTTCGGTGCAGACTTGATGGACCAAACGGCCTCTTGTTGTAAGGTAGGGTTTCTGTGACTCCTATGAACTCTGCAAGTCCATCAAAATATCTCACTACTTTGTTTATCTACCCCTCCCAAACATCATCCAGAGAGTCCCAGCTAGATTATGTATTACAGGCATTATATGTCTTCCTCCAAGCGATTGCATGCTTCCTTTGTTTATTTAGCATACACCTGGTCCTGTACTGTAGTTTCACCAGCTGGCATCTTATTTTTAGATTATGCCTGGTGCTGCTTTTGGCATACTCTCCCGTCCTCATTGAACCAGAGCTGATTCCTTGGCTTGCTGGAAATGGGTAGAGTGAAGAATGTGCTGGGCATTGAAGCTACAGATTATGGTTGTATACAATTCTGTCCTTCTGGTGGCCTGCAGCACCACCTGGCCAGTTTTAAGCTGCTAGGTCTATTCTGAATCTATTCCATAAGAGCATAATGGAAGTGCCAAATAAAACCACGGAGGGTGACCTCTGTATGAAGATATGAGTTTGTCCTGAATTTCATGATCTGCTTCCAGTGGATTTTTAAGTGGTGGCAGCGGCAGCAGCTATTAATGGTGAAAGCCTTGGATAGATTATGTGCCCTTGCCTAATTTGAAATCCTTAAGTAGTGTCCATTTTTCAGATAGTGTGGGGAGGGCAAGTCCAAAAATGGATGGACTCGGGAATTGGGCCTTACTGTAGGCTGGAGCAGTGGTTTGGTATGCCCCACCAGAAGGCCCCTTTCTACCTCCCTGACCCATCCCCCTTGAACTCCAGTGGCTGTTAGTGCCTTCCCAAATATCTGTATCACCCACTTTCTTCCCCATCCTGGAACCTTTTCCACTCAGTCATGGGATTTAGGCTCTGTTGTCTTCAAGCACTTCCTTTTCAGTCTACTGTACCTCTTCTTGCTGCAGAGACGAGAGAACTACCACCTCCAATGTTTCCTTCAAGCTGTGCTTCAATACTGAAGGGAGTATTGAATCTTCTTTGTGTTTGGATTTAATTCATGTTTGATCATCACATACAGAACAAAGGCAGTTTACAATAAAGATTGTTGAAGACTACATCCCATGATATTAAATTATTTTAGATACAGTTTTGATCCATATTTTCTGTGCCTCTGATAATTATCCATTCCAGTGATTTCTATTTTTTTCTTTTAATTTGCAAGCTTTGACAAGGCCGGTATTTGTTGTCCATCTGTATTTGTCCTTGAGAACGTGGTGGTGAACTACCTTCATGAACATGGGGTGGCTCGGTGGCACAGAGATTCGCATTGCTGCCTCGCAGCACCAGGGATCCAGGTTTGATTACAGTCTCGGGTCACTGCCTGTGCGGAGTTTCACATTCTCCTTGTGCCTGCGTGGGTTTCCTCTGGGTGCTCTGGTTTCCAATGAGTGGGTTAGATTGATTGGTCATGCTAAATTGCCACTGAGGATCTAGCAGGGTAAATAATTGGAGTTACGGGGATAGGGCCTGGTTAGGATTGTTGTCAGTACAGACTTAATGGGTTGAATGGCCTCCTTCTGCATTATAGGGATTCAGTGTTAACAGATGCAGTCCAAGTGCCGTACAATCTAGATTGCTATTCGAAGGAAGTTTGTAGTTTTTAATTTGGCAATATATTTCCACATCAGGAAGGCGCATGCTTGAATGGGAACTTGGTGTTTTCATGCATCTGCAGTCCTCCTCTTTCTAGGTGATGATAAAGGTGAGAGGTTTTGAAAATGCTGTTCTCAGGGAGGCTTAGTGTATTGCTGTAGTGCGTTTTGTAGTTAGTACACCTTGCTGCCACTATACACTAATGATTGAGGCAATGAATGTTTTAAATAATGAATCAGGTGGGCTGCTTTGTCTGGGATTGGGTCACGTTTATTGAGCATTATTGCAGTTGCGCTCACCTTGCCTGAACTGATTAAATATTTTCAACTGAAAGGAAATTAATTAAGCACATCCGAAAGATGTGCTGGTTAGGTGCACTGGCCATGCTAAATTTTCCCTTGATGTACCCCAAAGGTGCCGGAGTGTGGTGACGAGAGGATTTTCACAATAATTTCATTGTCATGTTAATTTAAACCTACTTGTGATGCTAATAAATAAACTTCTCAAATTTTTGTCTGTTTTAAGATATTTGATTTCAACATTCATTTTTGTACTGGGTCCTCGATGTACTACACATAAATTTGTTGCATATCTAATGTTCTCTTAATTTATTAGTTCTCTTAAATCTCTCAATCAACATATGAGAGGAGCTGATAATCTGGTCATTATCAAATTGTTTTTTTGTTGTTTGGTAGTTCGTCATACGTAATTGGGTGCCATGCCTCCTATGTTACAATGATGATTAGACTTACAACCAATCAAGTATTTTTTTTAAAACATTTGAGACATCCAATGGCAAGGCTTTCTTTCGCAATGAGACAAGATAGCAAAAACATCTTTCTGAGAAGACCAATCTGCCCCCTCTGGTGGACAAAATGGATCCTTTGGCATCATTCCAAAGAAGAGCTTGGCAGTTATCCCCGCTGTCCTGAGGCAATATATACCCGTCGATCAACACCACAAAATAGCTTATCTGGCCATTATGTAGCTGTGTGAGAGAGCTTATTGTGTGCAAATTTACTGTTGCCTGTATTACAACAAGTGAATACGTTCAAAAATACTCCAGTGGTAATAAAACACCTTCTGTGCTCTTGAACAACGCTATATAAATGGAAGTTTCCATTTTGTTGTGAAAGAAGTGACACAGTTCAATATTTGAACTTGTTGTATGGAAAGAATAGCTCATTCTACTGCAACCTCTTGAGACGATGTTTGTAAGTCAATACCAATTACTTTCTTAAGTTCCCTGGGGTAATTGTCTTACATTATCAGTTGAAACAATGCTGAGATAGATATTCCTGGTGGCTATTTGCTTTGTAACATTTCATCCAAAAGTGCTTTCTTGCGTTATTTCCGATCAATCTGTTCCATAGTCACCTCTGAATAAAGGCTGCCTAATTTATGCTGACAATTTACTGCAATGCTGAGCGAGCGCTGCATTATTGAAGTTGCCTTTTTATATTGGATGAGTAAACTAAGGCCTAATCTGCACACAAAAGATTTCATGCCATTTTTGATTGAAGAATAGAGTTCTTCAGATGTCCTCGACAACACACAACCTATAATGGAGGATGCTGAAACAGATTAACTATTTACTTGTCTCACTGTGACATTTTGCTGTTTGTAAATTGCAGCTTGCTTGCAAAATTATGACTATCTTGCAAAAGTTAACTTTTTTTGGGAGTCCTGCTGTCACGGAGGGACAATACAAATGCAAGTTGCTTTTCCTTCCAAGTGATGTACCTCAATAAATCTGACCCAAATATGTTTTCACAAACAGTTACATAATACAATAATGTGAGCACTGGAAAAATGATTGTGAATGAGAGCCTTTGTTCTTTTCACTGGTGAAAGCTTGTGAAGGTTCTAAGAGATTAAATTCATGGGAAACAAATTAAATGTATCAGCATTGATTTCCACTTGAATTTCTCCAAATATATAGAACTACAGTTAGTTAAATTCTGACAAAATAGGTTTGATTTTTGCTCTAAAGTTGTATATTTACTGTGACTGTTTAATTTAAACCATTTTAATCTGCATTTGAACTCTTGCTAGGGTATGTTCACATTCCATTGTGATGGTCACAATGGTATTTAAATAGAATTGATAGGTCTGCCACAGCAATGTCAGTCTGAAAGTCATTTTAATCTATCTGTCCAATGCAGAAGAAAATCTGCTATCTTTACCCAATCTGGCCTATGTGTGACTCCAGAGCAATGTAGTTAACTCTTAACTGCCCTCTGAAATGTTCAGTTCAAGGGTAGTTAGGATGTGCAACAATTGTTGGCTTTGCCAGCACTGCCCACATCCCAGAAAATAATGTACATTTTTAAAAATTAACCTCAAATTGGTTTATCTTTGATTCCTTGGTACTGGAACTACAACGAAGATATGAGTGTAATTTCTGTTGTGGAGTTGCTAAATCGTATACTTGACTACTTCCCATTTATTATTCTTGAAAAGAATTAAAAGCAGACAGCACATCTGTTCCCAACTTAGTAGTAATGTTAAAATCTGACAATCCAGAATGACTAGGTACCATAACACTTAAACTTCAAATTGTCACTAACAAATTAAATGTGTTGTTCTTCATGCTACATCTGGCCTGAATTTCTAATTTTATTTCATGATAAAATTGACAAAATTGTCTCGTAAAACAGTACAACTACATGTGCCAGTTCTTTCTGTCCATTATATTTTGAAGAAACAGCAAGCGCAATAAATAATCAAACCATGACAAGAAGTGGAATATGGCACAGTTGGTGAATCAATTGGATGTTTCACTGTGCGGCAAAGTATTGAAGCATGTGCATTTGTGAATATTATAGGAGTGGTTAGAATTATTGTAGCTTTTCCTATGTATTGAGAATTTATAGTTGGAACAATCAAGTGGAGAGTACAGATGCTACTGGTAACCTTAGACTGTCTTGTTTTGATGCAATTTCTTTTAAATAGGGTTTACCAATCCAGCCAAGACAAGACACTTTCATCATTGAAGATGGGTTGAAGAAGAAAGATTGGCATGACTATAAGGCAATCAGAGCAGACGCAGCAAAATCAGGTCAGTATTTATCAATGCAGATTTTCTAACCTTCGTTCCTGAAGAAAGCTAGTTAGTCATGTGGGAGTGATAACTTGTTAAAATTAAGTTTTTTTTTAATACTTATAAAACAAAATGCAAATTTTCCCTTTTAAAAAAAAACCTTGTGCTAGTTAATCTCTCGTGGCGCTATCTCCAACAATTGACAGAGCTGTATAGGAGAAAGATGTAAATTGAAAAGATTTAGTTTGTGGGAATGAAAGAAAATGACACCATTGAGTATTAAGGAACAGGCCAAAAATGAAAAGATTAAAGAATAATGATATTGTAGGAGAAGAGTCAACTGGAATTAATGAAGAAATTTGTTAAAATTGGGATAAAGTTTATTTATTATTGTCACAAGTAGGCTTGCGTTAACACTGAATGAAGTCATTGTGTAAATCTCCTAGTCGCCATATTCTGGCATCTGTTCAGGTACAATGATGAAGATCTTAGCATGGCAAGTGCACCTAGCTAGCATGTCTTTCGGAGTGAAGGAGGAAACCAGAGGAAGCCCATGCAGACATAGGGAAAATGTGCAAACTTGGCAATGAATAAAAAATGTGGGCAACATGTGGGCTTGAAGTGTAAACTTGGAGTTGAAATAAAGGCATTGATTTTCATGTAGGGATGGGAAAATGTGATTCAAGCCCTTCTGCAGCTAGGTTCTATACGGGCCAGGGTTGTGCATTTCCTACCAGTGGGTTTGAAGGTAGGGGACACCATGTCTGGTGAGTGGCTGTTCCACCGCCCTTTCCCCTCCAACTAGTTTGAAATGTTATGGGGAACTTTGGATAGCCCGACTGCCCTTGAGCCTTTTCATCCACCAACATATCTAACGGCCTGGACTAGTATTGGACAAAAGATGGGGTGGGAATCTTCATTGTGTGTTTTCCTGGACCTATTAGAGGCACTGTGTACCGCAAGATCACTTTGCCCCCTCCCCTTCCCTTCCCTTCCCTTAGGCATCTTGAAACTACCGTCCCCCTTCCCAACACACACACACCGCTTGCTTGGACCCCCAAATCTGGACTTACTCCTCAATGTATTGGGACTGCCTGTAATTCCAGCAGCGGTCACCACCTTTGGCTGTCACTGTACTTCCAGTCATCTGTTTGGCTGGTACCTATCTAAGGCTCTCTAATATAGGAGCAGAAGACTTGTCTTAAAGCGCTGCTTCCAACACTAAATTCGTGAGAGGCAGTCAGCAGCATTGTGGGTGGGCTTCCCGCAACCTTTTAGCCAGTGGGACTCTGTTGCTATGTGGGGATGGTGTTACCTGTAAAATCAAGTCCTATGTTTAATCTTTCTGGACAAAATACCTGCCAACCTGCTGTCCATCTCCATTGAAAAATGAAAATTTGGAGAACAGATTGACAAAAATGCTTAAGTTTAAAATGAAGCAATAATTGAAGGAATGGAGTACTGGAAATAAAAAGTAAAACATAAAAGGACAACAAGAAATGTAACTAGTTAGGATGGTAGAGGGGTCAGACCTTGAACCTCAACTGTTTACAATCTATATAAATAATCTACAAGCAATGATAGAGTGTAACAAAGCAAAGTTTATGGATGATATTAAAATAGGTGGGAAAGCAGGCAGGGAAGAGGATATAAAGATAGGCTAGGAGAATAGGCCAAATTTGTCAGATGGAGTTTAATGTGAATTAGTGTGAGATTATCCATTTTGTCAGAAAAAATTGACAGGCAAATTATTATCTAAATGGAAAGCAAATGCAAAATGCGTCTGGGCAGAGAGATCTGGATGTCCCTATGAAAGTCAGTGTGTACGTGTAACATGTAATAAAGAAAGCAAATGGAACGTTGGCATTTATTGCAAAAGGACTGGAATATAAAAGGAGAGAAGTGTTGTTGCAATAGCATAGAGTGTAGGTGAGACTACATCTGGAGTATTGTGTCTAGTTTTGGTCTCCTTATTTGAGGAAGGATGTGGTGGCATTGGAGGCAATTCAGAGGAGACTCACCAGATTGATTCCATGGATGAAGAGTTGACATATGGGGAGAGATTAAACAGTTTGGGCTTATACTAGCTGCAGTTTAAAAGGATGAGGGGATCTGATCGAGGTACATAACATTTTTAAAAGAGATTGACAAAGTAAATGTAGACCAAATGTTTCCTCTTAAAGGGCAATCTAGAACAAGAGGTCACAGGTGTAGGTTGCAAGATAGTAGATTTAAAACTGAGATGAGGAGGGACTGCTTCTCGCAGAGGTGGTGAATTTGTGGAACTCGCTGCTCCATAGTGCGGTGGAGTAGGAATCATTTTTTTTCGAGAGGGAGGTAGACATATTTCTAATAAAAAAGGGTATGGGGAACAGGTGGGGAGGTGGATGAGAGATCAGCCATGATCTGTTTGAATAGCGGAGCAATCTTGAAGAATTGAGTTTGCCTACTTCTAATTCCTATGTTCCTAAGAGGTTGGAAAATGAGATGGGAGGATATTCTGATTGGGACTGAATAAGGCTTTGGGGCAGTTGATTTGAGAGCAGCAAAACAAATTCGGCAAGGCTAGATTTAGGTTATGTGGCAAACAATATCAGATCAGAAAACTGAACCAAGATATTGCCGTCCAAGGGAAAAGACATTTGAGCTCACTTTCTACTATCCACCCTCTGCTCTGGCAGCTCTGCGATACAAAAGTAACGGAGTTCTTCGCTAACTATGGAAATCAATTTGTATCAGTTAGCCCTGACAGAATTTGGAAGTGATACATCCAAGGTTGCTTTTTCTTCCAAAACTACAGTCATCATATACTGTCTCAAAATACCCATGTAATGAAAATGTTCCTGAAGTCTGTCAGATTATATTTGAATTAACTATAACTGCTTCAGACATCTTCCCAGAGAGTCAATAGCTCTGACGAAGGATCATCTGGACTTTTGAAACATTGGCCTATTTTCTCTCCGCAGGTGCTCCCCCCAGACCTGCTGAGTTTTTCCAGCATATTTTTTTGTTTCAGATTCCAGCATCCTCAATAATTTGCTTTTATCTCCTGCAGATTTACCATTCATCCGTGGAAATATTGGGTTGAATTTTCTTGGCCCATAGGTGTTGTGAGGGAGGGCTGGTAATATGGCCAGGGAAGGTGTCGGGAGGGAAGCCTGCCACCTTCTTGCTACCATGGAACCACTGGTTGCCACCAGTGGGCAGTTCAGTAGCTCAGTTATTTAATATCTCAATTGAGGACTGCTACTCAGGCCTGTGGCCAATTAGTCACATCTGGAGAGCACACTGTCATAGTGACCAGGATTTCTCCATGTTCTGAGCTGCAGAGGCTGTGGTGGGCTCTCCTTCATGGTCTACAAAGGATACATGCACGCGCACGCACGCGCACACACACACTGATCTTGCAATACTAGCACCTCTGTTACACCATGACTGAACCCTTCTGCCTGTGCTAATGTCCTGGACAAAATGTGATGTGGGGAGGCCAGCATTGGATTGGGTGGGCATAGTAAAACATTTCAACACTAGGTTAAAGTCCAACAGGTTACTAACACAAGCTTTCAGAGTGCTGCTGCTTCATCAGGCGAATGGAAGTAGGTTCACAAATACGGCATATATAGGCAAAGACACAATTGCAAGATAATTATAGATTGGAATGTGAGGAATGGCTGGAATATGACTATATGGAATATTTACTAGTACAAACAATGTGTGTGGACTGTGGGATAATCACAGGTTAAAGAGATATGAATTGTCTCAAAACACGACTGTAAGATTTTGCCATCGCAGGCAGTATGGTGGAGGTTACAAGTAATGTGATACCTGTTAGATTTTAACCCGGTGTTATGAGGCTTCTTACTGGACAAAGTAAAATAACATGTTGTGAACAACATTATTTGGTCCCTGTAGAATCTTAAGCATCAAGAATATACCGCTCTCTTTCAATGAGACCATACTAAATTTACATAACTGTTGTACATGAACCACAGGGCTGAAACAGAGCTAGGCACATGTCTGGTAGGACCTGAGCAGTGCTAAGAAGTTTGAGTGGGAGCGTGCAATGGTTTAAGGACAGAATTGGGTAATTCCAGAAAATGCCTCAGAGGCGAAATCTGAGCACAATTTCTAATGCCTGCGTACGAATAGTTATGATGTAAAGATGCCGGTGTTGGATTGGGGTGGTAAGAACTCAGTAAGAATTTAGCAACACCAATTATTAATCCAACCGATTTATTTGATAGTAAAAAAGCGAGCTTTCAACACTCCCGTGTCTTCCTCAGGCAAGTGCTGCCTGAGGAAGACACGGGAGTGTTGAAAGCTCGCTTTTTTACTATCAAATAAATCGGTTGGATTAATAATTGGTGTTGCTAAATTCTTACTGAGTTCTTACGAATAGTTAACACAGAAACTTAGACTTTGCTGTCAGTAATAACCTGCTCCTTTACAAGTATATCTTTGCAAATCCTGCCAATAGACTCAATACTGAAATCATTGTATTTGTGTAAACCTAAGGTCTCATTAGTCCCATTAGTCTCACATTGAAACTTCAGTGACATCCAAAGTTTGAAATGTTTGTGTTTCATGGAGAGGGGGGTAGTCATTGAAAACTGTCAGTTCCTGCAGCTACAATATCAACTTGTGAAGGACAAGGGCAGCATTTCCTGAGGCTATGAAAGGTTTGTGAATGTTGATGTCTCTGGTTCCTTTTCAGCATGTTGCTAGAGCTATTAGCAAATCTTAGTTTGCAGTACACTGTTTCATGAGGGAAATATTAAGACTCTGCATTCTAATTCAGACACATTTATCTTATTCTTTCCTGCTGAGAGAAGCAGGCAGAACCAGCATGAGGGTTTGCAAGGATTGCAGATTTCCCTCAGGTACAGAGTGCCATTGAAAAAACAAAAAAGAAAGTCTTGCCTTTATATAGTGCCTTTCATGACTACCAAATACCTTGCAGCATTTTGAAATGAAATACTTTGGAAGTGCAGCCCCTACAGTAATATAAGAAACACAGCAGCCAATTTGAGCACAACAAACCCCCACAAACAGCAAAGTGATAATGAGCAGATAATCTGTTTTAAATGATGTTGATTGAAAGACAAATATTGGCCAGCATGCAGTGTCTAAGGACACTTGATGCCTTCTATGCCCGCTGAGTATCACAGGGGTTGGGATGCATTATCAACTCCTTTAGTCACATTTTAGTTTAATGTTTTAAGTTTTCTTTCTATTTGTCTTTTGTTTTGGGGTGGTTCCCATTTTGGGAATTGCCCTTTTTAATTTGCCCTTCAGTTAATTTGATTTAGTTTAATTGTTTAGTCAAAAAAATTAACATCAGGGGAATCTCCTGCTCTTCTGTGCAACAGTGCTATTTCCATATGTGTCTAAATGTCTCACCCATGTCTCCATATCCCCCCCGCCCATGCCAAGGATACAGGGCATCTCTTCTCCTTTCCACCTTCTCCATCAAGATTTCTAATCCAGCATCCAGAAACAGTGCAGCTACTACTGAGCAAGAAAATACTATTTTTGTGTTAGTGATGAAGCAGATGCCAGTGAGAGTTGGTTCTCTGTTGAAGAGATTAAAAAATGGGAATTTTCATGATTTAAGGAACAAGGAGCTGCTAAAGTAAGCCTTGCTGGTGCAAGTTATTTCTGGAGTCCTTAGGAGAATGGAGCAATTTTCGAAGGATACTGGCAGATTCAACCAGGATATGGAGATGCCGACATTGGACTGGGATAAATACAGTAAGAAGTCTCACAACATCAGGTTAAAGTCCAACAGGTTTATTTGCTATCAGATAAACTGTTGGAGTTTAACCTGGCATTGTGAGACTTCTCACTGCAGATTCAACTAGGCCAGGTTGGGAGAAGTGGGCTACTGAAAAGCTGATAGTAACTTAGACTTCTAATACTATATATCAGTCAGAAGTATGATGCAGAATGAAAGGAGTTGCAAGAAGTACTTCAATTGCATTAGTTAATCCAGAAGTACCTTTCCTTTAATTTAGTGTATTAGTTGCCTGATAAGTTTTTTATGTTTGATTTGAGTTAATTGTAGTTTCTTTGTTAAAATGAAAATTTAAAAACTCTTGTCCTTTATTATTTCCAAATGGCCAATGGAAATAACAATTTCTTTTCAAAGTTATCAAAATATAAGGGGATTATAGTGGTATAAGTAAAGACATAGTCACTGATATTTTAAAAGTGCCTTCTCTTCTTTGGAGTTAGGGATCTTGCATGAGTATAGTATCCCAGATTTGACTTGAATGAAAATTAACTATGAAATAGAGTCCACAGTCTGTTGTATTGATCAGTGTTGATTTTAATATTCCTTTTCTGATATCTAATTAGAAGCTGTAGAACAGTGATTTGGATGTCTGTAAGCTTTTATAATTGTCCTTTGCCTCATTCAACCTAGGAGTTTGAGGAAAACACCCTATTAATTTCCTGATGTGCACTCTCAAGGTGGAGTTTAAGTTCTGAGGCCGAAAAGATTTCTTACATACATTAAATGGCTTAGAAATATGATTGGCTGTAACAACAATGCATACTCGCAGAACAGTGAGAAACATTACATCAAGGTCACAGAGCAAAGATACTCACTAAAGGGAGATAAACGTGCAACTATTTTTAACTGATAAGTGAACATTAATTCTTTTGTTCGGTTATAGAGGTAAGGAAATCAATTACCAGCTGACATATCTTGGTACCCAGCAACAAGTTCAAGTGAAAGGACACAAACGGAGTTGATTGATAGCCAAACAGGAAAACTGATTTGATTCACTGGGCCCAATTCTCTGGTTTTGGGACTTTGTGCCCACACCGGCGGGAAAATGAGAGTGCCAACACCATCTGGAAACAGCGTCTTTTTCATGGGAAAGATGCTAATCTCGTTTTGACAACCCGCTGGTTAGTCCCACTGTTCTGAAACTGGGTGTCCATTTTTAAATGGCTCCACGATCTCTGAACTCGGAGACAAGCCCCCTGCCCACAAAAAAATGAAACCCCACCTCTTCCCCCCAGCTCAACTTCCCACCCACTCTGGGTACGAACCCAGTCAGAGCTGGGGGGAGGGGGGTGGTGGCGGCGGATGGTCGAGTGAATCCCAAGAATGTTGACGCCCCATTCAGCAGGGCCTCGGGATTCCTGCTGACCATCTTGGGGAGGTCGCAGAATTAGCCCCATTATCAATCAGATTGGCCAGTTGAAGGGAAGCAGTATTTTCCTTTGGATTTGATGGAATAATCTTGTTTACACTGTGAAAGTTTAAAGGATTAATTTTTATCTGAAGTGTTTTTTTCTCTCAATTTTGTAATTAAGTAAAAATTACTACTAAAGTTAGAAGTTAAGTTTTATTCCAATCTCAAAGACATGTACAAGCTTTCCAAGAGCAGCAGCAGCAGCTACTTAATTAGGTAGCTCACTCAAACTGTTTTGTCATATAACCAAATTTAGTTTCTTCTCAGGGAGCATAAGGAGAGGCTTTCCTCGGTGCTCCCTTGTCTGCACTCAGTGCTGCATTGGGTGCAGAGAGTGTAAGTGGGAGTTTGGTGAAATGGAACTTCTTTTTAACCTCTTTTCAGCCTCCAGTAATGGGCTGTTATTTCTGTACAGGGGAAGGAGCTGATTTGATGAGTAGTTGGTAAGTTTTACTATTTATAATAATTCTAATAATGTTTTAAAACTTTTTACGGTAAAAGGTTAAGCTGTACTCCTAACATTTATCAATATTACAAATAGGTGAAATGGTTAACAAAATATATAAAGGGAAAATAAATGAGAATAATGTAATTAATTAAAACATATTAAAGATGGCAAGGCAGGTGAGGTGTAAAGGCTGCAGCATATGACAGCTTCTGAATGCCGTTATGATCCAGGGCAAACACATCTGCAGTAAGTGTTTGTGACTCGAGATGGTTCAACTCAGAATCATTGGGCTGGAGGCTGAGCTGCAGATATTGTGACGCATCAGGGATGGGGAAAATTACCAGGAAGCAGTCATACCAACTAGGAGGGAATTTTCTGATTTGGTCAGTGGTAAGGGACAGGATTGTTAGTGAGGCAGGTAGGGATCTAGAGGGCAGGAGTGTCAGCTTCTGTAATTGTTTAATAAGTTTGAGGTTCTCTCATATTCTTTGGATGAGCTAGCTGACTGTGGTACAGGAAACCATTCAAGTGGAGGGAGCAAAACGAATGTAGTGGTAGTAGGGGGCAGTATACTGAGGGGAATTGATGCTGTTCTGTACAACAGAGAGCAAACATCCAGAAGGCTGCGTTGTCTGTTTGATGCCTGTTTGATGCTCAGGGCTAGAAAAAAACATACGATTGGAAGAGGAAGATCCAATGTAGGTACCAACAACATAGGTAGAACGAGGAAAGATGTTCTGCATAGAGGTTTTGAGGAACTAGGCACAAAATTGAAAAGCAGAACTTCAAAGGTTATAATCTCTGGGTTATTATTTGTGCTACATGCAGATTGGCATAAGGCAAATAAGATTAGACAAATGAGTGGTCCGAGCCATACAATGTGGCAGAAGTGAGTTCTGATTCATGAGGGGGTTGGCACCACAATGGGGGAAATGATGACATTTGGGAAGGACAAGAAGCTAGGAATAGGTGGAAGATGCATCTAATTAGGGCATCAGAGAGGAATGATCTAAAGTTCAGGAAACCAAGGTGTAGTTGTGTGAGTTGAGATGAGAAATGATGAAAGTAAGATATCACTGTGGGAGTAATGTGCAGGCCCACTAATTGAAACTACATAATAGGCTCTATCTAATTTTGTCCAATGATCATTAAATAGGCATATAGCATCACTGCAAGTAAGTCACCATGAAAGAATGAAGATTTAATTGTATATTTGATAGATCCCAGAATTAACTATTAAGAGTGAAAGCACATTTCAGCATTATCCTTCTGCTATATCTGGTTAGGTATCGGAGAACAGGGAAAACCTGTCCAATTGTCCGATGAAGATCGAGCTGATCAAGCATACCGAGAAAATGGTTTCAATATCTACGTGAGTAATAAAATCTCTCTCAATCGGAGCCTCCCCGACATTCGACATCCAAAGTAAGTGAAGCAGCTTCTTTCTACTTTGCAATTAACTAAGATGCCCTTATTTGGTTGAAATTTTTTTTTTATCAAGCTTGAAACTATTCCTGTCAACTATATTTTAGTTTGTTTCGTCATATATAATGTAAAAAATATGTTTAAAAAACTCAGCAGATATGGCAGCTTTGTTCAGAAGAAGAGTCAAGCAGAATTATGGAGTCCATAGAATCCTTATAGTGCAGAAGGAGGCCATTTGGCCATTGGGTGTGCACTGACCACAATCCCGCCCAGGCTCTATCCCCATAACTTCAGGTATTTACCCTACCTAGCCCCTGATACTAAGGGGCTATTTATTTAGAATGGCCAATCCACCTAACCGGCACATCTTTGGAATGTGGGAGGAAACCAAACCGGAGGAAGCCCGTGCACACATGAGGAGAATATGCAAACTCCAGACAGACAAATAACCCAGGCTGGGAATCAAATCTGGGTCCCTGGCGCTGTGTGGCAGCAGTGCTAACCACTATGCCACCGTGCCGCTCAAACGTGACTCAAAATGTTAATTCTGTTCCTCTCTCCACAGATGCTGCCAGACCTGCTGAGTTTTTCCAGCATTTTCTGTTTTTATTTCAGATTTCCTGCATCTACAGAATTTTACTTTCATTTTTCTGATATCGCTTTTGAGTTGGATGAAATGAATGGTGGATGTATTTGAGACATGAATCATCCATGATCCAGTTAAATGGGGCTCCTGTTTCTATGTCCCTTTAATCAACAACTACAAGAATCATGATAATTGTATTTTTTTTGTGATAAATTACCCTATCGAACATTTTTTGTCAATAATTGTGCACAAGACATTTCAATGTATATTAATGACTTAGACGAGGAAAGTGAATGTACTATTACCACATTTGTAGATGACACAAAAATAGGTGGGAAGGCAAGTGGTGACGATGACAGAGGAATATAGTCAGATTAAGTGAATGGGCAAAGTCTTGGCAGATGGAATATAATGTCAGAAAATGAGGTTATGCACTTTAGTCTGAAGAATAAAGGAGCTGAGTATTATTTAAATGGACAAAAATTGCAGAAAGCTGTAGCACAGAGGAATCTGGGGATTCTTGTGCATAAATCACAAAGTCAGCAAGCAAGTTTAGCAGATAATGTGAAAAGCAAATGGAATATTGGCCTTTATTTCAAATGAGATGAAGTATAAAAACAGGAAAGTCTTGCTAAAACTATGCACGGCACTTATTACACCACACCCGAATACTGTGATCAGTTTTGGTCCCCTTATTTATAGAAAACTTATTGGTGGCAGTCCAGAGAAGGTTAACTTATGTTGATCACAGGAAGGGAGGAATTTTCTGATGAGGAGACATTGAATAGGTTGGGCGTGTATTCATTGGAGTTTAGAAGAATGAAAGACAACCTTATTGAGGCATATAGGATTTGCAGAGGGTTTGACAGGATCGATGCTGAGAGGTTGTTTCCCATTGTAGGAGAGATTTACGATCAGAGGGCATAATCTCAGAATAAGAGAACATCCATTTAAGACAGATGAGGTATTTCTTCTCTCAGGGTAGTAAATCTATGAATTTTTTTTTGCTGTAGAGGTTGAGTCAATAAGTATGTTCAAGACTGAGGCAGATTTTTAATCAGTAAGGGAATCGAGGGATAAAGGATGGAAGGTGGAGTTGAAGGTTATCATATTAGATCAGTCATGATTCCATTGAATGGCGGAGTGGACTTGATGGACCAAATAACCTCCTGTGGCTCTTGTGTCTTACAACCTTATGGTCTATGTGGGTGGATCTAAAGATCATTTTAATGCTTCAGGTGAATTCCCCGTTTTCCTCCTTTGCTCTGAACAATAGTTAATCCATTGATTAATAGCAACAAGCAGTTATTGGGTCATTATTCCATTGGTTATCAGTGGAGCCCTGCAGTGAGCAGATTGGCTACTTTGTTTTCCTACATGAAAAATCTTCAATTTAATTACAGTTGCTCTCTGCCTTGAGACACCTCAAAGCAGTTTACAGCTAATGAAGTACTTTTGAAGTGCAGTCATCATTTATAATGTAGGAGATGATGAATACAGTTCAAAGTTATTCTCTCTGTGAGGCTCTTTGAAATTTCCTGATAAATGCCCCAATTCAAGCTTTTCTTTTTACATTCATTCATAAAATCAAAAGCATAATATTTATTTCACATTTCTGTCGTATCTTCAACCATCAAACCTAGCTCCCCCCATTCACCCACGAGGAATATTGCCCTGCCATTAACAGTCAGTATGGTTTCACAAACTGGATTAAGGAGAATAGATTGAGTTTTCTCCTTGGAAAATGAAGCGTTTTCATAAATACAAATGGAAGTTGCTTGTAACTGAAAGACTACTCACTCTTTATAATAGGAGGGGGGATACAAATTGGATGATGTTCATTCTGCAGGTGGGATTAGAAGAGGATAACGGCCAATGCTTCCAACCACAATCTAGCAACTTTAACCGTGAACAACCTTGTGCAAATATACTAGAAAAGGATCTAACTCAGCTGTGATAAGTACCTTGCTAGTACTCACTTTCTTAATCCTCAGAAATATTGTTTGGATTTTATAGTGGCACTGACAGTGAAACTGTCAGCACTCGTCAAATTTACTCTTTACTTCCCTGAAACTGATAGCAACTTCTGGAATATGGCCATGTGCAGTTGAAAGTGGAAATCTCAATGTTACTATTCTACACTTGCCCACTGTTGATAGAAACATTGAAGAGAGGAAAAGCAAGAGGCCATTTGGCCCTTCATGCCAGCTCTGCCATTTATCATGATCATTGTTGATCATCCTAATCCTACTTTTTCCCATAATCTTTGATCTCATTCACCCTAAGTGTTATATCCGGCTGCCTGTTGAATACATTCAATGTTTTGGCATCGACTAATTCCTATGGTAATGAATTCCACAGGGTCGCCATCTTTGGGTGAAGAAATGTTGCCTCGTTTCTGTCTTAAATGGTCTACCTTGAGTGCTCAAACTGTGACCCTGGTACTGAATTCCCCCACTATCGGGAACATCCTCCCTGCATCTATAATGAGCATCTAAGACGAACTCTAGACTGCAGTATATTGGAAATTGCTGAACTGATGAGAGAGCTTTCACTCTTACATTTTTAGTTTGTCTTTATTTGGCAGGGTTCGAGGCTAGCCCATTACACTGGAAATGTGTTGAAGTCTACGATTGTGGTTTCCCCAAGCACAAGGGTAGAGTTAAAGATCAGGGTAGCCAATGAGGTTAAACCAAGGCTTTACCTGATGCAATTTTTCAAAGCCATCTTGGCCTTTAGGCTAAGATGAAGTGTTAGAACAAGCCTGAGATGGGATGCAATGCCTCATCCTGTCAACTTGGATGTTGCCTGATTGAGCCCAAGGTAGGAAGCAAAGTCTTCTTGGATCTTGTTTGTTCCTCATGTGGGCACCATGATTGGACTTGTTTTGAATTTGCATTTTTGATTAGAAATAAGTACCAAAAGGTACCAATAAAAAAAATTTAAAGTTGCAATAAGTTTATAGCCTACTAACTTCATAACCAATGCCCTAAAAACTTCACTGATCTTGAAAGAGTGACTTTTTGTTGAATATCAAATGTCGTAAAGAATTGCACGTTTTAAAAGAATAAAAATAAAGTTTGCTCATCATAGTTCGACTATAATTTCGCTTGTACGCTCCAATCGTTTATCTTGCAACCTGCAAATGTCAAGGGGATCAATAGGTTTTTAGCTCCTGATTTGCTGGCTAAACAGAATGCTTTCACGCGATTGGCTACTTCCTCTGCTTGATGACAAACCTGCTGCAGTGTACCTGCCAATGCCCTTGGCTTTGTGCCAAGTTCAGACATTGGGAAAGTTGTTCATAATCTAGTCCAATGAGCTAAGCACCAGAGGTGTTTATTTCTCATGGAATTGTACCTTTAATAAGGATTAAATGATGCCAAAAATGGAGAAGGGGAAGCATCGCAGATTATGGAGAGGGAGATCATTCTCAAGTAAAGATCTTATCAACATTTGCAATAACTGATTCTGTCTAGTTGAGCAAAACTGTCAAAGAAAAGCCGAGTGAGCTAACTCAAAAGTCTGCTTGTAGCTGATTGTGTGCACAGTTGAGATGTACTAATCTATTGACTACTTACCTGCAGCCACTTATGTCCTGATCCTGAAGCTGTTTTTATGTTGTAAGAGATCGGTGCTATTGCATTTGCGTGGATCTTGTGTGTATTGGGTTACAACATAAAAATAAACTAACCAATCCATTTCCTGTAGTTCCTGATCGACTCAGTTTTTTACTACTATTATTCTCTGTCCTGCTGGTGCAAGACTATACTTCATGTCTAACTCTCCTGGTTCCAACATTTGTGGACATTTAGGTACTTCATCCTTCTCACTGGAATTCTCTGGCCAATTTCATTTGCCTTAATATCTTTTTAAGCTGCACAAAACTCTGCAACTTTAATTCTCCATTCAAATCTTTCCATTTACCATTTCCCATCAATTTCTTTTCAAGATTTTCTCATTGTCTCACTTTGTGAGATGCATGGCATAAGTTGTAACAAAACAGTGTATATGAATGGCTTATATATTTTGAATAACTGCAGTAAACTCTCTGTAAAAAGCAAAAGAAGTCCACGGATTATTTATTTGGTAAAAGGAAGACGGAAGCTGACTAAGAGAAACAGCTGTAATAACTCTGCTTTCCTTTTAAATCCCTAAACATGACTTTTCATTTCCCCCATTGCTTCTTGTAGGCATTGACCTTTCCTGCAGCAAGAGTTACAGATCCTGAGATACTATGGTGCACATTTCTATGATTTATGTATGTTCTGTTGTTAGCTTGGGAATTGCTAGAATGTCACCTACTGTGAAATCAGGTTTATTTATGGAGGAATAAAATGGGTAACTATCAAATTAAATTAAATGTGCTGGTAGCTGAACATTAGTGTTTACGACAACTTGTGTCGTTGGCATAGTAAAATGTTCTAAATTGCTGGCTCAAATTTTGTATTATTCATAATGTTGATGAAACAATCAGTATTCAGTATTATAGGACTATAGAATCTACAGTGCAGACCATTTCGCTTGTTGAGCCTGCATTGACAACGATTCCAGCTAGTCCCACCCCCCTAACTTCACATATTTACAGTCCCCTGACACTAACGGGCAACTTATCATGGCCAATCAACCTAACCCGCACAATTTTGGATTCTGGGAGGAAACAGGAGCACCTGGAGGAAACCCACGCAGACACTGAGAGAATGTCTGTGGCGTTTTTGAACAATCACCCATGGCCAGAATTAAACCTGGGTCCCTGGCACTGAGGCAGCAGTGTTAACCATTGTGCCACCTCTAAATTATTGTTGAGTTATTTGCACTGCAACCTGTGTGTACACAAGTGCAGTTTAAGTAAAATTCCGAGTTACCTAGCTTCTCCCCTGGCTGTGAAAGAACAAACCTCCTTAGTATACTTGGCAATTAAATAACTTAATGTTGCAGTACTTGGCTAATAGTTACAGGCTAAATATAGCAGAAAACGTTCGGCCTTTTGTCAAGTTTCTTCTTGCTTACATCTGTCACTCTTCCAATACCTTTAAGCCACTTGAACAGTTTCCATTTTCTGACTTCTAGGGATGTTCGCTCTCTGTGTGCATTTGCCCCCCCACACCCTCTGTTCTGTGGGAGGGATGAAAGCTGAAGTGAAATGGGATGAGACAGTTCAGGGCTCTGTCAACTACAGTATAGGGAAATGGGGGTGGATAATTCTCCATTTGAGGGAAAGGAAAAACGTAACGGATGCACTGGTATAGAGCGTTGCATCATCAAAACAGGTGTGACAAAACAGGGAAACTTGGAAAATGGAATGGAGCGCTTACAGGAAGCAGGAAGAAGGATATTTGAGATAGCTGGGAGAGTCAGTGAGCTAATACTAAAGACCGTGCTGTTTTGTTCTTTATTCACTAATACCTTATCACCAGGAATGGAAACCAAGAATTCAAGGAAAGGGATGAGACAAAGATAGACTGTAAAAATTGGAACAAAGAACAAAACAGCACGGGAAACAGGCTCTTCGGCCCAATGAGCCTGCGCCACCACCCCGATGTTCCCACCTCCACCCGTGATCCCTATCTATGTTTATAGATCTACGGATTAAAAACCAAATTTGAGACAATTTAGGGAGAATTTGCTTTGCCAATTAGCCTAAGAGCACATCTTTGGGATGTGGGAGGAAATCGGAGCACCCGGAGAAAACCCACGCAAGCATGGGGAGAATGCGCAAACTCCCACAGACACAGGCCCAAATCCATGTACCTGCACAGCATAGCGATAGTCACTGAGCTGTCGTGTTGCTCATCAAATGGTCCAGGTCAAGCGCACAATAACGACATGAAGCACTAGGATACTCTCGAAAAAATCCAAGACCAGCCCTCTCACAACCCATCGCGTGTATGCCCCTTGTTAGACAACAAGGTGGACCAAAGCACCTGTAGGATAAAAACAAATACATCAATATCATCATCTATTTACGCACTTCCCAGGAACTCCCAAGGCTCACGATCCCTATTTTAATTCTGTTTTCTATACCCCTCCATTCCCATTCTATTCATGTGCCCATCTAAGTATTTCTTAAATAACTCCAGAGTGCCTGCCTCCACCACTTTACTTGGCAGCGCATTCCATACCCCCACCACCCTCTGGTGAAATTTCCAGTTCAATTATCCTCATTGACCCTTCCTGTTACCTCTTCAAAACACTCCAGCAAGTCACTTAAACATGATTTTCCCTTTAAAAATCCATGCTGGCTCTTCCTAATAAACCTACAGTTGATTCTTGTTTCATTACTACGTTTAGCCTTGCATCACCAATATTATTGTAATTTAATCTCCCCAGTCTTTCGTCTTATCACAGACCGTTCCATATAAACTTCTACCAACCTCTTCCCTTTCACTTGCTTTAGGTTTCCTGGTTTTGAGGAAAGGCCACTGAAACATAATATATGTCACTATCCACAGATACTATCTGATGTATTGATCATTTCCACCCTTTTCAGTTTTTATTCCAGATTCACAACATTTGCAATATTTTGATTTATCTTGCTAACCAATATTCTAGCAACCTTGATGATGATAAAACTTGCTCTGCCAGTGCCTGATTTGGTTTTGATTATGCCATTAGTTCTTTGACAGTTTCTCTGAATGGGTCGGACTTTGTTCTAGGTATTTGATAAGCTGAGGTTCTGTCAGTCAACTGCTGACAAGAAACCAAATATTCCAGCTGCTTTTTAAGAATTTCTGTTCAATTCAGCTTGAGGGAGTTCATGTTATTTCTCAGTTGGACTATTTTTGATCGGACTCCATGTTGAAAGTATGGGGACCCCTTTCACGATCATCTCTGTGCCCTGTACTAATAGTGAAGAGCTTGCCCAAGTTAGGATCTATGTATTCCACTTAGGGTGCTTTTGTGGAAGTCACATTGCACCATCTGGTAGTAAGGATGAATGAACTTTCCACTTGTACGGACTAAGGAAGTTGCTGATTTTATGTTTGAGAGAGTCCTAAACTGCTGATTATTAATTGCATATATATTAAACAAAAATAGACTTTTTTAAAAAATGGACTATGTTTCATTACAATGGCTATTTTAGATTCTAAAATTGTTTTCACACTAATCGTGCTTCTTTATTTGACAGCTGCAAGAAGAAACTGTATTTGGAGAAACTTCCAAATACCACCGTGATTATACCATTCCACAATGAAGGCTGGTCCTCGCTCCTTCGAACTGTGCACAGTGTCTTTAATCGCTCACCACCAGAACTTATTGCAGAAATTATACTTGTAGATGATTTCAGTGATAGAGGTAAATCTGTTGAGCTTTTACTAAAAATCATTGTTAAGAATGGATTGTTAATGTTTTAAATACCTTTTAAAAATTCAACATGAATTAAATGTTAAGTAATTTTGATTTTCAAAGATGCCAGGCTCGATCTTACAAAAAAAGTTTTAAGTGCTAGAACAAGTGTGAAAATGGGAGAGAATTGCACTCATTTTTGGACGAGCTCTTACATGCTATCTTATACCATTTTGAGGAAAAAAAATGAGGCAAAGTGTGATTCATGGCAGATGGAGTCCATTTCATGCCGGGAACAAACACAATGCATTCAGAGATTGTTGCATCCCCCCTCCATACGCGTAGCCAATTAGGCTAGCAATTCAGGGCTGGTATCATTGAGAGAGGCGAGAAAGTGGGTGCGAATCCAGACCTTTGTCTCTCTCACGATCTTGCTGGCTCACCATGCTGATTGACTGGCATGACGAGCCAATAAGATTGTTCCTGCAACGTCTCAAATGTTCTCCACTCTACCTCCATTTAACTGGGATGCCTCAGTAAAAGTAAGAAAGGCAGATGGCCAGCACACAATGAAGACTAACTTCACGAACGAGTGCAATAATCTGTTGTGTATTGTCATAATGAAAAATGAATAAAATTTGAGTGCTGCCAAGTCTTGGCTGTTTTTACTATCAGACGTGCATGACTCAGTTACTGTTTTCAGTTTCTCTGGCAGTTGCCTTTTTTTTGTATTCTTTGCTGGGATGTGGGCGTCACTGGCTGGACCAGCTTTTATTGCTCATCCCCAATACCCAATTCAAGCCCCAAAGGTGATATTCAGGAAACCAAAATTGTAACACTTTGGATTGCTCAGCGTAATGGCAATTTTTTTTTTAAACAATAAACTTTTAATGAATCATAAATTTTTTTCAGTGGTTACTATTGTATTTTTGAAGGTTAAAGTACGTAATTCTTGCTGAAATTCATGAAGTTAACTCTTTCTTTTCCACGGCTAGTCATGAGCTTCAGTGTTTTACGACAGCTCCTTTTCCTTCAGAAATGAAAAAAGGTGATGTTTCTGAAACGACAAGAAAAAAACAAGAACATGATTATAATGGAAGTAAAATTTATCTTGGGGGGAGGGGTAAGAGTAGTTGGATGACAGAATTAAAACAAACACTCTTTCCCCTGTGAACACTGAGAAGGGCAAAACTGGAAAAAATACTATTACCTCCTAATTCACCCCTTAATCATGTAGCATCCTAACTTGAGCTCATTTAAATAACAAACGCATGCCATTTACACCAGCGGGATCTGATGGTCCTGTCCTTGGCATAACATCACCATGGGATTCTCAGCATTCTTCAGGCCACCTCATTGACAATGGCAGGACCATAAGATTCCACTGTCTCCCACCACTGCGAAACGTGCTGCAAAGGGGAAGGAAAATTCCAGCCAGGGTTTAAAAAAGCCATACAATAATAATGTTACGAGTCTGGAGACCTTTGTGCTTGAGGATAGATTGATAGCATTTTAAATATTTTCCAAAAATTTAATCCTAAGTGCTTGGTGCATTGTGATATTCACTTTTATGTTTCCTTACAGTTTTCTCCTAGTCCATTTTTAATGATAAAGATATAAAAGGAAGTTTATAACTATCAGGCTTGTAATCCAGTAGGGAGCCAATGTGAATACAGAAAGTACAAAAGAAAGCTGAAAATAGGAGTTAAGGGCAAAGAGAGAGAATGGATTAGTTGTTAACATGAAAGGGAACCCAAAAGACTTTCATAAAAATATTTAAGAGTCATTAAAAGAAAGCTGAAGGTAATTAGGAACCAAGAAGGAGATCATTTTGTGGACACAAAGGCATGACTGAACTACTGAATAAACACTTTTTTAAAATTCTTTAGTGGGGCCTAAATGTCACTGGCTGGCAACATTTATTGCCTATCCCTAGTTGCCCTACAATGTTGCTAATGTCAGTGAAGAGGAGGGAAATTGGATAGGATAAGCTTAAAAATATTTTTGCAAATGCTGAAATCCAAGTATCCAAACTGCGACAGCAGATGGTCGTACGGAGTGAGCAGGGGGAGTGGTGGTGTGAATGAAGGAAAGATATATCTGAGGTAATTCAAACAAAGTAAAACTGCAAAAAAAAAAAAGTTGTTTTACAGAAAATGTCCCCATCAGAGCAGAACTGGAAGATTTGAAGCACAAGATTCAAGCTGAGTATATACCTTTGAAAATGCATGATGGACTGAGGTCTTCAGTGAACCAAGCTTTTGCGATCTGAACAAACAAATGTCAAAGATAAGACAAAGATACCAAGAGGAAATAACAACTTCTAATTTCCACAGATTGCAAATCAAAGCGGGAGTTAGGAAACCTTGTTCAGGTATGCATCCAGACCAAACAGCTGGCAGAAAAGGCACAAAAAAAAGTTATGAACCTGAAAGATGCCTTAAAGATTTGATATGTAGCCATGGGAGAACATGAGGAACTAAAAAGGACGTCGAACCTCAGTTCAGAAAATGGAATGTTGGAACTATCAGTAGCAACAAAACAATACACCAAAGTTGAGAGTGGCTTGGCAGGAGGTTAACAAGACAATACACAGTTGAAAAACAAGCTGATTATCCTTCAAGATCAAATGTAAAAGGAATGTGTAACAATTCAGTATCATGTAGAAACAAAGACTGCCCTAATCAGCAGTATGAAGAGCAACAGAAAACACTCGAGGAGACTCTGCTGAATTACAGAAAAAATCAAGATATAACAAGCAAACTTTGCAAAGAGAAAGAAAACATGTTGAAAAATCTTTGTTACTGATCGAAGAACCAGCAGGCAGAGCAGATTCAGCATTGTCAGTAGTCCAAAAGAAAGCCGAAAGGTACAAGAAAAAGGCTGAAGACCAGCTGAATGAAAATGAGGAAGTATTGAAAGGAAAAGGAGTAGAACTTTCCATGCTGTATGAACAAAGAAAATTACTGCACAGGAACAAATCCTTCAGCCCTTCCATCGACCATGTTGCCTGACTGGACCAAGACCTTCCAGGAACCGAATCCCTCAAGGGTCAATGAGGGTAACGCTATTGATATGGTCTTTCAAAATGAATTTGATACAGTACCACATAACAGACTTGTAAGAAACATCTGAACTTATGGGGGAATAAAAGGGACAGCAACAATACAGATACAATGAAGCCATCAACAGCACAATTACAGAACTGAGACAAATTCTGACTTTGCCGGAGATAGACCTGGTCAAAGGAAGGACAAAGTTCAGCAGCAGACTCAAAGAAAAGACAAAAATAAGATTGGAAAATGTAAATCTGATAGTAAATACAAGAAACTGGAAGAAGAAAATGAACTGGATGTCTACAATGTTTTGAGAACTGTTGAGTTGTTGAAAAATGAAGATCAGTAACTGAGAATGTCAAGAAAAATTTGAACATTTGCTGTGAAAAGTAGAAGTTTGCATAAAGGAATGTGAAGTGTCTATCACAATTGGCAGAAGTAAAGTTAAGAAAGTGAGCTTGACAGCACAGCGAATCAGATTCTGCAAAGGAAAAACTGGCCAATGTAGAGAACCAATTTTTGATGAAATGTTGGAACATCAAGAAAACATTGAAATTCTTGAATTTTAGTCAAGTTTGAAGAGAATGAAAGATGATCTGTGCAGTGTGGAATAGCAATTGGACTTTAAAAGCAGAAAAGAAAATCCTTAGGAAGAATCTCAGGAGCAGCCAGTGATCATGGAGTTAAGATTTGAATGGAAGTGAATTCCCTAGATAAAATTGTTCAGTGTGTTTAAGGATAACATAAATTACTCTGAAACAAAACCCACCAGAACAGTTGAGCTGAATGAAAAGATGCTTAAGCTTGCAAAGCTAAAATTGAAAATAAAACAGCAAACTAATTGGCAGAAATTGTGAAACAAATAGAAATTAAGTTTTCAGTTCTGAAGCATCAATGTCCAGCAAGAATATGGCAGCATTCAAGAAGCCTGGTAAAAAGGACATTTCTGTCCACACTAGGAATGAATAGAATGTTCATTCTCTCTGGAAGGAATGGGACAAAGCTACAGTGTCCAAAAAAAGCAGACATGTTGTTAACAGAGAAACGGAACTTGGAGTGCAAAAATTGAATCAACTGGAGATAACTAAGCACCAGAAACGGAGCGCTACTACGAATCCTCCAAACGTGATGGACCTAGATGTGGAAGAACTGTCAAATCTTAAGACTATCTAAGTGTGTAAAATCAGAGATTTGAAGTGAGAGAGAAGAGATAGCAAGTAAAGATAATATTGTAAATAGTTGTACTTTGTTGGAAGGGTGGAAGTTTTCTTTTGAGAAGAAAGAGTGATGTGTGTGCCTGCATGCCATTGTAATGTAAACATACTTGGCAAGCTAAGGTTAACAACATGACTTGAGAATAGCACTATCCATGGCATTATGTGCAAAATGACAATCTCTTTTGGACTCAGAACTGTCTAGAAGATACTTGTTTGGCAGCACTCTGTATAGCAGTAACTGAGATATGTACGTAATTAAGAATTACCAATAAATAGTTTACGTTTAACCGTACGAGTCTCACGATCTCATCAATGAGACATCAAACAAACCCATAACAACAATAATATCTTGTAAATAGATAAATGTTAAAAAGCAATTTTATAGTCTGGAATTTAGGCTAAACTTAATATTTGTGGAAATAAATTCCAAATGGCAAAATTTATCACAGTACCAATAGTTGGCAACAATGAACCAAAATGATGGGATGAAAATAAATTATTCATATTTCTAATAAATCTAAAGCAGTCTATAGTTTAAGGAGACTGCCAGACCCACTAAGAGCAACTTGGCATGGGTAATAAATATGAGACTGAAGCAGAGTTGTGGCTCATTCCTTTATGTTTTTGCCGGCTGCAGCAGGAACCTTGTGACCTAGCAGCAGCATTGATCGATCATTGAGATGAACAGGGAGGCCTAGGGACAAAGTGTAGTTGAAATGAAATTATTTGACATCTTGGATTAAAGGCTTTCCCTTGCCTTTAATTTGGTGTTTTCAAGGTAATTTTTAATTAATCCTTCAGCAACTCCCTCAACCCTGAGTGAAGGATGAGGCAAGGGAGGGATGTGAAGTAGGGTGATGGGTGGATCTGTGCTGTGAACCAAGAGTGGTTGGGGGTGGGGGAGGGGGATGTTTAGCACTATCAGGGATGACAGGATTGCATAGACATTCCTCCTGATTGAAAGGTCTGCTCCACTCCAAACAGGCTGGGTATAATGCTAATAAATCAGTACAAAAGCAGTAGTTAACTTCTGGGCAAACAACCCAAGCTTACACACTGGCAGGTTCCAGGGGAACCATTAGCAGGTGACCCCATTGAGCCCTTCTGCTGAACTGGAAGTTCAGAGTTCCTGTACAGCTCAGCTCTCTGCAGAGCCCGCAGTTCTGTTATATTCCTTAATAGCAGCCAATGTGTTAAGCATTTACTGCTATTGGGATCACAAGCTCTGCACCATTGTCTTGCCAGGATTGCACATTCCCCAGAATAAAAATAAGTGACAAATATTCTGAATCATTCTGCTTCCAGATATCTGATGAGTCTCAAATTTCAGAGCTACCAAGCTTTCTTTTGAAAGATGATGCTGCAATCTGAGAGCATGGTGCAAAGAGTTTTGCATTTTAATATTATTGTTGCCCATGAAGTACATTCTATAATACAAAGGACTGTATGGTTTTGTTTCAATGGGGAAGTGCACCTTTTGAAATATCATTGTACTCTCCATAATGTTACTTTTCACTATAGAGGTTTTAGTCAACAGTTAATGTTGGGTAAAGTTATTTTAATTAGCCAGATTGATTTCTATTCAACTGAACTGATGAACCTTTTCAGTGTTTTAAAATTGAAAGAAAATAAAACATAAAACATAGAACATAGAACATTACAGTGCAGAACAGGCCCTTTGGCCTTCGATGTTGCGCCGACCAATTAGGAAAAAGCAATGACCCTCTAACCTAAACCATAATAGATGAAAAGATTGTATTTTCCTTACACAATGAATAACTGTCCTATTTATCTTCAGTTCATAATAAATGGTGGACCGATGTACATATGCAGTCTCAGAAGAATTTCTTTGTGGTGATGCAATCCCACTAAATGCACACAGCAGTATTTAGGTCATTACTTCAAATACCTTTTGCTGTTGACATGCTTCTATTAAAGTTATGTCTATTTTTAAGAAACAATAACATCCCTCCCCCAACAGAAGGTGAATTTCAGGAGTCTTCCCTCATTAATTACTGAAGATAAAATTTGGCACAATTTAAATTGCACTCATGAGTTTTGGAAGGATGTTGGATGCTATTGGGACTCTCACAAAGTAGGATATTATTGCGGTAAACAGTGCCATGATCAGTTTATTTAAATTAGATGGTCAAATGTTTATAAAATTCATTCAGGCTTAAGAACAAAAGTATGAAATGCAAAAAAGGTCATTCAGCCTTTAAAGTTGCTTTTACTAAATGGCCTGTTAATGGACATCCCAGCCTATTTAATATTGTTCTACAAAAGCACTACCTGGCCTACAAAGACAAATTCTGTCAAGTTCCAATGAACTCATCTAATCTTTGTTTCTAGATTATCAACTTAGACTAATTGCTACTATGGCAATGCCTATTTATTGTTCTAGTAGCACAGTACCTCAGGGTGAGGTTCTGCAGATCATATCATTATCTTAATGCCAATTCTTGTTAGAATTTATCCCTATTAGCTTTGAATTTGCATTCCTAATGAGATCCATTTAGTTTTTATTATTAAGTTGCTTATTGATGTTGCATCAGTTACATATTAAAGAAATTCTGGTGTTTCAACTTGCAACACAATTATGATTCACACAGATTTTTATGCTTACAACAAGCTACAAATTAGAGTTGTGGAGCAAGTAGTTTATTTGGTTGATATACCTTTGTTTTGTTCTTGCAGAAGCACATGTGTTTGTGTGTTCATTCTGATCTGCCTCCTGATCCCTGCTCTTCCCACATTGTTTACTGAATAATATCAGGGCTCAATGTTGCTGTTCCTAGCAAAAGAGCATTTGTATTGTAGCCGGTTTGTTGTTCTTTTCTTTCTTAAATTATGTGATAGTTGAATTTATTTTCATTCGTGATTGCCATAGCAAATTTAGCATTCCTGTAAAAGATGGTGCATCCAGTAGTGTAGCATTCTCTCTTCATTGTGTCAAGCTGGAATCTTTCTTAAAGTAAAGTTTATTTATTAGTCACAAGTAAGGCTTACCTTAACACTGCAATGAAGTTAGTGTGAAATTCCCTAGTCGCCACAGCCCGGCTCCTCTTCGGGTCAATGCACCTAATCAATTCGTCTTTTATGCTGTGGGAGGAAATCGGAGCATCCAGAGAAAACCCATGTAAACATGGGGAGAATGTGCAAACTCCACATAGACAGTGATCCAAGTTGGGAATCGAACCCAAGTCCCTGGTGCTGTGAGGTTGGTAGTGCTAACTATTGTACCATGATATCGCCCTTCTGTGCTCAAGACTCAAGAGTGAGACTTCAACCTTCAATTTTCAGATTTGTAAGTGGAAACGCTCCTAACTAAACCATGACTGACATTAGACAACAATAAATCACTTCTGAAGGATTGGGAGAAAATCCATTCGAGGAAATCTAAAGATAGCAATATCAGCAGTGCACTAGATTAATTGAAAACTACGTGCAGTCTTTGTAATCTGAAAGAAAGGTGACAAATGTAGTGTAGAATAATCAACAAGCCTATGAGGGAAAGAGATGGTGGAATAAAGGGAATAGCATAGGAGAGTGGAAACACTCTGAAGAAATTGCCAAATCTCATTCTCTGGTTCATGGCAAATGATCCATCAGTTATAGCAGTGTTAGAGCAATTTGAGGGGTAACTGGACTTTGAACAGGTTTAGTATGCAACAATTTGATTTGCCCTTTGACCAAAATTAGGGTGTTGTTGAATCTATAGTTCTATAATTAAGTGATAGATGATTTGCTGAAATTATATTGAAGTGGCTCATCAGCCAAAATCAAAGTGTGAAACATATCCGGGATCTAAAGATTTAAAAACCTGTTTACTTCTCCAAGATTTATTAAATAGAGTGCTGTTTTGGGCACATGTAATTAACCAATAATTTTCTAAACAATTTTATAAACTCTTGTACGGGAAAGCAGCACTGACAATAACTTCTTGTTGGAGAACACACTGCGAAAACCAAGTCCTGGAAACATGTATTAAAAATATCAGTGGCATCTTATGTAAATATTGCTGACAAAGATTTGAAGAAATATTATGAATTCGAGTAACAATTTGTCAAATGTGAATTGAAGAGAAAAATGTGAAACCTATTTTTAAGCAAGTAAAGAAACTTGAGTCAGATAGTTTGAAGTTGTTTACATGTCAGATACAGACCTTGCCTCGTACATTTCCCTGCTCTTCCCATAAAATTCAATTTGTGAATGAGGAAAATTACATATCTCCCTTCAAATGTAACTAATTTGCCATTTTCACTCCAGTGGTAAATTGAGAGAGATTGGATTGGATATTTTATTTTTAATAATAGCAATTGTAAGTAGTATCAATGCTATTGTTGTATTATTTTCAATATTTTTAACAAAATATTTCTGTTATGGTAACTATCTTTATAGTTTAAAATTAATAGTTTTTATGATATACCACACTTAGTTTGCACCAAGAGGGGAAGTAAAATGATTATCTTCCAGTTTATAAATGTCTGATGCTATGCTGAGAGAGAAACACGTGAGTATTTGCTGTTCTTGGGTTGGGATTAAATTCAGTTGTCCTTGGGGAATGATGCACATTCAGAATCCAAATAGAATTCACAATTCAAAATTATTGACATGGAAAGGTAGTATTTAAAGAGGCAGATTGTACTTAAAGAGGCACACTGTACAATATACCTAAGCAGACAGATGATGCCACTCAGGGTACTTGGTGTCTTTGTGTTATTCTGAAACCAACAATCTCTGCACTTTCATTTAATTTTTTAAAAAGAATACTTGAAAAAGAATTTGGAGGAATATATGGCGCAGTTTCCGAAGGTCAGGATTGTGCGGACTAAGAAACGAGAAGGTTTAATTCGAACGCGACTACTCGGGGCTTCGATGGCTAAAGCGGAGGTCATAACTTTCTTGGATTCTCACTGTGAAGCAAATGTGAATTGGCTGCCCCCACTACTTGGTAAGAAACTAAATTGCAAGTAGTTGATGCATGAAAGGGAGTACAGAAAGCTCAGAGGGACTATTGTTCCCCCTACTTAGGCCTTATTCTCTGGTCTCCTTCTAGCTCTTGATCTTTTCATTGACAGTTATTGATGTAACATTGACCGTGTCAATTTGTCTGCTCCTCTCACCCATTCCAGTGTCTTCCTCTGAACTTTCGACACTGTTTCCTTGGATCCAACCTTCACCTGCTGAGAAGGGTAGTGCCGCTGTTATCTGACTTGCCAAGTGCTAATTCTCAGACACTTTCTCTACCTCCCCGGACCATGACCCGACCATTGAACATCAAGCCATTATTTTCAGGATTGTCACTCACCTCATCAGCTCCAACCTCAGTTGCTCATCTTTATGCAATTTGCTTCTACCTCCTGTCCAAAATGCATGAACAGGACTGTCCTGGTAGACCCATCGTTTCAGCGTGTTCCTGCTCCATGGAACTCATTTCTTTTAATCTCGACTTCATTCTCACACGTTTTGTCCAGTCTCTTCCCACTTACATTCATGGTTCATCTGATGTCTAATGTCATATCAACAATTTGCAGATTACTGGCTCTTCAGTATGGACATCCATTCCCTGTACACCTCCAGGATTGTCTGAGTGCTCTTTGTTTCTTATTAGAGCAGAGGTCCAAACAATCCCTGTTCCCACCACTCTCCTCCACCTGGCTGAACATGTTTTGTTACTAGATACTACTTTAACTTATCTTACTTACGGCACGTAAAAGGTGTGGTTATGAATACCCGTGAGGGTCCAGTTATGCCTGTCTTTTTGTGAGTTATGTAGAGCACTCCTTGTTCCAATTCTACTCAGAGCCCACTCCTGCAACTCTTTTTCTGTGACACTGATGACTGTATTGGGGCTGCGTCATTCTCTCATCTGAAACTGGACAAATTTTATCAATTACATTTCAATTTCCACCTCTCTCTCGCCTTCACACAGTCCATCTGCAACACTTTCCTCTGCAGATCTCTCTATCTCTATTTCGAGTGATAGACTAGCCACCATTATTTATTACAAACCCACCGATTCCTATAGCTCCGCATACCCTGCTTCCTGTAACGACTCCATCCCATTCTCCTAGTTTCTCTGTTGTGATGATGTCACCTTTGAAAATGGTGCTTCCAACATGTCTGCTTTCTCCTTAACTGAAGTTTCTCACCCAGTTGACAGGGTTTGACCTATTTCCTGCACCTCTGCCTCCCCCCGCTCCGTTTCTGTCTCTCTCTGAACAATGATAAGGTCCTCTTTGTCCTTGCCTCCCATTCTACAAACCTCTGCATTCAAGGGATCATCCTTTGCCATTTCTGCCAGCTCCAGCATGATGCTACCATGGAATGCATCCCTCCCCCCGAATCAGCATTCCACAGGGACGAGACCCTCTGTGATACTTTGGTCCACTGCTCCATCATGCTCGACTCCCAATCCCCTTCCCATGGCAGCTTCCTTTGCAATCACAAAAGTTGTGCAACATCTGCCTCTTTACCTCCTCCCTCCTCACCATTCAAGACCCTAAACACTCCTTTCAGGTTTACCAATGTTTCACGTGCACTTCCTTCAGTTTGGTGCCTTGTATTTGTTGCTCCCAATGTTGTCTCCTCTGCACTGGGGAGACTAAACACAGACTGGGTAGTTGATGAGCATGACCCCAATCTTCCTGTTGCTTGCTCTCATGCCCGTATATTAGTCCTTGGCCTCTGCTATGCTCCAGTGACACTCAATGCAAGCTGGAGGAGCAATACCTCATCTTCCTCTTGGCAATGTTACAATCCTCGGAACTCAAGTTCAACAGCTTTGGATTGTGATCTTTCTCCTCCATTTTAAACTCTTTTTAAAAATACCTCCTATGTGTATTACCTCAATGCAACCCACCTTCTCCCTCTCACACCAGGCCCTTAAAGTTGCCACATTTTATTACAGTCTCTCACAGCTCTTGTGAACTAATAAATAAGCCTTAAACATTCTCTGTCCCTTCAGTTCTGATGAAAAATCAAATGACTTGAAGTGTTTACTCTGCTTTCCATCCTTATAAATGCTGCCAGACCTCCTGAGATTTTCCAGCTCTTCTGTTCTTGTTTCAGATTCCAGCATCTGCAATATTTTGCTTCTTACTTGAGAATTAATGCTTTGTATTTTGTTCTCAGCACATGCAGATAACCTTTATGCATATTAAGTATCATTTAAGTCAATCTATCAGAATTTGGAATTTATTCATTGTTGGTCATGAACAGACTAACACCATTTGTTTTAAATGGGAGGGTCGGGGGGATTGAATAAGCATACAGAGAAATTAAAAGGAAAATTTGGAATGGTGAAAATAATTTGGAGAAAGTGTACAAGGTGGAAATATTGTTAAAATTTGAATTGCAGGCACCTATTTTTAAGAGATCCTGCACCCAATTTCCCAATGACCGTCAGCTAGAGGAGAGAAGTCATTTAGTGTCACCTCCCTAAGTGCTATGTTCCTTATTGTAAGAGCACATGTGCACACAAGATTAGAGTTTGTTGAAATAAGCCAAATGGTAGAATAGCTCACAAACATGAACACTGCCCTTGCTTGCACAAGAGGATATCTACTGACTTTTTCTAATCATGTTTGGATTGTAAGTTGTTTTTCAATAGTGTTTATTATGTCATTCTAAGACTACATGTTAAATTTGAATCCTTATTCTCTTAATTTTTTCAGACAGAATTGCCCAGAACCGCAAAACAATAGTGTGTCCTATGATTGATGTTATTGACCATGATAATTTTGGATATGAGACTCAGGCTGGTGATGCCATGCGAGGAGCATTTGACTGGGAAATGTATTATAAACGTATTCCCATTCCAGTAGAGCTACGCAAACCTGATCCAAGTGACGCTTTTGAGTAAGTTTTTTTTGTAGTTATTTGAAAATTAGTGATCAACAAGGATAGGGCTGTTGTATGATTAAGTAAACAAATAATTTTTTGTCATTCTTTGCCTTAGTCAGTTCATTTGCCTTTTTTAAAACCAGAGTGAATTTCTTCACCTGCCAGCTCAACTCCATTCATTGAATCAGAAATTGCCATCTCAGAGCAGTCTGTTTCAAATCATTTGTTGCAAAATGATAGCAATTACCCTACTCCTGTTTTATAACTATACTTGCCTTGAGTGATTTTATGAGCTCCTCTGGCACTTGGAATCATAGAATCTCTACAGGGCAAAGGAGAGCATTTGGCTCATTAAATCTGCACCAACTCTCCAACAGAGTTTCTTACCCAGGCCAATACCATCCCCATACCTCCACATATTTGCCCCGCTAATCCCCCTAACTACATATTTTGGACTTTAAGGAGCAATTTAGCATGGCCAATCTACCTAACCTGTACTACTTAGGACTGTGGGAGGAAGCCATAGCATCCGAAACCTGCATATTTTTACACGCAACCATTGGGAAAATGTGCAAACTCCACGATGGTCACTCAAGGCCATCGAATCCGGGTCCCTGGTGCTTTGAAGCCACTGTGCCACCTATTTTAGACTCCTAATCAGTGCCTCCACAGACCTGAAATACAAGATGTGGGCCTGAAATTTATGCTGACCGCAGGTTTGTAGACATAAGTGAGCGAAAACACTCAGGATCGGCCTTCTGCTGGCTTTGTGTTTGCCCTAACCACTCTGCACTCTAATGCTAAGTGTTGGTCACTTAAAGGTTGTTTCCTACCCAGCCTCAACTTTTAGGCTGTCAGGGGAAGTTCTTGTATGTGGGGGAAGCCCAAAAAAAATCTGATTTGTGGCCTCTGGTGGGAAGGAGGGAAGGCATCTTCATTAGAGGCCTCCTCCCTCTTTAACGTTTGGTAACCAACCACGGGACTTGGGTGCCTCTCACCCGACACCCAATCCCCCACTGTTCTCTCCCCAGGCCATCCCTACCCTTACAGCCCTGAGATTCCAAAACTATCTCTTCCTGGAATCTCCAAACCTTCACTCTAGGGGCTGCTTGTAGTTCCATTCCTGCTCACTGCAGCTTCTGTCACTTTGGGGCCTAAGAAGCTGCTGGCCAGCTCTCTAGGGTGTGACTTTCTCCCGAGTGTCAGGTGAAAATGGCTGCTGGGCAGATTATGTTGGCAGTGGTGTATTCCCTGCCAATGTTGAGATGGGAAAGCCCATCTTGCTAAAATTTCTGGCTCTGGTGCTTCTTGATGTTACACAGAAGGGTTGGTAATAAGGCTGATGCCAGTTGCTTCCTGATTGCAGCCCTCGAGTTTGGTCATGGGAGGCTGGTCTTCCCTTCAGTGTTTGCCTGGCATGGTTCTGTCAGGGCAAAGGCCTGACTTACTCCTATACTGAAAGTCAGTAACAGGCAGGTAACTTCAACTGACATCATTCCACTGTGCCCTGGATCTACCCTCCTCCACCACCTCCTCTTCAGCATGATGTTCTTCCTCATGCACTACCTGTTCCTTTGCAGGATAAAGGGTAGAAGTGTGGAAGGTAAGAACAACTCACTTGGAATTAAGGTGGCAGAGAATGGATTGGATTTCTGTGTTTTGTGTGGTGTTTCATGGGGATGTGAGGGTGGCAGTGTAAATATTCAGTCACTTATCTGACACTGGTAAGATGTCATCCATTTTGCTGATTCCTATGGTGAAAATAAAATGTATTCTTGCTAGCTCTAATGCCTTGTTCTTAAAGAGGATGAGGGGTTTAAAGTTGAGTTGCATGCTCCCCAGTGGCCAGCTGTTTTGCAGCCCTGGAAATGGAAGGGAGTTCAGTACCATATCTTATCTGGGAGCACATGGTATATTTATAGTTGGCTTGGTTACATCCACAACCAGAAGTCTGGGAGGAGACTGAAGGCAGGAGACAGAGAGATTGAGGGTCAGAATCACATGCAAGCTGATGATAGTATGCTCTACCTCACTCTCTTCTCCATTATTCCAAAGGTTGGTGTCATTCTCTAAAATTGCTCTTTTAATATCAAGATGTGAATAAACAAACTTTTAGCTAAATGCCACCAGCCTTTATTTCATCAACCTCACTGTCTGTAAGCTGAATATGTCAGGAAGTGTGGAACATTGGTTTCCTTGATCAACCTGGGTTCTTCATTCTCCCTTACACGTGCTCCATTATGAAATTACGTTCTTTCATCTTTGACTTTGTTTTTCCTATTTCTTGCTGAAACTTTGTTTCCTCCAGCTCTATCTTTGACCTCTCTGGCCATTCTGCTTGAACCATTATATATTTGAACTTATTTAACACACAACAGCTTGTTCTCACACCAAAATAACTCTCAAATTCCCATCATCCTTATTACCCCTGAGTTCAAAATTCTAGTACTTGTTTTTCAAATTTCAAGTCTTGCTGCTTTCTGTCCTAATTTAATAACTCGCTCCATTTTTTTGTGTTCTCTAACATTAAATTTCTCAACTTGTTTCCTTCCTTCATTTCTCCATTGATGCATGCTTATTCAGCAGCTATGCATCTTTGGAAGCATTCTGTGCAGACTTTTCTGTCTGGCCATCTCTCTACTTGCTTTCAAAACACTCCTTGAATTGCCCTGGTTCTCATCTGAGCCTGTATTGTATGTCCTTCCCTCCTCTTATTATGGTTCATATGAAAGAGCCAATGCATATACCAACATTTCCTATTTATCTTGCATACTTAAGTATATAATTGCTCTCAAAATAGTCTACTTGTATCTTTCTAGATCACCTGTCATGGCTGGAGGTTTATTTGCTGTTGACAAGAAGTGGTTCTGGGAGCTGGGTGGCTATGACACAGGCTTGGAAATTTGGGGAGGAGAACAATATGAAATATCATTCAAGGTGAGTGATGTACCATAGCTATATGAATGCATTCGCAACATTCCAGCAGTGTTTGGAAGCAGTGTATATCATTAAAATATTCTTTAATGCAGCATAATCAGCGGTCAAGTGTCACATTTTAATTAGAAACTTTCACTGTGAATGAAAATCGATCATTTTTTCCAAGGCATTGATGCTACTATATAACAATGTTGACATTTTTTAAACTTTTTTTTGGTTTGAAGTACAGTATTCAAGTTGTACATCGTATTTTATACAAGCGTGTGGAATCTTGTGATGGGTTATAATTATCAGCAGAATGGGACTCTTTCTACTAGAAACTGGAAGGCTCCAGGCTGACCTAGGAATGGTCTTCAAAATTTTAATTATGTTGGATATGTCATTATGACAATATTTCCACTTAAGGGGAGTCCAAAATTAGGAGTCTCAAATATATAATTTAATCACTAATAAATCCAGCAAGAAATTCAGAAGAATCTCATTTAACCAAAGAGGTTAAAATATGGAACTTGCCACCACAGAGTAATTGAGGTGACTAGCATAGATGCATTTAAAGGAAACCTAGGTAAGCAAATGAGGAAAAACAGTATGCTGATAGTTAGATGAAGAAGGATGGCTCTTATGGGGCTTAAACACATCTAGAGTATTGTGTATAGTTTGGCTTTTCTACTTAAGAAAAAAGCATAATTAGAAGCAGTTCAGAGAAGATGCATTCAACTGACTTCTGGGATGAAGGGGTTATCCTACGAGGGAAGATTGAACAGGTGGGGCCTGTATTCATTGGCATTTAGTTTAGCAAAGCAATTTCATTGAAATATAGAAGAGCCTGAGGGGACTTGACAGGGTGGATAATGAGAGGATGTTCTCCCTTGAGCCAAAGGCTAGAAATAGGGAGCACAGTTTAAAAATGAGGGATCTTCCATTTAAGACAGATGAAGAGAAACTTTTTCTTTCAGAGGATCATGAGTCCATGAAACTCATTTCCTCCATAGTGGTGGAGGCAGAGGCATTCAACATTTTTAAGGTTGTATTAGGTAGATTATTGATTGACAAAGGAGTCAAAAGATAATAGAGGTTAGGAGGAGAGTGGAGTTGAGAAGCCACAATTGGAGCTGGCTCCAGGGGAAAAACTGCCTACTCCGGCTTCTAATTTGTATGTTCACAAATAAAGACGAGTTGGGCTGAATGGCATGTTTCTGCCATTTAACTACCTGATAACTCTGCAACTATCTTTTTCAATGAGTTTTACAAGTTCCAAACTGGTAGTTATGAGACTGAATGGAAGATGAAGTCATTCCTCATCGGTTGTTACTCAATTTTACAAACTGTCTAATGCTATAAATTACTTTCACTTTTCCTCGTGCCCTTTTCACAAATATGAAGAATTGTGGATTAATATCTAACCTGCCATTGAGGTTATTTATTTTCTTTGTTGTAACTGCTGATCTGTGTGGGTGGCATTTCTATGTAGGAGTACTGTGTAATGATTAATTTTATTGTGTTGCACACAGCTAACTGACCTATATGAATCTGGGCAGCTTACCGAAGCACTAGAGATTCAAATGACACATGCCGTACAATTCCTCCACAGATAATCTGGACTGTCTTCTTGGGTAGTTCCCCAGTCGTGTTCTCCTCATTTCTGGTGTTCTGAAGTTGGGCATTAGGATTGTGCTTCCTCTCCAGGTTCTCTGGAACCTTTATGGCACTTGATATGAACTCCTCTGTGTTGATTTGTCCCTCATCAATCTTTTGCATTTGTGATTCTTTCCTTCCCGATCCCACACTTGGGACATTTTCACTGTTCTCTCAGTTAAGTGTCTTTAAATCCCATGGGACCTGGTCCCAAACAATGGAAAGCTCCATGCCCTGCCTGTTTTCAAAAGTTGATTCTCGTTCGTTCACTTCCATCTCTCTATTGCTTCACCCTTCCACGCCCCTTCCCAATTCCTCAACTGTTCATTTTCTAAGTAAGTTGATTTGTGTTAAATAATACTGGATGTATTATTGTATTGTGTTAAAATAATACTGGAATGTATAACCTTAAAATGAGATCTGAATTAATTTTGTAAGTCTAAATCTAATCAATGCTCAACTCAGCTTTAAGTGAGAATTATTCTTGGTCTTCACACACTGTGTGAATGTTATGGGCGATAGATGTTAAATAATTCTGATCTTTTTGAACTACACTGGGTTGACCTGATCATTTAAAAGTGCTGATGGCTTATATTATGCATGCGGGTTTCAGGTTGACTATCTTAAATTTACATTGTTAATACACTGCTTTTGACTGGGGTTTCAGGTATGGATGTGTGGAGGACGGATGGAAGATATCCCTTGCTCCAGGGTAGGACACATCTACAGAAAATATGTTCCCTACAAGATTCCAAGTGGATTTGGCTTGCCGAGAGTAAGTGATTTCCATTTATGTGTCCTTTCTTCTCTTTAATTTTCATTAGGCTAACTTGCCTGTTTTTTTTAAAGGAAATGGTGAGACTTTATCATGTTTCAATTGTTGGATATCACACATCTTCCAATCAATGAAACACATCTATGTGTTCAAGGCTGAGAAAATTAAAACATGATCGAGTGTACAGAATACAACAAGAACATCTGATCTATTACTGCAGACGTGCTCCAGAATCAGCTATACTTCTAGGCAAGCTGCTTTAGTGCAGCTACAATGCAGGGCATATATCCAACAAAATGAAAGATTATGCAGGTATGTCCTGCCCACAAAGAGTGAAGCAAATCTAACTGGCTAGTTGCTGCCTTAAAAGCCTCCTCGATCATCAGCAAAATAATGGAAGGTATCATCAGTAGTACTGTCAAGCAACACATCCTCACCAAAAACCTTCCCAATGCTGTTTGTTTTAGGGCCAGAACCATTGGACTTTAGACCTCATTGCTGCCTTAGTTTAAATGTGGACAGAAAAACTGAATTTTAGAAGTCGGTTGAGATTGTGCCTTTGATATCAAGGCAGCATTTGACTGAATGAGCCTTAGGCAACAATGAGAATTGACAGGGAAAAACTCTTGATTGATTGGAATCATGTCTATCAATAAGAAAGATGGTTGTGACTATTGGGGCCAGTCATCTCAGGCCCTAGTCATTGCTACAGGACTTCCTCAGGCACAAACATTTTTCGTTGCTTCATCAGTTCCTCATAAGGTCAGAGGTGTGGGTGATCAATATTGGTTCAGTGTTCAGTTCCATTTGCAACTCCTCAGATCCTGAAGCAGTCTGTTTCCAGATGCAACAAGATCTGGCTTGGGCTGATAAGTAGCAGATAATATATACAAGTGTCAGGCAAGTCTATTTCCAGGAAGAAAGAGTCTAACATTGACATTCAGTATTCATATCCAGGGTATTGTCATTGATCAAAACCTAACTGGATCAGCCACAAAAGTACCAAGAGCAGGTCAGAAGCTGGATTTCTTCTGATGGTTGACTTTCTGATTCCCTAATGCCTTTCTACCATCTATAAAGACATAATCAGGAATGCAATTGGACACACTTTATTTATCTGGATGACTGCAGCTCCAATACATCTTTCAGTTTCTGAAGCTTAACCAACTTGTGCAATGTTGGGGCTCTAGGAACTTGTAAAGCATCAAGCTCGATGAAGAGTGTAGGATGATATGCCAGGAGTAGCATCAGGTATACCTAAAAATGAGATGTCAACCTGGTGAAGTTACAACTCGAGACTACGTGCATGCTAAACAACGTAAGCAGCATACAGTAGACTGAGCTAAACAATCCTACAGCCAGTGGATCAGATATAAGCGCTGCAATCCTGCCACATCCAATCATGAATGTTGGTGGGCAAGTAAACAACTCATTGGTGGAGGAGGCTCCACAAATACCTCCATTGATTGGGGAACCTAGCACATCTGTGCAAGAAATGAGGCTGAAACTTATGTTGCAGTCTTCAGCCAGAAGTGCCAAGTGCATGATCCACCTTGGCCTCCATAATTTCCCCGGCATCACAGGTACCATTCTTTAGGCAATTTAATTCATTCCACACACTATCAAAAAACATTGAAGGCACTGGATATTGCAAAGACCATGGGCTCTGACAATATTCCTGTGATAGTACTGAAAAACTTGCTGCATCCTAACTGCTCTTGTACAGCTATCGACAGTGTGAAAAATTGCCTAGGTACGCTCTGTACATAAAAAGGACAAATCCAACTGGCTAATTATGCACCATCATTCTACTCTCAATCATCAGTAAAATAATGGAAGGTTTAAGTAGCACTTGTTTAGCAATGACTGACTTACAACAACTCAGTTTGGATTCCTTTGGGATCACTTAACTCCTCACCTCATTATAATCATAGAGTCATAGAGGTTTACATCATGGAAGCAGGCCCTTCAACTCAACTTGTCCATGTCGTCCTTATTTTTTTAAAACCTATAAGCTAATTCCAGTTGCTCGCATTTGGCCCGTATCTCTCCTATACCTATTGTACCCATATAACTATCTAAATGTTTTTGGTTCAAACACGGACAAAAGAACTGAACTTCAGAGGTGAGAGTGGCTGCCCTCAGCTTTAAGGTAGCATTTAACCAAACATGGCATCAAGGAGCCCCAACAAAACTGGAGTAAATGGGAATTGGGGGCAAACATTCTGCTGGTTGGATATATATGTGGCACAAAGGACGATGGTTGTGGTTGTTGGAGGTCAATTATCTCAGTTCCAGGATGCAGTGCAGGAGTTCCTTAGGATCTTAAACCCATCCATCCTCAGCTACTTCATCAATGACCTTCTTTCCATCATAACGTGTTAAATTGAGATATTTGCAGAAATCAGCAGCATTCATGACCCCTCAGATAACGAAGCAGTCCTTGTCCAAATACAAAAATAAAACCTAATAATATCAGACTTGGGCTGTCAAGTGGGACGTTATGTTTGTGCCTCGTGCCATTTCCAGCAAGAAATACTGTTACTCCATAACATTCAATGGCATTACCATTGCTATATCCCCCACTATCAATATCCTGGGATTACCATTGATCAGGAATTGCACTGGACTAGCTTCATAAAAACTGTGGCTGCAAGAGCAGGTCAGAGGTTAGGAATCCTGCAGGGAGTATCTCCCCTGGGACAGCATTGTTGGATGTATCTAGACCGCATGGCCTATAGCATTTCAAGAAGGCATTTTCTGATTACCCAAAATTTGTTCACCATCTACAAGGCCTACATCAGGAGTGTGATCCCTCCACTTGCCTGGATGAGTGCAGCTCCAACAGTACTCGAGAAGCTTGACACCTTCCAGGATAAATCAGCCCACTTGATTGCCACCTCATCCATAAACATTCACTCCCTCTGCCACCAATGCACAGTAGCAGCAGTGTGTACCATCTACCAAATATACTGCATGAATTCATCAAGACTCATAGAATCCAACCCATTGAGTCTGTATTGACTCTGGCTGACCATCTTATTCAGCATTTCCCCCCTCACCCCCCACCTTATCTTGGCAACCCAACAGGTTTACCCCACTATTCCTTCTAACCTAATTGGTCACTAAGGTACAATTTAGCATGGCCAATCCACTTAATCTGCGCATTACCTTCTAAACTCATGACTGGTACCATCTGGAAGAACAAGGGTAGCAGGTGTATATGAGCAACACTACTTGGAGTTTCCTTTCTGAGCCGCATATGATTCTAATTTGGAATTGTATTGATTTTCCTTCAATGTCACTGGACCAAAATCGTGGAACTCCCTCCCTAACTGCACCATAGGTGTACTTACACCACATGAACTCCAGCAGTTAAAGAAGACAGCTGATTGCCACCTTCTGAAGGACAAGTGGAGATAGGTCAGCAAGTATTGTCTATCTAACAATGCCCATGAGTGAATTAAAAAAAAAAGTCTGAAGTCCACTTCCATGTATACCTAAACAACTCCCTCAAAATGAAAGAAATTACCAGAACAGAGAGGGAAATCTGATTAACCAATGCTCCTCAAAACAGAAACTCCAGATTCCACATGATTACCAATCTACATCAGCAAAAACATTGTATCTCCTCATCCACTTGAACTTCAGGAACCAAATTTCTCAGACCTTGAAGCATTTTCACGAGATATGTTTGTAATTTTTTTCATTATGCAAAAGAAGCAACAGATTATATTCATCAGAGAAATTTTGTTTGTGTTACAGAATTTGAAACGAGTTGCTGAGGTGTGGATGGATGGATATGCTGAATATCTTTATCAACGAAGACCAGAATACAGGCATATCTCTGCTGGAGATTTGACTGCACAGAAAGAACTGAGGAATTCGCTTAATTGCAAAAACTTTAAGTGGTTTATGACTGAAGTGGCATGGGATTTGCCTAAATACTATCCACCAGTGGAACCTCCAGCTTGTGCCTGGGGAGAGGTGGGTCTGCTGGAATTTACAAAGAGATATTGTGGTTCAGTGCTGTATAATTGACAGAAGGTGTAAGAGTACAGCACAGAAAAGGCCCTTTGGCCCAGCGAGTCTGCACTGACAATAACTACAGCTGAAGTTGCTCTAATGCCATTTTCCAATATTCATTCCATACCCTTGAATGTTTTTATGTTTCAGGTGATATTCCAAATACTTTTAAAATGTTGTTATGTATCTGGCCTCCTCTATCTTCCAAGGCAGTGCATTCCAGATTCCCACCAACCTCTGAGTGAAAAAGGTTTTCTCAAGTTTCTTCTAAAACTCCTATTCTTAACCCAAAGTTATATCCTCTTGTGATTGACTCCTTGACTGAGAGAAATAGCTGCTTCCTATTCACCCAGTCCATTATCCCTCACATTGTTATATACCTGAATCATGCCCTCCCCATTGCCTTCTCTGCTCTAAAGAAACAATCCTAGCCTATCCAGCCTCTCCTTATAGCTTCAATACTCCACCACAGGCAGCATCCTGGTGAATCTCATCTACCCCCTCTAATGTAATCTTATTATTCCAATAATGAGGTGACCAGAACTGCACATACTACTCCAGCTGTGGCCTAACCAATATTCTGTACAGCTCCAACATTACCTTCTTGCTGTTGTATTCTATGCCATGACTGATAAAAGCAAGTGTCCGTATTCCTTCTTAACCATTCCATTGTCCTGCTATGCTGCCTTCAAGAATCTGTGAATAAGCACCCCAAAGTCCATCTGTTCCTCTGAATTTCTAGTGTCCTGCCATTCATTAAATAATACCTAGTCTTGTTACTTCTTCCAAAGTGCATCACCTTGCACTTAGGGTTAAATACCATCAGCCACAGCTTTGCCCATCTATATCTTCCTGTAACCTACAACCACTTTCTTCACTATTAAATACCCTATCAATCTCGGTGTCATTTTCAAACTTGCTTATCATTATCCCCTGCATTATCATCTATATCATTTATGTATATAACAAACGATAAGGTTCCCAGACTGAACCTTGTGATACTTGACTGAATACTGGCCTCCAGTAACTCAAAACAGCCTTCTACCACCACCCCTAATGTTTCATTATTAAGCCAGTTACGGATCCATCTTGCCAAGTTTCCCTGAATTCCATGTGCTTAAATCTTCTCAATCAGTCTCCCATATGCGACCTTGTCAAAGACTTTGCTAAAATTCATATAAACTACATGAACTGAACTTCTCTCATCCGCACATTTGATCACGTTTTTGAAAAATTCTATCAAATTTGTTAGACATGACCTCTGGATAAAGCCATGCTATCTATCCCTAATTAACCCATGCCTTTCCAAGTGAAGATTAATTCTCTCCTTCAGAATTTTTTTCCAATAGTTTCCCTATCAAGAACATGAGACTCACCAGTCTGTAATTTCTGTTTCACCACTAATACCACCCTTAAAAAGTGGCATCACTTCCCCCATGGCCTGAGAGGCATTAAAAACTTCTGCAATATCTTGCCTTGCCTTCCACAGTAGTCTGAAATGCAAATCATCCAGACCTGGAGATTTGTCCATTTTTTAAGCCAGTCAGAGCCGCCAATACCACTCATTCCTGGTTTCCTGTGTCAAACTATGCAAGTTCCTCACAGTCATGTTTCCTGAATTCTGTACCTACAATCTTCTTTTCCTGAGCGAAGACCAAAAAGAAGTATTCCGATGTCTTGTGGCTTCACACAGATTGCCTTCCTGTCTCCCTGAATGTATTTATAGAATATTCTTAATATTTTTCTTAATCCTGTTCATGAGTCTTTTTTTTGCTCTTTTTTGTGCTTTTAATTGCTTTCTTAAGTTCCTCTTTCAATTTCCTATATTTCTGTAGGGCCACAGCTGGAACTGCTCCCTTTGGATTTGTTAAAGCCCTTTCTATTCTTTCTGATCCAGTCCTGAATTGCTCTAGACATCCAGGGTTTCCTGAACTTATTGCTCCTACACTTACCCTCTTAGGGGACATGTTGAACCTGTACATTCCCCAGTTCCTTTTTAAATGTCCCCCCTGCTTCATTGTAGACTTTAGCAAAAGGAGTTGTCCCTAGTTAACATTGGACAGATCTTGCCTTATTTTAATAAAATCTGTCCTCCCCTATTCCAGAGTTGTCTTTTGCGGGCCATCTTTCTCCTTGTCCCGTAACAAATTTGAACCGCGGTATGATGTGGTCGCATTGTTAAAATGTTCCCTGACTTCCATGTTGAACAATTGTCTGGCTTCATTCCTCAGATGCGGAGATGCCAGTGTTGGACTGGAGTAAATACAGTAAGAAGTCTTACAACATCAGGTTAAAGATCAACAGGTTCATTTGGTAACAAATACCACGAGCTTTCAGAGCACTTGCTGCTCCTTCATCAGGTGAGCGGGAGATCTTTTCACAAACAGGGCACAAAAAGGTACAAACTCAATTTATAGAATAATAATTGAAATGCAAGTCTTTACAGCTAATTCAGTCTTAAAGATACAGACAATGTAAGTGGAGAGATCATTATGCACAAGTTAAAGAGATGTGTATTGTCTCCAGACAATACTTCACAATAACACAGCAGGTGCTCAATTCTTTGCTGCAAAGACTTTAAGACTTGATTAGCTGTAAAGACTCATGTTTCAATCATTATTCTGTAAATTGAGTTTGTGCCTTTATAAGCCCTATTTGTGAAAAAATCTCCCACTCACTTGACGAAGGAGCAGCAAACAGTCCAAAAGCTAGTAGCATTTGCTACAAAATAAATCTATTGGACTTTAACCTGGTGTTATAAGACTTCTTATTGTGTTCATTCCCCGAAAGCAGATAGAGGATTTTGCCATTCCTTGTTGGGCCTTCTACATATTAATACATGAACTTCCCTGGATACATTGCAAGAAATCTGGCTCTTTTAACCCTTTACATCATGACAATCCCAATTTATGTTGGGGAAATTGAAATCCCTTAGTATAATTACTCACACCTCAGTGAAGGTTACATATCTGCTCCTCTATTTCCCGCTGATTCTTTGGGGGTCTATAATATTCTCCAAGCAATATGGCTGCCCCCTTTACATTCCTAAATTTCACCCACATAGCCTCATTTGAAGATATATTCCAAGATATCTTCTCTATTTATTGCAGTTGGTACCAATATGGAGTATGATCTCTAACTTGTCACTCACCCCTTTCAGGATACCCTGTAGCCATATAGCGACATCACTAACCCTGGCACGAGGGAGGCAACTCACCATCATATCTTTGGCTGCAGAAACTCCTATTTTCTCCCCTGACTAATGAATCCCCTGTCACTTGGTTCTAACTGCACTCCTTTGCTCATCCTCATCAATTTACAAAATGGAAAAGTTAGTGATTAGTGGGACCCCAGGGGACAACTACACTACCTGCCTGTTTTTCCTAGACTGCCTGTTGGTCACCCATTCTCTTCTGCCCTTTAGTCATTTCAGCTATCATGTGATCACTTTCTAAACAACATGCTAAGCATGTAACATTCAGCCTCACGTATGTGCCACAGTGTCTCCAGTTGCTGCTCAAGCTCTGAAACCCGGAGCTCCAGTTTTTGCAGCTGGGAACACTTCTGCACGTGTGGTCAGCTAGGTCTCACCACAGATGACAAGACACACATTCCACATGGCTGTTCTTACCTGACATGTCTTAAATGTAAAATTAACATAGGAATTAAGAGTGAGAGTAGGCAATTCACCAGTTCGAGCCTGCTCCGCTATTCCATATGGTCATAGCTGATCTCCATCTCATCCTAACTCCACTTCCCTGCCTTTTCCCCATAGCCCTTTATCCTGCTTTTGATCAAGTATTTATCCATCTCTTTGAATCCATTGATTCTGCATCCATTGCACTCTGCAGCAGTGAGTTCCATAGGTTCACAACCCTCTTAGACTATACAAATCTAAGTGTAGCTAATAAATAATAGTTCTCCCAATAAATAAGTTTCTTTTAGCTTCAGCTATATAAACACAGTCCCTAATATCAGCTACTCTCAAACCAATCAGCTTCTGTGGCGTTACTCTTTGATTTTTTTTCAAACTCAGCGTGCTGTTTGACGGTTGTCTGGGTGAATCCCTTGCAGCTCTGATGCTCTCTGGTGCCCAAAGGTGAGTGTAGGCCTGGTCCCCGTGTTCTATTTTATCTTATCCTGGTGAAGTATTCCCTTGCAGGACTGGTGCAGTCTGTCTCCTGAAGGTCAGTGTAGTTAAGTGAGGAAGAAAAGATAGTACTGAGTATTGGGTGTTCTGTGAAGCCACGTAAATAACTATTGTATCCAATTAATATGAGCCTTGTAAGTAAAATCTCAGCAGACAGTTCTGTGGTAGAAACCGTTATTGAGGTGTTATGACTGGTTCTTGAAATGGTGAATAAATCAACAGCAAAAGTTTAATTGGTACCAGTAAAAGATTGGGTTAAGTGGAGTGAACTAATATAAGTAATAGAAAGCCAGACTGTAGCTGGAAAAACCATTGCTATGGAAAACTAAATAGTTACTTAGGTAGACAGTGAAATGTAGGAGGTAAATGTTATAGGATTTTTATTATTTTTCCTTGGGTAAAAAATATAGGAATAAGGGCTGAGGTAAGTGGGGGAAGGCCCTGAATCTGTAGGAGGGTCTTGCATGTCAGACAAAATTATTTCCTAAGCAGATTTCAATGGAGTATAACAAGGAATATAAATCATATAATCCCTACAGTATGGAAGGAGGCCATTCAGCCCATCAAGTCTGCGTCAACCACAATTCCACCGTGGCCCTATTCCTGTAACCCCTCATATTTACCTGCTAATCCTGTTGACACGGTCAATTTAGCATGGCCAAGCAAGCAAACCCACACGTTTTTGTACGATGGGAGGAAACCCATGCAGACATGAGAAGAATGTGCAAAGTCCACACTCACTGACCCGAGTTCAGAATTGAATCCTGGTCCCTGACACTGTGAGGCAACAGTGCTTGCCACTGTGCCAATAAAGGTACAGATAGAAACAAAATCCCACCAAAGCTGGTGATTTCTCCTATACTTCAGCTAGTTGAGAGCATGATAGCGTTGAGATTCTTAACTATTGAAAAACAAAGAACCAGCTAATAGAAGAAATTATGATAATTGTGATAAAAAGAGAAGTTCAAAAAATGAACATTTATTATATTAAATGGTTTCTTGCCAATAGCTTGAAATAGTCAAATGGGATAGAAATAGGAATGGAAATTATTGATGGATTCTACATAGCCCATAAAAACAACAGCTTTGATGGCCAAATATCCTTCCTTGTCTGTATTTTGTTTTCATTGATGATGAAAGATTCAAATTATAAAAAGGGAGGATGAGGTTAAACTACTTTCCTAAGAGATTTGAGTTAGTGTACAATTGTCCCTTCCTGTTCAGAGCTCAAACTAGAGAAACCCAAGCCAAGAAGGTGCAATTCATTACATAAGTTGTTTTATAATTCACGTAAATAATTTTATTTCCCAGATTCGCAATGTTGGCGTGGGTCTCTGCATAGACAGTAAACATGGGGTTTCTGGCTCACAGCTGAAGTTGGATGTTTGTGTCAAAGGTGGCGTAGATGGAACATGGTCTCATGAACAGGTCAGTGAGTTGAAACAGTGCTTTAATTTCAATTACAAACTAAGGATCAATTGGTTATGATAAGGGATGGAATTTTTCCTGCTGCGGGAATTGTAGTGGGTGGGGCACAGACCACGTAAAAGTCCGTTGATCTCAGAACAGGATTTTTTTTGCATTGATGCAAATGCCCATAATGCCTGCCTTTGTCTCACTCTTTCCTGCTGCTTTTCTTTCTTTAACTCTACTCTTTTCTGTGTGTCCACATTTTGTGGCTGACAGAGAGGTACTGGATAATATAACACGCTTTATCAAAGGAAGGAGCCACTAGCAGCTGCAGTCTGCATCTGGGATGGGATTAATGGGGAAAATCTGATCTTCAATGGGCCTTTCAATACCTTCTCCCAATCACATACTTCCACATTTCTCCATCCCATGTTACAGTCATAGGAGGCACTGAAAAAGGCCAGTTGGCCCGTCTTGATTGTGCTAGTACAAAACAAGTCCCCAGCCTCATCTTATTTTTCAGCATTTGGTCTGTAGCCCTTCAGGTTACAGTGCTCAAGATCCATGTGCAGTTATCTTTTTAAATGAATCGAGTGTTTCTGCCTCTATCAGGCAGTGAGTTTCAGATCCTTACTACCTTATGGGTGAAAAAGATATTCATCATCTCCCCTTTGTTTTTTCTGTCAATCATTTGAAATCTATGCCTTCCATTGTGAGATCTTTCTGCTTAAGTAAATAAGCCATCCATTTTATCCAGGCCCCTTTCAATTTTGTACACCTCAATCTCCCTTCAGCCTCCTCTGTTCCATGGTAAACAAACCCAGCCTAGTCAATCATTCCTCCATAACCATTTTTTTCTCAGTCCTGGAAACATTCCTGTAAATCTCCTCTGTACACTCTCTAATGCACTTGAACCTTTCTGTAATGAGGTGACCAGAACTGTACATGGCACTCAAGTTGGGGCCTAACCAATGATTTATGCAATTCCAGCTTAATCTCCCTGCTCTCACATTCTATACCTCAGCTAATGATGAAAGAATTTCATATGCCTTCTTAACCAAGCTGTAGTGCTATTTCAGGGATCTGTGGACATTTAGTCCAAGGCCCCACACTTCATCTATATCTCTTAGTATTCTCCCATTAGTCTCCCTTCACTTTGTTTAATCTCCCCAAATGCATATTTTTACAGGTTGAATTCCATTTGTCACTTTTCTGTCCATCTGACTAGTATATTGATATCTTCCTGCAGCCTACAGCTCTCTGCTCCACTATCAACTACGCAGCCAACTTTTGCATCATCTGTAAACTTATCATTCCCCCTACATTCGTATCCAAATTATTAATATATACCACCAAAAGCAGAGGACTTAGTACTGAACCCTGGGGAACCCAACCGGAAACCGTCTTCCAGTTGCAAAAATATCCATCAGTATCCCTTTATTTTCTGCCAATGAACCAATTTTGTATCCAGGTCACTACAGTTCCCTGGATCCCATTGGCTTTTCTTTTTTAATTTGTTTGCCCTATTGTTTCATTCCTTTTCATAGGTATTGTAGTATTAAGATTTTTAGTCACGTCAATAGTAAATTGTTACATTACTAATTTTCACATTTGATTTTGAACTTCATTAGGTATTCACTTTGGGTTGGCGAGAAGATATACGTCCTGGAGATCCCCTGCACACTAGAAAATTTTGTTTTGATGCTGTTTCACAAAATAGTCCTGTTACATTATTTGATTGCCATGGAATGCGTGGAAACCAGCTATGGAAGTATAAAAAGGTGAATGGTATTAATCAATTTTTATAAGGGAATAATTCCCAACAGCTGTGAATAACATAGATGAGAGACAAATTCACAGATGGGGAAGTCTCTCTTGGTACCATTTATTTTTGAAAACACTATTTTTTTCTCTCCAAATTGACTGAGGGTCAACTCAACTTTGAAATGCTGATTGATCGATCCAGCACATTAATATGAAGTAAGTGTTGATAAATGAAAAGTTGATGTACAAGTTCATCCCTGATCTTCCTGAATGGTAAAACAAGCTTGAATGAGTTATAGGGCGGGATTTTTCAGTTGCACTTGCCCTAAAACTGTAAAATCTTGCCTGAGGTTAACAGACCTTTGCACAGTCCATCCTTCCACCCACTACGATTCCATGGCAGGAGAAAGGGAAGATTTCCCCCTGTTGTCTCTATTCCTGCTCCTATTTCTTATGTTCCTCAGATGTAATAAGTGGGCATACAAATTACTAATCAAAAATCAAGTGCCTGCAAGCAGCTACCAATGCAATTAACCTGGAAGAGAAAAGGTGCCATGAATTACTAAAAATATGCAGGAGTCAAATAAGATAATCTGTGATGGCAAGTGTCCTATTTAATATTGTTTGTTGCTTTACTTTCGAACGCCTTGACATCCTTGTTTTAAGGAATGTTGCTTGCACTTGCCTGTGTCAAGATGGAAATCAACTTCTCCACTATTCCTGATACCTTGAACCTACATGCTCACTTAAAGCCCCTGTTCCAACACTCTACTTGACCCATGTTAGAGTAATTTTGGCAACAGTTAAAAGATAGTGAGGAAGCTCAGCATGGGTTCTAGTGAGATGCTTAGCCTTTATTCCCTGAGCTAGGCCTTTCTTTACCCAAAGGGTGGTTCGGGAGTGGAATGCCCTGCCTGCAGCAGTTGTAGATGCGCCAAGTTTGGTGGCGTTTAAGAGGTTAGTTGATAAGTATATGGAAGAGAAGGGAATGGTTTAGTATGGAGGGGCATTGCTTTTTATATTGGTCGGCGCAACATCGAAGGCCGAAGGGCCTGTTCTGTGCTGTAATGTTCTATGTTCTAAGGTTAAAGTTGGAGGTTGGTGGAGCCAGGACTGTGAGATGGAAATGCAGCTGGAGTTAATTTTACCAACACTTGTGATTATAACATGGAAGGAGGCCAGTTGGTCTTTGTGTTCATGCCAGCTCTGTTACAAAAACAACTCAGTTAGTCTCACTCCTTCATAGCACTACAAATTCCTTTCTTCAGGCAGTTATTCAATTCACCTTTGAAAGCCACAATTGATCCCATTGCCACCACAGTTTATTCCAGACCCTATCCAGTCACTTTTTTTTTTAAAACGTTTTCCTCATGCTCCCTTAGAGTTTTTTGCCATTCACCTTTGTGTTCTTGACCCTGCCATCTACTAATGGGAGCAGTTTACTTCTATCAGCTCTGTCTAGACCCCCTCAAGCCTTTAAAGACCTATATCAGGGGTGGAATTTTACAAGAATGATTCTAAGTATCCAACTGGCATGAAAATGGGAGAATTCTTGATTCATTTTTTGGGCATGTTTTCACACTCAATCTTTTGTGCTTCGTCATTGAAAAGCTGGCATAGACTGTTTCTAGCAGCTGCAGGTAGTGGGTTGGGCTTAATTCACCAGTTAGCCTGCAGAGCAAGCTACTGTACATGTGTAGACTTCTGATTCTGTACATGCTCAGTAGCAACAGACAGAGTTGTTGTCAGACTCCTGCTGCAAGCAGCCTCAACAAACTCCCATTGCAGAAGGCAGCAGGCACCCCCCCCCACACACACACACACACACACACACCCCAATCCAATTGGGTCACCCTCTTCAGACCCTGCCCCCTGCATTGCTTGATGGACGTTGTCCAGATGCTGGATTGGCGGTGCCCAAGGGGCATCTCCTTTGCCCTATGTCTTCCAGGAGGCTGGGGGGATTCTCAATGGCCTCCTGTTCCACCGGCCAGGCCAACAAGATTGTTCTCTGTTCACAGCGGGCAGGTGTTTTCCTCACCAGAGAGAACATCTCCTGGAGAGGCCATAAAGGCAAGTGAACCCAAACATTTGGATCTGCGCCCACTAAATACATAGAAATTTAAATTTAAATATATTTAAATATAAAATATTTAAATTGTTCAGCCTTTTGCCCATTTCTGGCAAGAGGCTGACCTTGTAAAATCACAAGAACCAGGAAATCGGGTGTGATCCCGATTTCTTGGCTCATGTGTGATTTTGCTGGCTCACTCTGTCCCAAATTTGCTCCCAACCTACTCTTTTAAGAAAAAACCAAACTAATCTATCCATGTAATTAAGTCCCCCATCCCTCTTTCTGCATCTTCTCTGAAGCCTTCATATCCTTTCTAAACTATGGTGTCCAGAACTGGATACACTACTTTAATTGAGTAGAATCAGTGATTTGTAAAGGTTCATCATAACTTCCTTGCTTTTGTACTCTGTGCTTTTATCAGTACGCCTTTTAATCTCTTTCTGAATTTGCCCTGCCACATTCAATGATTTGTCCACATAAATGTTGAGATCTTTCTCCTCTTGCGTCCCATTTTCAATTTTTCCCTTTATCTTGTCTTGCTCCCCTTTTTTTCTAGCAAACTGTATTGCTTTGCATTATTTCAGCATTAAATTTCATTTGTCGTATGTTTCCCTCTGATTTCACCAGCCTAACTATGCCTTTTGACATCTCTCACTATCCTTCTTACAATTCGTATGACTTACAACTTGAATGTCAAATGCAGATTTTGAAATTGTGACCTGTACACCATAATCAAATGCAATTAATATCTATCAAGAAAAGGCAAAGTCCTTCTGAGGAATCCCACTGATTACTGTCTAATTCTAAAAACAACCATTCATCATTACTGTTTCCTATCAGTTAACTCAATGGCAGCATATTCATGCTGTCACTGACATTTTTATTCTATGCTTCAACTTTACTTTTTAGAGGGTTATAACTCTTCTTAAGCTTAATGTCAGGTGAATATTTGGCATGGGTGGCTACAGTGGTTGCATTAAAGGTGGAGGCTGAGAATTGAAGCAGGGTTGCAACAGTGTACAAGTTGACTTCACATTTCGAGATGCTGTTGCCTATGTGCATAATGTAAATTCAGAATATCAAGAATGTATTAAATATTGATAATGAGCACAAAAAGAGAACACCATGGTAATGTAGTGACTTTGTAAAAGCAGATAAGACCAAAATGTATCCTAAGTGTCTCAGAAGTGCACTGCAATGGAGTGTATTGGAAGATTAGTAGTTGTCGGTGTTGAAGATAATGAAAAGTTTGAGGTTGATAACTTGCTGAATCATGAGCAGCCAACCATCAGCAATCATGTTCCCAATCTGTTCAGTTAATTGGATTTCATTGTGTATTTAACTGGGAAAGTCCCCAGCTACAAACAAAGTGGAAGATTTTGGCTAATACTGAAAAAATGTGAATCCAAACATTGCAAGTGAAAATGCAAATTAACAATTGAGTAAGTTAGCAAACATTCAATAAGTGAAAGGCTTTATTCATTCCCAACAGTATAAATGGTGTGAATGTATATTTAGTCTGTTATATTGCATAGTACCTATTTCTACTTTTTGCAAAGGTATTCCATTAGATAACATACCGAATGGAAAGGAAAGTGCTGGAATGGTTAACGTACTTAAAGAGCAAGGGGGAGGATTATCATTGTGAAGTACATTTCTGTGCATCAGCTGTATACAATACAAATTCTGTACTTGGTCTGGGAAGTCATTTTACACAATAGACTATAACCCACCATATGAATCGAATGTTTCAGATTAATTCATGGCTGGATTTTCTGTCAGCTGTTGAACATGACTGAGTACTTACAATAAGCAAAAATTAACATTTTTTTATTATTCATAGATGCTGATTTGAAACTATTAGTCAAAAAATAATACCACACTGGTGAAGTACCTACACTCTATCTGGTGCAGATAGCTTTGGATTTGACAATGCTGTTTTGGCAGGTGCCCAATAGAATTGCTTGATAATTCACCCATGCTGTTTCCCAATTCTGCTACTGAGAATTTGCCACGTGAAGAACTTTACATGCAAACCCACAACTTTCCACTAAGTGGTGCAATTTACTTTGATGACATGGAACTAACTATATAATTTTGGGTTTGGAAATAAACCACCAATCCTGAACATCATTCCTCAGTTTCTCATAATGAATAGTTCCTAAATCCTTCCTGTAAAAAAAAAAACACGATGTATCTAAACTGGTGTATTTAAAAGAAAAATACTTTGCCCATCTAGCTTGTCTTGCATCAGAGAGACATTTACATCTTTTCGATTTGTAACCCTGCTTCGTACTGGATTGGGAGTGTTCAAAGTCATTTCATGTGGCCCATTAATTTTAACACAGAGCTTAGCTTGCTCTATGTTAACTTTTAGATTGCTAACAAGTCCAGAGAAATTGCAGTTATATCCCTTATCGATATCAATTTTCTAAAACCATTTTCAGTTCACACACTAGCACAGAAGCAAATAACGTTAGTATTGTATCAGATGTCAAGAATAGTTTCATTAATGTAATATAACCTTAAGAAATATGTAACTGTAAAATTATACACTGCTTTCAACTTAACATTTTGGTTTTTCATATTGTCCCTAAATTTCATAATTTCCCTGCTCCCTTTTAATTTTCTACTTAATATATCAGTTCAAAACCTTTTACTCTTTTCTAAAAGAAAACAGATCCTGGTTCCTCCTCTTCACTTTGACAGTATTATTGTCTTTGAGGTAACAATCTTTAGTTATAAATTAGATTTTTTTTAAGATCAAATGTAAGTGGTCATATCCTGGATATAATAAAGTCAATTTTTGACAGGCATAAATGTACCAAATTAGTAATGGCTGCCATCAGATGAGTTATTTACCTTGGTAGTTCAAGGCAGGTTATCTGATCAAAGTAAAGATTGGGTTAAGAAATCAGATTTTAAAATTAAGAATGAAGCATTCATATTGTTGTTTGTGTATCTTCATCTTTTTACCATTTTTAGGAAAAGTGGGGGAATAGTGGAAGGAGCTGATTATCAGCCTGTACAACTACGTTGAACGCTGTTTCTGTGGCCAGTAAATTTTGGTGTTGGACTTGAGCTTGAAGCTTCTAGTCCAGCAGTAGGGATGCTACCACTATGCCACAAGATCTTCTATTTATATTATACTTAATTGATAAAGTAATATGGTACAGTTTAAATAAATTCTCATAGGCACTATGACCTACAAAGCCAATGTGGAATGTAATCCTTCCCACATTCTCTGGTTGACAGTGACAGAAATATTTTCTGTAGAAATTCTGACCGAATCTCAGTTAACAATTATGATCATTGTCTACTTAGCTGAAGATCCAATAGTTAATTGATTCTGGTTGGTTGTACCATTTTAAAATTGGTAGGTAGAGTTTTTGTTTGGTCACGTTGTTTCTTTCAGTGAAATTCATCTGAACATGGAATTTTAAGTGGCAGTTATATGCAGTATAAATTGAGTTTTCGTAATCACTGGCATTGGTTATAAAGAGTCACATTAGAAGTCAGCTCCACCCACAAATGGCTATTCCTCCAGAATGAAGTAATCATCATTGGGAATTTCCATTAATTGTATCCCTACTTGCAAGCTATGAACAAGCTCTGAAAATTAGTACAAAATTAAAATACTGCAGATGCTAGAAATCCAAAATAAAAATGAAAATTGCTGGAAATACTGACCAGGTCAGACAGCATCTGTGGAGAGAGAGAAAAAGCTAATGTTTCTGGCTAATGATCTATCATCAGAACCTCAAATTAAGTTAGCTTAATTTTGAACATAAGAAATAGAAGCAGGAGTAGGCCACCTGACCTCTCAAGCCTTCCCCCACCGTTCAAAGAACAAAGAAAATTACAGCACAGAAACAGACCTTTCGGCCCTCCCAAGCCTGCACCAACCATGCTTCTCTGAACTAAAACCTTACCGGAACCATATCCTTTATTTCCAAACCCAATCATGTATTTGTCCAGACGCTCCTTAAATTTATCTGCTTCCACCACCTTCCCAGACAATGAATTTCAGACACCCACCACCCTCTGTGTAATAAAACAAACCTGCCTCATTCATCCCTTTTAAACCTTGCCCCTTGCACCTTAAATCTATGTCCCCTAGTAATTGACTCTTACACCCTGCGAAAAAGTTTCTGACTATCCACTCTGTCCCTCAATTTTGTAGATTTTTACGAGGTTGCCCTTCAACTTCTGTGGTTCCTGTGAGAACAAACCAAGTTTCTCCAACCTCTTCTCATAGTTAATGCCCTCCATATCAGGCAACATCCTGGTAAATCTTTTCTGTGCCGTCTCCAAAGCCTCCTGGTAGTGTGGCGACCAGAATTGAACACTATATTCCAAGTTTGGTTTAACTAAGTTCCTATAAAGCTGCAACATGACCTTCCAATTTTTAAACTCAGTGCTCAGCTGATGAAGACGAGCATACCATCTTCTGCATCTGTATTGCCACTTTCAGTGACCTGTGTACTTGTATGTCCAGATTCCTCTGCCTATCAATAATCTTAAGGGTTCTGCTATTTACTATATATTTCCTATCTTTATTAGACCTTCCAAAATGTATTACCTCACATTTGTCTGGATTAAACTCCATCTCCCATCTTGCTGTCCAAGCCTCCAACCTGTCTATATCCTGCTGTATCTTCTAATGGTCCTCATCGCTATCTGCAAATCTACTAACTTTTATGTTGTTTGCAAACTTACTAATGAAACCAGTTACATTTTCCTCTCTCTTTTTCTTTCACTCTCTCTCTATATATAATATATATATATATATTACGAACAGCAAAGCTCCCAGCACTGATTCCTGAGGAATGCAACTTGTCACAGCCCTCCATTCAGAAACACACCCTTCCACTGCTATCCTGTATCTTCTGTGACTGAGCCAGTTCTGTATCCATCTTGCCAGCTCATCTCTGATCCCTTGCAACTTCACCTTCTGCACTAATTTGTCATGAGGGATCTTGTCAAAGGCCTTATTGAAATCCATGCAGATAACATAACATCCACTGCCCTGCTGTCATCAAGCATTTTCATCACTACCTCAAACTTGAACAAATTAGTGAGACATGATCTCTCTTTCACAAAACCATGTTGCCTCTCACTAACACGTCCAGTTATTTCCAAATGGGAGTAAATCCTGACTGAAAGAATCCTCTCCAATAATTTCTCTGCCACTGACATAAATCCAACTGGCTTGTAATTACCTGGATTATTTTTGCTACCCATCTTAAACAAGGGAACAACATTGGCTATTTTCCAATCCTCTGGGACCTCCCCTATAAGAAGTCTGACAACACCAGGTTTAAACCCAACCGATTGGAATCGGTTGGATTTAAATCTGCTGTTGTCAGACTTCTTACTGTGTTTACCGCAGTCCAACGCTGGCATCTCTACATCATGACCTCCCCTGTAGCCAGTGAGGATCCAAAGATTTCTCTCAAGACCCCAACAATTTTGTCCCTTGCCTCTCTCAGTATTTTGGGGTATATCTCATCAGGCCTTGGGGACTTGTCTACCTTAATGTTTCTCAATACCTCCTTTGTGATCTCAACATTCAATACAATTTAGCTGGCCTCAACTTCTTTTCTATGCCATTTCCCCATTGCCCAAGCCTCTCCTACTAGTGAAAACATTTCACTATCTATCCTATCAAATCCTCTTGGGATCTTATATGTTTGAATGAAGTCCCCCATTACTCTTCTAATCTCCAAAGAATGTTGGATGTTAGGATTCCATTGGCATATTTTTAAAGCAATTGAATTTAATGTTCTCAAAAATTTACTAAAGTCAAACATTGTACTCCAACAAATGGCAAATTATTGGTAAATGGTTTTGCATATATATTTTTAAAGCCTTTTTAAGTAATTTTGGGTTGCTCACAGGTAGAAAATTGACTTTGAAATTAAAAATGCTTATTTTCTTTAGTTGAACTACATCAAGAATAATTTTTTTTAAGCAAATGAAAAAAACTTTATAAAATGCTGCCTGATTTTCATTGGTTCACAAAAATGTTACATTCTACAAAATGAGTTCTGAGTGGCGAGTTGATTTTAGCAAGTGAGTTGAAGCTTGAGGAGAACACATGGTACAATTTGCACCATGACCGACATTCTTAATGAAGGCCTATTGAATATTTCCAACATTTCAAAGCATTTTTTGATTTCCTTTACTATTTTCTCCTTTCCAAGAGGTGAAGAATAGTGAGCTTCAAAATCATCATACTTGCACTCAGCCATGTTTTTGACTAACATCAAGACATGTTTACATTACATGAAGGACTACTGAAACTCTAAGCTGGTTTATTTTAATTCTCCCTTTGTACCCAAAGGAAATTTCACCTCTTTTAAGCAAAACAGGTTAAGCCTGTTTAGCAGAAGGAAATGTACATATAGTAGATGTTTACCATACTGATACCAAAATCATTTACTCAATTTTTTTATTCTGTCTTCTAGGACAAGACTCTGTACCATCCAGTCAGTAATAGCTGTATGGACTGCAGTGCAACAGATAAAAACATTTTTATGAATACCTGTAATCCCTCATCTCCTACACAACAATGGATATTTGAAAATATAAATGCAACAGTCTTGGAATATATGAACGCCCAAAACTTGTAGTGACTTGTATTTAAAACACTGAGATGTAATCATTCATTTTTATTGAGGGTGGTTTCTATGGGATGTTTTTATAGCCAAATCCAGGTTTTTTTTTATAATTATGGTATTCTGAAAGGTTAATCTCAGGAATGAATCAGGTATAGGCTGGTGTTTGTGATGACATCATATGCTCTTAAAGTGTACAAATGCTTGTATGCTGAAATAATAAACTTGAGCTAATTTCTAGTGCCTTGGCAGGTGAAAAGCAGAGAGTACACATGTCACTATGGTTCATACCTCACCCGAGCTATTAGCCAGCTCACTCTTTGCCAATTTATTTTCTAATTTGATTAAAGAAAAGGAAGGATCTGCGTCTGCGCTTTTCACCATCACTGGAAGTCTCCAAGTGCTTCACGGTCCATGAAGTACTTTTGAAATGTAGTCACTATTACAATATAAGGAAACTTATAACCTCGCTAAATTGCTGCAAGTGATTATTTAAATTAGCTGATATGATAGCACTTTAAAGAAACCTGTGCAGTGAAAAATAACAATTAAAATTGACTGCAATATTTTCTAAACTAGCTAAGTATCCATGTTGTATATAAAGTTCTATTTTCCACAGTGGAGGTTGCCACAATTTCGAAATTCCTTGATTTATAAAGAAAGGAGTAGGGCCAGGTATAGTTTATTCACTATTTAATTATGACCAGAATAACCTTCGGAAGCATCCCGTTGAAATAAAATGGGAGAATATAAAATGTGTTGTGGTGCTTCCATGACTGGATATTTTCAGTTTTTAACAATCAAGTTGCTACTTTTACATATTTCTCATGCTGACACCAATATTACATTTTATTCCAGATTTGGAATTTTTACTTTGCACTTTAAGATGACAATTTCTGCATGTTACCAACCTTGGATAGTGGTTATTGAAAATGACCTTATTTAAAAATATGTAAGGACCTGTATTCAAATAACCTTATGCAATGTCTGTAACAAAATTTGAATGCACTCAGAAAATTTGCATAAGAATCTCATTTTAATTCTGAATTTAAGAGCAACAATTAAGCACAATTTTGCTTTCTTTTTAAAAAAAACCCACAATAATTAGTGGTGGGAAATATTTAAACTTTTACTTATTTATGGGTGGTATTTTCCCAAAATAAACTGTCATAATAGTGAGAATAAGAGAGCATTCCACGCCTGTCTCCCAAGCACACTGCACCGCAATCGTCCCATGTTTACTTTTTGGAAAGTGGTAAGTTGTATATCTTACTGACGGGAGGCTGGGGCAGACAGCTAAACACACACAGATGAGCCCAGCTTCAGTGTGTTCAAGCACCATTTTGCAAGAGCACCCTGATTTCACAGTGCACTGGGAGACTACTCCTCTCCCCCATGAACATTGGGACCGCTCCCCTTCATCTGTGCACATTCTCCAACTATTCTCCCCTCACCCACCCCACCATCCACAGTCATGGGTCACCAGCATTGGAGCCCTCCCTGTGGGTCCCCTTGCCTGGCCCCTGATATGCCACCTCCATTGTGACCCCCTTCAAGCTCCACCCTGCAAATCCCCCTTCATACTCTACCTCTTCATAGCGTCACTCTTGTTGATATCTTCTGCACAGCCCTCCCCATCATGTCTGGCACATTTGCAGTGTTCAGCTGGCACTGCCGGGGTGTCTGATGTACACTATCAGGTCGGTATTCTCTGGTCATGTCTCCAACCACCCAGGGCTTCAATGACCTCTGAGTGTTCCCCCCTCCCCCCCCACCCCCCTCCAAAGCATGGCCATTGCTCCTGGTCTCTGCTGGTCGAGACCACTGTTGTTCCTCACTGTTCTCGCGCCACAGTCATGGGTTAGAAGATTCTGGGAGATGGGTTTTAAACTGGCTAATTATATTTAAATGCCACTTTAAATATGCTAATTGATCTCGCACGTTTCCTGGGTGTTATCTGGTTTACTTCATTAGAAAGGGATCAGGCCAATTGCAATCCATTTGGCACAAGGTGTAGAAGTGTTTTTTTGGCCCACGTGCTATTTTCCAGGATTGGCATGATCTGCACCAGGTGAGGTAACTCTATGCACCAGACAATTTTTAATTGCCATTCAGCTCATCAGTAGATTAGTTACAGGAATTACATAGTTCTTTGAACTCTGTTTTCCGTAGTGCATGATTTTAAAGAGAAATAATTTCTATGAAATGCTTAGATTCAATTATGACTAAATTCAAAGCTCCTTATAGAAGTCTAATGGGATTATCCAATGAAAATACAAGGATGCATTACATCTTGCATGAAAGAGCATAGAAGTCCCCAATACTGTTTATGTTGTCCCTGGGCCTCATTCCACCATGTTTCATTTCACTCTGACAACATTTGATTTGATTTATTTATTATTAGTATACAATAAAAAGTATTGTTTCTTGTATGCTGTAGACAAAGCATATCATTCTTCGAGAAGGAAAGGAGAGAGTGCAGAATATAGTGTTACAGTCTAGCTAGGGTGCAGAGAAAGATCAACTTAATGCTAGTTAAGTCCAGTCAAAAGTCTGATGGCAGCAAGATAGAAACCGTTCTTGAGTTAGTTGGAACGTGACTTCAGACTTTTGTATCTTTTTCTGACGGAAGAAGATGGAAAGGAGTATGTTGGGTTGCATGTGATCCTTGATTATGCTGGCTGCTTATCTGAGGCAGTAGGAAGTGTAGACACTGTCAAAGAATGGGAAACTAATTTGAGTGATGAAATGGGCTTCGCTGACAACACTTTGTAATTTCTTGTGATTTTGGACAGAATAGGAGCCATACCAAGCTGTGATGCAAACAGAAAGAATGCTTTCTATGTTGCATCTGTAAAAATTGGTGAGAATCATAGTGGGTGTGCCAAATTTCCTTAGTCTTCTAGCTGGGCTTTCTTAACTACACTGTCAGCATGGGGGGACCAGGACAAGTTGTTGGTAATCTGGAGACCTAAAAACTTGAAGCACCCAACCATTTCTACTTTGTCCCCATTGATGTAGATAGCATGCAACATTTCCTAATTTTTTCTCTCTTATATACCTCTGTAGCGTTTCTTGAAATGCATTAACATTATTTGTCTTTATTTGGGGAGCAAGTTCTACATTCTCACCAGTCCTGAGTAAAGCTGTTTCTCTTGAATTCCTTATTTGATTTATTAGTGGGTGTCTTATATTTATGGTCCCTTGTTTTAGTCTCTCCCACAAGCAGAACTCATGTTATTTTCAAAAATCCAAAATTAGTGGGAGGGAGGGATGCTGAGAGTTAAATATTAAATGATTGTTCTCCAATAATGGCTTTTAGACATTTTATTGATTTCTTCAGAACATTTATACAAGCATAAAATGGAGACATGCTTTCAGTCCAATTCTGATCTGTGGATTGGAATACCTTTTGAGAAATCAAACCAATATCAACTGTCAAATGCATCTGTTTTTAAAAAAAACTTGCTGAAGTATAAAGATAAGTTGGCCTCACAACAATATACCATTACAATGGAAATATGACAGTTCTGCCTTTGAGAAAATGTGCATTTGAACATGACCTTTTAGTAAGGGCAGCCATATTACATTTTAATTACTTAGGATTATGTATGTATTAAACACAGAATATATTCTGACACATTTAAAATCTTTGTTAGAAGTGCTTTATTGTTCAAATGTATAGTCCTCAAGACTGAATGTCCACTGGCTCTCAAACTGTATAAATACTTTGTGGTATTTTCCATCAAGTCTTTTTTTTGCTACATGAATTATCTCATTGTAAATATCTGAGGAAGATGACAAATTGTACTATTAAATGAATGTGGTTCTTCAGTTTGACCACTTGTTATTCTTTGAAAATATTTTAAATCACTACTGTTTTGTAACATTAGATTGTTGGTAATGGTTATGAATATTCTGGGAACTATGCATAATTTTGAAGGCTGGAATAATTTGATATTTGGCCTCAGATTTGGCGCAACCAAAGAAATACCCTGTGGACCTACAGCATAGTGGTCACAGTCGTTTAAGTGTTGTTCTAAGATTTTGCATTACCTTTGCCAAGATACTGAGTTTAGCACTGTTGTTACTGAGACAGTGAAGGGACCCATCAACCCAGTTCACCACACAAATCCTTTTTATTCCGATCGGAACTAATTTTTGTATTTCTTCTATGTAATCTACATCAATTTCATCTCAAAATCTCAGACAGAATAAGAAAGCAGGAGGAAGTGACCAAATACCTATTTGCAGGGAGTGGAGAAAGCAGGGGACAGCTATCAGCAATAAAAACGATCTTTAGCTTAAATCCAGACAAGGTTTCCTTGTTTAAGGTGGTTGTTTGAAAGTACCCATGAACTATTTTGCTTCATATTTGGCTTCAATTTAGATCTTAAAATCCACTTTTAATCAATGTCTGTGCAATAGACTATATCATTAGAACAGGCAACAGGCTTTACTGCTTTGAATACATTGAAACCAAGTACTTGTCCTGGCAACTTCCTCCTTTTGCACTTAATTATACCCCCCTGGATTATGTTGAAATTTGTTACTGGCCTAGTACCCACTGTCATGAAATTCCAGTCATGTAAACTGAGAGGGTCAAGAAACAAAATATGATAGAAGAAGTAATCCGACCTTACAGTTTGTCTCATTACCATAAACGGTCACATTGCTTTAAACAGGAAATCGGAATGAAGGGGGTCTGGTACTGCTGACCTTTGCATTGCTTTTCCCAACGTGAATAGTAATTATTCAATTATTTTAGTGGATGAAATTGAAAATCTACTCATAGATCCATATATAATAGAGATCAAAATAAAGTTATAGCACTGATCGTAATATAACGTAACGGCATAAGGACATGTGGCTCGAAACTTGAATCGCTTCCCTTGTAATGCTGACAGCCAAACCTTCAAACGTATTTTCAATATCCATATCTGATTCTTGTACTTTGCATGCTAGATTATTTCAAATGTTTATCATCATTTAGGTAAACAATTCTCTCCTAATACCAGTTTTGTGATTTTAATTTTAACTTCTGGTTCTATTGGTCTAATAAATCTTCAATAGCAATGGGGAAAATTTAAACACCAAAAATGTCTCTTGTTAAGGGATATTTCAAAACGAAGTTTCAGAAACATAATCCTTTTGTGAAATACAACAACTTGTGTTTATATAGTGCCTTTAACATAATAAAATGTCCTTAACTGCTTCAGGAGCATTATAAAGGAAAAATTGACAATGAATCATGTGAGGAAATATTAGGTTTAAGAGGTTTTAACGAACACTTTAGATTCAAGGAATTGTGCAGCCCAGAGTGGAAGCAGCTGAAGGCACGGTCACCAACATTGGAGCAAATAAAATAAAGTTCAATTGGTTATAGTTTGTGCAGCACGGAATCTTAGAAAGTTGTGGGACTAGAGAATTTGGCAAGATCATGTGTGGATTTAAAAATAGAGGTGAGAATTTTAAAATTGAAGTTTTGCTTAGAGGCCAATGTAAGTCAACAAACTGGTGATCTTGGTGCAAGTAATAAGGTGGGCAGCAGAGTTTTTGATTACCTAATTATTGACAGAAGAATATGAGAGGGTGATCTGGAGTGTATTGGAATAGTTGAGAAAAAGAGATACGAAAGACATGAATTATGATTTTAGCAGCAGATTAGCCGAGGGAGTGCTGGGTCAAATGATCTTAGAGGTGGAATTAGCCAATTTTAGTGATGGTGTCCATTTGTAGTTGAAATCTCATCTTTGCAAAATATGACACTAAGTTTACAAAAAGTCTTGTTTAGCCTCAGTTGTCAGGAAGACGGATGGAGTCAGTGGTTAAGGAACGCAGATTGTAATGGGATATGAACACAGTGGCTGCAGTTTTCCCAATACATTGTATTTAATTGGACAGAATTTCTGTTCATCCAGTATTGGATGTAGGAAAAGGAGACAGTAGAGAGGTTGAGAGGTGGTGGTGACCTAGGTGTCATCATCACACATGAAAACTGGTGCTACGTTTTTGGTTGCCAGGAGAAGATGTGGCTGCAAATTGCAAAGAGTTCAAAGCTATATCTTTGGAGATGTCAGAGGCAATTGTGAGGGAGTGGGAAGAGAAACTATTGTGGGTGATTCTCTGACAACAACCAGATATGAATGAAACCAAGTAAGTGCATTCATAGCATGTGGAATATGGGAGAGAGGTGTTGGAAGAGGACTATCCATGTTAGGGGGGACAGGTTGAGAATGATGCCACAGTCATGTGGCATGTCATTGGTCACTTTGTCTTTGATACAAAAATAATGGAGTTGTTGACGAATCACTATAATCTATCCCTATGAAATAGTCTTCAAAGGATACAGATATAAGGCAAGGGAATTCCGAGTGGTAGAAAGATTTGGGAATCGTATTTTCCAAAGTTATCTGTTGCACCTGTGTACATATTCGGTACTGAATATATTATGCATTCTGGGCTAATGACATATATTAGATGGATAAATCTGGGTATTTATCTGGAATTTGATACTTCAAATAAATTTGAAATCCTTGTAATGTATCTGCAGTATATTGAAAGAAAAAGAATGCTATAATCCTTAGATAAATTGTAAATTTGGTAAGAAAAATTAAAGTAGATTCAGTTTTTAGTTCATTTCTACTTGTGAGCATAACTAACTGTAGAACTGTGTTTATGTACTGTATCTCCATTTGTTACTAGAGGTTTTTTTGCAGCATTAGTAAGAACAGGGGGTACTTTATCGGTTTTTGACTCTGAATTTATCCCAGTGCTTTTAACTGAGAACCTATCAGTGAGGTTTAGACTTCACGGTGACTTTTCATCAAGGCTAGTCAGCTCAAGAAAGCTGTGCTGAATGTGTAATCAAACATCTTATAGGAATTTTTGGTTTCTGAGTTTGTTTTAGTGAGAGAGATAAGAACATCTGACATTCATATATACAGTTTGTAATGGCAGGATGTGAAGTTAATTACTTGATAACAATGGAATAGGAATAGTCTATTCAGTCCCTTAAACTTGTTGGGCTACTGTTTAGTCAGATCATGGTTGGTCTGTACCTTAACTTCATCAACTGGCTTGGTTCTATAACTTTTAATACCATTGTTTAATAAAAATCTACAATTTATTTTTAAAATTTTCAATTTGCCTATTCTGTTTGTTTCCAAATTTTCAGAAATACTCCAGACATCATTCCTAAGTGGTCCAGCGCTAATTTTAAAAATATTACACTCATTCTGAACTCTCCCAGCCGGATGATATAGTTTACATTTATTTGTCCTGTCAAATTATTTAATCATCTTAAATACCTCAGTTTAATCACATATTACTCTTCTATAATCAAAGGAATAAAAACCTAGAGTGCAGTCTTGCAAAAAAAATCCAAAACACCGAACAAGCGAGAAAACAAGTAAGTTTCAGACTTTTTTGGGCGAGTTTGAAAATTGCTGTCTTATGAAACAAGTGTGAGTCTCATCAGTTGTGGCGGGGGGCAGACCCAAGCTGATCAATGAAGCCGGCTGCAGACTGCTCAAGGTGCCATTGTGCAGGCTTCCTGATCTTCCAGTACATGAGGATTTTCTGCCACCCTCTGCACCTTATCCATCCCATGGATATGGTCACAAATGAGGGTGGGGGAGGGGAGCAATGTAACCTCCTCCCCCCATGGCAACACAGATCACTAGTATTGGGACCTCCTCCGATGAACCCCCCCAGACACAACCTGCTCTCTAGCACACCCTACACATTTCACCATTTGCTAGTCTTCCCTGTACACTAATCACCCCATTGGCAAACATCCACTTTAAAAGTCTCACTTCCCTGCTGAACACATTCCATTGCTTACTCCCCATGCTGATTATCCCCCTGTCCGCTGAGCTCTGCATTCAATAGAGCTCCTCATTTGCCTCCCTATCTTTATAGTCTCACCTCAGCCTCCTCCTTGGCACTGCCCTGGCAGTAATGGTGCCCTTGGCAATGCCAGGTGGGCACTCTGGTCTTGCCCCTGACCACCTACGGCTTCAATGACCTCCGATCCCTCGTGTGAGGCCATAACATCCATTCTCTATTGATAAAGACCAGCCCTAAGTCTTGCTGGCATAAGGACCAATTGCAAATGAGGCTGGATAATGCCATGTGGAGCTCATTAATGATTTGTTAAGCATGCCATTAATATTTAAATAGACTTTGTGCCCTTTTTTGAGTGCAGAGTCGAGCCAATCCTTCCAGCAAAATGCTGCCAGTAACTCTGCATGCAGCAAGAAACTGGGCATGAACTCAATTTTTTGTTGCGCATGCAGTCTTATTGGCTTACCGTGCCAGCCCTAGTCTATGCAATGTGTTTTCATAATTGAATTATTTTAGCCCTGTTTATAATTCAGGTGAATCTATGTAACATCCTCTTTAAAGCCAATATTCCTTTTCTGTGATGCATTGCCCAGAACTGAACATGCACCAGATGGTGTCTAACTGTACAGTTGCACAGTAATTTCCACCATGTTTTATTTCAGCTCACTTGAGCTAAAATTCAACGTTTTAATTGCCTTTAAACTATTTTTGTACTTTTCCTCCAGCTTTTAGCAATTTCTGCACTTAGAACATAGAACATTACAGCGCAGAACAGGCCCTTCGGCCCTCGATGTTGCGCAGACCAATTAGGAACAAGCAGTGAACCTCTAACCTAAACCATTCCCTTTTCATCCATAAACCTATCTACTAACCTCTTAAACGCCACCAAACTTGGTGCATCTACAACTGACGCAGGCAAGGCATTCCATACCCTTACCACCCTCTGGGTAAAGAACCTACCTCTGACATCTGTCCTAAAACCACCACTCCTTAATTTAAAGCTGTGTCCCCTCGTGCTAGCTTTCTCTATCCTAGGAAAAAGGCTATCACTGTCCACCCTATCTAAACCTCTAATCATCTTATATGTTTCAATAATGTCTCCTCTTAGCAGCCTTCTTTCTAACGAAAACAACCTCAAATCCCTCAGCCTCTCTTATAAGACCTGCCTTCCATACCAGGCAACATCCTGGTAAACCTCCTCTGTACCCTCTCCAATGCCTCCACATTTTTCTTATAATGTGGGGACCAGAACTGCACACAATACTCCAAGTGCGGCCGCACTAGAGTTTTGTACAGTTGCAACCTGACGTTGCGGCTCCGAAATTCAATCCCCCTACCAATAAAAGCTAAGACTCCGTATGCCTTCTAAACAACCTTATCGACTTGATTGCCAACTTTCAGGGATCTATGCACATATACACCAAGATCCCTCTGTTCATCAACACTATTAAGAATCCTACCATTAGCCCTATACTCTACACATTTATTATTCCTGCCAAAGTGCATTACCTCACACTTTCCACATTAAACTCCATTTGCCACCTCTCGGCCCAGCTCTGCAACTTGTCCAAGTCTCTCTGCAAACTAGAACAGCCCTCTTCACTATCTACCACTCCTCCGACTTTGGTGTCATCCGCAAATTTACTAATCCATCCTTCAATACCCTCATCCAGATCATTTATAAAAATTACAAACAGCAGGGGCCCCAAAACAGATCCCTGAGGTCCACCACTAGTAACCGAACTCCACGATGAATATCTCCCATCAACCACCACCCTCTGTCTTCTATCTGCTAGCCAATTCCTAATCCAATTAGCTAAGTCACCCTCAATCCCATACATCTGCATTTTCTGCAGAAGCCTTCCATGGGCTTATCGAACGCCTTACTAAAGTCCATATATACCACATCAACTGCCTTACCCCCATCCACCTCTTTGGTCACATTTTCAAAAAACTCAATGAGGTTAGTAAGGCACGACCTACCCTTCACAAAACCATGCTGACTATCTCACAAAACCATGCTGACTATTTCCAATCAATTCATTTCTCTCTAAATAACTATAAATCCTATCCCTAATAATTTTCTCCAATACTTTGCCCACAACAGAAGTAAGACTCACCGGCCTATAATTCCCCGGAAAGTCTCTCTTCCCCTTCTTGAACAATGGGACCACAGTCGCTATCCTCCAGTCTTCTGGCATTATACCCGTAACCAACGACGACCTGAAGATCAGAGCCAGAGGCTCTGCAATTGCCTCTCTTGCCTCCCAGAGAATCCTAGGGTAAATCCCGTCCGGCCCAGGGGACTTATCTAACTTCAAACCCTCAAGAATATCTAGCACATCCTCCTCATCTACTTCAATACTTTCCAGTTTTGAACCCTGTATCCCAGTGTTCTCCACAACTACATTTACATCTCCCTGCGTGAATACCGAAGAGAAATATTTGTTCAGTGCCTCTCCAATCTCTTCAGGTTCCAAGCACAACTTCCCACTGCTGTCCATGATGCCTAAAACTTCGCACTCATTTGTTATTTCTAGTTTCTCGCCAGTTAGAGTAATCTGGAATCTATAGTGGATGTCTACATGGTTTTCTCTATTAAACTTCATCTGCTGTAGTTTTGTTCACAGTTAATCTATAAATACCCCTTTGCAACTTACCACTCCCATTTACTGTGGCAAGGAAAGATATTTTAGGTACTACAGCAATACTGCAGATGCTGAAATCTGAAACAAAATCAAAAAATGCTGGAAAATCTCTGCAGGTCTGACAGCATTTGTGGAGAAAGAACAGATCCATCATTTCGAGTCTGGATGACTCTTTGTCAGAGCTCTTGTTTAGATACTGTTTTCTCTGAAAGGTGCTGAATACCGCAGTCAGGTCATCCTGTTCAAAGTAAAACTAATGCAGCAAGTGCTAATACATCAAAGCAGAAAACCACACCAAGTTACTAAGTGCAAACTTAGAAACTAACAAAGAAAGAGTCATTCTGCAGGAATTAAAAGTGCTCTTGCAAGACCATATTTCTTGCAGTTCTTAAGTTATTTACGTAACAATGCTTTTGCATGAAAAATTTCAAGAGCTTCAATGTGTCAAAAAATACAATGCATTAATGGAATAGGACAGATGACAAAAAAGCAAAAAATAGATTTTGAATAAACTTAAAAGCTAGGAGTGGAATAATAAATAAAGATCTACAAACTTGTAGCTGATTTATTTGCCATTGGCAGAGGAGGAGGTACTTTTGTAGGAGGAAGGAGCAAGAAAACTGAAGAGGACAGGTTTAACTACTTTCTCAGAACACTAAGGAGATTTGGTGTATCTGCTATGATTCTCAGCAAGTTTTACAGATGCACCATAGAAAGCATTCTTTCTGGTAGATTCACATCTTGGTATGACTCCTGCTCTGTCCAAGACTATAAGAAATTACACAGTCATGAACGACGTCTAGTCCATCACTCAGCCTCTCATCCATTGACACTATCTACAGTTCCCGCTGCCTCAGAAAAGCAGCCAGCATAATTAAGGATCTCAAGCACCCCAGACATATTCTCTTCCATTGGGAAAAAAAAAATTAAAAGTTTGAGGACACGTACCAACTGATTCAAGAACAGCTTTCCTCCCTGCTGCCATCAGACTTTTGAATGGACCTACCTCACATTAAGTTGATCTTTCTCTACACCCTAGTTATGACTGTAACACTACATTCTGCATTCTCTCCTTTTCAATGTCTGTATAATGTGTAAGAAACAATATTTTTCACTATATGCTAATACATGTGACAATAATAAATCAAATTAGAATTCAAAGTAGGGCTGATGAAGTCTGCAGAGGTAGCATGCGTTTAAGCCATTAAAGGCAAACATTTTAATTATAGAAAACGGGGACAAAAAATCGTACAGACTCAAGGTGAGCTCTGTTTTCTCTCTCTATAGAACTGCTGAGATTTTCCAGTATTTTCTATTTTTGTTTCAGATTCCAGCATCTGCAGTAATTTGCTTTGATAGATTATTCTAATATGTGCACTTTTCTGTTCCATTGTATCAGTGAACACCCTTTCCATCTCTATGCACCTTACAATAAATAAGGACACTGCATTTGAGTCCTTTTGGGCTTAATATCTGTTGTTTTACCTATTGATATGCTGATCCAAATGATGGAACAATGTTTCTTTTGATGAATAATCAAGTGTAAATAGTTGTCAATGCTTTAAACTGATTTAATTATGGAAACATCCCAGGAATTTCTCATTCTTCTACTCAAAAATTTCTGATATAGTTCTATGTTGAAAAATTGTTCCTTTTAAAGAAAAGTATTCCCACAGTACAAGGACAAGTGCATTCTCTGAAGAAGACAAAAGAACATCTGAACACAGACATTCCCATCCCTTGGTTACCACTTATGTTCATTCAAGCAGCATTACTTATTGACTGTAACCACTAAGACATATTTTTCCGATACCAGTAAAACATCTGACCCTGCCATATCTTACAGCCTCTCCTAATTTGATGCTTTCCACAAGAAAATAACATTTTCAATGTACCAGCAGTATAAAAACTCATCAGATGCCATGGCATACTTATCCTTTACTAATCATTATAACTGCCAACCTATTTCAAAATACGAAGCCAGCTTTTTTTCAAAGAATTAACACAAAAATGAACTGATTTTACAAAGATTCAGGGTGAGATTTTCTATTTCCATCTGCTAACGGAATCTTTCAGTCCCACTGAATTCAATGGACATTTGATTGGTACATCATGGCATAACCCATATTGCTACAGCTGGAAAATGCAGCCTCTATTTCTGTTCCATATATGCTTTTAGGAAGAGGATGGGGAAAAAATATCTCTTAATTTGCTTGGAACTTTTAAATTTTCTGCTCTTGTTCATTAATCCACCTTTCAAATTAACAATTTATGTTTGAACAGAATTTTCAAAATAATAGTTAAAAAACAGAAAATGCTGAGATGACTCAGCAGATCAGGCAGCAACTACGGCAAAAAAAGTTAACAGTTTAGGTCCATGACCTTTCATCAAACTGAAAAATTAGGAATCCAACAGGATAAAAGCAAAATGCTGTGGATGTTGCAAATCTGAAATAAAAAGTGGTGAAAGTTCAGCAAGTCTGGCACCATTTGTGCGAAGAGGAAAAGGATTACCATTTCAAACCAAATATGATTCTTTGGAAAGAGCTCCAAAGAAAAGTAATATTGAACTTGAAACATTAATCCTGTTTCTCTCTTCTGTTGTGATCCTGTTAGGGGCTAGTATCTTTTTATTTAAAATAGACAAAGTCAAAATCCCAGTCATCCAAAATATTGGAAAATAAAGGCAGACAATTCCATGGTTTTAAACAAACAAATAAAACTTTATTATACAATGTTAGAAAAGAAAAATCAACAATATCTAGAATAGGTGGTTGAAAGCACAATTGAAAAGATAGACTTTCACTGACAGAGATTTGTGCTGGGATTTCAGAAACTAAATCCAAGATAACTGTGGACCATGGAACTGACAATGGAGTGAGGGGTACATGGGTTACGCAGGAAGGTGGAACTGGAGAAGTTATTGGTTTAGTTTGTAGAGAGAGACAAAATAAGCAATGGAGGGTTATGAACAAGGATGAGAGTATTGAATTTATTGTATTGGGCATTAAGCAATCAATGGAAGTTGGTATGAGCAGAAAAGTGACATTATAGCAATTGAGTCGAGTGGTAACAAGCTTGCTGATGAATCTCAATTGTAAATGAAAGGAAATGGGAAGGAGGAATGGGGGAAGGGGTAGGGAGGGCAAGGCATAATGACCAGAATTAAGTGAAAGAAAACAAAGTGAGTGGACATATGCAGCTGAATGAGTGGGTGAGTGGGAACATGCATGGTAGATGCAGTATAATGTGGATTAAATGTGACACTACCCACTTTGGTAGCAAAAATAGGAGGGCAGATAACTATTTGAGTGTAAATTGAGAGAGGTGGATAGTCAGCAAGATCTTTGTGCCCTTGTGCATCAGTCACTGAAAGTAAGCACACAGGTACGGCAGGCAGTAGAGAAGTCCAAGAGTATAGGAATTATGCAGAGCATTGGTGAGGCTACACCTGGAGTACTATGTACAGTTTTGGTGTCCTTATCAGAGAAGAATGTCCTTGCTATTGAATACAGCAAAGATTTACCAAGCTGATTCTTGGGGTGGCAGGTCTATCATATGAGGAGAGACTAAATTGGTTAGGATTATATTGATTGGAGTTGAGAAGAGTGAGAGGGGAAACTCACAGAAACTTACAAAATTGTAACAAGATCAGACAGGGTAGATTCAGAAAGAATGTTTCTGATGGTAGGGACTCCATAAGTATGGGGCATAGTTTAAGGTAAGCCATTTAGGATGAGGTGAGGAGAAATTTCTTCACCCAGAGAGTGGTGAATCTGTGGAATTCAGTATCACAGCAAGTAGTTAAGGTCAAAATGTTGTGTGCTTTTAAAAAGAAATTAAATATAGCACTTAGAGCTGAAGGGATCGAGGGATATGCGGAGAAGGCAGGATAAGGATATTAAATTTGATAATCAACCATTATCAAAATGAATAGCAGAACAGGCTGAAAGGACTGAATGGCCTACTCCTGCTTTTATTTTTGATGTTTCTAAATGTGGAAGTGATCAAATGTTCAGAGCCCACCTGAATGGCCTAATTTTAGTTTTAAGATTGCCCTTCCTTGTTCAGTGTTCCCTTACCAGAGGAAATAAGGATTTGTGACAAACTTGTTTTTGTGGATAGAGATATAACCATGATTTTTGGGCATGGGGTCAGTATGCAGCTCCCTTGCCATTTCAGCTTATGAAATTGTGCCAAAGATTTTGCCTCCATGTGTAATTGCCTTCTTTCAGTTGGCTCAAAGGAATTCCACAATTACTGGCACATTAGGCACTACTTCACACCTGTCATGAGAATGATATATTCATCTTTTCAAAATCATAGTGTCTGTCCTCTTTTGTGGAGTAGTTTGGTACTAGAAAGAATCTCCATATTTCTAGAAGTTAATTTTAGGATCTCAGCTTCCTGTACATATTAATGAATTGGATAGAAAAATAAAGAGATGTTTATCAAGGTTTCCAGATTCCACCAAATTAGGAGCAGAATAAGTTATCTGAATGTAAGCAGAAGGTTACAAAGAAACATGGGCCGGAATTTTATGGCCTCACCTGCCACGGGAATTTGAACGGGCGAGAGGTGGACATGGAAAGGTCCATTTGACCTTGAGTGGGATTTTATGGCTTCAGAACGAATGAGCCACAAAATCCCGGCCATTGGCTGAGCCAGTGAGAAAAACTACAATAAACAAAGTTCAATAAGGTCATTTATCGTGGATTTGAGAATGAAATTTTGATTTCCCTATCACGTAAGCTTATAAACTGTGGAAGAACAAAAAGATTTAGCTATCGATAAATATAAATCACTATAAGTTAATGGACTGGTATGGAAAGTAAGAAACCAAATAAAATGTCGGGCTTTATTTCAAGAGGCAGGGGTGGAACTAAAAGTGAGGAAGTGATGATTTCACTGTAAAGAGAACTGGTTAAATAAACTCCATCTTGTGTGCTGTAGTTAATTTTCGGAACATCCTTCAAGGAAGATATATTGGTCTTGGGATGGGTTAAGGGCTAATATTGGGACTAAAAGAATTAAATTATGATGGTACCAAGAATTTATACAGGATTTAACGGTGATCTACTCCAGAGCCAGAACATTACCACTTTTCACTCTGGCAGGATTTTCCCATCTTGCCATAGTGAATGGAGATTTGGCTGGCTGCCAAATTTTTTGACCTCATTGCAGTGGGGGTGTGGCATGAATGGCAGATAAGATCATGCCCTAGGTTTCTCACATGATGACAGAATTTGACAGACTACACACAGATCTGGTGTTGGATTATAAAATAAAGCTTAAAGTATAGCTAGGGGATTTAACAGTAAAATCTAGAAACATCTTTTTCACATGAAGGGAGGTAAAATATTCAGGCAGAATCCTCCCAAAAAAATTATAAGTATCAAATTTGCATGAAAACAGTAGTAATTCACGCTTTTTTTTTCAGTGGGAGTTCAGACAAGAATCTTCCACTTTCTTGGCATTGCAGAAGCCCTAGCATGAACATTGTTAAAAACTTCCCGCCAACGAGGCTTAAATCAGCACGCTGAGCAGGATATCACGCATGTGCTGATCTGTCAGTGCCGATATTGGCGCATGCATCAAGACCACTCAATGACAGCCTCCCTCTTGGCTGGCCAACTCAATTGCTGGCCCTCTGATCATCTCGGGCCCAGTCCCGACCCTCCCCTCCCCCCCGGCCCACTCTGATATCTCCAACTACCCACTTCACCAATTCTCCCCCTGACAGTTAATCACAGTTCTGAACCCCTAGCAGGCTAACCAGCCATCCCATCCCCCACTCCAAGCCCACCCTGATTGCCGGCCTCCCTCCTTTCCCGACCAATCTCTAGGCAGAGTGGCAGCTGGACTTGACACATCACTCCACCCCATTGATCACCCCATAGACCTCTCCCCCTTGGTACTGTCCCATACCTGATGGGCAGTACCAAAGAGACCCTGGGCATTGCTACTTTGACCTTGGGCAGTGCCAGGAGCATAGGTTGGCACTGCCAGGGTGCCCTTTACCTAGGGGGCACCAGCTCCTGCACCCAACCCTTGAGGGTCCCGATTGCGCCCCTCTTCACTCCAGTGGGATCGGGCTGCAGTTCCCTGAAAATGGAGCTAGTTAATCCCTGTTGGAGTGAAACGTTCTGGTAGGGTGGGAGAGACTAGCAGGCCCAGAGAATTCAGTCCTGGACCCACTAATCTCATTTAAATTGTAGGGAAATTATTATTTAAATCATTTCCAGATCTCCCTGTCAATTTCCGGCATGGAGCAAATGCCACTGGAAATCCAGCGCTCGAAGACATAAGTGGAGCGCAAACACTCGCGCAATCCCCTGAATCAGCTGCCAAAGGATCAGCGCAGCCAGATAAGAGAATTGCAGCCCTGCAATTTTCTCCTCCAAAAGGCAGTGCTCACTGGGACAAGTAAACACTTCAAAACTTAAAAGAATATTGATTTTTGTTTGGTGGGACGCTAAGGGATATGGAGCAAAGGAGTTTGTTTGCTTTGATTTATTATTGTCACATGCACTGAGATACAGTGAAAGCTATTGTTTCTTGTATGTTATACAGACAAATATATTGTACATAGAGTACACAGGGGAGAAGGATAGGACAGGATGCAGAATATAGTGTTTAGTTATAGCTAGGGTGTAGTGAAAGATCAGCTTATTATGTGGTAAGTCCAACTTAAATTCTGATGGCAGCAGGGAAGAAGCTGCTCTTGATTTGCTTGGTACATGATCTTAGACTTTATCTTTTTGCCAACAGAAGAAGGTGGAAGAGAGAGTATCTCTGGGGTATGTGGAGCTCTTGATTATGCTGGCTGCTTTTCCAAGGCAGAGGGAAGTGTAATTGGAGCCAACGGATGAGAGGCTGGTTTGCGTGATGGACTGGGTTATGTTCATGCTCCTTTGTAGTTTCTTGCGGTCTTGGTCAGAACAGAAGCCATACCAAGCTCTGAAAAAAGCTAGAAAGAATGCTATGAAACATCTGGAAAGGATGGTTTCTATGGTGCATTTCTAAAAATTGGGTCATAGTGACATGCTAAATTTCCTTAGCGTCTTGAAAAAGTAGATGCTCTAGTGGACTTTCTTAACTAGAGTGTAAGCATGTAGGGACCAGGACAAGTTGTTAGGGATGTGGATACTTAGAAATTTGAAACTCTCGACCATTTCCACTTTGTCACCATTGATGTAGACAAGGACATGTCTTATACTACGCTTTCTGACCATGTGACTATCTGCTTCATTTTACTGACACCGAGGGAGAGATTATTGTCGTCATACCATTTCACTAGATTCTCCATCTCTTTCTTGTACTCATCATTGTTTAAGATCTGACCCACTATGATGGTGTCGGATCAGTGGAATTGAAGTCAGATTATCTGAATAAAAGCAGCTCCAGAAAGGTCATGTAGACTCAAAACATTAATTCTGTTTCTCATTAAAAGCAAAATGATGTAGATACTGGAATTTGAAAATGCTGGAAAATCTCAGCAGGTCTGACAGCATCTGTGGCGTGAGAGCAGAGCCAACATTTTGAGGCTGGATGACCCTTTGTCAGAGCTTAGAAACTCGAGGTCGAAATGTTACAGCCTTTCATGTTGGCAGCGTGTTTGCATCCTGCTGCTGTGAAGGGAGATGTGGCTGAGCATCAAATTCTCCAACTTCGGTGCAGCAGGAGTATAGCGTGAATGGCCAGTAAGATTGCATCCTCTGTTTCTCTCTCCACTGATGCTGCCATACCTGCTGAGTTTATGCAACATTTTCTGTTTTGAATGAATTAACTGAATATTGGAGTAGGCTGGAAGGGCTGAAATGATATACCCTGAGTGGCATGGTGGCACAGTGGTTAGCACTGCTGCCTCACAGCTAACTGGGACCCATGTTCAATTCCAGTCTTGAGTATGTGTATGGAGTTTGCACATTCTCCCTATGTCTGCACAGATTCCCTCCGGGTGCTCCAGTTTCCTCCCATAGTCCAAATATGTGGAGGTTAGGTGCATTGGCCATGCTAAATTTCCCATCCTTAGAAAGGTATGGCAGCATCAATGGAGGGAATAACAGAGGGTGTACTCACTGGCCATTCACACCACAGTCCTGCCACGGCGAAGTCGGAAAATTTGACGCTCAGCCACATCTCCCTTCACAGCAGCGGGATGCAAACATGCTGCTAGTACGAAAGATATGCTAAGCATGAAAGCCATTTCGGCCTCGAGTTTCTGAGATCTTTCAAAGGGTCTACCGGACTCGAAACGTTGGCTCTGATCTCTCTCCATAGATGCTGTCAGACCTGCTGAGATTTTCCAGCATTTTCTAATTTTATTTCAGATTCCAAAATCTGCAGTATTTTGTTTTCATCTTAATACGTCGAGGGTTGCGGGGGAGGCGGCTAGCAGGGTAAATATGTAGAATTATGGAGATAGGGCCTGGATGAGGAATTATTGTTGTTGCTGCAGGCCCGATGGGCCGAACGGCCTTCTTCTGCACTGCAGGGATTCAAAAGTGCTGCGCCTCTCCCCACAGTGCAAAAATACGGTTTTGAAATATCTCACTTGGAGCTCAAATGGTTTGAACTGTACGCACCACAAACCTGACCTGTCGAGACCCGAGGGTTGCACGGTCAACACCTTTCGCAACCCGTGTGGGAAAATGTCCGCCGCCCGGCCGTTAAAGAGTTGGACGCGAGCCAACTGCCTTTAACTCTGCACGAGTACCGGGCCCGCCCCCCACAAATCGCAGGCCAACTGACAGGAATACGGTGCAACCTAACTTGCGGCACGGAGCCGTGATGTCTGATTGGTCCGTTCCCCGCTCGGTCGCCCCCGTCCGTCAATGGTAACCTTAGTAATAATCAGGCTTGGTTGGTCGGGCTGACGGAAGCGCGAGCGGAACCCTTCATGAAGTTTCTCAGTGGGCAGCGATGACCATCACCATCATAATGTGAAGCGATCGGAAGCGGCGGCCGAGTCTGAACTCCCCACCCTCCCCAGCACCGCAGCCTGGATTCAGCGGGGCGGCTCCGAGGGAAGAAATCAGAAGTTCAGCAGCAGCCCAAGAGCTGAGGGGAAGAGAGGAAGAGAGAGAGAGAGAGAGAAGCAAACAAACACAACCGAGAAGGAGAAACATTTACACACACGCACTCACACACTCCAAAGTGGTGTCTTGTACACACACCAGGGCAGGGAGAAAGAGCCACAGACATCAGATTGTGGTGAGGAGCAGAGACTCACCTGAGATAGTGAGGGAGTGCCGCAGATTTCTGCACTGGAGGGGTCACACACACGGAGATACATAAAACCAGATACATAAGGAAGCGATAGTCAGAGAGTGGCACCGACTCAGCCCCAAGGAAGGACAGGGCGAGAGAAGGGATAAACAGTGCAAGGGAACTGCTGCATCTAGGACAGAGCGAGAACTGCTGTCCTGGGGATAGACAAAGGGTCAGGACTCAGTGGGATACCGCTTAATCGATATGCGATAGTCATTTGTAAGTGCAACAGTTCAAGTTGAAAGGTGGACAGGACGGACTGTGCGTGTGTGTGCGTGCTTTCATCCTAGTACCTTTTTCACTCCTGGCTATTAGCCCTTTTCTTGTTGATAACCATGGGCCTACCGGCGCTGGAGTTCAGTGATTGCTACCTGGACAGCCCACAATTCCGGGACAGAATCAAGTCTCATGAAGCAGAGCTGGAAAAAACAAACAAGTTCATTAAGGATCTGATTAAAGATGGAAAAGCACTGATTCAGGCAATGAAAAGTAAGTTTTTTTTTGTAAACAGTTGATTATTTATATAATCTTTGGCATGAAACGTGGTCATTCTGAAGATTGTCTTTGCTGAAAGCAATTTGAAGAACCTCTGTAAATTGCTGTTATAGAATCTTGTAACAATGACGAGGCTTATAGTAAACCAGGATGCTGGCTAACGGAAGGTGTCTCTTGATAGTGGTCTTTGTTAAAAGTCGCTCCATTCACAAGTTTACAAATGTAAAATATTGTTGTCCTTGTTTTCCTCAGATACTTCAGATTTAATCTGAGTAATAACAGCTCATTTCAATCACTTCTTGACGGTAGAGTTTGATGAACATTATTCTTGAACAATTTAAGAATTGTGAGATCATATCCAGCTTATATAACTATTTTGAAACAACAGCTTCTTCAATTGCTAGTTGATATAAAATTATAGAATGGTTACAGCACAGGAGGAGGTCATGCTATGATTCATTTGACCCATTGTATTCCAGCTGGCCCCACTCACCTGTAAACCTGTTCAGATAATTATCCAATTCCATTTTGAAAGCTGTGATTGAATGTGCCTTCATCACACATTCCGGCAGTGCATTCCAAATCTTTACCTCTCATTAAGTAAAAAAAAATTTAAGTCAACTCTGGTTCTATTGCCAATCACTAAATCAATGTCCTTTGGTTCTCAATCCTTCTGCCAATGGAAATAGTTTGCCACAACACTAGTGACTTTTGAGCATTGCTGTGAAATCTTCTATCAATCTTAAGTTCTTTTGAGAGAACATCACTACTTTGTCAAGCTGTTCGCATAATTGAAGTCCCCAGAACCATTATCATAAATATTTGTAGTGCCTTATCTACTGCCTTTACATCCTTCTTAATGTGTAGTATCCAGAATTGTACAATATTTCAGTTGACGCTAAATCATTGTTTTTAAAGATCATCATAACTTTCTTACTTCTGCACTCTATGCCACTATTTATGAAGCCCAGGATCCTATATGCTTTAATCACTTTCGCAACCTGCCTTGCCACCTCCATCAATTTGTGCATATTTACCTCCAGGCCCCTCTGTTCTGCCACACTAGTTAAAATTGTACTCTTTATTGTATATTACCTTTCCTCATTCTTACTATCAAATATACACTTCACATTTTTCTGCATCAAATGCCATCTCTCATGTGTCCACCCATTACACCTGCCTGTCTATATCCTCTTGAAGTCTTTCATTATCCTTCTCATAGTTCATAATACTTGCAGGTATTTCACCTGAAGAATTTGAAATTGTGTCCTGCACACCCAAGTCTAGATGATTAATATAGATTAAGAAAAAAATGAACCTTGTAATGACCCATCTCTGCTACACTATTTTTTATTACTCAGTCAACTTCCTTTTTATGCTGCTATTGTCCTTTTTATGCTGTGGGCAACAAACGTGCTGGCAAGTCTGTTATGTGGCATTTTACCAAACACCTTTGGAAGCCTAAATATATCACATCAATCGCATTATCCTCTCTGTTACTTTATCAAAAAAGTTTGTTAAAAAATTAGTTAAACAGAATTTACATTCAACAAATGTGTTTATTTTCCTTAATCTGTCCAAATGACTGTTAATTTTGTCTCGGATAATTGTTTTCAAAAATGTTCCCACCACCCAGGTTAAATTGCCTGGCCTGTAATTCTAGGCTTTTTTTTAAAAACATTTTTTACCAGTGTACAGACTTAATTCTGCGCAATACTCCTTGTGTCAGAAAATGTTTCTATCTTATTATGTAGCTTTTGTTAGCGGGAGACATTTGGCCTCCTTTCATCAATATTGGAATTTAATTTGCATGTTCAGCATTTTGTATGATTCTGTAGTTAGTTAATTTCAAATTATCCTATAAAATCCAACTGAAAGCATTGATAACTCAGCAAGAAAATAACATCACAACACTGCATGAAATGCAACTTATCTCTGGTCAAGATGAAGTTGGTGTGATGTCATCTAACACAAGTTAATTTTACTACATCTGCAAAAAAAATTATCAGTGCTTACAATAAAAACTTCTAACGCAATCACAGTTATCACAATTTATCCACATTAGGTTGGGTTTCATTTGATAAGTGTAACAATTATGTTCAAGTTTACAGTAAAGCCTTGGCAAGATGTCAATATTTGGTGTATAAGGGCTGATAGCTGACAGCATGAAGGTTGTCAAATGTTCCTTTTGAGTATCATACTTGCTCTCTCAATTAATTTGGTTCACCTGTTATGTCAGAAGTAAAGCATTGCCTCATGTCTTTTCCCAACAAACTAAGCTTGCGTGCAATTGTATTTAAACTGTACTTTGGCCTTGTCTTCAGAAAAACCACTGCATTGTTACAGTGTACTTCACTTTCACTTTCTTTACTTGCATTTAAATTAAAATGATCTAACCTTTCTTAAACTTTGTAACTTTTAACTCCTGCAAATTCACATTTTCTAAAGATCTTCTTGAGCCTTTTGATCACTTGTGAAAGCTTTTGACACCTTCATAAACTTTCAGAATCTTGTTTTTGAAGTAAACAATATCTGACATTAGCTACAATCTATTATTCTTAAATTCCTTAACTTGAATTGTTAATTTGAATCAATATCATTCATAAATGCCTTCTGATTTAAAGTTGTACGACTGAATATACTTTTTTTCAAAGTAAAAACCAACATTGAATTAGCAAAATTATAACATTTTCCAAACTGCCATTTCCAATGAATTGATGAATTTAAATTTTTTTTAAATTCTATTTTTAAAGTTACAAAGCTATTGCTTAGAGTGGACCTGGTGGACTTTAATCCATTTCTTGCTTGCTTCAAAAACCAAATTCGAATTCCAACTGATTTCAATTCATGTTCCCCACAAGAAAGAAAAACAACATTCAAGCTGACAAGATAACACAATGCACCCATTTTGGGCTTGATCTGATGTTTGATCTTAGCCAAAAGGCTGAGAAGCTAATGAATTAATCTTAGCAAGATGATAGTTAAAGAAGTTATACTGATAAGGTTAGAATGCTGTGCAGTCAGCCAGCAGTTTTCTGTATCATTTGAAGGTCAGTGTTTGGATGGTTGCATCTACTTTGTCAATGGAGAACAGCCATTCCTTCCGAACATCGAAGTCACTTAAGAAAATTAACTTTTCGACTGGATTACAGCTTCTCTATACAAACAAAGTCAAACAGCTTAATTCTCCCGAATAAAACTGCAAATTAGCATTATTTCTTTATAACCATTATGTATTAAAGAGGACACATTAACTCTATTTTTAAATGAAGATTTAATTTTATAAAAGTTGAACAACCTGCAGATTTTGTTCATGTTTCAAATGTGTGAAGCCCAGAGTAAAGCTTGATTCTTTCAGTTGCCCCAAGAAAAGACATAAATGAACTTTGCAGCAACAGTAACATTTATCACTCTAAAAGCAAAGTTAATGAGTTTCTGTATAGTTCCTGAGATTGGTTCACTTCTCAGATAAGTATTACGACTTTGAAGACCCTTTTTCAATGGAGTTATATGTTACAGGTGGGGTCAGTGTATTTCCATGTATGATGCAGGTTTTCTGGTCATTATCATATTGCTACTTATAGAAGTTTGCAGAAAATTGGTGCCAGGTTTCCTGCATTATAACATTATAACAAATGCAATTAAAAGACAAGTATTTAATTGCACTTTGAGATGACTGGTGATTGTGAAAAGTAAATATAAATGCAAGTTTTTATTTAATGGATGAAGCCTTTCTGTTCTGATGTGTGTTACTGAGCAAGTGGAAACATGAAGGCTAAAAACTTCTAAGAGCGCTTCAGGGAGTGTCTGCAGATGGTGTGTGCTGTTAACTACAAAAATAACTGTGTACTTTTTACAGAGCTAATAGTTTGAGTCCTGGTGTTGCAAAGATATCAAAATAAGCTTATTTCTGGATGTAACTGGTTAGTTGTTATGGCCATGTTAATTTCTTATCATTTCAGTCCTTGATAACTATTAGTTTCTGCAACAAAATCAGTAAGTATTTTAGATCTAGGAGAATTTTCATGAGCTGCAACAAAAAATTTGCAGTAAATACCAGGGTTTAAATATTCTTTGATAGTGCTATTTATTCCCATAGTGGCCTAACAAATCGGCATGTGGAGAATGCCTAAATTGCCATAATTGAACTACGAGGCAATCTGACTCGAGAGGTACTATTTCATCTGACCTGAACTGAATATTAGTGTTTAGCTGCACATGTATTGCTTCAATTAATTTAAAGGTGGATTGAAGAAAAATCTTAAGCCCATAGAAACCCAACAGTACAGAAGGAGGACATTTGGCTCATTGAGTCTGCACCGACAACAATCCCACTCGGACCTTATCACTGTGACTCTGCTAATCTCCCTAACTCATACATCTTGGGAGACTGAGGGGCAATTTCAGATGGCCATTCGACCTTACTGTACATCTTTGGCCTGTGGGAGGAAACTGGAGCACTGAAGGAAACCCATGCAGACGTGGAGAGAATGTGCAAACTCTACACATGATGTAGAGATGCCGGCGTTGGACTGGGGTAAACTCAGTAAGAGTCTGGCAACACCAATTTTAAATCCAACCGATTATATCTGTGTGCTTTCGGAGACCAGAACACCTCATTCGCCTGACGAAGGATACAAGCCCGAAAGCTAGCAGATTTACTACCAAATAAATTGGTTGGATTTAAAATTGGTGTTGCCAGACTCTTACTGAGCAAACTCTACACAGACAGTTAACTGAGGCTGGAATTGAACTTAGTTTCCGGAGCTGTGAGGTAGCAGTGCTAACCACTGTGCCACTCTCTGGAGGCCAGATCTGAAGTGTTTGTGACAGATGTGACCAGATTCACACAAAATAAAAACACTCCTCCTGCTTACATCAGTGGATCATGTTACGTGACTGTTAGTTACCCTTGAGCATGCTAAGTAGCTGACCTTGTCAAAGTTTGCCCTTTCATCTAAAGTCTGGCTAAACATAACAAAATTCGCTGGACCTGACTGTTTGCTGATATATTGTTTAGATGCTTTGTGTTCACATAGGGTATCAGAGTTTAACAAATACTGAGATAAGCTAATGAACTGTTTATTATTTCATTAGAAACTGAGAACAGGTAGAATGTTACACACTTTTAATAAATGTGTAATAATCTCCAGTAGTTCTTGATTTTTTAAAAAATTCCATTTTCAAACTCCACATGGCTTCAGTTCTTCCTATCTCTGCAATTTTGTATAATCCCCTATTTCCATTGTGCTGCCACTGGTGACTGATTTAGCCCCAACTCTGGAATTTGTCCTCAATCATCTCTGTCTCTGTATCTCTCTGTCCTTTGAAGACGCTTCTTAAAACCCACCTCTTTTGTCAAACTTTTTGTCACCTGTTTTAATACTTTGTTTCTTTGGCTTGGTGTTAATTTTTGTTAAGAGTCGTGAAACATTTAAATATATTAAAGGTGTTATAAAAATTCAGGTTATTGCTAGCATATGACATTATGGATCTTACTATGAATTGGCTAGATTTACCTTTTAAAAAGTTCAATGTGGTTGTATTAATTTATTTTTTTTACAGGGAGAGATTGTGCATAACACAGAGCTTCCCATTCTTTATTGTTTTTCATTTGGGCTGAAAAAAGTGGCTGTAATGGGAAAATGGAAATGCCAGTGATGCTGTAGAGGATACTCATCTCAGCTTGGACTGGCATTCATTTTTGGAACAGTCTAGAGATAGCAGCACTCTTTGTTGTGTGTTATTTGATCTATGAGTGCTTGATGCTGATTGTGATTAACTGATAAAAGTAGAAAAGTGATATTCTTCGATGGGCACAAAATTTGACCCAGAGATATAAACAGTACATGCTGTGTTTTCACTGGAACTGGCAGTGGTTCCAAGAAACAGCAGCACTGGTGATGGCACTTTCTAAGATTCCAAGATGGTGAATGAGAGCAGCTTTGGTTTGTTTATTGTATCTGTTATGATTATTTGTTATTTGTCTGATTTTAAATAAATCCAGCTCACTACTATTTAGTATTTTATTGTTTTTATTGTTTAAATAAATTGTATTGTTGTGTAGTTCCTATTGCTGCAATGTTAGCCTTTTGACCAGGTTGTTATTGTAAATGAGAATTGACTTACCTGATTAAATATAGGTTAAATAAATAACATTTTCTGACACTGACCAGTAAAAGATGCAAGTGGTTTTGTTGTTGATAGAACCCACATGATAAAGGAACATACTTATCTGTCAAAACAGCTTTACTAGCTTGGTTATTCAAGTAACTGCAGCAGAACTCCAGGTTATTGTGCAGTGCACCATCTGAGATCAACGCTTCAGTAACTATGTCACTCTCTCTAAACTTATTTTCCAAAATCATAACCAAATCTCTGGAGCTCTCTTCTTTCTTTCAAAACCTTATGAAAATAATTTGTAACTGCACTGTTCCCTGAAGCTCACTATTCCATCCTATTCATTTCTTTCACTTTTTTGCTTTACTTCCGCCTCTCTATATAATGTTTTAAATTGTTTGCCTTTGTGAGGATTGTTATGCAAGTATACGTTCTTGATGGCACATGTATGATTGGATTTCACAACATATTTAAATAATCTCAAGAGCTCTACCACTCACACTCAAATAGTAATTTTTCAAATGAGTATTGATCACTTTGCAATTTTCATTTGAAAAATCAACTTTATTTTTCTTTCTGTTCTAAAGTGACGATGGATGCCAAAATCAAATGTAGTCTCAAGTGTTGTTGGAGGGCCAAAGGAGGAAACATTAGATCACAGTACATAGATGTAATTCACTGTCCATTTTAAAACAAGTTTTACAATTTTCTTTATGTAATGCCTAGATTTTAAAGTTATTGGTAAATTGTAGGAAACATGATTTTGACAAGGATAGAATTGATGTTAGTTGGAGCTAAATGTTGTCTGAGTTGAAAAATGCCAAATAGAGATGCTACATTACCATCGGTTAATAGGTGCCTTTGCGGTGTTGGTTTACATAAACAATTTCTGTCATAAATGTTGAAGTAGGAGTTTATAGTGAAAAATTCACAAGAGGAAGAATGGTTTTGATAATAAAAGTATCTGTTTTAATTTTTATATAATGTGTATTTAGTTTAAAAAAAATGCAAGAAATGTGTTTGTGCTTCACATATCTTTCAGAATGCTAAAGAGAGACTAGTTCTTCAAAACTGAAATGCTCCAGCACAGGCAACATCCTGGTGAATCTCCTCTGCATCCTTTCTAATGCAATCACATCCTTCCTATAGTGTGGTGGTCAGAATTGCACACAGTAATCCAGCTGTGGCTTAACCAGCATTTTATACAGCTCTGTCATAACTTCCCTACTCTATGCCAGTGTTCCACATGCTTTCTTAGCTACTCTATCTACCTGTCCTGCAGCTTTCAGCGATCTTTGGACATGCACCCCAAGGTCTTTTTTCCAAACTTCTTACTGTTCATTGTATATTCCCTTGCCATGTTAGTCCACCCAAAATGCATCTCCTCATCTTTTTCAGAATGAAATTCCACAGCACCAATTTTCATGTCATCTGCAAACCTACTGATTATGCCTCCCACATTTGCCTCTAGATCATTAATGCATGTTGAATTTCCAGTATGATCTATAGTTTTCTTTCAGTTGAAGGGAGATATGACAACTGCAATGCACTGTTGTATGTTCTTCAATTGTGTTGTCCGTTATCAGTGCAGTTCAAATTGATTTTACTTATACTGAGTGCTTTGATCATTCTGAACATTATGTGGGCAGAAAAACTTGTCATTTTCATGGTTATTTCTCCCTGGAAAGTGATATATATCTGTCCAAAATTCTATTGAAATGTCTATCAAATCCATCTAAGTCAGCTAAGTGGCTTTTGTAATAAGTAGTTGCAAATATGTAAAGTTTGTGGGACTCAGGCCAGGCTTTTTATCTCCAAGACAAAATAGGAAAATTACTGATTCGGTGCACCTGCGTTGGAAGAAATGGCCTTGAATGGAAGGATTTTCATTCTGTGGGTGCAAATACATGTAGGAGTCAGTACTGCAGCCCCAGAAACATTTGGAATTAACAACAAAGGATGCCAAGTACTAAGGTGACTGTTTAAAAGCTCACCTTGGTGCTTTGGGACTTGGTTCCTGTTGTAATGAAAGTAGTTAGGCCATTTAGCCTCATGTCATCGAACCCCCTCCTCCCAACCACTTCATGGCCATCCCCATTCCTTCCTTGCTAATCTATGTACCTCTCTACCCACCTAATTAGCCTCTAAAGTCCCTTTGCTAACTTAATGCCAATTCAGGCCTCTAAACTCAGGCCCGTACACCTTCCATCTCAATTCCCCCAGTATTCACTATTCAACAATTCTGCTGAGATGAAATAAAATCAAGTTCTAAGTTTGTATTATAGACTTCACTGTATTAAAATAAACTTCTCATTGATAAAAGGCCCATTCAAAGATATGAATTCCTTCAAATACTCAATTCAGTTGGGGGATTGATAGCTCAGTTGGCTGAACAGCTGGTTTGTAATGCGGAACAACAGCAACAACGCAGGTTCAATTCCTGTATCAGCTGAGATTATTCATGAAGGCCCATCTTCTCAACCTTGCCCCTTGCCTGAAGTGTGGAGATTCTTAGGTTAAATATGGTCATCTAGGACAATGGTAACTTTAACTTAATCCAATGTTGGACAACCTAGGCAGTTACTGACTGGGTAGCATTGGTTGGCCTTTCTTCTTCGCAGTGGGTAGCAAGGTTGAAATTGGCAATGTGCACTAATCACAACCCCATGAATAAAATTAAATACATTTAATACGCAAGAATATTTCATAATGAGCTGCATAAAAACCTAAATCATTGTTGTATTAATAGAACTGTCATCATCTTCAAATGGGAGAAATATTTACACCCAATTGTATTTTTAATTTACTGTGCTTATCAAAGCTTGTACCACCTACAGCTAAATGTTATACATTTCTAGTTACACATATATGCTTTAGGTATTTAGTTTATTTATTCATGTTTACTTACCTTTATGTTTTGATACATCTTTACTACTGTTGTTGCAAAAACTATGAAGAAAACTTTAACTAACTGTGCTTGTCAAAGGCTTGTACCAGCTAGAGCTAAATGTTATACATTTCTAATTACACATATATGCTTTAGGTATTTATTTTATTTATTCATATTTACTTACTTTTTTGATACATCTTTATTACTGTTGCAAAAACTATGAAGAAAACTTGTGTTTGTCAAAGCTAGTACTGGCTACAGATAAATGTTATACATTTCTAATTACACATATATGCTTTAAGTATTTATTTTATCTATTCATATTTACTTTATTTTTTGATACAACTTTACTACTGTTGTTACAAAAACTATGAAGAAAACTTCATAGTTTAAAATATATTGTAAAAGTGTTTAAAGATAATTAAGGAAAACAAATAAAATATTCCCCTATCAATTGCTCCACTCTTAGCCTTGTCTTTCCCATGCCTTTGTATCTCTCCTGGCTCCACTTTCAGTCTTACACTTTCCCGCACCCTTTTGCCACCAGGCTGTATTCTCACTCTTGCGCTTTTTTGCATTCTTTTGTCCTCTCCATGCTCTCTGTCAAACTCTGCACTTACTCTATCAACAAAACATCTCATGGGCCACAGTTGGAATCCTGATAGGCTGCCCACCAGTGACTTAACTCCCATATAAAAACAAACATTTGTATTCATTGCCCCACATCAAAAAGAGCTCATCCTTTAATAACCTGTTTGAGCTGTCAAACTGTGGACTTATGGGCCTCCCACTGTGATAACTATAGGTCATGGAAGCAGTTAAGTAATAATAAAACTATAATGATAACTCTGAGGCTTATACCAACAAATAGCTACTGAAATTGTAAATATTGGCTTTTTTTTTCAACTCAGAGACAGAGCAGCTGTTTTATTTTGAAATATAAAGAGCAGGTGTTTACATCACTTGAGAGCTTGACAGTTGCACAGACTTTATCCATTTTTATGCACATTCACGTCTTAAAAATCGTAAACCACACACTAAGGGAAATAGACCTTGCTCCAATAAAAATGGGCTCTTTTTGAACTCAGCATAGGGTTCAGTTAGCCCTGATGGGTTTAGGTTTCTCCCATGTGTGAATGACACCCGCTCCCCCATCCTGACAGTGAAAATAGGATTTGTTGGAAATGGGGATGGGATTTCTGAATCTGGCATCCGGATATCATTTTGGCTATTTGGCTAAAATATGCAGTTCCCACTATTCTGTGAAAATCTAGGATTAAATCTATATGTTAATCTCTTCAGGATGGAAGCTGCTCCACTCATGCAGTGTCATTTTTCAGAGTAGAGTGGTGTTGAGCTTAGTGTGTGCATCAGTCAGTTATAAAAATACCTGTTTAAAATTAGAACATTGGTAATAGAAATGAAATGGATATTTGATTCAGGCACAGAAATAACCACCATGTGCAGAGATGTCAAAAATACTTGCATATGGAGAATCCCTCACTCACTTGGACGAGAAGCACAGTGTGTTCAGACTGCAGTAGATTCATTACAGATTTCAAGAATAGCATGTATGATGAAATATTTGTATTTATTAAATTGTAATTCATAACGTGGTGCTAGTATCATTTTGGTTGCCATGTCTACCCACTTTCAAGTTTTTTTTAAATTGTAAACTGTTACTGGACAATTGATGAATAGAGTGACATTTAAGTAGCCATAATGGTTTCTCACTTAATGATTGCTCTTTGATTACTTGTGGAAAATGTGCAGGTTAATCATTTCCAAGACAGTTCCAACAAATTTCAGAATGATTAAAAGTCTCATATAAGATTAATTATGACAAAAAGCAGATTATTACAGTGTACCTGTGCAGAAATTTGAAAGCAAGCCAGAGTATTAGGATTGATATCGCTTAAAATAATGCTGTGAGGTGCAATATTTAAAAGCCATCCTTCAAGGGGGAAAATCATTTTGAATATGTCTCCCCTTGTTACTTATGCAAAGCTTCAGTTAGAATTGAAGTCAGATCCTTTTCCAGCTAGCTTTGCCTTGATTAACACATGGTATTAGCTGAAGCCAAGCCCATCTTAGATTCTGGAAGGTTATCTTTGGTGATTGCCGAAAAAAGGAAACTGGAACATTCAACTAGAATATGTAATTGTTTTTCTAATCAAACATCCCATAATACTTGCTGCTGGTGTGTTCCATTCTGCAGTGTGCAGAAAAAGAAAAGCTTTTAATTGTCTCTGGCCTCATACATAAGAAACTGATTTTTTTTTGTTTCTTTTCAACACGTCGTTGGCTAAAATTGTGTATTGGAGAACCAGAGGATTAGTCCTGTAATACTGTGTTCTATCACTCTTGCAACACTGTGTCTATTTTGTTCAACATAAACATTTGAATTTAAAAACAAACATGTTTGATCTGAAATTTAAAGCAGCAATTTAATTTTGCAAATCTAGTGAATTCCATTCTTGCAAATTTGATAACCTCCAATTTGATTAACGTGTTGTCAGACACCTATTATTCTGTGCACATAGAATTAAAAATAATAATGTATTACACCTGTTATAAACTACTCTTTTTAAATATTTAACATCTGTGTAGTGTTCTGCTAATTGCAATCTGGGAAGAATTCATTTCGTTAGACACAGATTTATTGGCCAAAATTTAGTCACTTGGATTTCCTGTGCAAATTTTCAGATGAAAATCTTTCTGCAGTCAGCTTCATTACTGGGTAATATATCCTTCCATATAATTTGGGAAGTTGTGTTAGAATGCTGGTTTTCTTTTCTAATGCTCCCTTATGAATTGGAGTTTTGAATCAAGTGGTGTGTTTTCCTTAGTTTGCCAATGTTATTAGAACAGTTGGCGTGAGATTAAAGCGCATTTCTCTACCTTATACTTGTGCCAACATTTTCTTAATGAATGAAGGATAAAATGTTAGCAAGAACTCTGCCTTTAGCCAATAGAATCCTACAGTTTAATTGAAATTATTGATGCTTAAAAAGAAACAAGCTCCTTTCTTCTCCTCCATGTCTTGCCATGTCTTTCTTTTGTATTGTACTGTCCTGTGTGATCATGTAAGTTATGCAATTAACCAATGCGATTCTTCTGCCTGAACTCAGGGAAAATCAGTGTTCTCTGCTTGCATTAGCAGTGCCTGTCAGGTGGGATTCACCCACCTTCGTTATTTGAATATATGTATGCCACAAAACAAGCTGACCAGCCTTGCTTTACAGAAAGGGCACTCAATGTCAGTGTTCAGAGACAGCCTCCCTCCCCATAAGACTCTGAGTTGGAGTTTCCTTAGGCCTCCTTAAGGCCCTGCCCCTTGTACCCTGCAACTCAACCTGCTGTCAATCAAAGCACTTGGAAGGGATTCAAAGCAGCTGGGCCTTGTAAGAAACAGCAAGGGGATCTTCCTGGTAAAACCGACAGATCCTTTCTTTAAGAGCACTTTAAAGAGGTTATTTAACACCTGTTTAACATTAACCAGGGCCAATCCCTATTGTGGAACAGAATTGATGAGGTTTTGAAGGCTCCCGGGTGTGCTGGGGCATGATTTTTTAATCTAATCAGGTCATTGCAAAGATTTTAAAGGACAGCGACGGTAATAAATATCCCTACCAGAACACTGCCTGAAATCACCATCCTGAGATTGAAACCACTTTTTCCAGAGCAACAAAGACAAGTGCAGCTACGAGACTACTATCACAAGGGTCCATCTCTTATCACCTCCCCACCCTATCACAGCCCTACAAGCCCAGGTCCCTTGAGGGAATCCCTCCCTACAACTGTCAGCAGCAGAAGGAAACAGGAATACAATTGGAAACTGCAGTTCCCTCTCACATTCCTCCCAGTCCTCCTCCGTAGAGCCCATGGCACCAGGTTCGTGCTTTTATGGACCAAGAGTAATTATTGGCACCTGTGAAACTTCCAGCTCTGGGAATTGGCTGGTGTGAGGTGGGGGGTGAGGTTGGGGGGAATCCTTATTTGGCTCTCTCGTAAGATTCAGTGTGCCATCGAGATTCCTGGCTGTGGCAAATCGAACAAAGAACAAAAGAACAAAGAACAATACAGCACGGGAAACAGGCCCTTCAGCCCAACGAGCCCGTGCTGCCATTTTAACATTATGAGTTCCCTCCTCTACCTATGACTTTTGTCTACACTTATTGGGTAATATTGAGGGAAGACTAATTTAGGGACAATTTGTTACACCAGTCAGCCTAAGAGCACGTTTTTGGGATGTGGGAGGAAACCGGAGCACCCGGAAAAACCCATGCAACCATGTGGAGAATGTGCGAACTTCCGCAGACACCAGCCCAGATCCATGTATCTGCACAGCAAACAGTGATAGTCTCTGAGCTGTCATATTGCCTGTCAGATGGTCCAGTTTAAGTGTACACTAATGACGTGAAGCACTCAGCAACTCTTGAAGCAACATCCAAGAGTAGCCCTCGCATGACCCACCACGTGTATGCCCCTTGTTGGTCAACAAGGTGGACCGAATCACCTGTGAAACAAAAGAAAAGACATCAATAAACATGCACAACTTAGACATTTACAGAATCCCCAGAAGCGCAGAAATAAAGCAAGTGAGCCATGAAATATGTTGGAAGGTCCATAGGAATCAATTGATTCCCAGGGATGTCCTAAGGCTCTTAATCTTTATTTAGAAAAGCCTCCTGTATCCTTCCATCTCTAGTCCACTCATGTGCCTAAGTAAGCTTAAACAATCCTAGCTTGCCTGCCTCCACCACCCTACTTGGCAGTGCATTTCAGGCCCCCACCACTCTCTGTGTGAAAAACCTCCCTCTAACATCCGAATTATACTCGCCCCCCCCCCTCATCCTAAGCTGTGGCCCCTCGTAATTATTGTATCCAACTTAGGAAAAAGCTTACACTGTTCACTCTATCTATACCCTTCATAATCTTATACACCTCTATCAGATCTCCCTTCATTCTCTGCCTTTCTAAGGAGAATGGCCCCAATTTGCCCAATCTCTCCTCACAGCTCAGTCCTTCCAAACCAGGCATCATCCTGGTAAACTTCTTCTGCACTGTCTAGGTCTCCACGTCCTTCCCGTAGTAAGGCGACCAAAACTGGACGCAGTACTCCAAATGCAGGCGAACTAACGTTCTATACAACTGCAACATTAGACGCCAGCTTTTATACTCTATACCCCTCCCTGTAAAAGCAAGCATATCATAGGCCTTCTTCGTCACCTTCTCCACCTGTACTGCCACCTTCAAGGACTTGTGTACTTGCACCTCCAAGTCCCTCTGCATTTCTATACTCTTAATAGGCCTACCATTTATCGTGTAACTCCCCCCTACCTTATTTCTTACAAAATCCATTACCTTGCATTTATTTGGATTAAATTCCATCTGCCATTTCTCTGCCCAATATACTAGCCTATCTATATCCTGCTGTATTGCCTGACACTGCTCCTCACTATCAGCAAGTCCAGCCATCTTCGTATCATCTGCAAATTTGCTGATCACACCACTTACTCCCTCTTCCAAGTTATTTATGTATGTTACAAATAACAAAGGTCCCAGTACTGAGCCTTGTGGCACACCACTAGTTACAAATCTCCAGCTAGAAAAGGACCCTTCCAACACTACTCTCTGTCTTCTGTTACCAAGCCAGTTCTCAATCCATCTAGACACCTGTCCTTGTATCCCACAAGCCTTAACCTTTTCGACCAACCTATCTTGAGGGACTTAATCAAACGCCTTACTGAAATTCATGTAGATGACATCCACAGCTCGTTCTTCGTCCACCATTTTTGTCACCTCCTCAAAAAAGTCTACCAAATTCGTAAGGCACGACCTCTGTTTTATAAAGCCATGCTGCCTATCACTAATCAAATTGCCACACTCTATATGCGTATACATCTTATCCCTAAGAATCCTTTCCAACAACTTCTCTACCACTGACGTCAAACTTACTAGCTTATAATTATCCAGGTTATCCCTACTACTCTTTTTAAACAATGGTACCACGTTCGCTATCGATCTGGAGAATCCTGACCAATGTCTTGTTCACTCAGGTAGATTGTATTTTCTGTTTAAAATAAAGCAATATGTAGTTTGTGATGTTTTTGTATAAAACATTACATTTTAAGCTCAGAATTTTGCAGACTGAAATGCTTAAAGCTTATTTTTGTTAGATGGAGAGAATATAGCCAAATTAATGACACTCAACACTGTGTGTATGAATATGAAAATGTTCAAACTAATATAAATATAGAAGCTTGCTTTTCTCAATCTTTTCTCAGCAACTCAAAACCAGGGTATATCTTTGGCTTCTGAAAGGAATGCATAATGTGACTTTTGACCTTGCTTTAGTAACAAGTAAGACATATTACAAATTCATTTTCTGTTCTAAGCGAACATTTTTTCATGTATCACTCTGTCAGACAGATGTTGTTCAGTTCAGTGGTGTTACTAGGCTATTTTCTTCTCTTTAAAGCCAATTATAACAGCTCACCACTATCCTGGCTGAGGTCAGCAAACTCCACGCAGGCAAGTGGTTAAGCCTGAGACCTTTATGATGAGCATAGCTCACTGGCACATTATGTGGTTTGTCTACCAACTTGAATCATTGGGAGAGCTTTGTGTGATTTTTTTTTTAAATGCAGGGTAATGCATCTGAAACTTTGATATTCGGGTAAGGCTCAAAATATTAATGGTTAAGTGAGTAAAATCAAATATTGTTTGTGATATAAAAATAGCTTAGCTGTCTATATTGTGCCATTGCCCCTAGGTCCAGATTAAGGTGGATTTAAACATATTTCTTATGTGTATTAAACTTACTGATTGGCAAAAAAAATTATGTTGGTGCCAAATTCTTTATATTTGATGTAAATTGGAAACAGTTTAAGTGGAATTAAGTATTTTGTGGGAATATGTCAGGAGTTGACTTGTGTGAATAGTTTGGCTTTCAACTGATTACTTGGTGAGGATTTGATCCCCTGAAACAATTGGTTATACAGAATCCCATGCGTAGCGTACTAATGCTCTTGTTAAAATGCAGAGCATTTCTTAGTCCTTGACAAAACATACTTCATTGTAATGCTGTCAAGTGCTTTTGGTTTGTAATGCTATGCATTTTGTCTGCTAGTCTGAGTAAAATAAGTTAGTATTAGGCATATTATATTGTTTTGTGAGAGTGAGATTTGGATGCATAATGAAGTCAACCTTTGATTTTGCTGTTCAGGTTTCTATTCAAGTCTTTCTTTCAAGGCCACACAAATTAATATATTATAGTTTTTCATCTATTACAAGAGAATGTTTACATTCAATAATTTTAGAAAAATGTTAATTTACTCATATCCCGAAATTGCTTGTGTGGCTTCACTTTGACAAATATTTTACAACAGTGATGATTGCATAGAAGTAGCCTTTGTAAATCTGCCACGACTCCCAAAATCACTTTTGTCTTTTCCACATTCAGTTTGTGTCACCTCCAGACTTTTGTCCCCACTATTTCCATGCAAAAATATTACTTTTTGATTCTGTAAAACAATAATGTATTAGCTAAACAGATTTGCCATCCATCTCTCTCACTCACTGGCTTGCTCGCTCGCTCGTCAGGGATTGCCACTTTCTCTGAAAGCTAATGCATTTCTAAAAAAAGTACTTAAACATAGCAAATTTACTACCTGCTGTTTGCATGTGTGTTCTGATGGAAACTTTTTTCAACAAGAAGCATATTTTGGCAAAACAATAGTGGAAAGTTAAAAGGTCTGGATCTTCCCTCCAGTCTCAGGACAATGGGATATTGGACATATTGCCCAAATGTATATTGGAACTCCTTGGAAATTCCAGTGCACTGATTCTGTGAAAATTGCCCGGGAAGTATGAACTTTCAATGGACCATTCCCTGCTCCCCAGAATCCTCGGAAAGAGTCTTCAACTCTGAATTAATTTGGAGACTTCGGACAGTTCATACTTACTTACTTGATTGCTTACTCACCAATATTAGGCAGGAAAACCCTAGTCTAACTCCTAGATAACTAAATTACATATATTCTCTGAAGTTGTAAGGACTTAGGCTGGAATTGTCCCAGAGTCAAGTTTGCGTAAAAACTGGAGTAATTCATGCTTTTTTTTCAGTGGGACTTCAAAGAATCTCCCACATGCTATGCACTGTAGAGGCTATCAGTGTGAATATTGTTAAATTTCAGTCGGGAGGGCCTGGAGAGGCTGAAATCAGCTTGCAGAGTAGGCCACAGTGCATGCACCAATCTGTTAGTGCCAAGATTGGTGCATGTGCAGTGGCCCTGCACTGATTGCCTCCTGATTGCTGGCCAGCCCCGTGACCCCCACAATGCCTGCTGTTCACACATCTGCTCCCTCAGTCCTTTCCCCAAATTATTCCAGGCCTAGGCTGATCTAACCAACCCCAACCTGCTCCATTGTGTCTCACCAATCCTTATATAGAGTGGCAGCAGGGCTTCTGTCCCTTTGGTACTGCCCCATGCCAGGAGGGCAGTGCCAACAAAGTGCCTCCTAGACATTGGCACTTTGCCCCTTGGGCAGGTGGCACTGCCAGGGTGTGAATGCCCATGGGGCACTGCCTTCCCATACCTGATCCTCTTATGGACCCCGGTTGCACTTCTGCGGCGTCAGGTTGCAAGTTCCCTATTAGTGAGGAGCTACTCTAAACCCTAGGGAGAGCTGGGGGAGATACTAGTGGACCCTGAGACTTCAGTTACAGAGCTGATACAAATGCTCAGTGAACTATCAGCTGAGCAAGTACAGTAAAGCTCAGATGGCTACTTACAACATGAGCAACCAACACATACCTCACACTTTGGCCCACTTTTCCACTTTCCAAGTGTTCGAAGCTTTTTGATTCTAACCTGTTGTACACAGGCTAAGACTATCTCAGATAAATATGCTAATAACCAGGATCAATGTTAGTTTGTTGGATTTCGGAAGTATTCCTTTGATTTGTACAAGGAAAGCTTTGTAAACATTTTAATTATTCTTTAGATAACACCTTTGGGAATAAATGCACATATCTTTTCGATAGATGCTTTCAAAGTTAAGTCAATATTGCAATGTAATAATTAATTCTTGTGTGACAATATTCCCAATGACTGATTCTACAATTGAGTAGCTAGACGCCACAGAGCCGACAAGATTACGTTTGAAAGTCGGTTATATTTTGCACCAAACAAAATAATGGGAGGTAAAATGCTAAAATGGGTTGTAAAGGTGAACAAATCTGGTAGTTTACCTTCTCTTCATAGCTTTTTAAAGAGGCTTTGGACATTTAAACTTTACTTATAGAATTCAGCAGCTCATGTCGTAGAAATTCTCTGAGCTGCTTTCTCCCAAGATTTCATGCATTGAATATGTTCCATGGAATCCTGCATTGGAAAATTGTCTAGAAATATTGGAGAAAGATAAGTATGTAGTTTTTTTTGTCTGATCAGGTTCATAAAGAGAAGATTTGGGCCAGTACTTTTTAATTGGAGTGAAGCTGAAGGTAATCTGAAGGGAATTGAAGTGTTAGCTTGTGGTAAGAGTGGGAGATGATGAAATGAGCACTAGTTTCATGTTTGTGTAAAGTTGATGATGAAAATTTATTTAAATTTTTAGGATAGCTAAATATTTAAGTCTTAAAAACATTTCTAGGCTTGCGTTAAATTCTTTATGCTACACTACCCTAGGTATGTAGTAACATCATCTTTTAATTACCTTGCATTGGCATTTTTTGAGTTTTTCCACATTAATCTTCCTCTTCTCTGTGCAAAGATTTCCACATTAACATGAAATTATGGGTCTTTCATATTATGGGCTACTAACTTGGGCTCCCATAAATGGATCAATCTTACCCTATCTGATTTCATGTAGAGAAGACCTTATTATAGTTTAACCTACAATAAATTTAATGACATTACAGCCCTGTGAAAATGGGGCTCTGTCATCTTACTTGCTCCAAGTTAACAAGCAACAGACTCTGTATAAGTGACCTTTAAATGAAACCTGTAAGTTTTATTTGATACAGTAGATTTGTTCTTTTCAGCTGGAAATGAAGGTCCTTCTAACTTTTGCTACAGGTGTATTTTCAGTATTACTAATAATGCTATCTGCAGCAAAATATCATTCACAAAGCTGTGGTAAATTCAAATTGGACACCATGTACCTCTGGGGAATTAGACTCATCCATTCCAAGAAGCTGAACATTTTTTTCCACAAAAAAGACTAATATTTTAAATTTTTTTTACAAGTTTCTCACACAGCAAAGGAAAGCCTTGCATTTATATAATGTATTTACCAATGACAAGACATCCCAAAGCATTTCATGGCCGATAAAATACCTCTGATGTATACAACTGTTATAATCTAGGAAATGTGGCAGCTAGTTTGCACAAAGTATGCTCATAAATAGCAATATGATAATAACCATATAACTAGATTTTGTGATGTTGATTGAAGGAAAAGTATTGACTAGAAGAGTTGAGGCAAACCCCCTGCTTTTCTTTGAAATGTTGTCACAGGATCTTTTGCATTCACTTGAGATGGCAGACAGCTCCCCAGTTTAACATCTCATCCAAAAGACAACACCATTGACAATGCAGCATTCTTCAGAATTGCATTGGCCAACCTTCATCTTTGTACTCAAGTTCTGGATTAGGACTTTAATCCACAACTGTCTGACTCTGTGGTGGAGTGCAATTAACTGAAGCACAGCTGCCACACACCAACTGAATTAAAATGTGTTCCCTATTGAATTGAATGTATAAGGTTATGGGGGAGAGGGAATTAAGTGATAGCTAAATAGTGAGGAATATGTCCACAAAACCTGTTTACCATGTTCTGTTTTAGAAATAGATGAAGCTTAGTTCTAACCAGTAATGTGAGGAAGGAGAAGAGAAGATGGTTTTTGTTTGTGAAATCCTTCCCCTGAAATAGAAGCATTTAAGAAGTATCCTACAGGTACTTCGGTCCACCTTGTTGCCTAACAAGGGGCATACATGCAATGGGTTGTGAGAGAGCTGCTCTTGGATTTTTCGAGAGTATCCTAGTGCTTCATGTTGTTAGTGTACGCTTGAACTGGACCAGTTGATGGGCAACATAACAGCTCAGTGACTACACTGGATTTGGGCCTGTGTCTGTGGGAGTTTGCGCATTCTCCCCAGGCTTGCGTGGGTTTTCTCTGGGTGCTCCGGTTTCCTTCCACACCCCAAAGATGTGCTTTTAGGCTGATTGGCAAAACAAATTCTCCTGAAATTGTCTCGCAAATTTGGTTCCAATGCAGATTTCTATAAACATAGACAAGGATCATGGGTAGAAGTGGGAACATTGAGGTGGTGGCGTGGGCTCGTTGGGCCGAAGGGCCTGTTTCCCGTGCTGTTTTGTTCTTTGTTTTTTGTTCTTTGGAAATTTTAAATATATTGACTGACTTTAGCATATTCATTGACTTCCCAAAATTTGATGTAGAGATGCCGGCATTGGACTGGGGTAAACTCAGTAAGAGGTCTGGCAACACCAATTTTAAATCCAACCGATTTATCTGATAGTAAATCTGCTAGCTTTTGGCGTTTGTGCCTTCGTCAGGCAAATGAGGCGTTCTGCTCTCCAAAAGCACATATATCAGCATTGACAGTTTACAGATTGCTGATTGGAATGCGATTCCTTACACCTAACCTGCTATTCAAGTCTTAAAGTGGCAACAAAAGAACACTGAGGTTAGAGAGATGTGTTTTGTCTTCAGACAGCACAGTAAGTGAGGTTTTTAGCTAACCCAGGCAAGTCATGGGGGTTACAGATAGTGTGACATGAAGCCAAGATCCCTGTTAAGACTGTCCTCATGTGTACGGAACTTGGCTATCAGTCTCTGCTCAGTGGCTGTGCGCTGTCGTGTGTCATGAAGGCCCCCTTGAAGAATGTTTACCCGAAGGTCGGAGGCCAAATGCCCGACTGCTGAAGTGTTCGCTCACATTTAGGGAACTGTTTTGCCCAAAATTTGAACAGCAATGCCAAGACTATGCAGTGTGGAGGCCATGGTTCAATTGGCCTCTGAACTACAAGGATCTAGGTTTAAGTTCCATTTTAAGTTTAGTATAAAAATCGAGGATGACATTCCAGTGCACTCCTGGACAACATGTGAAGATGGCATGTCTTTGAGATCACACATAAAACCAAAATCCCATCTTGCTGCTCAGTCAGTACAAAATTCCATTACATTATTCTGATTAAGAGCAGGGGAATTATTCTTGATGTTCTTATCAATATTTATCCTTCAATCTGCATCATCAAAAAACAGATTATCACTTTATCAATTTGCTGTTTGTGTAAGCTTTCTGTTTGCATTTTCTATTTCATGTGTGGCTAAACTTCAAAAATACTTCATTGGCTGTACAGCATTTCGTGATATCTGGTTGCTGTGAAAAGCATTCTATAATTTGCAGTGTGCAGATTTTTTGTGGAAGCAGATAATATAGCTCTGAATTATTTCAAATCAAGACGGATACTTCTGGTATTTTCTCAAATAAAATATTGTGTTAACAATAAATAACAACAAAAATGGTTAATAACGATTGTTTGATTTGTTTGAGTTGGGTGATTATTTTTGTACTGTGCATTTTTTTTTTTCACCTTGGTTTTGTCAGATATGACAACTCTCTGATGTTTCTCCAAATGATGTATGAAGGCATATTGGGGCTTCTGACATCCACACATGTCTGGTATCCATACATGTACTTTGTACAGGAATCTTTGAAAAGCAATCATGAGAAGAAAAATAACCAACTTTCACAGAATTGTTACTGTACCGAAGGAGGTTATTTTACCCATTGTGTCTGTCCCCCTGCCCTGCATATTTTTTCTATTCAAATAACCATTAAATGCCCTCTTAAATGCCTTCGTTGAACCTGTCTCCATTATGCTTTCAGACATTGCATTCCAGACCTGAACCACTTACTGTGTGAATAAGATTTCTCTCATATCATATTTGTTTTTCTTTGTCAATTATTTTAAATATATACCCTCTTATTCCTAATCCTTTTACGAGTGAGTACACTTGCTTTCTTGCCATTTCTCACTATCTACTCTTATGATTTTCATGATTTTGAAATGTCTATCAGATCTCATCTTAGTCTTCTCTCAAAGGAAACAGTCGTAACCTTGTCAGCCTATCTCAAAACTGAAATTTCTCATGCTTGGAACCATTCTTATAAACCTCTTCTGCACTCTGTCTGATACATTCAATTCCTTTCTACAGTGTTTTGACCAGAACTGTACACCGTACTCCAACTAAGCTCTAACTAGTGTCTTGTAGCATTAGGTATATTCAGTTTAGAATGTATTTGTATTTTGAAATGGAAAAAGTCAAAATAATGTCCTAAGGATAACAGTTTATTGGTCCATAATAATAAGTCTTGCTCATTATTCATGTGTCACTATGTTCAAGCCTAAAATAGATTAGTGTGAATGAAATTATAACAAAAGATGAAAAAGATCACTTTGTAATGGAGTGTCCTAAGCATGTTACTACTCTCTTAAGACTTTACTGCTTTAGTAATTTGAAAAGTTTTAATTTGTGAAATGAGTGAAGTTATTCACACTTGGGTAACTGCCATGCAATTCTATATTGCATAGCATCTTGGTAGGTTTGATTTTGACATCAGAGATTTGTAGAAGTTAAGGCTGAAGTTCTCATATCTGGTATTTTGGATACATGTATAAAGGGAGATTGTTGTCATAGAGGAAGGACTTGTATGACAATTAAGACATTTGTCATTTGGAGCAATTAACCTTTGATCAAGCTGAAAGCATATTCAAATATCATTAAGGAAAATGTTACTTTTATTAATGTTTTTATTAGATAATGCCTCGGTATATTGAATGACAGCATGGTGGCAACAGTGGTTAGCACAGCTGCCTCACAGCACCAGGGACCTGAGTTCAATTCCCAGCTTGAATACCTGTCTTTGTGTCTGTGTCTGCATGGGTTCTCATGGGTTTCCTCACACTGTTTGAAAAATATTTAGCTGCAATGGCCATGCTAAAGTCTCCCTCAGTGTACCTGAACAGGCACTGGAGTGTGGCGACTAAGGAATTTTCACAGTAGCTTTATTTCAATGTTAGTGTAAGCCTACATGTGACACTAATAAATAAATTTTACATTCAGTTTGTGTTGTGTGAGAGTCACTTCAAGAAATGAGCTTTAATTGTCATAATGTATAGTTCATAGCAATTGTATAAATTATATTTACAAATTTTCTGACGTTTGATCTTTGGTTCAATTAATTTGGATCCATTTTGCTTTGCTGAATATTGCCCTTTTCTTGTCCATCACCAATTTGTTTGGCTCTTTTTCTGGCAAAATCATGAGCCCAACTGCTGAGGTTTCTATTTCCTCATTGCTTCCTGTTCACCAAACTTACATCACTTTATTTCCCAGATCTAAAGCAAGTAATATTTTTTAATTGGACTAGAAATGTATAGATGCATGCAAATTGTGAATGTACCCTATATTCTGAAAATTATTCCCATTTTGACTATTTGCGACACCTTTGATTCATTTTGTATTAAGATCGGTAAAATCACGTAATATACTTTGTTCTATGTTCTTGCACATCTCTCTGAACCTTCAACAGATCCTTCCTACTATTTCTCCATTGTTTGCTAATACATACCATTTCCTTCTTGCTCCTTAATTGTCTCCATATCAATTCTATCATGTTGCAAGTGCCAAAAATATTGTTAAATGATGGAATTCTTGACTGATGTGGGTCAGTCCTTCCCACATTGTTTTCTCTTTCCATTTCCTGAAAATATTCCAGTCAGTAATATTAAGTCCTCTATCCTAAGCTCTGACATTGTAACATTAGAATAATCCTCTGGAGCTTGGAGGCTGTAGTTTATCATAGAACATTACAGCACAGAACAGGCCCTTCGGCCTTCGATGTTGCGCCGACCAATATAAAAAGCAATGCCCCTCTAAACTAAACCATTCCCTTCTCTTCCATATACTTATCAACTAACCTCTTAAACGCCACCAAACTTGGCGCATCTACAACCGCTGCAGGCAGGGCATTCCACTCCCGAACCACCCTTTGGGTAAAGAACCTGCCTCTGATATCCGTCCTATAGCTAGTAGTTATAGTAGTTTGATCAGTTAGATCAGTAGTTTGGTCACAACTGATGCACAAATATAAAATTAATAAGTTGGGGACTCCCTGGGATCTGTTTGTGAAACTTCAGCTTGAAAACCTATGTGATGGATAACAATGCATTGATTTCAACGCATATTGTATTCTGGGTTTTATTAATAAGGGCATAGAGTACATGAGCAAGGAGGTTATGCTGAACTTGTACAACAAACTTGAAAACCTATATGATGGATAATAGTGCATTTTTTTTTAAATGTAACCACATGTTACAAAATTATTGTATTCAAATAAATATAAATACATTTCAGTTAAAAAATGTTATACCAAAGCTTTCTTTGTATTTTAATGACTGTTTACATAAGTGCAAATTTAATCCTTGAGAATAAAAGTCCAAAGATAAGTATTTGACTAAACGCTTGTCCTTTCTCTTTGTGGAGTAAGTGCATTTTATGAAAACTGGTATTGAGCATTTTTAGCACTTAAGAAAATCACACTACAGTTGTTCAAGGGAGTGACGGTGGTTTGAAATGGAGGAGAGGAAACGAACAACGGTGTTAATTAAGGGCCAGGAAGGAAAGTTGGGTGGTCAGTGTTTGAGTGGGAATGACATTCTGAAACCAGCAATGATTTGGGTGGAGCACATAAGAGAGATAAGAGTGAAGTTGAAAGAGTTGTATTTCAGTGTTTGGAGCTCAGAGAAAGAATAATAGATGGAAGGCAGAGAATGAGAGGGACATCCCAAGGGATGTTGGCCTTAGTGGGCAAGCTGGAGCAACAGTGGTAGCTGAACAAATGCTCTGTTTTCCCCTTCCAATTCCATGATCAATTCATTTACTTATCCCATAAGTCAGTCCATCTTTAAGGAATATCTGCTAGCCTTTATCTTCAGAATTCTTCTGAGCAAATAGAGCGAGTCTCCCAGATCACACCTGAAACATTTTAACACTGTAGTTGTAATATGCACCTATTGAGTTCAGCAGCGTAGATCAGAGAAGAAATCTGTTTGTTTCACATTTGAATATTCTTTCCTTCCTCCCCTTTTAGCCTCTCTGCCATTCCAGAAGACCTACTTAGGTTTTGTACGAAATTTTCTTAAATAGAGCACTTTCAATTGTGAAGTGTTTCCTGTTGGTCCCCTTTACCTCCAGAGTCTATAAATCTATAATTGGTTTCTTTTGCTCAAAATTAACACTGATTCTTTAGATCGGCAAATTGGTACAACACTCAAGAAGCTCAACAGCATCCAGGACAAAATAGCCTGCTTTATTGGCACCTTATCTATCACCTTCAACATTCACTCCCTCCACATGGTGCAAAACAGCAGAAGTGTCTATCTACAAGGCTTCTTTGACAGCACCTTCTAAAGCTGCGATCTCTACCCATCTACTAGAATAAAGGCGCCAAAAACATGGGACTGCTAGCATCGACAGGTTCTCCTTCCAAGTCACGTACCATCCTTCCTTGGAAATTATATTGCTGTTCCTTCATGTTGTTGGGACAAAATCCTAAAACACCCTTGTGATGTATATGCACTTGTGCCAGATGGAATCAATAGTTCATGAAGTCATCACCTGTTCAAGGGCAATTAGGCAGATGGACTGTTAATGCTGATGTTGCCAATAATGTTTAGATCCCAAGGACAATTGCCAATCTGTTAATTTTGCTGATTGCTAGCTGAGGAGAATCTTCCACAATGCAACCTATTTTAGAGCAGTAAATTACTGACCGCGTTTCTAAGGATTTCTGTGTTAATCTGTTCATACCAATTTCTGTGGTTGTGATCTGATTCAGAGGGTGATGACTATGAATGCTGACAGTTTGCCTGGGAAGTTTGATAGTATTCAATGTAATTATTAAATACAAGGAGCGTAATTAGATTCTATTCTATTAGCAGTCTCATAGGATAGAAAGATCAAATGTCTGCTGAGCAACAAAGTGGAATAATTGAACAACATAAGTTGTCTTTGTCAATGAGAAGCATTGGAGCCCTCTGTGTGACAACCTGTTAAGAGGTTGGATGACAAAGCCTGGTTCATAGTTGTATTTGTGTTTTCTTAATCAGCAAGTCTGAAGACTCTGCTGCTTCTCACAACAATATTTTCAACATCTACTATGCAAAACATCTTTATCATGACATTTAATTCCTCAAAGTTCATAAAAGCACCAAAATAAATCTGGATTATAGGTAAGTAGATAAAAGGCAAGATCGAAGTGAATGGAAAAGACTCTTGAGATGCAGAATGAAAAATGTTACTGATTCACAGTGAGCCCATTGCACACTGCTATCTTGGCAATTTCACTCCACTAAGCCTGCAGATAGTAAACTTCCATTAGCCACAAAATAAACAGAACTCGAGCCATATTCCAGCCTTTGTTTGAAGTATAATTGTGGATTACAAACACCATCTAGCCCAACTCATTTCATCCATCCAGAATAATATGAACATACATATTAGGAGCTGGAGTAAGTCATGCAGTCCTTCAAGCCTGCTACACCATTTGATAGTAAGAAGTCTCACAACACCAGGTTAAAGTCCAACAGGTTTATTTGGTAACAAAAGCCATTAGCTTTTGGAGTGCTTGCTGCCCCTTCATCAGGTGTGTGGGAGTTCTATTCGCAGGGCATATAAAGACACAAACTCAATTTACAAAATAATGATTGGAATGCGAGTCTTTACAGGTAATCAAGTGTTAAAGGTACAGAGAATGTGAATGGAGAGAGCATTAAGCACAGGTTAAAGAGATGTGTATTGTCTTCAGACAGAACAGTTGTTAATATTATGCAAGTCCAGGGAAGTCGTGGGGGTTACAGATAGTGTGATATGAACCCAAGATCCCGGTAGGGGCCGTCCTCAAGTGTGTGGAGCTTGGCTATCAGTCTCTGCTCAGTGACTCTGTTGGTGTCGTGTGTTGTGAAGGCCACCTTGGAGAACACTTACCTGAAGATTAGAGGCTGAATACCCGTGACTGCGGAAGCGTTCCCCAACAAGAAGAGAACACTCTTGCCTGTTGATTGTCGGTGGTGTTCATTCATCTGTTGTCATAGCGTCTGCATGGCTCCCCAATGTACCATGCCTGGGGACATCCTTTCCTGCATATCAGGTAGACAACATTGGCCAAGTTGCAAGAGTATGTACCGTATACTTCGTGGATGGTGTTCTCACGTGAGACTTTAACCTGCTGTTGTGAGACTTCTTACTGTGTTTACCCCAGTCCAACACTGGCATCTCCAACCATTTGATGACATTGCCTACATTATACCAGTGACTACAACACAAAATTATTTAATTGACTGTAAAGCAGTTTGAAAGATCATGAAAGGTATTGTATAAATGTAAGTTTTTTATTTTTCTCTTTCATTATATCTGCTTCGAAGTGTAAAGGAGAACATGCTCCTGTCTACATCAGTGGGGACGAAATAGAAAGGGTCGAGAGCTTCAAGTTTTTAGTTATCCAGATCACCAACAACCTGTCCTGGTCCTCCCATACTGACATTGTAGTTAAAAAAGCTCACCAATGCCTCTACTTTTTCAGAAGACTAAGGAAATTTGGCATGTCAGCTATGATTATCAGCAGCTTTTACAGATACACCATAGAAAGCAGTCTTTCTGGTTGTATCACAGCTTGATATGGCTCTTGCTGTGCCCAAGACTGCAAGGAACTGCCAAAGGCCATGAATGTAGCCCAATCCATCATGCAAACCAGCCTCCCATCCATTGACTCTGTCTACACTTCCCACTGCCTCGGCAAAGCAGCCAGCATAATTAAGGACCCCACACATCCTGGACATTCTGTCTTCCACCTTCTTCTGTTGGGAAAAAGACACAAAGTCTGAGGTCACTGATTCAAGAATAGCTTTTTCCCTGCTGCTATCAGAATTTTTTTGAATAGTCTAACCTTGCATTAAGTTGATCTTTGCATCCTAACTATGACGTTACACTACATTCTGTGCTTGTTTCCTTTGCTATGAAGGATATGTTTCGTCTGTATAACATGCAAAAAAACTGTTCACTGTATGTTAATACATGTGACAATAATAAGTTAAATAAAAAAATCAAATCAAATTTTAAAATGTAACAGGGAGAACGACTATAGAAATGGTGAATTTGGAGGCCTGATGATGGTTCTCTAAGGATGATTAATTACAGAGCAATCAACTGATGTTAGGGAAATGACTCCAAAAAATTATTACATTTACAAAACAGTTCAACTCTGTAGCCTATACAGTCTTACCATTTTAACCTCTCTGGTGCCAACCCACAATATAACATAAACGATATCTGCTTCATTTGGGTTAATAATAAATTCTGAGGATAGTGTCAATCAGATGTGTGCCAGCAGTTTAGGGAAAATATAGATTGAATTGTTTGAATGAATTTTTCAGAAAAGAATGGTACAAGGGACATAAATTCAAAAAAACCTCAAGTCAAAAACTGGATTGTTTCTTCTTCTTGCAGAAGCTGTTATACAGATCATGTTATGCACTGTGGATTTACTTCCTATAGTGGAAAAATTAATAAATAAGGAATTTCAACACTAAAAAAGTGTGACATTCCCACCACAGGTTAACCCCCACTTCCCTAACTTTCCATTCCTCCAACACCCCACAATCTCCTTTCCACCTTCCCAGAAGCCCTGAAATCCATTGCACACCCCCTTCTACGCCCCCTCACCCAAATCCAATTTGTTCTAAAATAGAGATTTCATTTATCATTTTTCAAGTAGGAAGACTCTTAATTGTTCTGCTGCTGCTGAAGTTTGCACTGGTTTTCTGGTAGGCTTTTCAAAAAAGAATCTGAACCACAAAGTTATGAAGAACAGCAGAGCTGACCAACATCTTTTCCAGGGTTAGAAGAGACAGTTGAATAATGAGACCCCATTCTGAGAGAGAGTGGCAAGGTCAATTCCTTGCTCCAGCCCAAGCTCACTCAACCTCCAGGACTCTTAGCGGACCCTCCCCTTCCCCGCCCCCATTCAACATGCCTTGTGCACATTGGTCACGACCAACACCAAATCCTGCGCAATGAAGTTCGTGCTAGGGAAGTGGATGAATAGCAGGAAGCCATTGAATGGGTCTTCCAACCTGCTAATTATATTACAGTCAGCGGGTTTGTATAATTATAGGGTTCTCTCCCACTCTGAGGGCTGGGCTGGGTGAAACCGAAAGCGTTCACACCTGGTGGAGATCCCATTTTAGTCCAATGCCCCATTCAATGGGTAATCGGAATTCCCATCAGCAGCGAACAGGTCCAGAGAATTCCTTTCCCTCTGTCTGCTTAGGCTGGGGACAACAAGAAATTCAGTTCAAAACAGCAAGCCCAGTGTCTTTCCACTGCCTTCTCCAGCCCCCCAACCTGAGTCCATTGTCTGTACTATCTTTTCCTGAACCTTGGTCAACCAATATTTATTCTTATTTAATAGATCTCCCACACTGCAAAAAGAGGCCATCTGGCCCATCGCATGTTCATAGTATCTCCAAAAGGGTATCCTACCTAGGTCCTCCCTTCCACCCTGCGCATGTAACCCCACACATTTGCCATGGTTAATCCACCTAACCCACACATCTTTGAACACTATGGAGTAATTAGCTTGGAGAACCCACCTGCACATCTTTAGGCGGTAAATCCACAGTGCATAACATGATTTGTATAACAGCTTCTGCAAGAAGAGGAAACAATCCAGTTTTTGACTTGAGGTTTTTTTGGAATTTATGTCCAGTGTACCATTCTTTTCTGAAAAATTAATTCAAACATTCAAACTATATTTTCCCTAAACTGCTGGTACACGTCTGATTGACACTATCCCCACAATTTGTCATTAACTCAAAAGAAGCAGATGCCTTTTGTGGTACATTATGGGTTGGCACCAGAGGTTAAAATGGTAAGACTGTACTAGCTACAGAGTTGAACTGTTTTGTAAATGTAGTAATTTTTTGTAGCCATTTCCCTAACATCAATTGATTGCTCTGTAATTAATCATCCTTAGAGAATTGGGTCTCCAAATTCACCATTTTTGTAATCATTCTCCCTGCTACTTTTTAAAATTTGATTTGATTTTTTAAAATTTGATTCATTATTGTCACATGTATTAACATACAGTGAACTGTATTGTTTCTTGCATACTGTACAGACAAAATGTATGGGAAGTAGCCAGAAACTCACATAGACATTGGGAAAACAAGAAACTCCAGTCTCCCAAGGTTGGAATTGAACCGCAGTCCTTCGCATTGTGAGGCAGCTGTGCTAACCACGGTGTCACCCAAAGCTGTTTGTATGGTCAGTTATTTCTCCTTTTTAAGTGGAGGGGATGTTTTTCACCAATTAACTTCATTATTATTCATTAATGACCTAATAAGTAATAGTTCAGCTGTGAAGATCTCTAAGATATAATGAATATGAAAGATATATAAATCCAAGTTCAGTCGTTCTTGGTTTAATCTGGGAATTAGAATATCATTTAATGACTTAATGAAATTATACTGCCTCTCGAAATCATAAGGAATGTAAAGCCTATTCATGGAAGTGACCAAGAGGAACTCAAGAGAATAGATCGTGATAAGATTCTAAATTTGCAGAAATGAGGCACTGTATTTGAATCTGTAGTCCTCTCAAATACCTGGAGTATGGTATTTTCCTTAAAATGCCTCTACTAGAAGCATACAAATTAGTTATGTCATAAACTTGTCTGAAAATATTCAGAATCCTTTACTGAAGACAATTATTAAAGTGGCTTAATTGAGATGCATTGTAAATACAGGCCTGAAAGTTGTTGCTAATTAAGCAATTGTGACTTGTTATATAGTTGATAAATTTTATAATATGGAATAAGTTACAGATTTTGAACAGCTGATGCTAACCTTATCAATGCTCTGGATAAATGGGCAATCTTACTATTTTTTTAAATGAAATAACCTAAATGATAGGTTATACCAAGTTTGGAAAAGGAAATTAAGGAATAAATTAATGTCATAAGTTAATGAATGGAGTAATGTATGGAATAGCAAGTCAATTCTAAAGCAGAACAGGAATTAGCCATAATCAAAATAAAACCAGAACCAGATATCAGGAATACAGAATTTGCTCAAAATTTGTTTTTACTGGAAATCACGTAGTTCAGTTTCTCTGAACCCAAACATAATGAGTGTCAGCATTAAATCGACTACAATCTTCAGAATTTCTCTTGCAGCAAAGCAGATGAGTGGATTTGGGTATTAGATTGGGAGTGCAGTCTTATAACTTCTCATAAGTTCCTGGTTTCACTAGGTCAGTAGGGGAGTGATCATAAAATTTCTTCTAAATTATGCCACCTGCGCAAATATATAGAACATTATGGCTTATTGAATAGTACTATTACAACCAGTTAAAGTATATACCATTTTTGCACTAAACCAAGATTATGTACTGTGTAGAAACAAATGCACCATGTGCAATCTAATCCCAGGATAGTACAAAGCCATTAATCATAAGTTGATAAATCCAAGCTGTGGGAAATGAAATGAATAGCTCAGACAGGCATCTTCCATTAACGGCAGAGTTTGTCAGCTCTTGACCATCCAATTAGTCCTATACTTAGCAACCAAACAAAGCCACACACTGGCATTCTTATTATGTGTCCATGCTGAACCAGTTTTTAAACTTCGCTGTATTCCTGAACACTGCATTTGGCAGCCCAACATGCCACCACTATATTTTTAAAAAAAAAGATCTTTCTGGTACACTCATCAAGTGTTACAAATGATCCATAAGGATTAACTAGGACAAAATTCCTTCTAACATTATGGTTCCTGACTGCACAGAAACTGTAATTTTTGAAATATATTTAGGAAGAACAACCAGGCAATGGAATAAACATTTTATTGTATATTTCATGAACAGCTAAATCCTTTTAATATTCATTGGAATTGTAGCATTTAGTTTACTGTTTTGATGAACCTCGCCATCCCAACAAAAATACTACTGAGTCTGAAGTCAAGTCAGTAGTATTCTACTGTGTCACAACAGAATAAAGAAACAACTGCAGTAGGCCTAGGGCAGTACACTTGTAAGTGGACTGTTGCTTGGTGGGTGGTGAAGATGAGATTGGAATACCAGTTTAAGGGTTCTGGCATTGCAAACAGTCTAGTTCAGCCTGGAACGCTGGCAGCGAGGTGGTCGAATTGATGGAGAATAAAAAGAATTTGTGGCACAACCTGAAGATGATGGATTTGGTCTTCCCAATGCTTATTCACAGGAAATTGCAGATGAAGCAATGTTGGATGTTGATCAAGTAGTTTGACAACACAGTGTAGTTCGAGAGGGAAGGGTGAGAAATTTTATGCAAATAAGGATATTGTTTACCAATATCAGCTACTTTATTGACCAGGAGAGTATTGAGCGGTCAGCAAGTATAGGGTCAAATCCGAATGTTGATTTTGTGGATTGTGGATTTGGAGTGGACATGTGGGAAGACAAGATAGAAACTGGAGAAATATAAGAACTTTGGCTTTAAGGGCTTTTTTGGTGGACACTTGGCAGTTGAACAAATCGTCTTCATCTTAGTGACACAGAATTCTGAGCTCCTTGCAATTGGTGTTGGAGGTGAGGTTGGAGGGGCAGGAGAGGGGTTTAAAGGGAAATTAATAGTAGAAAAAAATGAGTATTATCAAGGGTCATGGCATAATTGAAATATTTCTAAAATTTTCTCCCAACCTCTACATGTTGCTCCTCTATCTTTTTAAAACAGTCTTTTAAAATCCTCATCTTGATCATTCATTTTGTAGTCTTTTCTAATTTTTGTATTTGATTCGGTGTCTGTTTTCCTTTATTCTTCTATGAAGTACCTTAGAGGTACTGTTATTTTAAGTTGTTCTGAAATACATAGGTAATATGAGCGGGAATAGACTTTATGTCCCATCAAGATTTCACCTCTGTTTGATATGATCGAGGCCGATCTTTGCTTTGGCTGGGATTCTCCTGAAAATGTTCTGTGCCAAATTTGCATTAAAACAGGAGTAACTCCCGCTGGCTTTTTAGCAGGATTTTCAAAATGAATCTTCCACACTCTGTGCATCACAGAGTGCCCCAGAGAGATTCACACTGAACATCTTGGAGCGAGCCCTATTCCCACTGGAGAAGCCGGCAGCATAGTGCTGAGCAGGCCACTGTTCATGCATCAATTTGTCAGCACTGAGATTGGCATACGCAAGGGGAATTGATAACCAATATCAGCTACCTTGTTGATCAGGAGAATATTGAGCACTGTCAACTCAACTGCTGACTTCCCCTGTAACTCCTCATCACGACCTTTCTGACTTCTGCCCACTCCCCCCACCTCCTGCTGATCGCTGGCCTCCTGCACCAACCCCAGAGTCTATCTGTCTGTCTATCTCTGTCTGTCTATCTCTGTCTGTCTATCTCTGTCTGTCTATCTCTGTCTGTCTATCTCTGTCTGTCTATCTCTGTCTATCTATCCCTGTCTGTCTATCCCTGTCTGTCTATCAATCCCTGTCTTTCTCTCTCTCTCTCTCTCTCTCTCTTTTTCTCTGTCACTATTCTGTGTGCTCTCTCTATGTCTCTACCCAACATCTGCCTGTTTTCCACCGATTTCTGACAGCAGAGTGGCAACAGGACACCCTTACCCCAATAATTGCCCCGCTGCCTTGCCATTGCCCAGTGGGCAGTGCCAAGATGCCCCTTGGATAGTGTCAGGCTAGGTTGACACTGCCAGGCTGCCACTTGCCAGGCTAGCAGTGCTCAGGGGACATCCCCTTACCTGTGCCCTCCTAGCAGATCTCTCTTCACTCCAGCGGGGTTGACTGTCAGTTCCCCATTAGTGGGAAGTTGTTGGAAGCCACTGGAGTGAACAATTCCTGCATTGGGGGAGATGCTAGCGAGCCCAGAAACATCAAGCTCTGGCATACTAATGATGTTAAAATCTGGATTTTACTATTTAAATCAGCTCTGCGTTGATTTCCTGGAACTGATGACTCCGGAGATCCTGGAGACATGAGGAGACCATTGTGCTAAGCTGGAAGCCCACCAAACTTCCTCTGCTGATGCCTCCCGCTCAAACTTCAAAGAATATAGACCCAATTTACTCAATTCTTATCTTAGGATAAACCCATCATCCCAGGGACCAATTTAGTGAATATTACTCTACTGCTTTTAATGCAAACATATCTTTTTAAAATGTGGAGACCGAAACTGCTTACAGTAATCCAAATATGGTCTCACCAAGGCCTGTACAATTATTGTAAGACATTTTTATTCATGTACTCCAGTCCCCTTGCGATGAAGGCCTACATGCCATTTGCCTTCCTGATAGCATGCAAGTGCAGCAGCAAACTTTCTGTGTTCCTTGTATAAGAATATCCAAGTCTCTATGAACATCATCTACAAATCATGCACCTTTTAAGAAATATTTTTACGACCAAAGTAAATAACTTTACACTTCCATATATTATGTTGATTTCTACCTTTTGTGTTGCCTGATGTTGTTGCAGTTGTTTTTAATACTATTACTATGTACTTTAGCAAGTACATAGTACTTGCCATGTAGCAAGAAAGATAAATAAAAAATAAATTGTTACCTACTCACTTAACCTGTCTGTATATTGACGCAGACAATCTGTCCCCCCCCACAGCTGATCTTGCCATCTAGTTTGGTATTCACAAGCTATGATACTTTACTCTTGGTCTCTTCACCTGTATAACTGTTCACTGCAGCTACGTTGAAAAAGCACCATTTCATAGAATCCCTACAGTTCAGAAGGAGACCATTTGATTCATTAGGCCCTATCCTGATAATCCCATACATCTATCCTGCTAATCCATCTGGTACACTAAGTGTCCATTTAGCATGGCCTATCAACCTAACGCACACATCTTTGGAGTGTGGGAGGGAACCAGAGCATCTCGAGGAAACCCACACAAACATGGGAAGAATGTGCAAATTCCATACAGTCACCCAAGAATGGAATTGAACTGGGGTCTCTGGCACTGTGAGGCAGCAGTGCTAACCACTATGCTGCCCACTCTGCTTTCGGTCCAATAAACAATTTCCTGTCAATGCTTAACAATTACCTCTAACTCCATAAGCCCTTATCTTGACTGTTAATCTTTTCCATGGGGTCTTATTGAATGCTTTTGGAAATCCAGGTGTACTAACTACATGTATGATTCCCCTTATTTACCCTACTAGTTACATATCAAGAAATTCTTGTAAATTTGACAAACGGGATTTCCCATTCGTAGAACCATGTTAACTTGTTCGATCATATTATGCTTTTCTCAGTATATCGTTAAAACTTCCTTAATAGATTCCAGTATTTTCCCAGCAATTATTAGGCTAACTGGCCTGTAGTTCACTGTTTTCTCTCTCCTCCTCCTCTTTTCTTGTAAAATGGTGTAACATTTGCCAATTTCCAATCTAATGGGACCGTTCCTGAATCAAGAAATTTTGAAAAATCATAGCTAACACATCTACAGTCTCTGCAGCTATCTCTTGGAATCTTAGGATGTAGACCATTGGGTTCTAATAATTTGTTGCTTTTTAGTCCCTTAAATTTCTCTAGTATTTTTTCTCTGCTAATTTAATTTCCTAATTTACTTTTTAGCCCCTAGATTACTGTATATTTCTGTTTTGAAATGTTGTTTTGTGTGGTGCTTCATCTCTCTCTCTCTCTCTCTCTCTCTGCTTCTATGGGACCAATGCTTATTTGAGCAACTTTTCCCTTTTTATACTTACTTACAGTCTGTTTATTTATTTCTGGCTTGTTTACTCTCACTCTGTTTTATCCCTTGTATCAACTTTTTAGTGGCCTTCCAGTGGTTTCTAAAACAGTCCCAATTTTCAGACTTGCTACTTTTTTTTTTGCAATGCTGTCTAAACTTTTTTAAAAATCTAACACTATCCTTAACTTCATGAGTGTGTCATGGATGGATTTTTTTTTGATGGAGTGTATTTTTGTTGAACGTTTTTAAGTTAATTAAAATGTTTTCCACTGTTCATTTATCTCCACGCACTACTCATCATCTAACAATCTACCTCAGTAGTCGTAATTTTCTGGTTACTATTCAACTCAGTGAAGTTTTACAACACCAATTTTAAATCCAACCAATTTATTTGATAGTAAATTCGCGAGCTTTCGACTCTATAGCCTTTGTCAGGCAAATGCAGTGTTCTGGTCTGTAATAGCACTCATATCCACACAGACAGTTACACAGCGCTCTACACCAACATCCCCCATGACGATGGTATTGCTGCAACTGCCTCAGTATTCAATGCCAACAACTGCCAGTTTCCGGATGCAATTTTACAACTCATCCGCTTCATCTTGGACCACAATGTCTTCACCTTCAACAATCAGCTTTTCATCCAGACACATGGAACAGCCATGGGGACCAAATTCGCACCTCAGTATGCCAACATCTTCATGCACAGGTTCGAACAAGACTTCTTCACCACACGAGATCTTCAACCAAGGTTATATACTAGAAACATTGATGACATCTTTTTCCTTTGGACTCATGGTGAACAATCATTGAAACAACTGTATGATGATATCAACAAGTTCCATCCCACCATCAGACTCACCATGGACTATTCTCCAGAATCAGTTGCATTCTTGGACACACGCATCTCCATCAAGGACGGTCACCTCAGCACCTCACTGTACCGCAAACCGACAGACAACCTCACAATGCTCCACTTCTCCAGCTTCCACCCTAGACACGTTAAAGAAGCCATTCCCTATGGACAAGCCCTCCGTATACACAGAATTTGCTCAGATGAGGAGGATCGTGACAGACACCTCCAGACGCTGAAGGATGCCCTCGTGAGAACAGGATATGGCGCTCGACTCATCAATCGACAGTTCCGATGTGCCACAGCGATAAACCGCACTGACCTCCTCAGAAGACGAACACGGGACACGGTGGACAGAGTACCCTTTGTTGTCCAGTACTTCCCCGGAGCGGAGAAGCTACGACATCTTCTCCGGAGTCTTCAACATATCATTGATGACGATGAACATCTCGCTAGGGCCATCCCCACCCCCCACTTCTTGCTTTCAGACAACCGCACAACCTCAAACAGATCATTGTTCGCAGCAAACTACCCAACCTTCAAGAGAACAGTGACCACAATACCACACAACCCTGCCACAGCAACCTCTGCAAGACATGCCAGATCATAGACATGGACGACATCATCAAACGTGAGGATACCATTCACCAGGTACACGGTACATACTCTTGCAACTCGGCCAACGTTGTCTACCTAATACGTTGCAAGAAAGGATGTTCCGAAGCATGGTACATTGGGGAGACCATGCAGACACTACGACAGCGGATGAATGAGCATCGCTCAACAATCACCAGGCAAAACAGTTCCCTTCCTGTGGGCGAACACTTCAGCAGTCATGGGCATTCGGCCTCCGACCTGCGGGTAAATGTTCTTCAAGAGGGCCTTCGTGACACACGACAGCGCAGAGTCGCTGAGCAGAGACTGATAGCCAAGTTCCGCACACATGAGGACGGTCTTAATAGGGATCTTGGCTTCATGACACACTATCTGTAACCCCCGTAACTTGCCTGGGTTAGCAAAAAACCTCACTTACTGTGCTGTCTGGAGAAAATACACAATTCTCTAACCAATGCTCAGGATTCCCTTCACACACATTGTTAGCCACTTTAACACTTGAATAGCAGGTTAGATGTAAGGATTCGCATTCTAATCAGCAATCTGTAACTGTCTGTGTGGATATGAGTGCTATTGCAGACCAGAACACTGCATTTGCCTGACGAAGGCTATAGAGTCGAAAGCTCGCGAATTTACTCTCAAATAAATTGGTTGGATTTAAAATTGGTGTTGTAAAACTTTACTGAGTTTACCCCAGTCCAACGCCGGCATCTCTACATCATGACTACTATTCAACTGCCAGCATTCGTAAGTTATTTTTTTCATCACTGGTAAAATACATGGAAGTGTCAAGCAGTACATATTGATATTCCTCACCAACCTTTTGAACATCTTGTAATGTGTATCTCTCTCTTTGCTGGTTTTCTTTCAGATATCTAATATAGTACTGGTGTAAAAACATCTCTTTTGCTTCAGTTTGCCTTGAATCTTGGCACATACACTGTACCAGTTACCTGCACAGCAATTACTGGGCGTTTGTGGTTAGGAGGCCCAAGTGAGGGATCTTCAGGGCTTGACGATTGTAAAGTTGACAGTTTTAGTGACACATTTACTGGATTTTTTCAGTACCTATTCAGATTTTGTGGATCCTTACAAAATCCAGAGAAGCTGATCACTCATTTTTAAAGAATGAAGAGCTGTTTGTTTTGCACTCCATGCAAATTTAAACTGGTGTGACATTATGTTTCTGGGTGAGTTCCTGCATTTCATGGTCATAGCATTTTTGCAATTCTTGAGTGTTAAGACCACTTTGGTATTGATACACAACCAAATTGTTTTGCATTAATGTGAAAGTAGCAGTATAGTAGCCTTGATTCTGTCCCTAATGATCAGGCATCAGGAAGCATTCTTCTGATTTTAAATATTGGAAAACTGGATTATCTGATGAGGGAAGTCTACTTTTCTGTTGCCAAACTCACTAGCAACAAATTAGTGAAGGTTCTTGGATCTCTTTTTTAGCTTGCAAGTATTATGGCTTCACATATTAACTTTTGTGTCTATCCCAGGGCGCGCACGATTTTCAAACACGCAATGTTCCTTTGTTTAAGCAATTAGGCAGCAGGGATGCAGCTATCAGCAATGGGGAGGTGAGGATGTGTTTGGAAAGAAAAGTGCCATTCTGATTATTGTGATGAAAACACGTCATTAGGTACTGCAGGATGAATCTCTGCATTGCAGCTTCCTTATGCCACATGTGACCTTGGTGCTCTTGCACAACAGAAGGTAGAACAGATATTTCTTTCGACTACATATATCAAACTGTCTTTCCTTCAGATTGTAAATGAATAAAACTAGTGAGGGAGGGATCTTAAAATCTATCAGAAAACCACAGTTTGCATGAAAAACATTCACAGACCTTTGCTAAGAGGAACAAGGTTTGTGGTTTTGTAATAATTAGATACTCAATACCAGAACTGTGCATGACATCTTCTGGAACTCTCTTTTTAGCTCTGGTTTGAGTGGTAATTCTTCGCTTGCTTTAAAATACATGTGACAAGCAGTTACAACAGAAGGCTCTTGCACAACTTTGCAAGCAATTCTGACTGATTTCTAATGCCTATTCAATTTTTCTGGAAAGTTATTAATTTCTAAGGATTTAGAACATGAGGTGCTTGGTTTTCCTTTATAAAAGACAACCGCTACATATTGCTTTGCAATGTGTCCTTTAATTTTAGCAGTTTGTTTTGTTCAGAAGTTGTATTTTCAACATGCCAGTTTAGTAGTATCTTCAGATTGTGATCTTCCCAGCTGATCTCACAATTTTTGTCGTTTATATGACATTTGTTTCTGTACATACCTGTGTTTTCTACTGCCTCCCAAAGAAGTGATGGTCTGCTACTTGTAACAAAACTTGTGCATTCTGTTCAAGACTGCAGACTGTATTTGCAATTTTTGAAATTTTTGCAAACTTAAAACCTTTCAATTGTCCAATATCTACTTTTGTAAAAAACTTGATGTACTGAAATCTAATTTATATACGGTGATTCTTCGTGCAAGTCCTGATGTGGTAAACCCCAGGACTTGAATGGGGAAATCATCATACCAAATCATTTTCAAAATCCTACTTTTGTATGACCTCAATTTCTTCATTTCAATTTAACTTTGAAATGGCTAATTTCTATTAGTACTGAAACAGATTGAAGTAATGATTGTGATTTTTCATATTCTGATTGCAGACGATAACACGTTGTGCCTTAAACTGATAGTTGCATATGAGGTTAAGAGGGTTTATGGTTGTGGTTAATCAATTTAGTATAATTTTAAGTTTTTGAAAAAATGGTCTAAAGCTTGTAAATTTAATTGCCAGTATTGATTGAAATTGACTAAAGGCAGGATTTTCCAACCATGACACCAGTGGGATTTTGAGTGTTTCACTGCATCCACAGTGCTGGGTCAGAAAATCCAGGCCTATGTCTTTTCTCAATGGAGAGTGGTCAGACTGATGTATTAATTGATACTAACCTGCCAGGATGATGTTAGAACCAGCTGATCCACAGTCTGAAGTCTTTAGGGTGTATTAATACTGTCGTTAACTGGGTAGACTGAGTGGTGATGTGAGGACATGATGATGCAGCTGCAAAAGAGGTCATGTGGTGGGAGTAAGGGGGTTATCACTAGGAATGTGGACAGAGCACATGTATATAGCAACTGGAGCTCAGAAATAAACTATCTTTGTCGGAAATCTGTGTTACCAGTGATTCAGGAAATCCACGACTTTTCACATGGTGTCAGTAATTGTCAGTATGACACAGGGACTTCACTGCATCGACCCATTCGAGTTTGATGAAAATATTGCAGATAGTTGGGAAAAGTTTCAAAAGGAATAGCATACTTATGATGGTGCTTCACTCTGTGACAAGTCAAATGTTTACAATCTATTACACCTTCCGGGTCCTGAGGCCACCTAAAACCTCAGATTTTCCAGACAGAGGAGGAAAAAGTAAACCTCTGCATAACCCTGTACAACTGGTACCTTACCAATGATGTGACAGTTGAAATAGTCTCAATATGTTGTTATCTCTAGGACTTGGAGTTGTTGAGCATGTACTTCTGAATCAAGTTGAATGAGTCCCAATGCAATGCTGTCCCAAAGCCCTCATAGTGTCTGTTCAACTATTTGAAATTTCTCTGTGCAGTGGAGGACTGCTACATCTTTGGTGTAGATTCTATCCACTATAAACCATGAACTGCATCTGGGTTCTGGTGCTGCATGCAGCTTTATTTACTGTAACCTTTGTCTGGAGAGTACTTTATTCTCTGTTCCAATGTCAATCATAATTTAAGGCTGGCATTATTTCTAATTATGTTGAGGGTGATGCAGATCTTACCTTTCCCTGTGACATTGTCAACACTGTCACAATACTGTAGCTTCACTGCTTCGGTTAGTTGAACTTCAATTCATTAACCTTATTGATGCTCCAATCCCTGGAGGATTGAACAACTGTTTCGGAGTAAAAAAAATAATGCTTGATAGACGTGCGTTCAATGAACCAAAGAGCAGATGAGTCAATGAAAGTATTTGTAAAGAAATGCACTTTTGGAGCACTCTAGTAGTTTGTGGAATATATAGTGATTTAGTCAGCGAGCAATTACTGCGAAAAAAGTACTTAATGTTACAAGCAGCCATCAATATCTGTATGTTAAATGAAGAGTTGGAGAAATAAAGCAGGCATTTTAGGTGGGAATCAGAGCTATTTGCAGTACAGGGGATGCCCTGCTCCAACTGCAATGGCCAGCACCCACTGAACAGAACAGCTTGTTTTGCATATCGTAAAAGATGCAACAGATGTGGGCAATGGAACCAATGTGCCAAATGCTGCAGCTCCAAATCACAGTAGCCCTCCTCTGCCATCAGCAATATAACAGTTGTTCAATCCTCCAGGGATTGGAGCATCAGTAAGGTTAATGAATTGAAGTTCAACTAACCGAAGCATGAAGTTACAGTATTGTGACAGTGTTGACAATGTCACAGGGAAAGTAAGATCTGCATCACCCTCAATATAATTAGAAATAATGCCAGCCTTAAAGTTATGATTGACATTGGAGCAGAGGATAAAGTACTCTCCAGACAAAGGTTACAGTAAATAAACCTGTATGCAGCACCAGAACCCAGATGCAGTTCATGGTTTATAGTGGATAGAATCCACACCAAAGATGTAGCAGTCCTCCAAAGCACAGAGACATTTCAAACAGTTGAACAGGCACTATGAGGACTTTGGGACAGCATTGCAATGGGACTCATTCAACTTGATTCAGAAGTACATGCTCAACAACTCCAAGTCCTAGAGATAACAACATATTGAGACTATTTCAACTGTCACATCATTGGTAAGCTACCAGTTGTACATGATACTAGCTTATTTGATACCTCCAATGATCTGTGCTCCGAGAAGAGTACCAGTAGCCATGAAGCAGAAAATGGTTAATGAGCTCTTTTGGATGACAGCACTAGGTTTCATAACTCCTGTAGAGTTAGGCCATGGAATGGGTTTCAGCTATGATGGTCACAGTAAAAGGAAATGGCATGGTCAGGATATGTATTGATCCAGTGCACCTGAACAGAGTGCTGCTCAAACTACACCACTCTGTCAAGCTAGTGGAACAGGTGATAGCAGACACTCTAAATGTCAAGGTGTTCAGCATTCTTGTTGCAAAATGTGGGTTCTGTCAGATCCTATTAGATGAGGACTCCTCAAAAATAAGTCCATGTTGTCAGTAGGCAGATTTTCTTTTCATTGTATGCCTGATGGGAACTCCTCTGGCAATGAGATTTTTCAGTGCTGCATGAAGCAACTGTTTGCAGGCCAATCTTGTTGATGACTTGTTTGGGGTTGTACTGTGCAACAATGTGATATATGTCTTTGTCTTGTCCTTGACAGCTTTCTTTAATCTGGCAAAGCTGAATCCTTAACTCTTTAAGTGCTACCTAAAGTGATCATCAGCTATTTAAAGGTTAGATGTTCTGCTTGATTTTCTTCTGGCTGTTGCATCGATTGTCACAGGAGTTGATATGGCTGCTGCTAAAATACTTGCTTACTCAAAGATTCATTGTAAGCTCAAATATGGGTGCAGTAGTAAGCCATCTCCTTAGAATTGAGGATGATTGGGAAAATGAGTCGAGATGATGCCAAGTAAGAAACGTTCCAAAAGAATGGGAAGAAGATGAGGACGAGGAGGTTGAAGAAATGAGGGTGGCCTCTAGTCAGCCCATTTCTGCCGAGTTATTTGTGAAGAACTGATGGGATACTTATAACTTTAGCCCCAATTCTCTATTCACACACATCTTTCTCTCTCACTGATGATCACATTGTTCTCTTGACCGCAATGGGAAAAAAAGTTTAATTCCAAATGCCCATTTCAAACCAAGTTTATAAATGATGCTGTATTGCATACAGACTTAAACTACTCATCATTGTGCTCATCCATGGTGTCCCTTTGCCTCTCCTAGTGCTCTTACACAGTGGTAGCCCAGTGACCACAGCAAAGCAGGTGGAAATCTGCGTCCATATTGGAAAAGTCTGTTAATTGCCCTTTGAAGATAACCTTGATCAACTCTGAACCTTGGAGACACCATCCCAACTTAGGTGACAACAGTTTGGGCTGGCTGGTTGATACACTGGTGGAGTGGTGGAAAGGGAGTCATGAATACTGTCCCCCTGAAAGAGAGCAGCAGTTTTGTGCACCATGAATCCACTACCATTCTTTGAAATGATGCTTTCATAATCCTAGTAATCAGGACTGCTGTGAGACCTGCGAAACCCTTTCCAGCACTGTTATCCGTAGCCATAATGACAGTAATCAGAGTTGGCATAGCTGTCTTCAGACTTTTCATTGGAAGCTGAAATGGAAATTGAGGCATTGGCCATCAAGCAGTATCCAGGCAGCTTATTCTTTGCACCAAAATGCAATGTGTAATATCTATTTGTACTGAAATTTATTTCCTATTTCAGTGTTCATTCTGCAAGCTTATTAACCTCTTCCTGTACTTTGTTGCATATTCTTTTGAATTAATTGCATCTTCCACTAAGATGTTGTCAACAAATTTTGAAAATACATTTCTGTTTCTTGAGTTCAAGTTGTCAATAACAGAGGCCTGAGCTTTGATTATTATGGAGCATCACTTTCCACCTTTTGCCAGTCCAAGTCGCTATCCTTCCTACCACTCTGTTTTCTATTATTTTACTATTTATTCTGCTGACTGTCCTCACTGTCAGCAGTCAATTAGAGCAGTTGACTCTAATTTTAGTAGAATCTGATGTGTTGCCTTACAAAAGGCCTATTAAATAGACCAATGTGGTAATTATGTATTGGTTTAGTAGGGCCAATAGTATCTATTTTCCAAAGTAATGTTATGCATGTTGACACTTATTCATCCACTTGTTTAATAAACGTACATGTTGTTTACTGTGAACTTCCTCAGATTACTTTGTGCATAAGGCACAAAGGACAAAAATGAAGCATTTAGTAAATGAAAACAAAACATTCTTGTCTGTATCTTTCCATGTCACAACCTGTGAAATTACAAACCAGGTTCAAAAAGAGAAATTGGCTTGTTTTGCTATATCTCCTGATTGAACATTTTGTCTGTAACAAGTATCCAAAAGAGTTGCCAAACTATTGAGTTTAAATGATTATCCTATGACTTTTATTAGTTGCATTGATTGGCAAGTCTGTTTGAATTTGAGGTACCTATTTAAATTTGCTTTATCTTGCCAAAAATTTGAAATGTGGCCTTGAATTTCCTGGAGCTGACATGAACATCTTAAAAACATCAAAACATGAGCAAAAGGAGCAGGAATAGCAAGGTAGCATAGTATTTAGTGCTGCTGCTTCATAGCTCCAGGGACCTGGAATTGATTCCCAGCTTGGGTCACTGTCTGTGTTGAGTTTGCACATTCTCCTCATGAATGCGTGGTTTCCTCCCACAATCCAAAGGTGTGTGGGTTAGATTGATTGGCTATGCTAAAATTGCCCCTTAGTGTCCTGAGATGCATAGATTAGAGGGATTACTGGGTAAATGTGTGAAGCTTTGGGGTAGGGCCTGGGTGGGATTGTGTTTGGTGCAGACTCGATGGGCCAAATGGCCTCTCTCTGCACTGTAAGAATTCTATGAATGGAGAGCCCAAAAATCTATCTCGGCCTCAAATATTTCCAACAATGGAGCACCCGCAATCCTCTGCAGTTGAGAATTCCTAAGATTCACAACTCTCTGAGAGAAGTAAGTTCTCCTCATCTTGGTCCTAAATGATTCCCCCTTATCCCGAGACTGTACCTGAGTAGATTCCCCAGCCAGGGGAAGTAACCTCTCATTGTCTACTTTTGAAAAATGTAAGAATTTAAAGGGGTTTGAAACTCCAGAGAATATAAACATAATTTACTCGGTCTCTCATCTTAGGACAGAATTCTCACATCAGAAACCAAACCAGTGAACCTTTGCAGTACCTTCTTCAATGCAAGCATATCCTTCTTTAAATATAGAGAGAAAAACAATATTAGCTAATTCCCTATTCATGCTAATATATTATCCCAAACTCTTAAGAGTCCTTGTTGTGTATTCACTTTCTGGTCTCATGTAAGCCATTAGTAACAAAAATTCCTCCTCCTTGTACTCCAAATCCCTCACAATAAAGGCCATTATACCTCCTGCTTTCCTAATTGCTTGCTGTACCTGCATGCTCTTCCTGTGCTTCTTACATGAGTACACCCAAGTCACAGTTTACAAATTTCACACCTTTTAAAAAATGTCTGCTTTTCTATCTTTTACCATCAAAGTGATTAACCTCCACAATGCCCCACATTATTCTCCGTCTGACAATGTGTTGCACGCTCACTTAACCTGTCTATATCTCTTTGCAGTGTCTGTGTGCCCTCCCTATCCTTATCTTCACACTTAGTTTGGTACCATCAACAAATTTTGATACATTATTCTCAGTCTTTTCATTTAAGTTATTACCATCCCCCACCTTTGTTGTCCACTCATTTAACCTGTTTATATCCCTTTGTAGCCTCTTTGTTTCCTCCTCACTGTTTGCCTTCCCACCAAGCTTTGTATTGTCAACAAAATTAGATGGAGACGCAGAGAGTAGTGTATCTAAGTCAATAATATAGATTGTAAATACCTGAGGTTTCAATACTGATCCCTGTGGCACTCCACTAATTGCAGTCTGCCAACTTGAAAATTCTCGATTTACTACTCTTCTTGGTTTCCTGTCCATTAATTAATTCCCTATTCATGCTAATATATTATGGTGAACTCTTAAAAGACCTTGTTGTGTATTCACTTTTGTGTGGCAAGTTATTGGATGATTTTGGGAAATCCAAATATATAACATATATTGGTCCCTCTTTATTTAGCCTACTAATTACATCCTCAACAAACTCTTAGTAAATTTGTAAAATATACTTTCCTTGTCCGCATGCCTGTTAGTTGACTTTTTCTCTCACCCTTGTGCTCAGCACAAATACCAGAAATGTAACCTGATAACATTATGTCTATGGACACCTGCGATCTTGGTGAATGATGGGACCAAAAACCCCTCTGTTTCAATGAAGTAGGATTTAAGAATTGAAAGAGAAATGCAGAAATGACAGAGTAAGAAATGGCACAAATTAAGGATTGAATTGGTTATAGAAAGAGAGATGAGGAGAAAGAAACCAAGATAAAGGAAAAGTAAGAATGTTTTTAAAGATTCTCTAAAATAATTTATTTCCTGCAGGAGTGAGACTCGACAATTTCAGTTGTTTACTTCTCGCACTGGAGAGGTTGAGTAGAATTACAAGAACACGCATCCTTTAACTAAAATATTATAATATAAATAATTACATTACATAAGTGGCTGCAACAGGTTTAATAATTTCCAGACATAGCCATCTTTCTTTTGGAATTCACAGATTAATGGCCAGCTTTTTGGTTTTGTAATATTAATGGCTTAAAAATTTAGAATGTGGACTATTGGATTTTTTTGTATGAAGTAAAACTGTGAAATTCTGTTCATTAGTTGTGAACAGTTTATTTTATTAGTTCAAGTGTTACCCCAGTCTTACATGATGTCATTGATGCACAATAGCCTTTGAAGGACCTGAGCAAGCAACTGAGTTCCGAAAATAGCAATCTGGCATACATAATAAATGGAGCTTGTAGGTGTCACCCACATTCTGTAAAAACTGTTAAAAACATTTTTAGTTTTTAACCCAAACTCAAGTCCGCATATAGGCAATAGTTCTATTGAAAAGCACAGAAAAGATCTAGAGTTGTGGCTCTAACTTCATTTACTTGATTTCCTATTTTGGAGCTAAATATTGTATGTTGTAAAATGATGGGCCTTCCTTCTTAAACTCTTGTAAACTTGCATTTATTATTTGCTGGTTAGGTGAATAAGTCAACTTAGAAAGGAAAAGAAAGAGAGACTCATCTTTGTATGTAAGGAAGAATTTGTATATTCAAAATGAGATTTGAAGTCTTTCTTTAGGTTAAATCCAAGCCTCTTTTAGTCTGGTAATATACCAATACACCACTATGTACCTAACATGCACAAGAATAGAGCATAAGCCAAACAACTCTATTAATCAGTACAAGCACATTTAAAATAAGAAGCTCTAAAAAAAACTGTAAACTGAAACTGTTTGCAGATGCTTAACTTTTGTAGTGAGCAGAGTTGGGAATCAGCCTGAGAGCTGAAGGATATACTGGCGTGCCCTTTAGTTTGGGAAGTACTCAATTAACTGAAAATCACTGACTTGTTTCAGTTCATGTTTATCATGACATTAAAAGAAATAAGATTGTAAATTATTCCATAAAGATAATGTCCATTTTAAAAATAATCAAGCCCACCTATCCACTAAATTCCACCCTGAACATTTGGATTATTCTACTTTGTTTGGTTTGTCGTGACAGAAATGGTGGTAATGTTAAGAATTGGTCCAATTACTCCTGGAGATAATGCAATAACTTAGATCATACTACTTCCAATGTTAATGGAACTAACCAAAGTATTTTGAATTGCATGGTTCATGCCACTATTGCTCTAGCTCTCGTTGGTTTTACAAATACGTCTCTAAACGATACTTCCAGTATAATGCATCGTTCATTGATTTAATTTGGATTCCAATTGATTAGAAGTTGGTATAGGATTAGCATTCACAGGAGCAAAACCATATTCTGCATGTGACTGAAGTCCTGCCATTTCATAACTGTGATTTTGCATAATATTGTTCAACCTTTACAGCGAAATAAATGATCTTTTTGGATGTACATTATTTGAAGCATAATATAGTTATTGGGAGGCAGGGAAGTCATCCCTGGTATCCTGGTCAACGTGTATCCCTCAATCGACATCATAAAAACTGATTATCTGTTCAAGATACATAGCTGTTTTTTTGGAAATTGGCTATCACATTTCCTACAACACAACAGTGATTGCAGTTCAGAAGTACTTTATTGTGTGCAAAACACTTTGACATGTTCAGTGATTGTGAAAAGTGTTACATAAATGCAAGCCTTCTAAAAGGTATTGGTTAGTTTTAAATCTTTTGATGATTTGAAGATGAATGTCTTTTAAGAGTGAGCATTTTGTTTGTAGATATTTTGAGTTTGGATTAATGCAATGCAGCATTGCACTCTGGAATGGTATTCTTCTTCATTTGCTCTTTTCATTTGAGTAACAAATATTCAATCATTCAGTTTTGTCTTAGGAGTGAGAAAGGTAAGGAACAGAAATTCTTGGAGCAACTGAGTCATACCTTCCCCAAGTCTTCTACTCAAGAAGAAGACTTTGGATCTATTTCTTCTACCAGGATTACTTTTCCATAGTTTCCATGCTCAAGAAGTAATGTTTATATTTTACTATGGACTTGCAGCTGAGTAGTAAGCATGTAAAATGCCCTGACTTGCACTCTGCCTACAGTTCTTTGAACTGGCTTATATTTTTCAATTCAAGTCATTTAAATGGTCCCAATACAATCCCTGAAATAGACTCTATCCCTGTTCCTGGAATTTGTATAAGAAGATTAGCCACAGCTCAGATCTCAGAGCCTGCAGCAGTGACTGCTAAGTCTAAATTTTGACACAGATGGGATAGTAGTTAGCACTACTGCGTCACATTGCCAGGTATCTGGGTTTGATTCCAGTTTGGGTAACTGTCTGTACAGAGTCTGCATGTTCTCTCCATGTCTGCGTGGGTTTCCTCCTGCAGTTTGAAAGACATACTGGTTAGGTGCATTGGCCAAGCTAAACTCTCTCTGTGTACCCGAACAGATGCTGCAGTATGATGAAAAGGGGAAAAAGAATGGGGGGGTTGGGATGAGGCGGTGGAGGAAAATAGGAGCGAGTTGAACTTTGTGCATCCATAATCCACATAGGCAGCTGTACATGTTAGTGCAGCTGTGCATGTTAAAGCCTTTAATCTAATTTGATTTTTTGCCAGGAGAGAGTGGAAAACATGGAAGACATGATAGCAGTAGGCTTAAACTTGATTGGAGTTCATTGGAGAGTTAAGGTCTCATTTTGGATTTGGTCTGTAAGTAAAACAGCAACTATGGAGAGAAGCAGAGTTAACATTCCAGATCTAGATCACCTCTCATCAGAACTTTAATCATTGAGAGTAACCTGCTCCAGGCCAAGAAGCCAGAGAAATCTCCATTCACGTTAAAGGAACGAGAAGATTCTGCTGAGGGCTAGAAAGTTCTAGCTGTTAACTTTATTCCTGTTCACATTGCTGTGTTTTGCTTTTATTTCAGATTTCTAGTGCCTGCAATATTTTGTTTTTCTGGTATTATTTTCAATGCTTTATGCAAGTATTGGTAAATTATGTAGGATTAGAATTACTGCTGTGTAACCATAATGCATACATTTTGACAAGTAAGTTGAAGACCACAATGTATTTTGTTGGAAGGGAGCAAAGATGAGCATATTTGTATTGATGTTTAAGGCTATGAGTAAACTGTTCTTACTTGCTTTGCCTGTTCCTGGGAATTGTTAGATGTTGTGCAGCAAACAGAGGGTGTGATTAGACACACCAATAATGTTTTAAACTTGACAATTCATTAAGTTGTCCATTAGGATGTTGATACTAGTCCAGTAAATAATACTTATAGTATGAAACATCAGTGAAAAAATCAGTTAATTTATTAGTCACAAATAAGGTTTACATTGACATTGTAATGAAGTTATTGTGTAATTCCCTTAGTCAATACAGCTCAGCACCTGTTCAGGTCAATACAGCTAACCAGCACATCTTTCAGAACATGGGAGAAGACTGGAGTACCCAGAAGAGGCCCATGCAGACACAGGAAGAATATGCAAACTCCACAGAGACAATGACTCAAGCTGGGATTTGAACCCAGGTCCCTAGTGCTCCGAAGCAGCAGTGCTTAACCATTGTGCTATGGTGTCATCCCTATTGCAAACAAAAGAAGGTTTAGGATACCTTCTCAAGGGGAAATAGAGATGGGCAATAAATGCTGGCCTAACTAGCGATGCCAAGATCCTGTAAATGAATCAAAAAAAATCTTCATGCTTGTGAAGCAAAAAAGTCAAATTTGTGAGTTAAGTTGCAAAATTCCATGATTTGGCAATAAGCAAGATTTTTCAAAGGTGAACTTCATTATTTGTAAACAAAATGTTAACTTGCAAAATGTAAAGCAAAGTCCTGTTGCAAGCATAAAGAAATGTATGCAGCCGCAAGACTTCTGTAATATATTAAAATCTTGCCTTAGTATGTGCACCAGTGTACGAATGCTATTTCCTGTAGCACTTGTCTGCTGATCATTAGAATAGAAACATCCTTTATGAAAGTTCACTTGGGGTAACATTTTATAATGAGAGAACCAGCATGTTACTTGCATTATATTAGAAAATTAATTTGTTCTCCCTGTTTCTTCTTGGTAATTGAAACTAAATTTGAAATAAATAAAAAAAATTCAGTAATCTGATTAAATTCATCCACTTCACTTGTATTTTTTATCTTCTCGAATTTCCATTAAGATTTTTCATGATGTCAGACTTTCCCAAAGAGGGGGTTGGACTTGATATATTTTCCTTGAGTTTGAATGCTCAAGCTTGAGTGAGAAAAGAACTGTTAACTAAAGTCAAAGTTGAGAGAGTGATAAACAGAACTTGACATCAATGTCTGGGAAATAATCTCAAAACACTAAATTGAATGTTTGCAAGGATCCAACCCACCATACTGCTATCAAAGTGTGACAAATTGGTACTGCTAAATTTGAGATATGTAACCACCATTTTCTACCTGGCTGTCTAGCGGACTTTGCAATACTATTTTGCTGTGTTTTATCAGCTGTAAAGCTAGTATGGGACAAAAATGTAATGCGCAAGTAAAACAATAGTTTGTAACATGTAAAACAATGGCTGTTTACTTATGATTAAAGATTGTGAGTTCAATTTTCCATTCCAGAGACCTGAGCATAAAAATTTAGGCTGACATCCCTGTACAATACTGAAGGAGTGCTATACTAGTGAGGGTGCTACATTTTGGGTGAGATGTTTAAACTGCAGCATGGTCCCTCAGATGGATCCCATGGCACTATTTTGAAGGAGACTGGGGGCTTCATTTGGTTGTTCTGGTCAATTACTAGGCCATAAGCACATTGTTATTTGTGGGACAATACTGTGTATAAGAACATCCTATACACTGTGTGTATAAGAACAGGAACGCTCCATATGGCCCGTTTAGTTGGCTCCGTCATTCATACAATTATGGCTGATCATCACTTTCCTGCCTGCTCCTTATTTCTGTTTGATTGCCTAAGAGACTGAAAGTCTATTTGGCTCAGCATTAAGTATATTCATTGGTAGAGCATCCACAACCATCTGGGAGAGAGAATTCTAATGGTTCATAACCCTTTGAGTGAAAACATTTCTCCTCATCTCCTTTTAAATGATGGATCCCTTATCCTGAGACTTTGCTCTCCTGTTCTGGATTTATGAGCCAAGAGGAATGACTTCTCTGTGTTGACCCTGTCAAGCTCCGTAAGAACATAAGAAATAGGGTGAAGGTTATTACCAGTGAGGGTCACATATGGTTGCAAACAAAGAGGGTCACATATGGTCGCAAACAAAGAGGACTTGTCGTGATTCTCTCACTGGTGGGACTGGAGGTCGCTGAGTGCCCCCAGGAAGTCGGGGGTAGAGTGGAGCATGTCCCTTGGACAGTGCCAGCCTGGCACACTGGCAATGCCCATTGGGAACTGCGCAGTGACTAGGGGTTGGGGTCTGAGGGAGTGGGGCCAACTAAGAGAGGACAGGACCTAAAAGAGCAGGCCAGTTGGTGGGGGTAGGGGTGTGTTTGTGTGTGTGTGAGACACTGCACACTCTGCAACCAGAATCAGTTCATACGAGGTGGTAGGCGATCAGTGGTCAGGTGTAGAAATAGCTGTAGAGCCCCATGATAATGGGGTGGGACGTGATTAGCATTGGTGACCAGCTATAGCTGGGGGCAGGCAGTGACAGATTTCTGTGTTCTCTGCCATTACACAGAATAGAGAGAGATATGCACATGTACAATTGAACCCCCTGCTGCAAGCTGAAGGCTTTCAGTAAGCTTTGGCCCTGCACTCTTCCCTCTGCTGTTGGGAAACAAATCCTACTTCATTGTTTCTTCAGAATAAGGTAAGATTCAATTTTTAATTTGCCCAGAAAAAAACACAATTCTCTCCCGTTTTTCTGCTGGTCCCACACTTAGAATTTTTTTTTGGTAAGATCACTTCCTCAATCCATATTGATGACCCCATTCCAAGTAGCTATTGTTTTGATAGACCCTCAGACTCTGCAGAGGGGTAAGCTTACAAAGATGCAAATAACATCCATTTCATTTACTTGACAGTACCAGGTATGTGTTAAACTGTTGATGCTCCTGATTGGATAGCCATGCAAGTTGAAATCAAATATTCCAATTAAAATCTTGCTGTCTCTTACAATGTCTACCATTTTCTCATTCCCTAGGATAATTTCTCCTGCTTCTGCTCTAAGGCGCCAATGGTTACTTCAGCTACATTTTCCTTATGTACTTGTAAAAGCTTTTGTATTCCTGACTACTTACTGATATATTTTATTTTTCCTCCATTCATCAACTTTTTGGTTCCCTTTGATGGTTTTTAAAACACTCCCAATCTCTGGCATGTTATAATTCTTTGCAAGTAAGCCTCTCCTTAATCTGATAGAATCCTTAACTGCCCTAGCTATAGTGAAGGTAAATTTTTCTTGTTGAGTTGTTTTTCAATAGAATATATTCTTGTAGAAAATTTAAACACTTTCTTTAAATGTTTCCCAAGTTGACACCACATTTCCTTTTTTTAAGTAAGCATTACTTACATAATGATTCCACCTCATCAGCTTTATTGATTGATTGTAAAGCATTTTGGGATGTCTTGAGATTATGGTAAGCATTATATAAATGCATTTTTCTGTAGGGATAGAGGAGAATGCTCCTCTCCAAAGCATCAGTAACACTATTTAATAAACTGAATTTTACTTTCTCAGCCTTTTGGCTAAGATCAAGTGTAATATTTAGTCTCGCATCTGGTCTGAGCCAATGAGGTTACATTGAAGCTTCACCTGAAGCAATTTTTAAAAGGCATTTTTGCCTTTTGGCCTTTTGGCTAAAATGGCCTTTTGGCTAAAGCCAGACCATGCTCGGGAGGGGGTGAAATGCCTAATCATGTCAGCTTGGATTTTGTTTGATCGAGCCCAAGATGATATGTGTGTCCTGTTTTGTCAGCTTGGATCTATTTTGTTTCTCTTGTGGGGTCTCTGAGCCAGGCTCAATTTTTGATTGGGAATAAAGTACCAAAAAGAACAAACAAAATTACTTTTGCGGCCACTGTGAATCAGTGTGTCTGCATTCGTTTCCTGGCAACCTTTCCCATCTTAAATTCAGAGAGCCAATGTTCCCATGCACTGCTTCCATATAGAGCCTGAAAAATATTTGAAGTATATATATGAAAAATTGGCTACTCATCATTGCTCCTTAACAGCTTTTTTTACAAATGTTTTCTCTGGCTTTTCTGTATCTGAAAGGAGTGCTAAAATTTCATACAAATATAGGCCAGAGATCAATGCACCCACATTTATTTGATTATCACCGATCATAGCTATGCATCAAATTGTTACAAGAAAAATCTGGCACTACTGATTCTAGAACTGATCTTTAGGATCAGTCTGGTATAATCAAGAAAGGGTGTTATTTCTGGTGCCTTGAATTAAAAAAAAATGCTTTAGCTACTGTTTTATCAAAAGTATTCTTCTTTGTGATGTGGCTTATTTGGAGCTGATGAAATAACAGCCACTAGTCATTAATAATAGTTTATTCACTACATGGTAGGAATTTTCACCTCCCCCACCCCACCCTTTGACATTGATTGTTCTATCTGAAATAGAAGTACCTCATTGTTAAATTAGCACACTCTTGCTGCTCTTGAGGTGCATACTTTTTCCAGGCTTTCCACTGTCTTCACAATGTGCCTCCAGATCAGCTCACATTATTTCTTTTTCACATAGACCTGCAAACATATTTGGGCATTTTGGGTTCCATTGGATTCACTTAGTTATTTCATCTGACTATTTCTGGGAAAGGCAGTTAGGTCCACCATAATCCAATCATGGATTGGAGTGTATAATTACAGTATAACAAATTTGCATAGAAAGTTTTCAATCTACGCTTAGATAACTGAATTTATAATGGAAATATTAAAAATAAAGACAGAATGTAAAACACTGTTGTGGCTGAATTATATGCACCATTGCACTCGGACTGCATTCAACTCCCCATATTCAAGGCCATGTGAAATTGGTGTGTATTTTATGTATGTTTGTGTGTGCTTTATGAGTATGTGTGTATCTCTATCTCTTTCTCTCTTTGTATCTTCTCTCCATACTCTTCCATGCCACTACGACAAAAAAAGGGTAAAGTTCAATGCTATATACTTAATGTGGAGTTCAGGTGTATGATGAACTGATTGAAAGTTATTTTTGCAGCTAATTTGCTTTAAACAGATTACTAGATCTGGATTTTCCCCTTTAAATCAGGAATTGTGAGCGAGGCCATTTCCCAATGTGTACTCCAACCACCTATATAAACCTGTATACCCATTATTTTCCCCACAGTGAGTCAGAGTTGGGCTGTAGTCAGGACAGCTATTTCCTGAAGCATTCCCCAGGTGGAAATGGTGGCACACAAATGCCAAGGCTGGCAGCTTTGAAAACTTGCTTCCATTGCCTGGGACATTAGCCCAGTTATATTCATGTCTGATAAGTCCCCACCCCTCGCCGGTTCCTCACTCACTAGATATTCCCTATGTCGCCTCTTATTTATCATGCATCTTCTATGTGTGTCCCCCCCACCCCCCCCAACTCCAGTAGGTCAACCATACTCCCCATATGTCTTCCCCATTCCCATTCCCATCCACATGTGTGTCCCCATGCAACCCCCATACTCATCCACCCAAGCATTCACTCTGGACAGAACTCATGAGCCTGAAAATAAACTGAGATGTCCTTGAAGTGTTCATGAAAATAAGTGATCATCCATTCAAATTTGGAAAAAATAATCCTATTCTTAGAAGCTCACTAAAATGCCAATCAAACACACAGCCATTTAAATTCAATTTGAAAATAACTTGACTTCTGAAATGCTCATAAATCTATCTAACTAAACAGCCAAGGCTGAAGTGCCAAATCAATGATGTGTCTCAACCTCTACTTGAGTCTTTACTATCTCAGAGCAAGTGTTTAGATAATTTGAGATGTTGCATATGATATCAAGAAACAGTTGATCATACTGGACAAAGCAAAGACTATGTTCTCCGAAATATGCTGGCTGTATTGCTGAAGACTTGTGCTCCAGAGCTAGCTGTGCCTCTGGCCAAATTGTTTCAGTAAAGCTACAATACTGTCAGAGTGGAAAATTGCCAAGGTATGTCTTGTCTACAAAAAGCAGAACCAATCCATTCTTGCTAATTACACTTCATCAATCTGTTCATTATCATGAGAATAGTGATGGACAATACTATCAAGTGGAACTTACCTATAACCTGCTCACCAATACTCAATAGAAAAAAGATAATAAACACTATAAACAACAAACTTATACCTCAGCAAATTAACAGTAAGCACTTAGTCCCTCAAAGATTGAAAACCCAAAAGTATCAGTTTCCCCCATAATCCTAAATTCTGCTGAGACCCTGTTTCGCAAACAACTACAAAGCTATTGGTCAAATCTAGCCAGTGATTATTGTACTGTAGAGCTTAAGTGACCAGGGCTTGGGACTGGTCTTAAGTTCAGCGAAGAAAACGATCTTTTGCACAAGTTGGTTTTTGCCTTCAGCACTCCTTGTCTAGCTGAGCTGTTCCTCGGAGATAGCTGCCCTCTCCCTTTCTCGCTGCTGCTTCTTCAAAACCCATTTGGTATCTAACCTACTTACTGGCTCACAGCACTCTGACTATTAATTGTATCAATTGCAAAGAACACCCTAGGATAAAAGCAAAATACTGCAGATGATGGAATCCGCTGTATTGTAAAGGCTCTGATGAAGGGTCATCTAGACTCAACATTGGCTCTGTTCTCTCCCCACAGATGCTGTCAAGACGTGCTGAGATTTTCCAGCATTTTCTATTTTTGTTGCAAAGAACACCCTCTTCTACATTATTTCCTTTCTCGTAGGTACTGCCCAGACAGTGGTTTACATGGCAGTTTGATTTTACTTATGCAAACAAAATTCATTTTAATAGCATCCTATCATTTCATGACATTAGCCCAACCATCTTCAGCTGCTTCACCAGTGACTTGTCCTCATGATAAGATCAGAAATGGAGATGTTTGCTAATGATTGCACAATATTTCATTTGCAGATAATGAAACTGTACACTTTGCTTGTAAGCCGCAAGACCTGGAAAATATTCTGGCTTGGGTTGCTATGCGGCAAGTAACATTTATGTCATACAAGTGTTAAACAATTACTGTTTCCAGCAAGGGGGAATCTAACGAGATCTTCTTGAACCTCAACTAGATCAACCCCAGAAATGTTTTGCCTATAACAGCAGGTCAGAGGCTGGAAGTTCAGTAGTGGGTATCTTGACTTGCCTCCTGATCAATGTTCCTGTTAGGCTGAACAGGCATGCAGCAGCCTGACAGAGACTGCAAAAATCTTGTTCTGGGATAAATAATGCAAGTGAACAAGAAAATTTAAAGGGACCGCACATTAAAAAAGACAGGCTGTGCTTAGCAAGTAAAATATTAAAGAAAACATTGCTTCTGACTTCACAAAATCTTTCCAGCATCTACAAGGTACAGAGGCCAGGAGATAATGAATGACTCTGCACTTGTCTGGATCTGTGCAGCTCCAGCAAAGCTCAAGAACAGCCAGGACAAAGCCGCACACTTTATTGGCACCCCATCCACTCTACCACCTTAAAACACTCATACATTTCACCACTGGTGCGTAGTGGCTGTGGTGTGTATCAATCAACGACAAGATGCATTGCAGTAATTTGTCCAGGCTTCTTTGTCAGCACCTTCTAAATACTCTATCATCTAGAAGGATAAGGAGTGCAAGCAATGGAGACATCACCACAATAATTTCCTTTCGAAGTTGCTCACCAGCCTGACTTGGAAATACAATTGACATTTCTTCATCACTGGATCAAAATCCTGGAACACCCTCCCAAACAACCCAGTGATTCAAGAAGATGACTCACTATCTCCTGCTAAAGGACAGTTGGAGATAGAAAGTGAATGCTCCCCTTGTTAGTCACATCTTTGTCCAGTAATTGAATTGAAATTCCTTAAGAAAGTGGCAGCATAATGTTTTATTCAGGTCATGATGTGAAAAGATATTGAGAATTACAGAAATGTTCAGAACAATACAAAAGTTGAGAAAAAAGTAAACTTGTGTTTTTGTAATAACTTAATATTTATTTAAAGAATACATCTGTTTCACTGAACAATTCTGGCCTCATCATCGTTTCAAATAGAAATTTTATTAAGTCTTACTTAATTTGTTGAGACAGAATCCTGGATTTAACAGTATTGATTTTAATAGTATTCCCGGACTGCAACAGAAGATTGATTATGGAAATGAATTTTAAACTGGTAATTTTTAAATGTTAATTGAATGTCACTTTGCAGGAAGCGAACCATGGCTTGTAGTTGAAAATTCTGAAGTAGATTTTTGGAATGATTGCATACTGAAAGATAAATGCTTATGGCTTCAGCCCTTACAAGATCTTCAAGTTATGCAAGATGAGGTCACTTCACTTAATTTTAGGTTAAAGTAGTCAGTTCTGTCCTCTGTATAACCCTGTTTTGTCAAAAGTGTTTTAAGCGAGCAATTGTTGTCTGATGGAAACCACTGTACAATATAAAAGTGAACTTCTGAATTCTGTTCCTTCAAGACGAGGGCAAGACTTTGAAGCTCCACTATGCTGAATTATAAATTTGTAGGAAATGCCTCCAGTAGATTCTTAATTTTAGTTTTTTTTGTTCTGGGTTTGGAAGAGAAGGGTGTTGTTGAGTAAACAGCAGACACTCTCTAATTGGTAAGCAAATGAAAATGGAGGCTTATTTTACTCCCTGGTCAACTACAAAGCATTATTAGCAGAGATTTTGGGAATGCACTTCAGGCCTACCCTTTGTTGAGACATGGATCTCTATATTTTTGGCTAGTGCTTGGGCTGATGGAAGAGCTTAAGGCATAGAAATCCGGAAATGCTAAGGTCCTGTTTGAGTTAACATTTTAACATTATAGTTTCTTTGTTTAATTTTCCATCTGGAGGCCAGCCAAATTGACAAGCTGGCTGGTGAGAAAGCCAGTGATAAAATACTGCAGCTGGGGACTGTTGTGAAAGATTCACTACACATCAGTGGTTGGTGGATACTATCAGATGGCAGTTGAGGTGCTGGATAGTGGACCAGGAGGGGTTGTAGATTTGGAAATGGGAGGAAGTCTGTCATTTGCAGGAGCAAGGTTTGTGTTAGCTGTGGAAGCATTCCTGCTCCTCATGGTTCACGAGTGTGCTATAAAAAGGATTTAGCTTCTGAGTCCAGCTGTTCCTGGCTTCCATTAGCTGCCAGGTCCTCTGAGCCCTTGGAAATTAAAATTTCAGCCAAAATATCTGTAACATTATAATTGACCAGCCTCTTCGGAGTGGGTTACTTGCAAGTCCTGAAACCATCATGGTTGAGATGGGAGCAGCAGGCTGATGGTGGGTGAAGTTGTGTACAATACACAAAACACACCCACACACATTGAGAGAACAAGTCAGTCAATTCCGATTAAAGGACTCCCAGATATAAGTGTTGACAAAGGCTTGGTACGTTATTCTGTTAATGTAGCGCCTTGGTACATTAGAATGCCTCTAAGCATTGTCTGCATTTAATTAAAGTGGCTGTTATGTAAGCATCTCTGTACCTCTTGACATTTCAGACTGGTGTGTATATATAACTAAAATTTGCTGCACTGCAGTTTTTTTTTGACAAGGCTACCTTAACATCTGTTTGCTTTCTGTATTCAGATTTATCCAACGCAAAGAGGAAATTTGCGGAGTCATTAAATGAATTTAAGTTTCAGTGCATTGGAGATGCGGAGACAGATGATGAGATCTGTATAGGTGAGTTTTACTTTATTCTTAGCATTCTCTTACTGACAGTCTTACTGTACAAAAAGGATGAAATTGTTTAATGACCACAGGACAAAATGGGTTAATAGTGAATTGATGGTCCATTTTGCACCTCAGTTGATTTTCATTTCAATTGATTTCAGTGTTTGCAGTGAGGCAGTCTGTTAATAAGGATGAATTGGAAGCATGACTGGTTCATGGTTGGAATTAAATATTGCTCAATATGGCAACTTTTGTGTGCAGTGGATTGAGAAAAGTGAGGTTACGTGAAGTGTCACTGGTGTATGTTTAAGATGGCTGAGGCTCAGTGAGGCAACTTTTGATTCCAGGAAGTGCTATTATCCTGTTGGGAATCTTAACATGTAAAGAAAAAATCCAAATACTCAGTAATTAACAGACAGAATTATGCTAAAGTTTTCACATTTTTAACCAAAATCAAACTATTATGTACAAAAAGAAATTTTAAAAATTAAGCATCACTATCTGAACACCATACTTTATAAAGACTAATGCCATTACCTCTGTTCTACTAGTTACTTCCCCCAAGAATTCCCATATGTTATGAAGATTTTTATCTTGAAGATCCATTCACTTCTTTAGAGATGAACTGAAAAGGTTGTGCATAGCCCTCCAGAAGTCACTTTGATTTCTCTTTAATGTTTCAGCTGTTCTCTGAAATAAGATTCCATGAGGTCCTTCAATTAGCTTTTCGGCGTTGCAACCCTCCACCTTTTCTTTACAGACCTCGTGACTATGGATACCTCAGCTCCTTGTTACCCAAATGCCTTACCATTGCTTTCCAAGTTAACCCTGCTGACTGCTTTCTATCATTGTAGATTTATTCCACTAGTTGCAAGCTAGAGAATATCTTCCAGATATCCCTCACAAAATCCAAACTGAGATCGAGCTGCACCCTCATTACGTGCAGTGAACAATGAAGTTAATACTTTCTTTGCTTGAAGTGCTGGCCTAACTGACTGGCTGTTTGAATGTAGAGATGCTGGCGTTGGACTGGGGTAAGCTCAGTAAGAGGTCTGACAACATCAATTTTGAATCCAACTGATTTATTTGATAGTAAACTTGCTAGCTTTCGGCATTTGTGCCTTCGTCAGGCGAATGAGGTGTTCTGGTCTCCAAAAGCACACACATCAGCACAGACAGTTTACAGATTGCTGATTAGAATGCGAATTCTTACACCTAACCTGCTATTCAAGTCTTAAAGTGGCTAACAATGTGGATGGAAGGAACACTGAGCACAGTTAGAGAAATGTGTATTGTCTCCAGACAGCACAGCAAGTGAGGTTTTTTTGCTGACCCAGGCAAGTCATGGGGGTTACAGATAGTGTGACATAAAGCCAAGATCCCTGTTAAGACCGTCCTCATGTGTGCGGAACTTGGCTATCAGTCTCTGTTCAGTGGCTCTGCGCTGTCGTGTGTCGTGAAGGCCCCCTTGAAGAACATTTATGCGAAAGTCAGAGGCCGAATGCCTGTGACCGCTGAAGTGTTTGCCCACAGGAAGGGAACTGTTTTGCCTGGTGATTGTTGAGCGATGTTCATTCATCAACTATCATAGTGTCTGCATGGTCTCCCAAATGTACCATGCTTTGGGACATCCTTTCTTGCAACGTATTAGGTAGACAACGTTGGCTGAGTTTCAAGAGTATGTACCGTGTACCTGGTGAATGGAATTCTCACTTTTGATGATGTCATCCATGTCGATGATCTGGCATGTCTTGCAGAGGCTGCTGTGGACAGATTATTGTTTGCAGCAAACTACCCAACCTTCAGGAGAACAGTGACCACAATACCATACAACCCTGCCACAGCAACCTGCTTCAAGATCATATTTTTGTGTTGGGTTTGAAAGAAAATGGATTTGATGTCGATGGAGTCCCATGACTTACTTTAATATCCTTAATTTCTCCACGGCCAGAAACTAGAGAAGTTGGTGGGTGACACGTCAGGGGTGCCCTGTAGCCATTAAACATTTTCTGAGGCGCATTGATTGTTTTCTGCTTTCACTTGGTCCCACTTCAGAGAAATTGACTAGCAGCTCTGTGGTCCAAGGAACTGTGGCCACTGATGGAACTGCAAGAAATCCCCAGCATTGAAGTGCTGGAGCCCCAAGGCATATTGTCTGGGATCTTGTGGAAAGCAGGGCAAAGAGCAGAATAGTAAGATTAATTAGATTGCCCTTGCGGACCCAATTTTTTGAATTTTGTTCGTCCGTGCTGTACTATGTTACTACTCTATCAATCTTGCAGTGGGTGTAGATTTTTAGGGAACTATTATAATGAACTCCCCAGCTAACTGACTTTTCACCAGGGCAACCCTTGAAAGGGCTGTTGTTCTTTTTATGACCAGCCCTCATTCCTGGATGAGTATTTGGTTGCTTTTTTGACCCTTGCCATTTAGTATGTTCTGTAACCCCACATATTTACCCTCACCAACTAACACATCTTAGGATAACTAAGAACAATATAGCATGGCCAATCTACCTAACCTACACATCTTTGGACTGTGGGGGGAAACAGGAGCATCTGAGGAAAACCCATGCAGATATGGGGAGAATGTGTAAACACTACACAGACAGTCATCCAAGGCTGGAATTGAATCCAGGTCCCTAATGCTATAAGGCAGCAATACTTACACTGTGCCATCGTGTCACCCTTACATGTTGAGAGGCCAGTTTATATCCAGGAAGGTAGGCCTGCATGCAAGTCCTAGAGCCCAGACAGTGCAGAACCTTCTTAAAACCAGTGTGAATATCTTTGTTGAGCCAGAAAAACATGTTTCCCAGACTTGATCCTCAGTCTTAATGTGTGACAATAATAAGCTGGATTTGACTTTAAAGTTGTTTGCGAAGAAAGAACTCTTAAGGAGTTCAAACTTTGTAGATATATTTTGGAACAATAGGTACTTTCTACATAAACAGGATGTATGTTTAGTGATTCATATATTTACTTGTCTCACAGTATTGTAGTCCTGTTCATATGCATTAATGTTTTCTTTAACTTAATAGTCTTTATTAATTGTTATGAGTTACTAATGATGACTGAACTGGTTATTCTTACTGGGATTTCATGTGACTCCTCACATCATTTCAAAAACAATGATGTACCACTACAAACTGGTGTTTCAAGTTGGAATATTCTCACAATTAACATCAGCGATGTTGTGATAATTTGTAATTTAGTGCTTCATTCCCAGAGAGTTAAGTTACCAATGTTGAGAGGCATTGATATATCATGGATATAATAGCTGAGATTCATTATAGCTGAAGGAAGTTTACGTTTTGTTTCTGCTTTGTTGTCTGAATGGAGCTATCTTTAGGTGTTGTGATTGGAGATGAGATGGAGAATTGTCTGTTATCTTGTGCAGGTGTTAAACATTCATATGTCGTGTGCCTTGTGGTGCATGCAAAGTTTAGATCTTTGATGAGTTGGTGGAGTCTTCTACCAGGTTTTGTTTGAACTTTGCCCAGATTGGCTGGAAAGATCTTTATTCAGAATGAATTTGGTAATTTCTACTCAATTTTTAGAGAACAATTATCCACATATTAAATAAATTGGCTTAATATTGACAATTTTACCAAGGCTACAAAGTGAACAGTGTGGAGAAAAAAATAAGCAAAAGGAAAGAACATATTTACATAGAATGAGGAGATGTTGGATTGAATTCTGGGATTTGCAGTGGGTAGAGTTTGGGGAGTAATATTGACAAGAAGTGAGGATAGAAGCAATACCCTCATTACTTCCTCAGTAATTGTCTATTTAATAAGCAATGCTGTTTTAAGATTGATATTAAGGCACATTGTTGGGATAGATTGATGGATATTACAATTCCGCATCTGTACCAGACAATGGTAATGCCAGTAATGGAAATTGTCCCATTTCTGTGTAGCCTTGATGAACATAAAAGTTGTACCTAAAATTATAATCCAGATCAAGCTGTCTGCAGTTTAATTAGCCCTCAGGATAAAAAACGCTTTTGCAACAAATCACAATTGCTGCATGATTCATGGTGAACCTGCTGTCTGTGGTAGCTTGACAAGCCACTTAAATGCATTGAATTTACTTGAGGATGGGCAAGTAATGCTGCCCTTGTGTGTGAATATCTAAATCCAACGAATGATCTAAGAAAAACAAGCTGGGATTCTAGATTTATTCCTCTGCATCAGAGCCTTGTGGATTTCAGCATCAGCATTGTAAAAACTTTGGTAACTTTGATCAGGTAAAATAGACCAAGAACTGATAATAAAACAAAAGATCAATTGCTACCCTATTTTTTTTCAAACAATGCATTGTTTGGTCCATTAGCCCAATCAAGAAAATAATATTTAAATTTTTTACTCCTTGCAGACCATTTTGCAGTTTGTTCTGTTCACTCAGCAACTTATTTATTCAGTATTCACTTACAGAACAGTTTGCATTAAGAGGTAACAAATCTAATTAGATGCACCCTTCACAGTAAATGGCTAGTCTAATACCGTATTTTTGTAACCGATTACTCTCATTGTTTTGTATATCTGTGGGACAGGTAATATTTGCAATGCCATCTCAATCCTATGAAATATTGTTGTTTGGCGATAGATCACAAAAAGACATTGCAGAACATAGATGATCAGAATTTGTATTTCAAATGAATACTTACAGGTGTCATTTATCTAACTGATTGCTTTAAAATGAAAATGTGATGGGACACTGCATGCTATAATCTTTGTTTGTTTGGAATGTTTGTTTCATTTCTGCTTCTGTATCATGTATTTTCACTTATGCACGTAATTTTTTAAATCAAAATACATGGAGACGTGGGAGTTCTTTGTAACTGTATAAATGCAAGTACACCTTAATTCCAGAAAGGTAAGAACAGTACATTGACACAACAGTAAACCATACCAATTTGTGATTCCTTCAATTTTGTTTTATGTCCAATATGATGGCTGGGATCTAATATGTATCATCTTAATGCAATGCGATAAGTTGTTCCTGTTTGTTGCTTATGTAGTCGTGCTGTAACATTTCTGTTGGCTAATTTATACTTTCTTTTAAAGCGAAGTCACTTCAGGAATTTGCAGGAGTTCTCAAGAATCTTGAAGATGAGCGAGAACGTTTGGTAAGTGGCAGCCTAGGAAGTATTTATGAAGTAGGTTGCTAAGATAGCAATAATGAGGACTTGACGTAAGAGTCAGATTTTACTTCAGAAATATGTCTGAATGTCAAGGGTTCTGGGGCATTGTAAGCAGAGGATTGAAATTCCAGAGAATTGTTGGTATAATTGCGCCCTCTTCTGGTTTGTACTGAAAATACAAACTTCAACTTCAATATTTTAACTCTTGATCTCAGTTAAAATATTTTTTAAAAGAAAGAATTTAAGTTCTATACTACTTAGGAAACATATTCTCTATACTACACAGGCTACAGGTTGACATTGTAAAATCAACCTTCACCTTTATTTATTTCACAAATTAATACAATAATTCTAGCCTGGCTAAAAGTGATGGGGATGTGATCATTGCTGATTGGATTTGATGAGCTGCTAGTTAAACCTTCTGTCTTATTTGACTATGACTTCAATATCTGCAAATATAATTGTTCAAGGAAAAACCTAATGCAACAATTGCATTTAGTTAATTTTGAATTGCCTAAGATTGTACTAAGAGAAAAATTAAACAACTTTGCAGTAGAGATGGCATTTGTGTGATCGTGACTTATGCAGATTTGTCTCTGATGCAGTGATGCTGTAGACTATGCTCATATTTTTACACACACAACTACAGTGGTTCAAGGAAAATCACAACCACCTTATTGTAACTAGGTTGGGCAATAAATGTGGACTCAGCAGTGTCACTCATGTCCCAAGACCAAAATAAAAATCTTGTCATAGAAGAATGCAATATTCTTCTATTTAAACCTGTAAATAGGTGTTTAATTTGATTGTGACTTGTGAAAGCAAAGCATTGACCTGTCAGTGAAAAATCAATTTGAAGGAATATGTCTTATTGAATTTAAGGAGGCTTTGTGGTCTTAAATTCTGATTTCTAAGAATACAAAATTGTTGTGTTTTGGATTGTTTGAACTTTATCAAAGTTTAATATCAGAAACATATGCTATTATGAAATTAATTGCACGTAGTTCAGGCAAATTTATTAGAGAAAAGGAATACTGGCTATATACTAGAGTCACACTTCTCTATACTCTATCTATTTGCACTTTATATAGAATAACATCTCTAACATGGCTTTGTTTTCATGTCAGATTGAGAATGCTGGTGAAGTGCTCATCAGCCCATTGGAAAGGTTTCGGAAGGAACAGATTGGAGCTGCAAAGGTAATCAGTCCAATTCTCTTTGCCCCTCCTTTCCTGCTCCCCTACTCCCTTGGTTTTCTCTCTGCCTCCCTTTTTCTCTCCCTTCCCACCCACTTTATTGCCAAATAAGATTGTCTGATAAGCTGTATTTTTCTGCTGTAGTGATCACTTTCTGTATTTTGACAAACTGGTTCACTTGTCACAAGCTTCTTTAATAGTTACCGCCACATGTCAATGAGATTTTTAAGAAAGCAGACATTTTGCTCTGAATCACAAGGAGTAAATTATTTTATTATGTTGTCTTTACCTATATATAGGCTAAGTATAATTTAAAAATTGGTATGAAGTATCTGAAAGAGTTCCTTAACCTTAATCAAAGTAGTTGCCAGTGTACAGATGATTTCACTGGGAGGGCATGACTCATTTTACTGTGGCTTTGTCATTAATTAGAACATGAATGCTCACTGGTTGGACCGACATTGGAATACTATTACATGCAAATCTGCAGAATGGTGAAATAAATGAAGTTTAGTACATCAATACATTTTAGACTGATCCGTTAGAAATATATTCATAAGGAAGATAATGAATGCCTGTTGATATTTATAGCATGAAAATCTGCTTTTGACATAACAGGCACAATTTTACTGGCATGTCCATTTGTGGTTCGTACAATCCCCCTGAAGCTAATGGAGAATGCCATTCTCAGAGCCTTGCTGGACCCCAGAATTGGGGGGTGTGCCAGTAAAATTCCAGCCAAAAGATCTGACTAGCTGCTCAACTTCAGTTCTTTTTAGTTTAATTTGATTTGATTTATTATTGTCACATGTATTGGTATACAGTGAAAAGTATTGTTGTTTCTGCACTATATGGACAAAGAATACTGGTCATAGAGAAGGAAAAGAGAATGTTGTGTTAGAGTCATAGATAGGGTGCAGAGAAAGATCAACTTATTGTGAAGTAGGTCCATTCAAAGGTCTGATGGCAGCATGAAAGAAACTGTTCTTGAGTTGATTGATATGTGTCCTCTGACTTTTGTATCTTTTTCCCGACAGAAGAAGGTGGAAGAGTGAATGTCTGGTGTGCGTGGGGCCCTTAATTATGCGGCTGCTTTGCTGGGGCAGCAGGAAATGTAGACAGAGTTAATGGATGGGAGGCTGGTTTGAGTGATGTACTCGGCCTTGTTCACAATCCTTTGTAGTTTCTTGCAGTCTTTGATAGAGCAGGAGCCATACCAAGCTGTGACATAATCAGAAAGAATGCTTTTTATGGTACATCTGTCATCTGATAGTACATCTTTGGTGAGAGTCATAGTGGACATATCAAATTTCCTTACTCTTCTAAGAAAGCAGAAGTGCTGATGGGCTTTCTTAACTGTGATGTCAGCATGGGGGAACCAGTACAAGTTGTTTGTGATCTGGACACGTAAGAACTTGAAGCTGTCAATCATTTCCACTTCATTCCCATCGATGTAGATGGGGGCATGTCCTCCACTATGCATCCTGATGTCGATGACTATCTCCTTCATTTTGTTGACATCGAGGGAGAGATTATTGTTGTTGCATCAGTTCACCAGATTCTCTATCTTTTTCCTGTACTTCGACTCGCCATTGTTTGAGATCCGACCCACGACAGTGGTGTCATCAGCAAACTTGAAAATTGAATTGGAGGGGAATTTGGCCACACAGTCATAGGTGTATAAGAAGTACAGTAAAGGGCTGAGAACGCATCCTTGTGGGGCACTGGTGTTGAGGGTGATCATGGAAGAGGTGTTGTTGCCTATCCTTTATGATTGTAATCTATGGGATTGGAAGTTCAGGATCCAGTCGCAGGGAGAGGAGCCGAGGCCCATACCACAGAGTTTGGAGATCAGTTTCACAGGAATAATATGATGAAGACTATTCTGTAGTCAATAAATATGAGTTGGCCATAGGTGTCCTTGTTATCTTGGTGTTTCAGAGTTGAGGGCAGGATGAGAGAGATGGCGTTTGCTTGGATCTGTTGCAGAGGTAGGCAAATTGTACTGGATCCAGACAATCTGGAAGGCCAGAATTGATTCGTGCCACAACTAACTTTTGGAAACATTCAGAATGATGGATGGCAGAGCCACTGACAATAATCATTAGGGCACGCTGCTTGGCTTTTTTTTTGGTACTGGGATGATAGTTGACTTCTTGAAGCAGATAGGGACTGAGATTGTTGTACAGAGATTGAAGATGTCTGTGAATACTCCTGCCAGCTGATCTCCACAGGATTGAAGTGCTTGACCAGGTACCCCATCTAGGCCAGTCGCTTTCCGTGGATGGACCTTTGAGTAGGCTGCTCTGACATCTGCAGTGCTGACCTCGAATACAGGTTCATCTGAGGCTTCCAAGGTAGAGGGCATGTTCTCACTGACCTCTTGCTCAAACCAGATGTAGAATGCATTGAGCTCATCAGAGAAGAGTGGTTTGGTGCTGGTTATTTTACATGCCTTCATCTTGGCGTCTGTTATGTCCTGCAGATCTTGCCAGCAGGGATCCATGTGGCTAGTCTGGGACTCTGGCTTGGTATAGACCGAGCCACTGTCTTTTGGCATTTCTGATGGACCACCTTTGATCACATTTGGATTATTTGTATAGATCAGGGTGATCTGATTTGAATACCTTAGATCTGGGCTTTAGCAAGCAGTGGCTATCCCTGTTCATCCACTGTTTCTGGCTGGGAAACACATGGATGTGCTTCTATGATTGTTAGACCTTGGAATTTTACCAATCTTCCATATGTGTAACAGGTGAGAGGAACGACTCCCACAAAAAAAAACTTGCCCCAAGTCAATTTAAACTATATTATCAGATGAACAGTTATCTAACCCTTGGCTCTCCATTTGTTAGAATATTTTTGGAGACCTCAATTTGCTTTGTTTGCACTTCTTAAGGAATGTTTTTATTAAAGATTTACATTTTACTCAAAACACAATGAATCCCAAAAATCTAGTACAGTTCAGAATAATCGTTATTCCATAAAGAGAAAAGACCAGCAAATATTCGTACAAATGGCTCAAATTATTGAGCACTGCAGTCATTGTAGCTGGCATCTCCTCTCGTACAAATAAAGGATACCAGAAAGAGTGGAAGATCACAAGACAACACAATAAAACGATGAGAGCATGGCCCCATGGTGCATATCCTTTACTACAGGATAACAATGACAGAGCTTCACAATATATGGAATTCTTTAAGGGGTATTCCTGCCAATAATTTAAGGAAATCCCTCTAGGGTTGACTATAACAAATCAGAGCATATTATCAGCACCCCATCTTCCTGCGTAAAGGTAGGAAACTCCAAAAAGAGAGAAGCATCAGGATTATCCAATAGACGCCAGAGGTAGTCTTTCAGTATACACTTTTGCAGGAAGGTTATCTGGAAGAGAACAGCCCAACCTCACAACAAACAGTACACTGTCCCCTCCTCCCACTTCAAGGGAACTCAAACCTGAAAAAAATGAACATACTGGAAGACTCCATTTAAGACCGTTTGGAGGAGGGGACTTTATCTCCACCTGAAGAAAGATTCCAATAACACTGAACCAAAGCATCCAGACTTGCACTCAGCCCCTGCAGCCAACAGGATACATCCCCGGGAAAATCAAGTCTCAAGAAGTAGAGCAGTCTGGAAGTTTGCTAAAGGGGATATCTCAGAGGAGACAATGTGTCTTGTTCACTCCTCCACCTGACTCGGATAAACACGGCCACTACTACCCTAACCTTCTCACCAGAGAAAGGGCCGCTAAGCCAAAAATAATTACAACGTTCTTATATATTGAACAAAGCAAACTGTCCCTCTCTCTCTGGGCACCGCTGAAGCTCCATTTAAGCCCTGTCATCAACTAGATTTGATCCATTTCCTCTCATTAAAGAAACCCTAACAACAAGAAGATATGCCCACCATACGTTTCACGTGTCAAATAATCAAGTAGTCACTGACTAAGTATGCAGCCAAGTCAAAATAGAACATCACCTAACAAGGCTAAATAAGAACATAAGAAATAGGATCAGGACTAAGCCATCTAGCCCCTTGAGCCTGCCCCGCCATTCGATAAGATCATGGCTGATCTGAAAGTGGTTCAGTTCCACTTACCAGCCTGATCCCCGTAATCCTTAATTCCCTTATTGATCAGACATCTATCTACCTGTGACTTAAACATGTTCAATGAGGTAGTTTCCATTGCTTCAATGGGCAGAGAAATCCAGAGATTCACTACCCTCTGAGAGAAGAAGTTCCTCCTCAACTCTGTTCTAAACTGACTTATTTTGAGGCTGTGTCCTCTATTTCTTGTTTTCTTTCTAAGTGGAAAGAACCTCTCTGCCTCTACCCTATCTAGCCCTTTCATTATCTTATATGTCTCTAGAAGATCACCCCTCAGCCTCCTAAACTCCAATGAGTACAGGCCCAATCTACTCAATCTCTCCTCATAAGCTAACCCCCTCATCTCCGATATCAACCTGGTGAACCTTCTCTGTACGCTCTCCAAGGCCAATATATCCTTTTGCAATTATGGGACCAAAATTGTACACAGTACTCTAGTTGTGGCCTCGCTGGTACCTTGTACCAGAGTGTTGCAGCAAGATCTCCCTGTTTTGATAAAGGCCAACATTCCATTTGCCTTCTTGATTACCTGCTGCACCTGTTTTTGTGATTCACGCACAAGGACCTCCAGGTCCTGCTGCACAGTAGCATATTGTAATTTATCACTATTTAAGTAATAGTCCATTTTACTATTATTTCTTCCAAAGTGAGTAACTTCACACTTGCCAACATTATACTCCATCTGCCAGATCCTCGCCCGCTCACTCAGCCTATCCAAATCTCTCTGCAGACTTTCCGCATCCTCCACACAATTTGCTTTCCCACTCATCTTTGTGTCATCAGCAATCTTTGTTACCCTATACTCGGTCCCCTCCTCCAGATTATCTGTGTATATGGTAAACAGTGAGGCCCCAGCACTGATCCCCGCTAGTCACCAACTGCCAACCAGAAGAGCATCCATTTATTCCAACTCTCTGCTTCCTGTTAGATAGCTGATCCTCAATCCACGCTAACACTTTACCCCCAGCTCCGTGTACTTTAATGTTCTGCAGCAACCTTTTATAAGGCAATTTCTCAAATGCCTTCTGGAAATCTAAAAACACCACATTCACCAGTTCCCCTCTGTCAACTGCACAAATATCCAAAGATCAGCCAACCACGACCAGTCCTTGACCAATACATAATTTCTTCCACTCCAACACCAGAGAATCCTCAGTACCAGCCATGAGGATGGCCACTGCCAGCACCAAGTCACAAATGAAAGCAACACCATGCTGGCCACTCTAGGTGATGAAGGTGCACACTCTGATATGGAAGTGGAAGAGATTGACACCCCTGCAGAAGCGAGACTTAAGAAGAGCCAATGTCAGTTGCTTTGAGTGCTCTGGTAAGTAAAATCCTCCCATCTGCTTCACATCCTTGATCTGATCTTGCCTTCAGCTGACACCAGGCTGATCACTAAGCAGTGGGGAAGACCTCCTCATCGAGGAAGTGCAGGGAAGAAATGGACTTGAGGGGAGAGAGAGAGATGTGATGATGGCCACAGCTGCCTCCGACCCTTGAAGAAAATCAAGGACAAGACAGGCCTCAAAGATATAATGTTCTCCATTGAACTTGAGATGTCCAACTCTGAAATTGAGATTGTGAAAGCATGGCAACTGGTTCTCAAATTCAGCATGTCTTACTACACTCATTGGACATCCTGTAACACCTTCCTGGCCCTTCCGCTGGCATATGCCGGAGGAGGGGAGCACAGGCTCAGATGGATCTCTGGTGTGTGTGTGTGTGTGTGTGTGTGGGGGGGGGCGGGGGGTGGATTCTCCCAATCCATCATCCCCCTCATCCTTCAACACCACCCAGTAAGAAGTCTCACAACACCAGATTAAACTTCAACGGGACTTTAACCTGGTGTTGTGAGACTTCTTACTGTGTTTACCCCAGTCCAATGCCGACATCCTCCGCATCAACGAGTGCACATCGGAAGGATGGTGGAGGAAAAACAGCAGTCAAGGTAGGTTGAGGGGTGTGCTCTGCTGAGCGGGAGTGGTGGGGGATGGTTTGCCCCAGCGGGTTCGGATTGTGGGGGGCGGGTCTGCCAGGGTGGTTAGTGGGGGGTTGCGAAAAGTGTTTGAGGAGGATGGGCTTCGGAGGTTCCCCTGCAGAATAGGAATCCACTTTGGATTTTTATTCTGCAGGTTGGTAACACTGCAGATCCAGAATGGATCCGAAGATGGTAAAGTGGGATTTGGTGGTAAAGTTGAGCACGTGGTTCATTAAGTCGATTTAACTGTATTTAAATCGTCTGGTCGCCCGATTGAGACATGGACCAGATCTGCGCCCAAATCGGATATCGGTAAAGGTGCAATCTGCTTGGCATCGGGTGCAAATCATGTTACAGTCCCGATGTCCCATGGTCTCTACTTAATTAAACAGCCCTTATGCTTTAAGTATTTTTATAACTCCATACTAATGAAGAAAAGTTTCACAGGTTCTCTATCTTGAATCTTACAGCATGACTCCTTGTTATGGTCAAGTGTTTATAACTAAACTGCTCTGTGAAATTTTCTTGTGCTGTGCCCTTGTGGCGAAAAGTAATAAACTAAATGTTCTTGCTTGGTTACCTGAAGATGATCCATTGTTAAACTGAGATGTTTCATTCACTCCTATTTTTTTCTTTTACAAAGGAAGCAAAGAAGAAATATGATAAGGAAACAGAAAAGTATTGCAATGTGCTAGAAAAACATTTAAATCTGTCATCAAAGAAAAAGGATTCTCATCTTCAAGAGGTAATTATATCCCTGGCATTTTACTGAATTTGAGAAACTGATTTTAATTCTAGGATCTTGTAATTGATCCATTGACCCATCTTCATACTGTAAGCTTCATAACTAGTTCATAACTGACAACCTGGTATCCATTTCTTCTTATCGGGTGCATAAATGTGTCAGATCTGATTAATCTAGCAACATTCTTGTCCAGTACTGTACCTGGTATGATTGACGTCATGCAAGTGGAACAATTCATGATTTAACAAGTTCTAGTACTCACCACAACACAAGCATAATATTTTGGTCTCTCTTCATGTACAGGTCCTAAGGTTGATAAAAATTGTGTTTGTCATATGCACTTAGCCTGCAGAATGAGACATAGACCATTGAAGTTGGTCTGTGGTTCCCACTGAACTAAATACATTTTTCAATGGTTTTTGAACATACAAAACATCTCATTTTCATTTTGCTTATTTTATCCTGTTTCTATTTGAAATGCTTATAATGATCATCTTCAGTTTATTAGGTGCTATTATCAGCAGCCAACATTTAATTTTGATAAAGTAAAATACCCAATTTGTAGTTTTTGACAAAAAAAACTTGTCATCAGAAATAATTTGCTTAACTGTCATTCCTTAAATATTCCAATCAGTTAGTTTTACTGTACAAGTTATTATGTATGTATCAGAGAACTTTTCAAACTGTAAACATTTTCCATAGTAAAACTTGATTGTTTTAGGTTTCCCATTTTCATAGTTTTTTTTCTCCACATTATTGATAATACTACTATTTATCTCATGGTCATAAAAACGTTCTAGCACTAAGATTACTTATGATAAGTCCATTGAATCTTGAAAGACTTTTCTGAAATCTTGTCTCTAACCTCTTTTAAAACAAAACTGATTGTTTCTCTAGCTAGAATTGAATGCCCAGTGAACATGTAAACTTTGAGTAGAGTCTCACTGTTATCGATAAGGTGGTAATTATGTTTACTATTTCTTTAAGTTGGTGTAAAGTTTTAGGAATCATTTGTTGCTCTTGTTCGTTGGAAGAAATCTGATCCTTTTCATTATTTTGAAAGATTCCAGTTATATCACCTTGTAGTGTATACTTTTCCAGAACAATAAGCTCTAGTTCCCAAATCCTGCCCTGAAATGTAAGGATTTTTAAACTAGGTATAATTGTGACCCGATGCTGGATTTTTCAGTGCCCCAGTACCTCCCACAAGGTGAGAGGTGATAACTGGGCACAGTTTTCTAGATGCAGCCAAGCCAAAGTCTTGTACAAGGTAAGAATTGTACTTTTAGTTTTATATTTAATTACACCATTATACATACCCCAGTTCCCAATTTTAAAAGGACTATTAATCTGTATCCTTCTCCTGCTTAGCAGTCATAAATCGGCATGATGTGAATAGCTAGTATAATTCTGGATGATAATGTTGTGATAGTATACATTTAAAAGGCATGACTATATCCGCCTGTGCAATCTAAGGCCCTAAGTACCCACCCCCAGCAATGCTCATCAAGAGTAAACTTGTGGACTGTTGTTCTAATACCCATTTATCCATAATATTAATAGTGGACTTTGCAGCACAGCAAGAACTTGCACTTTAATGGTGCCATCACTATCCCAATACACTTCACAGAAGCATTGTTAACCAAAATTTAACACTAAAGCACATATTAGAACAGTTGACAATGATCCTTGAAATAGGTTTTGAGGATTATCTTGGAGCAGAGGGAAATATAGAACCCTCTAAGGAAGAAATTTCAGAGTTCAGAGTCTTGGTGGTTGCAGATTCAGGATGCAATGGGGAGTGAAAGAAATTGGGATGCCTAAAAAGTCAGAATGAGACAAAATCAAATTTCTCGGAGACTACAAAGAAAGAGCGGGATGAATCAAAGGTTATACAGGAAATGGCAGAACCCTTATGAGTATTGATAGGTAAAGAGATCTGGGTGTACAAGTACACAGATCATTGAAATTGGCAATGCAGGTGGAGAAGGTAGTTAAGAAGGCATACGGCATGCTTGCCTTCAAAGGCTGGGGCATTGCATTTAAAAATTGGCAAGTCATGTTGCAGCTTTATAGTACCTTAGTTAAGTTGCATTTGGAATATAGTGTTCAATTCTGGTCGCCACACTACCGGAAGGATGTAGAGGCTTTGGAGTGGGTACAGAAAAGATTTACCATCATGTTGCCTGGTATGAAGGGCATTAGTATGAAGAGAAATTGGTTTGTTCTCACGGGAACGACAGAAGTTGAGGGGCAACCTGATAGAAGTCTACAAGATTATGAAAGGCATGGACAGAGTGGATAGTCAGAAGCTTTTTTCCAGGGGGAAGAGTTAATTACCAGGGGGCACACATTTAAGGTGAGAGGGTCAAGGTTGAAAGGAGATGTCTGAGGCAGATTTTTTACACAGAGAATAGTGGCCTGGAACTCGTTGCTGGGGGAGGTAGTGGAGACGCTAGTGACTTTTAAGGGGTATCTTGACAAAGATATGAGTAGGATGGAAATAAAGGGATATGGTCCCTGGAAAGATGGGGGGGTTTAGTTAAGCTGGGCAGCATGTTCAGTGCAGGCTTGGAGAGCTGAAGGGCCTGTTCCTGTCCTATAATTTTCTTTGCTCTTTGAATGTATTGGTATTTAAGGAAATAAAGCATTCAATGATCAAAATATACTTTCTCAACATTTTATCATATTATTTCCACCAACAATGCGCGAAGTAAGTTAAGCTGAAAATATGTATATATCATGTGAAAAAAATTGAGGCTTGCATTTATATTTATTATAAATTCAATGATCACCATATTTTTCAAAGTGCTTTGCAGCCAATGAAGTACTTTTGAAGTGTAGTCACTATAATATATGGAACACTGAAGCCAATTTATGCATAGCAATCTCCCTTAAATTTCAATATTATATTTATGATGTTGTTGACAGGATTAAATATTGACTTGGACACCAGGCATAACTAATCTGTGGATATGTTAATTAAGATCACATGTCAAGAGATAATATCCATTATTCCTCTTTTAAATGAACTAACATAATATGCAGTTTGCCACATCTGGATTCCTAATTAGCCAACTAATATTATATTGAATTCCATCTGTTATAGTTTTGCAAAGTTCACTTAATTTGTTTATTTCTAATTTTCTCCTCCCAGCTGCACAATTTGCTGTGCCTCCTAACTTTGTGTCAGCTGCAAATGTGGGATTAAAAGTTCTCTATTCTTCCATCTATGTTATTAATATAGACATTAAGGAAAAGTGCAGATCCCAGTGAACACCATTTGACACATACCACCAATCAAAAAATTGACTTTTCCCTTGCTTTCCCATCTCTGAAACAATTAAAAGATTTCCTCCAGTTCAGTACATTTTCAATTTTGTTAATAATTGCAAACTTTATTAGATGCTTTCTGAAGGTCCATGTAGACAACATCCATGCTCCTCTATCTGCTGTGATAGAAATTATACTAAGCAACAAGATTAGTTTTGCTTATCCTACACCTCTAAAATCAAAACTGACTTAAATACTTCGTCACTGACATTGATGGTGGAATCATATAACTCCTTTAATAAATTGACTTATCATGTTTCTATTGCCCTCCTTTTTTGGTAAGAGTGATTTTACATTTAGAGTCTTGTCCTAAACCTAAAAAGTGATTCTATGCTGCTGTTGGTAACTAATTTTCTGTTGGTATCTATTTTTGTATTGGATCCTGGTGTCTGTTTTGGTTTATAGAAAAGCTTTTGCTTTGATTTACAGGCAGATAGTCAGGTTGATGTCGTCCGACAACATTTCTACGAAGTATCTCTGGAATACGTATTTAGAGTGCATGAGGTGCAAGAACGAAAGATGTTTGAGTTTGTGGAACCAGTAGGTGAACGTGTTAAATCATACTGGCTTCGTAGTACTGATTGCAGGTTTAATTTATTTCAAATGTCTGTGCTCAAAACCATTTATGCTCTACTATTCTAAAGCCGCAGAATTTCTCCTCCCAGCAGTTATTTGACTCAAATGATTGTTGCCAATTTTCATTCTCATTAATTTGCACCTTGTTAGTCCACATGTTTCATACATGTGTTAGCTTTTCTATCTATTTTCAAATCTTATTGATTTTGAAATACATAGTTAGTTACTTTGCAGATACTGTCTATCCCAGCTTTGAGCATCTAGACTCTGTTCAGTCTATTTAATTACATGCAATTCTAAATATTTAAGTATTTCCAGTCATGTTTATCACGGTTTAATGTGCCAGTGAATTGAAGGCATATTACTAAATGTGCTACTGGCTACTGTGAATCCTTGAACATGTTTCCAGTGGCCAAACTGACGATATATATGTTGAGTGGAGCATGACATTTGATGAAGGCAAAAATCTATGGTTTATGACCCTGCATTACTTAATATTGTTTTACAGTTGCTTGCATTCTTACAAGGACTCTTCACATTTTACCATCATGGTTATGAACTGGCAAAAGATTTTGGACATTTTAAAACCCAGCTTCAAATCAGCATTCAGAATGTAAGTAAATTTACCCCACACACAAAACAGAAAAAAAATGCTGCAGTGATTTTTCATCTACAATTGATTTAATGTTTCAATAATTCTGTGCACATTTGTGCACCCAGTTTAAATGAATAAGTAGCCATCAGAACAAGTGAAAGTAAAATGAGGAAATTGTTCCCTTTAAATCTTTGCATGCTATTTGGGGTTGCTGCCAATCAAGAAAAGAAACAATCTTCCACAATTGCTTTATTTTTCCACATGCTTCAAGACTTTCCTCTTTAGTGGTCAGGAAAGGAAACTCCAAATCATCCTTCTGTATAATTTATTCACTACAACATGGCGTGATGTTGCGCAATGTCCCCACATGACTTAATGTGTTTCCAATTTTAATCAATTAAAAAATCTACCTGGATTTCATCAGTGTTCTTTAGTGTTTTACAATTTAGTAATCTCCTCTTATCATTGACATGTTCAAAATTTACTTACCTTTGTTATCCAAAATGCATTCTTTCATTCATTGAGGGGAGGTGATGGCCTAGTGATATAATTGCTAGACTATTAATCCAGAAACTCAGTGAATATTCTGGGACCTGAGTTCAAATTCCACCACAGCAGATGGTCGAAGTTGAATTCAATAAAAAAAATCTAGAATTAGGAATCTACTGATGACCATGCAACCATTGTTGATTGTTGGAAAAACCCATCTGGTTCACTAATGTCATTTGGAGAAGGAAATCTTCTTAGAAATCAGTTCTTACCTCGGCTGGTCTTCGTGTGACTCCAAAGACACAGCAATATGGTTAACTTTAAATCTTGGGCAATAAATGATGGGCAGCCAGTGATGCTCATGACCCGTAAATAAATTAAAATAAAAATATTGTTACATTCAGTTAGAACACCCAGTTGTTACTTTATCTTTCATCAGATAGCTCTTATAATTATCTGAGTGTTAATTTTGCCTGCTGTCCATGCTGACCCTTAGGGCAGAATTTTATGTTCCCCCATGGCGGGAAGGGAAGCTACAATTAAATGTACAGAATTTCCCTTCAGGAATTCATGCTTGGGTGGGAAAGGCCTCAGGTCGGAAATGCATCCATTTATCTATTAAGTGATGATTAAATGCCATTTGAGGGCCTTTTCCCATCCAGTTTCAATTTTTAGGCTAGCAAGAATAGATGCAGACAGAGTGAGAAACTGAGAAAATTTTTCTCCATCTCAAAGTTGGGGCACCCTCCCCTCTGGGATGTTGGAGCTCTGGACCTTCTTCCTCCACAACTGGACTAGCTTTCAATGCCACTATTGGCATCCTCCAAACCCTCCATGGTAGCATGGTAGTGCCTACCCTCTCACCACCACCACCACCACCACCACCACTACCAACAACTCCACCCTCCCCACCCCGCCCCGGCCCCGCCCTCAGGACCTACCTTTTCAATGATCCTGAACATAGTTCCAGACAGAGCACTGGAGTAATGCTTTTGGCCACTGCAGTACTGTGGCTGTGGGTTGGAGAGTTTATCAGCCAATCTGTTTGGCTGATAGCTATCATGGGTGGGACTTCCAAGAGCAGATGGAAGTCACATTCACTGTTTCGCTTAAGTGAACATTAAATGGCAATGGGCTTCTGAGAGTTGGTGCATGACATGCTCCTGCCAACTTCCGGAATAGCAAGTTCTGATCGCTCACCATCCTTAAAATCCTACCCATTATGTTATTAGCAAATTTTTTGACTGTTCTGTTTGTAACAGGATGACCATCAGTCTGCAGAAAGAAGTGACCTAGTGATTAGTTGGAAGTACAATGATGTATAGTTCAATAATCTGATGAGTTAGAAATACTATAATAGCACAACAGTGCACCACACATTTCTAAACACAGATTATCAATAACTACTGACATTCTACTGTCTCAAACCAGAAAAGGATCAACTTTTATTTTAATGATATACTTAGTAGAACTAAGGAGTTACTCATGATTGTTCAAGTTCCCTGAGTCAAGCTGATGTAATCCTGAAGTAAAAACAGCAAATGGCCAAAATACTCTAGTTCAGCAGAATGTGTAGAGGGAGAAACAGAATTAAATCTGATGACCTTCCATGATGTAAAATACCCTTTAGAGTAACTGTTGCATTCTTTCAATACTCTGTTTCCAGAATGCTGTTTATTTTCTTGTTTTCAGTTGAGAAATACATCTCTTCAGAGTTGTTTTTCTGAGATCATGTTATAGCTTTCTTCAAAATTGGTGTTTGTTAGTGCTAGATTTTAATTCGGTAGGAGGGAATAAATTATGAGTGTAAAGAATACAAGGACGTAATCAGTGATTTCTGTCTTGAAACCACATGAGAAGTAAAAGTAGTGCTGTTTAATCCAGCTGATGTCCTGACTTTATACTAAGCCTTTGGTATAGGATTAGCATGCTGCAAATTGCTAAACCTTTTCAAGTCATTCTTTAATCTATGATAACAGTGAAAGGTCCTTTAAGGCTCGCCACCTGAAGACGTTTTTAGACATATATCTATTCTGGAAGAAATAATTTAATTAAACAACACTTTTTTCATGATGAATATTCTGCATTTATGATATTTTGCAGCTATTGTGATGTTCTGTTTGGTAGAATTGTTGGAACAGGTGTGTGTGCATGCAGCCGTAAAATTGCACGGAAAATAATATTTGCTCGATACTACATCATGAAACACTACACAACAGCTGCAATGTATAGCTACACCTATGTGTTGCACCTATCTTTATCTTAAGCATTCCCCTCTTCATGCTTGGTTACCTCAAATCAGTAAACTTGCCTTTACTTCATATACTTTGATCCCTGTAGCTAACAAAATTCTTTAAACCTTGGTCTTAAACTTTAATTGACCTAGCATCTCCAACTTCTGGGTTGGAGCATTTCTGATTTCCCTTCAGCCTTGCATGGGAGAAACTGCTTCCTGAGTTCATTCGTAAATGTCTTCATCATTTACCACTGTAAACCCTAGTGTCTTTGTGATGTATTCACTTTATTATCAATATATCTGTCCCAATTTGAGGTATTTAAAACTGAACATAGCACTCTAGATGTGGCCTGTACAAACATCTGTAGAAATTATGACTGTAATTTAAGTTGGAGGCAGGATTCTCTCTGGAGAGAGCTGTGCGTTACTGTCAAGAAAGCCTACCACATTAAGTTCCTCCCTAAACCACACACCATCCTGGCTTGGGATAATATTGTTGTTCCTTCTCTATCACTGGGTCACAACTCTGGAATTCCCTTCCAAATAGCACTTTGACTGTAGTTATACCACATAGACTGCTGTGGTTCAAGAGGCGGTTCACCATTATCTGTGGAATGTACCAGAGAATGGCTGTCACCTGTTTTGTTTAGTTGAAACAGGAGCAATGTGCATACATGTTCTCTTTGTTCACAACAGGCAAAGTAATGGCCATGTGCAACCAGCCCATGCTTGTAAATCTCAAAACACAGGCTTGTCTGGCAGCACAGTCCCCCCTACCCAACATTGTGTTTCTTGGTAGTGGGAGGTGGCACACCTTTGGTCAGCAAATGGATCATCTGGTTCCACTGCTATCAACAGGATTTCACATTGAATCCACTCCACTCCATGATGCAGTATTGGCTGGATTGGAAGACCCCATCAGTGGGAATGATGGAAAAATCCTGCCCACAGTGACCAACATTAGAAGTGTTTCCATGATTGGACAACACCAATTGTGGAGGTATTCAGAGAGGGAGCTCTGTGGAGGGCATGGAAAGTGGTAGCTCTAAGGGGTGGCATGCAAGGGGGTAAGGTTTGTGGGGGAATGGGATATGGCAGATGGGGGAGATGTCTGTTGGGAGAGGTGGCAGGCAATTTGTCAGTGTACTGGAAGTCCAAGATGTCTCTGCAGTGGTGCCTGAGTGCTCTGTAGCTGGTTTCCAAGTGTCCCTCCCATTTGTGGCTCTTTTTTGCACTGTTTCCAGCTAATGAACCCCGTGGTCCTCTGCAAATAAATTTAGGAATGACACTCAAGATGTGATCTAAATATAACATTTCCGTTTTATCATGAGTGTTCGTAATCTAATCTTGCAGATATTTAGATAGTTCATAGGGTATTACATTATTTTTGGTCAGATATGTTGCATTTATTGAGATAGGATGAAATTAGGTAAGAAAAGGGATGATGTTCTGAAATGTGAATATAGAGACTTGGGCAGGACCTTGAAGGTAATAATTTCAGCACTATTACCGCTGCCACGTACTGCTGTGAGTATAAGTAGGAGGATCAAGCAGATGAATACCTAGCTTGAGAGCTGGTGTAGGGGGGCAGGGATTTAAATTTTCGGATCATAGAGATCTTTTCTGGGGAAGGGCAGACCTGTTCAATAGGGATGGGTTACATCTGAACTGGAGAGGGATTAACATTCTGGTGGGGAGATTTACTAGAGCCACTCGGCAGGGTTTAAACTAGTTTGGCAGAGGGATGGGATCCAAAGCAGTAGGGAGACAGAAGAGAAGTTTGAGGACAGCACAGAAGTTAAAGAGAGCACATTAAGTAGTAAAGACAGTGTCAGTAATCCTAGTACCAGACAGATCAGGCAAAAGCAAGACAGAGAGTAAGGGAAGTCCAGATTAAACTGCATTTATTTCAATGCAAAAGGCCTGACTGGCAAGACAGAAGAACTCAGAGTATGGATGGGTATGTGGTACTGGGATATAGTAGCAATTACTGAAACATGGCTAAGGGAGGAACAGGATTGGCAACTCAATATTCCAGGGTACAGATGCTATGGAAATATATACCAGGAGGTAAGAGAGAGGAGGAGTTGCACTTTTGATTAGGGGAAGCATCATAGCCATACTGAGAGAGGATATATCTGAGGGCTGAGCCACTGAATCTATATGGGTACAGTTGAGAAATAAGAAGGGAAATTGCTTTGATAAGGTTGTATTATAGGCCTTCAAATAGTTGGCGGGAAATTGAGGAGCAAATATGTCAGGAGATTACAGATAACTCCAAGAAAAATAGTCAGAGATTTTAACTTTCCCAATATTGACTGGAACAGCCATAGCATTAGAGGGTGGATGGAGAGAAATTTGTTGAATGTATTCAGGAGAAATTTCTCATTCAATATGTGGATAGCCCGACTAGAGAGGGGCAAAACTTGACCTCCTTTTGGGAAATAAGGACGGGCAGGTGACAGAAGTGTTAGTGAAGGATCACTTTGGGACCAGTGACCATAATTTTGTTGGTTTTAAGATAGCTATAGGAAATGATAGGTCTACCCGAAAGTTAAAATTCTTAATTGGGTCAAGGCCAATTTTGATGATATCAGGCAGGAACTTTCAGAAGTTAATTGGGAAAGTCTGTGAGAAGGCAAAGGGACATCTGATAAGTGGCATGCTTTCAGAAGTGTGTTAACCAGGGTTCAGGGTAAACACATTCCTCTGAGAGTGAAAGGCAAGGCTGGCAGAAGTATGGATATTCAGGCCCTAGTCGAGAAGAAGGAGGCCCATGATGTGCCTAGGCAGCTGGGATCAAGTGAAACTCTTGAAGAATATAGTGGGTATAGGCATAGTGTTCAGAGAGAAATCATGTGGGCAAAAAGAGTACACAGGATTGTTTTGGCAGACAAGGCAGAGGAGAATCTAAAGAGCTTCTTTAAATACGTAAAGGGCAAAAGAGAAACAAGGAGAGAGTAGGGCCTCTTAAGGGTCAACAAGGTCATTTATTTGCAGATCCACAAGAAATGGGTGAGATCCTAAATGAATATTTCTCATCAGTATTTACTGTTGAGAAAAGCATGGTTGTTAGGGAACTTGGGGAAATAAATAGTGATGTCTTGAGGAGTATACATATTATAGAAAAGGAGGGTCTGGAAGTCTTAAAGCTCAACGAGATAGATGAATCCCTGGGAGCTGAGGAAGTGTATCCTAGGACATTATGGGAGGCTAGGGAGGAAATTGCAGGTCCTCTTGCAGAGATATTTGTATCATCAATAGTCACTGGTGAGATGCCTGAAGATTGGAGAGTGGCAAATGTTGCGCCTTTGTTTAAAAAGGGCTGCAGGGAAAAGCCTGGGAACCACAGGCCAGTGAAGCTCACATTTGTGGTGAGTAAGTTGTTGGAAGGTGTTTTGAGAGTCAGGATCGACAGGCATTTAGAGATTATGGACAGTCAGCATGGCTTTGTGGGTGGAAAATCATGTCTCACAAATTTGATTGAGTTTTTTTGAAGGGGTAACCAAGAAGATAGAGGAGGGCAGTGCAGTTTATGTTGTCTACATGGACTTTAGCAAGGCCTTTGACAAAGTACTACATGGTAGGTTGTTGTGTAAGGTTAAATCTCAAAGAATCCAGGGTAAGGTATCTAAATTGGCTTCTTGACCAAAACCAGAGTGTGGTTGTAGAGGGTTGTTGTTCAAACTGGAGGCCTGTGATCAGCAGTGTGCCTCAGGGATCAGTGCTGGGTCCACTGTTATTTATCATTTATATTAATGGTTTGGATAACAATATAGGAAGCATGGTTAGTAAGTTTGCAGATGTTCAGTGAAGAAAGTTATCTTCAATTATAACGGGATCTTGATCAATTGGGCCAGTGGGCTGACGAATGACAGATGGAGTTTAATTTAGACAAATGTGAGGTTATGCATTTTGGTAGATTGGAGCAGGGCAGGACTTAATTAATGGTAGGGCATTGGGGAGAGTTACAGAACAAAGAGATTTAGGGATACTGTTTATAGCTCCTTGAAAGTGGAATCAGAAGTGGACAGAGTGGTGAAGAATGCATTCGGCATGCTTGGTTTCATTAGTCAAAACATTGAATACAGGAGTTGGAATGTCTTGTTGAATTATACAAGACATTGATAAGGCCACACTTAGAATACTGTGTGCAATTCTGGCCACTCTATTATAGAAAAGATATTATTAAACTAGAAAGAGCGCAGAAAAGATTTATGAGATGCTACCAGGATTTAATGGATTGAGTTATAAAGAGAGGCTGGATTGATTGGATCTTTTTCTCTGGAGCATAGGAGGCTGAGGAGTGAACTTATAGAAGTCTATAAACTAATGAGGGGCACAGATCAGTTAGATAGTCAATATCTTTTCCCAAAGGTAGGAAAGTCTAAAACTAGAAAGCATAAGTTTAAGGTGAAAGGGGAGGGATACAAAAGTGTCCAGAGGGGCAATTTTTTCACACTGATGGTGGAGTGTCTGGAACAAGCTGCCAGATATAGTAGTAGAGGTGGGTACAATTTTGTCTTTTAAAAAGCATTTAGGTAGTTACATGGGTATGATGGGTATAGAGGACTATGGGCCACATGTGGGCAATTGGGATTAGCTTAGGAGTTTTTAAAAAAATTTGCCGCACGGACAAGTTGGGCCGAAGGGACTGTTTCCATGCTGTAAACCTATGACTCTATTAAAACTTCTATGTCCTTTTCACTTCACCCATGGCTATTTAAAATGATTCGTGGATATATGTAGTGACCAATTTTTCTTCTTAGGCAAATACTGTATTTTATAAATTGCCGTATTAAATTTCACTTATCATTGTTCTTCCCATTGATATATGTTGCTTTAATTCATGCTTAATTTCTGTGTTTTGTCCTTTGATCCTGTTGTCCTGCAAAATGTGGTATTGTCTGCAAATTTAACCAATTTGCAGTAAGTTTGAGTCCAAGTCATTGATGTAAATTAGAAACAGTAGAAGTCTCAATGCTGAGGCCTAGGGCACCCTAGCCAATGTTCCATCCTTGTATCCGGACATGACTCCTCTAACAAGTATCTGTTGTTTTCTACCACGAAGCTAATTATTTACACATGCCCAGGTTTAGTGTGAATCCATTTAGCTTTGAGTTTAACTAATTGCTTTTCAAGTGGGACATTGTTCAATGTGTTTTCCAAGAACATACAGTACAACAGTGTTTACCACATTCTACTTGTCATTTCCGAAGTGAAGTCAAGCAAGCTGTTTTGAAACCATATTTACTACTGTTTACCAAGTTCCCTCAAGATTGTTTTTTTTCCCATTTCTCCTCGCTGCAAATGATATGTTAATAAAAGAAACTGTCTTAAATTTGGCAGAAAGATATTACTCATTTTAAGTTTGAAATATAGTTATTCTAGTTCAATAACCCACTAAGTTTGAGTTTATTAAATCATCAAATAACTATTTTGTGGACAATTGGAAATTGCCCAAACTGAACATTGATTTTATTTAGTTGAGGTGTTCCGAATGCTGCTGAGATTAACTAACTAATTTTTTAAAATGTTTTGGTTTCTCCAGTATAAAGTGCCACTCACCTGCAAAATATGCAAGGTGCTAGATTAACTCTTCAAGCTATTTATATCCATTGTCATTACTGTCACTGGATTTTTTTTAAGCATATTGGCGGCAATATATTATATGAAAATTATCATTTTAAACAATTATTCTTATATCATTCTAGTTTATCACCTCAAAGCGCTCCCACCAATTTGAATTTTCTATAATTACAAAATGATCTATATTTTAATTCAAATTCTTCAAGCAAGTATAGCTCAAACTTGGAATGACAAAATCCATAATGTAAAAGTAGTTTGGGTGTTTTTGCAGTTCAAGGAATTACGATACAAAAATGTTATACGTCCATCATTATGCTTTGTTTAAATCTTATTATCAGCTTTGCTCTACTATGTTACAGACACGAGACCGTTTTGATGGTGCACGATCTGAAGTTGAATCATTAATGAAGAAAATGAAGGAGAACCCTCAAGAACATCAAAGTATCAGCCCTTACACAATGGAGGGTTACCTCTTTGTGCAGAAAAAAAGTAAAGATAAACATTTATTTCTGTATTTGTACACATCCAATGGTTTTGGAAATCCTTTTGATGCTTATCTGGTTTATTTGGAATGAATAAATTTTAAAAAATCCTCTTCTAGGTCCATTTGGATCCAGTTGGGTGAAACACTACTGCACATATCAAAAGGAACCAAAGAAATTTACCATGGTGCCATTTGACCAAAAAACTGGGGGAAAAATAGTAAGTGGACTGCATGAAGCTGAAATATTTCATTGTGAGGGAAAAGGGTGCCATTCCTACAGGAATGTTCTCCACGTGATAGAACATTCCTTTATTTACATTTCAATTACACCATTCAGAACTTCTGCTTTTTTTTAGTAGTGTGTAAATTGTAGGTACTATTGCGATAGAAATATACATGTTATAATCAGAAATAAGCTTTCAGTCCATTACGTCTCTATAGTTCCAAGCTATTAATTAAAACTATGTATTCCAAACCTGTCTCTCTGCCTTTCCACCTAACATTTATATTATTCCTTAAAAAAAAATTCTTTTCAACATGTTGTAGTCTCTGCTTTAATAGTCATTTGTATTCTATATTCTGATAAACTGCTGGAAAAAAAATGACCTTCTAAATTTTCCATTAGTTCTTATGGTGATGCTCAGTTTGTGACCCCTTATCGATTTTTGCCAACCTCCAAGATGTTAATGTCCTGGATAATCTATTTTTTTTTCATTGGGTGGGTTCAGCGATGGGAGTGGAAAGTCTCAGGAGATGTCCAAGTCTTGTTTCACGTTGATAGAAGTGCGTGATTCAATTGTTCCTAATTTCGTAAGAAACATAATTTCCATATATTTTCATATAAAGTTAAAGTTTATTTATTAGTCACAATTAACACTGCACTGAAGTAACTGTGACATTCCCCTAGTCGCTACACTCTGCATCTGTTTGTGTCAATGTACCTAACCAGCACATCTTGGAGACTGTGGGAGGAAACCAGAGCACTCAGAGAAAACCCATGCAGACATGGGGAGAACATGTAAACTCCACACAAACAGTGACCTGAGTTAGGAATCGATCCCTGGCACTGTGAGGCAGCAGTACTAACCACTATGCCATCACACCGCCCCATATAGTCATCAGGCTTTGACACGTGAATCATACCCCCACCCTGTAAGAAAGTCCATTTGCATTGTTGTAACAGCAGATTGGCATGAAACCAAGTGGTTTCCCAAGGCATGCACCTGGCGAGCAGACCTCCCAGCAGAGTTCACACAAGTGTTGGCAGGGTTGGGAGTGATTTTTGGTGAACTGTTATGAACTAGGGTGGCAACCTTTGAAAGTATTGCCTGGTCTTTGAAAAACTAAGTTGCTTGAGGGGTGGGCTCCTAGTTTACCCTTGTGAAACCCACCCTTCATTGTTTTATTTTAATCGATGTTCCAAATGATGTGGCCGAGAAAGCCATCAGAATGCTGCTTTTCCCGCCTGCTTTTGATCTTTGCTGAATTTAAGGAAATTCTAGTCAACGTCTCAGGTCACTGAATTTTCATCAGATTTGTCCTGATGAAAAGAGAAAATGTAACTCAGTTTCTCTCTTCAAATATGCTGTCTGGCCTGCTGAGTATTTCCAGCATTTTCTGTTTTATTTTAGGTTTCCAACATGTGCAATATTTTTATTCACTGTCAATTGACTTCTTAATCCTTTCTATTTAATATTTTTCCACATAGTTTGACATCATCAGTGCATTTTAAAACAATTGTCTGAATTTTACAGTCAGTGTCAAAGCAATTGCACTTGCTGCTCACCACAAGAAAAACTGCCTACAAAAATCTAGTGGTTTCTGTTGCATTCCCGTTTTTTGATAGAACTTTAAGTCTGGCACCAAGTCAAGATGATACTAATGCTGTATTCATTCGCACCAAACCAGGCAATTAAAAGCACTTGGATGTCAATTGTGGCCCATTTGGTAGTACTGTTGTCTCTAAGCCAGCAGTTTTGGGTTCAAGACTCCCTCCAGACTTGAGCATTAAATTTTAGGCTGACACTTCAGTGTAGCATTAACAAACTGCTCCATCGTCACAAGTGCTGTCTTTCAGACATTAAACTAAGGCTCTGTTTACCCCAGGAATGAACATAAAAAAATTCCATGACAATATTTTGAAGAACAGTGGAGTTATCCTTAGTCAATATTATCTTTTAACAACGCCACAAAAGTGATCTGGTCATTATCCTTTGGCTTATTGCGAGAACTTGCTGTTTGCAAAATGGTTGCTGTGTTTTCGATGTTACAACAGTGACTAAACATCACAAAGCACCTTCATTGACTGGAAAAGACTTCATTTTATCTTGATCATATTACATAAATGCAGGTTTTTTAAAAAATCCTTCACTTTTAATTCAAAATTTCAATTAGTGAAATAAATAATTTTAGCTTCTATCTTAACCCAATCATAAAGATTAAAACATTTAGAACTTTATTTTTAAAGTGCTTTTTTTGTTGTGGAGAAAATTCACATTATTAAAACAAAATCAACTTCTCAGTGCCGTTTGAACAGTTACATTAATTATGAAATTGGTATGTCATTAAAATCCTCATTCAACAGTGTAATTTTTTTCTAGAGCTTTTATAGTGATACTAGCAGTTTGAGGAGCAAATCTGATCAACTTTGCAAGATTTTCCACTCATTGTAATCTTTAACAGTGCACTCTCAGAAGAAGCACAGAATCACTGACAGCAACTTGTCTATTTCTGCATTATCCTGCAAACATAGACTCCAGTTGTGTCTGTCAGTTTCATGGTGCAATAACGTAGGACACTGATAATTTTTCTGTAAATGACAATCATAAAATCTGGATTTTTATTATTTGAGTTGGCCTCCTCAATATCATTGATGACTGCTGAAACCAAGTGTGACTTGGAACAAATCTAAAAAAGACAGGATACAGGAAATATCAATGGATGAGAAGGCAGAAATCGCATGTTTCTTGTTTGTTACTTTCTTATTTCTAGTGGTAAACCGAATGTCTAACATGTAGTTAATGTTAAGAAGATGCATGCTTATTCCTTTATGTTTTCCAAAAGATGCATCTCTTTGTTTGTCTTCAGTTTTGTTGCCAATGTAATCCACAATAATGCTATGGAAAATGGCTTAAAGGAGGGATAATTCAGCTTGTTCCGTTATGATTTGTCAGAAGCAGATATGCCCTAAGATTTAGAAAATTTTCTGCCCCTTTCCTTCTGTTTTCTCCCTGGTCCTTATTCTTGTATATTGTTTCTTCAAATTCTTCATAGTCTGAGGTAGTGATATTTTAGGAGGCTTTTGGCGCTGTTTTCTTTTACTTTTGTTAGTGTACAACATTGTTGATAGGGTTGAGAAAGATGGGAGAAATAATGGCTGTGATTCACCCATCGCAACCAGCAACTTTTCTGGCAGGTCATGGTGGGAGATGCAAGTCGCCGACCTTATTCTGGGATTTGCACATGCGTCAGAAACGCATGCATATCTCCCAGAGCCAGAAAACAGTTGTCAGTCAGTCCCTGCTAGAAAGTGGCGGGAAGACAGATAAGTAATTTGAATCTGTTTTAAATGTATTTTAGATATGTTTTCAATCTAATTATCGGAAATTTTTGGTCCGTTTGAATCTCCCAGGAGTACTTTATTCCAGCAAGTTTAGACTAGCACCATACATTTGGGGTACTAGTGGGACACCCTACTGGAATGAAAGGGGGACAATCGGGGCTCCTCAGGAGGGTCAGGAAGTGGGGTTGGTGCCCCATTGGCATAGGCACCCTGGCAGTGCTAGCCTTGGCCCATGCCCAGGGGGCAGCTTTTGTGATAGGGTCTAGGAGGTGATTGATGAGAATGGTGGGTCCTGCTGCCACACTTCAGACAGGATCAGATTGGATTGGATGGCTGGAGGAAGGGCAGCGATTGGTGTGGACTGTGGAGGGAAGGAGGGTTGGGGGAGGCCTGTTGCCAGGGAGCGAATCTGACCCCAGAGGGGATCAGCAGGGGCCAGGGTGGGAGGGGGAGATAGGGGTGGAGGTGGCCTGGGAATTGCGGTGGGGGCTGCGATTGGGCTGTGGTGGTAGCTGGATGGCTCCCACGCTAGCCAATGATCGAGCTGATCAGCAAATCGGGTGTCTGCCACATTGGGATCTGTGCATATGCAGAGTTCCAGAACTGTCAGACTCTCGTGATAGGTCTTGCCCCCATCTGAGTTTTTAACGATATTCACGACTGGGACCTTTACAGTGCATAGAACGCGAAGGTTCAAGTGAGAAGCTGAACTGATAAAACAGTGGGGATCTAGAACAGTTTTTCTGCCAATTCAGTGCTTTAGGGAGAATAGCAGCCAATGTTGTAATTTAGGAATTCTCTTACAGATTATGCTGAAAGCAATTATTTTGACTTTCCCTGATTGATAAAAGTTTAGAAAATAGATAGGTCAATCTCATTTCATTTTGTCACAAATATTTAATAGTTCTGATACTAGGTTCACTGATACTACAGAAAAGTATGAACTAATTTACTGTATTTTCTGCTTGAGGTACATTATAAAAAAAATTATAAATATATTATTTGAATATTTGTATTCATCGCATTTGTATTCAAAGTGTAAATTAGAAAAGAAAGTGGGTTCATATGACTTCCATGAGACATTTCTATATCCATCTGTTTGACGTTATATACCATCTAATTAGCATTTATTTCTATGGGCGGAATTGTCTTTTTTTTGCACAGAACGATGGCTGATGTGAGAAAAGCAGCATGCAGCTCGCTGGTTGCACAATTGACTTTAATTGCCATGTTGTGTAGTACGCTATGCAAAAATGGAGGCATGGCCAGCCACATCGTCAGACCAGTTGGGCGTACCTGGAAAAATCCGGCAATGCTGGGAAAGTGCACCCTGATTTCTGATTTTAAAAAGACAGGAAGGACACCCCACCTTTCCCAACATGCACACAGGGAATGCACCACACCCCCCTCCCCCCATCACCTCCATGTACATGGGCAACCCCACCCCAGGACATGGGGATCCCTCCATCCCAAGGATAAGAGGAACCTGTTACAATGGAGCAGCCTAGAAAGGTACTGCTCTGGCGTGTCCTTCTCCCCCTGAGGATTATATTTACCTGGGTACCCCTAGTGGATACCCTTGGTAGGGTTCCCGTTTTTAAAAATGTTTTGTAAACCCCACCAGTGTGATGACACATCGATGCAGGGGGAGATCTTAGTGTAGGAAGAACATATGATGGGGAAGCTCTTTAATGACATTATAATTTATGTAAATGAGGTTTCTGAACACTCTGGGTGGGAACCTCATTACATCATCAGCAGGCTGGAGAAAATCTGAAAACGAGAACTTGCTGGTGTGATATCGTTTCTGACTTTTGTGGGATTTTCTGCCTGTGTCGCCATTTATTACCATATTTGTCATGGGCACAAAACTTGGGTCCATGACCTTTTCTTGTTAGTTCTTGAATGAAATTAGTGTGTCATTCGCTAGCTTCTTTTTCACAGGGGGATGAAGAAATGTTTATCCTAAAATCATGCATTAGGAGAAAAACAGACTCCATTGAGAAGAGGTTCTGTTTTGATGTGGAAGGAGTGGACAGGTGAGTTGAATGCTGAACATTGTATCCTTTTTGATATCACTTTTTTTTGCTGATTGTTTTAATGTCTGTGGAAAAGTAGTTCTGGTCTCCACATGTTAAGATGTAAAATAATTGTTGGATTTCAAACTTTCATGTATGTTGATGTTCCTCAAGATAACCATGTTGGAGAACTTTACACATTTTTTTCAAACTCATTTGAAACTGAGTGGGAGGCGGATCCTGGCCCCTATTTAAACCTGGAAATCTCTCTATAACTTCCAGTATTTTGGAGTTCTCAACAGGATGAAACTTTGTAAATGGATAATGTTTCTCCTTAACATGTTTGCATTGTTCCAAAAACAGTTTAGTTTAGAATTAAATAATCCTTGTAGGCTAATTTGTAGCAAACTAAATTCTACTTCTCCAACACGAAGAAATAACTTCAAAATTTGATAGAAGTGTTATCAAAAATAATTTTTAAAAGGAAGTGTTAGCCCAAAAGATTCTACATCAGAAGAATTTCACCCAAATCTAAATATTGGTCAAATTCTTTTTCCTTTTCTTCCTGTGTTGCCATACTCTGTATAACAAGAGATGTCTCTGAGGTGCTTTTGAGTGCAGTCAAGTTGATTCCATTTAAGAGGAAAGCTATGTTTGTTCAAGCAAATGACATGAACTTAAATTCTTGAAGGGATTATTTGTGGTGGACAGTTTTGATTATCTTCTGTACTTGACAGGGCAACCATGATCACCATGCAGGCACTTTCTGAGGAGGACAGAAGGCTGTGGATAGAGGCCATGGATGGCAGAGAGCCAGTAAGCATAATCATTACTGTTGTATGAGGTCTGCAATTCCAATTTGTTGCTGCTCAAATTGGCCGATCTGAACTGCATGTCTTGTATTTATCTCTACGAAATAAGGTTTGCAGATTGCAAGCCCATACATTACTAATCAGAAAAATTGGAATGGAAAAGAATAGCCTTTAAAATTGAAACTCCATGCATATATTTCCCATCCTTGTGAATTTAGTTTCAAACAGTGACTAAGGAAAGGGAAATGCAAATTAAAAATAAAACAGACCTAACAGCCAGTTTAAGTATGTTCTTCATTTTTGCAAAGTTCATTTTAGTCTGGATTGCAGCAAATTCAAAGAGTTTGTAGGTATGGTATTTTTCTGTAAGATTTTTCATTGGTCTATACTTCGGTTAAGTAGAGCAGAATTCCCCCCCACCCCCCCCCAAATTATAAGTGTCATATAACAACGTGAAAAAGGGAGTCTTCCTGCTGGTCTTTTGGTGAGCTTGGCATTGCAGTCTTCTGGCACTCTGTAAATTTTTTTGACAGTTTGGGAGCTTTGCACTAGTTGGGGGGATGGACGTGAGTGGAGCTGGCTTTAGAGTGCTCAGGCACCATCATGTAGAGTACACCAATCTGTCAGTCAACTGAGACCCTCTGTCTAATCATGCTCTCTCAACCCTCCACACCAACATGGGGCGCCAACATTGGGGCATCAGGACCCTGCTGGACCCCCAACATGTACCTTCCACCCCCACCGTGACCCCACTTTCAAGTCCTGCTCTATGCATGTCACTCCCTTGAATGATTTCTCCCAGCATGACCTCTTCTCTCCCTCCTGCATATCCCCCCATGCACACACACAAGCATGGCTTTTGGCCTCTCACGGCTTCATGCCTTCCCTGAGAATTAGATTGAACAAGTCATGAACAGCATCCCTGGAGAAAAATAAAAAGAACTCGCACAAGAAAAAAAAATGACTCTACAATAATTAAATGCATATCTGAAAAATAGAGCATTCCAATATGAGCATGTACAATTTAAGCTATAGTACAAATCATGTTGGACATATACCAAAAGGAGGAGACTTTCAAGGACCTGCTATATTGTATATCCTCGTTTGTCTCATTGACAATTCATTAAAGTGGTGAAAATCCTTGGATCTATTTGCGCACTCTATCCATGACTCAATAGATTCATAATAGAACAGTCATGGGAAAGGCTGGAGCCTTGTCCAAGATTCAGTTTCAACTCATTTGTGTGGCTATTGTGGACCCCACCACCTGTAGAAGAGGGGTACAGAAAAAACTTCTTTCACTGAGAAACATAAGACTCTGTTAACTCCTCCTTCCCAGCTCAGTTCAAGTTCACATACTGTCTCGGTCACAGATGTCTTTTTTTTTTACCTCTAATTTCATTTTCTATCCCCTCCTTTTATTTTGCTTTATTATCACTTGTCATTTTATTAGCTCCTGAGAGTTGGTTATCTTCCTGCCCATATGGTTGAGATGTAACATATTTTGAGAGACCAAGAGCGTTGAAAATTTTTTCTATATATAGTGATTAGAGCATAGAAAAACATCTGCATATTCAATATGGGAATATAAGAATGCCTCCCTCATCTACAGCAAAATTCCTATGCTTTATAGAGCATTGAATAGGAGGGGGAAAGGAAAGGCTGCTGAAGATTAGAGCATCATTAAAGAAGAATCTTGATGTTTTAAGAGAAAGCTCTGGATCGAGGGCACAGGGAATGAGGAAAATCCATCATTGATTGACTAGAGAAAACAGGGAACAAGAAGTAAGATAGAACATGGTGTAAAAAAAGTACAACTGGAGAAGATAGGATGGAGTATGATAATGAGAAGATCTGAGAACAAATGTCTACGAGAATAAAGTGTCTTTGAAGCTAATTCACTACAGGATATGGAGCCAGTGGAACATACTAAGGATGGCGTGCGTGAGTGGGCAAATTGATGTTTGTGGAGACATGGGGACCTTGATCAACTCTGGAGAAAGCCATTACTAAGACTAACAGGAGGCAAAATTGTGTTTAATGAAAACATGTTTACGCATAAGCTGTCTGCAGTTAATTTTGTTTCCTCCAAGAGACAGCAATGCACTAGTTTGTGATCTGATTTTTTTTTATCATACAATATAGTATTTTAACACTTAGATGTTTCACGTTGGGATTTGGATGAATTGAGTAAGGCGATAGCTTAATTAAAAACTTTATTCAGTTAACAAATTTAATTGGAGTTGCATGAAGTCAAATAAAGACAGTAATTCTGGAGCCAGCCAGCAGGCCAAGCATTAGGTCATAATACTTCCTCTTTAATGTGATATAAATAATTATAAAGAGTGAAGTTAAAATTCAGATAATTTCAGGCACTGCATGTTTGCCAAAATCAACAGATAGTAAAGACTAATTAGACAAAGTACTATGAGCTTTTCCTTATAATCCATTATAATACCTATGGGCATTTTGCACCTATGCAGTGCAGATCCGATTGGTTGGCAGTATAAATGCAATATTATTAGTGAATCGCCAAAGTCTATTGGCTCAAAATTCAGCCATGCAAGACATTAAATAGTCTCCTAAGACTCCAACATGGTGGCAGGAAACATACGCTCACTACAAGTGGAAAATCCTGTCATATTGGTATAGGCAAAACATCGGAATGCTCAAACCTGAAACAGGCATTAGAGTCTTTTCAAATAAGACGCTTAACACTGGTGCCAGATTCAACTATCAGGAAAATCAGGTCTATATAAAGAGATTCTATATAAAGCAGCAGCCAGCTGTTACGTTTTTAAAAAAAGGACCGTGAAGGACTGCTCCTGCCAAATGCTGCATTTAAAGCACGAGGGATCTGGTGATTTTTCTTTCTTTTTCCCTTTGTTAGCCACTACTATTTCCCTTCAGCCATTAGCGCCCCCAGCTACCTCCCAACCTAACCAATAGATGGCCCCCCTCTCTCTATGGTGCGCCCTCTTTCTGGTACCTACCCCCCCCCCCCCACTTCACTCCACATATCCTCTCATTTAACTGTGGACCATGACAATGAACTTTATGCTGTACTTCTATGCTTCCTGCTGCTGTCAATTGTATACTCACTTGATGGAAATGATTCCCAAGGGCCAGTATCAGGGATGTCTTTTGCCCCACCTGTTCAGGGTTAGGGGAAGATGCATGTCTGGGCCATGCACACTAATTTCAGTTAGTTTGACTGTGTCTCACCATATCAAAAGATGTTCACATAACAATATATTCATTCAAATCTGAGCACCTTTTCTGTTGTTGTTTGTATTATTGCTTAATAAAAGACAAATTCTAAAGTAATTTCTGAAATAAATTGATTTATTGATCTGGTTTCTGGATGATCAAGTTCTCAGTGACTCACACAACCCCATTGTGACATTTAAAATGGTACATAATGTTCTCCAGCAATATATAGCTGATGAAACTAAATGAATATACTAATGAAAGAGAGGACCTGTCTCTCAATTGTCAAATTAGAGTTTTAATTAATGTTGAAGCAGGGTTTTTTTTTGCAGAGTTGTTCTTTCTGAAATCATATGCAAAACAAAAGCCAGGAAAACAGTTTTCACACACAGTTTTTCTCTATTGTTCAATGTAAAGCATATAATCCAGGAAGAAATTTACAGTTGAGAATGTTTTTCCCCCATCTAGAATATTATTGCTGTGGGGCAGCTAGTTTTAAAGTCAGTGAGTTGATGATTGACTTCCCAGCTGATAAGGGCTTGAGTGGATTATGCCATACTCCTTCCCCAACTCCACCTCCGCTGAAAAATTCATTCTATTATTGGAACTCTTCATATTAACTTAGATTTATTGCACTGACAAGCTGAGTAATTATTGCAAGGTAGTTCCAATCCATTTGGATTTACTTCTTACCGAGTTTTCTTTTGTGTTTTTTCTTTTATATTGTGCATCTGTTTAGTGACTGTCTTGCACTCTATCTATCTCTCTTTGTTTCTCACTGCAACTTGCTGTAATGAATCCAGTCCAATCCCTGCTCCTCTCACTAAGGACCTCCTTCATCATTTAGCTAGGCCTGGTTCTATGAGTGCTCTTTCTGGTTCAGAAGCCTGTCTTCTTCCCTCCCCACAGTCTTCTTTGGAGAGGTAAACAGATGAGAAGGAGAAAGGGTGATACCAGAAGGAATAAAGAAAAACAATGGGCATATGTGAAATAACCGTGCCACAGAGAAGCAGAGAGTGGTGCCAAATGTAGACCTACTGATGGGATAGTGAGAAGAGAGTGAGATGTGTTCTCTACTTTATCAGAAAACAAAATTTGAATTGAATTTGTTTATGGTATCATAGAATCATAAATAGAATTATAAGAAATAGAATAAATACAACCATAGAAAAGTTACAGCAAAAAACGGCCATTTGCTTGTGTCAGTGTTGGCTCTCTGAAGGAGCAATTCACCTCGTGCCACTCCCCTGACTTCTCATAGCTCTGCACATTGTTCCTTTTCAGGTAATGAATTCTCTCTTGAATGCCTACATTAAACCTAAGTCCACTACACTCTCAGGTAGTTTTAGATTCTAACCACTCACTATGTGAAATAGCTTTTCCTTGTATTGCCATTGCTTCTTTGCCAATTACCTTAAATCTGTGCTTCTAGTTCTCAATTTTTCCACAAATGGGAATAGATTTTCCCTCTCTAATCTGATCAGCTCCTTCATAATTTTGAATACCTCCATTAAATTTCTTCTCAACTTCCTCTTCATCAAGGGAAAGGATCCCAATTTCTCTAATCTATTCAGGTAATTGAAGATCCTCATCCCTGGAACCATTCTTGTGAATTTTTTCTGCATCTTAAAACCTTCACATCCTTCTTAAAGTGAGGTGTCCACCATCGGACACAATACTCCAGTTGAGGCAGAACCAGTATTTTATGCAAGATTAACATACCTTCTTTCTCTCCTTCAAGCCAAGAATGATTTTAGTAAGCTGCAACAAAACTTAAAAATGTTCAAATAGAATTAAACATAATTTGCCTTCAGAATTTCAGATTTTATTTCATAAAATGCTGGGTGTGGATTCACTGATGTGATTTTAAAGAAACATGGAAAAATCTTTGTTGGTGACTAATTCAACACTCAGGGAGATAGCTCTTACATTATTATTTGTACATGGTCTGATTTATGCGACATTTGTATTGATTCTGGGCTACTACAAATTTCTGGTTATCATGTAATCTTCACGTGGATTTTAAAAATCATGTCTTACTACTTTTCAGGTGTACAACTTGAATAAGGACAATCCCATAAGCGAAGGCAGTAAGTATTTATTGTTAATAATTTGATCTGGAAGATGCTGTAGAAGGATCCTTGGCAAGTTACTGCAGTGTACCTTATAGATGATGCACATTGCAGCTACTATGTGGTGGAGGGAGTGAAGGTTTATGGTTTTCGTTGGAGTGCCAGTTAAGTGAGCAGCATTGTCCTGGATAGTGTCAAGCTTCTTCAGTGTTGTTGGAGCTGCATTCACTTGGCAAAGTGAAGGCTATGCATCACACTGCTGACTTTTGCCTAATTGTGCCAGTTTCGTCTCACAGTCCAAAGGTGCATAGGTTGGATAGATTGGCCATGCTAAATTGCCTTTGAGACCGATTTTACCATTCGGGCATGAAAACGTGATAAAGTTGGGTGTGAGGCCATTAACATGATCTACACCCGTGTCAGTGCAGATTACTATTTTACCAAAACCCGGGAATGGTGGCAATCTGCTTCGTACCCGAAACAGGCGCAACAGCGATTTAAATGCATTTGCATGCATTTAAATTGAATTAATGAACTGCTCACCCAACTTTATCAGCATTTCCCTGTTTATCACCATGTTTGCCAATTTGGAATTGCGCTAAAATGGACCTGCTGAGTAAAAGTTTGACCCAGGCGCTTCAGCGACTGAAGACGTGAGTTCAGAGCTTCCAACTGCTCTCTGAGTCAGATCAGTGGTGCAGGGGGTGTGTGTTAGATCATTCTCTGGCTGTGGGGGTGTGGGGAAGAGGCTGATTGTTGTCTGGTGGTGCGGGGGTGGGGAGAGTTGATTGTTGTCTGGGGGGGGCGCGGAGAGAGCAGATCGTTGTCTGGTAGGGAGGGAAGAGGAGGCAAGTCAGATGTTCCTCTGTGGGAGGGGGTTAATGAGTGAGGCCAGACCATTCTCGAGGTGAGGGGGGTATAAGGCCAAATCGTTCTCTGACGTGGGAGGAGGGAGGCAGGTAAGATGTATCTCTGGTGGGAGGTAAGGGGGAGGCCCGATTGCTCACTAGTGGGGAGAAGGGGGCAGATGGATCTCTGGTGGGGGAGGCAAAGGGGCAGAGGGGCCGCTGCCACTCTATGGGTGATTGGTCTGGTGGGGAGGAGGAACAGGGGATTGCGATCGGTCTGTATAAGGGGGGATGGATATGGGGACAGTGATGTGTGTGGAGGCCATTGCTCCTGCTTTTTGCTCCTGGGCTGCTTTCTCTACTTTCTGCAACCCAGGAGCGATCTGATGCAGGCATGCTTTTTCAAATTTTTTTTCCAACTGCACATGTGCAGTTCAGAGCTCTGATTGTTTCAGGTGTGCTCAGCCCTGCCCACAGTGCAATTGGGACCGTGATTTTTTTTCAGGCAAAGTGCATATGGGGGCACCTGAAAGCAGATTCCCATGTCAGATTTGAATTATGCACAACTTTGGCACTTAGAATGAAAATGGTAAAATCAGGCCCTTAATGTGCCAAGATGTGTAAATCTTCCAAAATAAAACAGACACTTCTTGGACTTTCTCATCTACCCGTTGTTATATTTAAAAAATATTGATTGTGATTTTCCCATCCTGTTGGAGGAGATTCTCGGGTTGGCCGATTCACAAGGCATGCGTTCCTGCCGTGATAGCCTCTCCCAGTGCCAGATTTTGGCAGCGTCAGCTCCGCACCGGCAATCGTCGGGGAAACAGGATCTTCATTTCAATAGTCATTTTCATATCATTTAAATGAAATTAGCGAGTCTGGGACTGAAGTCTCCAGACCCACTAGCATACCCGCCCCACCTCCTGCCAGAGCAGTTCACTCCAGCAGTAGCTTCTGGGAAATTAGTGGCCTGATCCCACTAGAGTGAAGGGGGGAGGTGCAATTGGGGACACTCACACGAATGGCCAGCAGGTGGGTGCCCTCTGGGCATTGGCACCTTGGCAGAGCCAGCCTGGCCCCTGGCACTCTTGGGCAAAGTGCCAATGCCCAGGGGCACCTTGGCACTGCCTACTGGGCATAGGGCGTGCCAAGTGGAGATGGAGCATGGCCTGATGGGGGCATCTGGAGGTGCTCCGTTGGGGTGGAGTATCCCACTGCCACTCCAGACAGAATTGGTGGGGGAAGGAGGAAGGCCAGCAAGTGGGGCAACGGAGATTAGATCAGCAAGTTGGGGGAGGGGGTCAGGCTGCGGGGAGCTGATTGTTGCTGTGGGAGGGAGGTAACTTTCGGGGATGGGAGGGTAAGGGCTGGCGATCAGGGTGGGCCAGGGGTGGGGGTGGGGCGGGGTGCGTGGAGTGGAGTGGGGGTGCATGTTCAGGCTTGCCCGGGTATGGTTGGCAGATCAGTGACCGGGCTACTGGAGGCTCAGAGATGTGGGGATCGCAAGGCTGGCCAACGTTTGAGCTGGCCAGCAATTGGATGTCCGACAGTGTGGGGTCACTGCACATGTGCTGGCAGATCGGTGCTGCACTGTGGCCCACTCAGCATTATGCTGCCGGCCTCTCCAGCAGGAATAGGTCCCAACCCCCGCTTCATAATGATATACACACTGACGAGTGCTGCAGTGCACAGAGCGTGAGAGATTCTTCTCTCAACTCCTACTAAAAAAAAGTATGAATTACTCCAGTATGACACTTAAAATTATTTTGGGAGAATTCTGAAGTTTCTGAAGAATCATTTCTGAAGTTTGACCTCTCATTAAAATTATTGGATTTTTGATTTTCAGCTGCCCAGTTGGACAAAGTTGGCTTTGATTTAGTGAAGAAATGCATTCGTGCTGTTGAAGAAAGAGGTAGTACAATTTTTAAAATTTATTAATTTGTATTAAAAATATTGGGCAGGATTCTCTGGCCTATTAGCCATGTGTTTCTCTGTAGTAGGAGGCGGACATGCCATTCACTGGTGGTGAGATTCTCTGGTCCCACCGCCATCAATGGGATTTCCAGCTGAAACCTTTCCATTTGCCTGGAAACCCGAGGGCAGGAAAGCACTGCTGACAGGACCAGAGAATTCTGCTGGCATGAACAGCCAGAGAATTCCACCTGTTGTTTGCACACAGCTCCTGTACATGAAGCTCAACTATTCTATTTTTACACCATCTGACATCACCGTTGAATGACTGAAATTGAAATGTTAAACTTTGGTAATTATTGTGACTCCATTGAAATTTAGCTGAAGAAAGTCAACGTAACTTGTAGCTCAACTAATCAGATTACAAAACAAATATTTTCAAAACCTTTTGTTTGCATTTTATCTTAATAACTGAAGTTTATAGTATCTAATTTAAGATTTAACATTTAAAGAAAGAAATAATATTTCATGAAACTTACCTATAGAAATCATTTTGACGTCTGTCATTTTTGGTAGTTTTCGAAAAACATACAAAATAAATCCTTTAGAATATCAGCAGAAGGGCAGTTTTACTATGATTTTGCTTATTGTAATGTTTAAATTGCGTTTCAAAGCTTGTAGCAATATCTCTTAGATGAATGCTTAGCAGTGCATTTTGTTAAAAAGCTGATATACTTTACAATATAGCTCTATTTGTAAACCTGCATGTGAAAGCATGCTCACATGGTATTTTCACATATACATTCACAGGTATAGACACATAGCACATTGCATATCCCAGAGCACTGCCATTGCATAAAAATTAGGAACAGGAGTAAGCCATTTTGCCCATTAAGTCTGCTCCAACATTTAATAAGATTATGGCTGATTTGACTGTGGCATGAACTCCACTTTCCTACCTGCCCCCATGACATTTGACTTCCATTATCAAACTCAGCCTTGCGTTTAATCAGTGATCCAGTCTCCACTGCTGTCTGTGGAAGAGAATTCTGAAGACTGATGACATGTCTGAAACAAGAAATTCCTCTCATCGCCCTTTACAGGAGAGACACTAACTGTGCCCTCTAGTTCTAGGCTGAAGCAACAAATTTTCAGCATCTATCATGTCATGCCAATTAGAAATTTTTATGTTTCAATACCCTCATTCTTTTAAAATGTAATGAGCACAGGCCTGACGTGCACAACCTTTCCTCATAAGAAAACCCTTTCACCCCAGGAATAGGCCTAGTGAATCTTCTCTGAACTACTTCCACTGCAAATAACTTCTTCCTTGCGTAAGGAGACTAAAACTGTATACGGTACTCCATGTGTAATCTCACCAATGCCGTGTACTGTGAATGCATAACTTCTGTGTTTTTAAACTTTATTCCTCCTGCAATGAAGGCCAACATTCCATTTGCCTTCCTAAGTAATTGCTGTCTCTGCACACAAACCTTTTATGATTCATATACAGAGGCACCCATATTCTTCTATATTGTTTTTCACTTCTTCCTGTGAAAGTGGACAGCATCATATTGCCAAATATTTTGCTCTGTCACTTAAGTTATCAATATCACTTTGCAGATCCTTGGATCTGAATTTTTGTTCCTGAGGTGGATAGCGACAGTTGGGAAATTTCCTAGTTTGTTGCACCCACCTCAGGAGGAACTCCATTGAATGGTGGGATCTTTGTTCTGGGAAGGGTAAGTGGCTCCTCACAAGTGGCCACAAGAGCTGTTGAGTTCCAGTTATTTGTTCATATTTTAGGATATCTAGCTCTAACCCTGACACCCAGCCATGATTCCTCAACCATGCCAAACATGCTAATGGCCCTTCATACCTTTCCAGCTAACTCATGCCCCCCACCCCACCCCAAATATCCCCCATAGGCCTTCATATCCTCCATTTCAACCGTTATAGATTGTGGAAAGCAACCAAGCATTATTACTGGCATAATGATAGCTCTTGGGTATTGTCAACAAATTGTAACTGCCAGATCAAAGATTTTTTTTAACCTCTCCCACATACAAATTGCCTGTTTTTTAGGGCTGAGGATTAACTAGCTTCACAATTTAATAGTTCTACAGACCTTTGCATCTCAAGAGTATTTATATCTTCTCCAAAAATTCATAACTTTCACTCTGTGACTTAGAGCCTTTCTATGGCAAAAATGGAAGCCTGAATTTTTTGGAAGATGGGATCTTTCACTTGGAGTACTGAGTGCATTCTGGTTGCCTCACTGTAGGAAGGATGTGGAAGCTATTGAGAGGGTGCAGAGGAGATTCACAAGGATGTTGCCTGGATTGGGAGGCATGCCTTATGAAAATAGGTTGAGGGAGCTAAGTCTCTTCTCCCTGGAAAGACGAAAGTTGAGAGGCAACCTGATAGAGGTTTATAAGATGTTGGGAGGAATAGATAGGGTGAATTTCAGTTTCCCAGGGCTGAAATGGTCGCTACGAGAGGACACAGGTTTAAGATGCTGGGGGGGCAAGTACAAAGGAGATGTTAGAGATAAGTTTTTCACTCAGTGTGATGAGTGAATGGTAGAGATGAACTCGCTAGGGTCTTTTAAGAGACTTCTGGATGAGTACATGGGATTTAATGGGATTGGGAGTTACAGATAGTTCATATTCCCCTACTTACCTAAAAACCTGCCGGCAGGGCCATCTGAAATGCTTGTTGGATCTATTTGAATTCAGCGCTGAATTCAGGTGATCCTGCTTAGTTTGGATTTTGCTTATGTGTGAGTCATGCCACTTTTCAACTGCTGATGAAAATCGGTCTGTTGGATATGTGGAGGAGATTTCTGAATCTGGATTCTGCTTTTCAATTTGGAAGGACTGTGGAGTCTCCTCAACTCCGCAAAACATCTGAGCTTTACATCATCCTCACAACTTGAATTCTTACCTATCTTTCTGTATGAATATACAAACAATATGAACCTTTGTATCAGAAAAATTGGGCTAAGATAGTAGATCCTTTAGTGAAGCAGGCTGGAAGAGCTGAATTGCCTACTCTTGCTCCTAATGCCTAAAGCTGTCCAAGTATAAACAATAAATAGTTGAGGCTGTACCAATCATCCTGCATTGTTCCACTAGTCACTGTCTACCAACCTGAAAATGGCTCATTTATTCCAACTATTTCATGGTAGTTAGCAGGTACTCTGTTCATGCAAATATATCACCCCCAACACTGTGAGATCTTATTTTATGCAGTAACCATTTTATATAGCGTCTGATCAAATCTTTTGAAAATCCAAAAGTACTACATCTGCTAGTTCCCCTTTATCCACCCCACTTAATACATCTTCAAAGTATTCTAATAAATTTGTTAAATACAATTTCTTTTCACAAAAGCATGTTAACTCTGTCTCATTGTATTATGATTTTCCATATGTCCTGCTACCACTTCCTTTAATAATGTGTTCTAGAATTTTCTCAATGAGAGATGTCTGACTAACTGACTTATAGTTTCATGCTTGAAACTTCCCACCTTTCTTGAAAAATGGTGTTACATTTGTGGCTTTCAGTGCACTGGGGCCTTTCCAGAATCTAAAGAATTTTGGAAGATTACAATCAATGCATTTACTATCCTGCAGCACTTTGCAGGCCAACAGATCCAAGAGAATTGCTAGCTTTTAATCCCCTTAGTTTTTCTTGTACTTTTTCTGCAGTGATCATGATTGTTTTAAGTTGCTTTCCCCATGTTGCTCCCTGCCTTTGCACCCTTTTTGTGTCTTCGGTTGCAAAGACAAATACAAATTAATTTTTCAATGTCTCTGCCATTTCCCTTTTTAATAATTCTACAGTGTTATCCTCTTAGGGACCAATTCTCGCTTCAACTATTCTTCCTTTTTATGTATTTGTAGAAGCTTTTGTGTTTCTGTACATCGTACTGGTTTTCCTCTTTATTTTTGCAGTCAGTAACACGTGGATATGAATGTACAAAGCTATCTTAATATACAGGCATGAACATATGAATGTGTAACCAATTTAAAATGTTTAAAACATGTTTTTTAAAAAAATCTAATTTAAATTGCAGCTGGTAATTGTAGATGGATGATAATTGTAGATTTCACAAGCTGTAATGATAGAAACTTAGCAACAGTAATTTTCCTCTCTACCTTAAAACAGGTATAAATGAGCAGGGTCTGTACCGAATAGCTGGTGTCAACTCCCGAGTTCAGAAACTATTAGGTTTACTAATGGGTAAGTACTAGTCTTGATTTCCCTTTCTATTTGTGCACATCAGAACATGGCAAGTTCAACTTATGTTTTTATGTAACTTGAATTGTGTATCTCATACCCAATCTGTGCCTTCTAGGTTGTAAAAATGGGACTGTTAAATTTATGCAGTAGCTTCCAAACAAACTAAGAAATACTTAGTGGGATATGTGGGCACAATCCGCAGTCTGGTTAAATTGCATAAGTTTCCTGAACTGAAGTTGTGGGCGATGTTTCCATTCATTCATTTGCATAATTAAAAACAATTTTCCATAAACCAGTACGATCCGGCTGCATTTTAAACTATTTTTCTCTTTGCATTAAAAATTATCTCTTGATATTTCAAAAGTAATAGCCTGGTGCACTTTTACTAATATACAATCAGAATTGTTATGTGCAGAAGGAGATCATTTGGCCTATCATGCTTGCACAGCTGAGAACTTGCTTTGAAAAAAAGCCTTCTTCATGAGAGTCTTGACCACCACCTCCAAGTAAACTGATTTTAAGTACTGGAAGTACTTCTTAAAATAATCTATACATAACATTGGTGCATAGTTATTTAAGTTTTAAAAATTTTTATATGTACAGCAGAATAGCACCAAGAGCTTACAAAAGGGCTGACATTGGGAAGTAGAAACTGTTATAGTATTATCATTGGTATATTAAGCATCTTCCTATTTGAATATATATATTGATGTTTTTGAAGCTGTTCTTGAGTCGGTTAGTACATGATAACATCATTAAAAAGTTTAAAGGAGTTCAAATTAAGTTTTAAGAACATAAAATAAGAGTATAACATAGGATTAGAGAGAATGGTGGGGACAGCATGCAAGAAGTTGCCTCGGTCCAGTGTCATCTTTTAATTATACAACATGAAAATAAAAGCCAAGTTAGTATAACCATGACTTTAAGACTATCAGTGAGTTTCATAGAGTCCTACAGTGCAGAAAGAGGCCATTCAGCCCATCGAGTCTGCACCAACCACAATCCCACCCAGGCCCTATCCCCATATATTTATCCATTAATCCCTCTAACCTATGTATCCCTGGACACTAAGGGGCAATTTAGAATGACCTGTCAACCAGTTCGCACATCTTTGGACTGTGGGAAGAAACCAGAGCACCTGGAGGAAACCCACGCAAGCACAGGAAGAATGTACAAACTCCACACAGACAGTGACCCGAACCGGGATTTGAACTGAGGTCCCTGGAGCTATGAAACAGCAGTGCTAACCACTGTGCTACCGTGCCACTCTCTGAATGTGAGTGGTTGTTTGTGGAAGAGGACGGGACTGAATATGTGGAAAGATTGGAGCACTTTTTCTTGGTGAATGAAATTACAGAAGAGGCTCAGAAGTGCCCAATTCTCCTGCGTGTGTGAGAGGCAAGGACTTACAAACTAATGAGAAATTTAGCAACAGCAATGAAACAGGGGTGGAGGGGGAAACATTTCATTTGTGGATTTAGTTGCATTAGTTCAGAGTCATCATAATCCTAAGCCCTCAGTGATTGACCAGCAATTCAAGATCCATTATCATTTTTGTAGGGTGGGACAATCTAGAGCTAACTTTGTTGCTGAATTAAGACAACTGTCTGAACATTGAGAGTTTGGAGCAGTGTTGGAGGATACACTCCAGGATAGAATAGTTTGTGCATTAATGAGGACAGCATACAGTGTCACCAGTTGGTGAAGCCATGCTGACTTCCAAGAAAGCTCTAGAAATTTCTCAGGGACTGGAAATAGTTCCTAGTAATGCAAAAGATATTCAAAAGGCCAATGGTTTTCCACAGGCAGATGCAATGCATCAAATGAGAAAAGAGGCAGCAAAGAAAAGGATGAAAACAGTGGAGTGTTTCAGGTGTGGAGTAACACATTACACAAGTAATTGCAAATTCATGGATACTATGCTGTCACAGTTGGAACAAAAAAGGGCATTTGGCCAAAATGTGTAAGGGTACTAAGAGCAGGTCAAAGGCTGAGCAGGGTGATTCAAATTCAGTCAGCCTCAGCTCAGTCACATCACCTGGGAAGCATTGAGCAGGAAAAGGAGTGATCTTATAATATGTTTAAAGTGGGTGAGGTGTGTGTGGAACCTTTCTACAGTGCTACATTGGAGGTTGTTTGAAAGGAAATTAAGATGGAGGTAGACATAGGAGCCTTTGCATTTGTAATCAGTCAGAAATATCCTGAGGTTTTCAATAACAAACTGGGCCATTGTGGGGCACCACAGTTAAGTTTTCGTAGATTCTCAGGCTGCTCCTCACTTTTTCAAGCCCAGAACAATATCCTATGCTATGACGGTCAATCTGGAGGATGGGTTAGAGCTGCTGTGGAGACTTGGAATCATTGAGCCCATTCAGTTTTCATGCTGAGCAGACCCAGTCATCTTAAGTGTGATGACACTATGTGCATATGCGGCAATTACAGACTCACCATCAATCAGGCCTCCAAACTGGATACTTACCCACTGCTGCAGGTAAAAGATCTGGTTTCTACCCTTGCAGAAGGCAAGACTTCTTCAAAATTTGACATGAGCCATGCCTACCAGCAGGTTTTATTAGAGGAGGACTCAAAACAGTATGTTATAATTAACACTCACAAGAATTTGTACAGTTGCAACCACCTGGCTTTCAGACTGTCCTCCAGTCCAGAGATTTTTCAGAGGACAATCTGTTGCAGGGGATTCCTTATGTAACAGTTTGCTTAGATGATATGCTGATCACAGGGAAAACTGAGGAGGAGCAACTTAGCAACAAGAATCCGGTGTAAAGGAGATTTTAACAAGTAGTGATGAGTCTGAAGTGAAGCAAGTCAATCTCCCAGGCACAGACTGTGGAATATCTGGGTCACAAAATTACAGTGCAGGGTCTGTCCCCTGTGGAAGACAAAGATCAAGGAAACTCCAAACTGCAGAAGTGTATCCAAACACAGGTCATTTCTGGGCATGATAAATTACTACAGAAAGTTTCTACCAAACTGTTCAATGATGTTAGCACCACTGTATCTACAACTTCACAAAGAGACTCAATGGAAGTGGGAGCCAGCACAAAAGGAAGCTTTCAAGGACGTAAAAGCACTGCTACAATCAGCCATTCTTCTTGTTCACATTGATCAGGACAGAAAATTCATTCTGACATGTGATCCCTCATCCTACAACATGAAGACAGTATTCCCTCATCTGATGGAGGATTGGTCAGAAAAACCCACCGGATTTGCATCATGTATGCTGTTTATCAGGAGACTATTAAATAAGTTAAGTGCCCACAGTGTTAAAGGTAAGATCCTGGCATGGATAGAGGATTAGTTGACTGGCAGAAGGCAGAGAATAGGGATAAAGGGGTCTTTCTCAGGACCAGTGACTAGTGGTGCTTCAGGGATCAGTGCTAGGACACAACTTTTCACAATTTGCATTAATGATTTGGAGGAAGAAACTGAAGACACTGTTGCTAAGTTTGCAGATAGTACAAAGATATGTAGAGGGACAAGTAGTATTGAGGAAGCAGGGGGGCTGCAGAAAGATTTGGGCAGGTTAGGAGAGTGGGCAAAGAATTGGCAGATGGAATACAATGTGAAAAAATGTGAGGTTATGCACTTTGGAAGGAGGAATGGAGATATAGACTATTTTCTAAATGGGAAAATGCTTAGAAAATCAGAAGCACAAAGGGTCATGGGGGTCATTGTTCAAGATTCTCTTAAGGTTAATGTGCAGGTTCAGTTGGCAGTTAAGAAGACAAATGCAATGTTAGCACTCATGTCCAGAAGGCTAGAATACAAGAGCAGGGATATATTTCTGAGGCTGTATTAGGCTCTGGTCAGACCCCATTTGGAGTACTGTGAGCAGTTTTGGGTTTCATACCTAAAGAAGAATGTGCTGGCTATGGAAAGTGTCCAAAAGAGGTTCACAAGAATGATCCCTGGGATGAAGAGCTTGTGGTATGAGGGACAGTTGAGGAACCTGGGTCTGTACTCTTTGGAGTTTACAAAGATAAGGATGGGATCTTATTGAAACTTACAGGATACTGTGACGCCTGGACAGAATGTACATGGAAAGGATGTTTCCACTAGTAGGAAAAGCTAGAACCAGAGGACAAAACCTCAGGCTAAAGGGCCGACCCTTTAAAACACAGATGAGGAGGAATTTCTTCAGCCAAAGAGTGGTGAATCAGTGGGACTCTTTGCTACAGAAGGCTGTGGAGGCCAATCATTGAGTGTCTTTAAGACAGAGATAAATAGTTTCTTGATTAATAAGGGATCAGGGGTTATGGGGAAAAAGGCAGAACAATGGGGATGAGAAAAAAATCAGCCATAATTGAATGGCAGAGCAGATCAGTGGGCCGAGTGGCCTAATTCTGCCTTATGGTCTTATGTTGATAACAGCTGTGAAGGAATATTTTCAGCTAGCCAAGGAAGGTTTAGCCATTGTTTTTGCTATGAAATGTTTTCATCTGTACTTTTAATGGCTGACTATTCACTATATGTATACACCACAAATCACTGATAAGCCTTTTTACTGAAGCCAGGTGCATTTCTCCCATGATCTTGGTGAGAATACAATGCTAGGCTTCCACATTGTCAGCATATCAGTATAACATTGTGTACAGGTCAGGAAAGGAAAGGCAAATGCAGATGCGCTGAGTCATCTCTCTTTACTGAACTTGTCCACCAAGACATTATTTCCTCCAGAAACAATTTTCTTGCTCAAGGGACTCTCAGATTCTCCTGTGAGTGTTAAACAGATTAAGCAGTGGACGGACCGGGACCCAGTTCTATCCCAGGTCAAGAGATTCCTTTAACAGGATTCTCTTGGTTTAATTCTTTGAGGGTAGAGAGAAGATGTTCCATCCCCTGGTCATTCTCAAGTGTTGGATGAAGTTCATTAGGTTCACCTGGGTGCCTCTCGAATGAAAAGTTTAGCAACATCATATTCTGGTGACCTAATATAGATCAAGATATTTGGAGAACAACGTGAAATCCTATTCTGCATATCAGCGCATCAAAAAATAGTGCTACCTGCACCACTACATCCTTGGATGTGGCCTGCCCATGCCTGGTCCAAGCTTTATGTGGATTTTGCAGGGATTTTAATGGATCATATATTTCTAGTCATTGTGGATGTGCATTATAAATGGCTGGAAACAAGCATTATGGGCAATATCACAGTTCCCCTTATGATAGAGAAACTGCATCAAGCTTTAGCACCTCATGTTTTACTGAATTCTCTTGTCTCCAATTATGACACAACGTTTACGAGTGATTTGAATTCATGCAGAGAAAGGGATACACCATGTGCAGTGCTTCTTTTCATCTGGCTTCGTTTAGCAGACACTGAAGAAAGAACAGAAGAGAATGACAAGTGGACCCTAGGAACCAAGCTTTCATGGTTCTTGTTCCAAAATTGTGTCATGCTACAATCAACGACAAGACTGTCACCAGCTGAAATGCTGATGGGCAGGATGCAAAAGTTCACCTTGATCTACTAAATCCAGATATCAAAGCAAGAGTTGCTGTACCATTTACGCTTGAATAATCACTTTTGACAGTAAAATTTGGACCTATAAGTTCCTAAAGTCATGAAATTACACTTTAGATAGATACAAAAGATTGCAGCAGAAGAAAGGCATTGAATGAAACAGGAAGGTCGAAGAGTTCAAACATGTCAGAAAATGACCTGGTTTGTTGAGTTTTTTTTGTCTTTTAACCATGTTGTATTTTTCGTATTTAAAAGGAGCAGCTGATGTAGATCTGGAGACTTCAACTGAATGGGAGATAAAAACTATTACCAGCACACTTAAACATTACCTGAGGTAAGATCTTCAAGGGGAAAACGATATTCATTTCCATTTAACAAGTCCATAAATATGTAGATAGACTTCATTCAAAGTTTCGAAAAATAGTTTTCAGAGTTTGAGGTTCTTTACTGAAGAGATCTGTTTTGGAGAGTTGAAAATATTTATCACAAATTACAATTATGTGTCTACAAATGTAGCACAAGATGGGTAAATAATGAATATCTGTCTGATCCTGAATCACTGGAGCTGGTTTTATTATGTAAGTTCAATGTATCAGTTTCTCATATCTGAACAGTTCTTTGCTTAAAATTTTGATTACTTTGTTTTTTTTTAATGTAAAAAAAGCTCATCTGTTTCTCTTTATGATGTTTTGCTTTAGAAAATCCACTTGGTTTCCTCCTTTGCCATACATGATACTAAGAATGGAGCCAGGGATACAGTAGAACTTTCCACTGCTAAATTGAATGTTTTTATCAGTTTTTAATTTCAAACAGTTTTGTGTTCTTTGGAGCTGATTGGTGAGAGATGATGCCAAGTATCATTCAGTCTAGGCAGTTCAGATGCCATTTAAGAGGTAGTGGTCCTTCAATTTAAGAAAAGGTTAGCTAGGTGGGTGCATTTTGATTTGTGAGAATTGCAGTAAGTTGACAATTTAATGAATTTCCTCAAATGAATTTCAATTTGTGAAATACATTTTTATGAATAGCATAACTTGCAGACACCTGATATGTACAAAGCCGATTGTGCTACATTAAAACATCTGTTTTATTTGAAAAAAAACAACCTGGCGCATAAGACTTTTTACCTATCCAGTACAAATTCCTACATCTGCATTGTATGCTGATGGGCCTGAGAATTACTCTAAAATATTGATAGAATTGTATTATTTTTACAGGGACTTTCAGCTGCATTGTAGCAAATGGATGTGAAATGTTCATGGTAGTGTGAAAATAGGTAACAGAAATATTTTCTGGAGTAAATTATTTATGCTTCAGATATTAGGTTTCTGCAAAAACAAACATTAATCTACTATGGGTAAAAATGATTAGCTAGTTAAATCTACTTGGGGGTTTTAAATATTATGTAGGAGATGGAATGGGAGCAATTTCGTGGCCATGTTAGCTTTGACACAAATCCTGTAATGGCTGCTAAATCTTTTGCAAAGGGTCAAAAACTGGATTTGTGCCTCACTCCCAGCATGAACTTGATTTCCATATATTTAAATAAATTAACATATAATTATTAGATTGACATTGTAATATCCACCCACGATGCTTCTTTTCATCCCCTGGCAACATGACATCTTGCTGGCATGAATGACTATTAGTTTTCAAAAATGAAAATGAAAATTTACAATCAGCTGGAGTGGTGGTGTCGAAACATGCCAGCAATACTGGGAATCTGAGATTGGATGACAAATGGAAAAAAAAATATTTTTATTGCACTCATCAGGACAATTCATTAGAATATCAAATACAAAGAGAACAACAATTTGTATTTCTACGAAGGAAGTGCTGATTGGTTGGAAAGTAGATTCTGATTGATAGAGATATTACCATAGGGAATGCACCAGTTAACTGTTTAAATTCAAACCAGGTAGGGTTAACTCTAATCCTAGGGAATAAACCAGAGAATGTCTGTTTATTTTGTTTCGTAGTTACATGGTAAACAACAAGGCCCCAGTGTATCGATATATGTAGCTTCTAGCACACAAAAGTACATCATGCTGTAAGCACAACTAATCATCTTAAATTGGTTGTCAGTATAATTCTTAGTGGAATCAGGAATGTTTAGCAAATGTTGGCTAAATATGGAATCACATTGAATGTGGGACATTGTGTTTTGAGTTTTGCAAGCAGAGGCTGGTTGGGTATAGCCTGAAGAGATTTGTATCGTAGTTCCTTGTTCATTACAGTTGAAGTTTAACTTATATTTCCTACTTAATTTGTATGTATCTCCATAGAATCGCTACAGTGCAGAAAGAGACCATTCAGCCCACTGAGTCTGCACCAGCTGTCCAAAAGAACATTTTAGCTAGCTCCCCCCCACCTCCATCTTTGAACACTTAGGGGCAATTTAGCATGGCCAGTCCATCAAACCTGCACATCTTTGGGCTGTAGGGGGAAGCTCAAGCATCTGGGAGGAAACCCAAGGAGAATATGCAAACTCCACACACACACAGTCACCCAAGGCTGGAATTGAACTTGGATCCTGGTGCTGCGAGGTAGCAGTGTTAACCATTGTGCCACCCAATTGCTGATACCATCAGTCTTGAAGTTTTGATGTAGGATTCAACCTCCAATGAGGAAACAAAATACATCCTCATCTGGCCTCAAGTTTTTCATAAATTGGAGGACAGGCTGACAACAAGTAGGACTGAGTTATCTGAGTTGGAGATAAGATTGCCAGGCTTGAGAACCCTACACAGCCCTTGGGTTGAAGATGGGCTGGCTATCTTCCTGCTGTTTGTATGTACGCAATTTGTTCATATATAAATTATAGCTCCGTAATGATCTCACTGTAAATGCTGAATTACATTATAATTTCATGTGGCACTGAATACCTCAACAACTTGCATTTGTATTGTATCTTTTAACTTTGCTCACACAAACAGAGCCACCTTGGTGTGGAACCAAGGGCAGGATTTTCTGGCTGCACTCACCCCAAAACCAGAAAATACTGCCCAAGAACGATAGTCTGCACCCCCACCTGCTATGATTCCTGTGATGGGCAGAACAGGAACATTTCCCCCATGTTATTCTGATTAAAATAAGAAGAACTAATGTTTGGTGAACAAAATGCTTTAGTGCATTTTAGGCACTTGTCAAGATGCCTGCAACTAGTGTGTTGTACTCAAAAAATGTGGTGATTTAATCTCTGTTTTTCAGCTGATCTAAAATTATGATGGGTCTTAGGATGTTTCATGCTGGAAGGAGATCAAAAGTGTTGGTACTAAATGTTGCCATTTTGCTGCTGGTCCAGTGTGTCCTGAGAACCCTGCAGGCTGAATTTAAATTGCCATTTTTTTCTGCCTGTTTCTGGCTACTGATTCTTAGCGAATCAAAACTACTCTGAAAAGCAGCTCTTTATTGCAAGACAATGACCATCTGGAACTCATCTATTTAAGAATCATGAATTTCTGAGCAATGAGTCCATCTCTATGGTGACTTACTGTGACTGCTGCCCATTGATTTTTTAAAAGACTTGTTTACACTTATCCCAAGCAAAATAATCTGATTCTGAATATTGCATGAAATGTGACTGGAAGATATTAATAAATGAAACATGTGTACATCAGGATGGTTTTTAAATTGGTGCAGAAACATTTTCCTTGCTGCATTAAATAGCAGAATACTTCACTGGTTTAAAAATAAAAATAATACAAATGATGTCAATTTGCATATATTTGCTAATTATAACTTGTTTATAAATAATAATCAGGATCAGCTGTAAACTGTATTTGGTCGTTGCCTGCCTTTGTCAAAATGTTGCTAAGATTGGAAAAACTGGATATGTCAAATGAAATCCAGTTTTGTGTCGTCATTGCTGAGTCATATGGGTAGTTAATACATCAATAATGAGTACCAATGGAGGTAGAATGGAAAGAGTCAATTGTTAAAACCACAGTCTATGTTGATCATCTTCATCAGGACTACTTTGATGGAATTAATATATAGGTTAACACTCTTACCATATCAAAGAACAAAGAACAAAACAGCATGGGAAACAGGCCCTTCGGCCCAACGAGCCTGCGCCGCCACCCCGATGTTCCCACCTCTACCTGTGATCTCGGTCTATGTTTATAGATCTATGGATTAAAAACCAAATTTGAAACAACTTAGGGAGAATTTGTTTTGCCAGTTAGCCTAAGAGCACATCTTTGGGATGTGGGAGGAAACCGGAGCACTCGGAGAAAACCCACGCAAGCACGTATATCAATGACCATTCTGTTATAAAGGAACATCATACGAATAATGCATAAAAATTTTGGATTAATTTGGGAGAAATAAAACAAGTGGTGAAAAAAATGAAAGCGGTCAGTTTATAATCAGACCTATCTCAACGGAATATGTTCTACAGCGCACTGAAATTTGAATGGAACAATAAGTTATTGTGCTGCTTTCCCCAATTATGCAGTTCAGGAAAATTACATTAAGTTGAAGATTTCAATTAATTCTCAATAAACCTTCAGTAATAATTGCCTTGTAGCCAGAATTTCCCAGGGGCCAATTCAAGAGTTCACCAAATCTACCCATCATTCCAAATGAAATACGAAAGACCATCCTCAGGCCAACAATGATGAGACATTTGTCATTACAGCAGAGTTACTCTGCTCTTGCAAGCCAATTTTTCAACTATTAAGAGATAAGAGATTGTTCCAGGAACTTAGTAACCAGAATAGGCCATTCAGTTCCTCAATCCCATTATGCCATTTAATTAGATCATGGCTAATGTTTCACATAGATTCATTTTATCTACCTTCCCTCCTGTTCCATTAATACCCTTGTTGAACAAGAATTGAATTAATCTCAATTTGGAAATATTCTGATTTAAGATAATCAGCTAAGCTCATAATATGAATGTTACAACATGATCTTGACAATGTATCTCAATATGTCCATCGGCTGCTCAGATAAACTATTTCCATTTGATTGGTCACAAACCATAAATTGGCAAGGATCTTTGGCCTCTTCAGAAATGATTTGAGGGCATGTTTCTGTTAACCTTCTGGGAGTCTTCTGCTACAGCTGAGTTCCAAGTAAATTAGTTGCTGAAAGAGTCAGGTGTCAGGCATGTGAATGACATGCTCTGTCGGTGCACCTAGTTTTGACTGACTTGACTTGGGCACATTGGCATGTTCATCATTGTAAGAAGCTCATAAAACTCATTTATATTTGTGACATACATTCATACACAGGGATCCATTATTTGTAATTATTTGTTTGTAAACCAAAGGAATTTTTTTTAATTACCTGGAAGCTCAGAGAACCTGCTTTCTCCATTGCATTGCTTTGGTCAATCAAAGTCGACTTACCAATCAGTGAGCAGCCTTTTTTATTGTTGTGATTGTTTGAAATTTGGCATTCTACCATTAGGGCAAGATGATAAACTTCAGCAACATGTCTCTTTTCAGCAATATTCAAATTCTGACATCTTTCCTATGTGCAATTTCCTATGTAAATGACCTCAAACTTCATGAAGTGTGAACTCCATCTGCCTAGTTTTGCTCGTGCACTTTTTAATGTTTTCACTTGCAATTGCGTTCTGTCCCTTCTTTTGTCAATGATGAACTGATGTGTAGATGCCTGTGTTGGACTGGGGTAAACACAGTAAGAAGTCTTACAATACCAGGTTTTAACTTGGTGTTGTAAGACTTCTTACAATGATGAACATGCCAATGTGCCCAAGTCAAGTCAGTCAAAACTAGGTGCACCGACGGAGCATGTCATTCACATGCCTGACACCTGACTCTTTCAGCAACTAATTTACTTGGAACTCAGCTGTAGCAGAAGACTCCCTGAAGGTTAACAGAAACATGCCCTCAAATCATTTCTGAAGAGGCCAAAGATCCTTGCCAATTCATGGTTTGTGACCAATCAAATGGAAATTGTTTATCTGAGCAGCCGATGGACATATTGAGATACATTGTCAAGATCATGTTGTAACATTCAGTTTTGAGCGAATGGTGCCACTTTCATGAGGTGACATCATGAAAAACCTTGCTAGTTATTTAAAGACTTTTTAAATTCATTATTGAATGTGAACATTGCTGTCAGTTATTATCTGTGAAGCAAGTGAATGGGCTCATTGCCCAACCATTTTAGTAAAGGTTGGTTGATTGAACTGGCAGTCTCAATGGGTTGAATGGCCTCCATCTGTGTTTTATCATTTTAAGATTCAATGAGCTGAATGCCTTGTTAGAACACTTCAAAGTAGCAAAAAATCATCCACATTGGTCTGGAATAATACATGGATCAGACTGAGCAAGGATGGCTACTTTCCATTTGGTAAAGTTTTGCAACACCAATTTACTGAGTTTACCCCAGTCCAACGCCGGCATCTCTACATCATGACTACTTTCCATTTGTACAGGACCTAGTTGAGTTTTAACTTTTGTTAAAGCTATTTTTATTTCCAATTTTTTTTTACTAAGTACAAATTCTCAAATTACCATGCCCAGGCCTCAGGGTTACTAATTTTATAATATAGTCACTGTTACTGGACATGTTGTAAATTAATCAGTTTTAAAATCAAAATCCTTCTGTTCAATATTAACTTTATGACATTTCAAATTTTCTTTTAGGGTGCTTCCAGCTCCACTGATGACATTCCAACTACAACACAGCTTTATCAAAGCAGCCAGTAAGTACAGAACCTTACTCCACTAGATTAATAGAACTGCATACAGTTAGTATAGTACATAGATTGGCATTTTAATTCATACCCTGCTGGATAATTGGGAATGGTTTGTGTATAGCAGAAGATTATGTAGAATGTAAAATTCAGTTGGACTATTAATTTTGCTTCTTCAAATAGGCCTCCTGTAATTTACACACTAATTCTGTTTTGGTTATTCACCCATTTCTTAGGAGATTAAATAAGCCTTCATCTAATATTCTCATACTAATGTGTCCAGTATCAAGTTGTGATTAGTGACCAGACCCTAAAAACCTTGCCAGATCTCCCTCTTTTCCAGGAGCACTTCATTCTGTCTAGCTGAGATGAGATAAGATGAAACGGATTGGAGACTGAAATTGGGACTTTCCCAGATTTACTGACTGGATGAGTCATTAGGGGAGCAGATTACAAAATTTCAGAAAGGGAGGAGATATTGAGCCTGATTGTGATTTTTAATTTTTTTATATATTGAAGAAAATGTTAGAATTTTCTTACAAAACATCCAAAAAACTGTTTATCATTGGATAAAATCTGCTGTATCATGCATTCTATCCAACCTACAGAATATCCTGTGAGAAAATTCTGCACATATACTCCATATAGCTGTGTACAGTTAATTAAGCAAAGTCCCACAATATTCACAAAGCCTATGTATCCCCCACTCTGATGTGCTGCAAACTCTCTTCTCCCATTCTCAGGTGGAAAGCAAACCAGTACAGAATATTGCAGCACCTGCACTAGCCTCTGTGGAATGCAATGCTGATGCTAGCAAATATTTCTAGGCAGACAATTGTTCTGCTCTGTAGAGTTTTTGATCTCCTTTCATAGTATTTTAAAGCATTTCTAAACATGCACCAGAACTTATTTTAATGTAAGTATAGAAAGCATTCAGGAATTTGGCATACCGCAAACTATTTTAATATCTTTATATTTTCTATCTTTGGTGACATGTGACTGTAGCCATGAAAATAAGTTTTTAAACCCGTGTAGTTGATAGCATTAGGCAAACTATGAGACCAATTGATTGTTTCAAAGGAACTTTGCATTATTAAGCCTTCCTTTTCACCTGAAATCAGACTAACTTACTCATTTGGAAAATGAGTATCAAAGCATTCTTAAATGGAAATACCACTCTTAGGTTGAGATAAACTAATGCCAGAATTCTCTGGTCTCATGCACCTCTCTACCATTGCCAGCGAGAACAGAGAATTTGGCACTCATCCAAACCTCCATTCGCAGCAGTGGAACCAGAGAATTCCACCCATGAGCGAAGTTGGCGAATTCTGGCCCAGAAGTATTTTAATTCTATTTTTGATTTACATTAGAATTGGATCATCCAGAATCAAGATTGTCAGAGATTCACAAATATGTGCATCGGTTACCAGAGAAGAACAGAGCAATGCTGGAAATAACGATAAAACATTTGGCAAAGTAAGATAAAGCTCTTTGCTTTAGCTGGTTTGATTGGGTTTATGTCTCATTAAAGCTTTCACTGGCACTTTTTTTTACAAAACACATACTTTTTTTTCAGTAATAATTGTTGAAGGTGATACAATAATGGAATGAGTGCTACCTATTTATTAATTCCTTTTATGTACATTTAGTAGCAAATTATGACTCTATGGGCCCTATTTTACCATTTGGATTTGAAGTGCTGGGCGTCCTAGAAACTGGGAGTGTTTCAGATCTGACTTTTAGGCCCGTTCTCAGGCATTCTTACACACACTCTGCCTACAAAAATATCAGCAATTCCAAACCATATCAGCCTTTCCGAATCAGCCTTTGGGTAGAGCTTAAGCGCTCAAAACCCTGCAGCTGTAAATGACGCCTCCAATTGTGCATGTGCAGAAACAATTATATAATGCTGCTCCCCTGCCACATCCCTCTCAGATAATGCCTTCCCCTGGCCCCCAAAAACACTGCCCCACCTCCACAACATTACTGACGCCTGATCTTCCCATCCTCCTGCCCCCCAGACTGAACGCAGGCTCCTTTCTTTCCTTCCCCCCACCAACCTCAGGCAGAGTGGTAGCGGACCACTTCCCTTTTCCACCACTGATCTCAGGCAGAGTGGCAGTAGACCCCCCACCTTCCCCTCTACAGATACTGTTGTGTCTTATTTGCCGCTGTATTGCTTATATTTTAAAATAACTGACCAGTTTATAACCCCTTCCCCGCTATTGCTGTTCCCACTGGGGCTGCACCTGATCTGCACTGGCTGTTTTAGCAACTTCAGCTACATCCTGATTTCAGGCTGAAGTTCTACTATCCTGGGTTTCCTGCTTCTGGATTTTATGGTGGCTCCAATTTTGTTGTCCGCATTCTGCCCTCACATCTCTTGGATCTTGCCATGGAAATACCTTCTTCAATGTCTTCATTGACAGTCTTTCCTTCAAGTAGATTCTAGAATATACTCACTTGTCACACCTGTCTCCAAATTTGGAGAACAGTTTGTTAATGCTCCAAGATGACTCCACCCGACTATTATTCAGGTTTTAATTCAAATACCTTCTAATCATTTCAGTTTAATAGGACAAACAAGAACAGTAGTTGATTCTTTAATTCATGCAACAATTTATTTCCTTATTTAACCCTTCTGATCCCAACTACAGCTCATAACTCTCAACAGAACTTTAATTCTTAACTGAACATCAGCTTTAACTGAATATTATCTTGCATTATTTAACTTAAAATGGACACTACCAGTTTTAGAGAAGAACTGGCCAAATCCTTTCCAATGTTGAATCTATCTTTGTTGTCTTCTCTGAAGAAAATTCCTTCAGGTCGCTCTTACAATTGTTAATTGCTATAAAGTTGTCATTGGCAAACAAAGGACTACAACATCTTTTATTATGTACAAATCCTCCACTTGCTTCCAGAAGACTGTTTGTCATCCAGCCAATTGTGTAACCAGAAACTGATCACATAGCTTGAAAATTCAATGACGTTACTAACAACACCATTCCACTAGCTTAGACTGCATGTCCCACGCATAATGGCAATAAAATTCGAGGCCACTGTGTCTGCTCGAAAGTAAACAACTTCCCATATTTAGTCAACACACGAAACTTCAGACCAGAGTAACATTATGAGCTGCATCTGATTTTAATTATAAGTTGACCAAAGATCTCAGCATGATTTACCTCTCAGTCGAATAGCCATTTTCAAGCAATTATTGCATTATTGTTGTTTAAACATTGTTGTAGCCATTCTTTCTCCATCTACACTACCACGAGGCTTGAAACTTAACTCTGGGCTATCTTCTGTTGTTTTCTCTATATTCCCTGCCAATAGCAGAATATTAATTTTATTATAATCAGGCCAATAGATCGTCACTCTACCTATATATTCTTTGCCTGTGCATCTCTCTCTACTTCACCTGATGAAGCTGCAGTGGTCTGAAAGCTTGTGATTTCAAATAAACCCATTGGACTATAACATGGTCTCTCATCTTGAGCATCAAAAGGCAGTTTGCCAAGCAAGTGCCAATTGATGGGGGCAACTTGGTGGCACAGTAGTTAGTACTGCTGTCTCACAGTGCCAGAGACCTGGATTCAGATTCAGTGGGCCGAATGGCCTCTTTTGTCTTGTATGGATTGTATGATTCTATGATGTAATTGTTAAATCGTTCCATCACTTTGTGTGTAAATTGATTGATGGGTGTGATGATTTATCCTGCAGATAGGATGTACTTAGATAATTTTCCACTTCATCGAGTAGATGCCAGTGTTGTAACAGCTTGGCTAGTGACCTGGCTAGTTCTGAAGCATATGAGTTCAGCGCTATGGTTGGGATTACTGGGACACTACAGCAAGAGTTATTGGGACGCATACCATGACCAAGTCAAAACAGACATGATCTCTCTGAATAGTGGAGCAAGTTCAAGGGACCAAATAGCCAATTAAGGTGCTTAGCTGTTTCTTGATATCACACACAGTAAACCAAACTAACTGAAGACTGGATCCTGTGATTCTGGGCACCACAGAAAGAGTTGAGATATCTGATTCACCTATACTTTTGATGGAAGATGGTTTTACACTAACTACTGACTTTACGCTATTTCATTACACTAAGTAAGTGACCAACGCTAACAGCTGACACCTATTGTTGACTGTTAACAGGAAACTTGCAATAAATCTATAAAGAAATGAAAACTGATATCAAAAAAGTTAGAAAGGTGTTTGTGACATAATTGTTGAATAGTCTATTGAGGAGTAGGATCAATGAACACCTTAATTCTCAAAAATGGCTGAGTTATTTTTAATTCATTCACGGGACATGGGCAATGCTAGCCAGCATTAATTGCTCATCCCTAGTTGCCTTGAGAAGATGATAGTGAGCGGCCTTCTTGAATTGCTGCAGTCCAAGTTCTGTGAGTTGACGCACAATGTCATTAGGGAAGGAATTCCACGATTTTGACCCAGCAGCTGTGAAGGAATGCCGATATATTTCCAAGTCAAGATGGTGAGTGGCTTCAAGGGAGCTTGCAGGTGGTGGTATTCCCATTTATTTGCTGCCTCGTCCTTCTACATGGAAGTGATCATGGATTTGGAAGGTGCTATCTGACGATCTTTTGTGAATTGCTGCAGTACAACTTGTCAACCAGCCAATTGTGTAGCCAGAAACTGATCACATAGCTTGAAAATTCAATGACGTTACTAACAACACCATTGTTGTTAGTAATGCTGCTGCTCCTGAACATCGGTGATGGACGGATTGAATGTTTGTAGATATGGTGCCAATCAAGAGAGCTGCTGTAACTGGATGGCTTCAAGCTTATTGAGTGTTGTTGAAGCTGCATCCATCCAGGCAAGTGGAGAACAGTCCATCATCCCACTTCTGACTTATGCTTTGTAGATGGTGAATAGATTCTGGGAAGTTAGGAAGTGAGTTATTCATTGCAGTAATCCTAATTCTGACTTACTTTTGTAGCCACTGTGTTTATGTGGTGAGTCCAATTGAGTTTCTGGTCAATGGTAACCCCAAGGATGTTGAGGGATTCAGTGATGGTTACACCATTGAATGTCAAGGGGCATTTAAAGGTAAGACTTTTTGATTCAGCCACTATTGAGAATGAAGGCATTCATCAATCCTACTCCACAATAGACTGTATTCAACAATTATGTCACATCTTTTTGATTTCAGTTTTCATTTCTTTATATGTCTATTGCAAGTTTCCCGTTATCAGGTCAACAATTGTTGTCAGCCACTAGTGTTGGTCGTGCAGTTAGTATAATGAAATATCTAAGTGCCACTTCCCTAAAATTTATGGTTTAGGAAGCTGAGCTGCTTGTCCTGTTTTGTTTAAGTAATTGAAACATTTTAAAATAATTTTGTTGGCAGTCTTCAATCGGTGAATTTGTTCTCTCTTGTTGCCCAGAGTGTCTGATAACCACAAACAAAATCTGATGACCGTGGCAAACCTAGGTGTGGTCTTTGGACCAACTTTGCTCAGACCAAAGGAGGAGTCTGTAGCAGCAATCATGGATATCAAGTTCCAGAATATAATCGTTGAGATTTTAATTGAAAATCATGAAAAGGTAAGTGTTTCAGAAGCCATACTCAAGTTCACTGGTACACAGACTTCCATAATTCTTTACCATAGAATAGTACAGCACAAAAGATTATTCAGCCCATCGGTTATGTGTAAACTCTTTCTAAGAGTGATCCAATTAGTCCCATTCCTTAGTTCTTTTACAATTTCCCTGTTTCTTTTTCTCTGTATTTATCAACCTCTCTTTTGAAAGCTACCATTGAATCTGTTGTGTAAAGAAATGTTATCTCTGAATCTTTTGCTAATCATCTTAAGTCTATGCTTCTTGCTATTGACCCTTTAAAACATTGGGAATGGTTTCTCTTTATTTACTCTATCTAAACTCTTCATGATTTTAAACACTTTTAATAAATATCCTCTTGTCGTTCTCCACTTTGTGGAGAACAGTTTCAGTTTCTGCCGTTTATTCACATAACTGGAGCAATTCTAGTAAATCTTTTCTGTACCCTTTCTAAAAGCTTCCGTAAAGTATGGTGCTTAAAATTCAACACAATACTCCAGTTGGGAACGAATTAATGTCTTATATAGGTTTAGCTTAATTTTCCTGGCTTTTGTAATCTAAATCACTTCTAAAAATTCCCAGGATCTTACCATATCCTCACATCTAGGAGCCTCACACACCCATCAGAAATCCGAATTAAAAGCAGAAAATATTGAAAATATTCAAGTCAAGCAGCATTTGTGGAGAGAGAATCGGTGTTAATTTTTCAGGTTAAGCCCTTTTCCATTGAGCAGTGTACTTGGAAGATGACAATCTGAAGCATAGTAGGGAGATTTCCTTAGAAGTCTAACTATGAAGGACAAGATTTTCAGATGGTTCCTGATGATCTATAGGAAGGTAATGAGCCATCTCAGGTCATTCAGGTTCTGAATTTTTCTTAGTGTCTTTGACTTACTAACATGTTATTTCAAAGGGAAAATACTCTGGATGCTGGAAGTCTAAAAGAAGATAATTCTGGAAACTTTCTGAGTATTTCCAACATTTTCTGTTCTTATATGCTATTTTTGTAAATTCTAGAAACTGGAGCATGAATTGCATTTTTTTAAATGGAGTAAATAATTTTTGAATTAATTCCCGTGATGTCAGCATAGCTGGTAAGGTCAGAATGTATTGTCTTAAGAAGATGGTGGTGAACCGCCACAGTCTAAGTGGTGTACACTCATTGTTTGGTTTGATATAATTGAGTGGGTTGCTAAGCCATAAGACCAGATGAACACTGCAGATTTCCTTCACTGAAAGACTTTAATGAACCAAATTTGGTTTTTAATGATATTGCTTCAGAGGAGTAGTATTTTACTCCATAATTTTAATTAATTTAACTTAAATTTCTCTAGCTCTTATGGGGTTGTTTTGAACTTGTGTCTCCAGTCTTGAGTCTCTGGATTACTGATCCAGTAACATTGCTGCTATCCCTCATGAAAGTTTGATTATGGTTAAGATAGTAATCTCAAACATGCATTTACAAACATCTGTGTACAGTGTTAACAGCTCAGCAATTTTTCTGGTTATGAAACTAGTTGGTTTGTGCAGAAGAAGTTAAGATAAAAAGGTATAGGCTCAGTCTCAATGACCTTTAAAGTTAGAAAATGAATGCTATGATATGATTCTTACTCACATTTCTGTACAATGAATCTTGTCAGAAAGATGTGTGTGGCAGTAGTGGGGAGATAGTGGCATGTTGATAATGTCACTGAATTAGTAATCCAGAGGTGCATATCCTGGGCACATGGGTTTGAATCTCACTATAGCTGGTGGAATTTAAATTCAGTTAATAAAAATCTAGCCCCAGTAATTATGACCATGATATCATTATTAATTGTTGTAGAAATCCATTTAATACTAATTCACGAATGATTTAATAATGATCTTTAGGGAAAGAAATCTGACATTGTTACCTGGTAGGCCTGCATGTGACTCCAGACCCACAGCAATGTAACTGCCTACTGAAATTCCCTAGCAAGCATGTATCTCAAAGGCAATTAGGGAGAGGCAACAAATGCTGGCTTCATCAGCAACACCCATATGCCATGAAATAATAAAAGAAACTTGACAATGAAATGCCCTCCACTCAAATAGCATGCAGGCACTTGCTGTCTAGGCTTGTACATGAAGGATGACTGCTTACGTGAGGTGCCTGACACTTGCAGAGCAAACTGCCATCAGGGAAAGGGGAGACCATTGGTAGGAGGTAAGCTTTTTCAGATGCGATTAACTCAGGAAGTAGGAATCTGCTTTAGCCAGTATTGGAATTCAGAATGTATGTGAAGATTTCTTTGTTGACCATCCACAGATTTTCCAAATGGTACCAGAAACTGGCACAATTCACCCAAATCTATCGCTGAATTCGGCACAGAAAAAGAGTTTTGAGTGTAAGCCTCCCTTATGTAGCCAGAGACCTTTAATGTTGTTTCCAGCAAATGCAAATGAAAATGGTAAGTACCTTTGTGTGTAAGGTAAATTAACCATTGTTAATTCATAAGACAACCAATTATATTACCTCAACTGTACTCTGCAACCATTTGCAATATCTGCTAGTTTGCTTATACACAAACTCAGTTACTTGTTCACATAGTTTATTAGTTTAACATCCTGAGATCATCTGTTTTTATAACTGGCATTTTGAAGGTGGTAAAAAATGAAATAAAATATAATGCTTAACTACAACATTAGAGTTAAAAAATTATGAATTTATTATATGACATTTGCTGAGTTTAAAAATGTCCAGATTGATCTGTGCATTTTTCAGCAGATATGAAAATATTTTTGGTTACTGTTACAGTTCAAGTTTTTCTCCTAATACAGTTCCATAAGTTTGCTGCCCATATATAACAGTGCTGAATTGCAGGCAATTGCTTACTGAAGATTATGTGGCCCACTGTAGGCACACTGTCTGAATGTTTTGCTGCCCAAGGTTCTTCAAATTCTGCCAGCTGTCATTTTCCTGAATTCTTGCTGCCAAAATGCACAGCTTCTAATGTACATCTGATTTGAAGTATTGCTGCAAGCCTTTAATCCCACAGAAATATAGGATAGCTACTCCTCCCCTTCCTGTCTGCATTACCCAAAAAGATTTATATGAATATATATTTCCTTTAAAAGATCCAAATTGAGGGTCAGTTTCATTTTTTCTAATCTTCTTGTTCCCCAGGTGTTTGAATTCATCACACTTTCAGATGTAACACGTTATTACAGATGCAAAAGTCAAAGGAGGGCAATTTCACTGTTCATAAAGAGAGGCCTAAAACAATTATCATGATTGATGCTGGTTTTTGCGACCAGTGGCATTTTACGAGCACGAGAGGCTAATGGGGAGAGGTCAGTGGATGGGGCTAATGGGGTACTCTGCCAGCCTGCAACAATTGATGGGAGCAGGGACAGGCAGCAGGGCCACAATTGGTGGGATTGGTGGAGAGTGAGGGTCTGCAATTGGTCTGGGCGGCAGGGGAGAGGTCGGCAGGAGCTGTGTCTCAGGCTATGGGCCCGCACAATTGAAGGGGGGGAGCTGTTGCTCTCTCTGTCTGTCAGACCCTTGCTACTGCTAATGCACATGTGCAGCATCAGAGGCCTGCACATGCATACTACCTCCCTCTGCAGGTTTTCGGGTGCATTAAGTCCCACCCACAGGCTTTTGCAGTGAGCAACAAGCTTACTCAGCATTTTGCAGGCAGAATGTGTATGGGTGCGCCTAAAAACATGCTCAAAGGTTGGACCTGAAAGTCTTCCAGTTTCAAGCTTACTTAGCACTTAGACAAAAAGTGGTAAAGTACTGCCTAAGGAGTGAAAACAAGTCCTTTTCTGTTGATTTCTGACTTTCAGGAAGAACTGAGAATTTACTGCCAACTGTTAATCCATAGAGAAATAATTATGGTTGACTTCAGAGTGTGCCTGTGAGGAATTGTCCTTAAAATGACCACAGTGCATGCTGTTAATAGTGTTTGGGCTTAACAGGGTAGAATGCACTCGCATCTTGATAATTCAAACATTTTGCACCAGAAGTTTCACGTTTTAGAATTAAGTTTATTATCTAATGTGTTTTGTTAACTGGAATACTGAACTAACCTTTTGCATTCTGGAACTTGATCTTGAGTGATCTACGAGTTAATTAAAAAACTGCTAAATATGTCTTCATTGTTTTATTCATTATACTTCAAAATATTCTGAAGATTTAAAACATTTTCAAAAAGAATGTGTCGAAAGATAAATCATTTTTACAAGTTAATAAGTGAAGACATTATCCAGTCTCATATACTTGTTTTTTTGATTGTTTGAATGGACTAATATTTAGCATAACTACAGTTATGTTTTCTCTTTGAGGAAATACTTGCTGATCCTGGTGACTTTTATTTGAATTTTGAAGAGTTATCTTCTGATTCTTTGTTTTCCACATAAGTCATTTTTTAAATTAATTCGTGGGACACGGGCATCGCTAGCTGGCCAGCACTTTTGTCTATGCTTAGTTGCCCTTGAGAAGGTGGTGATGAACTGCCTTATTGAATTGCTGCAGGCCCCATGCTGTGTGTTGACCTACAATGCTATTAGAGAGGAAATTCTAGTATTTTGACCCAGTGACTAAGAAGGAATGGCAATTTATTTCCAAGTCAAGATGGGGATGGCTTGGAGGGGAACTTGCATGTGGTTGTGTTCCTATCTATCTGCTGCACTTGTCCTTCGAGGTGGAAGTGATCGTGGGTTTGAAGGCAGTGTATAAGGATCATTGTTGCAGTGTAACTTGCAGATGGTATGGACTTGTGCTACTGAGCATTGGTCTTGGAGGGAGTGGATGTTTGTGGATTTGATGCCAGCCAAGCAGGCTGTTTTGTCCTAAATAGTGTCAAGCTTCTTGAGTGTTTGTAGAACTGCACCCACCAAGGCAAGTGGAGAGTATTCCATCACACTCCTGACTTGTGCCTTGTAGATGGTGGACATGCTTTGAGAAGTCAGGCAGTGAGTTACTCACCACAGTATTCTAGTCTCTAACCAGCTCTTATAGCCATTGTGTTTATGTAGCGAGTTCAATTGAGTTTCTGGCCAGTAGTAACCCCAGAATGTTGACAGTGGGGATTTGGTGATGGTAACACAGTTGAACGTCAAGGTGTGGTGATTAGCTTGCCTCTTATGGGTGATAGTTATTGCCTGGCATTTGTGTGGCATGAATGTTTCTTGCTACTTGTCAGCCCAAGCCTAGATATCGTCCAAGTCTTATTGCATTTGGATATGGACTGCTTCAGTATGTGAGGAATCGTGAATGGTGCTGAACATTGTGCAATCATTGGTGAACATCCCCATTTCTGACCTTATGGCAGAGGGATGAAACAGCTGAAGATGATTGGGCTTAGGATCCTGAGGGACTACCTTGGAGGACTTCTACAAAAATGTCCTGGAACTGAGATGACTGACTCTCCACAACCACAACCATCTTCCCATGTACCGGTATGCCTCCAACCAGCAGAGAGTTTTCCCCCAATACTCATTGATTCCAGTTTTGCTAGGGCTCCTTGATGTCACACTCGGTCGAATGCGGCTTTAATGTCAAGGGCTGTTATTTTCATGTTCAGCTCTTTTACCATGTTTGAACCAAGGCTGTGAGAGACCAGAAGCTGAACGATGCTGGCAAAACCCAGACTGGGTGAAACTCCACAGGTGCTGCTTGAAAGCACTGTTGATGACACCTCCATCAGTTTAGTAATGATTGAGAGTAGACTGTTTGCGCAGTAATTGGCTGGGTTGGATTCGTCCTGCTTTGTTGAGTACAGGCCATATCTGGATAATTTTTTACATTGTCAGGTAGATGCCAGTGTACTGGAAGAGCATGGCTAGGGAAGTGGTAAGTTCTGGAGTACAGCACTATTGCCAGAATGTTATTAGGGCCCATTGTCTTAGCAGTCTTCAGTGCCTCCAACCATTCCTTGATTTCATGCAGAATAAATCAGATTGGCTCAAGTCTATTATCTAAGATGCTGGGGAACCACTGGAAGAGCCCGAGATGGATCATCCACTCGGCACATCAAGATTGCTGCAAATGCTTCAGCCTCATTTTTTGCACTGATGTACTGTGCTCTTCATTATTGAGAATGGTGTTGTTTGAGGAGCTGTCTCCTCCACTGAATTGTTTAATTGTCCACCATCATTTATGACAGGATGTGGAAGGACTGCAGGCCTTAGATCTGATTGGTTAGTTGTGGGATTGCTTGGTTCTGTCTGTCACTTGCTGTTTGGCATGCAAGTCATCCTGTTTGGTAGCTTCATCAGGTTGACATGTCATTTTTAGGTATGCCTGGTGCTGCTCCTGGCAAGCCTTCATGCACTCTCCATTGAACCTCTGGCTTAGTGGTAACTGTTAAGTGGGGGATGTCGGACCATGAGATTACAGATTGAGCTGGAGTACAGTTCTACTGCTGTTGATGGCCCACAGCGCCTCATGGATACATAGTCTTGAGTTACTAGGTTTGTTCTTTGGCCCAATTAGCATGGTGATAGTGCTATACACAACACAATGGAGGTTATTCTCAATGTGAAGGCGGGATTTTGTCTCCACAAAGAATGTGCTTACTGATACTGTCATGGACAGATGCAACTGCAATCGTCAGATTGGTAAAGATGAGGCCAAATATGTTTTTCTCTCTTGTTGGTTCCATCATCACTTGCTGCAGCCCCAGTTTAGCAGATATATCCTTTAGGATTGACCAACTCAGTCAGTAGTGCTGTTGAGCAACTTTTGATAGTGAACATTAAAATCTTCCACCCAGAGTACATTTTGCACCCTTGCCACTCTCAATGCTTCCTCGAAGTGTTGTCCAACATGGAGGATTACTGATTCATCATTGATTTGAAGGAGTATGGTATGTGGTAACGCATAAGAGGCTTCTTTGCTCATGTTTAATCTGAAGCCTTTGGAGTCTTCATGGGGTCCAGAATCAACATTGAGGACTTCCAAAACAACTGCCTTTTGACTGTATACCACTGTACTGTGATCTCTGCTGGACCTGTCCTGTCGGTGGGGCAGAACATATCCAGGGATGATAATGATATCTGGGGTGTTATCTGTAAGGTATGATTCTGTGAGAATGAATATGCATGTTTTGGGAGAACATGCCCTCTTTTTACAACAATCTGAGGTCCCCAAGATCTACTTCAAGAAGACAATCATATCCCAGTCCCAAAGAAAAGTGTACCTTAATGACTGTTGTCTGGTGGCACTGACATCCATCATTATGAAGTGCTTTGAACGGTTAGTCGTGGCAGAAATCAATTCCGGCCTGCTAGAGTGCCTGGTTCCACTATAGTTTGCTTACTGCCACAACAAGGCCGCAGCAGATACCATCTTCCTGGCCCTGCACTCAACCCTGGAACATTTAGACACTTACGTCAGACATCTACTTAACAACTACAGCTCAGTCTTCAACACCGTTATTCCTATGAAACTCAACTCTAAACACCGTAGTCTGGGGCTCAGCTCCTCCCTCTGTGACTGGAACTGAACTTCCTAACCCACAGACTGCAATCAGTAAAGATAGGCAACAACACCTCCTTCATGATCATACTCAACATCGGTACCCCACAAGGCTGTGTCCTCAGCCCCTTACTATATTCCTTATACATCTATAACTGTGTGACCATATTCCTCCACAACTCAATTTTCAAGTTTGCTGATGACACCACCGTAGTGGGTCGAATCTCAAACAATGATGAGACGGACTACAGGAGAGAGATAGAGAATCTGGTATGACAATAGTAATCTCCTCCTCAATGTCAACGAAATGAAGGAGATAGTCTTCAACTTCAGGAAGTGTAGTGGAGGAGATGCCTCTGTCTACTTCAATGGGAATGAAGTAGAAATGGTCGAGAGCTTCAAGTTTTTAGGTGTCCACATCACCAACAACCCTGTCCTGATCCCTCCATGCCGTGCTATGGTTAAGAAAGCCGACAAATGATTCTACTTTCTCAGAAAACTAAGTAAATTTGGCACGTCTGTTGCAATTCTCAGCAACTGTTATAGATGCACCATAGAAAGCATTCTTTCCAATTGTATCACAGCTTGGTATGGCTCTTGCTCTGTCCAAGACCGCAAGAAACTACGAAGGTCCTGAATGGAGCCCAGCCCATCACTCAAACCAGCCTCCCATTCACTGACTCCGTCTACAACTCACACTGCCTCGGAAAAGTAGCCAGCATAATAAAGGCCCACATGTACCCTGGGCATACTGTCTTCCACCTTATTCCGTCAGGAACAAGATAGAAACGTCTGAGGACATGTGCCAACTGACTCAAGAACAGCTTCTTCCCTGCTGCCATTAGACTTTTGAATGGGTCTACCCTGCATTAAATTGATCTTTCGCTACACCTTGGCTATGATTGTAACACTACGTTCTATACTCTCTCTTTTCCTTCTCTATGTATGGTATGTTTTCACTGTATAATAATACATGTGACACAAATAATAAATCAATAAATCAAACAATAAAGCATCTTTATACAAGTCAAACTGGATTCTCTAAAAGGTTGATAAATATTTGTCAATTATTTTATACAGTGTTTTGGGAATGGGTAATTACTGGTTTATTATATTCTGGATGTTTATTTACTTCCCTATTAGAAGCCAGGAGTGCAACTGCCAATCTCACAGAAAGCATGGCGAGGAATCTTAGGGGTATAAGCATTTAATTAGAAAATGATTGGTTTCTGCAAAACAAAACAATTATCAGTCAGCACTTCTAGAAAAAAGCACTATTTTTATCCCTATTGAACTTTATATTAAAACATGTACAGTCATTTCATCAATGATTCACAATTCCTAACTTTAATTTTTAAGCAATTTTGATTGTGCTGTCTTTCAACCTCTTCCAATGTTCCCTTTTAATTCTGATGTGACAGGAGAACCTTTTAAAAGCCCTTATTGCAAACATTAGATGAAGACAGATCCAGACTCAAGACTTTTCCTGCATTTTCTGTTTTTGTTCCAGACTAAGGTAAAATAGCAGACTAAAAACTCACTGTTGTGACTCTCATCTAAAAAGCAACTACTTGTTTGCATGACTGAGTTGTGATATTCTATCTCAATTCAAGTTGCTTCTTTTAAGAAGAAGAATGAGATACAAAAATATTGTGCGTCAATCGACAAAAGAAAAGCTAAGCATGAAGAAAAGTAATTTGGTCCATCTAAGTTCATCGTTGTAGTATTTATATCTCCCAGTTTATGTGTCTCCCAGTCTTCAACTATGCCTTGAATCCTACATGAGTTGGTATCTCAACTCCACAGACTGCCAGATTAATCAAAGAATTTTAATAATCTCTTAATTTATTTTTCATTCAGTTATAGAAAATAGAATTAGGAATAGGCCATTTGGCCCATCCAGCAAGCTCTGCCATTTATTTTGATTATGGCTGATCATCGAATTCAACACATGGATCCTGCCTCCCCCCACCCCATCCCATATCCTTTGATCCCTTTATACTTATATCTAGACTTTCTGTTCTGCCTTATTTTAGAATAAATACTTTTTTTTAGCTATTATTTTGTACACATTGAGGCATATCAGCAAAGTTGAAGCCCCGTGTAATAAAAGATATTGTGGCTGCAAAGATATATAATTGGTTGAGTGACAGGCAACAGAGAGTAATCATAAGTTGTTATCTTTCAGATTTTATTAAGACCTGCACCTTCACCTCCACCTGCTCACCATCCCAGGGTCTAAACACTCTTTTCAGGTGAAACAGCGCTTCACGTGCACTCCATCAATCTACTTTACACTGGAGAAACCAAATGCAGATTAGGTGACCTCTTTGCAGAACATCATTTTTCTGCCCACAAGTAGAACCTAGACCTTCTTGTCGCTTACCATTTCAATGCAACACCATGCTCTCCAGTCCACGTGTCTGTCCTTGAGCTTTTGCAATGTAAGAACTCTCACAACACCAGGTTAGAGTCCAACCAGTTTATTTGTTAGTAATCTCACAAGCTTTCGGAAATGGTGTTCCTTCGTCAAGTATGTGGAAGGTGCTGATCAGAGAAAGGCATATAGAATACTGATCAAAACCTTTCACATACCTGACGAAGGAACACCGTTTCCGAAAGCTTGTGAGATTACTATCAAATCAACTGGTTGGACTCTAACTTGTTGTTGTGAGACTTCTTACTGTGTTTATCCCAGTCCAATGCTGGAATTTCTACATCACTTTTGCAAGGTTCCAATGAAGCCCAGCATAAACTGGAGGAACAGCATCTCATCTTCTGACTAGGCACTTTAGAGCCTTCAGGTCTGAACATTGGGTTCAACAACTTCCAAGCGTGATCTCTCTTCTTCACTTTCAATCCATTTCCTTTTTTTTTTCATTTCTTATTTTCATCTTATTAACTCATTATTATTAGTTTATATTGTTATTTTTATTTTTCCACTTCTAAAATCACGCTTTCCATCTTTTTTTTTCATGCCCCTCCCCTCCACCACATTAGGGCCATTGCCATATTCCTATACCACTCTGATCTCTTGAAGGGAGTGTTTAGCATTACGATTTATATTCCCTTTGCCTTTTTATGTATACTATCCTTAACAATTATAGCCCCCTCACCCTGATTGTATAAATCTCATCCCATTTCCATTGTCTTCAACTTTGAAGGGTCATCCTGACTTAAAATGTTGGCTCTATTCTCTCTTCACTCAACCACTGGTCCCTTGCCCTCCCACACCCCCAAACATCACCACCTTGGTGCCTCTCTGAGTTTGCTGGGATCTGCACCAAAGCCTGTTTGGTGGGTTTCTGCTGAGGGCAGGAGGGTGGGGGGGGGGGGTTGGGGGGGTTAGTGAGATGGGGGGTATTTCAGGAGGGCATTGAATCGGGCTTCCAGCCATATAATTACTCACATATTAGCATTTCTGAATATTCATCAATTCTTTGCACCACTTTGGACAGGAACTTGATCAGCAGGATGGGAGCATTGTGACTGGTTTGACGCCTGGCAGAGAATACCACTTTAGCCCCAACACCCAATTTAATAGCCTGGTGAATCCCATCCACTGATTTCAACACCTTGCTGATTTCAAATTAACATGCCTTATCCCTGACATGTTCAAGTAGACTTCTTAATTGTTGGTTTAGTTCTGATAAAAGTTCATTTTGGGAGAGGGAATGGATTTTAGTTTCATTTTGCTCCCTGCAGTAGTTGGTTCAACTGGATGGAATTTTATGATCAGCAGTGAAGGGTAGCCTTCCGTAGTATGCCGTTAAGCTTGGAAAGCTGGTCATAAATATCTAATGGCTTTATGCTATGAATTTTTCCATTGCAACATTAGATTCATTCTCACAGTGGTGTGTGTCATTCAGGAATAGTAAAAATCATCACAAAGGCATAAGTAAAAAGCAACAATTATCAATCACTTTTTAAAATCATTTTGCAGAGAGCAAAATAAATACTGGACAAACACATGACCTTAAGATAGAAGTTGAAGTACTATAAACATTTTAAAATATTTTTTAAAAATTTTAATCATTAAGGGAATTAAGATGGGGATAAGTCGGCAAAGCAGAGTTGAGGATAATCGCCTGAAACCTTATCTATTACCTTTTTAATATTGTTTGGAAGAAATGGCACTTGACTTATAACATTAATTTCTCAGGGTTAGAGAGGTGGTTTAGTAAATACTTATTTCTTAGCATGTCATTTTAAAGCTCTGTGACTCCTTATGTATTATGGCTCAACCTTTTCATTGGATTTTTACAGACATATAGGGCAGTATTGCATAATAAATTTAAGTACACATCAAATCATTGATATTGTGCTGATTGCATCTGTAAAGGCTGCAAAAACGCATCCTCTTGAGGAACATGACATCACTGACAACAGCTTCCAAATTTCTATATTTGTCTGTGCACATACCAATGTTTGTGTTGCATAGTAATGATGACATGTACGGATTGTTCAGACAGTGTCATGATATTGTGCATATTATGTTTCTTATAAGGTATATGTTTAGAATTCAAACATGGTGTATAAGGTGCCAATTTGTCTAAGAAATCTTTTAAATTGGTAGCTGGAAGAACAAGATAAGTACCTGTGTATTGTCTTAAATTGAACCAACACATTTGTGTTTACTTAGGCTTCCCCTGAGGTTTCAGAGTTGAATTTTGTTTGGGTTGATTGAAAGGGGCAATCACATACTTAATGGGAGGAGCTAAACGTGTAGAAAGATACGGTTTCTGTTTCATTTTTAAAACAAGATGTTACTGCCTGGTTCTAAAAGAAGCAAGATATGTCTCTGTATTTTTCTTCATAAGTATTCTGAAAGCTCTAGTACTGTTTTATGGAGACAAGCAAATGAGCTTGTGTTTTGCTAACTAATATTGAGTCGATAAGAGGAATATTGCTTAAAGTGTAACTCAAAGTGAGAAGTTAACAATGAAGAGTTGTATCTTGTCTTGTTTAAGTATTGTTCAATTGTTAAATGTTATGCTAATTCATTGTTATAGCTAAACTATTATTAAACAAAATTTGTTTTAATAAAAGCTTCCCAAGAATTACTTGTGGAGTGAGCCATCATATTCTCACATTAATGCAAATATAGCAAATTGCTGGCTAAATCTGATTTCATAATATACTTTCAGGGTTGCTGATTTGTACTCTAACAGCAGCCATTACAATCACAGGTTTTGGGTTACAGAATTTCAGCACAGAAAAAATTAAATTGGTCCATCGTCACCTTTAAAAGAGGCATTGAATTTGTTATACTCAGCACAACTTCTCCATAGTTGAGCAAGTTTATTCTTTTCAAATATATATATTCATTTTTTTTTTAAGAAGGTGATGTTGAGTCACTATAGTTCCTGATGAGTGTGTACACTCATTGTGCTGTTAAGGAGGGTTCCAGGATTTTAATCCAGTGAAAATGAAAGAACACTAATATATTTCCAAGTCAGGATGGTGAATGACTTGTAGGGGAATCCCCAGGTGATGATGTTCACAGGCATCTGCTGCTCGTGACATAGATACTGATGATTGTGGGTGTGAAAGGTGCTCCCTTAGGAACCTTGGTGAATTCCTGCAGTTTAATGCATTGTGTAGGTGGTATACATAGCTGCCATTGTTTGTCGGTGGTGGAGGAATTGAATGTTTGTGGAAGGGGTAGAAACAAGTGGTTGCTTTGTCCTGAATGGTGTCAAGCTTTTTGAGTGTTGTTGGAGTTGCAGTCATCCAGGCAACTGGAGAGTATTCTATTACACTCCGACTTGTGTCTTGTAGATAGTGGGCAGGTTTTGGAGAGTCAGGAAATGAGTTACTTGCTGCAGTATTCTGAGCCTATGACCTGCTGTGATAGCCACATTATTTATATGGCTAGGTCACTTGCTCGTCAATGGTAACTCCACTGGATATTGATAGTGGGAGAATCAGTGATGATAATGCCATTGAATGTCAAAAGGCAATGGTTAGATCTTCTTATGTCTGGCACATATGTGACATAAATGTTCCATTCCACTTGTCAATGGCAAACCTGGATATTGTCCAGGTCTTGCTGAATTTAGGCATAGACTGCCTCAATATCTGAGGAGCCACTAATGATATTGAACATAGTGTAATCATCAGCAAACATCCTTACTTCTGACCTTATGATGGAAAGAAGGTCATTAATGAAACAGCTGAACATTGTTGGGCCTCGGACACTATTCTAACAAACTCCTGTAGTGACATCCTAGAGCTGAGATGATTGATCTCAAAACACCATAGAAATCTTCTTTTGTGCTCAATGTGCTTCCAGCCAATAGAAAGCTTTCCCCCTGATTCCCACTGACTTCAGTTTTTCTAGAGCTTCTTGATGCCATATTCGGTTGAATGCTGCCATGATGTCAAGGGCAGTCACTCTCACCCCACTCCTTGTCCATGTTTAAACCAAGACTGCAATGAGGCCAGAAGCTGAGTGAACCTGGTGGATCCCAAACTGTGCATCTGTGAGCAGGTTATTGCTAAGTAAGTGCCCCATGATAGCGCTGTTGATAGTATTAGTAGCAAGACCTTTTAAATTACACTCCCTCAAAGATTGCAGAAATTCATTACCTTGTTTTGCACTGTTCTCTGAGCCCCCAGGTTTTGCCTGTAAAAGTAAAAGGCAAATTTGCCATTGCTCTTTTCTCCATTCAAGGAATACCTTCCCTGTATTCAACCAAGTAAACAACTTGGAAAACTGCATTGACTTTGGTGTCTTTCCACCATTTATATGATACCACTGTTATTTGGAAGTGTTGCAGTCAGCTATAAATAAGACCGTCATCTTTGGTACAACTCTCAGAGCAAAGAGAGCATTGTTGCAGATCTGCACCTCCCATTAATGATCCACTGTAGTCGTTTAAGACTTATCTTGTCAGATTCTGCACACCTTGGTCAAGAATTCTACAAACCTAATTCTCTAATCTATAGAACTGAGGGGAAGAAACTTCATTCCACATTCAGCCTAGCCCTGGAGCACCCAGTATTGATGAGCATATATTGTGTGTCAGCTTTGCCAATCTGGCAAATCTGTGAAGTTATGGAATCATTGTAAATGGAAAACGTGCAGAAATCGGGATGAGATTTTCTGGCCCTTTCTTTCGTCAGGATCATCCAACCTTGCTGAAGGTGACCCCTGTCCCCAGCATGTTCCCTGGCAGCACAGCAGGTGAGCAACACGTGGCTGCTGGGACCAGTATCAAGCTGCTTCTGTTGCTGGAACACACACACACACACACACACACCAAGCCTCAGTTTTACTGTTGCTAATCCCAGCCTCAGTTTTATGTTGCTAAATTTTTTTTTTGATTTACTTGTTCCTTCTATCTCCTTGGACTATATGGGGGCAATGTGGGTTGCTCATTTTTAGGCATTTGCTAACTGTGCTGTTTATTTGGATGCTAGGAAATGGCAGTTACTCAAACATTTTCTTTCATTCACTTTGCAGCTACATCTAGTATATATTTTTTTCATGCGTTTTCTTCACTAATGGCAGAATCTTTCAGGAAAAGATGAAGTCTAGTCTAAGTCTCTGACATGTGTTCTAAGCACTATATGTCTAGCAAATGTTTAATTTTCTTGGAGTGGGACAGGAGGAAGAGAGAGTGACCAAATAATGACCTTGTATTTCTTTAACTTGGATTTATAATGAGGAAACCAGCATGAGAAATAAAAGCTGTCAACTTTCTGGGTTACCATTCATGAAAACTGAATTGGACCCACTGTGTGAATATTGTGGCCATAAGACCAAGTCTGCAGCTGGGAATTTTGTGGCCAGTAACTCACCTCCTAAAGCCAGTCCACCAGGTGCAAGTGAGGTGTGTGATGAAATACTCTTGCCTGGATTAGTGCAGCTCCATCAACAGTCAAGAAGTGAGACACTATTCAGAACAAAGCAGCCTGCTTGATTGGCACCTTTGCATCACCTTCAACATCCACTGCCTCCTGTACTGATGTGTACCATCTAAAAGATACATTGTAGCAACTCACCAAGGTTCATTCGGTAAATCCACAACCTCTGTCACCTAAAAGGACAAGGGCAGCAGATATATACGGGAACTCCACCACTTGCAGGTTCCTCTCCAAGCTATTCACCATCTTGACTTGGAACAATATTACTGTTCCTTCACACTCTACCTTGAATCAAAATCCTGGAGCTCCCTCCCTAACAACACTGTGGGTCTACCTGCAACACATGCAGCATTTCAAGAGGCGGCTCACCACCATTTGCTCGAGAGCAGTTAAAGATGAGCAATAAAAATGCTGGCCTAATAGTGCCATCCATATCTCATGAAAAAAGGGAAGTCTATATTCTGTGGTGCAAAGTTTTGCTTATGCACAGCCCTGCTAGGAGAGATAAGTGTCTGTGAGGAGTGTTGTGTGTTCAGGTAGCATTGTTAGGTAATTTCAGTCCAGTAGATGTATGCTACATATTTTGGACAATGCAAGGGGTGTACTTAACTGAGTTAATAATATCAAAATGATGACATTTCTATTTAAAGATCCATTCTTAAGGTAAACCTAGTAGGGCTAAACTTTTAATTTAATATCTACCAAAAGCAATTGTTGCAAAATATAGTCCAATGTTTTGCTATTAAGATGGATATATCAAATTTGAGCAAAAATACATTTATCTTGGCAGAGAAGCAAAACAACATTACGAACTCCAGTGCCGAGTCTGTGTTCATCCCTTCTATGAATGCATCATCTAACTCTAAATCCTATCGACAAAGTGTGCAGAGCCTGGGCTCTTGTGACATTGAGGCACCTTCAGTGAAATTGAACCGACCCAATTCTCTGTAAGTAGAGCAGCTGTTTACATTATTTGATCTTCTGTATTTGCATCTGTTGATCATATGACAGTAAGAATGTCCCTTCTGTAGAGAAGCAAAATGTTGCTTATGTGCTTATTTCTATATATACCAGACATGCATTCTTTTAATAGTTACATTGGTACCTCAGACATTGCTATAACACTCATTAAATATCTGAATTAAACTATTTAAAAATAATTTGATGAGAATATCCCTGTATATTACAACAGAGAAAAAACCTCAGGCTCAATATGGTAAAAATAACCACCTTGGCTAGGCAGATACATTATCTAATGTTCACAGGAATAACCCTCCTGAAAAAAGTAACCAAAGCTGTACACAGTACACCAAGACTCACCAATAACTTCTACAGTTGTAACATGCATTCTCTACTTTTATACTTTGTTCCCTTGCAATAAAGGTGTGCCTTTCTAAGTACTTGCTGTACCTGCATGCTAATCTTTTGTGATTCATTTGAGGACACTCATCCTTCTAGCATTTTTCAATCATTCTTGCTTAAATAATATTTTGTTTCCCAATTCTTCCCATCAAAATACATTACCTCATATTTTCCCACAATATACTTCATCTGCCATTGTTTTGCTTACCCAGTTAACCTATTTATATCTCTCTACAGGTTCTTGTGTCTTTCTCCCAACTTGCTTTCCTACCTATCTTTGTATTGTTTTGATCATGACATGCAGGGAGACATGAAAGAGAGTAAAAACAGTTGCAGCACCCATCACTCCAAAATACTCTTACGTTAAACTTTCATCCAGCATCAAATAAAAGTGAAGAGAGCTTTGAACCGTGAGAAACAGTGGAATGTGGAAGAGCACAATAGAATAGAGTTCAACCAGAACAAGAATTGTTGAGGCTCAAAAATTGAAATTTTAATTTATCTGTGTTATGGTGATTTGATTTTACTTTACTTATTGGGGCTGTCTCGAGTGAGTAACTATTGAACTGTTGGACAAGTTTTGTTTGATACTTTACCGTTAGATTGATTTTGGCTGGTAGTTGTTCAATTTGTGGTGCTAATAACTATTTTGTAGATGGATTTCCTCCTGCAGTTGTGCTTTTGTGAAAGGCAGCACAAAATTTGGGTTTATTAGTAAAACATTAATATTTAAGCAGAGAGTGACCAAGTATGAAAGATGTTAAGAAAATGTTAAGGGTATTAGATAGCCAGAGAAACTTAATCCTCAACAGATGCTCAACCATAAAGTTGGCCTAAATATATATTTGACGGATTAATGCACTAATTCAGTTGTTTGGTTTTAATAAACTTTTATTGGAAAATAGCATAGGGAAAGACTGAGCCTGTTATATGTAGAACTTGCATGCATAAAGGTACTGAATACTTTGTGTCCAGGATGACCACAAATGTATGAAATCTCAGACTAATTGTTCTTGAGCTCAGGTTTCCTGTGCTTGAAAGGTTTTAGGAATACATAAAAAAGATATAGCAAGTAAATAAGGAAGGAAAGCAATTCATAATTCATCAAGGTCAAAACACACAACATTGTAGGGATAGGATCTTGATATCTGTGATGGTGACAGCAACCGTAAGCAAAATTATAGCATCACGAAACAAATGGTTGCCAGAGAAGTTTAGAAGTAACCAGAGATTTTATAGCAAAATATATGGATACTCTTTGAAGCTGAAATCCAGAGTTCTAAATGGTATGCTATCTTTTACCTAAAAGGGAAGGGATGTCATTGGTGTAAATAATTTTGGAGAGAGAAGGGGATCTGCGATAAACAAAGAAATGGATTTATAATTCTGCAAATGAATTTTTAGGAGTGAGATGATAGATTGGATAACATTAACTCAAAGATAATAATGTTAAGAGTGCTCCTTGTGGTGCCCTCAAACAGGAATAACAAGATAAGGGAATTAAATACATGGCTGTAGAGAAGCTGCAGATGGGAAGTTTCAGATTCCAGGGACATTGGAACCTGATATGAGCTGCAGCTGGCCTATACAGGATGGACGAACATCACCTGAACACCAGTAGGATTTACACTCTTGTTAAAAATTAACTCAAGTTATTAAATTAATATGGTAAAGAAAGCGTAAAACAGGAAGAACCTGAACAGGAGTAAAATTGGCAGAAGTGATCCATGAATACAAAAAGCTTTGAAAACAAAAGTTTAGGAGCATTAGGAGTGTTTATAACTTTGAAGGGCACGAGACAGTACCTGTAACATATGTGGTGCGGGCATGATTAGGAATTTAAAATTTTCAGTTATAGCATTTTCAGCAGAGATAGTGTAAGGAAAAGTGTAATGGTATAAAAATGGGAGATAATTTCTAACACAGACCTAAAGACATTTTAAAGCATTTAATTAAAATAAAATTCTCTTGGGAAATGCCTCAATTCTTGAAATGCAAGTCAACAGAGTGGGGAGATCTGTACACTTTAGAAATATGTGAGAATAGAGCAATATTATTGAATGATTTTAACAATTCCAATATAGATTGGTTTAAAAATAATAGAGCGGTGAAAATTTTAGAATTCAACGTTCAAGTCATTAGGGAGAATTTTATGGTCTCCCACTGATGTATTTGAAGGTTCAGGGAGGGAAGTAAAATAAAACAGGTACGTAGCCCGCTGAATTCCTGCCTATCCCTGTGCTTAGCAGATAAGCCATCAGCCAACCCACGTGCCCTCACTGAGGCCTTAACTGGCTAGTTAAGAGTCCGTTTTTGCCATGCTGCAATAATACATGTGGCTGGGGAAGGTAAACAGAAGAGGCCAATCTGCTATTCACCATCTTGGGTGAAAAGGAGAGAAGGAATGGCAGGGGAGACATCAACCTGAAACTTTTACTCTCTCTCTTTCTCTCTCTCTCTCTCCACAATTGCTGCCTGATCTCCTAAGTATTTCAGCATCCACAGTATTTTGCTTTTGTCAGAGGATGATAGTCTGATAAAAAAAAATGCTGCACTTTTGAGCCTATAAATTTTAGTAGAAGCCAGAGAGGGAACTGTAGAAGCTCTCACTACTATTTTTCAATCCTCCTTCAATGTGCAAATTCTGCTGAAGAACGTCCCCTAGTCAGTTTTAACCTATAACAGATGAAAAAGGTGAGTCTGAAACAACAGGCCAGACTTCTGACGTCAGTTTGGGTACGTTATTAGGATCCGTAATCTGAGATTGGATTAGTGATCTCAAAATATATGCATTAATCAAGAAAATTTATTTGTCAAGGGCTAGTTGCATTCATCAATTTCAATATTCTTATTTGAAAAAGTGATTGATTAATAAGACAACTCAAATGGAGTAACTGCATTTGTGGATTTTCAGAGTGCAGTCAATGAAATACTTCATTGGAGGATTGTTATAGAAAAATAGGTATATAGTATAATAGAAAATGTAGCAAAATGGGAAATTAGTTACAGTTCAGAAGCTAAGGTTAATAGGTATTTCCTGAAATTTGAAAAAACTAAACTTGTAATATTTTTAATTTTATTATAAAGATTGCATTTATAAAATGCTTTGCACATGCTCAGAATGTCGCAAAGTAGATTGTTAACATGTTTTTGAAGTGTAATAACTGCAAAGAAACATAATTTCAGAAATCCATACTGCAGCATGAATCAGTTCTTGCAGCACAAAAAAAGATTCCTGTACAAATTGTTCAGGAAGATGATCCAAACTAAAGATTTTTTTCAATTTCCAACCTAGCATTTATTACCCATCAGTGCAAGCTATTTTCACTTCTATGGTACAGATAATTGGAATGGATCAACCAGTAATTCTGACTGGAATCTGCTCATTGAAGGAGTTTCATCAGGTCCGTTGCAGTGAAATACTGAGGAAAAAGTATTCAATTTGTCATCTGCTGCAACAGCACTTAACATGAGGATGGAATCCTTATCACATCCATCACCTATATCCCCAGCTGAAGATATTAGTGTACTTCGAGATGTTAGAAAAGTAACTAAGATTTGCTATCATTTAAAAGCATATTTTAAGGGTTTTTTTGTCATCTTGTGATTTGGGTAAGCTTCAGCCACCAGCACTCCATCTGACCATTTTGGAAAATCTAGAATATCTTTGAGAACAGACATAAACATCTGATGTAATCATAGGATCTGATGTGAGCCAAGTATTAATGATGCACTATAACATTAATCTGTTTGCATTAAAGCCTTGCTAATGTGTAAATGAATATTTGTTGATTCTTCCCAGGGCTGTGTGGTCAAGTTATGCAACTTTATCAGCTAGATTCCGCAAAAGGTGAAAGGAGAGTAATGCATAGTACAGGTTCCTTGCACGGTGTTGCAAATAACAGACATTATTTAAAAAATACAAATTGCATCCCTTTGGTGAGAGGGAAGTGTGAAAACCCATTCATTGATTCACTGCTGTTCCTTTTAAATTACACAGCACTAATCTTGCACAGTTTGCTTCTATCAGAGTGATTTGTATTGGAAAAAGGGAAGAACAAATTCACTGTATGCTGCAGCTATTTTAGCCATTGCCATAAGTATATTATCTGATCTGTGTACTTATGATCCAATGAAACACTTAAACTAATGATTACTTCAAAAGCTTTACACTAGATGCTAATTTTTTTCAATGCATACTCCTATATTGTGTGAAATGCTATTCCAAGAAAAGCAATGCCAACAAGTAAGAAATGCTACCAGGACAGTTTTGACATGGTTTATTCATTTCATCCTGATTATAATCTGCAAGTGTAATGCCACAAGTTTTAGATGGTTAGTCATGTTTAAGCTTACTGACTGACTATTCCATTTTTAATCAATATGAAGACATTTCTCTGCTGCCACGGCATGGTATGAATGTTTTTGTTTTATTTTGTATGTACCTTTCATCAGTATCAGAAGTGGTCAGCCTATTGACTTGCCAACTCAGTAATTTCGAAGTATTGAATTTGGAAACTGTGGTGTGAAGACAGGGCGGAATTTAATGAAAAAATTGTAAGTGCTGAATGAAAAATGGAAGAGTTTCAAACTTGCTTTTTGGGCGAGTTTAAAACAGCAGTCTTATGGCACTTAGTCAGAAAGGAGTGCCAAGATGCAATTAAGGCCAGTGAGGGCCATGGAGCTTAATTTTGTTGGTGAAACTGGCTGCTGAGCTCTAGGGGTGCCATTGTGCAGACACCTGGAGATTTTCTGCTGCTCGCCTCAATGAACATTGCGACCTGCTCAGACCTTGTAGATGGGGATCAAGGATTGGTGTTAACAAATTGTCCCTAAGTTAGACCTCCCTCAATCTGGCATACATAAAATTCTCTAAATTTGCACACCTTTATTGTGGGGTCCAAGAGGCATAGGCAAAAGTCATAAGTAGAAAAAGGATTGGAATGAAGTGCTCACTGAATGTTAAAATGGCAGTGCAGGCTTGTTGGGCCGAAGGATCTGTTTCCTGTGCTGTGTTATTCTTTGTTCTTTGCTCTTTGACCCTTGGGGAACATCTGGGATTGGTTTTTAACCAGCTCATCCTGCCCATCGTGCGAGAGTGCCCGATTTCTCACCTCTCACGATCTTACCGACGCCAGATTTCGGTGCATTCAGCCTTCTGCCCTGTTCTGCTGAGATACTGAATAAATTATTTAAATGTATGTGAAGGTTCATTAGCGAGTGCAGGACGCAATCATCTGAGCTCACTTGTCTTTGTGGCTTTGTTGGCAGAAGTTCTTTCTGGATCACATATGATCCCCATGAATAAGGACCAATTCTGATAGCTTCACCAGTAGAATCATTGAGATCCCCTTGAGAGTCAGGGCAAGATTAGGGATACCCCTTGGGCAATGCCAGCCTGGCATCCTAGCATTGTCCAAGGAGCATCTCGGTATTGCTCACCAGGCACCTTGGCACTGCCTGTCAGCCAGTGCCAGGGCAAAGCTAGAAGGGGTGGAGCCAGGCCAAGGTGGGACAATCAATTAGTGAGGGGGCCAGTCTGCCACTCTGCAAAAGATTGATGGAGGAAGGGAGGAGGCCTTGTTGCCACTCTGCATTGCAATCGGCAGGAGAGGGAGGGGGATGTGATCGGTCTGGGTGGTGCGGGAAGTGGGGGAATATTTCCAGGTGGTATAGGCTCACGATTAGTTGAGTCAAGGACAACGGGAAACAGACAAGAATGTGAAATTGAAGCCAAGAACAGATCACTCATCTTCTTATTGAATGCAGAGCAGGGTCAAGGGCCAACATGGCCTACTCCTGGTTCTATGTTTTATGCTCTGTACTTAACAAACCTTGGCTATTAAACCTGTTCTTCTCAACAGGGATATGTTAAAGCTACATATTTGTTAAGCTAAAATTTGATTTTTTTCATTTGCAAAAACAAGCATTGTAAAGTTTAAGATCTAATGGCTATGGCCTGCTAAAAAGAATCCAAAAACAACATAATATATACTAAAATAGTTATGTTTTGTCATGATTATAAAGGGTCCAGTCTTGCATTTTTCATGGTTGAGACTGTTGGCACAATTGCTTGCCAATATGAGTACCTATATTTGAAAGATTTCTCGTCATTAGGATAAGAAAAAAGATTACCCACTATTCCCTATGCAGTTTCAGCTCCAGTAATATCCTGCAGTGTTGGCCAAAATCAATTCAAGGAATTTGAAAAATTAACCACTCATTTTGATTCATTGCAGCCATTCATTGCATTCCGTCCAGGTTATTTCAAGCTTTGTAGTTGCCTTGTTATGATCATTGCCAGTAACTGGATTCAAGACATATGTGTCATGCACATGACTATTCTTGGAAACCAAAATTTGTCTTCTGCAGTAACTCAGCCAAACACTGGTTTCCTATCACCAGTACCCTTTATTATATACCAAAGGAAAAGGCCACTCCCATAGCTTACAGTCAGATAGTCTTCACCTTGGGATTACCACTCCATATGGGTAAAGTTACAGGCTTATAAACACATACTGGTTGCTTCCAATTGAGTGAGCCTCTGCTCGCTCTATAAAGTCACGCACTTCATGCAGCCCATTGGTAGATTTATTGATGATCCCCTGTAATCTTCGTGGTCACTCAAAATTTCATAAATAGCAATGATTTATGATTTTTTTTTATAAAAGGTTATGGTTTCATGAGCCAGGTATGAAAACTGGAATGTTATGATTGTGGTCTATTATTTCAAATTAAGGTTTATAAATTTTAATACCATGAAAACACCCAACGTTCATTAAGAAGGCATGCTAGCCAGTAGCTGCATACAGTGAATTTTTTGTGCCTTGGGTGAGCTAACTTAGTGTGAATTGACTCATTAGTGACACTAATCATGTGGCATACATAAGTTGCAGGCACAGGTATTGCTTCTTGTGCAAGTAAAGATCTTTCCAACATCAAAATAAATCTGATTTACTAAAATCAAGAAAATGTAATTGACTAGTATGTCTTTCTTTGTTAATGTTTATAGGTTAAACCCCAAAAGAAAACCCAGTCTTAGTAGGTATGTATGTGCATTTTGTCATTAATGTAGTCTGCAATCATTAGTATTAAGTACGCTACAATAATGGCAGTAGTGTGCTGAAACCTGAGTTGCCAGTAGGCTGTGTAATAGAATGGTGTAATGTCCACAACTCTCCACAATTCTAGATCTCAGTCCTGTTAGTATACCTGAACAAAATCACAGTGGAGCACCTCATATTGGCTAATTATAGAGCAAAACAGATTGAGGTTGATTTAAGATGCAAGAAGACTTCAAAAAAATAGAAGGTACAAGAAAAACTGCAATATCCAAACTCAGAAGTAATTTACACCCTCCAGTTTGAGCTAAATGGTTTTGTGAATTTCTAGATATCCTTAATATAGGTATTGCTTTAAAAACTATAGCTTCTGTCTATTAAGTGGCAAATTTGAGTCTCCGAAAGTTTGAGCTCCTGAAAGTTTGAGCCCTGTTTGTCTTTTCCAAGTTATTTTACCTAAGCATTATTAACCCTGAAGAGCTTTAATTCCATTATTACAGCATGTCATTTATTGTGTCTTATTTTTATTACCAATATATTGATGTACTTTGCATTGTCCTATATAGTGTAACAGCTATGGAAATGTACTCGCCACTTTACTATATGTGGCAAACAAAACTGTTTTCCTTCTGCCAAAAGGGTAAACTGAATTACTATTTGTTTTTTGACCTCAAAGAGACTATTAGTCAAAGGCTAACTTTGATCAACTAGATAGGAATCTATCAAATGCAGAGTAAATAAATTTATGTTTTATCTTAGAGTATTAATGTCATGATAATACTGATTCACTCAAAAATTGGTGAAAAATTGGGCCATATTAGTTCACTAGTTTACCAAAGTGATGCTTTGCATTTTCATCCTTTTCCTCTTTTCTTCCCAGAATTTTCATTACTAAACATTTGTAAGACATGTGGGATAAGTCAGAAGTTCACCATGTGAGATTTGTGTCCTACCATACGACAGTGATCAGTTGCTACATATTTTTAATATATGTTTATTGTTAATTTTAAACTTTTATAAACTCGCAAAAAAAATCAAATAAACACATTTTTCAGGTTTTGTATCAGTAACAACAAGTCCTTGCAGAATCCGCAACATGTTGAGCAAACCCTGGAAGCCTCAGGGTTAAAGATTAGGATGTCCAGTTATTTCCATGTGGATTTCCACAAAAGACAGTCTAAGAAAGATATTGGACTAATGTTATATTAATTGTTGGAAAGGGTTCAAAGTTATTCTTTTGAAAGTTGAGTTCAATTCTAACATATTGGTAACTAATTGTTAGTTGAATTGATAGCAGATTACTTCAACCAGTGTTTATGTAAACAGAAGGTCAAATCTTTGTATCAGGATCTAATTTTAAATTATTCAGCTATTCATCTTTGAACAAGCATAAATAAATTTAATTTAATAAATTTAAGTTAAAATAAACAACTTTATTAGATTAAAATGTGAAATCTGTTAGTTTATTTGCAGGGGAGATGATGGCCTAGTGTATGTTATGGCAGATGATGGAATCTGAATTCAGTTAAAAAAATCTGGAATTAATCTATTAATGACCATGAAACCATTGTCAATTGCCGGAAAAACCTGACTGGTTCACTAATGTCCTTTAGAGAAGGATATCCTCCGTCCTTACTTAATTTGGCCTAGGTGACTCCAGAGCCATAGTAGTGTGGTTGACTCTCAACTGCCCTCTGAAATGGCCTAGCAAGCCACTCAGTTTAAGACCAACTGGGGATGGGCAATAAATGCTGGCCAGCCAACAAAACTCATGTCCCACAAAGTAATAAAAAGAAATCACTTGACAGTTTTGTCTTTCAGTTAATTTATAATTAGAAATTGGAGAAAGTTATTATTTTAATTACACCCTCTCCAGTTTATGTCATCATTGGATTAACCATCAAATCCATCCAGAGCGAATTTTGTGTTCTTCCGCCTGCCAGTTTCCAAAAATATTTGCTTGTTTTCTGTCTTCCAGTTTATTCTTCCTAAGTGCAGGTAAACTGTCAAAGCTTTGCCTTTTTCTATTTGGCACACATGCCTTGTTACATTCTTATTGCTTTCTTTTTACTGTCATCAGCTCTGTTGTTGCATGAAAGCTGTTTCTTCAGTTACTCACTTTGTTCCCTTCAGCTGACACCAGCATTTTCCTTGTGCATAAAGCAAAAATATTGTAGATGATGGAAATTTGAAACAAAAACCAGAAGTGTTATTAATACTCAAAAAGCCAAGCAGCATCTGTGGAGAAAACAAAAGATGACATTTAGTGTATAGTTTCTTAGGATTGGCCTTTGCTGGATAAGACTGTTTGATTACTTCAATTTGCTTTGCTACTCCATACAAGTGTCCATACATGCAGGGTTAGGTCTTTATTGAGATATCGTACATCTCAATTCCAGTGTGTGTGCTCAACCACATTATACTTCACAATTCCAGTAGAAGTTCAACATATCACATGCTTCATAATTGTCCCTTTGATTTCCATGCATAACATAAATAAATCGGAGTGCATCAATGATGGATAAAAGTCATATCAGAATAACAACAGAATCCTCTTAGTCCAGCTCACTTTCTTCCAATAATTTTATTATCTTAGTTACATTGCTCTCTTAAGCTCCTTCCATCATTTTATTATCATAAACACAAGTATATCATTTAAAATACTCCAACCTATTGCATATACAACTGAGTGATTTTTACACATACCATCACAATCCTTTATCTAAGAAGATATCTTTGCCTTAGGTCTACTTGCGAACTGCATTCTATGCTTAGTAGAAAGTTGTTTTATTTCAGTGTTATTGATCCACTGACAGCAGAAGCTATTTTGTGTGAAATCTAGTTGCTATAGTATTTAAACAAAACATTACCTTTTGTTCTCTCTGCAAACCTGCTCAGCTTGTTGTGTTTCCAACATTTTCCATTCGTGTTACAAAACTCTTCCAGCAATAGCATTGTATTTTTTTTTATTTATCTTGCCTAATTAATTGCCATTTCTCTTCTAGAAAAATCTGTGTTGGAGAAGCTGTGCTCTCTTAAACATGATTTCCATTTGTTTCTTTGGGCTATTCACTTTCATTGCTTTTTCTTGCATTTTCCAAGACTTGGAACTGATTTCCTAGTCATATCTTTTTTTCTCAGCACTTACTTACAGCCCTTGATTTATTTTACATGGATTCCTGTCTGCACATGCTCCTTTCAAAGACATCCAGGGGGTGTTTTTGAACTCGCACTCTCCATCTGAGGGGATGGCAGCTTGAGCTCAAAATCCAGAGGGTGCAATTTGCGCTGATGAGTTTCCAAGTTCTGAACTTCTCAGCACCTTGCCAGTGCAGTGACGTAAAACACGCCGTGGGACCATAAAGCTTATTGTAATACATTAGCATGTCATTAGCGAGTACATTTTTCAGATATTGACGTCACACAGAATTTTCAGCTCTCTGGCATCATTTACTACAGGTCTGTAGAAGCATGATCATGGTACCTTTGCCTCTACGGGAAGTATCAGAGGTCATTGATGAGTCAACTAGTGCCTTTCATGGAGTGCACTGCTCAGGGGGCACCAGGGAGGACTTTGAGGACATGGATAGGTTCAGTGTGGCTGGGCTCCCAGAATCACAATGTTGGGGAATGGTTGGGAGAGGTCACTTCTAGGTCTTCTCCACTTGTTTTAAAGGGGATGCGAAGGTTAGTATGCAAGCAGCGCTTCCCATGTCCTCCTTCCTGGAGCTGAAGGAGTTTTCTTCCTTACTGGGGAGTTGACAAAAGAGTGGGTGAGCTATAGCATTGCCATTCTTGCATTTCACAGACATAAGGCACTGGGTGAGCATGGTAGTTCCCCCAAACTTGGTGGTATGAACATCAGGATGGAGGCTCTGGGTGAACAAAGTGAAATTTATTGACAAACGTTCAGGATAAAATAGTGACCTATCTACACTAGTGCCTATATTCACTAATGCCCACTGAGTGCGTATGGTTTCTTAATCTTCCTCATACTCTCAGTAATCTAGGTGTAAACCCAGGATCCACAGCTGAAGTTGACTTCAGTGCCCTTTCACTGGAGATGACTGGTGGGCGTCCTTGGGCTGCCAGGACCTTGAGGGTCCAGGCCTGCTTTTGGGAAGTGCGGATGTTGGATTGCTACCTCCTTGCTGTCAGGGTCTGGAGTCACTCTCAAAAAGGGGGGTATTACAAGAGCTAGATTAGAGGATTGGAGGGCCCCAAGATGTACTCCTGCTGATTCTCTTGTCTTCGGGTTCCTGGGGATCCTGTGCTGCTCCACGTGATGTGGGGGATGATGGTGATGGGAATGAGATCCAGAAGTCCTACCATTCTCTGGTGCAGACAATTGTAGTTTCCCATCAATGCCTACACCATGCAGTCAAAACCCTGGAACAGGCCTCTCCTGCTGTGGAGAGCACATCCTGCATCAGAGTCTCCATTGCGCACACCAATCTTGCAATGTTGGTCTTGGTTGCATTACAGTGCCAGCACCATCTCTTCAGATAGAGGGCAGTGGGAATCCTCCAATTGCCTTGCAGTCCGAGGAGGGATGCTGTGATCCCTTCCTGATACTCTCGATTCAGCCTTTGCAGCTCAGTAGTTGTGGGATGACCATAAGGCAAGGGCTTAGCAGAATCTTGGTCTCTGGCATCCCTCCGAGTGCCAGTTCCCTGGGACATCTCTGCCTCTGACTGTTGGGATTGCCAACCTGTGAGATGCTTGCCAGTGAGTGACCCAGAAGCCTGTCTATTTATTGTACCTACTGAGGTGTGAATACCTGTGCTGTGCTGAGTGTGGGTGACAGCTGCGTCACATCTTCCACGGTGGGCTTGGAGCCTGGTGGTTCCAGGGATCATGAGGATTGTCTGGCCTGTTCTGCTAGTTGTCCTGGAAGAGATGGTACATGGTATAAGCGCATTGGCACTGTGGTTAGCACAGCTACCTCACAGTACCAGGGACCCAGGTTCAACTTAGGCTGAGGTCACTGTTTGTATGGATTTTGCACATTATCCCCGTGTCTGTGTGGGTTTCGTCCAGGTTCTGCAGTTTCCTCCAGTAATCCAAATATGTGCAGGTTAGATTGATTGACCATGTTAAATTTGTCCTTTAGTGTCAGGTGATGAGCAGGGTAAATACATAGGGTTATGGGGATTGTTATTGGTCAGGATTGATGGGCTCAATAGTCTCCTCCATACTGTAGGGATTCTATGATTACAAGGGATACAAGAGAACATTGATTGCTCACTTGAGATTTGAAGAATGACAGCATTTGTGCCAAGAAATCACGTATTTCTATGCTGTCCCATTTCCCGAGCAGCAGAGGCACGCTCTTTCTCCTCCCCAGCCAGTTCAAGGGCCCACTCTTTGAAGCAACTGAAGATTTGCAGTTTGGGCACGACTCCCAATGCTGTGCCTACTCATGGTTGGTGTTCTCTAGTTTGTCCTGCAATGACACAGATAGGAAGAGCATGGGTGGGCATGTGGACATTTAAGATGATGATTAGTTGTGACAAGGGTGGGGCTTGGTTGGAACCAACACTGCCGGAGACCCCCAGTCTCATGCATTCTCTTTTTTTAAACGATGTGTTTCATCCATCACCTTGGTTTCATTGTCCATCAAAAGCAATGCTTCTCTTTATCTTGTTATCTTAGCCCATGCAACTGCCAAGGTACATTAGGCCATCCACATTTCAATTCCAGTCATAGAATCATTGAGGTTTACAGCATGGAAACAGGTCCTTCGGTTCAACTTGTCCACGCCACTCAGTTTTTACCATTAAGCTAGTCTCAAATGCCCGCGTTTGGCCCATATCCCGCTATATTAATCTTACCCACATAACTATCTAAATGCTTTTTAAAAGACAAACTTGTAACTGCCTCTTACTACAACCTCTGGCAATTCATTCCAGACACTCGCCTTCCTCTGTGTGAAAAAAATTGTCTCTCTGGTCCCTTTTGTATCTCTTCTCTCTCACCTTAAACCTATGCTTTCTAGTTTTAGGTTCCCTGACCTCTAGGAAAAGATGTTAAATATCTATCTTATCTATGCCTCTCATTATTTTATAGACCTCTATAAGATCATCTTTAAGCTTCCTACGCACTAACGTCCCCATCTATCCAGCGTCTCCTTATAACTCAAGCCATCAAGTTCTGGTAACTTTCTAGTAAATCTTTTCTGCTCTCTTTCTATTTTAAAAATATCCTTTCTATAATAGGGTAACCAGAACTGTACAAAGTATTCCAAGTGTGGCCTTACCAATGTCTTGTACAACTTCAACAAAATGTCCCAACTCCTGTACTCAATGTTATGACCAATAAAATGAAGCATGCTGAATGCCTTCTTCACCATCCTGTCCACCTGTAACTCCACTTCCAAGGAGCTATGAACCTGTACTCTTAGACCTCTCTGTTTTATAAATCTCCCCAATGCCCTACCGTTAGCTGAGTAAGTCCTGTCCTTGTTCGATCTACCAAAACAAGTCACCTTAATTTATCTAAATTAAACTCCATTTGCCATTCTTCAGCCCACTGGCCCAATTGATCAAGATCCAGTTGTAATCTTAGATTATCTACTTCCCTGTCCACTATGTCACCAATTTTGATGTCATCTGCAAACTTACTAATCATGCCTCCTAAATTTTATCCAAATCATTAATATAAATGACAAATAACAGTGGACAGACTACCGATGACTGAGGCACAACGCTGGTGACAGACCTCCAACATTCCTCTACAACCACCCTTTGCCTTCTGTTATCAAACCAGTTTTGTATCCAGTTGACTACCTTACCGTGGATCCTGTGAGATTTAACAATATGCAACAACTTATTATTGCAGTACTTTGTCAAAGGTCTTGCTAAAATCCATGTAGACTAAGTTGACTGCACTGCCCCCATTTACCTTCTTGGTCACGCTTTCAAAAAAACTCAATCAAATTCATGAGACATGACTTTCCACTCTCAAAGCCATGCTGACTGTCCCTAAACAGTCCTTGCATCTCTAAATACCTGTAGATCCCGTCTCAGAATATCTTAACACTTTTCACTTGATTCTTTGTCTGTTCATCTGTGTTTTTCTTTATGCAATCTATGATTTCTATCTTTGGGAAGCTGCCATTGAGCTACTCAGAATCCATGGGTTTAATTATGATGAGAAATTAAGATTATGTTCCCTGAAATTTAGAAGATTGAGGAGTGATTTGATCAAAGTTTTCAAGTTACTAAGAGGAACTGATAGGGTAGCTTAAGATAAATTATTTCTGCATGTTGGGAAGTCTAGAATTGGGGGCAAAATCTAAAGATTAGAGTTAGACCTTTCAAAAGTGAAATAAAGAAATATTTCTGCATGCAAAGGATAGTAGCAATTTGGAATTCAAGGAATTAATGGAATTTGAATATCCAAAGATCTGAAGAGATATGGAGCAAAGGCTCTGTATATTGATATGGAGTTAGGTCACAGATCAGCCATGATTCCGCTGAATGGCAGATCGAGCTTCATGAACCAAATGGCCCACTCCTGCTCCTGTATTTTTCTTACGTTCCCTTCTATTTTTAATGTTTGTTATATTTTCATTCTCTTGTTAATCCTATATGATCTTCAATTTTACCAGTGATTATATCATGTTTTGGCTGCTATGGCCTATTTAGTATGCTAGGGAAATCATTTAGTTAGCGTTTTTCCTGAATAGATTGCCAAGACACAAGGCTGAAGAGAAACCAGTATGGATTTAGAGAAGTTATTGGTTATGCACAGTTATTCAAGTTAATGCTGCCAGTGAAAATTGTCTTTTTCCCACTCTGCTTCTTCATTGTTGCAATCGCCCTTTCCCCAAATGAAGTTAATTTTTTTTTGTCTGTTGGGAGAAATCTAACATTGGATTGCCTTATTGCATCCTTGGGAATAATCAATATTTGAGTCAGCAGTTGGCAAAAAGATATTCAATATTGATATTGTATTGTTGTCAGTGGTGCTGGTCTCAAACTAGGGGGCAGGAAATTATGCAGCTATTTAAGGAAGATCCCAAATCAGATTTTCCCAATTCTTCCACTTTGTGCTAAGTGGTAAGAATAATGATATTGAAATTTAAAGCAGTAGGTCTTTGCAATATTTTCTTGAAATATTTTCTGTTAAAATATGAATTAATACAATTTTAATTCTGTGTGTGATGTGTTCCTGTTTATTTGGAATTTGGTGTACTGGTGAAAATGTCTTGTTTCCAACCATGTTGAAAACTTTTGCCAAAATGTTTTAAAGTTCACAAATAAACCCGCATGCGAACCCTAAATTTTCAAGCTAATCCTACAATTATATCCTCTATTTGTTGTCATTTTAATTTTAATTTTTATTCAGTTTTTAACACTGCTTATTGAATTTCTAGCCCTCTCCCTCCTAGTCCCAGCTCACCAATATCGCCCTCGTGGCCCATGGTTTCAGCACCTTCAAGTCCAGTACCTGTTTCCTCAACCTCCAGCGACTCCTCCCCTCTCAGGTGTGGTACTTTTTCTTTGAAATTGTTAATTTCTTCTGTGTATGAGAAATCCAATCCTCCTCCAAAAAAGATTTTACAGTTTCGTTAACATGTATATACATCAGGCTCAAGTTTTCATACTTGGCTTGGAGATACGTGGACAGGTGCTTCACTCCAGTTATGATTTAAGTGACCTACTAGGGATCTTTTATCAAACAAAATTTATTTAAGAACAGTTAGAATATAACACAATAATCTTTTATCAATTACAAGACTTAAACATGATGCAGTATAACTCTTAACAGCTAGATATCTCTGTTGTTCCTATTTAAATGCAATATCCCATAAGCATACACCCATCGTCAGCATTAGTTAGTGTTAAAACAAGTATGCTCACGTGATACTTGATTTCCAGCTTTTAACATCTATAGACAGAAATCCAAACAGCAGTTTTCAAAAGAAAATACATCCTTAAAACAACAAACCAGGGAAGTAAACCTGGCAGCTCCATTCTTCAGACTTCAGGGGCAGGAAAGATAAGTCTCTCTCTGCAGTTTCCAAAACAACATCTGAAAACTAAGCTGAAATTCTCTATGAAATGTCCCAGCCATATGACCTGACTGTCAATTATCTCAATTAAGCTCTACTCTGCAATCGCAGGGGACAATTAAAATAACAGAACACTGTATCAGTTCTGATTAAAACAAACATGATGTCAATTCAGTAACAATAGAGGATACTGGCTGCAGGCAAAACAGCTTTGACAAAATACCAGGGACTGCTTCAAATATCCTGCAGAGAAACATAATTAAAACACATTTCTTCAAAGCAAAGCATGGTTACATCTTTACATCTATCATGCCAAACCCATGTGGTATGTTACATGAATGTCAAGGGCAAATGGTGAGATTCTCACTTGTTGGAAATAATCACTGCCTTCAACTTGTGGCATGAATGTTACTTGCCAGTTATTAGCCTAACCCTGAATATCGTCCAGGTTTTGCTGCATATGGACATGGACTGCTTCAGTATATGAGTAATCGCAAATGGTTCTGGCAATCTTCAGTGAACATTCCACTTTTGACCTAATGATGGAGGAAGGTTGTTGATGAAGCAGCTAAAGCATTGGACTTTTCCCTGAAGATCTCCCGCAACAAATTCCTAGGACTAAGATGATTGGCCTCCAACAACCATAACATCTTCTTTGTGTTAGTAATGACTCCAAACCGTGGAGTGTTTCCTCTGATTCTATCATCTTCAATTTTGCCAGCACTCCTTGATGCCAGACTTGTTCCTGATGTCAAAAGCAGTCACCATCACCTCCCCTCTTGAGTGCAGCTCTTTTGTCCATGTTTTGAACAAGGATATAATGAGGTTAGGAGTCAGGCAGAACTCAAACTGAATATCAGTGAGCAATATACAGAGCTGATCACAATTCGTATGATTTTTTTTTACAGTATCCAAGGTCGCAAGGCACGAGCCTTGTACGCATGTAAAGCAGAACATGATTCAGAATTATCCTTTGGTGCTGGAACCATGTTTGAGAATGGTAAGTGTGAAGAAAATTCTGTTGAATTGAAGGGTGAGATTGTTTAAACAAACTTCTATATGAAAACAACTTGCTGAACAGCATTTAGAGTTTAGTTTTAAAAGACTTGATTACCCGTTAAGACTTGCGTTCTAACCATTATCTTGTAATTGAGTTTGTGTCAAAAGATGCCCTGTTTGTGAAACAAATCCTGCACTTACCTGACGAAAGGCAATGCTCCAAAAGCTTATGCTATCAAATAAACCTGTTGGACTTTAACCTAGTGTTGTGAGACTATTTACTTAGTTTTAAAAGAGTATAGGTGCACTTTATACTACATTGGAAACCTACATTGGATTTTAATTCAATATAACGTGGGCATAATTGGATCGACCTTGGGCAGTAGATGATGAAGTTTTTTGAAATTATACTTAAAACAGCTTTTACACTTGGGCAATCATAGTACTTGCCTTCTTCCCTTCTTGACTACCCCTTCAAAATTGATAGATTCAGCTGAGTGTCTAAAAGTTTAATCAGGAAACAGAAATTAGGGAATGGGAAGATGCTTGCTAGAAATGTAAAAATGGCTAGTAAGAATTTCAAGGATATTTAAAAAGGAAGAAAAAGTAAAGTGAGTGTTCTCTAATGCATGACAATAGGGAGTTAATAGTAGATAATAAAGAAACGGCAAAATAAATGAGCAAATATTTTGTTTCTGTCTTCACTCTAGAAGTTACAAGTAACGTTCCAGTAATAACTGTAAATCAGGATGTGAAAAGGAGAGAGGAATTTAGTGAAGTTATAATCATTAGAAAAATGATACTGAGCAAACTGATGGAGCTGTGGGTTGACAAGTGTCCAGGTCCTGATGGACTTCAACCTGGAGTTATAAAAGAGGTGGCTAATTAAATAATAGAGGCATTGTTGTTAATTTTCCAAAATTCTGTAGATTCTGGAAAGATTCCATCATTGGAAAGTAGCAAATGTGACTCCTCTATTCAAAAAAGGACAGAGGAAGAAATTTATAGGCTATAGCTTGACATCTGTTGTGAGGAAAGGTGCTATAATCAACCATTAAGGAGGTTAAAGTTGGGCACTTGGAAAAAATCAAGGTAATCAGGAAGAATTAGCGTGGTTTTGTGAAAGGGAAATTGTGTTTAACAAAGTTATTAGAGTTCTTTGAAGAAGCAACACACACTGTGGATGAAGGGGAACTTGTAAACATATGATACCTGGATTTCCAGAAGGCATTTGAAAAATGCACCACATCAAAGGTTTTTGTGGAAAATAAGAAGTCATCACTTAGTGGGTAACATGTTAACATGGATAGAAGATTAGCTGGCTGGCAGACAATAGACAGTATTCACAAATGGGTGTGACCTAGAAAATTACTTGTACTCTAATGATTAACTATTGTGTCTTTTTCAGTTCATTCATCTAGGGAACCTGGTTGGCTTGAAGGAACACTGGATGGTAAAACTGGACTCATTCCAGAAAATTATGTCGAGTTTCTATAGCTAAAGGTGCATGATATTATTACTACATGGTATCCATGGCAATTTACGAAGACTTCAACAAAAATTTAGTTTTTGATGTTTTATTTTTATTGCAGAGATGCAATGAGGAGAGATCTGTGAACTGGAGATAGATGATTAATTTCAACCCTAGCTTTTATTGTCCTGTAATGTTGATTCGCTGTTAATTTATCGAACCAGAGCCTGTAATTATTTCTTAAAGATTTTGTTTTTAATTCAAATACTCCTTGGTTTCCCAAGTTAGGGTTTATTTTATCTGTACTATATCTTGGCATGTATATAATGTAGATATTAATTCTAGAAGACTGTTGCAAATGTAATCCATGTGATGTAGGCAGTGTGCTGATACAAAGCTTTTACATTGCAAAGTGTACTATGCCATTTCTTTTCAAGCTGTTTCCAGCATTGACAAGAAATTAAGGTCTTCATACAGCTAGTCCCATAAAAAGCATTTCTCTCACCTAAAGTGTTGCAATCAGATGCTTAGGTTGTAGAATTATGATAATGCATAGCAGAAGTACGAGGGGTTTAACAATGGTGACGTCGTATGGCCAAATTTTATACTGGGATAAAGCTCACCAATGTCCATATAATTATTTTAAAATCTTATTCACTGATATGGGAAACATGACTTTTTATTTTTTCAAAATATATATTACTTTGTGATATTTGCATGAGGTATTTGTTTACATAAAAGTGAATGCCCTCTATAATGCAAAATAAGAATTGGATTTTAAAGAATGTTACTAGTTTAAATAGAAATGTTTTTACAACATTTTTAAAATGACAATCAACCCAAAAGTGCAGGATGTTTCTAACCCTCCTCACACCAGCATTTTATCATGTTGAACAGAATGCTGTGGCAGCAACAAAGTATGATTTCAGCAATCTGACATCCCTATCTTCAGCATTTCAGCTGGAGATGTTACTGGTTGCTAAAAATAAACACACAACTTAGCCAGTTCCACATAAATGCAACAATTTCAAATCATTTTTGAAGTCTAAGCAATTTACATTTATATAGTGTCTTTAATTTCCCAAGAAAGTAGCACCAAAGGTTGTCTATGAACAGAATAAAAAGATGAACTTATATTAGTTTGGCAGTTGAACAAAGTGCTGTTTGGCTCAAACCTTAGATTTCTGTTTGGAACAAACCTTTAGTTAATTTATTCATCTTTCATATTTAACTTTTTAAGGGGACACGGAGCTTTGGGTTGCTAGTAAGAAACAGGATAAAAATAACAAGGAAAGTAAAAATCTGAGAGAACAAAAGAAAGCTTTCATTATTTTGTCTGTCACATTGAACCAAACAAAAGATGTGTGTCCAATCTAGAGCAAAGGTTGGTATTTTAAGAATGGGTTTTCAGAATGGATATTATGTTTTAGGGGATATCTATGCTTTTCAAAATTTTTCAAGCTCTTACTACTAACTTAAAATTCACAGCACATCCACTGAGACCAGTGGATTGTGATATCCAGAGTTATTTTGTGGTCTTGCCACAGTGGTTTATGTGCCTTCTGTGTAGTTCACTGTATCAAAAGTACAACTTAATCACTTGGTCTCTTTTCTTAGAAAATGTTTTGCTTTAGAAGCTGCATCACGTTGCATTCACTGTACTTATCTTCAAGTGGCAATAAAATTATTTGGTATAAAGAAAGATCAGTGTATGATTTATACAGTGAAAGAAGATTTCACTCATCAGATCAGTAAGACAGATTTTTAAAGTTTATTTATTATTATCACAAGTAGGTTTATATTAATACTGCAATGAAGTTACTGTGAAATCCCCCCTAGTTGCCACACTCAAATGTTGTCCGGGTACACTGATGGAGAATTTAGCATGACCAATACACCTAACCAACATGTCTTTTGCACTGTGGGAGGAAACCGGAGCACTTGGAGGTAACGCACGCAGACATGGGGAGAATATGTAGATTCCACACTGACCCAAACCTAGGTCCTTGGTGCTGTGAGGCAGCAGTGCTATCACTATGCCACCATGCCGTCAGATATACATGTTGTTAATTCAAAGTTGCTTAATACTAATTGCTAATTATTTTTAATACTAAACTTTCACTGTTTGATTGCTTAATTCAAATTATTAAATAATTCAATTTTGATGCAAAACAAGGCAGGGTTAGCAAGAAAAAAATACAAGCACCTTATGTACAGGGTATACCAACATGTGCAGCTTTGGAATGGAAGCAATCTGATGCATAAAAGATCAAGACAGCTGTTCCAATACAGACTATAACAAATAGATTGCCTGCAAGCATTCCTATTCCCCTCCTGTAGCAGAATCACAAAGTTTCCTTGAAATTGAGAACAGTGTAATGTTAGTGCTGAATCTGCAGATGTCATTACATGGAACTGCTATCTGCAACTGTTTTTCTCATCATTCCCAGCAGAAATTTGTATGGGAAATGATATAAATATTAGATGCTGTCCATTGAATGTTGTACAAACAGATTTTTGAACCTTGACTATTAGATTTTTAACTAAGCAATATGCAAAACATAGGATCTGATTTTTCATTTCATAGGACCATTTTCACTCTAAGTGCTGAGTCTAGGTGTAATGCAGATCCAACTTAGAAATCTGCTTTCAGGCCCCCCCAGTATGCCTGAAAAAAAATGCATTGTGGGTGCGCATCATCATGCTCAAAACAAGTGGAGTTTTGAACTGCACATGCGCAGTTAGAAAAAAATCGAAAATGTGTATCACTTCGCTCTCAGGCTGGAGAAAGCACAGAGAACTGCCCAGAAGTGAAAAGTGGCAGTGATGGCCTCTACATACATCAATGTCCCCCTTAACCACCTCCCTGCAACCCAGATCGATCATAGCTCTCTGCTCCCTTCCCTCCCCCCACCACCGATCACCCACAGAGTGGCAGTGAACCCCCTGCCCCCACTTCCTCCCTTTCCATTTCCCCCTCCCAATCAGAGTCCACCTGAACCCATCTTACCTGCCTCCCTCCTCCTCCGACCTCAGAGAAACATCTGGCCTCATTCAGCTCTCCCATCCCTAGAGGAACATCTGATCTGCCTCCTCCTCCTCTCCACCAGACAACTCTCCCCCCAGCCACTAGACAACAATCAGTCCTCAAATTCACCTCCCCACCCACCCCTGCACTAATAATCAGATATTAGTGCAAAGAAGATACAAAGAAGAAACTATGAGAATGGTGACCAAAGCCCTGTCAGACTCAGATTTTTTCACACTCAGCCACCAGCACTTCCAAACACTCTGTCCCAGAGAACAATGAGATGTTCTGGTCTCCAACAGAACACTTCATTCACCTGACAAAGACCATACAGTCAAAAGCTTGTGAGTTTACTATCAAATAAATCGGTTGGATTTAAACCAGGTGTTGTCAGACTTCTTACTGTGTTTACCCCAGTCCAAACGCCGGCATCTCTACATCAAGCATAGTGTCAGCCAAGCATTGACTAGTGACATATCTGAGCACATGATTAGCTTCCTTTTGATGCCCATTAAGATAACATGGCACTCTCCAATATGCTTATGGCTATTATTTGCTGTGCTTTACACAATCACATTCTCCTGAGAGGGTAAGACTTGTTGGAGGAAGAATTGATGGAGACAGCCCAGTCTAATTAAAAAAAAGGGTGAGGCACATCAGGCTGCTGTGCAAACTGGTCCTTGTGAGAATTTGCATGCCTAGGAGATGAGACATGCTCTGATTCCAATAGCAATATATCTTCAGCTCAATAACAACTTGCTGGCTTGAGTACATTCCTCTTGGTAGCTCTCTCTCATAAGCATCAGGGTCACATAAGGGCAAATGAGACTTGCCAAATAAAGAGAACCACATGAACATAACTTCCCATGACAGCAGCTCAACAATTCAAAAGAAATCAATCACACCACACAAAAATAATGAATGAATGCAGCTGGAGAATTATTAGAATTTATGTTGACAATATCAGGGATCCCATGTAGAAGTGGGAACATCGAGGTGGTGGCGCGGGCTCGTTGGGCCAAAGGGCCTGTTTCCCGTGCTGTTTTGTTCTTTGTTCTATAAATCCAAATAAAGTTCCCAATTACACAAGTAAGGAAGAGACCCACATGTAATTAATGGGGAGTTTCCTTGATACTTTTCCAGTGCTGTGGCATAATGCCTCCTCCTCACTGCCAGCTACACAGGAGACAAGCTGCTGATTGTCTGGTCGCCTTGTCTGGGATAACTTTGGTGGCTGTCTTCTGGAGGCAGTGGGTCCCAATGTGCTGGGAATCTCCTGCACAGTGGCACCAAGCCTACCTATCGCTGCAGTATACAAAAGGCAATGTCAGGGGTGGAGGAGATGCTGTTCTGTTCAGACTGACTCTGAGGTTCCCATTGAGCAGAGCAACAAAGCAGTCTTTGGTGAGCTTTAAGTCTGACATAGCTGTCTTTTCTTTGGAAATGTATATTTTTATGCTTCCAATAAAGGCCAGTCTCATCAACATTAAAACTTTTTTTCAGCGAGTAGCCATTTTGATGATTTTCATCAAATAGTTAGGAATAGATCAGCTGCTTCACTTGTGAGTCTGATGGTTCGCAAGTAGCAACACCTCTTAAAACCATCGACACAATTATGACTAGCACTAAAACTTTCTAATTGTAACATCGCAACACATCAAGGCATCGTACAAGCTTTCACTTGGCTTTCCATCATATTATGAGGGACGTTTGACCCAAAACTAAAACTAACAACAATGACAAGTTTTTCCATGATGCTGCTCTCCTAATATGAATTAGCTTGACAACATTTAAAAGTGTAACCCTTTGTGCACTTTGCTTGATTTTGTCATTACCACAAATTGTTCCTAGCAGCTCGAATATTCTTCTGATGTCAACTGCTTGCTCCCTGGCTTCAAACTGCTTTAAAGTTGATTTCTAAAATGATAGTTTTTCTTCTTTTTTCATAATAGCACCAGCTTTGTGGCTTCACATTTGAATGGTTCTAAAGGATTAAAGCGGTAAGTTATCTCAACAATCTAATCACAAGTTGCAAAAGACCCTAAAGAACTTCAAAACTGCAACTTTGCCTCCATTCAGCAATGTTTCACAAGACCACTCCTAGTACTCCAAAATCAACAGAAATTTGCAGTAAAGCCACCAAGTTCTGAATTTTTCAGTAAGTTAAAATGCAGAGTTTTTAGATGGACTGAGTTTGCTGCTGCCAATGCTGGCAGCATTCTGTGCTTTGAGATCATGCATGTGTAGATCAGGGTATGACATTATCATGGAGCACTGGCACAGATTTTGCCAGTATGTATTTTGTGTGATAATGGCATGATCATTCAAGATAATGGGCAGATTTTTTCTAAGCCCTCCACTGGCAGGTTTAATGGCAGACAAGGCAGGTGATCCTGAAATCAGTTTCACAACAGTGCGTTTCCAGTTGGATCTTCCTGCTGCTACCCATTGTGGCCGATCAGAAAACTGGCCAAAGGCTGGCATGCTCCTTATTTGCATGCTATCAGTGAGATGCAATGAAGGCACGACCTCCCGTCTGCCAGCTTCTCTGTGATGCCAACGAGGAAAATTGCTGATGTAACACACATTGTAACAAGATGGTCTGCAGGTCAGGGCTTGTCTGGGTCTGCCCCCATGGCTCATCATGAAGGAAACTCACAATTCTGACCTCTGGAACACCACAGCAGTGAGTCAGGGCAGCAGTGTGGGGAGGAGGAGGGGAGGGGGGTGGCAAGGTGTTGGGAAGCAGCTGTACACAGACCTTGCAGATTTGGTCTCCTGCACAGGGTTCATCTTCCATCCTCAGAACATTTCTGGAGATCCAGCTTCATTCTCGAGACTGGGTCAGTGAATTTGGACATCTTTTCAATAGGGCAGCTAGACATAAGATCAGACTACGTATCCTGGCCTGCCTCACCTCTGCATAATGCATGAAACACAATGGGGCATAATTTCGTATGTTTTCCTGCCATCACTGTGCATTGATGTCATTGTGTTACTAAAGCCAATTTGCATCCTCTCAAGCAGCCTCACATCCTTCCTAAAGTATAGTAACCAGAACAGAAAGCAATAGTTGTTGATTTTCACAAAGATTCAGTTTTAGTTCCATATTTTTTGCACTCAGTAGCAACCATCAGCTTTATTCCCTCCCACCTTGCATCTTAATACTATGCCTAACAGCTATACCAGTTTCTCTCTCATGTGCTTCCTGGCAAATTCCCTTTACCTAGTCCCCAATTTTTAGTTATAATCCAAATCGATGTGATATTAGTGAGGCGGAATTATATATGTGGTATGGTGGGGAAACCCACTAATTATATGTAAACATGTTGAAAATAAGGTCCCAACTGTCCTGGTCAGGAGTTTTGTCATAGCATCGCTGGGAGAATCAGAAAATGAGATCGCACCTGTGAGATTTTTGCTTTTGAATCTTATTATATATTGTTCCCGTGCCACAGTTTGTACTTGCAGCCGAAGTGGTTGCAAACCCCAGCAAATACCTCTATTTGTGAAGCTCTAGAACCTATATACTCTATTAATTGTTCTCTCATGTCCTGCCACTTTCAAAGATACATGCACTGGAGCCCCAGGTGCCTTGCATACTAACTGTGCAGGCAATATAACCTGTGGCTCCCTGTTCCTTATGCTACACTGAACTATTCCACATATCACAATATTAAATTCCATCAGTCAGCTGTCTGCCCATTCTGCTAGCCTACATCCTGTTTCAATTGATTGGCATCTTCCTCACTTTTAATTATAGCTCAAGTATGGTATCATTGTCAAATCTTGGGATTTTGTCCATATAGCAATGCCAAATTCAAATATGTATTTTTTTAAAAATGTGATCCTCATATTGACACTTGCAGATCATCCTCCTCAGGTCTGAAAAGTATCCTGAAGCCAACTTTTTAATCCAAGTTGACACTGGCACAAATGCAATAGCCTCATTTTTAAAAGCCAAACTCTTTCGTGTGGTCGAATATTTTCTTAAAATCCACGCAGTCAACATCCATTATATCCAATATTTTGTTACATCATCAACACATTAGATCAAACATGATCTGCTTTTGAGACATCTAAGCTGGCTTTCCTGAAATAACTCAAATCTCTGTGTGTTTGTTTATTGAATTTTGTTTCTAAGAACTTACCCACTATTAATATTAAACTTACTGGCTTCTTGTTGCTGTCTTTACATCCTTTTATGAACATTTATCATTGTCCCCTATGTATGTAGAAGATTATGGAATGCCCTTTCGCTATATCCACTCTTATTTCCTACAATGAATGCAAGCCATACGGACCGGGTGACTCACCTATGTCAAACATAGCCAGTCTTTCCCATATATCCTGCCAATCAATTTTCACCCAATCCATTAACTCCACCATTTCCATTTGACTGATATTTCGTCAGCATCACCTCATTGTGTTTATTAAGGATTATGTATTCTTGCCTTGCTCTGTCAGGCTAAGCATATGTTACATTCTTTGTCCCAAATAGAGCTCCCACATCCCTTACTACCCACTTACATGCTGATAAATGATTTTTGGAATCTTTTGATTGCCATTGTATTTATGTATTATCTTTGCCAGTCTAATTTTTCTTCACTTCCTCTCTCAACATATTGTATTTTGCCTGATTTATTCTGGAAGAGTTCACCAGACATGCACCCTTTTGCATGTTGATATATTCCATTCCTTTAGTCATTAAAGAACACCTACTTTTGGTTCCCCAAAATTTCATCCTTCATTGGAATGTATTCAGTCTGTACCTGAAACATCTCCACCTTGTAACTGAGCCATTTCTCTGATACAGCATTTTCCCTTACTCAAGTTATCCAACAGACATATGGTCAACTTCACAAACACATGCACAAGATCCAGTAATGCCACCTTGTAAGCTGGACTGAGGACATATTGGTAAAGAATATTTTCGTGAATACTTTGAGAAATTCCTTACCCTCCTTTCCTTTACTCTAGTTACTGAAATATTGATTAGGATAAGTTAAAGTCCCTCAGTATCACTGATATTGCATATCTCTGATCTCCCTGCACATCTGGTCCTTTTATCTTTCGCACTATTTGTGGAATATCCTTGATCGATTCTTATCTCTCAACTTGAACCAAATCGATTTTGTCCTGGCCCCTCAAGGGCATCCGCTTTCCAGCGCAACAATGTTTTCCTCAATCATTACAGCTACCTTACCTCCCCTATCTTTTCTGAACACTTTGCATTCATGAATATTAAGTGCCTAGTCTTCACAATTTTGTTAAATTTGAGTCAGTGCCATGATATTCCCACTATTTGTGGGAATTACTCATCACACTGTGTGCATTTAGCAACTTGCTAAACCTCCTTCGGCAGCATCTTTAAAAACCATGATCTCTACCACCTTGAAGAACAAGGGCAGGAAATTGATGGGAATACCACTGCTTGAAAGTCCTCTTCCAGGTTACAAACCACCTTTTTTTTTTTGAGACTATATTGCTGATCTTGTAGTTAAAAACCTAGGACTTCCTTCCCTACAGCACTTTAGGCGTACCTTCCCCTAGATGGGCTGCGGCAGTTCAAGGCAGCAGTTCACCACGTTCTCAAATGCAGTTGGAGATGTGCAACAAGAGCGCACCTCGTCAGTGATATTCCATATCCGTGGAAGAATTAAAATTAAAACCTTGTATTTCTCAATCTAAAATACTCTGCTACTGAAACTTCCTTTACCAGCGATAGCAAACGCATACACTTTATTCAACATTTCTTTATTTACTGGAGACTACCCCCGCCCCAATTTGGTTTAAACTCTCCTAATTCTCACTACTGAAACTCAGAGGACACTGGACCCAGTCTTAGAACAAAGAACAAAACAGCACGGGAAACAGGCCCTTCGGCCCAACGAGCCCGCGCCACCACCCCGATGTTCCCACCTCTACCCATGATCCCTGTCTATGTTTATAGATGTATGGACTAAAAACCAAATTTGAGACAACTTAGGGAGAATTTGTTTTGCTAATTAGCCTAAGAGCACATCTTTGGGATGTGGGAGGAAACTGGAGCACCCAGAGAAAACCCACACAAGCACAGGGAGAATGCGCAAACTCCCACAGACACAGGCCCAAATCCATGTATCTGCACAGCACAGCGATAGTCACTGCACTGTTGTGCTGCCCATCAAATGGTCCAGGTCAAGCGTACACTAACGACGTGAAGCACTAGGATACACTCGAAAAAAAAATCCAAGGACAGCGCTCTCATGACCCATCGTGTGTATGCCCCTTGTTAGACAACAAGGTGGACCAAAGCACTTGTAGGGTAAAAACAAGTATATCAATATCATCATCTATTTACACACTTCACAGGGACTCCCAAGGCTCATGATCCCTATTTTAAATCAGTTTTCTATACCCCTCCATTCCTATTCTGTTCATGTGCCCATCTAAGGATTTCTTAAATAACTCCAGAGTACCTGCCTCCACCACTTTACTTGGCAGCGCATTCCATACCCCCACCACCCTCTGTGTGAAAAAACTCCCTCTAACATCCAAATTATAGCTTACCCCCCTCACCCTAAGCCCGTGATCCCTTGTGCTATTCAAGTCCATCCTAGGAAAAAGCTTAACCCTGCTTACTCTATCTGTACCCCTCATAATCTTGTACACCTCTATTAGATCTCCTCTAAGCCTACATCTTTCTAAGGAAAACAGTCCCAATTTGCCTAACCGCTCCTCGTAACTCAGACCTTCCATACCAGGCAGTATCCTGGTAAACCTCCTCTGCGCTCTCTCCAGAGTCTCCACGTCCTTCCGGTAGTAAGGCAACCAGAACTGGACGCAGAATTCCAAATGAGGTCTAACCAACGTTTTATACAACTGCAACATTAAAGGCCAGCTCTTGTACTCTATACCCCTTCCTATAAAGGCTAGCACACTATATGCTTTCTTCACAACCTTCTCCAATTGCTCTGCCACCTTCAGAGACTTGTGCACCTGCACCCCCAGGTCCCTCTGCGTTTCTATACTTTTAATAGGTCTACCCTTTATCATATACCTCCCCCCTACATTCTTTCTCCCAAAATGCATCACCTCACATTTATCAGGATTGAATTCCATCTGCTATCTATCTGCCCAAGCTACCAGCCTATGTCCTGCTGCATCACCTGACAATGCTCCTCACTATCCGCAAGTCCAGCCATCTTTGTATCGTCTGCAAACTTGCTGATCACTCCACTTACTCCCTCTTCCAAGCTATTTATATGTATTACAAATAGAAGAGGTCCCAGTTCCAAGCCCTGTGGCACACCACTAGTGACCGACCTCCAGCTAGAAAAACACCCTTCCACTATTACTCTCTGTCTCCTATTACTAAGCCAGTTACTTGTCCATCTAGCTACCTGTCCTTGTATTCCACAAGCCTTGACCTTTTCAACTAACCTCCCATGAGGGACTTTGTCAAATGCCTTACTAAAATCCATATAGATGACATCAACGGCTCGCCCTTCATCCACTGTTTTCGTCACCTCCTCAAAAAATTCTACCAGATTTGTAAGGCACGACCTCCCCTTAACAAATCCATGCTGCGTATCCCTAATCAGATTGCAACGCTCTAAGGGCCTATACATCCTATCTCTAAGAATCACCTCCAACAGCTTCCCTACCACTGACATCAAACTCACCGGCCTATAATTCCCAGGGTTATCCCTTCTACCCTTTTTAAACAACGGTACAACATTAGCTATTCTCCAGTCCTCTGGGACCTCACCTGTGTCCAAAGAAGAGACAAAGATTTGCGTCAGAGGCCCAGCAATTTCACCTCGCACCTCCCTACGCAGCCTGGGATAAATGCCATCAGGCCCCGGAGATTTATCAGTTTTAATGCTACCTAGAAGCTCTAACACTTCCTCCCTCGGTATGGATATTTCCCTCAACTGGTCCACAGCTCCCTCAGAGACAGGAGCTGTCAACAAGCCCCTCTCCTTCGTGAATACCGATGCAAAGTATTCATTCAAGATCTCCACCATTCCCTCAGGCTCTAAGCACAGTTCCCCAAGAGGTCCGATTTTTCCTCTAACCACTCTTTTATTCCTAATATAGGAGTAAAAAGCCTTTGGATTTTTGTTAATCCTATCTGCCAGTCATTTCATGCCCCCCTTTTTCCCTTCTGTCTCCCTGCTTGAGCTCTCTCCTACTCTCTCTATATTCCTCCAACGCTGTCTCTGTTCCCAGCTGCTTTGACCTATCATACACTTCTCTTTTCTTCCTAACCAACTCCTCAATATCTCTAGTAATCCATGACTCTCTAATCCTAAATTTCCCATCTTTCCCCTCAGCTGGCACATATTTATCTTGCAACATTTTCAGTATTCCCTTGAAAGAATCCCACATGCCTAGCGTGGACTTACCCTCGAACTGATTCCCAATCAGTTTCCATAAGTTCCTGCCTAATCCAACTGTAGTTTGCCTTCCCCCAATTCAGCACCCTCCCCCTAAGGCAAGAAGCATCTTTTTCCATCTGTACCCTAAAGTAGACAGAATTGTGGTCACTGTTAGCCACTGTTCCGCTACTACAACATCAACCACCTGCCCTGGCTCATTACTCAGAACTAAATCCAATATAGCCCCTTCTCTAGTCGGGCTAGCCACATACTGCTCCAACGATCCTTCCAGTACACATTTTACAAATTCCTGCCCGTCCAACCCCCCAGCTCTAGGTAATTTCCAATCCACCCTAGGAAGATTAAAATCTCCCACTATAACGACTCTGTTCTTTCTGCACCTATCCAAAATGTCTTTACATATGCCTTCTTCATCTACTCACGGGCTGTTGGATGACCTATAATACAGCCCTAGCATAGTAATTGCCCCCCTTTCTATTCCTCAACTCCACCCACAGCGACTCTGCTCTTAACTCCTCTGTATTGTCCTCCCTCTGCACCGCTGTGATGACATCAACATCGCTGTGATGTCCTTAACTAACAACGCTACTCCTCCACCTCTTCTGGACCCTCCTCTGTCATGCCTGGAACACTTGTACCCAGGAATGTTCAGTTGCCACTGCTCCCCTTCCTTTAACCATGTCTCCGTCACCGCAACCACATTCAAGTTCCTCGCAAACATTAAGGCCTTAAGTTCATCCATTTTTCCCGTTATGCTCCTTGCATTGAAACAGACACTCCAGACCTTCAAGCCCACTCAGAACCTCCTTCTCCCTGGTGTATTTCTTCTTATCCAAGCTTACTCTATCTCGTTAAGATGTAGCTTGTCCCTTTTGAACAGCTGTCTCTTGTCCCGATGTTTCTGCCATTGCTGGTCTCCAAAGGATAGTATTTGTCCCAGAACAGAAAGTGTGGTGGGAAATTGCAGCCAGCCATCAAGCTAATTGTGACTTATTCTCTCCAACACTGCAGAAACGGTCACAGTGTGGTTCCACTGATTCTCCAACCACCACAAATTTTTACCTTCATATTCCGTAAAAGGAATGAATATTTTATGTAAACTTGATTTTTTTTTTTTGCTAATTTCCCCTGATACTGCCTGTTCTGCACTCTCCCAATGCTGTGTGGATGAAATCAAAAAGCAGTGAATGAGGAAGTAGAAATGAGGGATCTCTCAATTCCTAAGCTTTTAGCAGCTTCCCATTTTGGATTTGATTCTGTTGTCCTTCTGCAAACTGTTCTTGCTTAGTATCTCTGAGCATGCGGAATAATGCACATTCGATCTTCTGTGTTGTCTAGGATAGCTTTTGTAACTTCAAACAAGCTCAAAATAATTTTGAAGTGGGAATAGGGAAGGGGTGAAAAAGAAGGCAAAAGGGGAGAACATTAAAGAACAACGGAAAATGAGGAAATGAGAGGGGATAGGGAATAGAAAGTAATTTGCAAATATCATGCTAGTTGTTTTCCATCACAAAATCTCCAAATCGTTCTATGTTACATAGGTTTAAGAGAGGCTAACATTCCAACGCACATTCAATAGCCCAAAGTTTTTGTCATTATTAGCTGAAATGAAAGGGAATTGTTTTGTTGAAATAACAATTGGAGACAGTTAGTGGAAAAGCAAATTTATTGTCCAATTTCTGTCCATTACCTGCAGTTTTGAAAGCTATTCACAATTATTGGACTTAAAACACTTGCACAATAAAGCAAATTACATTTGTAACAACATGAGTAAATGAGACATTTTTAGAAGTACCACAAAGGTCAACCAGTTCAAAGCATAATAAAGAAGGGAAGCAGGACCCAGAAAATAAAACTTACATAAGCATTTGACTTCAGGTTTTACATAAGTTCAGGAAACTGAAAGGGTTTTCTAAAAAAACATTAATTTTGATCTATTGATAGGCCATCTTACAATACACTACTGAGAAGTTGAGAGATCATGGGGGTTAAGCAAGTCATCAACGTATTCATTTAAATATTGATTTTTTTTTAAAAAGCCCATTCTTATGAAATTGCCATTTGTTCATTCTTTTCCTCCATGGTTTTAAAAATCTGCACATCCACTATGCACAATTCTGCATACAGTTGATATAAGCAAATTGAGGTAAGAGGGCCATATTTGATTGTCAGGAATTACACAGAATCACACTGCATGTACATTAAATTATACATTCAAAATTAGATGCAATTCTGAAAAATATTTAAGAATTCACATCTCTACATACAGTAAATGCAAGTTCTTTCATTCTCCTGAAAAAGGCACGCCTTTAGAGTAATTAAAGTGACAGTTCCTTACCTTATATTTTATTGAAGCAATTTTAGGAAAATATTAATTAAAACTATTTAAACATTACAAATTTAACTTATCAAAATTGGTAACTTTTGAAGGACTTACATTAGTATTGTGTTCTAGTAAATTTAATCTATGTCAAATGGGATGCAGTAAAACAGATCCTTTTTAAATATATATTCCTATATATATATAAAATATATTGTCATTTTAACAACTCGTCTGGATTTTGTTAAAAGCACAATTTTTTTTTATAAATTCACATTATTAGGCGGCATTAAATTTATTATTAGAAGTGAATTACATATTTATAGGTTTGGTTAATTTCTCTAATTCTAGATGGTGCACACGTTCTAAATTTTCACTAAGTCCCATAGTTCTTAAACTCAAGTGAATTACATGTGAATTCTGTATTCATAGACTTGGGCTCTATAAACTTGGTTGCTTATTTTGTTGTTTTTGATCACCCTGCCATAACAAATCGTTTATTTTACCTATAAAAAAGGAGAAATACCACCTGATAAGTGTCTTTCGAAAATATCTGTGTAGGACACTTTTCAGAGTATATCCTGCGCTGTCCTTTCTGTATCTGTAATTTGTAAGTACTTTGTTGCATTGTGACAATGGATTTCAAAGCTCAATCAGAATGAGACGCAATAAACTATGTATGGAATGAAATAAATCTAACTCTGATGAAGCAGGCTATGTTTATCCAACATCAATTATTATATTCTCACAAATTTATTCATAACCTTCTGGTCAATTTGTAATCAAAAGCAGAAATGCTGTCATAAGGCAGTTTGAGAACCAGGTTTCTGTTCATTGTGTTCAACAATAATGTGCAACTCAAACTATCTCATCAATTTTTGAGCCATTTCTCCTCAACTCATCATCTTTTTCTCTTGCAGTTCTGCTTAAAGCATATAATTTATCATTCCTTCTGAATGAACTCAGGCAAAGGCCTATCAGTTATTTCATTTTTGGAGGGAAGTGCTTCTTAAAAGCACCTCGCAAAACCTGAAGCAATCTAAGGTACCCAAGATTTGGGGATTTTTCAAAGGCATCCTGTGTACTGAAATATGAACTTTAGTTCCTGTGAGAGGTAGGGATAGATTCAACTTTGTATCTGAATTGGGACTGCTTTTTAAAAATTGCATGAAGCACACATGTAGGAGATAGATATCCTCTACAAATATCCTTGTTAAAACAAAGATGAGTGAGTTTCTGAATTGACAAGGAATCAAAATCAACATGCAACAAGTTACCTAGAACAGCATTCCTAAAGGATCTGCTGCAGATTATAAAAATGTCCTGGGGGGTTACATATATACGTCATTTAATACAAATATTGGGGTTCTGCATGCATGAGATAATATCTTGCAAGGTGACTAAATTTGCCTGTAGCTGCCTCTTTATTGTGGAAGGATATAGTGCTGTGTTCTGAAATCTGTTTTTGCCATTGCTGATTGATGGCTAGTGCAAGTCACTTTTTCTGATGTTAGAGACAGTTTCTTTTGTTTTTCTGTGTTTAGGGCAGAAATTCAAATTATATATATATATATATATATATATATACACACACACACACTACATATACATATATATATATATATATATTCTCCTCCCCAAAATAGGACCAGCCCACTTCGTATTTTTTTTTAAAAAAAGCACCATTTCAATCACTCCTTTCAATTACTGATAAAATAACAATTGGACTTCAATTCTCTTTTGTTTATCTATATTGGATGGGTGATAAGATAATAAATACTTTAGAACAAAGAATAATCAGCAACTTTGCTCTAATACACATTTCAATTTAAAATCAGGCCTCATCTACAATACTGGTATTAAGAGTTCCTGATCAGAATATATTCTATGCTACATTATGGCACATAATTAACATTGAAGAAAACCCCAGTCATATTTTAAATAGCATATTCCCTTCTTTTGGGAGAAGAACTGGAGCCAAATGTTCAAAAATAAAAATTGATTTTGGCATTGTTTTTGAACCCATTGTTAGCTTGGGACCTCCAGCTAACTGTCCATTAAATAGTGAACCTTCACAAACAGAGACACTGGCTAGATTGCAGTCATTATGATGTTATTAAAAACACTTTCATCCCTACTGTGAGCTACATATATTCAAATTATCATTAATGGACTCAATTATCCATTCATGAGTTACTAAGCCAATTCACACTGCCCAAGAAATATTTCATATGACAGCCAGTTGGGAGCAGGCAATCTAATTTTTTAAACTCCATCCTTCAAAGCGTGCAGGAAAAAGTAGAGAGGTTCGAACTTCGGATGCTGCCCTTTGCAGACGGAGCGTGGGAAGGCATAGCCCCTCTCCAAGATGGAATCCCATCTTTCTTCCTAACTCTCTGCAGCTTTAAATCCAACACCCACCCATCCCTCTCTCTAATCTGCTGAAACTCACCCTGCCCAAGACTCTGGACTTACACCTTCAGTCCAAAGATATGCTGGTTAAGTGGATTGACTATGCTAAATTGCCCCTTGGTGGCCCAGGGTGTGAGAGTAGGGTAACTGGTTGGGGCTACAGCAATACAGACTGGATAGGATGTTCTGTCGGAGGGTCACTAAAGACCCCATGGGCCAAATGACCTCCTTCTCTAGGCATTCTAGATTCTATAGGGCTTTCTACTTCTTCTTGCAATACTGGTAGTGGCCACCAATACTGGTAGTGCGTGAGGTGCTCCTGGGACTGATAAAGCTGCCAATCAATTAGATTAGCCAGCACCTCCAGAAGGTGGGACTTCCACCCAGTGAGGGGTGGAAGCCCATACTGCCCTAGTTATAATGTGGGACAGGCTGGCATGGAGTGGATTCTCCAGTTCAACAACTTCTGAGGGCGGGGGGTCACCTGTCCTCCCTCCCTCGTATTCAGCCTAAAGATAGCATCATGCCAGGCAAAGCAATAGCAAAAACATCAATATAAAATTTTCTCTGCCCCAGACCTTCAACAGCATGATAGCTGTAGAGAAGCATGGGATACCCACAACAGCAAGACCTGATCCTTCTATAATCAGGCAAAATTTATGGCAAAGATATCACTAACAAAGAATTAGCAGTTGTAAAATAGCATAAGTTTGAGGGAAAAAAACCTCAGCACAAGTAAAAAATATTTAGTTCACGGCATAAGAATTCAATGATATACAATTGTGTAATGTTAATTACCTTTTTCTAAAAATCTGGTGCCTATACCCAGGATTAGTTTCTTTTTCCCCAAATGCCACAGTTCTGTAATGCCATGGAATTGAAATTTGTTGAAAAGGATTGGTGATTGAGAAGGGGAAATCATTTCTAGGACAAGCAAAGAAGCATCAAGCGAGGGTTAAAGATTACAACAGCACTAAACTGAAGACTAACATTGTGAAACTATTCCTGTTAGTTCCGCTCCTTGCCTGGAGAGCTAATCAGTGAAATAGTTCCTGAAACATTGGATGGGATTAAATTTTCTATGGATATAAGCAAGTCCTCCTCTTAAACATACAATAGAAATTAGAGTAACACAAAGTATCAGTAAAGAACCTTTCAAGATTACTGACTTCCACATTATAATCTTGGAGAAATCAGGTGCTCTGATCTAATTGCTCAATACTTGTTTCTTTTTAACTAGTTAAGCTATTCACTTTTTAAAAAAAACTTGCCTTGAGATATCAATTAATGTAAAGCACCAGTCAGACTTGTGCCCCTGAATAATCTCTGCTCTGTTAACACTGATCAAGCAATTATCAAAAGTAGCATCACCTGAAATTTAAAACAAATTACGTGAATACATTTTCAAACAATGGAAGCTGGCAAAGAACTGAATTCAATATACTTTACAGAAGGAATGCAGTATACATACATATATATATATATCTATCTCATATTTGTGTAGGCCTTCCAACCTGAGGCAAATGTTGAGTTGAGTCAACCAGGTGCTGATATAGACACATGTGCTGAGTATTCTGGGTGGTTTTAGCTTTCTAAAGCTTCAGGTCATCTATAATCCCACAGCCACTATATTATTTTCAAGATACGCCAAGTGTAATGAAGCAGTAAGTATGTATACTGAAAGCAAATGTGTACAATACTTCAGAAAATGAGTCAGGATGTAAGCTATGCCTTAACAATTAAGGATGCACTCCAAAATTGATCATATGAGGTTGCTGCATGCTTTCACAATAAACACATTGCAAAATAAACAGACAGTATATGCATTGCACCATGGAAAACCAAACCTTATTCAACAGATGGAGAAATACTAACAGACAGATATGTTGAATTTAAATGATAACATGCATCAGGGCTTTTCTGAATGAAGAGATAATATTAGTGATACATTGGCATTAAAAGCTGTTAGCTTTAACTGGCACGTGTTGTGCTGCCACCTGCAGCATCAGAAGTAACAGTTGCTTAAAAAGTCTCAGCAACTATTGCTTTTCATTGACTTGGAGTCAAATTGAAAATATTACAGGAAAATTCAAATCCAATATAACATTTCCTTTTGTAGTCATCATACTGTCAAAAACATGGTTCAATCACTTTATCAATGTGTGAGTACACTTAATGTTCCTGTTGCCTCCTCCTTCTGTGCACAATGGCAACCAACAAAAAATCTGCAGCTGAATACAGTGAAATTAGACTACACACACTTAAGATGTCAATAGGTATTGATCTCCTATGATCAAGATGTAATTACTGCAATATTAGTGCTATTGTGATTAAAAGCAAAGCATTTTGTCTAAACTGGCTGCTATAATTAGGTTAATTAGTATTAATGTCTTCAAATACAATGAATAATTGTCAGAGCATACATTTATTTTTGCCCTATCAATATCAGTTCTCCATCCCAAAGTACAAATGTACTGAAGATCTTGGACAAACGATGGTATACAGCATAAGTAATGTTGGGCTGAATTTACTTATGCTTGTGGTTTGCTTTGATGCTGTTGCTTGACAAACATTTTATTAGCTAATGAGACACAAAACAAATTGAACTGAGGATTTTCTGGGTTTATATGTGCACTCGCTACTGCAATTAAATGTGTGTACGTGACAGTGCCAAAAATGGTGCAATGGATTTCCTCTTTCTTAAAAGGATTTAAAGACAGGCATAATTTCAATGCTCCAACTCAGTTAACTATACTGCTAGTTATTGACCAGATCACCAGCTTAGAGTAGAGTGCCAACTTCTTGAATTACACCGAATTGTAGCAGGTGCAGTGAATTCCACAGCCCACACTGTAGGTCAGTGGATTGCAAATAAGAGGAGAAATAAACTTACAAGTTGTGACTGCTTCTACATTCCCTGATTTCTCTTTGAAAGCAGCCCTTCTTGCTTTCAGCAGGTGCATTTTGATTACTTGCACTTAACTACAACAATAACCAGAATTATCACCGTAACACTGCAATTGTGAACATGAATAGAACTCCCATTCCATGGCAATATTGTCCTCTAACATATTAGAAACCGCACACCAGAGGGAAGCATAGATATGACTGATACCAACTAGAAATGTATTGAATACAAAGGTAGATTGCAATTAGGTTAAGAGTTAAAAAATAGAAACTTTTATCACCAGAATTAGCCTATACCACAATAAGCTTCTGTCAGTCTAAACTTTACAATATGTTTACATTAAGGAATGCATCAACCCCGAAGCTGAGAGGGGATTTTCCTAAAAAAAAAGGTCCAGGTGCTTATTACAGAACCTGTGCTAACTCCATTATGGAGCATGGGTACAAATCTAACAGCAATGAAGAACCAACAAGCATTGGAACCAAACAAAGTAAATTTTAAAATGTGACTTGGATGCCAAGGGCAAATAATTGACAGAAATTTTGCAACTTCTTCAGACGTGGCCACTATATGTTCCTATAAGCTATCTAATCCAGATCATAAGCTTGCAGTGGGCTGCAAACAATTATCCACGCTCTCCAGAAATTAGAGGTTTGTCCTTTTTTTTGTTGAATAATTCAAATACCAGCTTGTTCATCTGTAGTTGATCAGTCTCTTTCAAAATGACCAGTTTCTGCATATTTACATGAGAGCTATGAGCAGGCTCACTTGTACAACACAGAATTCAATGATGGCTATAAAGGAAAACTTTATCAGGCTCAAATTCCACTTAATATAAAAAAATGCGTACAGAGAGAAAAAAAAACTAAGTTAGCAGTTTTCCTGCATTAATAATACAGTAAACTGTCCAAATTGGCTACATTAGACTTAAAAAGCTAAAAAAGGCACAATTTTCCCTTTTCTGATATACACTGTAAACTTCTCATTAGAATGCATGCATAAAATCAAATCTGTATCACAATACACAAAAATAAAGTTTACAAACAAAATACATGCAGATTTTCTGCCACCTATGTTTTCCAATGTACAATCCTTGGGCTGTAAAACTTCATCTCCTTTTCTCCTCAGCCCAGGTCCAATCCTCTCTGTAAACTGTATGTAGTGCATATGACATAATGGCAAAGCATTTGCAGGACAAACATTTCCAAAATCCCGATCACTTCGCAAAAAGCTATGCAGGATAATTTTAAGGCATTTTTTTCCTGTTTTAAGGCAGTCATTTGTGGTGAAACCGAAGCTGTTTGGCCATACCAGCCATGACTTTTGGTAACTGATTGCTAATGATTTCTACCAACATTTCAGGAAACTCCACACTGAGAGTCTTTGATTCCACAAAGGTGTAGAAACAAAACTGCAACAATCCTTCAACCAACTACAAGAGAAAACAAATATATTAGTAAAGCATAGATTTGTACAGCCAACTCTGTTTCTGTAGATGTTAAAAATCAATGAAACATGAAGAAATTACAAATATAAATGACATTATTAGAGCCATAGAACATTACAGCGCAGAAACAGGCCTTTTGGCCCTGCTTGGCTGTATCAAGCCATTTTTCTGCCTGGTCCCACTGACCTGCATCTGGACCATATCCCTCCACACTCCTCTCATCCATGTACCTGTCCAAGATTTTCTTAAATGTTAAAAGTGAGCCCGCATTGACCACTTCATTTGGCAGTTTATTCCACACGCTCACCACTCTGTGTGAAGAAGCCCCCCCACCTCGTAATATTCCCTTTAAACCTTTCCTCCTTCACCCTTAACCATTTCTAGTTTTTTCTTCCCTAGCCTCAGAGGAAAAAGCCTGCTCTCAATCACTATCTATATTCATTGTAATTTTATACACCTCTATCAAATCTCCCCTCATTCTCCTACACTCCAGGGAATAAAGTCCTAACCTATTCAACCTTTCTCTGTGACTCAGCTTCTCAAGTCCCAGCAAGATCCTTGTAAACCTTCTCTGCACTCTTTCAACCTTATTAACATTCTTCTTGTAATTAGGTGACCAAAACTGCACACAATACTCTAAATCCGGTCTTATCGATGTCTTATACAATCTCACCATAACATTCCAAGTCTTACAGTCAATACTTTGATTTATAAAGACCAAGGTACCAAAGCACTCTTTACAACTCTATCTACCTATGACACCACTTTTAGGGAACTATATACCTGTATTCCCAGATCCCTCTGTTCTAATGTACTCTTCAGTGTCTTAGCATTTTCCTTGTATGTTTTACCTTGGTTTGTCCCTCCAAAGTGCAATACCTCACACTTGTCTGCATTAAACTCTATCTGCCATTGTTTTAGCTTGTCCAAATCCATCTGCAAGTTTTGAAAATCTTCCTCACTGTCCACCAATCTTTGTATCATCATTATTATATAATGAACATATTACTGATGTATTCTAGTAGAAATTTCCAAGGTTACCCATTATTCCCTAGTGGTTGAATAGCCAATTATCTTAACAGTGCTAGAAATTTTTGGACACTGCTCATGGAGGCATTTAGGTTCCCATTTTTGTATGAGGTATCTTGCTTGCACTCTTCAATTCTACCATAGTCTAAAATCAGAATTTTGCTGTGTGAAAAATTACAGGTTCAGACTTCTTAGCTTTTTCTTTCAGATTTTATTTTATACCCTTTCTTTCCCCATGCACTGCTTCTTTTTTCCAGTTTTATTTTTCAAAATCTTGTGTTGCACTATTGTTAATGATTCTTCCTTAACTTATTGTAACATTAGCATCTATGGGTCAAAAGGCTAAGTATTTGAGATTCAGTCCAGGAATTGAACAGATTATTTAATGCAGATGCCATATAAAGTTGACTCTACATTCACCCATTTGTTAAGAAGGACATTAAAGATCTCCTAGCAATGCAGTGAAGGGGTCATGAGTCAAACCCGGATGATGTGAAATTTCAGCTATGTCAAAGTTGTCAATAGCAAATTCCAGAGAACAATGGCCATGATAACCTGAAATCGTATACTGGTAACTTTGGATTTAACAAACTTGTCTAGCTGGTTATACGACAGTGCCAAACAATTTGAGCAGAATTGCACCACAAAAAATAATCGAGCCCAAGGAAATCAGCACAAAATCATGAAGCCCAAGGAGGCTGATGACACTGAAGAATACAATGAATGCCCGCCTTTGATGTAGTTGAGAATGCAAAACTTTACTTAAGGGTATTTTGCACACTGGGCAGAATACAATCCTTCTGGCAGTGAGTTTGGAGACAGGGGGGCATTAAATCAGGAGGGTGACCCCAAGTCCATTTAGTAAACCATTCCCTGTGACTTCTAATCCACCCTCACTTAACCGTGACTTGGGTCCCACATCAACCGCAGACCTCCGCTGGATGCAGCCGCTGCTCATGCTGGCAATCATGGACAATGGAGAATTGATTGGGGGCTGGTAGTATTTCCTTGATTAGGAAAAGTCCAAAGCTGGCCAGTTAACTGCCCAATAAGCATTAATTTTGGGAGATCTTTTCTAATGGAGGCTCCAGTGGGATCTCTGGCAGGTCAGAGCTCAACAGTAAATTTTACCGATTGTTGGCCTAATCTCTTCCTTGTAACATGTCCAAAAGTATACATGATTGTTCTGCTTTCATGACTGTCAATCTGGAGCTGCAACAGCCCATATTGATTTCAGTTTTGTATAGATTATGACCTGGAGTGCATCACATGATAAAATTCTACTACTGCATAGTTTAATGTTGGTCTGACCAACACACAAACTTTATTTAACAACTAAGCACAAGGATAGGCTAACATTACACCACAACAGAGCAGAAGAATATGACCAATTCTCATGTCAAGATTCCAATCACAGCTGGAACAACAGGAAAAGCAACCACCTTTCATGTTTCATCCATATGCGGCTAATAGACAAGTTGCATCTAAAGGTTCTTGCAAGCTTGCTGCTTGTTTAGTACTTGAATGTCAAGAGCCTCTATCAGAAGACTGATATTTAGCAGTTTAAAGAAACACTCCAATTTCTTTGTGAACTGAGCATCAACTACAGTCCTTGCTCTCCAACTACAATTTGTGGCTCAATCGGTAGCATTTTTTCCTCTGCATCAGAAAGTTCAGGGTTCAAACCCATTCCAGGGCAACAAAAATCAAAGCTGATATGCCAGTGCAGTATTAACAGAACATTGCACTGTTGGGTGAGAGGTTAATCCAAGGTCCTATCTGTCTATTTTTGTGGATACGAATACACAATAACACTATCTGGAAGAAGAACTGGTGAGGTATCCCCAGTGTCAGGGCCAATAGTTCTCATTCCTTTTCACAAGCTGTACGTTGGTGACAGCTGCATTTCCCTTCAATCATAATTAAAATAAAAAATACTATTTATGGGAGTTCCTTTACATTATTATTGAAAACATGTAAATTAAGTGATAAAGAACTTGGAAATATCACAGAACTGCTTGAACTCCTAACTATCACTGGCAAGTTTGACATATCCAATCAAAAAACAGATTTAAATCCAGCATTCCAAATGAGAGATTTTTCTGTTAGTGAAGTGCTGGATAACAGAAATTTTACTGTAACTGGTGATCACATTGCTGTTTTGCAAGTTTGCTGTTGCTGCCATGTTTCCTAAAGCAATAGCTACATGTCCAAAAATTACTTCAACTGTCAAGTGCTTTGAGACATCAAGTGGTTTATGAAATACAAATAATGAATACAAGTCTTTGTTTTATCAGTCCAATCTTTTATCATGACAAGATTTTTAATTTGAACAAGCTAGATGTTACTATACTGACTTTTAATTACATTCAACTGGCAAACCTTCACCCATGATACATTTACTGCAGGACTGAAATTCCCTAGAATTCTACTCACATCATGCATTGAATCCAGAAGTTTGGTCAGCTGATAAAAACGTTGCCAGTTTTGACTTGAACTTCCCTCTTTCTTCACAATGGCTTTCCCAAGCTCCTTAATATAGGAGGTCCGAATTTCATCAAATAGAGCCTGGCTCTTCAAACCATCTACTGGTACTGCAACAGAGCAATGAAGTATTAGGTACAGATAAAATAGAAGCAGGGAACTTGTTTCCACTAGGTGAAACCAAAACTAGGGAGCATAGCGTCAAAATACGAGGAAGCAGATTTAGGATTGAGTTAAGGAGGAACTTCTTCACACAAAGGGTTGTGACTCTGTGGAATTCCCTGCTGAGTGAAGCAGTTGAGGCTACCTCATTAAATGTTTTTAAGGCAAGGACAGTAAATTTTTGAACAGTAAAGGAATTAAGAGTTATAGTGAGTGAACGCGTAAGTGGAGCTGAGTCTACGAAAAGATCAGCCATGATCTTATTGAATGGCAGAGCAAGCTCGAGGGACCAGAGGGCCTATTTTTGCTTTTCGTTCTTATGTTCATACATTGGTCAGGCCATCAAGTGTGTGTGCGCAAGGTCCCTCTGCACTATCCAAAAGAGAAACAAATACTCCTGAACATGCAGTTGAGTACTTGATGCAACAGGCGATCTTGCAGTATTACACTGACGTGTTAGCCTTAGTCTGGAAATAGGGTTCAAATCCATGACCTGCTGATTTAGAGACTAAACTGTTACCTCTAAGCTAAGGTGATACTTGATTGCATGAACAGATTTTATAATTATCTAAACTGTCTATTTATAAACAATTACATTCAGTTATTGATTATTTGATTGTGGATTGAATGTATAAATGCCAAATAGTCAAGATTAAAATTTTGATAAATCAATAACCATTTTGTATCTGTGCTTAACTATTTTGCCATAATTCAATGCTGAATTAAAATATGTTTTGAGAGCGGATTTTTAGTATTCTTCTCCCAGCCTGTGGGCAAATTTCCACTTTCTTTTTGGTGTCTGCGTGTAACAAGATCATTGAAATTGAAAGGTCACTCATTGAGAATTCAGTTATAATCACTTATGCTCTTATTCCTTGGCACAGTGCATGAAGCTCTGAGGTGTTGTGCCACATTGCTACAATGATTAACAGGCATTATACTGAGCCTAACATGTACAAGTTACCAAAAACAATTGTGTGTCCAATCTATTTATTATCCTCAAGCAGAATACCTACTTGTACCAAGCAGCAATAATGCCTTCATGCATAGAAACTCTTCATAGGCGACCTTAAGGTTTCTGAAATCCATCGCAATGTTGCTCATTCCTTTGCATAAGCCATACATTGATGACTGCTGCATCCGATCCCTTCAATCATGATTAAAATGAAAAATGTCAACAAATTAAATGCATATAGGAGTTGCATTCTTTTACAATTACAGCTGAAAACATTAAGTGAAGTAGATACATCTGAGGGATGCTCAAATGCACAATCTTCCTTTTACAGAAGAAAATTTTCTTCTAAGAAGATTAATAAATTTCAGGTGAGTTTAAGTTTGCAATTAGAATGCTGTGGGACACACATGGATACCAGAACAGGTTAGCAAGAAAGGAAATGCTACCAGAGTTTCACCAGACTGCTAGGAAAAACTTATAGGAGAAAATCATTGTCCCTCTAAGTTCTGTATACCAACCATCCATAATTAACAACAATCCACAAGAGACTGTAAGCAACTCTCTCTTCCCTGCTATTCTGCACGCCACTCTGTCATTCCTCCCTCAGTCCAGTTTCTGATGTTGCCCTTCATTCAATTCTTCTGACCTCACCTGTTCTTCCGTGATATTTCACCTTCTATTGTTGTCAACATCAGACTCTCTATATTTTCTAGTGGTTAGACTTTCTCAATTTCCACTTCTTCACTAGATCAATGGTTCTTTGCTGTCCCAGTTGATTTTAACGACCATTTGCCAGAACCACGTTTCAAAAGCTGTAACCTTCTTCTTGTTGGTTTTATTGAGATTCTTGCACACATTACAGCGAATGCACCATACCAAGTGATTTTGCAAGTTACTTTTCAAGTGCAAGTGTTCGATGTCCTCCATATTTTGTTCAGCTGAATAAGTGTAGTGTGGCAACTGTTAACCTAGCGGTGCTGTGACTATTTTTAATCCCAAAAATCAAGATTGATCTATGTTTACAGTGGCTGGGAACTGACTGTCACATTGCTCTCACCATGAGTTATCATATCTTGCTGTTATGATTCTCTATCTCACCTTCAGACTTGGCTTCCTCAGTTCTTCAGTCATCATGGATAGCTCTTGCTTGCCTTCTGCCATTAGGATATTGATGTTCCAGATGCCATGACCATTAATACTGTTCCCAAAGTGCTCTGGAAGAGCAGAATTGACTTATCTTTTGACTTCCATTTTTTGTCATTGTTGGTTGATTCTGTTTCCAAAACTAAGAACTTCAAGTACATTCATTATACATTTTACCTGTTTATAAACTCTGATAGTGATGTGGCACTGCAAACCCACTCCGGTTTTCCACAGCTCTTCATAGTGGCCCGAGTCAAAGATCTCTGTGCAATCTACAAAGAGTACCCACAATTCTTTGTCATTTTGCTTTTTGACATGCATCTCAGTTATACTGCAAAGCACTGGAATGGCATCTGGTGTTTTTTCCTGCTTGCAGTAAAACTGAACAGTTTCTTATTTATTTCTGGTCTGATGAAATACGAGAGTCTTTGTCTGAGCGCTGGTATGGCTTTTCAAGGTTTTATGCTTTGAGCAGTCATGGGCATTATGAACTTTTGGCAATTTCATCAGTTCTAAAACTAACCAATCTTCTGACCAATTTCCACTTATTTCTAACAGGTCAACAATTTTTTTCTTGGCTTTTACTGTTGTTATTCCTCTAGCCTTCAGAGATTCGGCAGATGTGGTAACTAAACCTGTCACTTTTCCATTCTCTGGATTTTTAATTGTACGTCATTGAAAGTAGGTCAGTATAGCAGAATGCAAACAGTATGCTGGTCTTCATAGTGAGAGATTTAAGTATAGGAATAGGGATGTTTAACCATAATCGTATAGGGCATTGGTGAGGCCACATCGAGAGTATCATGTGCAGTTTTGGGTGTCCTTATCAGAGGAAGGCTGTCCAGCAAAAGTTTACCAACCTGGAATGGCAGGATTGTCAAATGCAGAGAGACTAAATTGGTTAGGATTATATTCATTGGAGTTCAGAAAAGTGAAAGGGGATCTCATAGGAACTTATAAATTCTAACTGGACAGGTTAGATTCAGAAAGAATGGCCCCAGTGGTGGAGGAGTCCAGAACTAGGGGTCATAATTTGAGGATAAGGGATGAACTTTTTAGGACTGAGGTGAGGAGGAAATTTTGTCATCCAGAAAGCGATGAATCTGAGGAAAGTGGTTCAGGCCAAAACTTTGTGAGATTTCAAGAAGGAATTGGACATTGCTTTTGGGGCTAAACAGATCAAAGGATAGGTGGGAAGGCAGGACCTAGGTACTGAATTTGATAATCATCCAGATTATTATGAATGGCAGTGAGGGTTGAAAGGCTGAAAGAGCCTATTTCTACATCTATTTCTACGTATGTTATGTTTCTACATATGTTTACTTTCACCAATCAGCACTTTCAATTCCATCTCTTCTCCAGTTGCAGGCTGCATACTTTCTGCATTCAGATCGGATCCATTGAGTTGGGTGCAGTATTGCTGTCACCGTTCCTTTATCTGATCAACTTCATGACTCATATTTCAGTCTACTCCTTTCATACTAATGCCAGCTATTACATTTTTCTCTAACAGAGCTGTGACAACCTTGTATACTTTGGTCTGTTCTTTTTATTCTTTCATGAGATGTGGGCCAACATTTACTGTGCATCCCTAATTACTCTTGAGATGTGCATCTTCAGTTGTCTGGGCCTTTTCTTTAAGCACAGTCCTTTTTTCACTTTCTTAGAGATTTTGGTAATCACTCCTTGATAGCCCATATGTGTTCCTCCTTGACGCTCTCCTATTAGCTTCAGACATTTCGCTGTTATCCATGGCTTTTTGCCAGTCTCAGCTTTTGGACTTATTTTATTCAATGCAGTTCCAAAACAGATAAGAAACTTTCCCAAGTTGGTTGCACTTCTGTTTGAAACCATTCCTGTTATATGACTTGTGTAAATATAATGAAGTTCTTATGTATTCAAACTGCTTGCCATTTGGGAGAATTTTACATGTTTCCATCTTCACCACGTGTCCTTAACCTGTAGTGTACACCTGATGATGAGCTACAACGTACACTAGCCATGAGGCTGGAATCAATACATTCTGCTTCATATGTACTCATCTAAACATAATCAATCATGTTTCTGGGCAACGTCCACTTGTGCAGCTCTTTTTCATGGTGCCAAATAGCTTCTACACAAATTTACCTACTTAATGTTATAGATATTAACAAAACATTCAACCACATAATAGAATAAGCATGAGAAAAAATGTGTGACACACGAAACAAAAGAACTGACCGTTAGAACAACAATGATTCAACATAGACAAAAATAATTCAGAAATGCTGAGGCAAAAAAATTTCAAGTGTAAACAAAGAGTTCAAGTCAGGGATATAACAATGAATACTACTCTTCTAAGCCGTCTCTTCCACATTATAGCAATTGAACAAAACTTACTTTCCATTATAAAACTCATAATGAGGGAAATAGCAATCCTGCTGAGTATCTGCCAAATTCTGGAGAAAGAAAACCTCAAATCTTGAAGCAATTATTACCTTACACCCTTGGCATTCGCAGGAAATGCCAGTCTCCCTGACCTAAGATTATATTTTCAGCTCATGAGAAATGAATAATATTACACAAGTGGCTTGGATATGAGGAGTGGCTTTATTATTATTAACTATACATCAAAAATGAGAATATAAGCATTTCCCAATATTCCCATTGCAGCAATGTTTTAACACAGGCATAATATTGTCTCTTATGCAATTTGATCAAAGAATTCAACTGCATACATACTGATCAATCATAAGATTTTTTTTAAATATTTGCTACTGCAGATCTATCCATTAACAGGTTCAACTCAGTTTGCTTTAGTCCATTTACTTCTCATCGCATTAAAGTTTGTCTTATTTAAATCTAAAACCAACTCATATCTTGCCTATTTGTCTTTAAGCCCTGTATTAAATTCAATCAAATTATCAAATTATTTGCAAGATATTGCCTTACTGTCAGATTATATATTAGTTATGGCTCACATAAAATCTAAAAAGTATGTGACTATCAATTTACGAAACTAGAGTCGTTTCACATTATGACCGTGTCAATGTGACTATTTAGGTCCTGGCTGGATTACAGACAGGTTAAAAAAAAAGAGAACAGTGACCATAACATTCATCATATTATGGAGTTTATTTTGTGAATACAGAAGCAATTAGAGGTTAATAAGGAAATACAGACTATTCAGCCCAAAACATCTAATTGGTCATTTAATCACCAAATTCCCATATCTTTTCAACTCCTTATCTTCCATCCACTTAGCCAATCTAATCTTATAAATTGACATGGCTTTTGTCTCAACCACTGGACCTGGAAGTGAATTCCAGTTCTTCGTATACAGACGTTTTTGCTGCCCTCAGTTCTAAACAGAATCAGTGAGTAGCACAGAATATCATATTTAATCTTGTGCCCTCTCAATGCCAAATATGTGCACGTTATGTGGAATGACTGGGCTAAATTGCCCGTTAGGTGTCCAAAGCTATGTAGATGAGATGGATTAGCCATGTCAGGATTATGGAAAGAAAATTTGGATAAGATTCTCTGTCAGAGAGTCAGTGCACACTTGATGGGCCAAATGGCGTCTCAGGCAGTCTAGAGATTCTATGAATTTTGGACTCAACTAACAGATATGCTTTTATTTACACTATTTCATTCTTTCATAATTTAAAACTTCCATCAAATGAACTCAAAGCATTGTTCTAACAAAAACGTCTCAACCTTCTAATTATTCATTAATATGATGCGTGAAGCATTAGAAATTACAGCAAAAGATCATAACTCTAATAAATAGAAATGGATGAGTATTAAGGTACACATGAAGATGGTCAATTAAAAGTACTAAATACTACGCCCAAGGAAAACTGAAAATGATTTGAATCTCTGCGTATCATTAAATCAGAAGTATAAATTGCACCTTCCAAGTAAAGTGGTGGAGGCAGGCACTCTGGAGTTATTTAAGAAATCCTTAGATGGGCACATGAACAGAATGGGAATGGAGGGGTATAGAAAACTGATTTAAAATAGGGATCATGAGCCTTGGGAGTCCCTGGGAAGTGTGTCAATAGATGATGATATTGATGTACTTGTTTTTATCCTACAGGTGCTTTGGTCCACCTTGTTGTCTAACAAGGGGCATACACACGATGGGTTGTGAGAGCGCTGCTCTTGGATTTTTTTTGAGAGCATCCTAGTGCTTCACGTCGTTAGTGTTCGCCTGACCTGGACCATTTGATGGGCAACACGACAGCTCAGTGACTATCGCTGTGCTGTGCAGATACATGGATTTGGGCCTGTGTCTGTGGAAGTTTGCGTATTCTCTCCGTGCTTGCGTGGGTTTTCTCCGGGTGCTCCAGTTTCTTCCCACATCCCAAAGATGTGCTCTTAGGCTAACTGGCAAAACAAATTCTCCCCAAATTGTCTCAAATTTGGTTTTTAATCCACAGATCTATAAACATAGACAGGGATCACAGGTAGAGGTGGGAACATCAGGGTGGTGGCAAGGGCTCGTTGGGCCGAAGGGCCTGTTTCCCGTGCTGTTTTGTTTTTTGTTCTTCTGCCTTCAGTTCAATGTCATCGCTAGTGGGTACATAACTTATTGATATGATTTATAATGTGGTTTAGTATAACTCACCCTCTATTTTAAAATAAAAACACATTCCTTCTGACTCAGATTTCTGTTCTTTGCCACGTGAGACAAAAGCTAAAACTTTTTTTATGTAACCACCTGGGCCCCGTGATACAACAATAAACTTTATTCTCAGGAAGTCAATGTGTAGTAGGTGACCATTTGGAGTTCCTCACATTCATAGCTTTTGCGATTGCAAATGTTTTCCATGAACCTTTAAAGGAAAGTTGGTATGTAATACTCACTCATTGAAGACTAGGTCTGGGGCGAAGAATAGCATATTGCTATTGACATGCTGATATGATCTCCAGGCAAGACTGAAAACCATTAGAGACATCCAGGAATACTGCAGCAGCATCATTTGATCATCCAGGTGCAAGGATCTGAATCCTGCAGAAGCAGATCAACACTCATCAGTATGGTTCTACTTCGATGCCAGCAAAAGTTATTGAAAGAGTGCATTCCTCATCCTGAATATGATTTTGTTTAAAAAAAGTCTAACCATCTCTTACAAGAACTGTTACTCCACATCTGGGAAGAATTGATTCACATGTCTTTTGAGAAGTTGTCACTGAATGACCTTTCTTTTCTACTGTATATAAACCCTAGCATTCCAATGTGCCTGAAGAAATCTAAGTATTAAAGGAAAGCTCAAAAACACAGTTTTAGGTGTGCCTTTCAAATAATTTCCAGCAAAATTTCCTAGGCAATCTCAAAATACAGCCATTGCATGAGTAGAGTTCAGAATCTATTTTCTCTGCTATGTTTTCCCCATCATCAAAAGCAGATATTCTCCACTGCCTACTTTGTTAACTATTGTGTGACTATGAGTCTATTTGGTCTCTCTCAGAAAGTTTTCACCTATCCATTTTAGCAGTTAGTATTCTCTATGCGTTTACTAAAATATATTTAACAATTTTAAAAGGCACATACATCACCTTCACAGACAAATGTTTCTTATGATACTGGGGGTTTGCTGAATATGTGGTCCAGGTTTCCAGCTGAAGTTTATGCTATGTTAATTAACCCCAGTGATAAATAAAAGTTTTATGCCTGGACAAGTAGTTTGGAATTTTTCTTGGTATTCGTGTCAAGTAGTAAAATAAAAAAACATGCTTTGAACTGGCCAGAGCCAGAGATACAGGATATGATAATATGCAGGGGTAATATGTTGAATGGTTTTTCCTATTCCACATCTATTCAGTTTTATGCTCATACATTAGTTCTTTAACCTAGACTGCAACTGCAGGATTTTAAGAAGTATCCTGTAGTTACTTAAAAACCAACTTGACTTAATTTTCTAGGGGGACACGAGAAGGGAATATATTTATTTTTATTGGTGAATATGTATGAGGTGTAAATGCTAGTAAACAAGAAGAAACATTTTTGTACACAATGTCAGCATTATACCCTCTCAAAATAAAAATTGTATGAGATGCAAAGTAAAGGCCACATTGTACAATTCTCATGATGTGCCTTAAATACCTATAAAGATCTCTATTGCACCAATGTAAAAAAGTGAGTTTAGGGGTAAGGTATTAATTTATCCAGTATCCTTTATAATTAACAACAGAAGGATATAAGAAACTGAGTTATACACATCAGAATATTAATTCTTGGGATTTTCTACAAATGACTTTCATGTTCCTGATTTTGGTCCAGGACTCCTGCTCCTGATTCGTTTAAGTATAGATTTTAAAATAAATGAAGGACAGCATTGAACTTAGTTGAGAGCTTCTTTGTGATTGAATAGCATATCAATACTTTCCAAACTACAAAAGGACAAAAGATGCCCGTGAAAATATACCCCAGTCAGAACTTAACATTTTAAGGAAGGCATGGAAGATAATTAAAAATGAAAATATTTTTGCCCAACAAGAATATATTTAAAACTTTTTACTATAATTTTCAAAGCTTTCATGAGGCATAGTGCTTTGTTGCTTACCTGGAAGAGTCTTTGCCCATTTCACTACTGACACCATCTGTAGCCCACCCAAGTTATTCAGTCCTGAAAGAAGCCGGTTGGGGGTGTCAGGCAGTGTGCTGTCATATCCTGCATATAAAAGATCTGGCTCAATCACCTCAAGGATTGACTTAATGGGAAGATTCAATGCAGGCAATGGAGAACAAACTAGAGAAGTGTCCTGTGGTGGTGCCCTTGTTGCAGTTTCTGAGGTGGTGGTATGTGGTGCCTTCATCTTGTTCAATTTTTTTGTCTTCCGAGCTGTAAGGAATATAATAAATTTACTGACATAGTTTAGAATGTCATTTGGAAGAAACACTCATCTGAACCACAATTCACAGACTTTTCACTGTAACTTAGTTGCAGTGCAAGTCTAAGCCTACTTAAGACTAATAAATAAGCGTTAAAAACTTCATGGTAAAAGCAAATTGTGGATACTGGAATCTGAAACCAATAGAGAAAATACTGGAAAATCTCAGCAGGTCTGGCAGCATCTGTAAGGAGAGAAAACAGCTGACGTTGAGTCCAGGTGACCCTTTGTCAAGCCTGCTGAGATTTTCCAGCATTTTCCCTTTTGGTTTAAAAAGCAGCCTGACCAGAAAGCCCATTTTTGTGATTGACTAAATAATGTTAGTAGATCATGGCTTAGTGGAAAAAAAATTATTGGAAATTATCAAGGATAGTCAGTATGTATTGTAAATTTTCAACAGAATTAGTTTTTTTAGAGCAATATAAATTGGCATGTCCTTATTACAGTAAAATAGAAAACTATAAAATTATTGAACAATCCTCAAGAAACAGAACACTATCACGAAAGAAACAACCAAGACTATGTGTAGCCTGATATAATGTGAAGCAGAAATGATTTTAATCAGATGTTAGGCATAACATAATTGAAGATAAGCAAGAATTCCCAAAAATACATTTCAATAATGAAGAAACATATATTTTGGATTAGCAACATTAATAGTATCTTCACGAACCAATTCAGTGTATTTTAGTATTATTGAATAATTATTTCATATTAGTGCATCTCTACTGCCATTGATCAAGAATAACATGCGGTGTTTTATAAGGATGGGAATTCTATATCATGTAACACAGTATGTAACCATCTGCTCCTAAAATGGGACTGTGTTAAAATAACAAAACCACTTCTTGATTGGGACCAGTGTGTACAACAGAAAAGATATGTTCAATTAAGTGTATAAACAACGTTTGGACGCTATAAATAGGAGGATTTATTTTACTATTGCTGGGGTAATTTCTCCATTAATTGGCTTGTAAATTCCTAGCTTTGCCCCAAATTTAACAACAGTAAATTCAGTAATTTTTGTTACATTTTTAAATACATGACAAACTGTGATAGATGATCATTAGAAACAAAATACATTTTTTGTGACATTAGCATTGGCACATCATGTTGTTTTCTGCTACACAATATATTATATAAAACAATTTGTACATTGATTTATGGTGCTCAGCTGTGGCCAATAGAGTGATGTTCAATATCTCCATCTTGTTGACCCTTTATGAAGTACAGAGCAGACTACCTGAGGCTGCAAAATGGAGAAATGGAGGGAGCAGTGGGATGGAAAAAAGATAAGGAAAGGTTAAAGTTTGTAGGATGATGGGAATAGCTGGTGGTCCTAAGCTTCAAATTTTCATGGAACAGCAATTGAAAGTCCCCGCTCAGGCAGTGGATAAACAGAGTAAAGGTTATAAGTGAGTGAGAAGGTGGAAAACTAGTAGAGTTTGCAAGCCTTACTAAGCTGAAGTTCGGGGCTTGGGAAATCATAGAAACATGATTTGTTCTCAACATAACCATCAAGAAGACTGATGCTGTTGTGCCACTTAAGCTGGAAGCCAAATTAAGGGAATTAAATGAATGGTATTTTAATGAAGTGGTACAAATGTAGCACCATACAGAAACAGATCGAATTAATTGCCAAGTTGGTAAGATGCATGCAAATACAAGATGTTTAACATATGATAAAGAAGATCATTAATACATTAAAAGTTATGAATGCTGTGTATTTGCTGCAGATACAACTCTAACTTTGTGTGTAAAGATTTTTGGCTAATGCTTTATGCTCACTCTAAAAATGGAAAACCTCTATGTCAACATTCCAGACATGCTGTAATTGAAAGTCCCTCAACAATAGATGGCACTATTGTTCCTTTTCCTGTTCTATCTTTATTACCCAGAATTCAGGTCATCTCAAGGTACCAGCATACCAAAAACGACAAGCAGCCAAATATTTTGGTTTCAATGGCCCAAACATAAAAATCCACATTTAATGCTGCCCACAGTAGACAGAATAAAATTGGTGTTTCAATTCTTGGCTCCACTATTTTCCTGCAAAGTATTTGATTAATGCTCTGCTTGTACCCTTTCATGATGTGGAGATGCCAGCATTGGACTGGGGTAACACAGTAAGAATTCTGAAAACACCAGGTGAAAGTCCAACAGGTTTATTTGGTAGCACAAGCCTCTAGCTTTTGGAGCGCTGCCCCTTCAATAGGTAAGTGAGGGTTCCGTTCACAAACAGGGCATATAAAGACACAAACTCAATTTACAAAAAATTTACAATTTGTAAGTCTGTTTGCGAACAGAACTCCCACTTAGCTGATGAAGAGGCTACAGTTGTACTACTTCATTAAAATATGATTCATTTAATCCTCTAATTTGTAAATATTTTGTAAATTGAGTTTGTGTCTTTACGTGCCCTGTTTGTGAACAGAATTCCCAATTACTTGACGAAGGGACAGCACTCCGAAAGCTAATGGCTTGTGCTACCAAGTAAACCTGTTGGAATTTAACATGGTGTCATTAGACTTCTTACTTTCATCCATGCCCTGAGATCTCACTCCCCCTACTGTTCTGCAATGTTCCCACTGCGGCTGTTGGTTAAAATGCCCTCTTTCCCATCATGTTCCCTTGTTTCATTCTCCAGATCAAATGAATCCAAGCTCTGTCAGTAGCTCCCAATCTATCCCAATTGCAGCATAAAATTCTGCAAAGCAGATTATATCTTGCATACAGCTTACAAGGCAACACTGAACTGGAATCATCAAGGAGCTTACTGAGTACCGAGTGTATTTGCTCAACAGGTCATCACCCAAATACGATGCTCCTTTAAATTTGAGTAAGTTAACTTTGGCATATGTAGAATAGCACCCATGTCTGTTTCAAGTTCAATCATGCTGCATTGCACTTGCTGACTCATCCAGCAGAAACAAACATTAATACCTCAGGCCAATTCAGTCCAGAGTTTGTATAAATAATTTATCCATTTGACCATAGCACTTTACTATGGTATGAACATTCATGTAGATTTAATTAAATTTACCATCAAGATTCATCCCAGCCTGGAGGCACTTTCTAAAACGGCAAGCTGGGCAGTTCTTCCGGCGAATCTTATCAATGATGCAGTCGTTCCTTCCAGCACAGAGGTAGTTATGCTGTCCTACAATAAAAACAGGAAAATATTATGTTTGAGTACACCACTATCATAATTAAGGTGAGAATTTGGGTGAAAGGGAAGAAACAACAGACTTCTGACAAATACAATTTACACCTTAAAACAATTTGAACAGGACCTTATAGGTCTGGCTTGAAGCTGGACATGATTGGAAGCTTAAAATTCCAAGCTATATGATCCTGAGGAAAGACAGGGAAACTTGGAGAGGAAGAGAAATAGCAAAGTTGATAAATGACCCAATCGCTGTATTAAAAATAATTATTTTCAGCGATGACGATCAGCTAGTGAAGGCACAAAAGACAGAATTAACAAATAGCAAAGAATTGTGGGAGGGTGGACAGCTATCTAAATATGAAGATTAGGGAGGTACGCAGCAAATATTGGGATCAGCTTTTCACAATGGCAGAGTGGTTAGCTCAGGTGCTTCACAGTGACAGAGACCTGGGTTGAAATGCAGCCTTGAGTCATTTCCTGTGTGGAGTTTGCACATTCTCTCCAGGCCTGCATGGGTTTCCACCAGGCGCTCCAGTTTCCACCCACACTCCAAAAATGTGTGGGTTAGGTGGACTGGCCACACTAAATTCTCTCTCAGTATCAGAGGTACTAACCGAATAAAAGTGTGAGGTTACGGATATAGGGTCTGGATGGGATTGTTTTGGTGTGGGCTCAGTAGGATGAGTAACCTCCTTTCGTACTGTAGGGATTCTGTGAACTAAGAAAAGTTTTTCAGTTGATAAAAGAGCAGGCTGTACTGGTTTTAGAGACAAGTAATAAATCATTAACTCATTAGCAAACTAATGGCAAAACATAGAAAGAGTAGGCCATTTGGCCCTTTGAGCCTGATTATTTTAATATCATGGCTGATCAAATTCATTATTCTGATTCCGTCCACCGACCCGTGCCCCCCCCACCCCCCCAATATCCTTTGCTCCCTTTAGCCATAGAAGTTGTATCTAATTTCTTCTTGAACTCAATGTTCTTGAGGCCAAAACATTCTGTGATAGTGAATTCCACACATTCACCATTCTGTGGCAATAAATTTCTCCTCACCCCAGTTCTAAAAGATTTACCTCTTTGTTCTCAACCTACGGCCCCTAGTTCTGGACTCCCCCACCACTGGGAACATTATTTCTGAATCCACCCTGTCTACCCTGCCAGTTTTTTAATAAATTTCTGTGAGATCCCCGCTCACTGTTTTAAACTTCAGTGAATATAATCCTAACCGACTTAGTTTTTCCTCATAGAACAGATCTGCCATCCCTGGAATAAGTATGTTAAACTTTTGCTGTATTCCCTCTATAACAAGGACATCCTTCCTCAGATAAGGACACCAAAACTGCACACAATATTCTAGGTATGACCTTACCAATGCCCTATGCAATTGTAGCAAAACATCACTATCCCTACAGTCAAATCCCCTTGCTATGAAAGCCAACATATCATTTGGCTTCTTTACTATCTTCTGTACTTACACGCTTAGTTTCAGCGATTGATCATGAGAACTCCAAGGTCAGGTTAGTATCCACCTCTCTGAATTTACAACTATTCGAATAATAATGTCTTCCTGTTTTTGCTACCAAAGTGGATAACCTCATATTTATCTACATTATATGATTTGCCATGCAGAAGCCCATACTCCGAGCCTGTTCAATTCACACTGAAGCATCTCTGCATCCTTTTCATAGCTCATCCTTCCACCCAACTTTGTATCAATTGCAAATTTGGATATAATACATTCAGTTCTCCTCTTCCAAATCATTAATATATAATGTGATCAATTGGAGTCCCAGCACAGCTCCTTGTGCAACCCCAGTAGTCATTGACTGCCAGACAGAAAATGGTCCATTTACGTAACTCTCTACTTCCTATCTGCCAAACAGTTTTCTATCCATCTCGAGACATTCTCTGCAATCCCATGTATTTTAGCTTTACATAGTGGTCAGTTACATGAGATCTTGTCAAAAGCCTTCTGAAAGACTAAATAAAGTCTAAATAAACCACATCCACTTATTCTCCGCCATCAATTCTTCTAGTTACATCCTCAAACTCTTATGAAATCTAACCATACATGGTTGAATTTAATATCAAGTTTGAGAGATAGATGAATGTCAAAAAAAATTTTAAATTTAAATAAGACAAACTTTAAAGGGCTAATAAATAAATCAATTGCAGTAGCAAGGTTGAATTATGGGCAATGATAAAAACAAAAGGAGTGGAAGTGCTAAAATAAATATTTGATGTGTTACAAAACCAACATCCCTAAAAGGCAAAGGATTAACTTGTGTAAGTAAATCAGCACAGTGAATAAATGATGCAAATTGTGGCATCAAGCTAAAAAAAACACCGTACTTAATACAAGAAAACAAACCAGGTATAAAAATCAAGAAAAGGGCACTAGAAATTAGCAAGAGCTGCAAAAATAGAATAGGAAAACAAAAATCAAAGCTAACAGTGTTAAATCAGAAATTGGGTCATGAGACATGGATTCAGATGACACTTCAGTGCGGAGGTGGAGAGGATCTCAGTCTTTGTGAAAATGGCGTGTAAACACTGAATCTGGAAGTCCCCATCCTTTTATCACAAGAGGGGTGCTGGGAGAGTGGAAATGGAGGCAGGTTGAACTTTCAGTATCTGTGGTTCACAAAGGTAACTGTATATTGGAGACAGCTGCAGATGTTACACTACAGCTGCCTTCAGTCTGATCCAATTTTTTTTACAAGGAGGGAATAGGAACTAAGATTTGTGCTCATTAGACCTGGTAGGAACAGGTCTAAACTTACTATATTTCTCTGGGAAGGTAGCAGATATTTTGAAGAGATATGGCATCCTTTGAATATGGCCTTGAAATATCTTTGGGAAAAGTCAGTTGCCCTTTCGGAGAGGCAAGGTTTCCTTTGGGATTGTTAGAAAGAGACATGAATGTGTGTAATAATTGGATAAACGCATTAGAGCTGGCATTAAAATCTGCCAGCAATGTTGGGAAAAGAAAACAGTACTTCTCATACTCCTGAGGGCTGCCATTACAAAATTAGTCCTGCACAACTGATTTCATAACATTTCAGCATGGCAAAGGGATGTTTTCAGTTTGCAGTTTGATTGACAGTTTCATGTGTGTATAAAGCCTTTGAAGTGGAACTACAAATACAATCAATATTTAATGATGCTAAATATAATGAATGGGTTCAATGAGTCCATATTTTTCAATCAGAATTCATCAATAGATATTTAAGATCTTTATTTAATCCGAAGGCCCCTCAGGTCTATCCATGATAGTGAAATTGCATGCAAGATATAAAGGGCAAAGATGAGGTGGGACACTGGGTTGGTGTGAGCTGGCATTAGGTTGGCAAAGCCGCTAGAAAGGGATATGGAACATGGATTAGTATAGTGGGCATGGAGAGCATGAAGGGCTATAGGAAACGGATGGGGACATGAGATAGCATGGGTTTCCATGGATGGTCATGGGAAGTGAAGTCGTTGGCGGCAGGGATGGGGGGGAGAGAGGGCGGAGGTGGGAGCCGTCCCTCCCCAATGTTACCCAACAATTAGTTTGAAAGACTAGTCAATAGAAGCTAGTTTTAGGCACTATCCTGTCTGAAGCCAGCCTTAGAGAAGCTTTTGCTGATAATCAACAACTGGAAATCATAGACCATTGAAACAGACAATAAATTTAAACTATTTAATTCATTACTTTGAAGAATTTTTCACAAAGACTTTTCACAGAAACAAGTATGAGCTATTTATTGTTCAATTTATTTTACTAATTTTCAGTATTGTTTTCTTTCAGAGTTTATACTCAATTCAAAAAACACGACTGTTTCTGATATTTTGTGGAACATAAATGAGGTAGTAGCAGAACTTCAGAAAATAATCTTTCTTGATTTCGACAAAATGGAAATAGTTAAACAAATAGAATTCTAAGTGCAGTGACAGAGGACAAGGAAGCTCTTCACAATTGTTTTACTCTGTAATACTGAGATCAAACTACTACAAATCATGGTTTGATTTCAAGTAGTTCATATTCCAGGATTCTGGTTCACTTCAAACTTCATAGGTATTTTCCCCCATGACAGCAACAATGGAACAATGAACTGGCTAACTAAAATCAAAGAATGGCTTTATAACAGGAAGAAGGCCATATGGCTTTTCGTGCCTGTGCCAACTCTCTTCAAATGCAGATTTCTTTTCCAATTTTCTTTTCCAATTTCCAGCATCTTTTACCAACGCAAGAGCAATTCACCTCGTCTCATTCTGCTGTTCTTTCTTCGAGCCCTGCAATTTTTTTCTCTTTAGATAATTATCCAATTCCCTTCAGAAAGCCCAAATGAAGCGCCTCTGCCACACTCACTGGCAGTGCATGCCAGATGCTAACACTGAGCAAAAAACAACTGACAATTTTTATTTTTTGTTACTTTCAACTGATAATTTGTTATAATTGATATTAATAACACACACCAATATACTTTACCACTAACAGTATAAATCCCATCTGTTTCCTCAGAGCTGGTGCCAACAATCACTCAAGAAAGAAGTCTGGTTGAACACCTGGTTTACTGAAGTTGTCCCAATGCAACCATTTTCTAAAAGTTGATTTCTCATCTCCAATTAAATATGCATGTTAATTGATTGCTTCCCAGTAACACATTAACTTAATTGTTTCCACACAGACAGTAAAGTGAGAACAGACTTGCTTACTAATAAAAGAAACATTCAATCTTATAAGTAAGTGCACCATTATGCCACTGAACAAATACATTTTCACACACTTTTCTAATGATATGTTTTGTTGTTAGTTGTTTGCAGTTCAGAAATGAGAGGTGGAGAGCATTTAAGTGCGTTCTAGGTAAAGCAGACAATGGGTTTTCAACAAGAAACACTAGAATCTTTGCTGTCTTTAAGGTACCCAAATACATTTTGCTTAATGTGATTAAACCCAAAAAGGGTGAACTGGAATTTCCATATGAAAACATAGAAAAGATGTGGCATGGAAGAAAGTCATTCAACCCATCATGTCTGTGCCAGTTGAAGAAGAGCCATGCAGCCCAGCTCTTGGTGCACAGCCTAGTAGCTCAAGCGCTTAACCTTATGTTTGCTTTTAAATGTGATGACGGTTTCTGCCTCTACTACTTTTCCAGTGAATACCAGATTTCTACCGTTCTCTGTACGAGAAAACCCTCAACTTCTCTCTGATCCTTATGCCAATTACCTTAAATCTATGCTCTTTGGGATATTGATCTCAGAATCACAGACTATTATGGTGCAGAAGGAGGCCATTTGGTCCATCATGTTTGCACTGGCTCTCCTCCCTATCTATTCTATCTAGGCTTCACACAATTTTATACACCTCAATTCAATGTAAAAATAAATACAAAATAAACTAATTATAAAATCAACAATTATCCAGTGAAGTTAACCTTGCAATTCTATATTCATGAACCTAGGCTATAATGGGTCAGTTTTGGAGAAACGTTTAGAGCCCATAATTCTAGATAAAATTAACTGTCAATTGAACAAATGTGAATTAAAAATTGACTGCTAATATGGATTTGTTAATGGTATTAGACAAACCTGATAGGAGCTCTTTGATGAAGTAATAAAAGACTTGATAAGTGTACTGCAGTTGATGAACTTCATGTGAATTTACAAAAGGAGTCTGATAAAATGCCACGTATTAGAAGTGTTCGAAAAATTGAAGCCATGGAATTAGAAGCAGAGGCAACATTGATATGAAATTGGTAAGAGACAGAAAGCAGTGTGAATCCAGATCAATTGTAACTTTTTAAGACAGCAGGTGAAGGGAGAGAATAGTAGCAAATCTCAGAAGAACAAACAGACAAATGGCAATTGAAAATTAATGTAGAAAAACACAGAAAGATACATTTTTGAAGAAGGAATGAGGAAAGGCTATTTAAACTAAATAGCATAATTTTAATGCAGGTGCAGGACCCATATAAAAATCTTTGAAAACAGCTGGACTAGTTATAAAGCTGTTAAGAAAATCACCTAGGATGTTGAGTTTTATAAATAGACATTATATTAAAATTAACAAATCACTAGATCCACCTCAGCTGCAGTATTGTATCCAATTCTGAGCACCACATTTTAGGAAGGATGTCAAGGCCTTGGGGAGCATATAGAACAGAATTAACAGAATTACAGCAGGAATGAGGGAATTTGGTTATGTGGAGAAACGAGAGAGGCTGGTGTTGTTTTCTTCTGGGGAGGGATTGTTAGGGAAGATAATAATTGGTGATCAAAATTCTGAAGTGCTTTGATAGAATGAATAAGGAAAAACTATTAATTAGTAAAGTAGAAATGTTTTCAGATTTGATTATAGTTGGCAAGGTTATTAATTTTAAAGTTTGCAGCGTGAGCCATTAACCCATAAATAATAAAAACTTGTGATAAAACCAAAGATAGAGATCGAAGAGACACACATATTGATAGATTGGGTAGACTGGAGGAGAGGAAGGGTGTGACAGAAACTGTGAATAAGCGAATTTCCAAGCTTTACAATGAGGAAGCTTGGGACCACTCAGTTCAGAACATTCAGAGGATAGCACAGAAGGAAAAATGTTCATTCTGCGTTGCACAATTGCACAAAATTAAAAGAGGACTTGCATTTCAACAACTTGCTTTTACACATACAAAGTTGGTCAGCATAGATTTAAAACAACTGGCTATTTCTTTCTCTTCAGTCCTTTTTTGAACAAGTGATGATAAAATAAGACAGATAAGAGCATACATTTGAAGTGTATGGACATACAAGAAAATGACATTTCTTACCTTCCACAGCTCTCTTAAAGAAAACTTTGCAACTGCCACATGTTAGAACACCGTAATGACATCCAGATGCTTCATCTGAGCAAACCAGACAGACTTTGGCAGGTGGCCCTGAGGAGGCAGTAGAGGTGGACGCTGTTGATGAGCTTCCTTCAGATTTCAGACCAGTACTGGAAGAGAAAAAGTGCTCAATTCAAATCAAAAGTCAGATTTGACAACAGAAATATTCAAATAAATGTTTCAATTGAAACTGTTTCCTATCAAATTTGTATCACATGCCAATGACATCTTATCTGGTACTGATTCAATTTAGTTCCTGAAAGGATCACTCCAAATTTTAAGATTTAAACACAAAAGTCTTGTACAAATTTCACCAAACCATTACTGGGAATTTGCTGGCAGCATTACAATTCATCTTATAAAATTAATGAAATATCGGACTTTTCATTTTGAGAATCTCTTTCAAAGTTTCAGTAGCTGTGACAATTACTGTTTAAAGGGAGTGCAGGTTGTTGCATCATTTTTCTGCTTTCAATAATGTTAAATTATTAAATGAATACTTGCTTTATCTAGTGACCCCAGTACCAATTAAAAATTAAAGTTTATTTATTAGTCCAAAGTAAGGCTTGCATTAACACTGCAATGAAATTACTGTGAAATTCCCTTCGTCACCACACTCCGGCGCCTGTTTGGGCGTTTAAGGCCTGTTGTTAATTCTCTTTTACCAAATTATCAATTGACTTAAGAATCAAAATACATTTCATTTCTCTGACATTCCATTCTGTCCGCACTGTTCCTTTCATCAAGTTCAAATTTCTTTCCTGACTGATTCTTGAAAGCTGACTTCAAATGAAAAGCAGAACTGGAGTATTCTGTAACAGCTATAAATTTATTACAGCCAAATGGTTAAAAATTCTCAATTATCTAAATATCATAAAAGGCAAGAAAACTGGAATGAGATCATAGAATATGTACCAACATTTACAGAAAATATATTGCTACTTCATGTAGATTATACCAGCTGTCTTCAAATTGAAGTTGGATGGGCACATGCAAGAAGGCAGCATTCAATACTGAGATGTATACAGAAAAACAGACTACAAAACAAGGGCAAAACATTACCTCTGTCCAAATTCAGCACAGAAGTAAAAATCTGTCGCTAATCCCATCAGCACTGTTTTCAGAGACCAGGCCATTTCTGAAAACTTCTCTGTTTCTTGTTTCTCTCATCACCCACATCCACTGTATATTCTGCATTTAGCCTGGAAAAATTCTAAAGGCACAACCGTATCTGCCATTCATGCCACACTCCCGAGAGGAAAACTCTTAAGTGACTAATCACTTATGTCCTCTGCAGTTTTTCCAAGGCCTTGCAACGCTTCTGAAATTGCAGACAATAATCCAGCTGAGGTCTAATGAGTGACTTATAAAAGGTGTAACATGGTTTCCTTGCTTTTATTTTCAATGCCCCTATTTTTAAAGTGTTTCTTGGGATAGTGTCCTAGGCCCAACCATGTTCAGCTGCTTCATCAATAACATCCTTCCATCACAAAGTCAGAAATATGGATCTTCACTGATGATTGCAATGTTCAGCAACATTCATGACTCTTTAGATACTAAAACAGCCCATATCCATGCAGCAAAATTTATACAGTAACTAGGCTTGTGCTGTCAAGAGGCAAGTAACAGTCATGCTATGTGAGTGCCAGCAATGACCATTTCCAACAAGAAAGAATCTAACCATTGCCTCCTGAAATTCAAAGGTGTTACCGTTGTCAAATTTCCCACTAACAACATCCTGGTTGGTGACTAAAAGTAACTCGACTAGCTATATAAATACAGTGGCTACAACAGCAGGTCAGAGGCTAGGCTATGGTAAGTAACTTACCTCCTTACTTCCCAAAGCCCACCCACAGGTCAGAAGTGTGATGGAATACTCTCCATTTGCTTGAGTGAGTGCAATTCCAACATCACCCAAGAAACTTGACTCCACTTAGGATAAAGCACTTTATTGACGTCCCATCCACAAACATTCACTCCCGTACCATCAACAGGAACTTGTTATACAATTGTAAGATGCATTGCAGAAATACACCAAGACTCTTGTATAACACCTTAAAAAAACACAACTACTATCATCTAGAGGGAAAAGGACAGCAGACACAGAAACATCACCACCTGGAATTTCCTCTCCAAGCCACATTGGAAGTATATCACCATACCTTCACAGTTGGTGAGTCACATTCCTGGAACCCTCCCTGACAACACCGTGGGTGTACTTACATCTCTCAGACTGCAACAGTTCAAAAAGGCAGCTCACCACAACTATCATCTCAAAAGTAATTAGAGTTGGGCAATAAATGTGGCCCAGCCAGCGACCCTCACATCCCACAAATGAATTATTATAAACCCATCAGTTTTGTGTTACCTTAACTTTCCTTGTCACCATGAATATGCACTTGCAAATCCTTTTGCTTTTGCATCCTCTGAAAACTGTACTGTTTAGATTATACTTTCTCATTATGTTATTTCTCCCAAAGTGCATCACCTCACACATCCTCATTAAATTATATCTCATACGTCCGTCCATTTCACTAATTACGTCCTCTGAAATCTTCTACCATCCTGCTCACCACTAACTACCTTGATGAGCGTTGTATCATTTGCAAACTTCAAAATTCTAGTCCCTATATTGAAGTTCAGGTTATTTATGCGTGGCAAGAAAAACAGTGATCTTAATACCAACCACTGAGGGACCCAACTGCACAAGTCAGAGAAATGTCGTCACCGTTACTCTCTGCCTATTATCCGATAACCAATTAAATACCTAAGTTACCGGTGTCTCTTTACCACCGGTTGCTTCTATTTTATGAACATACACTCTATCACGTGATTTTGAAAGTCCATACATTAACATCTATAACACTATTTGTACTAATCCTCTCTATTACTTCAAATACCTTAACTGGGTTAATGATTTGCTTCTTACAAATTTAGCTTCTTTCAGAAACCTAGGATGCATTACTCAAAGCTTGTCAGCTTTGAGTAATGTCAATCTATTTTGCATCTACTTGCTTATTATTTTCATCCTAATAGCTCCAGACCTTCCCCTTTAAAAATGTCATCTTTTTCTTTGTGAAGATGGATGCAAAGTGCTCACTTAGTTCCTCAGTCATATCCTCTGCCCACTAAAGAATTGCTAATTTTTTCCCTAATAAGCATCACCATTCCTTTCACGATCCATCCACTTCTTCTGTTCATAAATACATCTTAAGGTTCTGTTTCACATTATCCAATGTTTTTCAAATTATCTTTTGTCTTTCCTATTTACTTTAATTTATCTCAGCTCTGCATTCTGCCTTGTTTTCAATTGTATTCTGCTTTGCTTTTAGTTGTATTCTGTACATATTTAGTTATTAACCTTCGATTTTTGCTGAATTTTAACTTCTATTTCCTTTGTCAACAAAGAAGCTTTAATTTTGCATGCCTATAATGAGAAGATTCTTGGTTTTTATCCAAACTAAAAAACAGAAAAATTCTATGAGAATGTCAAAGAACTGGCTACAGAGACTCGACAAGACCAATAAGAAACCAGTTACATAAATTAATCTTGGTTAGACCATACTTGTGCTTCTGTGCACAGATCTGGTTTCCATATTACAAGAAAGTTGCAAAGGCAGATGAAATAAAGATTTACAAAGATGATATCAGAACTGAGGAGGTTCTAAGCATCACAAAAGACTATATAAGTGGAGGCTCTTTTCTCTCTTTAAAAAGTGGCCAAAAGGAGACTGAATGCATGTCTTTAAAATAATGAAGGGTTTGATAGGGTGGATGTAGGAAGTACGTTCACTTAGGGAATCCAGAAGTAGAGGTCATAAATACATGATAGTCACTAAAAAAATCCTGTAAAAAATTCAGGAGAAAACTCTTGTCTCAGTATTTTGAATGTGATACTTGCTACCACAGAGCAGGAGAGTCAAATTGTACAGATAAATTGAAGGAAAGCTAGATAGGCCCATGAAGGAGAAAAGAATACAAGGAATGCAAGATCACAGCAGAAGCAGGTAGGTAGGAGGTTCTAGTAGTATAAACTCCAGAACAGACCAGATAGAGAACCTGATACCCAGCTACAGAACAGGATGCTGTGCAACATATTAAGATGACATGGGTAATGTTAAGCTTTTAAATGAACATGAATCTATTTCTCTCATGAGCATCTCAAAGAATTTCATCTCAAGTTTTTGAGAAGTTTTTCTTTTAAAAAAGTGTCTATTGAGCTATATAAAAAAAAATCTATGTTTTTTTATTTCTGAATTGGGTTATTTGAAAAATATATATAAAGAAAGATAACCTGCTTACTAGAATCTAAATATGATCTTATCACACATTCCAACTGGGCATTATACAAACTGACCACTAGGCTCTATGTACAAAATGTAATAGATATGACCACCTATTTCATAGTATCTATAAATATTCCGTATTTCATCCTTAATTATATTAAGCAATGGCTATAGATCATTAGTTAGAGCTTGTCAAAAATCAAAGATGTCATGCTACAGAATAACTATGCAACTTATAAACATCTCATCACATCTTTATAACTTTACCGTTCACAGCTCACTAAACATCAAATTCTTCAGCACAGAAGAATCACAGTAGTATTTTGAACAGTTGACATGAAACTCTCTCCATTCAAAGGATTCTCACTGCAAACTGTATATTTACACTTGGTTTACTGAAATGTTTGTGCCAGCTGTGGAATGAATAAAGCTACAGAGATTTTAAAACAAAAACTGGGTTCTCTTGATAACCCTGCAAGCTCACTCCATGACTCCTTCCATCATAAACAGCTCACTAAATTTTGGCAAAAAATTAATCTTCCTGATTAGAAAGAAAACTTGTAATGCAACAAGAATACTCGAATTCAGATGATGGCTAACAGTGTGGGCTTGATTTTTCTCAATGATGAACAAATGGTTCCAGGCATGCATTACACCCACAGACTTTCCATGCTATTTTACAGTAGAACTTACTGTAATTAGAGAGAGTTATTTTGGTGCCACAACCTTTAGAAAAGATTTGTATGAATAGGGAAGTTAGCTATGAATCTCTTTAATCATATTTCCTTAATCAATCCAACTAAAAAATGGTTCCTGAATGAGGAAGAAATCTTTTAGTTTATTCAATGCCAATTCAGATACAAAAATCAAAATAGAGGGAAGAAGAAAGGATTAGGACAGATGAGTCAGACAGAAAGAAAATGCTATAAATGTTTAATTTTTAGTTTAAAAAATCTTCATAGAATCCCTACAGTGCAGTAGGGGACCCAAATGGCCCATCAGGCCTACACCAATATCAGGCCCTATCCATATAGCTCCACGCATCTACCCTGCTAGTTCCCCTAACACTAAAAGGGCATTTGGCATGGCCAATCAACCTAACCTGCAGATCTTTGGACTGTGGGAGGAAATCCATGTGGAGACAAAGAGAACGTGCAAACTCCATACCGATAGTAACCTAAGGCTAGAATTGAATCCAGATCCCTGGCGCTGTGATGCAGCAGTACTAACCACTATGCCGTCCAAATCTATAATTAAAATTTGAAGGAACAGATCCCACACTTGCAAATGATCATTTTCAGTGTCACAGGTGTTGCTTTGTAATAATTGTGACTTGGCACACAATTAAAAATGTACTTGCATTGAAACGAACAGACCTTAACCTTTTCTAATGAGTTTACAGGATAGATATCCAAAGTTTGCAACCTCACGCCCTCTCATGTAATTCAATGCATAGTCTCTCAGCCAGATATCATATTACTGGAGCTTTTGGAAACATTTGCACAGCTTAGACAATAACATCCTGACTTCCATATTTAAAAGCTTACTTATGGATGCAAGACATGCCAGTCTGAATTGAGTAATTAATTTCATTGAACTTTGTACATTAAAATCTGTCTTAATAAAGTTAGATTTTTTAAATGAAATGTTAATTGCATCACAGGGCAGATGTGATAAGAACTTTTAAAATATGGTTTTCAAATTAATTTTAATGAAAGCAATAATAACAAATGCTTCACAGACAATTAAAAATGCAACAAAGCAACTTTTCAAATCTGTATCTGCAAACTATGTAAGTATTCACTAAGACAGAAATTTAAACATCCTACTCAAACTGCCTCAATAGGGAAGATAATAGCATAGTGGTATTGTCAGTAGATTAGTAATCCAGAGAGTGAGGATAATGTTCTGTGGACCCGGATTCAAATCCCACACGGCAGATACAGACATTTGAATTCAATTGAAACTGGAATTAAAAGTATAATGACCATGAAGCCATCTCCCATCCTCCCTGGTCTAGCCTACATGTGACTCCAATTCCACAGCAACGTGGCTGACTCTTAACTGCTCTCTGAAATGGTCTGGCAAGCCACTCAATTCAAGGGTAATTTGGGATGGGTAGTAAGTACCAACATCCCTTGAATGAATTAAACTGAAAATTTGACTGCAGTATTTTAATTGCTTGTTGCATCATTAACTGCTTATTCAACTCAAGTGCCTTTTTTCTACCTGAACTTCATTTATCTATATTTTCAACTACTGTTATGATCTCTAACATTAGCAGTTGTATGAGCAATTACTTCTCTCAAAGAAAAAACAAAGAAAATTACAGCACAGGAACAAGCCCTTTGACCCTTCAAGCCTGCACTGACCATGCTGTCTGACTTAACTAGAATCCCCTACTCTTCCAGAGACTATATCCCTTTACTCCCATCCTATTCATGTACTTATCAAGACTCCCTTTAAAAGTCACTATCTCCCCTGGCAACGAGTTCCAGCCACCCACTACTCTGTGAAAGATCTGTCTTCTACATTTCCTTTAAACCTTGCTCCTCACACCTTAAACTTACACCCCTAATAATTGACTCTTGCACTCTGGTAAAAAGCTTTTGACTATCCACTCTGTCCATGCCTCTTATAATCTTGTAAACTTTGATCAGGTCTCCCCTCAACCTCCGTCACTCCAGTGAGAACAAACCAAGTTCCTCCAACCTTTCCTCATAGGTAGTGCCTTCCATACCAGTCAACATCCTGATAAATTTTTTCTGTACCCTCTTCAAAGCCTCCACATCCTTCTGGTAGTATGGCGACCAGAACTGAACACTATATTCCAACTGTGGCCTAAATAAAATTCTATAAAGCTGCAACATGACTTGCCAATTTTTAAACTCAATACCCCGGCTGATGAAGGCAAGTGTGCCGTATGCCTTCTTGACTACTTTCTCCACCTGCATTGTGCTGTTGTGTTCTACCTTTTACATGCCAGATGTTGATTTACCCTCAAACATCTGCCTCCAGTCTACATTCTTGCCTAATATTGTTGTAATTAGCCTTCCCCCAATTTAGCAACTTAACCTGAGGACTGCACTTATCTTTATCTATCAGTACTTAAAGCTTACTGAGTTGTGGTCACTATTCCCGATCTGCTCCCCTGCTGAAAAACATGGGCCATCTGACTGGGCTCATTTCCCAATACCAGGTCCAGTATTGCCCCTTCCCTAGGTGGACTATCTACATACTGTTTCAGGAAGCTTTCCTGGATGCACCTTACAAACTCTGCTCCATCCACACCCCCTAGCATTAAGTGAGTCCTTAAATATGACTCGCTTTTTGTTGAGGTCAATACAGGTTATCTGCAAAATGCCAAACCACAGCATTCAACTAGAAACATTATTGATCACTTAGCGCTTAATAAAGAAATTGATCAAATTGATTAACGTTGCAAAGAGACTCGTACAACTGCCAATGTTAGAAATCTTGGCCGAAAATTCAGATAGGTAGATGAAGTTCAGACAAAAAAAAAAATCAGCTGGGTTGAACAAACCATTAATGATAGAACAAAGAATTAAGATACTGCAGTCAAATGCAACCAAATCAGCCAGAATTTCTGGATCTCTTTAACTCATGAGTTTTAAGGATGTTCTGCTTCATCATCTGTACAGTGTCGTTTTGAACTTTAATGGACAGATAGCATTCTGTATTGATGTATTGCAGTCTAAACATGAACTAAGCAGTAACACTTTCTTGCCTGGCGGTTGTGCGTTTAAGTGCACAAGTACAAAATTCATACTGACATTTCATTGCAAGAAGACAATGCTCTGGGAAGAATCTCCCGAGCTATAGACATTGCAACACATCAGGGAAAGGGAAAGTTACCTGGATACTTGTAACAGGAAGCAGTCACATCTCTGAGGACAGGATCTTCTGACTTGGTCAGAGACAGGAGAGTGTGACTATTAGTGGGGCAAGTAAAGGAACCCAGGAGAACTCAAGCCCTAGCCTTTGCTTTTGTCCAACGATTCTGAGGTTCTTTTGGCTTTCTGGATGAGCATGGGGCCTGCAAGATGGATGAGTTGGCTGATCATGACACAATGGTGCAGGGAATCATTCAAGTCAAGGGAACAAAAAGGAATGCAGTGGTATTAGGGGATAGTATAGTGAGGGGGACAGATACTGTTCTGTGAGCAAAGAGTAAGAATGGGAAAGGTTATATTTTCTGCTTAGTGCCAGGTTTCAAGACATCTGCTGAGAGTTGGAGATGAACTTGCAGCAACAGAGGGAGGATCCAGTCATCGTGGTCCATTGGTAGAACTAGGAAAAAAAATTCTGCATAATTAACATGAGGAGATAGGTACCAAATTAGGAAGCAGACCCTTGAAAGTATTAATCTCTCGATTATTGCCCAAGCCACACGCCAATTAGAATAGGGCAAATAAGATTAGAGAAATTAATGCGTGATTCAAAAACAGGATCTGGAGAAGCGAGTTCCAGTTCACAAGCACTGCCACCAATACTGGGAAAATGGAATGTCTATCTTTGGGACAGTGTATACCTGAAAATTGCTGGCACTTGTGTTCTTGCAAACCACATAACTCGAGTGGAGAGAACGTATTACACTAAACAATGGGGGCAAAGGATCCAATTTGGAAAGATGTGGTAAATCAAAGTGTAGAGATAAGGCATGAGAGAAAAATAATAATTTGCGAAATGATAAATAGACCATGACAGGAAAGGAGAGGATACAAAATTAAGTACATCAGCAAATTAAGGTAGAATTTATAAACATAACAAAGACACAAAACTAAAGGCTCTGTATCTGAATGCGTAGTGCATTCATAACAAAGCAAATGAACCAAGACATATGTAGAAATAAACGAGCATGATCTGATAGCTATTATAGAGACATGGCTGCAGGGTGAAATAGAATGAGCCCTGAATATTGAACAGTATCTGACATTTAGGAAAGACAGGAAGTTATGAGGGGTGGCTCTGTTAATTAGTGATGGTAATAACACAACAGAGAGGATGATCCAAGTTCAAAGACTAGTATTTTAAGCATAAATAGGGGTAATTATGAGGCCACAAAAACAGGACCAGTTAAAGTGAACTAACAAATGAAGTAAAGGGATAGGTCAATAGAGATTTGATCTCTATTGTGATAGAGATTTAAAAAGGATATTTCAGAATACTGAAAATAAATGTATTCCAATGAGGAAGAAAAAGTCCAGGGGGAGTCTGGCAGAGCTGACTTGATTTAGTGAAAGCAAATAATGTTTGTAGAAGGATCATTTCAATCCAAAACATTTACTTTGTTTCCCTCCACAGATGTTGCCTGGGAGCTGGGGAATCTGGCAACGAACAGGCTATGCATACAAGTGCTGTTTTAAACATGCTTTTGACCTGTGGTTTGCACTAGTAGTATAGGATCAAGATGATTGTAAAGTGTTTGGCGCCAGGCTCAAAACCGATTTTTAGGCCTGCATGCTATTTTCCAGGATTGGCATGATCTGCACCAGGCATGGTGAGATTGTAAAAATCACTGCCCAATATTTCTTATTTACAGATTCAAACATTGAGACCAGTAAGTCATGCAAAAGTAGAAACATACTCATTACACAAAATCCTACCACTGCACTCTGGATATTCTTCTATTTTGTGCATATGCGCCAAAAGGTTACAAACTTGCCCATAGCTGGGATTCTCTGATGACATTGCAGCGTTGGACGCCAAATTCACCATTCTTATTGGCAACGAGGTGGGAACAAATGAAATGGGAGAATCCCACCTACAGTATCTGCGATGCATTAATAAAGTAACACCAAAGCTGAGTCACAGGACCTGATAGATTATTTAAGAAAAAAATACTCTCATCTAAAAAGCAATTTTAAAGAATCAATTTCCTTAATGTCTTCATTTTGAAAAGTTGCCCCACAGAAAAACAGAACATTAAACGGAAGCCACACTTGCTCAAAAAAAGACTTTTTTTACAGTTGTTATATAGTGATGAAAGCTTCACATTCATGTGCCACAGATGATCTTCATAGCATCAAAAAACAATTTGTTACTCAGGACTAACATTCATTATCTGCTTGAACACTTCCATACAATCAGATGGCATTGGAGATCATTCAATTCTGTGTTCATTCGTTAAAGTATTCAATTTGTCCCACATGCTTGCCTTTTCCACATCAAAAAATTTTCCTTTTCAAATAAATCCAATTTCCTTCTGAAAGTTAGCATCAAATCTTCTTTCACCATCCTTTTAGGTATCATGTCTCAGATCACAATAACTCATTGCTTTTAAAATTCTGATTCTTTTGCCAAGTATTTGTGTCTTCTGGTTATTGATCTTTCTACTGCTAAAAACAGTTCCTTATTTACTCTTGTAAAACCATTCATAATATTAAATTGTCTGGTAATCAGCTCTGCTCTGATCATTACTCTAGCCTTTCCATATAACTAAGTCCATCATTCCTGATGCCATTTGAGTAAATCTCCTCCCATGGCCTTGGACAATATTCCAATTGAATATTATATAAAGATTTAGTATAACTTCCTTACTTTTGATCTCCGTGGCACCATTTAGGGTTACTACCAAAGCAAATAACCTCAATTCCCTACACTATAGTTCACCTGCCATCTTGTTGGCTGCCCACTTAGCCAGTCGATTTTTTTTGTAATCGCTTTAGTTTGCATTCCACCTTGCCTTACATCTTTAGCAAACCCTTAGATGTATTTCCAAATCATAAATGTAGATTGTAAATAGTTAAGATCTCAGCAATGATCCTTGTAGCACTCCAAGTCTACCAACCTGAAAATGTCATGCTGTTTGCCAGTGCATTAATCAATCATCCATCCATGTTAATACTTTACTCTTATTCCAAGATTAGGGGATGTTTCATGTCAACTTTTATCTGGTACCTTATTAAATTTTCTTTTTTGAATTCCAAGTATTTACTGGTTCCCATTTATCTATCCTTCTAGTAATATCCTCAAATAAAATTTGTCATGATTTCCTTTTCATAAAACCATTATGACTTAGTTTGATTATACTATGATTTTTTTCAAAGCACATTATTAAGGAATCTTAATAAGTTTCAGCATTTATTTTGCATCTGACTTTACAAAGAAATACGCTGCCCATGTCATTGTGCAAGAGAAGGTAAATGAAACACTTGATTGGCTAAAGGGGAACTACTGGATAAGGCGGTTGGGATGGGGGCAGGTTTTGACCCTGGTTTTGACAATGAGATGCACAGTACTTGAGGGAACCATTTACAATGTTAGCTAACATGAAGGTTAGGAAGGGTGACCAGCAATTCATCAGGAATGCATTATTGGAACATGAACTATAACTTGTAAACAACAGTTTGATGAGTTCGTGAGCAAATTGGAGAGAAACTTAAGAAAGATACTGATTCAAGGCTCAGGTGCAAGTCTGAGGAGAATAAGTAGAAGGCTCAATAAGGTGCTGGGATGGTTGGCAAGTTGTGCTAAATTACAAACATTCTTGTCTACTTTTAACAACCCAAATGGCATGTGACTTCTTCCAAAAGGTATTTTACCACTCCCAAAGTCATCTTGAGACTTATGATTACCCTACTTCTCCAATGAACTTTCTTATCCCATCAGGTCTGAAGTGCACAAGCTGTGTTCTGGGTATCCCTATCAATGTGAAACTTCAGGCTATATTGTCCAATGGAATGAGTTTGTGTATTCTGACCGACTCCTATATTCAACTACTTTCATTACAATAAAACAAATGAATTATTTATTTATCAATAGTTAAGTCTGTAATAGTTGCAAAGATGCAGGTATTAATACATACCAATTACTCATAAGCAAGCTAAATAAGCCAAGGTTCATTCCTTGAAATGTTACTTTAGAAGGCACTAGAAACTTGTTTTGAGAGAACGTTTTGGCATATAGTATTTTATTCACCTTTCTCACAAATCTCAATGTGAAGGTTATTTTTCATATATTAAATCACATACCTGCAGGCCATTTTCCACACTTAGTCTCTGGCCTTTCCACTGCTACTCCCAAGGTCTTAATCAGTTATCTCAAACCAGTTGTCCTGATCCCCTTGAAAATGCCTTTTTTCTAAAGTCCTAAACAGACACACTCATTACTACAAGTCCAGGTCAATGTCAGGGCTACTCTGTCTTCCTTACTCACGAGAAATCCCACACAAGAAGAGCAGTTAGTAATAATTGCAAATGTTCATGGCTGTTGTCTATTTTGGCCACGGTTTCTTGTAATGCAAGGTGAAGATGAAGCTCTAACATTGCAATGGATAAATATACTTGAATAAAAGCCACAAGAATCTGCCAGGAAAGAATTTGCAAGCCAGCAAAAGATCTGGTTTCAGATCATTTTTTTCTTGTAATACAATTTCCCAGGTTGGAATATCTAAAGTGATATTAGCTTTTTTATGATTGGGAACACACTTCTACTAACCCAACTTATTGATCCAGTGTCATCTTGTGGATTTGCTTACGCACATTACAAACAGCACTTATGATAAATCAAGTAAACACCCAATAAACCAAAACAGGCAAGATATATTCATGTTTTTCAGAAACTTTAGGGTTTGCTATTTTTCTCTATTGCAAACACAAATGACAAACATCCCAGAACTGAAAGTGATTATGGTCTCAAATGACCATAGATTGCTCTCCCCTTTCAACGAGAGAGTTGACTAGTGGTGATTTAACCTGAGGATCACCAGGTTGCTCGAATGCTATCAGAGTCCATGGCATTTACAATATCCACTCAGAGAGGCAAGGTTAAGAAGGCGGGCTTCCATGAATAACCTCAGCCCAAACGGGAATTGAAGATAAGACTGAAGCATTCACAATAGCCTTCAGACATAAGTCCTAAATGAATGATTCAACTCAGTCTGCTCCAAATGTCCCAGCATCACAGATGCCAGTCTTCAGCTAATTTGATTCATTGCACATTACATCAAGAAATGGCTGAAGACACTGGATATTGTAAAATGCCATGGACCATGACAGTATTTCAGCAACTGTTGAAGACAGAACTTGCTGTTCCCCTATCCAAGCTGTTACAGTAAATCTACAACATTGGCATCCACCTGACAATGTAGAAAATTACCTTGGTATGCCTTGTGTACAAAAAGTAGACAAACACAACCTATCCAATTACCATCACATCAATCTACTCTCAATCATTAGTAAAGTGATGAAAGGGGGTTATCAACAGTGATATTAAGTGCCCCCTGCTCAGCAATAACCTGCCCACTGACGCTGTTTGTGTTCCATCGAGTTATTTGGCTCCTGACTACATTGCAGCTTTGTTCAAACATGGACAATGCAGCTGAATTCCAGATGCGAGGTAAAAGTGACTGCTCTTGACATCAGTGCAGCATTTGACTGAGTGTGGCATTAAAGAACCCTAGAAAAGCTGGAGCCAATAGAGTAGGACTCTGAAAGCTTGTGATACCAAATAAACGTGTTGGACTTTAACCTGGTATCGAGAGACTTCTTATTGTGCCCATTCCAATTTAATGCCAGCATCGTGACATCATTAGAAAGTACAAAAAAGATTCATACAAACTGATTCAGATATGAGGAATTTCAGCTACGTAAGTAGGTTGGAAAAGTCCAGACAATTTTTGTTGGAGAAGGCTGAGAGGAGATTTAATCAAGGTATTTAAGATCATGAGATAAGATAGCAAAAATCTGTTCCCACTTGTTAAAGGATCGACAACAAAAAGGCACAGATTCGAAGAAATTGGCAAAAATAAAACAAAAGTGACATGAAAAACTTTTACAAACACTGAACGTTTATGGTCTGGAATGCATTGCCTGGGAGTGCAGGTTCAATTGAGGCATTTAAAAAGGAATTAGACAGTTATCTGTAAAAGGAGAATGTGTCCAGTTATGAGAAGGGGAATGGCATTAAATAAATTGCTCATCTGGCAAAAATGGTGCAGACATGATGAGTCTCATGGCCTCCTTTGGCACTGTTACAATGCTGTAGGAGTTGTTTTATGAAAACTGCTTCTAATCTGCACTTAGTACTAAACCTGTAGGTGTATGTTTTAGCATCTCCAGACAAGTTCATTTTAGATAATCATTAATTAGGACCAAAATTGCATGCTGAAAACAGACTTTCAAACAGGCAGTTCTTATTAGAATTTAGTATCAGTTTGCACCCTTTCACCATAATAACTTTCTTCCACTTCAAGATCAGTTGCCATTTATGTTAATATTTAGTCACTGCAACAACAACTGAACCACATTTAACTCTCTGCCATTCTTTTATATCATTCCACATTGCAATTTAGCATCCATGGGTTGATGGAAAATTCGCATTTGATGACAAAGCAACTAGCAAGAAGTCTTTATTGGGGCTTACTCTATTTTTTTCAGTATTCTAACCAATGTCAGGTATCAGAAAGGGAAAATGAGCAAAGAGATACTCTGGGCCCAGGTAAGATGCTCTTTTGGAGAGTCAGTGTAGATGTGATGGACCAAGCGCAATAGGAATTCTATCAACTTTTGAGATCAGGAACCTAGGCAAAATTCTAGATGCAAAACCATACTTTCCCATTATGTGCTCAAATGAAACATGGATAAGAGGAAAAATCATTTTAATTGGCAACTACTCTTCCAATATAATAATTGTTATAATTGTAAACCATACAATTATGGTTACTGGACCATAATTTTGGTCCAATAGATCCAAAAATTGGACCCAGAATATCGAACTGCTGTCAATTACCAAGGCTCTGCTGTGCTCACAACTTATGAAACAAAACATACTCTATTTGTGCTTTCAAGTTACCTAGCACAATTTTATAGTAGATATAAACGTAGCTATCACTGTGAATCACATTTTATATAACTGGAGGAGTACAACAACAGAATATGCAGATTGTACAACTACTTTTCACTAATGGAAAAATATTAATATGGTATTTATTATTTTGCAGAAACCTCAGGTAAAGCATTTACAACAGATTAACAAAAATACATTAGTAACCGATCAGAAAACAGCAGGGAACAAACATTATTTGCCACAAAGATTATACACTACATTGTTCTTGTGAGAATTTTTTTCCTTAAAGAAATGGAACCTCATGTTTTCAAGTGAAATTAAGATAGATGGCTCAAAACTTTGTACATAGTAAATAGTAAGCAGAAGTAAGAGATTTCTGGACATAGACTGTGAAATAGACAAATTTTGGCAAATTTAAAGAAAATGAGGTGCTGCATTTTCAAGAGACATAATATTATTATGTCTCTTGAAAATAATATTATCTAATAATATTATCTAAATATGCAATTTTAGGCAATGGTTGCAGGAAGGGTGCAAGAATAGAGAAACACATGCATACATATTCACAAATCTTTGAAGATGGCAGAATGAGTTGAAAAGAACTAGATAAGATTATTAAAAGAGTCATATGAAATATGTGGCTTTTAATTGGAGGCATTTAATGAAAAACCATGCAACATCTTTGCAAATCACTATTTATCTTTATATTTTCAATGCTTTAAATATTAGGTAAAGGAAGTAGTGCATTTGACCTCTAATATGTTATGATTTTAGAACTGCACAATCCTTGCATGCAATTCTGCACACCACACTTTAGGAACGATGTCAAAGCCCTGGAGAGGTTACAAAGGAGACTTAGCTGGTGATAAATTACTTCAATCACACGAACTGAAGAAGCTGGCTTTGTTCTTGCAGCTGAGAAAATTAAAGACCTAATAGAAGTATTCAAAATTATGAAGAGCAAATAAGGAGAAACTATTTCCATTGGTAAATAGATCAGTAACCAGAAAGGACAAATTTAAAATAACTACCAACAAAACTAGAAAGAAAATGAGAAGAAACTTCTTCACAAAGCACTGTTAAACTTGGAATGCACTACTTGAAAAGGGTGGTGGAATCAGATTGCACAGTAATTTTTACTCACTTGCCAGGAAAAAAAAGCTGAGGTTTGCCACTAATTTGGGTAGCTTTTCCAAATAATCTGCTCAAGTAGAACTGGTCAAATAATCTCTTCCTGTGCATTAAATGATTTGATTAGCAGCATTATTGTGGAAAGACAAACAGGAATTTAAAGATAGAAAAAGTAATTAGCTAAACAGATCCTAACAGGGCTGCTGCTTCAAAATCAACACAACAGTTTAGTATTTATTTAGTTTAAACGCTCTGCTGGCACTATGTTCTTAAAAATCAAGCAAGAACAGATTGCTGCAAATATCTCATGCAAAATTAATCTCAATATGCATGTGATGTAACTTGGCCTCAGTCAACTTTTAAGTTGTAAAATTCTGGAAAATTCCATGAGCATGTTCTAACATCATATCTGCTTTATGCTGAGTCAATTTAATTGGCATGAATAGTAACTACAAAAAAGAAGCCTCCGAATAACCCATCTATTAATTCCAGCACATATCCTCATGCAATTTCCAGCTTTTGAAAAGCTGGAGATCGTTTTTGGAATCTTTCAAATAATTTAGGTGATATTTTAAGATTCACATTTAGTGTGAATTAGTGCAGTCATGGAGTTATAAAGTAATTGCACCACAAAATGAGCCCATTCTCTAAGGCAATCCACTTAGCCTCATCTTTTCACCATCCCACAGCCCTGAAAGTTTACTTACTCCCATCAATTGTGAACTTGCTTACTGCGCGAATGTAACAATCAAGGTTCACAGCCCCAAAACTTCAAGCTTGCGTGGTTTCAAATGTGGAACACTCACCTTTCCCACATCATTCCTGTAGAGAAAGAGCACTCTGTGCATGCACAAACTCTATTCATGGACAAGCTGGCAATTCATAATTTCACAATTTGTGGGAAAAAAAAATCGCAGGAACAGAACCCCCGCAAATAACAGGAGTTGACTGTGTCACACTTGCTATTGTTCCATTCTCCAAATACACCCCACTCTGGCAAACCCTCCTGTTATCTTCATCCCTCTCTTTAGCAACGTGAGAAGCAATTCATCCAGATCAGGCAACTTATCCATTCCACTTATAGCCAGTTTTTCCACTACATCTTGTCTCTGAATTTTCACTTTATCCGTTAACTTCACCATTTCCACTTTCTCCAATATTTTGTCAGCATCCTATTGACAGTTTAAAGTACTTTAGATTTTCTTGCCTTGCTCTATGCCTCTAAGTATATGTCACTCTCTTTGCCTCAGATAGGACTGTTACAGATGGGGAAAGGTGTGTGTTAATTTTCTTCCTTTTCCTCTTGGCTAACTGCAAAAGGATCTATTTTAAGAGCAGTGTTTTAACGCTTGGAGAGCTGCGCTTTCAAGAACAGACGCAAACAGGCTTCCTTTTAAATTTAGATTAAAAAATGTTTATTTCCACAACATCCAAAATTTTAATACAACAAATACTCCCCAAACACACAGGCACACACACAAGAAAACAGGATTTCTAGACTTGCAGCATGGTTAAATTACTAGAATGGTAAAACAAAATAACAGTCACTTCTTTGTCGCTCTTAAGACATTGGCTGAAAATATTGCAGGCTGGAAATATTTTGCCCTGGTTATTTAAAGGCATATGGAGGTTAGAAGTTTCTGGCTTTTAAGTCAAAAGTGCAGTCAAATCTTGTAGGCAAGACAAATGGCCCCTTTTTATTGCTGAGATGAATTTCTTTTTAAGGAAGCATTCTTTCCTTTTATTGGGCTAAATTTCACTTTGAGGTGCTGGCCCTGGGCTGCCTTGCTGGGCTACCCTTATGGGTCAATAAGATATCAGCAAACTTTTCAGCTAGTTAGCTTGTGATGATATTATAAGTGTACTTCATTGTCCACACAATGTGTTGACATGGATGTAATTAACACACAATGGGGAAATATCTGACATCTTGACATTCTAGCTATGGTCTTCCTCGCTGAATGACTTTATTTGAAATCCCACAGTCATAAGGCTGGCTGGTTTAATAACCATTGAAATCTTAATTCAGCTTTAGTTCATCTACTTTCCACTTTTTTTTGAATGTATCTAGACTGTACCAGAAACATTTCTTCTCTATTCTATTACAATTTCCCGCTCAGACTTTATTTCCATTTTACCCTGGCTAGATTTATTCTTATCCAAATGCAGTTAGTGCTCTTCCAATTTAGAAGTTCTACATAAGACTGTACCCAGCAGTCCATTATTAATCTAAACCTTATGATACAAAGATCACTTTTATCCAAGTATGTCCCCCACAGGCAATTGGTCCACCTCATTCCCAAGCACCAGATCCAGCCGAAGTACTTGCCAAGTAAGATCTCCTCAGCATATTTCTTACTCTTTACTCTAACATCAAAGTCAATATTTGGGCAATGGAAATCCTCCCATATCATCACTCTATAGTTCTTGCACATATCCGATTCCTCAACAGATATGCCCCTCCATCTCTCACACTATACAGATGCCTACAGAATATCTGCAGTAGCATGATCCATTTTTTTTGCTCTCAGCCCTAACCAAATTGATTGTGTCCATGGCAATTCAAGGACATCTTCTCTTTCCAACACTATGTTTCCTAATCAGTACTATAACTCCACCTCATTTTTCTTTTCATTGTCTTTTCTGAACATCTTACACTCTTGAATAATATATACTTAGTCCTCACCATTTTAAGAGGCATTTCAGTTATTATCACTATCTTATAATTTAAAGTCAGTTGTTTGTGTTTGTATCTTAATAATGTTATTCATCACATATTGTGTATTCCTCGATGTATGACTTTACTTGAAATCCATTTTTTGCATGCTTCGTAGCCCTCCTTGGTCTTCTATGTAATATGGTACTACTTCCTACTTCTGTGCTTACCAACTCTACACTTAATGGACCTTTTTTCTCAATTCTAAATCAACATGTTGTTTCCCATCCTCCTAACAATTTTGGTTAGGCTCTGTCAACTACTCTACTCGATCAAGCACAAGGACATTGGTTCTGTTCTGATATGACCCATTCATTTAGGAAGGATACTCCAAACCTAAGGCAAAACCTAGGCAGCTGAAGGAAAGGCTACAGTATAGTATACTCCAATAGTGGAATAAAGAATGGGGGAATATCCATGAAGTAACGGTGAGAGGAACAAAACAGCTGAGAGTAGTATGCGAGGCTGCAGAATGTTGGAGATAAACAGAAAGCATGATGAAATGCAAGGTGAGAATTTTAAAACTGAGACATTGGGGAATATGAGCCAATGTAGGTCAGTAAAGATGACATGATGGGCAAATGAAATTGCTTGGGATAGGACGAAAGTTGCAGAGATTTGGATGAGCTGACATTTATAGAGCCCAGAGAATAATAATAGCCAGCAGAATATTGAATTATTTGGGCTTCAGGTGACCGTAGATAAGGATTTCAGCAGTGAAGGGACAGCAATGGAGGTAGAGTCACGTGATGTTACAAAAGTACAAGATAGTGACCTATGTAACGTAGAGCATCTGGGTCTAAAACTTTGCTCTGGCTCAATGAGATGCTACGGTTATGAAAAGTATAGGTTAGCCTGAGAACATGCCTGGGAGTGGAAAATAATTCACTAAAGTATAATCTTGTGGCAGTGGCTGAAGACAATAGCCTCAACAATGTTTAGTTGTAAGAAATTGCACTTTATCCAAGAACGGATGTTTGACACACAGAGAGACTGCAGGATTTAAGAAAGATAATAGGACACAGTACAGAATGTGAGCAACTTTTCTGTAGAAGACAGTTCATTTTCTGCAGATAATGTTATTGAGGGAAGGGATGGCAAGAATTGATTCCTTAGTGCTTTCTGAGGTGCAGGACAAGAAACTATTACTGAAGACATTCGTTGTAACTGACTGGAGAGCTAAAAGTGAGATTAAACAAAGGGAATCGCTTCAAGCTGGACAACAAGAGAACAGTGTTGAAGGTGGATTGTGTAGCTCACTTAACAAAAAGATGAAAATGATGCACAATGGTGACCACAACAGATTCTAATTTGAGACTTTAATTAGGATGGTTTCAAAACTGGCTGAAATCCTGATTGAAGAGATTCCCACAGGGAGCTGCAGAAAGCTTGGGTATTAAGCATGTAGCTCAAATTAAAAACTTTGACTAAAGGATATTGAAGATTTCTGAACCTGCAGTTCCTCTCATACTGAGCAGGATTATTATTGCAAGAACACATATCATCAGTTGGGTAAAACAAAGACAAAAGAGATCAAGGGTGGCATTTTTGAGGGAGTGAGTAATGTGATTTTTAGAAGCAGAGGGACAGTACCCAAGCAGAAGTTATAATTTATAATGTTTAAAGTCTGGATAACTGGGAGAGAAGTTGGATATTAAGCATGACAATGGAGACAAATTAGTTAAAGACCTCATAAAGGAGCAGAGTTTATTGGGCAGAAGGTGACAAAGCAGAAGCAGCTGAAAATATGGAACAACCTTGGTCTGTCCCTTTGATAAAATTTAATTTTAAAGCGGACAGTTGTCGTTTAAACAGTCAGCCAATCACAACTATGCAACACAACTTTGCATGCTCAGCACATTCAGAGTAGCCATATAACTTAGCAGTTTCTTGGCAACCTCAAACTGAAACAAACATGCAAAAGGCCTGATGTATAATTAACCTGTTCATTCATAATGAATGACTTAAGTCAGAAAGGGATAGTATTATTGACAATGTAAAACTTGACCGTAAGTTTTTATTAAAGTTTCCTTCATTCCAGAATGTGGTCATCAATGTTTATTCCTCATTGCCTGTTCATGGGCCGCACGTAGATTAATAAAATATAACTAAAGGACTCAAATTTGCACAATGCAGCAGATAAACCAATTCAGTGACAGCGCACTAATAAGATTTCTGCATTGGCTTAGATCGGGAATGAAGTAGAAAGAAATCCAGTCCTCAGGAGTAATATATGGAACACTAAATCTATAACTGAGTTTGTTGCCTAGCCCAGAGGTTCCCAACTGCTGTGCCATGGTATCGCCCCAAAGTATGCTGCAAAATAAGAATTAAATTGATTAAATATTAATGTAAATAAATTCAATCCAAGCGTTGTTTTCAGCTTTGTGGTTGGCACCTCAAAGTCCCAATGAGTTCAGGCCTCCCATGGACACACTAGCTGGGAATGGGCTGCACGTACGAAGTTTGGATTATTTTGTTACTAATCTGATTTGTGCACGTGCCCAATGGAAGTCGGTCACCTGCATGGTTCGAATCTTTGGTCAGGTCAAAATCAAAACTGTACAGATGTGGCCCTTTCCTGCTCACTGCACGCATGGTTCATATAACCAATATCAAGCATTCTGAATCGCCCACGTGCAGTCCTTTCCTGGCAGAATTTCTTTGGAATTGGAGATGCCAACCACAGAGTTGAAGACAAAGGCCCCATGCACCTGCGCAAAAGTTAAAACACAAAAAAGTGCTAAAATCTGGGAGAAGTGAAGGAAGCATTTAGAGGTTAGAAGAATGAAATTTTTTTTTTTTTTTTTTAAAAGTTTCCAGTAAGGGTAAAAGACAAAGTTAAGAAAAGGAACCAATAAAGTTAAAAAAGGAGAAACAGGATCCAATATTGTATTTGACATTCAAATGGTGATAAGGCATTCATTGTAAATATTTAAATAAATGAAAATTGTATTAAATGGTGGGTTGACATATTTTTAGGAAATTTAAAGATGAAAGGCTTTTACATGAGGACAGTTTTTCTAGAGAAAACAGGAACTGTGCCTCAAAATTCTTTTCCAGTACAAAGGTGTGCCATGACGTAAAAAGGATTGGGAACTGCTGATCTAGCCTAACAACATTGTTTGTGGAGTACTGTTGATCTGACTGGTTCAGATATCAAATTACCAAGTCCTACACAGAGAGGACACACACTGCATGCCAATCTTCCATTCGCACGTGAATCTCAATAAGATTGTGATTCTCTTTCTTTCCTTTTATGCATCTGCCAATGCCCACACCATCCTCCCCCCCATCCAAAAATGGAGGATGCCTAGTGGGTACAGACAAGTTTGATTCTCTGGTAATCAGACAGCAGCTTACCAGAAATGCAATTCAAAATACAAAAAACCTTAATGGGAATTGACACTTGAAATCTTGATAAAAGTAGAACGTTGAATTTCAATGAACACTAACAAGTGCCAGTGACAGTACAATGGCATCACTAAATTCAGTTATTGCACTGAGAGAAATTTCCGCTTTGCAAGTTAATATGTCTGCTTGTTAGAAACCACAGCTAAATCCAAGCTTATTGCTACTCTCTTCTCTGCTGTGCACGCATGATATTGATCTGAGAAATAGAAGTTATGTAATATAGATGCATGAAGTGCACAAGTACATTCAGAAAAGTTTGCAAAGCCAGTGCACATGAACCAAATGATATATTTTTGTTTAATTGTCAGAGACCAAATTTGGAAAACATTTCACTCAGATTCAAATACACTTTATGGTTCTATCGTAGTGTTCAGTATACTAAGCAAAAAGCAACAGACAAACACAGGAAAACAAAATGCACTTTTATAAACTTGATATTCAAAACCTTGAAGGTTCCAGTGAGCTACCTGGAAATAGGCCAATTAACAGTAATGACTCTTCCTATAGGATCTTACTGTGAAGCAAACAGGGATCAGGTTCTTCAGCAATAAATGTCAGAAAGGCAATTGTGGTCACGACTAATCAAACATAATCTGGTTCATTATGGAGTAAGTTGCTTCACACCATCAACACTGAATTATTTTTAGAAATGTATATACTTTCTTGGATCCAATGATAAACTAAGGGAAACCTGGACTTCAGTTGCTTTAGAATCTATACATAGGGGCTTCAAAAGTATTATACTGTTGTCCTCAAATTCAGATCAACAATATTGGGGACAAAGACACTCAAATTCTTAAATTATTGTACAACAAATCTCCTTTAGCGTACTCTAACAAATTACTACAAAAATATCAAACTCTACTACAAAAGTTTAACATTTCAACCAAGGCATCAACTTAGTATACACAAAGTATTCAACCTTTTTCTTTACTTCATTCTACACCAAGTAACTAAGGTCTGCCCTACATTGTTATACATAGAGTATTCAAAATGTATCAAAACTTCACAAAATATCCAAACTCTTGACTTGGACTTAGAAATACTACCCTTGATGAGGCAGAAATGATCAGATTCCCTGCTGATGGATCTTCTTCTGACATCTCCAAGTCCCAGACTCAGTTACACAGTTTCTTCTGCAGTAGTTAATTCTGGGTTACTGCTGCCAATGTTGCCGAATTTACCCTTCTTATACAGATATTGCTGGCACTGATCATACTTCCAGTCACATACAAGACGGATAATAATCAATAACTGTCTTTTTGGTCACAAATGCTAGTTGTGCCTCTGATAGGTTGAGGAACATGACACAAAGGGTTGTGTTCAATCATTTTTGTTCAAAGCATAGCAACAGCCACTGTCCAATCAACTCCTGTGCTCGTTCCATAGCTGCACATTGTATTCTTTGCTGCTCCTACAAGTCCCTAGCCTTGTGCAGAGTTAGTCCTTTTAATCATTGCGTTTTGCTGTGCCTTTATGAATACCCAACAGGTGATAAAACAATCTCTATTAGCTATCAGTATTTCATGCATTTTCATTTGGAATAATACTGCACATTGTACGAGTATCTAAAACCACACTGAGCCTCCCCCACCACCCCCCTTCCCTGCCTGAATTGAGTACTCTGATGTTTGGATTGAAAGTAGGACATAATATTAGGTCTCAAATGATGGGAAATTAAAAGAAAAAAATTATTTAACCAAAAAAGTAGCATTTTTCTCTGAATGTTTAATCTTGCAATGAGTGACACTGAGACAGCAATTACTGTCCATCTCTATTTCTTGAGTGCATAAGCAACAACCATATAATGCAGATAAGAATCACCTATCTCTTCAGCAATTCCAAATCACTGTTTCAGAGCTTGCCTGATACTCAGTTCTACTTCATTTTCTATCACAGAATTGTAGAATCCTAGAGTTCAGAAGTAGGACATCCAGCTGATTGAGTCTGCACTGATATTTCCATAACCTCATGCATTTACCTTAGCTAGTCCCTCTCATATTAAGGGGTAATTTACACAGCGAATCCACCTAACCCACACATCTTTGGACTCTGGGAAGAAAACAGAGAATCTGGAGGAAATTCACTTTCACAAATTAGCAAATAATTTCATTTCTTCTTTTCAGTGGCATAATAGGTTCAGATATGTTAATGAGACTATGAGTACATGAATGATATAATTGGGCATTAACAGTCAGATGACTTAGAGCTGTGCTCAGAATAATCTCTGCCCTAAATACCATGTGTCTTTGCAAAGCAGTCTTAATGAATGGTTTGAAGTTAAACTAACTATTTCAATACTGTAACAGGGAAGCAATGTTTCATCAAGGTTTGGTAAGACTAGAATGTATGTTGTTAGTAAAACCTCATTAAAATCAGCAACAACATTGAATTATAGTGGCAGCACTCAAGGCCAGTCTAGCAAGCTGCAGCCACAGATTGGCTCATGAGATGACCAGTGAAAGAACAAAACTGACTTCATAGAAACAAAAATCAGATCCAAAATGAGGGCACAATGAGAGACACACAATGCCGACAGCCACTGAGCAGCCAATACCCCTTCCATACCCTTTCAAACATGTCAAAGGTCCACAGCAAGGACAGTGATGATAGCTCTGGAAGAGAGTTTGAAAAGTATTGAATAACTTCAGGTTTACAAGAAAACCTCAGAAACACTAGGTCTGTACACTTATAAATGCTATGGGAGCCACAGCTGATGTCGTCCTCGTACGGCAAGGTATCGAGGATTATTCAGCATCATACCATGAAGTAATGGAGACTTTTGAGAAATACTTCAACACCAGAAGGAATTTGGTAGCAGAAAGAGCAAAATTAAATCAAAGGAATCCATTGATTCTTCATTAATTATTTACAATAGTTGGCAAGAACCTACATTACAAAGTGAAAATACACATTGATTCAAGATTGCATTGTAATTTGTGTTCTCAACAATGTTGCAGGATGCATTATAATCCAGCTCCAACTCTAGTGAAAGCTGAGCAGATCGCTAGACAGGCAGAGTTGAGACATTAATTTGGATGAAGTTCAGGCTTGAAAGGGATCAATCCAGTACAGAGGCCCAAGGTCAGGAGTACTGTCCACCAAAAAGCCCATGATAAGGCTTGCCAAAGTCACCAAAGGGGAGGATGAGCTCTTCTATTCACATTCAAATGTTCTAACAGACAACACTGTCCAGCATGGAGAGACCTTGATTGGTTTTTTCCTCCCCACAAAGGTCAGGATTTTCCAGCTCTGCTATGGTAGGATCCATTGTATGGGATATGGGAGGGCAGCCAAAGTCCACTAATTTTCAACAGGATCAGAAGAACCCAGTGGAAGGCAGGGCTGGAAAATCTTGGTCAGAATTCACGAGAAGGAAGCTGTTGCAGAAGTAAGTAATCTATCAGAAGCAGAGGTCCTAGATCTCATTATACTCTGACTCCACTGCCAATCCAGGTGAAATTTCTGTTGTCTTTTTTGAGAAGTCAATTGAAGAGCTGAATTTATTTGTCCTGCTACCAAGATTATACTGTCCACTTCAAGTAAGCTCTATTTCCTGCTCCCTGTCTCTCCACCTCCACGCATTTGTTCTGATGTTACCATGTTCTTTTTGAAATATTCCAAAACAAACCTTCTTTTCCCTTTGAGATCTTCCTCCATTGTGGTCAATATGGACCTCTGCCAAGTCTGTCCATTTTCCTTCCTTCTGTCTTTTCCTCTTCTACCTCCTCCTTGACATGGTGACAAGGTCTCCTTTGTCTTCATTTTTCATCTCACAAACCACCACATTTAACATATCTCAGCATTTCTGCCACTCCCAGCATGAATCTTCCAACACTCCCAACCATCTTCTCCTGGCAGTTTCTCATGCAGGTACAGAAAGTGCAACACCTGTTTATTCAACCCTTTCCACAATACAAATCAATATTCCAAACATTCCCTTTTACAAATAATTTGCAGCAATTTATATGTACTTCACTTAACTTATTATATTGGCAGTTCAGTGTAGTCTCTTCACTCTGAAAAATATAAAACTAATGGGAGAACGATTGCGTTGTTAAATACTTCATCCCTATTTGCATGTTAAAATCAAACACTCCATTACTTATTTCAATTTTCTATCCCACTCTAATTTAGATCTTTTACACAACTTCAATGAGTCTGAAATGATGAGTGGCATTTGACCTTACTATGCAACTATACTATAGTTATAGCCTTTTGGCTATAACTATAAAACTTTCAATGTTAGACGAGGTGGCATTTCTGGGAACGAGAGGAGGGGAGTGGAGAAAAATAAAGAGTATTTGGGATGAGCACCTCTATTGGAGTACTAATGCTGGAGGTAGCCTGCCACCATGATGTTGACTTGCTTCTTCCATGGAAATCCCAGCCCACTGGAAGTCGTGCTTTGCCAATTTCTCAACTTTCTATATTGCTGTACATTATTTGGATCTTTCATTTCTTTGGCTTCTCACTAAATCATTTCCTGTTCTTCGCCTAAAAACGAGGCCTTTTTTTTGTGTGATATTCCCTTTTTGCCTTCCACAAGTGCTGCACATCTGTAATATTTTTGTGCCTTGCTTTAAGTCTTATAACATGGATTGCTACGTTTTTCCACGGATGTAGCCTGACCGGAAGTCAATTTCAAGATTTTTCGGCTTTAATTTCATACTAAAGAAGGTGCATGAATAGACAATTACATCATATAAAATATCAGTTACTAAAATCTTCAAAGGGTTACTAATGACAGAATTTGGGAAATAGGAGTGTTGAGTATTGCATCTTAATGATTCAGCAATTACTCCATTCATTGAGATGACTGTTTAGCTTACATCGGTTCCCCTTCTACAGCTGTAAACTGATCAGACTTTTGTTGCAATAATGACAGGAGTTGAAGTCCAAATTGCAAACTTCCTCGTAGCCTTTTAGCTGAGAGTCCCAAACATTCCTCTTTCAGAAATTCTCACAATAGGTTAACGTGCATAGTGCAAAAACATATTTGATGTAGTCGTGATATTACCAGACAGAAAGCTGGTGATAAAATTCTAATTTAAAAGGTCAGAGTTGCAATTCAAAACTCATCTTCCAATTCACATGCTCCAGCAACATCAATAACTTGTCGATTTTCTTTTGGATGGAATGCTTAGTTGTTACTACAATAAATTGCTTTGCATATGCATTATAGTTCCAGTAGCTAAACAAGGATAATAAATTATGTAATCTTACAGTAATAATTGATTATGTAATTCAACTATGCATTGCACAACTGTAATGTGAAACACTCAGTATATTGAACATTTAATTTGTAATTGTCACTTAGAAGCCTGCAGACTAACCAATATTGTTACATGAAATAGACAGGATTAAGCATTGCTGTAAATAAGCTGCTATTAAAATAGGAAGTGATCCTTTTAAAAATACAGCTGAGAAGCACATATACATCTGGGCTTGTAGTTGAACTAGTCAGTATTCATAACTCAGCATTTTAATAGTCTTTGGCTTCCTGCTTTAGAACCTACACCGATGTTTTCGATATCTACACATTATGTTATGTTGCCCTAACATAAATTAAGACAAGTAGTAGATAACAGTAACAAAGAGACAGTAATAATCTCTAACTGAAAATTGTTCCAGAAATTCAAGTAAAGTAGAGTTGAGTGAGAACTACTGATACAAAATTGATTTGTTTTAGAGGCGGCTTCATACAAAAAATAATACTTTGCACTGGTTCTGCTGCAACATTGTAACAAATTAATCTGAATAGGTTACACTGAGCATTGTGGATTTTCCAACCACTGGTAAGGAATGAATGATAAATGATAATTGTTATCATTTACCTTGTGTTTTTTTCTTTCTCCTATGCTTTACCGATGTGTCGCTACAATTGTCGTCAGAATTTTACAGAGCTTAATCTGATCACATGAAAAAGAACTTGCATCTATTTAGCACTTTTAACATAATGAAACATCCCAATGCACTTCACAGGACCATTACAAAACAATTATCACACCCAACCTCTGCTTATGGACAGATGACTAGAAAATAAATGAGCTCATATTTGCCTCTCCTGCCACATCTGTAACACTTATGGAACCTCACGTTGTCCTTACGACCCTATTCCTGCTCACTCAATCCTATTCCCACAAAGCTGTCACTATCCACATATTACATTATTAACCATTCTTTCCTTTGTGACATTGCCACCCTCCTATCCAAATCTATCATTATCATTCCTTTCCTCAAAAACCAACCCATAACCCCAGCAAAATGTCAGTCCATCTTCAACATCCCTTTCCTCTCCAAGATCTGTGTATATCTTTCTTGGAATTCCTTTAATCTATTTGAAACCTTTGCCACAGCACAAAACAGTCAAGTCACAAACAGCATCAAAGATGGCTGCAACAGTGGCAAACTATCCATCCTCATCCATAAATGCCTTACGTAGCCTTCCTTTCCTAACTCTGCCATCTCCAAACTAATATCAGCCAATCATCCATTCTAGCATCTTGCACATCCCCAACACCAGCAGCTTCAATTGCCAAGTCACTAAACACTGAATACCTTCTCTAAACCTTACTGCCTTCCTAGCTCCCACCTTCTTTTGGACAACCCTTATACACAACTTCTTTGGCCAAGCTTTTATTCATCTTTTATTATTCCTTTTTTGTAGCATTGTATCTAATTTTGTTTGATAATACTCTTGTGAAGCACCTTGAGAAGTTTTATGTTAAAAATGCAAAATAAATGCAATTTGTTGCAAGCTGAAATCAATTGTTGGAAGCAAAAGTGAAGCGGTTACCCTAACATATTAGGCATATTGCGTCACTCGTATGCTGTAACTTTTTAAGAGTATAAACAATGTATCCTATTTCAATAACATACTGACTGAAAGCAGCAGGGTTCAGCATCCTACATCATAACGCCATAAAACATAGGAGCAGAATAAGGCCACTCAGCCCATCAAATATGATCTGCCATTCAATCATACTTGATATTTTTCTCATCCACATTCTCCTACCTTTTCCACACAACCCCAGATCCCCTTATTAATGAAGGGCCTATCTATCTCTGTCTTAAAGACACTCAGTGATCTGGCCTTCACAGCCTTCTGTAGTAAAGTCCCACAGATTGACCAATCTCTGGCTGAAGAAATTCTTCCTCATCTCTATTTTAAAAGGATCATTCCTTTAGCCTGAGGTTATGACCTCTGGTTCTAGTTTTTCCTAATAGTGGAAACATCCTCTCCATGTCCACTTTATCCAGGCCTCACAGTATTCTGTAAGTTTCAATAAGATCCCACTCATCCTTCTAAATTCCAAGTATAAACCCAGAGTCCTCAACCATTCTTCATATGACAAGCTCTTCATTCTAGGGATTATTCTTGTGAACCTCCTCTAGACCCTTTCCAAGACAAGCACATCTTTCCTTAGATATGAGGCCCAAACTGCTCACAATATTCCAAATGGGGTCTGACTACAGCCTTATACAGCCTCAAAAGTACATTCCTGCTCTAGTATCCTAGCACTCTCAACATGAATGCTAATATAGCATTTGCCTTCCTAACTGCTGACTGAACCTACACATTAACCTTAAGAGAATCTTGAACAATGACTCCCAAGACTCTCTGTGCTTCTGATTTTCTAAGCATTTTTCCATTTAGAAAATATTCCTCCACTCCTCCCAAAATGCATAACCTCACACTTTTCCACATTGTATTCCATCTGCCACTTCTTGGTGCACTCTCCTAACCTGTCCAAAACCTTCTGCAGTGTCCCTGCTTCCTCAATACTACCTGTCCCTCTACATATCTTTGCATCATCTGCAAATTTAGCAAAAGTGCTTCAGTTCCTTCCTCCAAATTGTTCATGTATATTGTGAAAAAGTTGTGGTCCCAGCACTGATCCTGAGGCATACCACTTGTCACCAGCTGCCATCCTGAAAAGGATCCCTTCATCCCCACTCTTTCCTTCTGCCAGTCAGCTAATCCTCTATACATGCCAACATCCTTATATATCCTTAACACCATGGATACCTAACTTATTTAACAGTTCTCAGGCAGCACCTCATCAAAGGCCTTCTGGAAATCTAAATAAATCACGTCCACCTGTTCTCCTTTATCTAACTTCCTTGTTACCTCCTCAAAGAATTCTAACAGATGTGTCAGACATGTCCTCCCCTTAACAAAGCTGTGTTGATTCAGTCCTGCTTTATCACGCACTTTCAAGTACTCTGTGATTTCATCTTTAATAATGGACTCTAAAATTTTGCCAATGACCAAAAGTCAAACTAACCGGCCTATAACTTCCTGTCTGCTGCCTCCCTCCTTTTTTAAAGGGTGGTGTTATATTAGCTACTTTCCAGTCCTCTGGTACCTTCCCTGCCTCCAGTGATTCCTGAAAGTCATCACCAATGTCTCTACAATTTCCTTCTCCTATCTGTTTTAGAACCCTGGGATGTAGTCCATCTGGTCCGAATGACTTACCCACCTTCAGACTTTTCAGTTTACCCAGAACTTTCTCCTTTGTGATGGCCACTACACTCACCTGCACCCCAACTCTCCTGGAGCTCTGGCATCCCACTGGTATCTTCCACCATGAAGAATGACACAAAGTAACCATTCAGTTCCTCTGTCATTGCTTTGTTTTCTATTATCACTTCTCCAGCCTCATTTTTCAGTGCTCCAATGGCTACTTTTGCCTCTCACTTACCTTTTACATATTGAAAAAACTCTTCCTATCTTCTATCCTATTACTAACTAGCTCACATCCATATTCATCTTCTTCTTCCCCCCTTATTGCTTTTTTTAAGTTGTCCTCTTCTCACTTTTAAAGGCTTCCCAATCCTTTGGCTTCTCATTACTTCTTGCCACTTTGTGTGCATTTTCTTTTATGCTGTCCCTGACTTCCCGCATCAGCCATGGATGCCTTATCCTCTCCTTAGCACATTTCCTCCTCCTTGGGATGAATTTCTGTTGTGCCGCCTGGATAACTTTCGAAAACTTTTGCCATTGCTCTTCCACTGTCTTCCCTGCTAGGCTCCCTTTCCAATCAATTCTGGCCAGCTTCTCCGTCTTTGTAGTTACCTTTGTTTAATTGCAACACTGCTACATTTGATTCCAGCTTTCCCTATCAAACTGCAGAGTAAACTCTATCATATGGTGGTCACTGCTCCCTAAGGGTTTCTTCACTTTAAATTCCCTAATCAAATCTATCTCATTACAGATCACCAAATGCAGAGTTGCTTGTTCTTTAGTTCAGTCTGACACAAGCTACTCCAAAAACAAACTATCTTATGCATTCCACAAATTTTGTTTCTTGGGATCCACTACCTACCTGATTTTCCCACTCCACCTGCATATTGAAGTTCCCCATGATTATTGTAATTATGCTTTTATATGCCTTTTCTATCTCCTGATTTATTTTCTGCCCCACGTCCTGATTACTGGTAGGAGCCTGTACATAACTCCCATCAGGGTCTTTTTACCTTTGCAATTCCTCAAATCTATCCACTGAGATTCTACACCTTCTGATCCTATGTCCCTTCTTGCTATCGATTTAACTTCATTCCTTATTAACAAAATTAAAATTCAAGTTGATTAGAGTTCAGACAGTACATTATCTAGCCATTAAGATGAAAAAAAAGCTGCAATCTAGAATCAAAATAAAAATATGTTGATCCACAACACACTTTTTCCGAGAAGGTACCAGTCACTATAGAGATCATAACAAGGGCCTTTCCTAAGAAAAGCAAATGTCTTCAATAGTAGAAGACAACAGAGATTCAACTCACTGCACTGCAACTTATAAAGTGCCAGCTGACACATATCTTTCAAGCAAAGTGACTATAAGCAGATCTACTTAAGCAAGAAATAAGGAGGGTTAAAAGGGGCCATGAAAAATCATTGGTCAGCAGGATTAAAGAAAATCCCAACGCATTTTATATATATATAAAGAGCAAGAGGGTAGCCAGGGACAGGGGAGGGAATTTATACATGGAGCTAGAGGAAATGGGTGAGATATTAAATGAGTATTTTGATTCAGTATTCACCAAAGAGAAGGACTTGGTGGATGATGAATCTGGGAAAGGATGTGTATATAGTTTGAGTCATATTGAGATCAAAAAGGAGGTGGTATTGGAGTTCTTGAGAAACATTAAGGTAGACAAGTCCCCAGAGTCTGATGGGATGTATCCTAAAATACCAGGAGAGGCAAGAGAAGAAATTGCTGGGGCCTTGAGAGAAATCTTTGTATACTCACTGGCTTCAGAGGAAGTCCCAGAGGATTGAAGAATAGCCAATGTTGTTCCTTTGTTTAAGAAGGATAGCAAGAATAATCCAGGTAATTACAGGCCTGTCAGCCTTATGTTAGTGGTAGGGAAATTATTGGAGAGGATTCTTTTTAATCAGGATTTATTCCCACTTGGAAGTAAATGGAAGTATTAGTGAGAGGCAACATGTTTTGTGAAGGGGAGGTCATGTCGCACTAACTTGATTGAGTTTTTCAAGGAAATGACGAAGATGATTGATGAAGATGGGGCAGTGGATGATATCTATATATATTTCAGTGAGGTCTTTGACAAGATCCCTCATGTCAAACTGGTGCAGAAGCTGAAGTTGCATGGGATCAGAGGTGAGCTGGTAAGGTGGATACAGGACTAGCTCAGTCATAGAAGATAGAGGGTAGCAGTGGAAGGATGCGTTTCTGAATGGAGGACTGTGGCTTTCCTCAGGGATCAGTGCTGGGACCTTTGCTGCTTGTAATATATACATATAAATGATTTGGAGGAAAATGTAACTAGTTTGATTAATAAGTTTGCAGACAAAAGATTGGATTTGCAGATGAGGACCAGAGTATACAGCAGGATATAGACAGGTTGGAGAAGAGATGGCACTTGGAGTTTAATGCGAGGTAATGCATTTTGATCAATAAAGTTAGGAAATATACAGTAAATGGCAGAACCTTTAAGAATATTGATAGGCAGAAGAATCTGGGTGTACAGCTGCACAGGTTACTGAAATTGGCAATGCAAGTGGAAAAAAGAGTCAAGAAGGCATATGGCCTTTATTGGCCTGGGCATTGAGTTTAAAAATTGGCAAAACATGTTAAGCTTTACAGAAGCTTGGTTAGGCCATAGTTGGAATATAGTGTTTAATTCTGGTTGCCACACTACGAGAAGAATGTGGAGGCTTTGGAGAGGGCACAGAAAAGATTTACCAGGATGTTGCCTGGCATAGAGGACATTAGCTAAGAGAAGAAGTTGGGGAAACCTAGTTTGTTCTCACTGGAACGGAGATTGAGGAGTGACCTGATAGAAGTGTACAAAATTATGAGAGGCGTGGACAGAGTGGACACTGAGAAGCTTTTTTCCCCCAAGATGGCAGAGTGAATTACTAGGGGACAAAGGTTTAAGGTTAGAGGGAAAGATTTAAAGGAGATGCAAATTATTTTAAGCAGAGGGTAGCGGTACCTGGAACTCGTTGCCGGAGAAGGTAGTGGAAGCAGATACGATAGTGAGTTTTAAGAGGCGTCATGACAAATATATGACTAGGATGGGAATAGAGGGATATGGTCCCCGGATGGGTCGGGGTTTTTAGTTTAGTCGGGCAGCATAGTCGGTGCAGGCTTGGAGGGCTGAAAGGCCTGTTCCGGTGCTGTAATTTTCTTTATTTTTTGTATTAGTGCCTTATGTCAATGCTCTTTGTGGGACTTTACTATCTGCAAATTGGCTAATACAGTTATGTCATCACAACTGTTACAATTCCAAAGTAATTTGGTGGCTGTCTACACCAGAGTTTTACAAGTGCAAGTCCATTCTTTTCTCAACTCCACAAAATAGACAGTTGGAAAAATTTTCAACTAAAATATAATAATGTGCCAATGGTAAGGAAGACAGACTTTAACAATAGCTGTGAGCAATATTTGTGAAACCTGACTGAGGTCAGAAATCTCTCTCAATCAAAAAGTGCTTCAAATCTCAATTTTTGAGATTAATGGTACTCAACCCAGCCTGATATTCATCACTGATGGACAATGCATGTTACCAAATTGATATAAATTTCAATTTTTAATCCAAGGTCTATGGTCACAGGCCACATTCCTCTCTATTACTGGTAACGTGCAGCTTTGCAGATAGAGTGGTTAAGGCAAGGGAATTAATCTGGATCACTCTGAATAATTGTGCAAGGCCCTGGCTGGGCACATGGTAAGAACTCAGTAAGAATTGAGCAACACCAATTTTAAATCCAACCGATTTATTTGATAGTAAATCTGCGAGCTTTCGACACTCTTGTGTCTTCGTCAGGAAAATGCAGTGTTCTGGTCTGCAATTGCACACATATTAACACAGTCACAGATTGCTGATTAGAATGCGAATCCTTACATCTAACCTGCTATTCAAGTGTTAAAGTGGCTATCAATGTGTGTGAAGGGAATCCTGAGCATTGGTTAGAGAAATGTGTATTTTCTCCAGACAGCACAGTAAGTGAGGTTTTTGCTAACCCAGGCAAGTTACGGGGGTTACAGATAGTGTGTCATGAAGCCAAGATCCCTATTAAGACCGTTCTCATGTGTGCGGAACTTGGCTATCAGTCTCTGCTCAGCGACTCTGCGCTGTCGTGTGTCACGAAGGCCCCCTTGAAGAACATTTACCCGCAGGTCAGAGGCCGAATGCCCATGACTGCTGAAGTGTTTGCCCACAGGAAGGGAACTGTTTTGCCTGGTGATTGTTGAGTGATGCTCATTCATCCGCTGTTGTAGCATCTGCATGGTCTCCCCAACGTACCATGCTTCGGGACATCCTTTCTTGCAACGTATAGGTAGGCAATGTTGGCCGAGTTGCAAGAGTATGTACCATGTACCTGGTGAATGGTATCCTCACGTTCGATGATGTCGTCCATGTCTAGGATCTGGCATGTCTTGCAGAGGTTGCTGTGGCAGGGTTGTGTGGTATTGTGGTCACTGTTCTCCTGAAGGTTGGGTAGTTTGCTGTGAACAATGATCTGTTTGAGGTTGTGCGGTTGTCTGAAAGCAAGAAGTGGGAGGGTGGGGATGGCCCTAGCGAGATGTTCATCGTCATCAATGATATGTTGAAGACTCCAGAGAAGATGTCGTAGCTTCTCCGCTCTGGGGAAGTACTGGACAACAAAGGGTACTCTGTCCACCGTGTCCGTCTTCTGAGGAGGTGCCACTGCATCTATAAGCTCAGCTCTATCCTTAATTGTATAGCTTAATTTCTGTGATTGGCTCATTTATAGCCATGTCCTAGTCGCTATTGCTTGCGCATGTAGGGTGTCTCCTTGTACTGGATCATCTCCCTGATTCCACTTTCTAAAATCTGGCAGCAACTCCTGCAGCCAGACTAGGTTGTAAATGGGGCCAGGGAGGCTGAGAATGGTGCCCAAGCCCAGGAATGGGGTTGAAGGGCTCATTCCATGTTCCCACACACAGGCAAGGTGAAGACATAGTGGGTGGGTGGAGCAGGAGGAGAAGATGTGAATGTGTGAAGCCTAAATAAAAAGAGGGAGGGCAAATAATTGTGCATCAGTAATAAAAAGTCGGTAAAAGGTTTTCCATGTTTTGCAGCTCTCATTTGTTTGGAGATTATTGTATGACACTGTGGTTCAAAAGGTTTGGCCATTCTTCGCCTATGATCACATTGCTCATTTCAGTCTGGGCAACAGTTGTCCTCAGCACTTCAAGTTAGAAAGCGGAAAACAAAAGAAATAAAAACAGGGCTCGCACTCCTGATCATGATCACAATTGCCTGGATGTGTACAGACAGCAGGGGAGGAGTAGCACAGTTGATAGTCTTCATTCTTAGTCTCTTTTAAATAATTAAATAGCATATCTGAGAAATTTGGGAAATTTATTTAGAAAGAATCAAGAACACAAATAAATAACCCAAACTCTTCAAAATGCAGTATTTGAACTCCAGTGCATTGTTGTAGTACAATTCAAAAAAATCTCATCTCTTAAAATCTGTAGCTTGTATTTACACCATTATTTAAAGGCCTACAGTCATCTTGTACAGACCCAAGTGTTCGAACTTCATTTGTGGACCGAGTGAATGGTATCATGGCAAAGGCCAATCCTTCCCCAGACAACTTTCCATCAAAAGTGATTTTGCCTTTCCTGACTTCACTTTCACAGCATCAACCATGGTGCCCTGAAATCAATTGCAATAAATACCACCAAATATAGATCAGCAATTATAACTTGGGAATTTTTTGGTCTGTACAGTGACCACAAAACCTTGGCCCCAAACCAGTTCCACATACTCGCATGCGCTGTTGGATAACTTTGGAAATACAACCAAAACACATCATTTATTTAAGGCCACGTGACATTTTTAAATGCATGACAATCAATTTCAAACAGAAACATGGATTCAAACTAACTCCACTAATTACTGAAATATTTCAAACTGAAAAAATGCAAAACTCTATTGGCACAGTATATTTTTGTCAGAGCCAGGTTATGTTACATCATATTAAAAAAGTAACATTTATTAATGTGCACTGCCACCTTCAATGATTTGCAAAATGCATCAGTACAATGGCATGAAAAATTCTCTGTGATTGCCCTTGTCCAGTTACACTGGTATTATTCCTTTCCTGTAAATCTAGCTAATATAAAACAGGTTTTATTGCTCTACTACTTTCTCTCCTCTTAGTTATTTCCAGTATCTGAAAAGATACCTTATCTGTTGATCTGTGACTGGATATTATAATAATGAGAGCTGGAGAAACACCAGAATAAAACTGCTGGTCAATGTCCCTTTATTCACAAGTGCTGTGTCCACCACCAAAAACATTCTTGGATTTCAAAGAGTAATTTGAAAAAGCTATCTAGAATTAATGAGATGAAGGTGAATAATTTTAGCAATTGTAACATATGGCAAATCCTACAAGTTGGAATCCATTTGGTGCTTAGTAAGCTTTCATTACCTTAAAATTCATTTAAGATTCCTCTGCAACCTCCCAACAGTGGGGCTCAGCATAGCGTTCCAGTCTACGTTAATGCATGGTTGTTATTTTGAACTTCGGAACTTCCCCACTGATAACATTGATGGTGGTTACAGTTCTTGGCAAGTTGTCAGCTGCAGGAGTTTGCGAGTCCTGGAAACTGTCAGCAGCATTTTTCATTTCCCAGTGAGTTAAACACATCTGGGAAACAGCAAAATAGAAACTTGAAAACATTTTGGCGCCAAAACTGAGGGAGAGTTGGGTCGGAAAGAAAGAACCATTTAAAAAGAGTCGTGGAAAAAGCCGGCACATAGCACCTTAACGATCAAAACTTACCATTTTACTGATAATTCAAGTAAATATTACATAAGAACATAAGAAATAGGAGCAGTAGGCAGCCATCGAGCCCCTCGAGCCTGCCCACCATTCAATAAGATCATGGCTGATCTGTAGTGGTTCAGTACCACTTTCCTGCTTTCTCCCCATAACCCTTAATTCCCTTGTCCACCAAAAACCTATCCACTCTTGACTTGAACATATTCAGCAAGGAAGTCTCCACCACTTCATCAGGCAGAGAATTCCAAAGATTCACCATACTTTGCATGAAGAAACTCCTTCTCAATTCTGATCTGAACCACACCTCCCCCTCCGCCCCCCAATCTTGAGGCTGTGTCCTTTAGTCCTGTGATCTTTGTTAAACGGGAAGATTGTCTCAACCTCTACCCTATCCATCCCCTTTCATTATCTTATATATCTCTATAAGATCCCCTCTCAGCTGTCTAAACTCCAAAGAGTACAAACCTAGCTCTATTTAGTCTCTCCTCATAATGCAACGCTCTCATATCTGGCATCAGCCTAGTCAACCTTCTCTGCACCCCCTCCAAGGCCAATATATCCTTCCTCAAATGCGGCGACCAAAACTGCACACAGTCTCCAGCTGTGGCCTCACCACTACCCGATACAGCAGCAAAAGTACCTCCCTACTTTTATATTCTATCCCCCTAGCTATAAAGGTCAACATTGCATTCGCCTTCTTAATCATCTGCTGCACCAGCAAACTGTGTTTTTGCAATTCGCGCACAAGGACCCCCAGGTCCCTCTGCACCGACGCATGCTGCAGTTGTTCCCCAATTAAATAGTAATTTTTCCTACCATTATTCCTACCAAAGTGGATAACCTCACACTTGTTAACATTATACTCCATCTGCCAGGTCCTCGCCCACTCACTCAACCTATTCAGGTCCCTCTGCAGGCTTTCCACACCCTCAACGCAATTTGCTTTTCCACTCATCTTCGTATCATCAGCAAATTTTGTCACCCTGCACTCAGCCCCTTCCTCCAGATCATCTATGTAAATAGGAAATAGTTGACATCCCAGCACCGATCCCTGGGGCACTCCACTAGTCACCAGCTGCCAATCAGAATAGCATCCATTAATACCTACCCTGTGCTTCCTATTAGACAACCAATCCTCTATCCAGTCTAACCCCCTACCCCCAACTCCCTGCACTCTAACCTTCTGCAGTAATCTTTTGTGAGGCACCTTCTCAAACGCCTTTTCGAAATCCAAAAACACCACATCCACTGGTTTCCCCTCTATCTACCGCACTAGTCACTTTCTCATAGAACTCCAATAAATTCGTCAAGCACGACTTCCCCTTAACGAATTCATGCTGCGTCTGCTTGTTCAAACAGTTCGTATCCAAGTGTCTCGTTATTTCTGCTTTGACAACAGGTTCAAGCGTTTTTCTGACTACAGACACTAAACTAACTGGCCTATAATTCACTGTCTTCTATCTGCTACCGTTTTTAAACAGCGGCGTAACATTAGCCGTTTTCCAATCTTCCGGCATTTCCCAGAGTCCAGCGAATTCTGAAAGATAATTATTAGGGCATCCGCTATTACCCCTGCCATTTCCTTGAGAACTCTGGGATGCATTCCATCTGGTCCTGGGGACTTATCTGCCCTCAGCCCCGTTAGCCTATCAGGCACCACCTCTCTAGTGACTGTAATATCAAAGACCTCATCTCCTACCACCCTTCTATCCTTAATTTCAGGCAAGTTATTTACATCCTTCTCTGTAAAGACCGACACAAAAAAAACTTATTCAAGGTCTCCGCCGTATCCTTATCATCCACCATTAAACCACCCCTCTCATCCTTCAAGGGTCCAACATTAACTCTGGCCATCCTCCTATTCTTCATATATTTAAAAACTTTTACAGTCCTTTTCGATATTTCGAGCTAGTTTAGCCTCATATTCTATCTTTCCTTTTTTAATCACCTTTATAGTCATTCTTTGCTATTGTTTAAAACTTTCCCAATCCTCCGATCGCCCACTATTTTTAGCCATTCTGAACGCCTTAGCTTTTGATTTAATACTCTCCTTAATTTCCCTGGAGAACCATGGCTGATTTTCCCTTCTCCTACAGTCCTTCTTCACCATCGGAATATATTTTTGCTCAGTACTGAAAAAGATCTCTTTAAAAATCCTCCACTGTTCCTCACTGTCCTACCAACCAACATACTCCTCTAATCCACAGTCGCCAATTCCTTTCTCATCCTATCACAGTCCCCTCTGTTCAAACATAGTACAGAGGTCTGGGACGCTACTACCTCACCCTCCATTTGCATCATAAATTCTACCATACTATGATCACTCGCCCCTAGAGGATCCCTCATATGAATATTCCTAATTCTACCCACCTCATTACATAGTACCAGATTCAAGATAGCACATACTCTCATCGGTTCTGTAACATACTATTCAAGGAACCCATCCTAACAGCATTCCAAGAACTCTTCCTCCAGCTCACTGTGTCCGACTTGTGTCACCCAGTCAATGTGCAGACTGAAATCTCCCATTACTAACAACGTTCCGTTTCTGCACGCATCTCTTATTTGTTTGTTATAGCCTGCCCCACCTCCTCCTTTCTCCCTTCCCTCACCAACCCCTACCTTCCTCCGTCCCTCCTCTCACCAGCCCCCTCCTTCCTGCCTTCCTTCCTCCCCTCACCAGCCCCCTCCTTCCTCTGTCCCTCCCCTCACCCGCCCCCTCCTTCATCCCTCCCCTCACCAGCCCCCTCCTTCATCCCTCCCCTCACCAGCCCCTTCCTTCTCCTCACCAAAGTTGTTATTTGGGGGCCTATAGATCACACCCACCAGCGTCTTCCTCACCTTACTATTCTTTATCTCCACCCACAGCGATTCCACATTTTGCTGTTTGGGGGCTATATCCTCTCTTACTACTGCCCTGATACTATCCTTAATCAACAGAGCCACCCCACCTCCTTTTTCCTCCTGCCTATCCTTCCTAAACACCTGATAATCCTGGACATTTAGTTCCCAGTCCCTGTCCCCCCGCAATCAGGTTTCTGTAAGGTCACTAGATCATATCCATTTGCGCCATCAGTTCACTCACTGTTCCGAATGTTTTGTGCATTCAGGTAAAGTGCCTTAGAGTCCCTAGGACTTTGGTCCCTGCACGTTTCAGACGTAGACCATCCCATCTGAACAGTCCTACACTCCTGATCTACGGACACCTGATGCAAAAGGTTGGGATGGCAACCTCCTCATGAACCTACTTCTGGGCCTGGTGAAGGATGCCATTTACAGATCCAGGCAGCAGGCATTGAGGGGGCTATCCATCCTGACTGTCAGCCCCTGGAGAAGGGGCACGCAATATCTGCAGGTACAGTTGATGCCTTCCGTGCCCGTTGGGCACTGCAGGGGCTGGAGAGCATTACTGATCCTATTAATTACATTTTAATTTGATTTTGTTCAGGTTATTCCCCCTCTGTTTGGGGAGCTGCACCTTTTACTTTGTCCTGATTTAACTTGTTTGTTTATTTGGTTTGACCTTAAAAGAGACCAAGAACTGAATCTCTTCTGTTCTGAAGATGTGCAGCAAATCAGAACTTGATGATGAATGGCAACTTGTTCCATATATCTAATAGCCTATGATATCTAACAGAGTTCCAACCATAGTAATTTAAACACGTGACCCTGTATCTTTTGATCTAATTAAAAAAAAATCTGATTGCAGCCTCAACTCCACGTTCCTGTCCATCCCAGCTCGACTCCCCTGTCCATTAAAAATACATCTCAGTGAATTTGACTGTATTCAATGACTCAAAGTCACCAGTGCTGTTGACGTTTCCAGTCAGAATTGTTTTATATCTTCTGTTTCAAACAATGCTCTGTTCTGCTCATTAATAATTATTCATTATGATCAACTATGAAGTTGTAAAGTTGTTTGCTCTGTTTGTGCAAGTCCCTGACTCCCTAGAGGTTAAAATAAGCAAAGTACTGCGGATGCTGGAATCTTAAAAAAAACAGAGGATGCTGAAAAACCCCAGCAACTCTGACAGCATCTGTAAGGAGAGAAAATAGAGTTAACATTCAAAGTGTGCATAATATATTTAATATTGAGAATGTCTAGTTATTCCTTTTCACAGAATCTTCCAGTACGAAATCATTACTATCCATTTGATTATCTCTTTTGTTCCTTTTAAAGTTATGACTTCCTTCTTGCAACTAAATTTTTACGGTAATTGAGGAATGTTTATAAAACTAGTTTCTCATTTTGTTATATTCCTTTCTAAGTTTGTCTTAATAATTTGATCTCTTTCTATATATCAGTATGGCCAATACTTCAGTATCAGTTCTATTATCATTTTACATTCCCTTTCAGCTCATTTGAAGCAATTTTATTTCTTTTATGCATACACACATCTTAGACGTCTCATATTTTTGGAGGGTGACGGATTTATCCTTATAGTGCCCTTCCCCACAAGCCTATTATCAAACTTCGTGATCTCCTGTATCGTTTTATTCTTTAAAAGTGAATATTCTGCTTGTGTTCTGCAATACTTGATCAGCATAAATTATAAAATCTCTATTCGGCCTATCGAGTGTACCCATCATCTAACAGAACTAAGGATCTGCAGAGGGAGCATGAAAATCTGGGTGGCAAATTAAAGAGAACTGACAAGGTGGTTATCTCAGGATTGCTACCTGAACCACACGCAGATTGGCACAGGGTATGTAGGATTAAGGAGATGAATCTGTGGCTCAAGGATTGGTGTGGGAGGAATGGGTTTGGGTTTATGGGGCATTGGCACCAGTATTGGGGCAGATGGGACCTGTTCAGGTGGGATGGTCTACGTCTGAAGGTGAATGCAATGTTGGCCTTTATAGCTAGGTGGATAGAATATAAAAGTAGGGAGGTACTTTTGCAGCTGTATAGGGTACTAGTGAGGTCGCAGCTGGAGTACTGTGTGCAGTTTTGGTCGCCACATTCGAGGAAGGATATATTGGCCTTAGAGGAGGTGCAGAGAAGGTTGACTAGGCTAATACCAGAAGAAGGCGTTGGATTATGAGGAGATACTGAATAGGCTAGGATTGTACTTTTTGGAGTTTAGAAAGCTGAGAGGGGATCTTATAGAGACTTATAAGATAATGAAGGGGATGGATAGTGTAGAGGTTGAGAGACTCTTCCCGCTTAGCAAAGATAGCAGGACTAGAGGGCACAGCCTCAAGATTGGGGGCGGGGGATGATGGTTCTGATCAGAGCTACGGAGGAGTTTCTTCACGCAAAGGATGGTGAATCTTTGGAATTCTCTGCCTGATGAGGTGGTGGAGGCTTCCTCGCTGAATATGTTCAAGAGTGGATAGGTTTTTGATTGACAAGGGAATTAAGGTTTATGGGGACAAAGGGGGAAAGTGGTACTGAACCACTACAGATCAGCCATGATCTTACTGAATGGTGGGGCAGACTCGAGGGGCTGGATGGCTTGCTCCTGCTCCTATTTCTTATGTTCTTACGTTCAAGTGCAAACAAAACATTAATAAAAAGGTCCTTCAGAAAAAAGGGACTGCAACCTAAGACACGAAACATAGACATGGTCCACAGAATCCACAAGGCAACAGAAAGGGCAAGCTTCGGAGCCCACGAACCAATGAATCCCACAATTATGCAGGACCTCTGCATGCATTACCCTCAGCCCCAGGTCCCCAGTGAAACTGGGGGAGATTCCTCCATAAAGTGACCTCTACCGCCCGAGGACAATAAGGCCCACCAAAGTGTATCCAGATGACAGGCGAGATTGCAGTAGCGGAAGGTGTGCAGCAGCCTCACATACAGGAAATGTCTCTGTGCACTGGAAAAACACAGAGGATATTTCCACAAGATGGCTCGTGCTGTGGGACACCTGACTTGAGATGGGGGCTGAAGCTTTCGGCTAATGTGGAATTTTGTCTGAGCAGAGGAACGCTCGGCGGGATCCCACCGCACGCCTGCGCCGTCTTGAGGCTGCATGCACTTTCGGGGCCAAGCACTATCATCTTAAGGTCTTGGATGGCTTTGGTCGTGCGCTGGCAGATACTCCTGGGGGCTCAGCCAGCCCACCCCTCCGCCATCCAGCACATCTCCGATCCTGGTCGCCCCAGCGTCCACAGTTTCCTTCTCCATCAGCCACCTGAAGGTATACAGCTGAAGGAACGGATTCCTGAGCAAAGGCTCTTGCACGAGATGGAAAGAGTTGTATCACGAGGCAACCACGTTCCAGACAGTGAGGAGGTCCTGATAAAAGACAGGCAACTCTTGCAAGGAGATCAAAATGTGTCCCAGATTGATATGCAGGAGCTGCATGTCATGATTGAGGCCGCGCCACTGGTAGAAGAAATACGTCACCGAGGTGCACCATTGCGGAGAGGGCTCAATGTAAAGGTATCTCTGCAGGGTCTGGAAGCAGAAGGTCGCTGAGTGTGAAGGCACACCAGAACTTGACCGCCCTTCTCAAGCAGGAGTTGCAGACCGTGGCAGGGACCCAGTGCAGTCGATTGTCCCAGAAGAAATAAAAGAGGGTTCTCCGGATACTGATGACAAAACCAGGGGACCAACTGATTTATAACGAGAACTCACACCCAGTAGGACAGCACTCGGAGCAGTTCTGTCTAGCGATCCAGGCGGGCAGTGACTTTGGTTTCCAACTCCCACCAGTTCACTGGCCAGGATTCCTTAGCTGGGCAGAGATGGCCCCCCAAGTACAGGTCAGTCGGTCCTGATCCAGATGAAAGGTCTGAGCTCCTCCGGGGTCCGTCTCTCATGAACTAACCAGAAGTCCAGAGCAAATGGTCCAGTTGATCCTGGCGGAGAATGCGGCAGAGTACACTGCCTGGCATTCTTACATCCTCCACAGGTCAGCTGAATCTGTGAACACGAGGAGCACATCATCTGCGTAAGCTGACAGGATGACCTGTACGTCCAGGCAATACAGAGCCAAACCCGACAAACTCCTCTGCAAGATCTTTTTCTTTTCCAGTTTTTTGGATGTTGCATGAATTTAAAATTAGTTTTGAACCCCTAGAATCTATTAGTTCTACAGGATAGATGACTGTAATAGAGCACTTTGCAAAGAGTGAACTTGTAAAATATAGATGGCAATATGTGCAAAAATAGCTAACAACAAGCTAGACTACAGTAATAGCAAGAGTTAATCAAAGTAAGTGCATCACAAATGCAACAGACTGCAGAAACCAACAGTAAGGTAATAAAAGCATTTTAGGATGTGGACTGGTGGCAGTTTTTCTGGAGATCAGGGCTGGCAAATTTCTTTGTTCTTTATATGCAAATACATCACTTGATAGCACTACATAGGGCAACACAGTGGCAAGCACTGCTGCCTCGAGTGTCAGAGACCCAGGTTTGATTCCTGGCTTGGGTCACTGTCTGTGCTGAGTCTACGTGTTCTTCTTGTGTCTGCACAGGTTTCCTCCAGGGGGTCTGCTTTCCTCCCACAGCCTGAAAGACATGCAGATTAGGTGCATGGCCATGCTAAAATTCTCTGTGTACTTGAACAGGTGCTGGAGTGTGGCAGTTAGGGGATTTTCACAGTAACTTCACTGCAGTTACGTAACCCTGCTTGTGAACTAATAAAGAAACTTTAAATATTTAGCGATACTCCCTTAAGAAACAGAATATATTTAATGTCTCTTGTCATCTCACTACTACTCTATTATGCAATTTACAATTACCATTTAGCACTCTAATGGATCAATGAAAAAAAAGCGGTCTGATGAATGAATTAAACTACACTGATCAGAAAGGTCTTGTTTTCAATTCCTGGTCTGTAGATAATTTGGCTGTTTTCAGCAACAATAGTGATAGATTTTGAAAATCAGCTACAACATCCCTGGTTTGCTGGGGTAGGATTAAAAAAACAAAGTCAGCATTGTCCTTTTGAATTTTTCTGGAAAGATTAGGATCAGGTGCATCTCTTTACCTTGCATCACCATCTAGGTTCACAAAGATCAACCATAGTTGCTGAAGGCCTACAATTGCAAATAGGACAATCCCAGAGTGCAGCATCTACACAAACAGAAAATCGAAAGAATCAAAACCATTGGGTAGAAGCATCTACTTTTACAAATTCTCCAAGGCATTAGTTGCCTGGTGAGTGCACTGCTGGAGAAAAAGGTCCATTCAAATTTCATTCATAGATATCTCTACAGTACAGAAGGAGTGCATTCAGCCCATCAAATCTGCAGTGAGTCTCTAACAGAGCATCTTACTCAGGCCCACAACTACTACCACCAGCACTGCACCCATACCCTCCACCTGCCCTGTCTCCTGGCCCTAACCCTGTAACCTCACACGTTTATCCTGTTAATGTCCCTGATCTACACATCTTGAGACATTAAGTGAATTAGCCATGCTAAATTGTCCTTAACTTGCCCATCATTGGGCTGCGGTAGAAATGGGAACTCCTGGAGGAAACTCAAAATAATCACCAAAGACTGGAATTAAACCCGGGTCCCTGGTGCTTTGATTCAGCAGTGCTAATGATCGTGTGTTGACAATATAAGCCTTCACTAAACAAAGACGAAAGTACGTGAGTTATCCTCTACGCTGAAGTTTTCTCTCACACCTATTTCCAGAAAAATGTACATAACGTAACATAAACATCCTGTTGTAAAACAATGGACCATAACAGGCTGAAGCAAAGATTTCTATTGAACCTTCCATTAGTTAGACTTGACCTTGTCGGCTTAGGTTTTAATTTTTTAGCATCGCAAGTTGTTGAAAGTACAAGTTGATAATGTCGATGAGAGGAACAGGATTAGGACCCAAGTGATCAGGGCATTAAATTGTTTACCTGCTTAACAAATCTGACTTAAGGATTGTGACATTAATGTCACAAGGACTGAGAAGCAATTGTATAATGAGTAAATTCAGTGTCAAACCAGGTAAAGAAAGAAATAGATATTCACATTTGAAATGGTCAATATTCAGTAAACGAAAAGGTTAACTGCTAGTAATTTATATTCATCATTAAATTAAAACAACGCCTAGACTGAAATTGACAAAGTTTAACTTGCTATAGCAAATGATGTTTGTACAAATACAGCAATGTCATATCATTCGATGAATTTCAATGGTGAAATATATTGCAAGATCTGTATTCTCAAAGTTAATACAATTTTTTTTTTAAACATAGGATCAGAAGCAAGCCAATTTGCAACTAGTTGCAATACTAGCTTTTGCCCCCAGAGCCCTAATACCTTCAGTTAACAAAAATCAATCTCCTTTTCAAAATTAACAATTAATCCAGTATCAATTATCATTTGCAGAAGAGAATTCCACACTTCTTCCATTTTTTGTACGAAGCATTTCCTAATTTCTCTCATGAATGCTTTGACTAATTTTTGCACTATTAAACCCTAGGTTCTCGTCTTCCCAACCAGCAAAAATAGTTTCTGTATCTACTCTATTTGTTCCCCTTCATATCTTGAAAACCACAAACAAATCAACTTTCAAACTTTTTAAAATTCCAGAAACTTGAACTATAATTGTGTAACCTTGTATTTTAATTTAATCATTAGAATGCAGGTATCATTCTGGAAAACCATTCTGTACTCCCTCCCAGGCCATTATGTCTTCCTTAAAGTGATGCCCAGAAATACTCTCTGCTCTCCAGCTGTGCTGTAACTAGGGATTTCTCTACCCCAATGTATTCTAATCCTTAGATATGAAGTCCAACGTTTCATTACAGCTTCTGATTGTTTTCCATTTCTGTTCATTTTTATAATTAATGTACATGGATCCCTTCATCCCTTTGAAGCTCCAATATGTTGAATTTTTTTACCATTTAGAAAACACTCTGTGCTATCCTTTCTTGAGATGAAGTGATGGTTTCATATTTGCAGAGATTGCAATCCATTTTCCACAGGTTTTCCCATTCACAATCAATTAATATCTATTTGTGATATTACGTTTCCATCAACATGTTTACAATGGCGCCTGCCATTACGTTATGCAAAACTTAGATATGTAGCTGTCCAGTTGTTACTAAATCTCGCGAAGTTGAAGTCCAAGACAAATTCCTGTGGAACACCACTAATCAATTCCTGATAAATAGAATATTGACCCATTATCCCTACTTTGTTTCTTGCTGCTCTGTCAACTTCTTCACCAGATCTTGCCTTCAATTTCACGAGGCTAACAGTTAACAGTTTCTTATGAAGGACATTATTAAATCCATCCATGGACATTCCCCTGCTCCATACTTTAGTCACGTCTTCAAAACATTCGATCAGATAAATAAAGCATGACCTGCCCGTTGCAAATCCACGCTGGTCCCTATTTTCTTATTCTCACATTCCTTAAATAATGGACTAATATATGTGATTTTCAATCTGAAGAGCTTTGAAATATTATAGTTGGAGCATCTGCAATCTTTTATCTACAATATGCTTTGGATATGTGCCTCACATCTGAAGCATTTGTAGCATCTGTACATGAAAATAAAAAGCACTGTCAGTCTTATCACAATTTCACAGCAAATTATGTCCCAATGGTAGTTCAGCTTCTTAACTGACCAGTTACCTCATTCAACTGTAAGATACTTCTATTTCAGAAATTGTTAACTCTATTTCAATGCTGCCATCCAAGGTTTATAAATTGTTTCCATTTTGGTATAATTCAAAGCATATGTTGCCACATCTTGCGAGCAATATTATGTTTCAAGGTACCACAAATTCTGTTCAGACGCAATACAGTGTACATTTTAATCAATTTATAATGTGTTTTTGTGACATTTACTAGGTGCATAAATTGGGGGATAATAAATGCATTCATGACAGAACACTAAATGTCAATCCAAATACAAAGCTTAGAAATAAAAATGCACTATGCCTTTATCACTGTGGGGCCAAGCATCTCTTTTTTTTTTAAAGAAGTGAATCTGGAAACTGGTCAAGTGAATATGGTGGAAATATACAGTTGCAGAACTCAGAGGATAACTATATATAATTAGGTATCTAACAACAAAGCTATTCAAATATAGATAGGACACAATTTCCTGAGGAGCTGATTTTCTTCTTGTAAAGAAAAATATTTCCAGCATCCTTTCCAGATATCCCAAATACATATTTTTTAACTATTTCTCACAATTTAGTATGTTTAGATGGATGCATCCACTTGACCAATTGCAAATAATGTAGCTATACTATAAACAAGTTTGAATATGAACCATCTTCAGAAATAGGCTGCTGCACTATTTGGTTTAAAAAGTTTCCAAAATGGGTCAAAATATTAAACTGTAGAAAAAGATTTTCAGCCCTGTCCTCTTTGCCGAAACTACTCAGTATAAAAAGATATGCAAAGAAAATTGTCCATTTTCTTCTCTCCACTATCGGATTCTTAACCATACGTATTAATCCTCAAACAACTGCATGTCATCAAAATCGAAATCATCTGATCAGCAGCTTCTTTGTCAATTCTTTCCCCTTGCCAACTATACTAAACATTACTTTAATACTAAAACAATGTCATTCTCTAGTTTCTATCCTGAACAGATACATTCCCATTCTGATCTCATGCTATCCATAATTTCCACCCCCATATTAGCTGACATCATGCTATCATGACTTCGCAGTAACTCCGCCTGCACACAACTTATATCCCTCAGTCCATGCAAATTCTCACCTTATCTGCAATTTCCTTTTCCTCTCCAAAATCATTCAACATGTTGGCACCATCCAAATCAGTGCCTATTTTACAACAACTCCATGTTTAACCCTCTTGAAGGTTTAATCTTGCCACTAAAACATAGAAGTATTAATGACATATTTCTGGGTGAAATTGATGCTGTTGGGTTCCTACAGCACAGAATGAAACCTAACACTGTATATTCAAATTTCATCCTTAATGCATTTTTAAAATAGATTTTGCCTAATGAAAAAATAAAATCAAGATGGCTGCTGCATGTCATCTGAGCACAGGGTTAGTTCTTTGGGAGTTATTCCCAGTAGTTTCAAAACCAAAACAATCTCACTTTCTGGAATGTCACAGTTCATTGTACAAATCTCCTGTGATCAAGAAAAGCAGAGGAATTGGCTCACTCATCCTGAACAATTACAAAAGAGACTAGAGCTCATATTGGGAGATGCTATAGATCATTTCTCCTTCCCCCCTCCCCCTTCCAAGAGAGAAACAATGGCATTTTGGCCAAAACTGAATAAAACTGATTACTAAGCCACAATGTTACACAACACAAGCTTCAGGTTTTTTGAACAGCTTTAATAGCACATCTTTGGACTTCACAGTCAGTCTGCTCCTTTAATAAAGAACTGGTGAGTCAAGAAACAATCTCCTCCAAGCCCAACTAGCATGGCACTGCTGTAAAATCTGGTACTATTGTCTACAGAACTGATTTAATCTTTGCATATCTACTTCATCTTGCAGAATTAGCACTAACTGAAAACTGAATGCTACAACTCCCCAGTTGAACTCAAATACCCACAAAACATAATTCTTAATTGGATTCTGACTTTGGATTCAAACTCATTGAACCAACATTCTTTTTCTGTGGCCCTTGTATTGTAAAATTGCAGTTTTCTCTCCTTCCACCCTGCTATTTTACCTCACACTTACTGTGTATGTACGGAGTTTGAAATTGCTAAAATTCATTTTTCCAGGTTTTGAATGTGGAAAATAAACTAACTTTTGGGAGTTAATCTTAACTCAAGTTCACTGTGGATTATCAGTAAAACTGGATCACATTAAAAACCTCAACGAGATTGGGAAAATGAGGCATTTCCTATTCTTTAAAAGCAAATTCAAAATACCACCTATGAGCAGAAGGTAAGAGAAAATCAGTGAAATTTGACTCTCTCTCTCTGCTGTCTGCAACAGTGCGCTATCCTTTCAGTTTGCTGCTTTTGACACTATTAGCCACATTGTCATCAACAGATTTCTTCCCTCCATCAACCAACTGAGTAAAATCACCTTTGTCTAGTTTTATTCTTAACTACCTAGTAATAACTGAAGAATTTCACACAATGGCTTCTCTTCATGCCTTGTACTATTAACTGGAACAATCCAGGGATCTACCTTTGGTCCCTAGATGCTGCTTCTCAACGACATTATCTAGACATGTTATTAAGTTCCATTTATATTCTGACCAGACTCAACTATCTCATTACCAGCTCTCTTCCTCACAGCACTGCCTTGATTTTAAGCAAGCTGCAATTGCCTCAGCATGTTGGGAAACACTGAAGGCACTTTCTGCAGCTTCTCCAATATATCCATGTAACTAAAGTTACACATTCCTGGAATCATTTTCCAAAATCTTTCCTGCAGTTCAAGCCTTTACATCTTTCCTAAAAAACTGAACACAATAATCCAGTGTTTTATAAAGGTTCATGATAAGTTCCTTATTTTTGTACTCTAGTCCTTCTTTTAAAAAGCCCAAGATTCAATAAGCTTTATTAACCACTTTTTCAATCCACCCTGCCACCTTCAACACTTCTGTTTCTGCAGATCTTTTAGAATTGTACCCTTCAGATTTTACTGTTTTTCTTTGTTCTGTGTTGCATTATATTTCAACTGCCACGTGTTGCACATTATTACATCAACCTATGACTTCTTAAAGTTTATTCACTTTCTTCACCCTGCAAAATACTTTCAATTTCTTTGTCACCTTCAAATTTTGAAATTGTACTATGCAGATCCAAGGCTAGCACATGAATATACTACCAGGAAAATCAACAGTCTTACTACTGATCCCTGAGGAACTCAATTGTATTTCTTCCTCCAGTCCAAAAAACTGTTCACTGTTCTCCAGCTGCTGTCACTTAGCCAACTTCACATTCACACAGTCACTGTCCCTTTTATTCCCATGGGCTTCAATTTTGATGATAAACTTCTGAAAGTCCATTGCTTCCCATATCAACTCAATGAGCAACTCTGATTACCTCAAGAGAACTCAATAAAGAGAAACATGATTTGTCCTTAACAAATTTCCTTAATTAATCTTCATTTGTCCAAATAACTGGTTAATTTTATCTCAGATTATCATTTCTAAAAGCTTTCCCACCATGGACATTAAACTGACTGTGACAACATCAGCATCCTATCTGACTCAGAGTTGAGTTTTGCACCTTCTTTCTTTTCAAAGGCTGCCTAATTCTTGTGGAATTCATTTCCACAAGAAATGATTGATGCCAAAACATTGAATGTATTCAAGAAGTGGGTGGATATAGGACTCGGGGCAAATGGGATCAAAGGTTATGGGGAAAGAGGAGTAGTCTATTGAGCTGGATGATCAGTAATGAATGGTGGAGCAGGCTCGAAGGGACAATTAGCCTCCTCCTGCTCCTATTTTCTATGTTTCTATATCTATTTCCTATTTTCATAAAAGTGCGAATCTCCACTGCTGTTTTAATTGACATATTACTGAAACCTCCTATATGCTTTTGTGATTTCCAGACTTGATTTGTCCAACGCACTTGGCCAGATTCTCACTTTGCACCCTCTGTAAACTTAAGCTCATTCAGAACTCTACTTTCAGTATCCTAACTCAGATAATTCCTGTTCACCCATCACTTCTGTGCTGACCGACTACACTGGCTCTTGAATGTCATTCGTCCATCTCTGTAACCTTCTCCAATGCTAAAATCCTCAAAGAGCTCACAGATTCAAGTGGTCACATATTCATCCACCCTTCATTCCATCACTGGCACTTGTGCAATCATTTAGGCCCCAAACTCTAGAATTTGCCAAAGCTTTCCACTTTCAATCAGTGCCTCTCCACTTCCCTCTCCTCCTGCAAGACCCTTCTTTTAACAGGGTTTGTATAATCTTGCCAAATTTCTCCTTGTATGGCTTGGTGCCAATATTTGTCCAACTATACTATAAACCGCCTTGAGATGTTTTCTAATTTTAAAAGCAACATATAACTGTTAGTCCATTACATGACTTTACTTGCATCTCACTAGATCTGAATCTTATTTACAAATCGTTATTGATATCCACTGACACAACAGCACTGAGACTGTTCTTAGAACATGCGAATTGCAGCAGGTCAAGAAACCAGGTCACCACCAGCAATCAGGGACAGGAATAAATATTGGCCTATCTAGCAATACCCACATCCAATAAACAAATTTAAAAAATGAATTAAAATATAATCTGAACATATTGGACCCAGTTTTATCATTTTGATTCTAAGTGCTGAATTTGGGAGAGTTAGAAATCCAACTTTAGACCTGTTCTCAGGTGCCCCCATATATACTCTGTCTGAAATAAAAGCTGTGATTCCAAGTTGCACTGCAAAAGCCTGTGGATGGGGCTTAACCCGCCAGAAAAACTGCAGCTCCAATCAGAGCCTTCAACTGAGCATGCGCAGTAAATAAAATACTGCCACATCGCTCCAAGGCAGATAATGCCTCCCCCGGCCCCCAAACATTGCCCCATCCCTACAACATAACTGTCCCCTTATTCCTCCATCACCTGCCGTTACCCAGATTGCGGCTCTCTACCCTCTTCCCACCCACTGTCACACACAGTGGCAGCAGACCACCTCTCCCACTCCATTAGGGAGCCATCTGACATGCCTCCCACCTCCCTGCCAGAGAGCTATCTAACCCACCTTCCGCTTCCCCCTGTACCAGAGAGCCATCCGACCCACCTTCCTCCCCCTCAACTTCCACCCCCAATCTGTGGCAGAGAGCCATGGGAAGTTCCAAACTAACCTCCTCAGAAGTTGGAGTCCTGAATTGGACTTTTGCAGACCATGTCTGTTTTGCACCAAATCTGGACGGATGAACACAGTGGTAAAGGCTGAAATGCCAGTAAGGTGGATGTAAGTTAAGTCAATTTAAATTCATGCAAGTATATTTAAGTTGCCATCATGCCTATTTTGAGCCTGGTCCCAGTCATAGCCATCTCAGGTGCTTGGTAAAGCGAGCACGGCGCTGAGGCAGTTGTGGATGGCACTATTTGCCTCATTTCGGACTTTACCAAGTTTATGCGCCTGAAAACAGGTGCAACCTGATGGTAAAATTGGGCCCATTGTTTAACAAATTAGTAAATAGAATGTAATGGCAGGAAACAGACTGAATAATACAGAAGTCATGTTTCAAGGTAAACATGATATTGTACGCCATTGGATATATTTTAAATTAGAGTATGGCCCTAACTAGAGAAATATTTATTTTTATTGTTGACACAGATTATGAAGATTGAAGAACAAAAATATCTTTTCTTGGGAACTGCACACATTCTGCAAGGACCTTCATGGCTACAATACATCATCAAATAAAGTTTATTTATGTAAACAGATCATGTTTGACATTTCTAATGCTAAACCAATATTTGTAAATGATCAATACAATGTCAGAATAATGAATAATGCAGAAAGCTATACTATACTGCAGATGCACTTATGGGATTCCTGTCAGAAAGAAAAGCCTCCAATATGATAAAAACTTACATTGCACTACTGTACCATATCTGGCAGTGAAAATGACTAGACTTGATGTAGTTAAGCATTGATTTTTGTTGAAAATGTAAAAGCTTATGAAAATGACTCAGAACACTATCCTCAGCACCAAATCAGTTAAGTGCACTTCTTTAACCTCAACTGCTTTAGCTGCAATTGACAGTAAAGAACAAAAGGAAAACAGTATAAATCTGCAAATACTTTTAACACAGTAAATGAAATATATTGAAATTAATTATGCAAACTATAGGTCAGTTTCAGCATGAATATCACAGAACGTCATCAAAATTGTTTATGCTGTACGTAGTGCATACTTACAATGAGTTGGAAAACTAAACTTGTGTCTGAAACCTTACAAACCTAATTCAGAAAAATTGGAATTATTGCTTCATTTGTTCCTTTACAATAAAGCCTCTTTGCAAAGTTACAGAATGACAATATCATGTAGCTACTTCTGTACTACACTGTCATTCAAGCTTTTTCATTCTGATGGGGAACTGCGTGCCCTCACCATATACAAGAGAAACAAGACTTTTTCAATCCACCTCTTTTTTATTTTCTCCTCTCAAGGGAATGACAGGTGGCAGGTGTCCTTTAGCAACCATACCCAAGTTGCTATTATTCAGTTTGTGACTGCTATGATCAAATAGGCTAGTACAAAAGAAAGGGACAAACTGGAATTGAGCCCGGGTCTCCGATACAGCAGTATTTTGCCACTTTATTGCCAGACTCTATGACCTGTGTCCTGAATTTGCATAGTTACGCACAAGTCTTTCAAACTGTATTTGCAATGCAAAGGCACTTCTCTGCAGTCACTTGCATGTTTGATTTGATTTGTCACATGCATTGGGATACAATGAAAAGCATTGCCTCCTCCGCGCTACGTAAAGCACACTTTTCATAGAGTATATAAGGAAGAAGAAAAATAGACCAACAAAATCAGGATTTACAATCATCAGGTAAAGGAAATCAATTTAATTTATGTGAACCATTGTGTTGAGCCATGAACAAAAGTTCACGTGCCAATTAATATGAATGTCCAAGCAAATATAAAAGCTGAAGAATAGCACGAGTTATATGTGCCTACATAATATATTGTAGCAACCAACCACTCTCCTTTTATCCACACCAATTTGCTGTGGTGAACAAAATGACCCCTTACTTGAACTTAGTGTATATTACTACTTCTGTCTGGAAAGAATAACAATGCCTTTATGTTGCTTGCTCAGTTGGAAGGAAAACATTGAGCATTTTGACCATAAATATTTTCAAAATGAAAAAAGTGCAGGGAAAAATAATCAAACAGCTTTGTTTCTGTTTTAATTATGCAAATATTTTGTCTTTCTCACTTCAAAGATAATATTTGGACATCACTTAATTTCTGGAACAAAGTGTCCTTCTTTCTCCCACTTACAAACCTAAAAGAATTTTTTTTTTTTAAAAAACATTAATCCCTCAAACAGAAAACTTGAGCTAATTAATACACCAACAGGCTTTGGTGACCTCTTTAGGTGAGGTTATTGTTTTGCAAAACATTCTTCATTATTTAACTGGGCTCATTAACAAAGTCAACATCACAAATAACATTACAGCTTCAAATCCTATATCTTAGCAGTATAGGCAGTCAGGCCTCATCTAAGGCCTCATATCCAACGTTATCGATTGTTAACACTTTAACCAAGTTAATTTCCTTGAAAGTGCTTTGATTTCACCTTAAAATAATGAGATAAATCTCCCAATGTATAATCTTTAAAAATATTCATATTCTCCCTTCTTTATGTCATTTGCAGCAGCCTGGAACATTCGAGACTAGCTACAAATTTCACCTGACGGAAAGTTGCGCCTAAAAGGTTCCCGCATCCTGAATTTTGACTGCAACTCTCCTGATGTAACCATCTGAGAAACAATAAATGAACACTGTCCAACATTAAGATGAGGACCAAAGACCAAGAGTCTGATTAATTTGAGTGAATACAACAATGTGCCTCTAAAAAGGTCCTCACAGCTCACACAACTTGTACTGCTAGATTGCAAATCAGGTCCAATTTACACCCAAATATAAAAACCACAGGAATATTTTTTTTCATTTAGAAATGATTTAATGTGGACTAGTAAATTTTCAAATTTTGCATCTGCTATTTATGTTTTGAGTCTTAACTGAACATTAATTTTTTTAAACCACTTATAACAAGAGCTGTTAATTTTATAGTCAGTCTTGATAACGATATAGCGTCAACAGTTTAAATACACAAGCAAATCCATTCGAAACAAAATGAGATGCAAACAGCAAAAAGCATTTGTGATAGGCAGGCATTAAGCCTAGTTTTAGTCACTCACCCTACTTATTAAAAGAAAAAAATAGCAAGGATTCAAAGAACAAAGAGAAACTTGAAGCCAGAGATTACTGTTAAAAGGCTAAGTTTAATTATTGCATGTTAAATAACTTTATTCTGGGAATATACAAACAAGGAGCAGAAGTAGGCCATTCAACCCCTCAAACCTGCCGCAAAGACAATCTAATTTTCTTTAAATAAATTAATTCCATGAATGTATGCAGAGAACATTGTGCAGGTCCTAAGAATTAGCTGGAAGCATTACAAGTTAAAATTGAACTGAAAAGAGTACTTTTCCCATATCTAGGCATTCAAACGCGTAACATAGCTGCTTTCCAAAACAACATTTACAGATTCAGCAAAACAAACAGCTAATTAGTGTAGTAAACATGGTTAGCACAAACAACTTTCCAAACAGCGCAATGAATGCAAATATGCTTGCAATTTCAAATGTGATAGTGTAAATTAGAATACTAAAAACGTTAAGCGAAGGTACAAATAGCATGACAGTTTCTTCTCAAGTACTTTTCCCTACAAATAAACTGCATTTCCTTAGATTAGAAAAATTCTCAAACTCTCTGCCCTTGCAAACTACCACTCTATCTGCAACCTCCCTTTCCTCATCAAAATTCATAAACATGTTCTCATGTCCCAAATTTGGGTCCACCTTACTTTTCACCCTTTGCCACAGCTTTGAAATGAACTCAAATCAAAGTCAGATCACATCCTCAATCATTCAATTTGATTCATTTTCACATGCATCAGTATACTGTGAGTATTGTTTCTTGCACCCTATACAGGCAAAGCATATCGTTCATAGAGAAGGAAAGGAGTGCAGAATGTATAGTTACAGTCATAGCTAGGATGTAGAGCAAGATCAACTCGAGAGGCAGGTCCATTCAAAAGTCTGATGGCAGCAGGGAAGAAGCTGTTTTTGGAGTCAGTTGGTATGTGTCCTCAGACTTTCGTATCTTTTTCCAGATGGAAGGTGGTAGAAGACAGTACATCCAGGGTGCATGGGATCCTTAATTATGCTGGCTACTTTTGAGGCAGCGGGAAGTGTAAACAGTGTCAATGGGTGGGAGGCTGGTTTGAGCGATAAACTGAGCTTCATTCGTGATCCTTTGTAATTTCTTGCAGTCCTAGACAGAACAGTAGCCTTACAAAACTATGAAACAACCAGAAAGAATACATTCCATGGTGCATCTCTAAAAGTTCGTGCGAATCTTAGTGGACATGCCAAATTTCCTTAGTCTAAGGTAGAGTTGTTGTCTTAACAATACTGTCAGTACGGAGGGATAAACACAAGTTGTTGGTGATCTCGACATCTTAAAACTTGAAGCTCTCAACCATCTCTACTTTGTCCTCATTGATGAAACAGGGGCATAACCATATAATCATGGTGTGTTTACCCTCTACAAAAAATTGAACTTCAGACATCATCAACTACATTCTCCTCCATTGTCCAGCTCAATGAAACTTCCCTCTCTTGTCTGCACTTTTACCTATTCCATCACAGCTGACGCACACTTAACATTGATTGTTCTTTCCTCACCTCATTATCCCAGATATACATTTGTTCACCTCCACATGACTTTGATATACCTTTATCCTTCTTATGTATATGCTTCCCATTGGAAAATGAAAACATTGAGTCAGGCTGCACGTCCATGCTGAAAATGCTGCATTCTACATCTTTCAAGCCTTTCACTCTATTGTGGTCAGATTATTGGTTTGACACTCAGTTTTCAACAATATGTAATTTCTTCCAGATAAATATTAGAAAGATAAAAACATCACTTTTGGCCTCAACCATGATCGGTACCACTGCCACTGATTCAATTTGGCATTATTCCTTGAAAAGAGAATTATACTAGTTGAATGAAGGGTAAATTGATCTTTAATAGTGTACCAAGTTCTTAATTACTGTTAAATAACCTCTGAAGGATAATCTGAAAATGTCAAATTTCTCCATTATGCTAAAAAGATCCACAAATTTAATAGATTTTTTTTAAATATTTCAGCTTCTATCTCAAGTGCATTCCTCATTTATTTTGTTCACTATAAAGTGGTAACTAAAACTGAAAAGTTCAGTTCATTTCACTTCCTGGTTGCTGTCTGTGAGAATACTTGAAGAGTAGTGCAAACATGGAATTCACTATCACAGGGAGTAGCTGAAGTGAAATAAAGATGCATTTAAGGGGAAGCTAGGCAAGTATAAGGGTAAAGGAAATTGAAAGTTACAATGAGGGATCTGGATGAGGAAATATGGGGGTAGGCTCAAGTGGAGCATAAATTTGTTGGGTTGAATGGGCTCTTTCAAGTCATACACCTAAGTACTTTTGCAAGTGGGTTTACATCCTTCTTGTCAACGTCACTGTTGTTGGACTCCTGTAAATCTCTTAACCCTACCAGGTTCAAAGTGACATCAGGAAAGAGGAAACCAATGGCAAAAAGACATTCAAGATCTGTGTGGGCAAGCAAATGCTAATTTGCCATGAACATGAAATCTAGGTCATTTTCCCTGTGATAATCACAATCTGTAAAACATTTTTTCCTGCCAAACAGGCTCACTATTTCAGTAAAACAATACAATTTTTACAAAGGCATTGATGTTGCCGGCAAGGTCATCCTTATAGCCCATCTCTAGTTGCCCTCAAGAAGGTTGTGGTGAGTTGCCTTTTTCGGAGGATGGACACCATAAAACAAATATTAATAATATATTGGGAGAAAAGAATAGAACCAATATTATAAAATTGCATATCTAATTCTTTGCATACATATCCACTGTAAAAGTGTTTCTTCTGCCTTTCTCAGTATGAAAAGGAAAATCTTTAGCCACAAACCAAGCAAAAGGAATCCCTTAACAGTAATTCCAATGAAAGGAAATAGCAAAAACAGCTGGTCTTATTGAAACCTCCCAAAAAGCAAAGCAAAAATCATCAGAATTTCAATCTGCCACTAAACAACTTGCACTCTAGTTTCTCCAAATGCAAATTCATGAAGGAATTAAACTGATTTAAAAAAAAATCAAAATGTCACTCACTGTGTTTCTTCAGAGCAGAAGTAAGACTTGAATTTAAGAAAGGTAGATATACAGGCTCACTCACTCAGGGACTGCCAGATTAGTAGATTTCCTGAACAGATCCATTCTCAGGAAATCAGCTGATCTACAGAGTCCAATGTTATGTGCACTTGTGCACCCACTTGAAACACTTTGCAGCAGTTGAGCAGTAAATTCAGATGTTGACGGTATTTCTCCTCTGTAATTCATCCCATTTATCAATTAGTTCCTGTGTTGGCTGCTAAATTAGAGCTTGCTGTCAGCCTCTGAATACAGCAATGTTGGACCCCTGACAAAAAGCGCCAAGATTTGCAGTATGGGTTGAGCAAACCAAGTGTTCAGAGTTGTAAAATGTTTCTAATTATTGCTATGCATTGATTTTGCTTTCATGACAGTCAATGAGAGCATTGGTGCAAATTGGAAAGGAACTAATCAATATTATTCTGGATACATAAACACCAAACCCCTACTCCAATCTAGTCTGCCTTTACTGGATTCGGCCAGAGATTTTGTTGCCAACCAAACATGAATCAATCAAGTCTGCACACGTTTACCAGTCACTAACAAGAGGTCAACGAAACATTTTAAAGAGTGCAATCATATAATTATTAGCTAATGTGTTTACTTAAAAGCACAGCTTCCGTCTGAATTATGGTTTCAGTGTTAATACTCCAAACAAATTTTTTTAAGGGTTAAATGAAACATCATTGATGTTCAACTTTGTCAAAACTGATTTCTCATTTGCAGCAACAAAAACGTTTTCCCTTGTCAACATCCAGCAATGTACTTCAATTCTATACTCAAATAATCAGCAATATTTATTTGTAACGAGAGAAACTGCAAACTGGAAAGATATTTCCCCTTCCACAAATTGAAATAGCACTTTGTTACAAATATTAAAATGCAAACGGATTGCTATTCATTAATATGTTATATATTGGTATTTCTTGTCAAAATTAACGCAGCAACTTTTGCATTTTGTAAAATTAACCTTTGTAACCCCACATCAAGTTTCGTTTTCAAAGTAATGGTAAGAAGCCTGAATTCTGGCTCAACTTCAAAACTTATTTTTGCAACATAAATCAAACTACATAACTGTGGACATGAATGAAGAAAACAAATCACCTAAGTTTCTCAGCAAATTTTAATCCATGGTTGTTGTATCACTTCTGATTGAATCACCCACCCCAACCTAACCCAGCAAAGACGGCTCTCAAAATCAAGTTAACAAGGTTTTGTTACTAGTCAGTGGACTCAGCCGATCCTATAATCTTTTTCAGTGGATTTTTTGAAATTTTTTTTAGTCAAAAAAATCATTTTCATCTTCAACAGAGCAATCTTTTCGGTCTAGTAAACTTAATACACCCAAAGTAACACTAAATATCGATTCTGATGTAACAAACTAAATAGAGAAGTTTACCCAAAAATTTCTCAATTTTCTAAAATCATAAATATAAAAAAAATCCATCAACCCATACTTACTGTTCCCTCACATCAATGCATCTACATATTAGAAAAGCGTAATCTTTTGCTGTAAAGGGATTAGTCTACAAGAATAATTGGACCAAGGAATGCTGCCATAATTCAGCTCAATTTTGACGCTAAATATTCTATCATTATTCATTAATATATCAAAGTTTAGAGCAAGGTGGAAAATAAAGATTTTTTTCCAAACATAATTGAGATACTGTTTGAATATAATTACAGTACAAATCTTATTACCACTCTTAAATGTAGATAAAATGACAAAAGAAAAATAACTCTCACAATGACCAATACCAGTAACACAAAAACATGTCCAGTTGTAGATTTAAAGCAAAAACGATGCTTACCTATTGTACTTGGCTGGTAAAACGCTTCTCCCAGAGCAGATGTTCCCCATTCTGTTTTCAGACAGATTTGCATTGGGATGTTGGCATATTTCCCAGGATTGAGAGACCGCTGTAAAAGGCGGAACGAAGCCAATGATGGGTTTCTGATCACTGCTGTTTTGTGCCGATTTTGTGCTGTATAGATAAATGGCTTCCTTACCGTGGGCTCCTGCTGCTCCACTGGTTGCTCTGCAGAAGCCCCTGTTGACTTGCTCCTGTTTGATGACTCCAGGAGTAACCAATTCAATGTAGCTCTCTTGTTCTTGTTTCACTTCCATGGGGGCAATGTTTGCAGCAGGAAGAGGGGCCCAAATATTCTCCTTGCTCTCAGTAGGCCTACCTTCTGAAGTTGGCCAAGGAGCAGTACACTCTTCAATTGTCTGCAGATCCACCAGACCGTCCTTGAGCAGCGGAGGCTCAGAAGACAGAGGCGACGGCAAAGCTGACCCCTCATCACCACAGAAAGCAGTCAGACTCCAGGGACTCCCTTGCTGCTTTTCTTCCCTTGGAGATGGAAAGAACTCAAGATCAGGCAGAAAGTCCACTGAGCCACCATCCTCAAGGACCCCCAGTAGATCATCCTCACAACCAGTTGGGTACAGGCCGACAACACCTGTGTCACTCTTTACTCTACTCCCTGCATCCTGCAACTCATTCAGGGCAGCAAGGCTCTGTTCCAACTCAGACAGGTCATTGGCTGCCTGGGAAAGATGCTCCTGTTGGCCACTAGCTCCATTTGTGATCCCAACTCCAGCCAGTTGCTGCCTGTTACTATTGCTGCTGTCATGTGGTCGGAACTGCATTATGGACCCAGGCATGGCTGTCACCATCTCCCCACCTTCCATTACTCCTTCATAGTCTTTCAGACTGCCACTCCCTTCATTTAGGCCAGCAACTACATTCCAAATTTGTTTTCCTGATTTCATTTTCTCATCCTCTGCCAAATTCGCCATCACCAAGCTGGGCACTCACAGCACAACCTGCAACAAAGAAAGTGACATTTCAGATGGAGCACTTAACATCACATAATAAACCGAGAAAATTAAATAAGCATTAGCTGTCAGCATCTTCCAAAAGACTTCAAACTGTCTCCAGTTTTTTGCAAATATACATGCCAATCTCAGATGTAAATTCAATTTTCCACTAATCACTATGTAGTCTGAAAAATCAATACACAATTCCACTCCATCTGTTATAACCTCTGACTTGTAAGGAACAGAACTGATATTTCCCTGCCATAGCAGTAAAATTGCTTTCATGAAATAATACCTCTCTTGACCTTACTGCAGCCCTAATTCCATTCCTGAGAGCCCCCTTTCTTATTTACATGCTGTCCATCAGCAATATCCCGCATAGCCATGGAGCCAATGTCCACATTTACACTTGTCACCTTTAAAAAATTATAAGCATTCAAACTTGTATTTTTTACTGCACTATTGAGAGAATTGAAATCCAAACTGCAATGTACTAACGATAATAATTTTCACCATAAATTATTGAAATTCTTTTCCCAACAATGTTTTCTGTCTGGTGAACAGTTTGGTCTACATGTATAGCAAAAGAGCAAATATGAGTGGCTAAACTATTTTTTAAATTTAACTAGATTTCAAACCACTTCCAAATCCCCAATCAAAGCAACTATTATGTTGATAGAATATTGGTCTGAACCAGCAAGCATATTTAATGAACAACATAAAGGGAGTTCTTGAAGTTACTTTGGGTAATAGCTCAACATCAAGTGTTTACTATTGAATTTACACGCAAGTGCATCAGTCATCTGCAATGAGAAACAACACTAGTTAATTTAGGTTATAATGTTTCTTAATTGTCTGGGATGGTCAATGCTTCAGTTATAATGTATATATTATATTAACTTTTCTATTCTATCCTACCATTCCGTACCTAGCAAATAGTCTACAAATAGATATTGGTGCTAAATTATTTATTTACAGTTATTGGAACAATCTTTCATCATCTATTGGTGTCCTCCAGTGTATTTTTAAACAATCCCCTAGGGTCTATTCTTTGTATGTTGTGGCCTCCTTACTCATGACTCTGATTTTCTGGTTACATTTCAATGTACTATCTAAATTTGCATCTCCTAACAAGATACTTTTGTCTATCTCTGTAATTTATTTAGCTTTTGCTTAAATAGGCAACTGGGACCATTAGCTAATAAATATTAATAAAACATGACTGAAAAAATATCTAACTCCCTCTCAAGAAACACACCACTCAAGGGTGGCATGGTGGCACAGTGGTTAGCACCATTGTCTCACAGCTGCAGGGACCCAGGTTCGATTCCCAACTTGGATCAGCATCTGTGTGGAGTTTGCACATTTTCCCAGTGTTTGCATGTGTTTCTTCCGAGTGCTCCAGTTTCCTTCCATAGTCCAAAGATGTGTGGGTTAGGTTGATTGGACATGCTAAATTAATCCTTAGTGTTCTTGGGTATGATAGTATCCTGCTGATCCCACTAACCTAAGTGGGGATAGAGCCTGGGTGGGATTGTTTGATGCAGATTCGATGGGCCAAATAGCCTCCTTCTGCACTGCAGTGTTTCTTTATGAATTCCATGAAACAAAACATTTTTAATGAATTTCAAAACAAACCTACTCAGAAGAGGGCCTGCCTAACAGAGATTAGCTTAATTTTTTCAATTTAGCCACTATTAAAATGTCAAAATATTGAAATGGTAAAATTCCAAGAAGAGAGCAGATTTTTCTAGGTCAGGTTTTCAGTCAGGGGCGGAGGAGGCAGCGGCAGAAAAAAGAGAGAGGAGTGTACAAATTCCTATCCCCACGTTGCATTCAACTCACATATCCTGGCATTGAACTTTGATTACCAAGACATTTACTGAGTGATTTTCACAGCCAACATTCAGCTTTGACGAAGGCTCATCGTGACATGAAATATTGGTTCTATTCCCTTTCCATGTAAGCTGTCAGAACCTGCTGAGTTTCTCCAGCATTTCCTGTTTTTATTTTGGAAAATGCTGCCCACAGTGCAAGGAGATTTCAAAGTTTAACAGGAGACCTTTCTCTGTGGCTCAAATGCTGCTAACAGCTCTGCGTCCTGGCACCTTTTGCCAGATTTTTCAAGATGGTGCCAGAGCATGGCAACTTCATGCAAGCTATGCCCAATTCTATCCTTTACTCTTGCTCTATGCTTCTAAAACTTTACAACTATAACACTCCATTCTGCACTCTCTCCTTGTCTATGAAGTATGCTTTGTATAGCACATAAGAAACAATACTTTTCACTATACACTAATACATATGACAATAATAAATCAAAAACCCGTAGCACTAACAATGCACACATTAAATGAAGAAACACACGGCGGGGTGGGGGAAGGAGGGGGGGGCGTGGTGGAAGGGGGAGGTGGATGGGATTACTAATTGCCAAAAGGAAGGCACAATCCCAAAAATGCCTTAAGAAAGAAGTGAATTCACTCTAGATTGTATATCAGTCGGTGGGGACTGGTTAGCTCAGTGATTCTCTCTCTCTCTCCTGTCCATAAACTTTATTATTCTATGATTTAATATCCCGCTCATTTCATCAATTTGTGAAACAAGTGCCTGCACCACTCCCTCTGGGTAATCGGGTTTTGATGCACCGTCTTCGAAGGGACATTGACAGGAGAAGAGACTGCCTGTCCACCCCCAAAATCCCAGGAACGAGCCCTCCCTTCGTCTTTCTCCCTCCCTCCGCCCCCCCCGTGTGAAAAACTTACCTCTGTCGGTATTTTCCTACCACCAGCAACCCCCGGCCGGGGCCTGGAGGAAGAGTAAGGGGCGGGGGAGGGTGGACGGCTCCCTGGATCGCAACCTCAGAACCCAGTGACAGCCCAACAGCACCCGCCTACTTTACCGGCCGCCCTCAGCCCTCCCTGCAGACCTCATGTCGTCGCTTGGTTTCCCCGCGGCGCCGGACGGACGGTCGCTCCCTCTCTCTCTCTCTCTTCTTCGCTACCGCTGTTCACTCCTCTTTCAGATCCTAAAATGTCCTCCTCCCTTCAACAGCTTCTCTGCCCTGGGGGGGGGGGGGGGGGGGGGGGGGTGCGGGCGCGCGCAAGCCCGGTCATGTTGACCTACGCACGCGCATACGTACGCGCGGTCACGTAAACGTACATACGTTCGCGCGCACCCAATCACCCAGCACGTCCCCTAACGCGGGAACGACCACGCCCCCCTCCCCGGCCTCGGTGACGGTCAGCGGATTTAAAGCCGGGTCCCTCCCCCCTTGCATGCAAAACAAAAATCCAAAATATCTTAACTGCCTTCAATCTATCTGCAAACCCTTACGTTTGGAGATCCGCTGTTGACATTGTACTGGGGCAGCGATGGAGACAGCAGCGGATTAAAGTTGGACACTTCAAAATAGTTGACATGTCAAAAACTTTCTGCTGAAGGGAAGCCACTTTAAGACACGGATCCACCGGATTGAGCAAATACATTGGCAATGTGCAACTTTCCCCCTCTTATTGGCCACTCCTTCCCCTCCCATTACTGTATTCCCATGGCATTAGCCAATTTTTTTTGCTGTATATGTGTCTACGAGTTTAAGGAGCGGGTTGTGAGGTGGGGGCGGTTGAAGTTTAGGGAGGGGGGGTTGTTGTTTGAGAGACGTGCACACCCAGCACTCAAAAGATAAAGATCAAAAACTTCCGCTGAGAGGGAGACGGCAAGGAAATCGAGTAGCTAAACAAAAAGAGACAGACGGGGATAAAAAGAAAGCAAACCCACTTCCGCAACAATCAAAATAAATAATCCTTGTCAACAACTCAATCCTGAGTCGAGGCCTGGGCACCCCACAGTCACGTCAAATAGACTCGGCCCCCTCAGGAAGAAATGGCAACGACAAGAATGTAACCATTTATTCAGAGATCTCAAGTCTCCTTCCCTCCCTCTCTCCCCCGCTTAGTGGGTGTGCAACAGTTTGCTGTGGGCTCAGCTGTCAACACAGCCGCCGTTTTGATTTACTTTGCACATAATACTGATCTCCTGACTTACAGCCACGAACATTCGCTTCTGCTGCTGCAATATAAAATCCTCAGCGAGAGCTGTGTCCGACTATTAATCCATTTCCACAGGATCCCCAAACGTCCTGGAGAATCAGCGGGCGCTATGAAGTCGTGCACACAGCTTTCTCTCTCTCTTCTCTTTCCCCCCTCTCTCTGTGCATTCAGCCACTGGACTCTAGGTGGAGCAAGCAATCAGGCAGATTTGCTGCAAATCGTTTTGTCAGTCGCAACTGCAAAATGTCACTTTCCGCCTCCATGAAAAAAGGAGAAATGCACATCTAATCTCTGTCACCGTTGGTCCAACACTCAGAAACTCTCCCAACACCCCACTTTGTTCCCCCAAGTTGCTGATTAAGTGGACATTTACTTGGGACTGCTTCATCACAAATATAAAATTGAGTTGCGTCAGAGAATGTTGCCATTCCCTTACTTGCCTCGTTCCAAGTTTCAATTTCTCTGTCAATCTGCTGTTGCGCCTCAAGTCACCTTCTCACTCCCTTTCTCTCCTACTCTCCTTTGCGTGAGTATGGCATGTTATCAGTGGCTGAAGAAAGGAAGCATCGATGGCTGCAAGCAACATTTGGGGTGAGAGTGGTAGGGGATTTGTGGCTTTTGCTACCTCTCTTTCCATCTTAATTTCCCTTTAACTATTCAGCTACTCACCATACCTCTTCCATTTTGAATTGCATGTTGGGCTTCCATATCCCCTTTCCTCCTTACTGCATTTACCAACCATTTCAGCCTAAACCTCAATCCTCTCCAACAGAAAGGTCAGTAGCTAAAGGCCCCATCAGAGGCTCCATCGATCCCAACCTCAGCAAAGTTTCCCTTTTTTCCTACCACCTCCCTCCACTCCCTCTTTCCCCGTCTGTTCCTTCAAAAAACTTTGTTTTCTTTCATTGAGTGAAGACATTTATTTATTTGTGCAATTTGTCTGCACCTCTCTCTTAGAACTACTTCCGAAATAGTAAATGGAAGCCAGCCATTTGGCTCAGTCTGTGTATTTTCCACATGAGCAATTGACTTCATCACAGGTGCCTGTTCTTTTCTAACACTCCTTTAATTTCCTTTCCCTCAATCACCTATTCTTAATTATTAACATGATTTCTACTTCAGTCTGTAATATGGGCAGTGCTTTTCACAGAATCACAATCCTCTTTATAAGTTTCTCCTTCCTTCTGTCCTAATGCTTTTAGATTTGTCAGCTACTGGAAACAGTCTATTTCTATTTGACTTCTTTATCAAGTTCATCATTTCTATCAAATCATGCCTGGGTTTATTTTACTGTAACAAAAACAGCTCCAGTTTTTCAATTTTTTTCTTTGTTTCTCCTCCTACCATATAACATGATCTATATTGTTGTCAGCTATGGCTCAGTTGGTAGCATACTCAATTCTAAGCCAACAGCTTATGAGTTTCAGTCCTATTCCAAAGACATGATCACAACATTGGCACTTCAGTGCAATGCTGGAGACTGGTGCACAGTTGGGTGCGCCATATTAAACTGACACCTTCTGCCCTCACAGGTGACTAAAATATTCTGTTCTATTTCACAGAAGACCCTGCTGCCCTGTCCAATATTTAGTTATCAACTAGTATCACAGAAATAGATTGCCTGACCTCAGCCTCATTGCTGTATGTGGGACATTATATGTGCACATTGTCTGTTTCTTCAAAAAATATTTTTTGAGATTTTCTTCCTTGACTTATCTCCTTTCATCTTTACCCATGTTTTTTAAAATCATACTTACAGGTGTGCCCAGATTTTTCTTTTCCAATTTTAGCTTGATTTTAAACTCAATTTGTCCTTAGAATTCTGAAACATGAAATAGTGTCCTTTATATTTGTTCTGTAACTTTGCAATCTCCCTTTTGAAAATGCCATCTTTCTGCATGAACACCAAATAAGTTGGTCTTGACATCCAGGATACTGACCCACAATTAACTCATTATCTGTTTACACCCATTTGATTTTTGGATTTGCTTCTTTTATTTAAACTGCTATGTTTCCCTCCCTTATAAGCATGTTTCTTAGATTCGCTTCCTTTTTGGTACTGAGCTATAAGCATTAGTGGAATGAAATGGAGAGACAAGCATTAGACACTCATTAAGATGTAGTTTTGATCAGATACTGAACAGTGTCGTGACTATCTCTAGAATGATTGAAGGAAATTTTACGCAGATTCTTCGCAGGTAGAAATGTGACACAAAGCATACCTGTCCCACTCACCCTGAATCTGCCACAACTCAATTCCACATCCACAGATTACAACCCCCACTCACCCACCAGCTATGGTTGACAGAACACTTAACTGTGACCAATTTACCACGTTTCAGCTCTCACCACTTACCCTCCCTATCAGAATCAGAACAGGATTTCTCTTGTTCTCCCTTGACACTCTACAGCTTCCACATTTGAAGGATCATCCTCTGCCACCTCCACATAATGCCAGTATCAAACACCATCTCCCCTTCCCCTATCGGCATTCGGAAAAGACTGTTCCATCCATAACACCCGGGTCCACTCCTCAATTCCCTTCCCCTCCCCCATATCTCACCCTCTTCCCATGACATCTTCCCATTCAATTACAGGAGGTGTAACACCTGCCTTTTTACCTTCTTTCTTCTCACTGTCCAATGCCCCAAACATTCCTTTAAGTTGAAGCAGCAATTCACTTGTTTTTTTCACTGGTCACATCACAGTTTCCTTTAACTTGTGGAGAACAAATGCAGATTGAGTGACCACTTTGCAGAACACAAATCCACAAGCACGACTAACAGCTTCCAGTTGCTTGTCATTTTAATTCACCTCATTGCTGTCATGCTCATATTTCTGTCCTTGACCTGTGGTAGTGTTCCTTTAATCTTCAAGCTGGAGGAACAGCATTTCATTCAATTAGACACTGTACAGCCTTCAGGATTTGAGTTTTAAAATTTCACACCATGAACTTTGTTCCCATTTTCATTCTTTTTTTTGTTCAATGTGAGGCTTGAATCTTGTTTTTCATATTTTTGATTTCTGCCAGAGCTGTCCATTATTCTGGCTTTCACATTTCATCTCTTTACTACAATTATTGTTTTTAGTCCATGCCATCTTTGTCATTTAATTTCTCACGCCCTCTACCCTATCCCAAACCTTCCTTCCACACCATTCCTCTTTTCAATGGCATCAAACCCATAAAATTTCTACCTTCCTTTTGTTCTGAAGAGGAGTAATATTTAACTTCAATAAGTTGGCCAGAATTCTCTGAAGTATGTCCGACTATCAATGCTAACCAGTACAAGTGAAGAATTTGGCACTCAGCCAAATCTCCATTCACTGCAGTTGGACCAGAGAAACCCAGCCATGGGTGTAGTTGGAATTGATCGGAGAATTCCAACCATTCACGCTGTTTCTCTCTCCACAGGTGCTGTCAGATTCATTGAGTATTTCCTGCATATTCTGTTTTCTTACAAATTGGGTGAAATTTAGGAGGAAATTTTTAAAGCATTCATCACATGGTATTTGTTCATCACATTTCAAGTATAATACTGCAAATTTCTGTGTCATATTTTGTTGTGAAATAATGGAGTTATTTGGAAATAACAAAATCCCCCATTAATTCAAACTGTTTCCCTAACAGATGATCCAGAGTTTCTTAAGCTCCTCAATGACTCCTACAAAATAGACTATGTCTCACCTTAAGTTTTATACTCTGGCTCCATCCAGCATATGCTTAACAGCATTTACATTTTGAGGCCTTAATAGGCCAGAGAATCCTATACATTCTGCTCATCATTGCTTAGTCTCCTCCAGTATCCAGAAATAGGAAATGAACTGTTGTTCCCTCCTATTGGAACTATATTAATTTCATTCACAGCACTGTTCCAAGGGATTGGGGACAAGTGGCAATGAAAGAATCATCCAAATATTAATTTGAAGGATAGGTACCATTTGCACATTATTTTCTGTTTTGAATAGCACAGTGGCACAGTGGATAGCATTGCTCCTTCAAAACGCCAGGAACCCAGGTCTGATTCCCAGCTTTGGATCACTGTCTATGTGCAGATTTCCTCTGGGTGTTACGGTTTCCTCCCAAAAGACGTGCTGGTTAGGTGCATTGGTGATGCTAAATTCTCCCTCAGTGTACTCAAACTGGCACCGGACTGTGGCAACTTAGGGATTTTCACAGTAACTTCGCTGTAATGTTAATATAAGCCTACTTGTGACACTAATAAATAAACTTTAAAAAAATGTATAGAATGATACATATACATTAAGCTTATGTGAAAGGTTTAAAGGAGTTACAGAAAGGACAACATAATAAGGGAAATATGACTAAGCAATTTCCCAATGTTTTTTTTATATTTCCCTGATTGAATAAAAAAAGGTCTGTTACGCAATGGACTAAAAACATTGAGATCACGGATGGCAGCCCTCAAAGAACAAAGAACAAAGAGCAACACAGCACGGGAAACAGGCCCTTCGGCCCAACGAGCCCGCGCCGCTGTCCTAACGTCTTAATGACATATCCATGACTTTAGGCTATGCCTATTGTGGAAGATTCCCATATAGAGACCAATATAGGGACAATTTGTTACCCAATCAGCCTAAGAGCACATTTTTGGGATGTGGGAGGAAACCGGAGCACCTGGAGAAAACCCATGCAACCATGGGGAGAACGCACAAACTCCCACAGACACAGGCCCAAATCCATGTGTCTGCACAGCAACAACGATAGTTTCTGAGCTGTCATGTTGCCCATCAGATGGTCCAGTTTAAGCATACACTAACGACTTGAAGCACTAGGCCACTCCTGAAGCAACATCCAAGAGCAGCCCTCGCACGACCTGCCGAATGCATGCACCTTGTTGGTCAACAAGGTGGACCGAATTGCCTATGGAAACAAATAAGATATTTAGACAGTCCTGCTATATCCCTCTATCTGCAGACCGCTCATGTGGCTGTCCAAGAGACCCTTAAACAACCCTAGCGTGCCTGCTCCCACCACCTTACTCAGCAGTGCATTCCACACCCCAACTATCCTTTGTGTGAAAAACTGCCCTCTAATATTCGTCTTATACATAGCCCCCCTCACCCTAAGGCCATGACCCCTCGTTCTATCCATTTCTAATGGTGGAAAAACCTTACCACCATTTACTCTATCTATACCCCTTATAATCTTATATACTTCTATTAGATCCCCTCTCCACCGACGTCTTTCAAGGGAAAACAACCCCAGTGTGTTCAATCTTTCCTCATAAGACAGCCCTTCCACACCAGGCAGCATCCTGGTAAATCTCCTCTGCACTCTCTCCAAGGCCTCCACATCCTTCCGGTAGTACGGCGACCAGAACTGGACGCAATACTCCAAGTGAGGCCTAACCAACGTTCTATACACTTGCAACATCAGACTCCTACTCTTGTATTCTATATCCCTTCCTATGAAGGCTAACATACCATACGCTTTCTTTATCACATTCTCCACCTGTACTGACACCTTCAGAGACTTGTGAACCTGCAACCCCCAGGTCTCTCTGCGTTTCTATACTCCGGATAGTTTTACCTTTTATCCTATAACTCCCCTCTACATTATTCCGGCCAAAATGCATCACCTCGCATTTATCCGGATTAAATTCCATTTGCCATCTATCTGCCCAGTCTACCAGCCTATCTATGTCCTGTTGTATTGCCTGGCACTGCTCCTCAGTACCCGCCAATCCAAGCATCTTAGTGTCATCAGCAAATTTGCTGATCACTCATAGAAGCAAAATTATGTTTCAGGGAACTGACATCCACTGTTGCTACAGAAGGAAAATTTTGATCAATTTTCTTATGAAACAGGAACAACAATTGAGCAGGCGACTCAGCTTTCATAAATTGTCCCCATGTTGACACCAGGGATCTACATCAACTCTATGGTCCTCCTGAAAAATAGTTTCCACCCAGTTAAGGTTCAAGTAGTATCTGAACACAGAGACACCATCACCCATATCAGTGATCATTTTCCAATGAACGCTCAAAAATGTTTTAATTTACCCAGCATTCCACAACGCCTACCTCATTTGAAGGAAGATCATTGACTCATAGAATCCCTACAATTCTGATGAAGGCCATTCAGCCTATCAAATCTGCATTGACTTTCCAAAAGTGCATTTTATCCCAGGTCCACCACCTGTCCTATTCCCACAACCTTACATATTTATCCCATTAATCCCCCTAACATTCACATCTTGGGACACCAAGGAGCAATTTATCATGGCCACTTCACGTAGTCTGCACATCATTGCAAGGAAAGCAGAGCAGCTGGAGGAAATCCATGCACTCATGTGGAGAACATGCAAACTCCACATAAAAGAAAAACTGAATGGATGGCTCATCAAAGTACTAGTACTTCTGGTATTAAGTACTCTACATCAATTATTGCTGATTCCACAGAGAAATTCCCTAATAGCATCTTAGCCTAGAAACATCAGCATTTGTTCAGTGCCACCTCCAATTCCAAGAAAAGTACATCAAGACAGCACCTCTGATGGTGCAGCACTCCCTCAGTATTGCACCATTGGATCAGCTGAAGTTATGTGCTCAAGCCTCTGAAATAGAACATGCAACCACAAGCTTCTCAGACATGAATGTTCTACCAACTGAGTCACAGCTAAGTGAACAATACTGATCCATCATAGGAAATTAGGCATATCATCCAAAATCAAGCTCAGAACCATAGTTCTGAGAGAAAAATAAAATTGTTTTGGGAGATGCTGAGACCTTTAGGCAAAACTACTGTCTAAGAAGACACGAAAGATAAAATTTATCATATTATTTAGAAAGACACTATTTGATGTTTTTTTTTAAAGTCTGTTTTAGACTTCAGATGTTTCAATTGTAGAAGGAAAGAATTATGAATTAAAAGTATTTTTGGAAAACTTTTTAAGCAAATTATGGGAACCCAATGATTAGATTGTACAATCACAATGTGACACACTCTCACTATAAATTTACAAACCATTAGTACACATTGTGACATCTGACACATTAAAAATGAACATCATATCACCATTTACAGGAATAAAAGTTCCTTAGTTACATGTAACGAGGTTGAAATGAGGTGCATGCTGGCAAACTACATTTAATATATCATAGGCAGACATATATTGGGCGGGAGACCAATGGGGTAGAAAGGCTAATATTTTGAGGCCATGCGATAAACTTCCAAAAACAGACCTGAGTAAAATTGACAACAATACTCTTCACATTGGATTTATTGACTGGCTCATCAAACTCCTTGCTTTGCAACAATCTTGCAAAATTAGACCCAATATGGAATGGCACTCATCATTTTATTAAAATAAGCTAAATCCCAGAAGTTCCTGTGGGCATCTCTCATCCAATCATGCATTAGTTCTACTGCCTGTTAATTATATATCATCTGTGTTTCATTTGAGTACATATGAAAAGATTCTATTAAAGCAATGTGTGATTTAATCACTTAACTCTAAATAAATATGACTGGTTCTACTCCTATCCTCCACTAGCCAGCTTTCTAAAAACCAACACGCTCCCCTTTCACAGTGGTTCTGTACTCTGATCCAATAAATGGAGCTATGGTGTTCACGTGAGATTATATAATTAACAAACAACTGTAAGGGAGAGGACTGAGGGTATAAAGATTATGGTTGAAGATTATGGAATCCCTACAGTACAGAAAGAGGCCATTTGGCCCATTGAGTCAGCCTCAAACACAATCCCACCCAGGCCCTACCCTCATATGTACCCACTAATCTCAGAACACAAAGGGGCAATTTTAGCATAGCCAATCAACCTAACTCACACATCTTTGGACTGTGGGAGGAAACCAGAGCACCTAGAAGAAAGCTACACAAACACGAAGAGTATGCGCAAACACCACACAGACAGTGACGCAAGCCAGGAATCAAACCCAGGTCCCTGGAGCTGTAAAACAGCAGTGCTAACCACTGTGCTACCATGCTGCCCTACATATTATGGAGAACGTGAGTAGTTTAAAGCATGAGGGATCAGTAGTAGCAGAAGATGGAAGTGAGGGGATAGAAATTAAGCAATGGACTCGCTCTAGTTTGTGTAACTGGAAGAAGTGCAGTGAAGTGTTATGTGATTGAAGAGTACTGCTGAAATTGAGAGGAAGAATTGATCATTTACAAGAACTGGGCTAGTGCAAAAACTTGGGCAATATCAAGGAGACAGGAATCATAATGAAATAAGAGTAAAATGTTGATACTGTGATGGCATATAGTGTGACAAAAAAGTTCAAGTTCAGGAACCAGTATGTATACTCAGGGCTCCGTGAAGATTGTGGCAGCATTGAAGAAAGTAGCTGGTCATCTTTCGTGGAAAGTGAGAACATGTGGTGAGCGACGGAGATGCGTCTTCCAGGATTTAAACACAAGAAGAAGGATGAAAGAAAATAGATGAACTTGCCTTGTAAAATGTACGTTTAATGTAACAAACTCTAATGCAACACTTCAGCAGATAATCACATACACAAATTGTAGCAGATAAGTAGCCTACAGTGTAACAGACACTGAATAAGTTAAAGGAACCAGAACTGATTTAGAGATTGGCAAAACTGATTTTAAATGTGTCAACCTTTAATAAAATCATACTTCTTTGTTTCTTTAGTCAACAACAATAGTTACAAAGAGACAGTAAGATGAAAAGCAAGTGCCTAAAATAAATTATGAAAACTGTTGCAATAGTTACTTAGATGCTTTATTTAAATTGTCTGTGAACATATAATTTCAACTACGCTGAAAAGAATACTATTAGAAATTGCAAACAATTCAAAATCCAAGTGCTTTACTCTGAATAGTTTTGTGGCTCAATGGATGGTCAAACAGGAGCTCTGTGCAAGTAATTATGGAATCACTTGTTGTGTATGAAGCCAACAGGGCAGCATGGTGGCACAGAAGGACCAAAGTGAAGTGAGCATAGCATGCAGAATTTCCTGACATCAGCCTCATTAATAGCAAGCAGGCTTCCAGCCACAATTATCTAATGGCAGGATGTCTATTTGCTGGAGGTCATGCACAAAAATGTGCAGCTGCAGTTTCCTAAGTCCAGTTAAAGAATTTGCACCCTGAATCGCCATCTTCAGATGCTGATTTGAAGTGCTTTTGCAAAAACCATAGTTAAAAAAAGGTGTTCTGTTTTGAGACTTCTGTGCATTCTTCCCATTATAATATACAAATGAAAGAAAAAAATTCATATACTAAGCAATATTTTGGTGGCCTAACAGGGCAGGAACTGAGGAGGTTGTGTGCATAACTTCCTACGTTGGCTTTTGTGCAAGTTTTTTTAAACACTGTTCAGGCTGTTAGTGACGATGCTGAGAAGTTGGGGTAGAGCTGCAGAGGAAGGGGTGGTGGAAAACGGGAGGATGATAGGTGGAGGCACTGGGGGAATGAGAGACCCAGCAATCTGCCCGATTTGGAACAATGTCGAATTAAGCTTTCTGTTAGCTTGTTAAGGGATCATCTGCAATTTTTGTGGGATCCATGCTTGATTTTATAAAAGATTAGGTAGCAGGAGGCAATACCAACAAGGAGCCAGTTGTTTCTTCACTATTCAACGAGATAGACTCATAACAGGATGCATAGACATATAAATTAGAGATAGGCCATTCAACCCCTCGACTTTGTTCTGCTATTCAATAAGATCATGGCTAATCTGATTGTAGCCTCAATTCTACTTTCCTGTATATCCCCTTTACCTTTTGGCTCCTTTACCCATTAAGAATCTAACAGCCTTATAAGTATTTTGCTTCCATCACATTATACTTCATCTGCCAAATTTGTGCCTATTTGCTTAAACTATCTATATCTGTTTGCAGGCTCCTTATGTCGTCTTGACAACTTGTTTTCCTCCATGTTTTTGCATCTGAAAGCATCATCATGGCTGAAAAGAATGCTCATCCATCGGCACACGGTTGCCTTCAGGTATGAAGAGTTAGCAGAGCAAGAAGTTGTTCATGTGTTGAGGGAATTGCAATCCTCCAGAGATTGTGCAGCCACAGGCTGGTATACAATAAACCTTGTGAATGCAGCTGACTACAGGCGAAGAAACTGCGTGGATTTAGGTTTAAACTGCTTAGAGATAGGGTTGAGTACCAATAAGAATCAACATCCCCTGGCATAGAGGAAGATCCTGGCATAAGGAGCCAAAGGAGGGGACAAGAGTTGATCAGCAATGAAATCTGTATATTCAGAGTGCATTCTCAAAGAAGAAGAACTTGGACATGGTCAGAGAATCAGTGCCACAAGAGATTGCACTTTTTTGGGCAGATTCTCTGTGAGATTTATTAATTGAGAAAGATATCTAACTTCACAACATTGCTCACCTGGCTCCTTTTGAGGGATCACATAGATTCCCTACAGAGCAGAAAAAGGCCAGTCAGCCCATCGAGCCTGAGCAACAACAATCCCATCCAGGCCCTATCCCTGCAGCCCCATGTATGTTGGCCTGCTAATCTCCCTGAACTAAGGGCCAATTTGCCATGGCCGATCAATCTAACCCACACATCTTTGGAGTGTGGGAGGAAACTGGAACATCCAGAGGAAAACCCATGCAGACATGGGGAGAAACTCCAGACAGACAGTCATCCAAGGCCTCAATTGAATGCGGATGCCTGGCATTGTGAAGCAGCAGTGCTAACCATTGTACCACAACGCCACTGTAGACCTTGGTGACCATTGCACTTTGCAGATCATTGATGGTCTATCTGTGAAATCTGGACAGTACATACAAGTTCAAACAGATTAGAGATCATAGTTACAAATGGCAGTGGGATTTGATTGCATCATTGGATTCCCACATGACATCATATTTTGCACCCATTTGACTAACAAGTCAAAAAGTGGTTAGTGAGATATATTATGAGGAAGGGCTTTAACCACCAAAACAGTCAGCTAGTATGCAACCACAATAAATGTTTATGAGGCATGTACTGCTATCCTGACAGTGACAAGATGCTTTCTCCTCTGTAATCCAGGGTGCACCAGCTCTCCATGCCACCAGTGAAAATGCAGGGATGGCTACTTGAGAATCAGGTATGTTTCTTAAGTGATAGCTACTCACATCTTTACTAACTCTGATACATAATCACAGAGTTGCTACAATCAAAACTATCTACTCATGAAGGCATCCAATGGCAGGCCATTAGGCTACTGGACCAGGGAGAAGGTAAAATGCTATAGCAACAAATTTCATTGCAAAAGGAAGAAGAGGATGAGGAGGAAGATGCAGAGAATAATGTTGCCTGGACTATGCAGGGAGGGGGCCGAGACCGTCTCAGAAATGTTATTAGGATTTTATGAACGCAGAGTATATCTGACCCAGGAATAGAATACTCGCCACTGACTTAGCTCTGCCTTTGAAAACACATCATTCAACACACAGGGTTAAAAAGGATCCATTCTTGCTGACAATGCATGGTACGCAATCTCAGTTCAAAGACCATTCATCCCCTTCATCACTTCTTCCTTCTTTTCTGGTTTTTCATGTCTTGGATCTCGTTTCCACATCACTGGTATTAAAAAAATTAACAATTTACACAATAACAAATGAAAGCCACCCAAGTGACTCACTCACTGCAATGAATGATGCAATGGCCCTTGTTCTCAGCTATTTCTGCACGATGTTTCTCTTATAGCCTTAGATTAAGTGGAAGTTGCTTGCTGGCATGCTGCTTTGCAGCTGATATGCCAATAGTGGTCACCCTCATTGTGGAGGTGCTACTGAGTACTCTGCACTGACATCAATGCAGGGGCAGTTTCATCACAGCACCCTACTGCACTGAACATCTCTCAGCCAAGGGTCCCTTGGGTCACTGAGACTGCTGGTCTGTTGTGTACCATGTATTGTTGGTAAGAATGGAATCTTTTAAATTTTTTGTGCCTATGGATGTGTTATCAAAGGCAGAGAAAACCCAGTGCTTAGAGCACTGTGAGAGGTAGTGCCCTCACCTTCCTCACACTTTGGCATCTCTCTGGTTTGCTGGAGTGGAATGCCAGCTAGGGTACAACTGATATCCATTCCAAACATCTTTATGCCATTAACACTGGCTAGTTCATGCTGCAAAACGTTGTATGCATTCTGCGTGTGTCGGTGCATTGCTCTTTCATCTACTCAGTGTGCTACCAAATTTGGCTCTCCATGAGGTTGGTACTTTTTCAGTAGAGGAGCCCGGAACCATGTTGTTACACATGACTGAATGAACTACTCCATTCTCAGATCATGACCTTATGTTGCCTCAGGGAACTCCCATATAGGGGAACAAATCCATTGCTGCTGATCTAAGCAGAGACTATTTTCTTGAGACTTCCGAAACCCTGCTTCTACATCCAGAGGAATGTCACTGTGTCTATTCTCATCTTCCGAGGGGAACTTCCCACAGCTGCCTTTGCCTCTCTCACTTCCTCCTTCCCACTCATGACATGTTCCTTGTCCATTGCCACCCTTTCTAATTTCACTTGAAGACTCACTGATGTGAATGTATTTGCACTGGTGGAGGGTGTGCTGGAATGATGCAATGATGCTGGGTTTATTATCCCATCTGGTAATGTTGCCGTAGTATTGACATGCTCTCTCCCCAAAACTGGTTCTGTGACAGACATCAGAAAGAGGTAATGAGAACTTATCTCAGAGAGCAGCTACTACTGAGAGTTGAGGCTTCCTAATGCAATGGAAGTTTTGGCACTATCAGATGGGGAAGAGTATACTCCATCCTCTTTAACTACAGAATTAAATAACCTTTCCTGCAGATAATTCCATCTCTCCATTATCCAATTCTCCCACGTTCAGGAGCACCATACACTCTCACGCTACATAGCTGGTGTGTCCGCTGGTGTTGTGTTGCATTCACCTTGTCAGAATGAAGAAGGTAACTTTTTTAAAAAATATTATTTATTTGTCACAAGTAGGTTTACATTAACATTGCAATGAAGTTACTGTGAAAATCCACTGGCCACCACATTCCGGCACCTGTTTGGGTACACTGAGGGTGAATTTAGCATGACCAAAGCACTTAACCAGCATGTATTTCGGACTGTGGGAGGAAACCAGAGCATCCGGAGGAAACCAATTCAGACACGGGGAAAACGTGCAGACTCTGCACAGACAGTGAGCCAAGCCAGGAATCAAACCCAGGTCCCTGATGCTGTGAAGCAGTAGTGCTAACACTGTGCTGCTGTGCTGCTCCATTGAATACCTCATGGCACTGCACCCAGGTCCCCCTGATGACATTAAAACTGTCCACATCCTCTGTCACCACCAGCCAGGTCTTCTTGGTTTGGTGGAGTGGGTGGCCTTCTTTTGCTATCCTCTGGGAACAAAAGCCTTTACCTTTTTCACATGACTTTCAGCGCAACTTCAAGGGCAGCAACATTAAATTTTGGGATTGCCCTGCCACCAATACCTGGCTTCTGCCTCGCCATCTCCTCACCTCTACCTCCTATTGTGCTTCAAGATGACAGTTATAGCAGTGGTGGCCAACTTTCCGAAATCTGAACCATTCTTTTATCCTCCTGCCTCCTTTGCAGTCACACTGCCACTAATTGGCCACCAAAATCATCCTTCCATCAATTAGTGCTGAGCTAAGGAAAATTGAATCTATGCATGCTTCTTCCTCAGAATGGATCCCAATCCCAAATGAAAAATGCTGCCCATGTCTAAATGCAGTGTCAAATTGTGTAGGCAGAGTTAAGAAAACATGTTACCAGCCTTGTGAAGTTGGTAATGGTAATGTTAGCCGATAACACAACGTCCCTTTAAGAGCACCTTCCAACTAGCACAAGGGCAGCAAATGCATGGGAAATTCCCCTCCAGGCCACACACCATCGTGCCTTGGAATTATATCACCAATCCTTCACTCTCATTGAGTTAAAATCCTGGGACTCCCCGTTTATCAGTCCTCTGGGCTTACATACGCCACATTGACTGCAGCAGTTTAAGAAAGCAGCTAACCACTACCTGTTCAAGGGTAATTAGGGTTGCACAATAAATGCTGGCCTTGCTAGCAATGCCCACATCCCGTGAAAGAAACAAAAATCATTGTACTAAGTGTGTGGGCAAATTATGTCTTGTGCAAAGAATTTCCTCTCATCCAGTTCAATTGTGACTCATCCTGCATGTTAAGCCTTAGAAAACAGGTCACATATCACAGTATCTTACTGTCTTTTCATACGAAATTGTTGTTATCTAGAAATGGTGGGCCTGCAAAGTAACTATACAATGAAACTCCATCCAATCCTACATATTCATCTGTTTACAAACAGGCAAGAGGCCACTTTGCTTGCCAAAAAAAAGCCATGGACAAACAAAGAAGTTAAGGAGAACATAAAACTAAATTAAAAGATATGCAAAAATGCTGTAAAGAAAAAGTGCAAACCCTGGCAACTGGAAGAGATACAAAGAGCAACAAAAGTATGATTGAAAAAAATGTGAGTATCAAATGAAAATTGCAAGAAATCCCAAAATCAATGTAATCGTTTTTTACAATTATTTTAAGGAAAAGAAGATGATCAGGAGTAACATGGGCTCCTTAACAATTGACAACAGCTATCTTGTAAATCAAATTAAGGAATTGGATATGTTGAATAATTACATAAGTTCCTGGAGGTCCATCTCACATCCTCAGTTTCTTCCTAGAGTCCATCTTCCAACCTCAGTATGTTCCTGGAGGTCCATCTTCCTTCTCATTGTGTTATTGGAGGTCCATCTTCCAGTCTCATTGTGTTATTGGAGGTCCATCTCCAGGCTCAGTGTATTCCTGGAGTCCATCTTCCAGCCTCTGTGTGTTCCTGGACCTCCATCTTCTTTTTCAGTAGGTCCATCTTCTGTCTTCAATGGTGGGTCAATGATACTGGGCTTTTAAATATGACACACAGATATGACGGCAGGATGTGTGCCAATTAAACCCGTCTCACCACAGGATATAGGTTAAGCTCTTGGATGCATAATTAATAAGCTCAGAACCAGAGATATGGAAGAAATACTTCCTGACGCCCCCAAGACAGGCCTTAGTCCTAGATATTACAATTGATCAGTTAGCCCAATACCTGTTGTCAGGAATTTCCCAAAGCCAATAAGTAAGGATAGGATGATTGAACACATTGAACATTTTCAGAGAAAGCCAGTGTGGATTCATAAAGAGTAGGCATGGCAGATGAAGCAGATTGAGCTTTTTGAAAGAGTGACCAAATGATTGAAAGTGAATGTCTATGTCTAAACAAGGCATTCAATAAAGTCCCTCATAAGAGATGTTAATTAAAATTGAAAATCATGGAATTGAAGGAAAATTTTTGACCTTCTTCAGAAATTGGCTGAATGACAGGAGGCAGAGAGTAAGGATAATAGACAAGTAGTCTAAACGTCATCGTTAGATGTGACGAACTGATGTCCCACAGGGATCTGCAATTTGGCCCAAATATTAATTATATTCCCAAATGACTGAAAAGTTATGAAGCCATGTTTCTAAATTTGTCCTTGTCACGAAGTTAAGCAACCTTATAAGCAGTGTACACAAGAGCAGAAAATTATAAAAAGATATTAACAGATTAAGTGAATGGGAGAAAGAAAACGGTGGAAAATGGCTTTTAGTGTAAGCAAGCTCGACCAAGAAAAATATGTCACAATATTCTTAACAGATGAAAGTTTGAAATTGTTAAGTTCAAAGAGACTTATGTCTCTTACCTATGTAGATTATGACTTCTCAGAATTATTGAAATGATGTGGAAAATTCAGAAATAACCAAAATATGAGTCAAATGCTGCCCCTTATATTAGTGAACTAGGTCAGGTTAGACCATACTTGGAGAACTGTGGTCAGTTCTGTGAACCACACCTTAGAAAGTATATACTAGTGTTGGAGGAAGTGCAGTATAGGTTTACCAGAATTATGCCTGGGTTTCAAGCATTAAAATACAAGGAGTGATTACACAAATCAGGGCTTCACCCCTGGCATTTAAAAGATTAAACATTGATTGTTGTTTTCAAGCTATTAAAGGGAATTGATAGGGTATATAGAGAGAGAAATTATTTCTGCTGATTGGGAGATATAGGACTGGGGACAGAGATTAAAATTTAGACTAACTGTTACAGGAGTGAAGCAAGGAAACATTTCCATACACCAAGGGTGGTGGAATTTTGGAACTCTCTTTTGCAAGCAGCAGTTGATGTGAGAACAAATGTTAATTTTAAATCTGAAATTGATAAAATTTTGTTAACCAAAGATATTAAAGGTATATGAAGCAGAGACAGATACTTGGAATTAAATCACAGATCAAACATAATGTCAATGAATGATGGAATTGGCTCAAGACTCTAAACAGCCTACTCTTATTTCTATGTTCCTATGTATAGATGGCCTCCTAACCCTTTAAACAGTTATTTCTCAGCCTGGAGGACAAGATGGGCAGAACAACCAAGGCAAATAGGATGAGGTACTCTAAATTGTGGAGTCAGTTTGAACAGGCCATGCTTGAGGAGTCAGTGGAATCCCTGTGCAGGGCTGCCTGTCTTGTATCCACATGTACAGAGAGTAACTCTAGACAACTGATTTTCTAGCCCTGCCCAGAAGTTTCCACCCAAGTTCAATGGACTTTTTCATAGTCCATTAAATTATCCCTCTGCCGTAATGATTCCTGCAGTAGATGGAATTAGAAAATTTATCCTTAGGTTTTCCTGAAGCACTGGTTACTCCAACCTAGCGCTGACTAACTACCTCCAGGCATTTGAATTAACCTTACTAAAACTTGAACTTAATGAAGCTCTTCATGAAACATTTTTGCACAGAGAAGATGGATAGCTATGCTGGCCCTGATCCTGACCCTTAAAAAGTGACCCGGAGGCAGATTGGAGCTGGGGAACCAGCATGCTGGCTAGTGAAGCTGATGTTTCGCTCCACAAGGTCAAAGATCAAACCCACTGTGTATAAAAGGAAACAAGTTATAGTAAACTTTTCTATGCAACAGCTTAGACCTCTGCTAAAGTAAGGTGTCCTGTCTGGACTTATCACAGCCCACTGTGCTGCCTGAGCAGTGCAGTGGACCAGGATACACCAAAGGTGGGGCCTGTAGCAAGGTTCACAATGGCATAACATTGGTTGCAAGTCTCCCAATTTTTTTTAGTATATTCTGAAAGATGTGCTGGTTTGGTGCATTGGCCACGCTGAATTCTCCCTCACTGTACCTGAAGAGGCACTGGAGTGTGGTGACTAGGGGATTTTCAATGTAACTTCATTGCAGTGTCAATATAAGCCTATTTGTGACAATAATAAATAAACTTTTAAACTTTAAATTTTTAAACTGATTAGCTCGTCACCAGAAATCAGTGCAGAACTGATTCTCATATTGAATTGAGCATTTCAACATGATTAGCAGGCCCAGGACAGTATTCTCTGGGTGCACTAGCATTTGCCTTTGCCCTCCCACTGCCAGGAGTGGTTCCCTCCAGTAGTGTTTACAACGGCTCCCTACTAATAGGGAGCAAGCACCCTGAGGCTACTGGAGGGAACAGAGGCCATTGAGCACCCCTCCCCCCATCTCACCCCCCCCCCCCCCCCCCCCCCCCCCCCCCCACCGGGTGATCAGGTGTAACGGAGGGGGTGCCCCTTGGGCAGTACCAGTCTGGCAGTGCAACCCAGGGACACTGGCACTGTCCAAAGGACTGGCACTGTCCACTGGACACCAGATAGGCCAAGAGACAAGGTCAAAAGGGGCAGAGCCAGAAGTGGCAGGGCATACTGAGAGGAACTTATTGGGGGGGGGAGGAGGCAATTGATGTGGGGGTTGGGTGGGGAAACCCGCTGTCAATCTGCAATCAGGATCCGTGGGACTGGGAGAGAGGTGATCTGGGTGGAGGGAGGGTTGAGGCTGCCGGTGGGGAGAACGGTAGTGGATGGCATGAGTTGGGGCTGATCATTAGGGTGGATGGGAGGAATCAAAGCTGGTTGGGGAGGTGGGGGGGGACTGCAGGGACATAGGGGCTGGCCTGGGGAGGTCTGGGAGACAAGTAATTGGGGATGGGGTGAGGTGGGAGGGGGTTGGATGGCCAGCAGTCAGGGAGATTGCAAGGCTGGCCAGCGATCAGATGCCAGCAATGGTGGTGGTGGTAATGGTGGTGGTGGGAAAAGGAGGACATTGCGCATGTGCCGATCTCTGCACAGACAAATCAGCACATGCCTAGTGATCTGCTCAGCACACTGATGCTGGCCTCTTGAGCGGGAATGGGCCCCATTACCAGAATGTCGGGTTTGCCCGCACGTTGGGCACTTAGATTTTTTTTGGGAGAATCCCGACCTACATTTTAGAAATGCCTCAGATGGGGTTTGCAGAATGGCACTTGGGATGAGAGAATCAGTCATGTGGTGAAGTTGGGGTGTTCTCCTCATAGCAGAAAGGTTAAGAGGAAATCTTCAAAATTAGAAAGAGTTTTGAGACTGCAAGTGTGAAAAACCTATTTGCTGAGGCAGAAGGGTCGATAATCAAATGGCAAAATAAATTATTATTCTTTTATTGTGGGTTTATTTCGGGACTTGTTGGCTCCTGAGTCTGAAAGACATCTCACTGGAAACAATGGTATTTTGTTCAAAAGCATTTGTTTACGTGTCAACTATTTACAAAAGTTAAATAAGACCAAGACATGGCTGGAGCTACTCTCTGAGATGCTTCACACTTATCGCCTCTCAGTGAGTGACAGCAGTGTGAAAGAGCTCTTTTTGCACATTCCCAGAAGGAATCATTAAAGATGACCCTTTACAGTTCTGATCTGGAATATCTGAAAATCTAGTGGAAGCAGATTTGATAGGGATTTTCAAAAGAAATTGGCTAAATAATTGATAGGAGAAGGTTTTCAGGACTGTGAGGAAAGATTAGAAAGAGGGGACTAATTGGATATCATTTTCAAAGAGGCACGATGGGCTGATGTTCTCCTTCTGTACTGTATCATTCAATAAACATCTTTTTACTGCTGTGAATCTCTTCAAATTAACCAGCAGGAACATTGAACAATTTTCATTGTGCAGGTTCATTAGGTAATTTGCAAGCAGCCAGCTCTCAATGAGCGCTGGTGGGCACCTCACTGATAGATAAAATCCAACTTGGGAATAAGTCTTTAAAACAGTCAAGTCAATCAGAAGAGGTGACTAAGCAACCAGCAACAAGAGGGAAGATTTTTGTGGGTTCAGAGGATCTTCCAGGTTTTACTTTGAGTGTTTTGTACTGATCTTTTTAATGATCATTTCTCAATGCTCAGTTTCACAACGCATAGTCAAAAGGAAATGTTTACAAGGATTTGGGGAAGGACTGTGAAAGTAAAACTAACCTGATTGACCTTCAAAGAGCTAACACAGGTCATGAGCCCAGGACACCACTGCAGGAGTTCCTCAGGGCATTGTCCTATTTCCTTTGATTTTCAGCTGGTTCATCAATGACCATCCTGCCAACATAAGGTCAGAAATTGGCTGATAATTTCACAATGTTCAATACTATTCATACTCCTCAGATAATTAAGCAGTCTGTGCTCACATACAACAGCATCCAGGCTTAGCTGATAAGTGACAAGTGACAAACACACAGTGACAGACAACAAGCATTTCCAAAAAGAGAGAATCTAACCACTTCTCCTTTACATTCAGTAGCATTACCAATGCTGAATCCCATGCCAATGTATCCTCAGGGATTACCATTGACCAGAAGCTGAACTGAACCAGACATATAAATAATGTGGCTACAAGAGAAGGTCTGAGGTTGGAAATTAGTCTTTTGATTTCTTGAAAGCCTGTCTATCATCTACCTGGCCCAAGTCAGTAATGTGATGAAATAGTGTTTGGATAAGTGAAACTCCAACAATATTCATGAAGTTTGAGAATATCCAAGATAAAACAGTCCACTCAATCGTCATCCCATCTATCACATTTAAACATTGACTCCATCCCTTACCAGTGCACAGTGGTAGTAGTGTGTACCATCAACAAGATGCATTGCAGCAATTTACTAAGCTCGTTTGACAGCACCTTCCAAACTGACAACCTCTACCACCTAAAAGGACAAAGACAGCAACATCATTTACAAATTCCCTATGCTCATTCACCAGCCATCAAAAGTAGTTAGAGATGTAACAAATGCTGATCCAGCCAGCAATGATCACATCCTATAAAAGAATAAAAGAAAAGTGCAGGAATGTTAATGTTGGCATAAAACCAGCTAGTCTGTTAGTGTTGATGGTGAAGAGGTTGACTAAGTTAAAGATAACAAGCATCATATGGGGACAAATGCAGATTCAAAATGGATTTTAAGTATTTATCAGCCGGTTAAAGAGGTAAAAAGTGTCAAAAAAATGAAGTGAAAGGAAATCCAAATTATAGTTACAAAATGGAATCAGTGGGCATGTGATGATTCTAGGCAGTTTGATGGTTGACAAGGTGAGGTGGGTGCATGGCAGATTGCTTTGTTTTGTACTCTTAGATAACTTTCTGAGACAAAAGCTGAATGCCTCATCAGCCTGGAGATGGTGGGCACGCTTAATAGTCTGTACAACACAACTGTCAAAATACTCTGAAACCACCCCTTGTTTTGTATGTCTAGTACTAGCCAAAGTCACCTAAATCTGGTTGAAGATTGGTTCGTCTATACTAACCAAGTTAGTCTTCAAATTTAATGCTGAAGAGATGTCTTAAAACTATTATAAGATCAGAAATAATAGGTCCTCAATGTGGAAAATCCAAAAATTGCTATTTTTGTGTTTGAACATTTGTTTATACAAACACTGTCAGCAGCAAAGCTTTTCCTGTTTATTTAACTTTCCTACAGATAGTATCAGCCTCTGAAACTCCATCCCTAGAGCCCCAGTGTTTAAATACAGATCATTTGGTAAACTGGGAAGCTGGAATTTTCTGTGTGGTTAACAATCACCAAATCAAATATCGACGGTAATTAATTACCATGATATACAAATCTTAAAACTGAGTCTTTTAGATCAAGTATTTAGGTAAAAAATAGAGATCAACTTTTATACAAGTAATAATGAAATCATGAAGGAGGGCCAATTATGATTGTTACATTACATTTAATGAAACAAAATCCATACACAAATTTACACAAATTTTATTCAGTAACATTTTTCTGACTGGCCAGTTTCTAGATTTCCCAGTTTGAATTTCAAGGTTTTGCTCCTCTCGAACAGCTTTACAGGACGTAATATATATGTATCAACGTAGCAGAGGAAATGTATATAATTTAAAAGCATTAGTAGATTATCATCATATTATCATGAAATTAAAACTATTGATAGTAGCACATTATTTATCAGACCATGGCTGGTTTGAAGGGCAAGATTAGCAGAAACACAGTTTCTGACCTGGCACTATAGTTGGCTGCGTCTGTTGGTGATTTGCAGATGTCCTGCGTACGAACAGATTCATAACTAATGGTACATCCCATCTCAAATGACTTTATAAGATATAATAAGGAGGGAGGCTCCAGAGGATATTGTGATTAAAGTATAGATCATTTAATAATATTGGTGGTATGACCATAACAATAGGAAATTATAATTACCACTAATAACTTATGTTAAGACTATTTTGGTAACAAAACACAATGTTCAACTATCCCTCAGAAACTGGAGTGGAATTATACAAGACATATATTTGAAAAATTAAGGATTTTTTGGATAAAATCCTGCGTTGAATTTTGAATGAGACTATTACTCAAGTATATATGGTAACTTTATTAGAGTGCCCTTCAACCATATGATGATACATTTTTGAATACCTAAAACAACATTTGTGACAAGGAACTGATAAACTACCATTGCAAATTATAATGTATTGCTGTGCAAAATTGGACAGTGAGTTATAATTGCTGCCTTACTTAACAAAAGTACTGCAGATACTGGAAATCTGAAAGAAAAACAGAAAATGCTGGATAAACTCTGTTCTGTTGAAGGATCATCCTGATCTGAAATATTAACTTTGTTTCTCTCCATAGATACTGCTAGACTTCCTGAGTTTATTCAGCATTTTCCACTTCTAGTACTGCTATCCTACTTGTCTGATTCAAGTAGCCAACACAATTATCATTAAAGGACTATATAATTTGGTTGAAATTCAGCAACATTTTTCAGTATAAGTGAGCAATGTTATGTAATAATCTAATCAGGGGGCTCATGCAGAATATAAACACCAGCGGATATTGATTGTGTCAGATAGCTTGCTTCCAAGCTGTGACATTTTATGTAATCCACACGATGGTATTTTATTTAGCACGGACAACAAGAATTATGTTTTTTTTAACTTAATAGCATATCATCTACGACAGAACAGTTCACTTCATCAGCATCCTATTCACCACATTAAGCACTATAGCTGCTGTGTGTAGCATCTGTGAAATGCATTGTGGCAACTTGCCAAGGCTTCTTTGGTAACACCTCTGAAAATTGTGAGTATTACCATAGAGAAAAATCAGGGCAATGTGTGCTTGTAAGTTTCCCTCCATTCACACACCATCCTGACTTGGAATTACGTCGTGAGCTTCATTGTCTTGGGTCAAAATCCTGGAGCGACCATTTTACAGGCATTATCTTCACAAGCAGACTGCAGCAGCAGCAGTTCAAGAACCTCACATCAACTTTTCTGAAAGGCAATTTGAGATGAGCAAAATCATTGGCTTCACAGTGATACTCATGTTCCATGGATAAATTAAAAGTGATGTGGAGATGCCGGCATTGGATTGGGGTAAACACAGTAAGAAGTCTCATAACACCAGCTTAAAATCTAAGACATTTATTTAGCAGCACTAGCTTTCAGAGCCCCATCTCCTTCCTCAGGTGAGTGAGGACTTGTGTTCACAAACTGTGCATATAAAGACAGAAACTTAACATACAAGATAATGTTGGAATGTGAGTCTTTACAGACAATCAAATCTTAAAGGTACAGACAATGTGAGTGGAGAGAGGGTTAAGCATAGGTTAAAGACATGTCTACGGTCTCCAGACAGGACAGTTAGTGAGATTTTGCAAGCCCAGGCAAGCCCGGGGTGGGGGGGTGCTGTTACAGATAGTGTGACATGAACCCAAGATCCCGGTTGAGGCCGTCCTCATGTGTGCGGAACTTGGCTATCAGTTTGCTCAGTGATTCTGCATTGTCATGTGTCGTGAAGGTCGCCTTGGACAATACTTACCCGAAGATCAGAGGCTGAATGCCCGTGACAGCTGAATGTCCGTGACAGCTGAATGTTCCCCAATGAAAGGGAATGCTACTGTCTGGTGATTGTTGAGTGGTGTTCACTCATTCGTTGTTGTAGCATCTGTACCATGCCTCGGGACAATCTTTTCTGTAGACAACTTTTGGCTGACTCGCAAGAGTATGTATGTGTACGTGGTGAATGGTGTTCTCACTTGAGATGATAGCATCCGTGTCGATAATGCAGCATGTCTTACAGAGGTTGCTGTGGCAGGATTGTATGGTGTTATGGTCACTGCTGTCCTGAAGACTGTTTGAGGTTGTGCGATTATTTGAAGACAAAAAGTGGAGTGTGGTGATGGCCTTGGCAAGATGTTCACCTTCATCGATGACATGTTGAAGGCTCCAGAGAAGATGTCATAGCTTCTCTGCTCTGGGGAAGTGCTGGACAACGAAGGGTACTCTGTCTGCCATGTCCCCGTAATTGTCTTCTGAAGAAGTCAGTGCAGTTTTTCGCTGTGACACATTGGAACTGTTGATTAATAAGTCAAATGCTATATCCTGTTCTTATGAAGGCATCTTTCAGTGTCTGAGGGTGCCTGTTGTGATCCTCCTCATCTGAGCAGATCCTGTATATATCGAGGGCTTATCTGTAGGGAATGGCTTCTTTAATGTGCTTAGGGTGGAAGCTGGAAAAGTGGATCATTGTGAGGTTATCCATGGGCTTGCAGTACAATGAAGTGCTGAAGTGACTATCCTTGATGGAAATGCGTATGTCCAAGAATGCAACTTATTCCGGAGAATATTCTACGGTGAGTCTGATGATGGGATGAAACATGTTGATGTCATCATATAGTTGTTTCAGTGATTGCTCACCATGAGTCCAAACAAAGAAAATGTCATTGATATATCTAGTGTATAGCATTGTTTGAAGGTTTTGTGTGATGAAGAGATCTTGTTCGAACCTGCGCATAAAGATATTGGCATATTGAGGTGCAAATTTGGTCTCCATGGCTGTTCCATGTGTCTGGATGAAGAACTAGTTGTTGAAGGTGAAGACATTTAGTTCAGGATGAAGCGGATGAGTTGTAGAATTACATCTGGAGATCGACAGTTGTCGGCATTGAGTACTGAAGCAGTTGCAGCAATACTGTCATCATGGGGATGCTGGTGTAGAGTGCCAAGACATCTATTGTGACGAGGAATGCTTCTGGTTCAACTGCTCCACATGTGCTGAGTTATTATAGGAAGTCCATAATGTCGCGACAGAAGCTGGGGGTTCTTTGTACAATGGGTTTCAGGATGTCCTTGACGTAGCCAAAGAGGTTCTCACACAGGCCATTGCCCGTTACGATTGGACAGCTGCTTGTATTGGTCTTGTGTATCTTCGGGAATCAGTAGAGATCTCCAACACAGGGAGAATGAAAGATGAGAGCAAGGACGGTACTCTGAAAGTCCAGATTAAAGGTCTTGATCAGTCTGTTGAGTTAACAGATTGTTCTTTTGTTGGATCTGCAGATAACCATCTGTAGTGTTCCTGGTTTCTCAGATGTCAATACACTTCTTTGCAGTAATCTGTTCTGTTCAGTATGATGATGGCCCGTCCTTTGTCTGCTGGTTTGATGACAATTGGTTGGTTTTGAGAGCGTGGATGGTATTGCGCTGAGCTTGGGTGATGTTCGGATCTGCACGGATGAGGAGGATTGCAACAGACACCTACAGATGCTGAAAGGTGGCCTCATAAGAACAGGATATGGCATTTGACTCATCGATCGACAGTTCTGGCGTGCCACAGTGAAAAACTGCACCGACCTCTTCAGAAGCCAAACACGGCACATAGTGAACAGAGTACCCTTTGTCGTCCAGTACTTCTCTGGAGCGAAGAAGCTACGATATCTTCTCTGGAGCCTTCAACATGTTATCAATGATGGCGAACATCTCGCCAAGGCCATCCCCACACCCCTACTTCTTGCCTTCAAACAACTGCACAACTTCAAACAGACCTTTGTCCGCAGCAAACTACCCAGCCTTCAGGAGAGCAGTGACCATGACACTACACAACCCTGCCACAGCAACCTCTGCAAGATATGCCAGATCATCGACATGGATGCCATCATCTCACATGAGAACACCATTCACCAGGTACACGGTACTTACTTCTGCGACTCATTTTCTACCTGATATGCTGCAGGAAAGGATGTCTGGAGGCATGGTACATTGGGGAGACTATGCAGATGCTATGACAATGGATGAATGAACACCCTCAACAGTCATCAGGGAGGAGTGTTCCTTTCCAGTCGGGGAACACATCAGCAGTCATGCCTCAACTGGGATCTTGTGTTCATGTCACACTATCTGTAATCCCCACAACTTGCCTGGACTTGCTAAGTCTCAATAACTGTGCTGGCTGGAGGCAATACACATCTCTTTAACCTATGCTTAACCCTTTCTCCACTCACATTCTCTGTACTTTTAAGACTTGCTTACCTATAAAGACTGGCATTCCAACTATTATCTTGTAAGTTAAGTTTTGGTCTTTATATGCACAGTTTGTGAACACAAGTCCTCACTCATCTGAGCAAAGAGCTTGGGGTTCTAAAAGCTAGTGTTGCAAATTAAAGGTAACATATTTTCAAATCTTACTTCATTAACTTCCACCACGGCAATTGCAGATACCCTTTAGTAACTTGGGCCTGGATTTTTCAGGCCCATCACGGTGGGACCTACTCCAGGAAATTTGGTGAGCCAGCTAAAAGTTAATTGACTTTCATCAGGATCAGCAGTGGCTGAACGTGGGGGAGGGGGTCAGGGGGGAATGGTTTGTGGGGGATCTAGGGCTGCTTATGATGCAATATTATATTCCAGGCAGGCAAATTGTTGTTCGTCCAATAGCCAAGAAACACAACATACATTCATATGATCCTGAACATAACATGCCTTATTTTTTTTCTTCAGTGTCATCTTCCTTTCTCCATATTAATTGTTTAACCCATTTTATTAACTGGTTAAAGTTCTTCAGCAGTTTTCACTTTCAAGATATAACTCTATTTGATTTTATTTATCCCTTGGGTTCTGCTCCTATTAATATATTCATGTAGACCATTGGTTCCCAACCAATTTATTTATGTGGACCACTAGATTATCATCAAAAGTATTTGTGGGTCACAGTGTATGAAAGCTATTTTTATTATTTTTCACATAGCCGAGGGTTAAGGAAGTCAAACTTATATATCAATTGGTATTTAAAATACGATTATTTCTTATGTTTTATAATGTACACTCACAAATACATTGCACTTGTCACAGTAATGGAGTAAGCTTACCAGCAGAAACAAATAACGCTTACCTTATGGGAAGACTGATGTTGCTTTGCTGATATCAAATGCTGAATGTCAGCTTCCAGGATTAACAGTCTCAATGGGATTTAGAGTTTAACGATAAGTCTAAGAAGTTTACTGCCTTGTCGGATCAGCAAAATAAACTTGTGGAATTGTCCTGAAGCAACTTCTGAAGCAACTTTTAAAAAATTTTTATTCCAATTCAACCAAATCAAGTCCAATTCAGAATCTCAACAAGTTGAGACATTCCTGATCCAAGCTGACAAGACAGGGCTCTCTCCTCCTGTCTTGGCTTGATCTATATGATCCAAGCTGATTGGATGTAGGAGTTGCACCTCCTCCAAGGCTTTGCATCTCATTTGCACCTTAGCCAAACGGCTGAGATGCCACTTTTAAAACTTGTTTCAAATAGGCTGAGAAAGGCAAACTGAAACGACTTTTTTTTATTTCAAATATATACTTTATTCATAAAAAAAACTCAAAATAAGCTATTGCAAAACAACAGATCCAAAAATTACAAACAGTGCAAAAAAAACATTTTTCCAATACAATACTATACTTATTTACACAGTACATTCATTATATTTCATTTCTTAAAATTATATACATGCCTCAAATTTTACTGTGTGATGTTATTTCTCAGGTTGGCATTCAGTTACGCAGGTTGAGGGTATTCTGCAGTTACAGGCCCTCAGTCTGCCTCAGTTGAAAGACTTACAGTGTGGTCTTTCCCCATTGTGCCTTTGCGGTGGCTGCCACAAGCTTGAGTATGTTTCTCAGCACATAGTCCTGGACCTTTGAATGTGCCAGTCTGCAACATATGGTGAAGGACAAATTTTTCAGCTGGAAGATCAGTGAATTTCGGGCAGACCAAAGTGCGTCCTTCACTGCATTGATGACCCTCCATCAGCAGTTGATATTTGTCTTGATGTTTGTCCTTGGAAATAGCCCGTAGAGCACAGAGTTCTCCGTCACAGAGCTGTTCAGGATGAACCTCGATAAATACCACTGCATCTCACTCCAGACCTTCTTTGCGAAGGCACATTCCACAAGGAGGTGTGCCTCCTGCACAACCCTGCAGCTGCTTCAAGGGCAGCGCGTGGTGGTGTTGAGACCTTGAGCATACATAAGCGATCAACACAAGCCAAGCCAGATCTTGGTGCTTGTTTGTAAGTTCTGGTGATGAGGCGTTCTGCCAGATGACACTGAGAGTCTGCTCAGGGAACCATCTGACAGGATCTGCCACCTCTTTTCCTCTCAGGGCCTCCAGGACGTTATATGCTGACCACTGCTTGATCGCCACGTGGTCAAAAGTGTGTTTAGGAAAAATTTCTCCACAAAGGACAGGTGCTGCGGTATGGTCCAGCTACTTGGATCATTCTGCGGCAGAGTGGCCCCATCCTCCGCAACACTTGGGACAGGTAGAACCTCAAAAAGGAGTGGCACTTGCTGTTGGTGTACCGACGATATACACACAGCTTGATGCAGCCACACATAAAGGTGGCCATTAGGATGAGGGCAGCGTTGGGAACGTTTTCTCTCCATTCTCTGGAGATTTGTGCGTCACTTCCCTCTGGACACAATCCATCTTTAATCTCCAAATAAATTTGAAGATAACCTGGCTTACTGCTGCTGCACAGGATTTGGGGATAGGCCACACCTGTGCCACATACAACAACATGGACTGCACCTCACATTGAATCCCCAGGCTTTTTCCAGTGATAGAGAGGGAGCATTTTTCTTCCAAAAATATACTTTACTCATAAAAATCTCATTAAACCATTGTAAACCTACATGACTATACATTGAAAACAGTGCAGAATAAAAACATTTTTACAGTCCTGTACAAATTACAGTCCTTACATTTCAAAACTTAAAACTATTAACATGCCTCAAAATTTACTGTGTGCCATTATTTCTCAGATTGGCATACAGTTAGGCAGGCCAAGGGTATTCTACAGTTCCTGGGCCTTCGGTCTCTCTCCATTAAAAGGCCTTACGATGTGGCCCTTCCCCATTATGCCTTTGTGGCAGCTGCCCCAAGCTTCAGCGTATCCCTCAGCACGAAATGGTATGTTGGAATGTGCCATTCTGCAACACTCAGTCGAGGACAGTTCCTTCAACTGGAAGAGATAGAGAAGGAACATTGCTCAGTTTTTGCCTGGCTTTGGCAATGCACTCATCCCAGCTTTTGGTGCATGACCCTGCTGCTCCAAACGAAATCCCCAGCACCTTAAGGTAATCTGCCCTGATGGTGAAGGGGACAAAGGATCAGCTTTCAAACTGAAGCAAACGTCAGTCAGGTAATTTTGAGAAATATATAGCTTTAAGGTGCTGTCATAAGACAGTTCCACAAGACTGTTTTGCTCCCTCGAGGTCAGGCTTGCAAGCATGTCATCACCAAGTTTGCAAAAGGATTTCATATTGCTTCTAGGCTTTTTGGCTAAGATCAAGTGTAGTAATGACATTCTGCATTTGGTTGAAGTCATAAAGTTACATTGTGGCTTCATTTGAAACATTTTTTTAAAGTAGCATCTAGGCCTTTAGGCTAAGATGCAAATCAAATTAAGCCTTGGAGGAGGTGCAATGCCTGCGTCAATCAGCTTGGATCATGTAGATCAGCCCAAGACAGGAAGCAGCCAGCTTGGATCTGGAACGTCTCACTTGCTGAGACTTTGATTTGGACTTTGATTGGATTGAATTGGGTATATAAACAAAAAGAGAGATTTCGTATCCAGTTGAACTTTGTGTTGGGGACATGGGAAGTACTTGCATAGCTGTGTTTTCAAACTGTACAGCTGCTCTCTGATGTCATGTTTCATACAGTTTGGAAACTGCATTTCTGCCGTGGCCAATAAATCTGACAGGTTTGCAAATGAATTGTAATTTGACTTCTCAAGCCGTTTCACCACCATCTCTGTTTTCTTTATCATTGTTTCTAATTTACCTGCACATGAAAAGCTGCCACCGTTTTCTGTAATAAAATCATCGCTTAATGTTATCAGAAGATTGGGAATCACTGTTTGGCTGCCCAGGATTAATAACTTTGCACAGATTGATGCTGAACTCTGTAGGGTCCAGTCATCACCATCTGCAGGGCTTTTTAATTCTTCCTGCAAAATTAGGTGAGGTGTATGGAGAAGCAACATTATGAAATCAGGGCATGAAGGCACGCAGCACATACTGGTATCTTTCATAACATTTATTGGCTGGAATTTTACCACCACGTCCACCACGGGAATTGGGGCGGGCGAGGGGCGGACAATGGAAAGGTCTGTTGACCTCGGCGGGATTTTATAGTTTTGGGTGAGGCCTTAAAATAACACCCATTGTATTTCATAAGTTTGCAGTAGAAGACCTTTCTATTTGTCCTGCTTAACTTTCTCAGCAGCTGAATCCTTGTCACACAGCACCAAGCACGCTGAATACTTTTGCAACTTACTTTTCACCTTACTTACGTATAATTTTGCGTCTTCAAAAAAGAGTTTGTTCAAATGAGGTAATCTAATTATATTTTTTCCCACAGACCACTTGCAATACTTTGCGACCCACAAGTGATCTGCAGGCCATTTGTTGAGAACGATCGAAGTGGAAGATGTTGTTATTTGATTAAGTTGCAACACATATTGCACTTGCGTATATTTCCAATGAATCTGTTCACTATAATGCAAAACAAAGAGTTTATTGCAGGCAATACACCATGGAGAAATGTCTAGTTAGAAAAAGTCTATTCTTAATGCTTATATTTACAGCATTCTGAAAAATCATGGCTGAGAAATTGAAAATCCCAGTGATGTGTTACAGAAGCTTGGTGAGATGGCCCACACAGGGGTCTCCAAAAAGAAGATTGTGTTTAGAAATAAAGATTTGATTGAGTTCCTTCTTCCACATGATGTTATTTCTTCACAATGAATGCATATTTGTATGCATTTCAAATATTGTCAGATACTGAAAAAAATTGTATTTGTCTTCATCATTCGCTGGTACAGTTTGACTTGAATGAAATGTTAATGTCGACATATACTATTTTATCTGAGATGGCACAATGTTATCTATGTTAATAGAATATGTTTCTCAAAAATAGGCTTGACAGATGGTTCAGCCAGTAGTCTGTTGGAGCCATCCAGAGGGTCCGTGGCAGAACATTTGTAGAATTTGAAAAATGCTGCACACCTGCTTCTGGAGCCAGCCTCTGATTGGATGAGCATACAGAGTGGACTGATGGGAAGAGAAGGCCTTAGCATGGGGGCTGGCAAGGTGGGGGGGCTGCAGTGGGCCTCACAGCATGGGCCTGAAGTGGGTCTTGGAGCTGGAGGAGGGACTACAGCAGATGTTAGATATGGAGCTGAAGTGGCTTCAAAGAGGTGATGGGGAGGGTGCATGTCTCAGAGTGTGAGTGAGATGGATGATTATGTGCGAAAGAGGAATGAATGTCTGAGAGAGGGAATGAGTGTCTGAGAGAGGGAATGAGTGTCTGAGAGAGGAAATGAATATGTGAGAGAGGGGGTGAGTGTGTGAGAGGGTGTGTGTGTGTGTGTGTATGTGTTGTGTGCGTGTGTGAGAGAGAGAAAGAGAGGTGTTTGTGTGTGACAGAAAAAGAGACAGACAGAGGGTGGGTGTGTCTATGTGAGGATAAAGAGGTGAATATATGTGAGGGAGAGAGAAGTGTATGTGTCCAATATGAGTATAAGCTTTCCAGCATCATTCCTTCCATTAAAAATAAGAAGTTCAGACTTAATTCTTTTTTAAATAATGGAATTTGTTAGATTGCTGACTCTTAAAGTGGGTACTTATTCCAGGGATTGATGTTAAGGGGTCATGGGAGTGTGGCTTGGCCAAGGGTTAATGTGATGGGGCGGTGTAGCTGGCAATTATATTTGTGACTGTGTGCCTCGTTCTAATTTCTAATATATGCATAAGTATAGCTAGAAACTACGTTTGTTTGATTTCTATGTTCTGACATTTTTTGTGGCAAAAAAGGAGTGTCAACATTATAAGAATGCTTGGAGTTCCCTGGTGAACCTTGGCGGTCACTAGAGGTTCTGCGGTTTGAAATGTTTTAGTCCTTTTGTGTCAAATATTTCCATTGCTGAACCTATATCATAAATGCAGGCTGGTAAACAGGCCACACAGAGTGCCTTTGCTAGTATTCATTTCACAGCAGTGAGTTGACACAAAAATTGTAGACAGTCTACAAATAATTTCGAGTTTGCCTTGTCTCACAATAACATATCTTGTTGTAAAAGTTATATTTATTTCATTGCAGCGGATAATCGTTCTTGTCGTGTTCAGCAATGGGCAACTTGAATACTGAAACCTCTAATGCTTCACAGTGCATATTTTCAACTTTGTTGCATAATAAATCTTTATTATATAATATAATTTTATTATGTCTTATCGAATAATTCTTCCTTAAAGTCAACTCATTATCCTGAAAGCTTTGGGAATTACTATGAAATAAATTGGTTGGACTTTAACCTGGTGTTGTGAGATTTCCCAGTCCAATGTTGGCATCTCCACATCATGTCCCCCTTCATGTCCTGTCCCTTCGTGCCCCGTCACCTTAGCCCCCATTGCTTCAGGCTTCACCCCTCTAAGCACTACCACCTTCGTCCTGCCCCTGGTACCCTGGCAGTGTCAACCATGTTGTCAGTGCTGGGTTGGCACCGTCAGGGTGCCAGGAGGCAGTGACAGGACACTGCCCAGCTATGTCCCCAATGATTGGGGGCTTCAATGGTCTCTCAGCCCCATATCATGGCCATCTGAACTGGTTTCTGGGCTTTCATTGTGCCCAAGGATCAGTGAACCTTCGGAACAGGGAAAACCCGGCTTGAAACTGACTAAGAATATTTAAATGAAGGTTTAAATGTGTAAATCTGGTTCCTTCCTGCTGGCAGAATCAAAAAGAGTTCTTACTGGTGCTAAATGCACTATGGCCACTCCCCTGCGATTCCCTGGTCCCATGTACCCGCAGTGTGACTTATTGTATCTCACTGGGAGGCTGGACATCACATCCCTACCTTCCAATGGCCTAGAAATTATTGGAGCAGTATATCTTATGGTGGGAATTGTGAATTCAATTTCTTCCTTACTTTTCAGGTCATGTTATCTTTGTGCTGTAAATTGCAGGAGAGATGTATTTTGATAACAGTGTGGCTACATCACTGCGGCTTGTGGGACCCCATGAACATTCAGCCCAAACGTTCTTAACCAGCGAAATTTAAGGATAGGAAAAGAAACAGAGGGAATTACGTGGAAGGAAATAGGATGAATTAGAGTCACATTGGATAAATCCAGGAGCCAGAGTGTCTTATTGGTTGATTCTCCTATCTCTGAACCAAAAGGCCTTGAGCCCACTCCTGGATTTACTAGCTCCAAAGAAATCAGCCACTGGGTCAGGCAATGTGTATTAGTACCACTGCCCAGCCTGGATAAGTAGGGTGGGTTGGCAGCAAGAATGGCATCTGGCTGCAAAGTTATACATCACATTGAAGAAAGCAATGGCAGCTGGTATTAACCACACCACGTTACATGGGAAATGCTGAAAGCGATACATTAGACAAAGAGAGTGAAATTTTAAAAGTTTAAAAATCTCTTGTGGCATTTTATTATCTGCACAGTGAGAGTTTCAATTGTCCCCTCTCTGTAGCTCCAAGACTTCGTTTGGGGGGAGCCCTATGGTGAGACATTTGAAGATCAGATAGGGTCTGTCTATAAGTCAGAAGTGACTGTAGGAAATTGCAAGGGTCTATCACCTATTGAAGCGGGTAAACAGAGGCCCAGAAAAGCCAGCTGTCCAAAGTTAAATTTAAAATGATTTTCAACACTCCACCCAAGTCAAACTCATCTATGTCTGGGGGTTAATATTGCCCCTCCCCCCCACCTTTTGAAACAGTATGAAAAGTAAACTTAAAAGTAAACTTAAGTCCATTTATCTCTCTCCACACTGAAGTGAGGCAGCTGTTAGGGGAGAACTAACACAGCTTCACAACGATTTGCTTGATAATAAGACGAGGGAGATGAGTTTGCAATCTATTTAACGTGATAAATGGAAACATAACACCTCACTTTATTTGATTCCTCACAGGGAGTGTAACATTTTAACAATATTAGATTTTGTACAAGGAAACATTTATCACTTTTATATCCAAGTGATACTGGCAGAATTACTTTTCAGATCAGCTCCTGAATGTGGCTTTTGGCACAGTAGAAAATGATGCTGCTGTTCCTCTACCTTGCTGATCTGTGTGTTACAAAGGGTGCAAAATATGTCTTGATGCTTCTCACAGTTGTGTAATAGTATATTAAGATTACTGAATTAGAAATTAATGTTGAGGAATAGACAAACAAAAAGAAAGATTAAAAGATAAGAGATTTACCTTAAAAAGAGACAATTTTCAGCTGTATGCAGCCTTGCAAATAAAATTGAATTAGACAAGCTCTTTGCTGATAAGCTAATTCTAAAAATGCCTGCTGCGATTTCCCTTCTGTGATTCTGTTGTGAGCCAGACCTACATTGTGCTTCATTTCTGTAAAAGGGGTCTTGGTAAAGTGTTTCTGAACTATTCACCATCCACCAGCCTGAAAATTGTTGCTGTATTCTGAAAATATCTTGAGATTGTCCTGGAGGTGATGAGCCGGCATTAATGGGCCACAAAAGCTTGGGCAGTTGAAAGGATACAAAGGAATGACTTTCTGCTACATTGTTTTAGTGGGAGTCATTTCCATTATGTGGAAACTGCAGCTTGAAATGTACTGTGAATTTAAAGGTCTCTCAGCATTGTGAAATAAGCCCAGTGATTGCTGAAAACCTGCATACACTATTATTAAATTCTGGGAATTTATGGTGCAGTGCCATTATTCACCACTCCATAATTTTCTGGGACTTTTGCACTGTTCCACTATTAAAAACAGCTAGAAGACAGTTAACACATCACTGCCCACATTGAAATCAATGATGATCAGAATCTTTTATATTTCAGCCAGTCTTCATGCCATCACCACTTAAGGTAAAAAATAATGGCATTGGATTTATGTATTTAGCCAGGATCATTTCAGTATGTGTTTTTCTGATACCTCATTATCTGCACTTAATGCACGCAAAATCAATGTGAAGAAAATCAATAGACCATTATCACAATAGTCTAATTTTAAAAATTTAATTATTTAGTGTTTTGTAAGGTTTCTCTCTGTAGTCTTCTACTAGGGCACTTTCATAGGAGGTGCACTTAGAATGGAGTCGATGGTCACATCAACTTAAACCAAAAAGCTTTAACAGATTTTCCTTAAATGATTTGTTAAATGGCCCGGAGGTTAAGGTTTCTGAAAGATTGTTCCAGACCTTTGTTATTCTTGAGGAAAAAGGAGTTAGCGAAAGAAGTTGGTTGTGAACTCTTCAAGCTCAAATCACCTTTGGATTTCTTGTACTGCTTAGAAACATTCACTTGACTGAAAGTGACACAGTCTGAAAAGCTGCTGGTTAGTTACATTGGCCATGCTAAATTCTTCCTCAGTGGACCAAACAGGAGTGTAATGACAAGGGGATTTCACAGTAACTTCATTGCAGTGTTAATGTAAGCCTACTTGTGACACAAAAAATAAATTTAAACTTGCCCATTCAAAAGTTGTTACTGTGTCAAGTTAACCAGTTTCTTCAGTTCTATTGACTGTGCCAACTTAACATCATGGCCAACTAGGAGATATTGGTATCATGCAAGGAATTGTTTGCAACAAAGTGAACTGCTGGTTTTGAACATTCTCAAAGATGATAATGAAAGGGGGTGCATGTTTAAAGTGAGAGGAGGAAAGTTTAAGGGAGATGCGTGGGGGAGGTTTCTCATGCAGAGAGTTGTGGATGCCTGGAATTGGTGGAAGCAGGCACATTAGCAACATTTAAGAGGCACCTGGATAGGCACATGAATAGAGAGGAAATAGAGGGATATGGACCTAGTAAGAGCAGAAACTTTTTTTAGTTTAGGAAGGGCATCATGACCAGCATGGGCTTGGAGAGCCGAAGGATCTCTTTCTGTGCTGTACTATTCATTATTCTTCAAAGTAAATTTTCTTTACTGTAGTTGAAGAGTGATGGAAGTTCCACTTCACAAACTCAAGCATCTTGAATGCCTTGGGACTGCCATTTGACTTGATACATTCTAGTTTAAATTATTTTGGATTCGAAAGTAAAGCAATCTTTAATACTTTGAAGGGAGGCATCATGCATTGTGTAGTTGGGTATGATGGACACTCAATATTGCCAATTTACATTATGCTGCATTTCTCTACATTCAATTTAATTCCCTAGACATACATTTGAGGAGATTATTTAGATCTTCCAGGAGACTGACGTCATCTATTACTTCAGTAATGACTCTGTAAACTAGGCAATTATCTATAAAGGTTCTGACTTGCCTTGTTATTCCATCCTGGATGTCATTTATGAAGAGCAGAAAAATACGTAGGCCCAGGACAATACTTTGAGGCAAACTGTTTAAGATTGGTTTCCATTTTGAAGCTTTCCCCATTCACTGTAACTCTTTGTTGTTGCTTGGTAAGAATTTTTCTTCTCCATTGCTTCGTTGTTTATCTTCAGGAGAATGGAGTTCAATATAGCAACCTATAAGTCAATTATTAACAAACTCTCACTGACATATTATTTGGCACTCTAATTGTCCCTATTGTAATAGACATTAGGGAATGGAATATTTCCTGTTAGCTTATTGTTACTGAGTTTAGCATTTCAGTATTACCATTACAAAGAGCTCATAGTTAGATTATCAGCACGTGTGCTCTAAAGTCTAAATATCTTGCTGTGTGTGAAAAGAGGGGAAGGGGGGACACAAAAATGCATTCTCCAAAATTTGTCACTCCGAAGTCACCCCGTTCTCCCAAGCCTGCTATATTTACTTTGGCCAACATCTAATGACCCTTGTCCATGGGTGCTAATCCATTAATGGCTGTTAAATCTGGCGAGAGGTCAAAAATGGAATTTGTGTTGATGAGATTTTAGAGCAAGATTCTCCCCACTCCCCCTCTAATGACACGATCAGGATCACTGACAGGAGGGGCTACTTGAAACAAGTATCCTTAACTGTATTTTGCAAATTGATATCATGCAAATAATGATTTGCAAACCAGAGAATGATGTCTCAGATGCTTTGTGATCATTTTAAATACATTAAACTTTTACTAAGCAATAGAATAGACAACAATAAAGTCAACTAGAAATACATTTAACTAGAACAATGGCAATAAACAGTATCCTTAACTTCATTCAGTTCTAAACACCTTTATTTTATTAGCTCCGGAGCTAATTTTCTCCAAACTTCCATAGCATTTCATAGTTTTATAGTGTGGGCTATAGCAGAGGGGCAGGAGGGCTGATGCAGGAGGTGTCATAAAAGGGTGAATCACGTCAGGAGTCCTGATTGGAGGCATGTGACGATCAGGCAGGAGGATTCATCAAGAGGGGTGTAAAACTGGCAACCAGTATCTGAGAGGGGATGGGACAACATGCTGATGTTTCTGTGGGGGAACGAAGAGAATGAAAAACTGCACTGTGAAATTGGGGCATCCTTATGAAATAGTGTCCAAATGCTCTGAAGCCAGGATTACTGTTTTGATTAGGCTCCAACAACCCTCCATTCCCCCCCCACCAACCACCCCTCCACCATCAGCTCCCCTCCCCAACCCCCAACTCTGTGGGACTGGACTGATGCAAAATTCCCAAAAAAGTGACAGAGTGTGGGAGAACTGCGGTGGGGAGTGAGCCTGGCATAATGGATCACTCCATTATTCTCGCCGTTGTGACATTCAAGCCAGAATTCTCCAACCGTTCACACCCTGCCAGTGCTGCCAGTGAGGATGGGAAATTTGGTGCTCAGCTAAATCTCCATTCACTGCAGCAGCACGGGAGAACCCCAGCTGTAAGCAAGGTTGGAGAACCTGGCACTATGTTGTTTTTTGGGAGAACTTCACTTCTTGTCTCCTCGCTTGAACTTCTAACATCATCTTCAAACCCCTGATGTTCTATTCCCCATTGTTACCAGCTTGCCTTATGCAAACACGTTTGCAGTGTTGCTAGGTTCATCAATATTCCAGGAGAATTAGTTCCACTATCCTAACAACTTGTCTCTGTCTTTAAGTAGTTTTCATTTAAAAATAATTTTAAAACATATAACCAGCAGAATACATTCCAATTTATTGGATGTCCCTGATCTTTTCATATCATCACAACTTTTCCTTATAGGTAAGTAAGGACATTCAAATATTTTTGGCCTTAAATAACTTTTGTGGGGTTATAGTGCTGATGATGGTCTCTCTGCTACCTCATTCCACACTGTCTGCACAATCTCTTCTTTCTGAGGCATGTTGCATTTGATGCTTCAAAAGCTTTGGGGCTATTTTCATTCATATTTTCATGCAAGATTGAGGCAGTAGTGGATCAAAAGTTATGGTGCTCATGTTAGCACCCCCAGCTATAACCACAATTTTGCAGTGGGATGGACAGGTAGTCTTCCCACTCAAAATATGTGAATTTGCTTCTTACTTCACATTGAGTATCCCAGAGCAATTTTCGGGTTATATCATGCAGAACATCACCCAGCAGAATTAAGCACTGAGTGATTGAACCAGTGCTCCTTGAAGAGACTGTTACAAATTTTCTGAAAATGGGATTGGATGTATGAGGGCTGAAGGAGAAGGCAATGGGATGTGTGTTAAGAGGGGTTCATGTGTGGGGATAGGTGACAATGGCTTGAGTATCTTTCTGGTGCCATTGGTGGACAGTGAGGCCACTTTGTAAGCTGTCTCCCAAAGTGCCCTCAAAAAATCAGCCCTTTGGTTTAATTGCCTTTTATATCTATCTGCCAGCAGTGCTTCCACCTAAAAATACTGACAATCTTAGGCCATTGCCGAGCCACCTCCTCTTCAGCCCTCGCTCCACCTCCACCCTGCATATTCACCTTCAATTCTATCTCTCTCTCATTTTCTCTTTATCCCCCCTTGACTGCATCAAATGTTAAGCTTCTAGCAACTTTAGAATTGCAGTCACAGCAGCTGAATTCTGCCTCCATATTCTTCCTCCCTCTCAGTAGTGGAGATCTATGTGGGAACCTAACCTGCCTTCTCAATAATTCAAACTCACCCACCCATAGTCCCCAGAACCCAAATCTGCCCCTTATCCGAATACTCCCCCTGCCTCCCAACCCAAACCTGCCCCCACACTGGATCTTCCCCCCACTCGTTGCCTCCCCCCAAGCCAAAACCTTTTTCCCATCAACTCCAGCCCAAGCCTGGCCCCACACCAAACCCTCCTCTAATACAGTCCCCTGCCTTCCTCAATCCAAACCTCCTCCAGCCCAAACCCTCCCTCACCTATCCCTCCTGGTCCCCGAACCTAAACACATCCACACCCAAACTCTCACTCTGCCCACTCTCATCATCCCATCACCCCGTCTCCAACTCCATCAGCCTCCACAAAGGAAAAGCAAGCATGTACTGGGAGCATCACAAGGACAGATGTTATTTCCATCTCCTCATTTCACTAATGATTTGAGGAAAATGCAGGTCACCATTAGATTTTCACAAGTATATTTTTAGACGTTTTATTTCATAGACATAATTTAGCTTTGTTTTCCAAAGTGTTACTATTTGCTCTTCAGCTTGGCAATGTGAAACTGTTTCAGAATTCAACCATTCACTGTTCCTTACATGTTTAAATCTGCTGTATATGCGCGTAGCAATATTTAGATAGAAAGAGGACAGGTTAGGGTTAGAATTTGGCAGGGGAAGGGGGCTGGGGGCAAATCTCCGTGCCCACTGCACTGATTTTATAAGCAATGGGCCACAAAATTTGATTGGAGGCTGTTTCGCGGGTTTCTTGTTGGGCACCATGGCCTCTGTGTATCACAGAAATCAGTGCAGAGCTGTAAAATTTATACAAATGTTTATTTGCATACAATTTTAATATAATTAACGGGCCAAGAACTGAAATCTCTCCCTCCCTCCATCAATAGCAGTGATTCACCCTAGCAGGGTTTAGTATATCTCCACCCCATTGGATGGTGGACAATTGAAGCCATGAAAAGGTTGTGCACAGGGGAAGGGTACCCCCAAGGCATTGCCATCTTGGCAGTACCAGTCTGGCCCCCCGGCATTTTCCAAGAGACAAAGTGCCAATGCTCCTGGACATCTTGGCACTGTCCACCAGACTTCGGGCAGTACCAAGGCTGTGGGGTCCAAATAGGGGTGGGGACTGATGGGGGCAGGGCTACTGAGGGGTGATTGGTGGGGTGACGTCCCACTGGCTCTGCATTTGGGCTGTGATAGAGGGAAGGAGGCCAGTGAATGGGGTTGGCCATCGGGGTCAGGGGGGGTGAGTCAGCCTGCTGGGGGGGCTGGGCTGTGGGGAAGTCAGGATTGCTGGGGTGACCTGAGATTGCCTGGGGGGGTAGATGATTGGGAGACCTGGGCTGCGGGAGAGTGACGAGGGCTGGCTGAGGATGGGAAAGTGGGTTGCTGTTGACCCAGGCATGTTCGGGAAGTCAGTGGTTGAGTGGTGGGGAATTGTGAGGATTAACAGTGCAGGGTCGAAGGGAGTGTGGGACTACAACGCATATGCCAATCTCGGTGCTGACAGATCAGTGCCTATGCAGTAGACTGCTCAGCCCTATGCTGTTGGCCTCTCCAGTGGGAATAGGTCCCACCCGCAGATATTTCATAAGATTGAAATATCTCACTAGTGCACTCTGTGATGTACAGAGTATGGGAGATTCATTTTGAAATCCCTGCTGAAAAAAACCAATGGGATTTACCCCAGCTTTAATGTAAATCCAACTCTTTGAATTTTTTGGGAGAATTGCCCCTTGCCTTTCAAAGAACAAAGAACAAAACAGCACAGGAAACAGGCCCTTCAGCCCAATGAGCCCGCACTGCCACCCTGATGTTCCCACCTCATCAGAACTAAAGGCTGAGAAATAAACCAGGTTGTTGTTTATTGTAGTTGTAAAGAGGGAAATTAATAGAGGCAGAATTCATTGACAAGGGTTGATTTTCCTGCTTCGCTGTGCTTGGCACAGATTGTGGTGACCTTGATAAATTGAATGCGGCCCTAAAATCTGGTTTTGTGCCCAGCACCAAATAGTTTGCAATTGTTCTGTTCCCTTCTAATGGTGCAAACTGGAACATGCCAGAAAGGACATGAGGCCGATTAGCATTATTAAAATAGTATTTAAATATGCTTAGTCTATTTGATGTTGAACTCTCCCAGTTCCAAAGATCTTCTGACCTTCGGGCATGGCGCAAAACTGGCCACAATCACTACTGGTCACCATTAGCAGAGACCATCTATGATGGCCATGCTGGAAGTTCTGAGGCCATTGAAATTTCTGGATGGTCAAGGATATAGGTGGCCCAGCTGTCACACCGGCAATGTCCACCTGGCTCCCTGGCAGTGGCAGTTGGGCACTGCCAAGGCAGTGCCAACAGGGTAGGTAGGACATGATTGAGGCTAAGCTGGGGGGCTATGCGGGGGAGACATGCCGGCAGCCACAAAGTGGCACTCATTGAGTGGGCCCCAATGCTGGCGACCCATGTCAGGGAGGGGGTGTGAAAACATGTTGGGGAGGGTCCTGATGTCCTGAGTGTGGGAGTAGGGAGTCTCCCAGTGCAATGTGAGATTTGGGCACCCTTTCTAAATGGCACCTGACCACTTTGTAGCCAGGCTCACCGATGTGTTTAGGCCCTTCACCCTCCACCCCAGAACTGGAGTGCAACCCACTGCTCTCCCAAAAAATGACTGAATGTGGGTTGATTACAATCTGGACTGTGCCTGACAGACCAGCATTGAATGCCCTCGTTTGTCCACCAGTATGACATACAGCGTTTAGGGGTAAAATCATGGTCCATGAGCTAAATAACCTACAACCTACCTGATAGATGATTTAAAAGGTCACCAGTGCAATAATTCAGAGATATAAAATGGAAAAATGATGTGTTAACAGTAGGAAATGAAAGGGTACGGGGAATTTCATGCAAAGAAAAATGTGAGAAGCTAAGGAAAAACATATAATGAAAATATAAATGATGCTGCAAAGTGGCAAACCTGAAATTAAAACAATTTTAAATAAATCCTACAGTGCAGAAGCAGGCCATTTTGCCCATTGAGTCTGCACTGACCACAATCCCACCCAGGACCCACCCTCACAACTCCAGCAAGTCCCCCTGACACTAAGGGGCAATTTAGCATGGCCAATTCATCTAACCCAGCGCATGTTCAGATTAACACACCTAACCAACATGTCTTTCACAATGTGGGAGAAAACCAGAGCACCTGGAGGAAATCCACACTGACACAGGGAGAATGTGCAAACTCCACACAGACAGTACCGGGAATTGAACCTGGGTCCTGGCGCTGTGAAGTAGCAGTGCTAACCACTGTGCTATCCTGCTGATCCAGTACATCAAGAAGATACATCTGGAAATGAGTGCCAACATTTTCCAGCACTCCCAGAGAAGGTTTTCCTGGGACTGCCACTGGTGGAATCTTTCGGACCTACCAAATCAATGGTGCTTTTCATGGCTCACTCATTTCACTGTCGGGGAACTGGCGATGGAGACCAACTTTGAAGAAGATCCCGTGGGCAGCAAGGGTGTGATAATCGCATTCTTAGAATCAATGTTGAGCAAGGCCACGTTAAGATCGAGACATGAAGGTAATTCCTTGCTTGATTGTTCCTCCCTTGCTTGATAGACTTGCAGCATCTGTGTCTTGTGGTGGCTTACTATCTGCACTTTTATATGATGGAAGCTCTTTCTATTTACTTGCCTGTATCCTTTGCTGTATATCTGCATATAGCTACAAGTAATTAATAAAGATTAGCTTTTAACATACAGAGGATTATAAAGACTTCATTGACAGACACATTCTGTAACCAACATTAGGACTCTGGGGATGAAGAAAATGCTCAACTTCATTTTGGAATGTTGACATCCTGGTAAATGATTTTCTAACACATTTTAAATTAGATTCAGGTCACAGTCCCTTGAGACAAGGAACCTAAGACCTCCATCTTCGAATAACAGATACATCACGTGGTAGGAACTCTCCGACTTCCAATCAACAGCACCCTAAGGAACAAGGACAAAACAATCCAAGCAACTGGTCTCAGTACAGTTCTCTTTCAGGAACAATTGGATAGCAGCCTGTGATGTATCACTACATTTCCAAAGGGCCAACTGCATGGAAATATTGCCATCAAGAAGGAAGTTCTTGAAGTCGCATAGACCTGTGAGAAGTTTTCTGACTATATTATCGACCTCAAGGTCATAACTGAGATGGATCACCATTTGTACCCTTGCTAAACGAAAAGGAGCTCACAAAGATGCCTCTTCGGATCCTCGGATCCAGACATTTCGCCGATGCCCCATTAGATTTGTCCACAAGACTATCTATGTCCAGTGCCCAAATAAAGTGAGGGCAGATACATTTTCAAGGGCCACAATGAGTCTTCTGATCAAACAGGACATCGACCTTGTCGCTGATATGGAGGTCTACATTCCCGGACTACTAGCAGACATCTGCCAGCAGCACTGACCAGGTCCCCAACTGCTGAGAGCAGATACATAATGAAGGGTGTGCCTGCATCTTCACCTACTTCCAACAAGGGTGGCCTCAGCAAAGACCAAGTGATCGTGCAACCAAAATGTGGTTCAAACAACTGAGCCATTTCACAGTCACATATGATATTTCAGGCGGATATTCTGGCTGAGTGATATTTTTAATAAGGGTCCCTGCAGATAGATATAAGTTTTAAAGATTGCCACTTCACATAGATTTTTCCCTATCTGCGCATTAATTGTAAGCTACACAACTAAAAGGTGCAACTTCGTTATTTAATTTAATGACACAAATTTCTAATGATTGGAAGCAAATCTTTTGTTTATTCTTTGAAAAAGATGTTAACAAATGAAGGTGAAGTTGGATCTCCAAGCTAATGGAGTGCTCTTTAAAAGAATTTAGAGCTGGAACCTGAGTCACAGATTCAGATTTAGCTCATTAAATACCATCTAAAAATAATTACTGAGGCTTATTGCTTACTCTTTGCTGTTATATATTGATGACAAAGAATTAGGCATTAGCATGCAAGCACATACATTACGCAAGGGAACTGAGGATCAGCTGGATGTTTGAGGGATGAGAATGCTGGTTGTTAAATTCATTTTTGCAGCAGCCATTTCAATTATGAGAAAAATTAGACAGAATAATATTGTCTTCTGTCTTGTATGTGACCTAAATTTTGTGGACATTGTGCATGCATGATTGGTGCGCCTGGAAATGGACGCGATTTGTGCCAAGGTCATCAGGGCCAAAATGAAAACAGAGTCAGAAATGCCACTGCTGATGAGGGGGGGATAACAAGACGTAATAATAGCAAATGTAAGCTTAAGGTACTGTGATCACAAGAGAGGATTTCCACGGGTGACATTCTTCTATTTCATCAGTGTCGTGTATTATTTTTGCATGATGATTAACATAATATTGCATTAGGGTATTTTTGTTACTCTGGAAAGAATATATATCTTGATTTTGTTTTCATGGTCCCAGTGTCCTCCATATTTTCCTTAGGTGTAGAGCACAGCAGTGGCTTATGATAGGCAGCAGGAGCCTCTCACAGAGTCTGTGATTTGACAATTGGGTCAAAGGATGGCCGCCTGAGAAATGTTTGGTGAGGAGGCTGTACCTTTGCCATGAGATCGAAGCCGTACCTTCATGGCCTAGCTGAAGGTTTGTAGAACCAATACCTGCCTAGAGTGCCTCTGCCTCCCTGATGGTTCCTCAAGTTTGCCTTCATATCCTCACTCTTTGCCTATCCAGACTTCTCATTAGATCTTTCACTAAAGCAATCCTCTGTGGCCTGTTGAGCTGTCTTGCCATCCTCATTCTCCCTTTGTCAAAGCTAGATTGTGCAGAGCACAGCAGACAATGATGATAGACAACATACACTCTGAAGAATATTCTAGTGCACCCCCCCCACCCCCCCCCCCCCCCCCCACCCCGATTGGTCCAGGCATCTAAACCTCATCATCTGCAGCCCAATGGTCATCTCAACCACTGACCCTGTGGAGGTATGACTTATTGTCCATCTCCTCTGCTTCTGCCTCTGGGTGCTAGACTGGTGTCAGGTGTTACCTTTACAAGGGATATCCTTTGTCACCGAGAAGCCAAATGTCTCTAGAGCCATGCACAACCTTGACAGATGACAGTGTCGCAGGATAAGTGAATGCATCATGGGAGCAACCGGGGTACCTTGCACAGACTTACAGCATCTGTCTTGTGGTGGCTTACTATCTGCACATTTATGTGGTGGAAGCTCTTTCTATTTAGGAACGCACCCAACACACACACTGGCAATTTGATGAGCACGTAAGTGACAATTATGACAATTTGGATTGGGGAGAATACAGCAAGATCTGTGAAGCTTCTGCTTCACTCATTCAATAAATGAATGTGAGAACCTGTCTGAACAGAGCCTCAGTGATGAGCTTGATGCAACCTAATACAGTTGATTAGGACACTCTACACAGGTACCCCATTGATCCTTGGAAAGATTCGGATGCAGAGGAGTTGAGGAATGCTGTGACCTTCAGAGCCATTGGCATTGAGTAGCCACCCACACGATTGGAGATTGATCTCCAACCGAATTATTTAGCATATTTATATGACAGTATTTGTGCAGAGATGGAGCCTCCCGTGGAACTGGACCTCAGACAAGTTGAGATAGTTGCTTCCTTGCCTGTACACTCTGGCAGCTGGATGGTGACATCTTCTGTGGTCCCTTTTACTTCTCTTCTTGCTGGTCCCGGACCCCCCGTACCTCTCCTCCCTCTGGTCTTTCCCTGTGGGCACCTGGCCTCCTCTCTTCCTCCTCATAGGAGGACCTCAGTGAGGTACACACTCCCCATCTACTGAAATGCAGATGGCACCATCCCCTGCACTGAAGGTTGCACCAGGTAGAAACGCTGTATAAGGGTTGACAAAACAAAGGAGTCCCCCCAACCAAACCGAACAAAGCAAGTACTTCAGAATAAGCCATAGGAGAAGGTCTGAAATCTCAAGATTAAAGCAACGACAAACTTTCATCTGAACCCCTTACACCTCATACATGTGACCCTGAAAATGTCCATCATTACTTTCTTGGAGCATCATTCTGTTTCAGCATCTGATAGCATCATCCGAGTTAATGTAGAAATATTGGTTCATTTTGCAAAGAATAGACTAAACAACTGGTGCCAAACAAAACATTCACCATAACGACTTCTTATTACTGTCTCCATTCCTGCAAGTTAGCTAACTTCCCCTATTTCCTGATCTATTATAACAACAAGGTGTTCCTTGCAGAGGTGTTGTGAAGGTCATGGGATACTTCCTGTGTTGCAGATGTGGGTAACGGACTGCTCCAACTCACCTATCTTCTCACTCACATGTGTTTAAACCATCTCCAGTAGCTACCCACAAGAATGCCTCCAAGTCATTGTTTTTTTTTGAACTCTAAAATTTTCAGCCAAGGTCCATCTCTTCTAAGAATACTTGCAGGTTTGTATTTTCCTTTTGCCAACTGCCCACTCTGCCAACTTAAATTTGTCTGGTAACGAGCAGCAAATAGGCAGGAATTGAATTCAACTGGAAGACTGCCCTCATTGTGCAGCGACACAGGTCAATGGCTAGTGTTGTTGAAAATTGGCTGCACCTTGGGTTTCCTTTCCTTTAATTTCTTCCTGCCAGGCTATTCTTCCTTCAGTTTAGATGCCAACGGAACATTTCTCAAGCCTTTTAGATTTTGTCAATGATGACGTTTCCATTTAATTGCCCATTTCCATCAAATCTCACAGCTTATGAAACCCACGGATGTGTGGAATTTTTAATTGAAACCATACTGATCAGATAACCATGGAAAACTGGGTACAAACAATGATTTTCCATTTGAGTCCAGGTTGTGTTCTCACTGGCCCTGTTTAAGTCCGGTCACCACAAAAACGCACTGGTTGACCAAGGAAAAGAATATCAATGGATAGACTCAAAGTTCCTGAAATTTGTGGGAGCGTTATTGAGGTTTACGGAACAGAAGGGGCTCATTGTATCTGTGCAGACCCTTTGCACAATCCAAATCTAATTCTATTGCCCAAAACATCGTAGCTTTAGCTGCTTCAAATATTTTTCTAATCTTCTCCTAAAAGACAATATGGCTTTGCAGAGCCCCAGGAGAACTGAGCTGTGTTGCAGATGGAAAGCAGCTGGAATGTGTGCTGGGAGTGTGCTTATTTTTAAGGCTATTCCAGCAGTGAATGAGGAGCCCATTCAATTAGTGGAGATTTCAAATTCAATTTGGTGGAGATGAACACTGGAAAGGCCACAGTAACCTATGTATCTCCAACAACCTTTCACAGACATGCTGTGGGATGTCATCTGCATTGATGAATATTGTGTGCTCTAACTGGCTTCAATTCTGCCTCCTCCATATGGGAATGATTCATTACTCTGGCAAGAATGAGGGATTTTGATAGCCAGAGAAAAGAGCAGGGGGGAGACCAAATTCTCCCTCAGGGGAGGGAGTGTAGGAGCGGTATAGTCAATTCAGGATTATGTGGGAGCAAACTACTTTGTTTCTCAAGGCCATTTTCTCAAGCCTGGGGACTAGGAAGTGAATTGAAGGCCTTTGATAGCGGAGAGGTGGAAGGGGGAAGATTTGCCAAAGGTTTCTATGTGGAGCCCTGAGAAATGCTGATGATCTAGAATTAAATGATTAAATATTAAAATTATGTATGTAGTTGGGCTGCTGCTTTTTCCTATCTGCTTTGTAAAATTGCAGTCAGTCAAATAGAGTGGAAAAGGATCACACCTTCCCTTGCTCCGTTTTCAGTGTGTCATTGATATTGGCTGTTCCAGTTCATTGCCTGTCTCATTGGGTTCGCTGTTGGCCTCTTGGATTTTGTGGAAGAACTTCTGGAGCCTCAGTTGCCTTTTCACTGCCTGGTGAGGGCAATATTTATTTATCTCAGTTGGATTATTGGTGGTTTGACTGTCTAGTTTGAAACAATGGATGTATTTTCTGTGTGATTGTGCAGGGCATGTGGTATGAATGAGCTTTCATGATTTGTCCTCTGTTCAGAATATTTGACCTCAGTGAGGTGCAACATCTGTTCAGCACCCACTGAGAGTAAGTTATTCAGCTTGACAGAGGTCTTGGTCCTGTTCAGGCTGAGGTTTTGAGTCAGCCTTGCTCTGCATTTGGAATCCTCTGCTGTTTCTGCCTAGAGTATATGTTATCCCATAAACTACTTACATGTCTCGTGCTGAAGCTCTGGGAAGAGGTTGGGGCTGGGGTTTTAGAGAAATAAACTAAGTCAACCCAAATGCAAATGGAGATTCTGAATTCAGAGACTCCAAAGGGTGAGGGACCGAGGCATCAGTGTGAACAAGTAGATAGGTCATGTGGTGTGACAGACACATGGTTAGTGATGATAGCACCAGTGGAACTGAGCGCGAGACAGTTTGCTTCACGATGTAACCAAATTCCAGCGGATATTGTGCAGGGTTGGTACTAAATAGTGAAACCTATGCTGACTGGATGGAGAGGGCTCACCATACAGTTTCAAGGCCTCAGACTCTGCAGTTCTTGTGGAACTTTGACCTTCTGCTGTATCTTGAATTGGATTAACCAGTGATGGCATGCAGTTCAGGAGAATGGATTCCTCTACACACATCTATGAGTTATCCAACAGGTCAAATCTATGCTGTGCTTCTAAGAAGCATTTGCTATAGTTTTTCATCCCCTCAAAGTGATTCTCACGGCCACAGGGAACTTCAGGGATAGGCCTTTGTGCCTAAAACATGGGAATTAAGTGTGAGGGTTGTGATGGAACCTTGACATTACAAAGCTGCTGAGATTAGGGTTCTCTACCACAGAGCAGCCGGCAGAAATCCCAGAGACAATCAGATCGAAGGCAGTGGGGAAGTCCGAAGGTAGTTCAATGGATCAAATGTTTTTGCATTCCATTGGGAAGTCAGCTTTTCAATCATCGTGAAAATGATGCTTGGATTGTATTGTGCTTCCTTTTTAATGAACTGGTCTTGTTGCATATTGTGGGGAAGACCAGAAAATTCTGGGCAACAGATCGCGGGGTGGGGGAACTGGAGATTTGGCATAAAAAGGGTCGCTATCACATTCTTTTCCCCTGCATCTGGGAAACAGCAATGCTCCACAAGACAAAAAAATGAAACATCTACCATTAGACCCTTCATCATTGTCACAGTATTAGTGATGGTGTCACGGAAGATAGATATTTAACAATATAATAGGCTTATCTGTTATTTATTCCTTGATCATAATGCCATCTTCCGGAATAATTTGTTCCAGTGATAAGGACAACTTGTCTCACCTCTAGCCTCATCTCCTTATGAGCAATGATCAGCTTCAACCTGTTAAATCTTACTTAAGCTTTGCATGTTCAGTGAAGAATTTCTCTCCTTCTAATGATCTGATTTATTCCCCTGAAGTTTAGGAATATCATTTTGAAGTCAGCCACAATGGAAATCTTATCATCATTGACTTTGTTTACTGCATGTCACACCAAATGCTGACCACACTGATGACACTCACAACTCATAAAAGAATTTTTAAAAAGCACAGGAATTTTTAAAGTTGACATAAAACAAAAGAAAAGCAGCTCACATTATCTGTAAAATGGAAAGATAGTGAAATATTCCTTCTTCAAATCCCTTTTTATATGCAAATTAGTATCAAGCCCTCAAATCATTACAGTAGATATAATGTTTTAAAAATGTAATTATAAAAACTTCTTGATTTGCAAGAAAACTCACTCATTTGCTATTAAAATATATTCAAACGTATTGAAAGTACAGCATCAGTTTCAGTAACTGGAAATGAAAAATACGGCTTAAAAGATCACAATATACGTCTAAACTTTGGTGGTGGAGAAACTTCTACAAACTAATCTGGGCCGAAGTTATTTTGAATTTGGAAAAATAAAGTTCATAAACTAAAACTAGTACGGGTTTGTTGAAAGGAAGTCATGTTCAACTAATGGATATTTAATGAACTAGCAGAAAAGATTGTTAAGAGTAATGTTGTTGATGTCATGCACTTGGGCTTTCAAAAGATCTTTAATAAAATGCCGCATAATGGACCCATTAACAGAATTGACTAAAGGAGCATGGATATGAAGTGGTGATGGGACAGAGAGTATTAGTGAGCAGTTGTATTTCGGACTGGAGCACAGTGTGCAGTGGTGTCCCCAGGATTTCGTGTTTGAATCACTGCGATTTTGAAGAAAAAATATGTTCCGTAATTAAGTCTGAGACATGCTATAATTTCAAAGTTTGCAGGTGACAGTTTATTGGCAAGGTTTAATTCCATAGCCATTCAATCCAACAGAGCCTTGCTGGTTTTATATACTTCACAGGAGCCTTCTCACAATCTTCTTCATCTAGCCCCATGGATTGTCCTTTCTGTTATTTACTCCATCATTTGTTTATCGAGCTTCCTCTTAAAATATTCATTGGATCTCCTTATGGCAATAAGTTCCACAATCTAATCACTCCCTTGATAATGAAGTTTTTCCTGAATTCCCGATTGGATTTCTTAATGGCCATCTTGTATGTATCATAGAAATCCTGCAGTGTGAAGGAGGCCATTCAGCCCATCAAGTTTGCATTGACAACAATCCAATCTAGGCCTTCGATGTTGCGCCGACCAATTAGGAAAAAGCAATGACCCTCCAAACTAAAACATTCCCTTTTCATCCATAAACTTATCTACTAACCTCTTAAACGCCACCAAACTTGGCGCATCTACAACTGCCGCAGGCAGGGCATTCCATACCCTAACCACCCTCTGGGTAAAGAACCTACCTCTGATATCGCACTAGAGTTTTGTACAGTTGCAACATGACATTGCAGCTCTGAAATTCAATCCCCCTATCAATAAAAGCTAAGACTCCATATGCCTTCTTAACAACCTTATCGACTTGATTGCCAACTTTCAGGGATCTATGCACATATACACCAAGATCCCTCTGTTCTTCAACACTATTAAGAGTCCTACCATTAGCCCTATACTCTACACATTTGTTATTCCTGCCAAAGTGAATTACCTCACACTTTTCCGCATTAAACTCCATTTGCCACCTCTCGGCCCAGCTCTGCAACTTGTCCAAGTCTCTCTGCAAACTATAACACCCCTCTTCACTATCTACCACTCCTCCGACTTTGGTGTCATCCGCAAATTTACTAATCCATCCTTCAATACCCTCATCCAGATCATTTATAAAAATTACAAACAGCAGGGGCCCCAAAACAGATCCCTGAGGTACACCACTTGTAACCGAACTCCACGATGAATAACTTCCATCAACCACCACCCTCTGTCTTCTATCTGCTAGCCAATTCCTAATCCAATTAGCTAAATCACCCTCAATCCCATACATCTGCATTTTCTGCAGAAGCCTTCCATGGGCTACCTTATCTTGGGGGGGGTGTGGGGGTTGCTGGGGATTCATTTAGATTACTGGTAACTGGGGAGTGGACAATAGGACTGGGGATGCTAACAATGGGGTGGGGGGGGAGGAGTGCAGGAAGCATGGAAGTGGGTGCTGGCTCAGATTCTGCTTCACACTTTGCGGTGGGGGGGGGGAAGGAAAAGTGGCTGATGATATGAGGGTGGAATAGAGAAGTATCAACTCCGATCAAGGGTGGGGAAGTGAGCCCCTGAGACCTCCGTAGTGGATGGGGGGAGGTTTACCCAGTTATGATTGGGGCATCCATTTAAGATGGTGCCCTGCTGTCTATACAGCCTTGTTTGGCCAACATATTAAGGTCCCTCCCAGCCACGCACCCCCCCACCCCCCAGACAGCCTGAAATATATACCCATCATTATTTTTGGTGAAGTATCTGAAGATCTCGAGAGAAAACCAATCTGCTTTTCTCCAGACAAATGCATTGGTTTTCTTGCCAAAAGCAACACTCTGCCATTTTTTTTGTTAAGATTTAGCCTCTATGTTTCTCCAGGTCTCAGAAAGGTGTTGAAGGTACCAGGCAGTAAATTATCAATTTAATTCTAAGATGATATAGAGTTGGCTCTCAATAAGTAAATTGTCCTTTCTGCTGAGATACATGTTTAATATGTTTCACGTTGCCATAGCAAAGAGGGCAGAGGAAGGCATTTTTGAAACAGATTACAGACTTCCCTATAATTCAATGAATAGCACAGAAGATAATAGTTCAGGGTGGTCGGCAGAGAGAAGAGACTGTTTGGCTTTGCAAGATATCACAGAGCAAAATGCAAGAGAGAGATGATCTCTAGTCAAAGAAATATAACCTGCAGCCACCTAAGGATTTTGAGAGATTCAATCTGGCTAGTTCAGGGGGGTATGGTCTTTACTGATAGTGGGGGATTTAAAGAATTCAGAGAAAAGTGCCTGAAACAGTCATTCCAACTACTAACCAGTGAAATGAGAATACAGGAACATTTCTGATGGGTTCAGAAAATTTCTATCAGATCGCCCCTTAACCTCCGAAGCTCCAGCGAGAACAAACCAAGTTTCTCCAACCTTTTTTAATAGCTAATACCAGGCAACATTTTTTTCTGTACCCTTATCAAAGCCTCCACATCCTTTTGGTAGCATGGCAACCAGAATTGAACACTATATTCCAAGTGCGGCCTAACTAAGGTTCTATAAAGATGGAATGACTTGCCAATTTTTAAACTCAATGCCTTGGTCAATGAAGGCAAACATGTTGTATGCCTTCTTGATTCCTTCTCCAACTGCGTTGCCACTTTCAGTGACCTGTATACCTGTAGACCCAGAGCCCTCTGTCTATCAATACTCTTAAAGGTTCTGCTATTTACTGTATATTTACTATCTGTATTAGATCTTCCAAATGCAGTACCTCATATTTGTATGGATGAAACTCCATCTGCTGTCTCTCTGCCCAAGTCTCCAACCGATCTGCATCCTGCTGTATCCTCTGATGGTCCTCATCACTACCTGCAAATCCATCAACTTTTGTGTTGTCCCCAAACTTACTAATCAAACCAGTTACATTTTCCTCCAAATCATTTATATATATTACAACCAGCAAAGGTCCCAGGATTGATCCCTCAGGAATGCCACTTGTTGGAGCCCTCCATTCAGAAACGCACCCTTCTACTCCTACCCTCTGTCACCTATGACCAAGCCAGTTCTGTATCCACCTTGCCAGCTCATCTCTGATCCCATATGACTTCACCTTCTGCACCAGTCTGCCATGAGGGACCTTGTCAAAGGCCTTACTGATATCCATGTAGACAAGATCCACTGCACTATCCCAATCAATCATCATCATCATCACTTCCTCGAAAAACTCGATTAAATTAGTGAGACACAATCTCCCCTTCACAAAACCAAGTTTCCTCTCTCTAATATGTCCACTTATTTCCAGGTGAGAGTAAATCCTGTCTCGAAGAATCCTTTCCAATAATTTCTCTACCACTGATGTAAGGCTCACTGGCCTGAAATTAGCTGGATTATCCTCGCTACCTTTCTTAAACAAAGGTTCAACATCAGCTATTCCCCAGTCCTTGAGGATCTCCCATTCTCGACCCTCTTCATCCTGCCCATTCTGCCCCAGACAGCCCCAATTTCCAGACCCCACCCCAGCAGTGCCAGCCCCCTCCTGCAGATTCCCACCCCCCCCCAACCTCCTGGGGCAGACCCCTATCTCTACCCCACTCTGATCGCTGGTTTCCCTCCCACCCCCATTGACCCCAATGCAGAATGGCGAGCAGAACACTCCACCCCCCACTGACGAACCCCAAGGCCACACCCCAATAGCCCCCACCCCATACGTCCCATCCCTCTCAGGCATAGTGCCCCTTGGGTAGTGACAGGGAGCATATGCTGATAATGCCAGAGTGTCCATGCCCAGAGGAAAATACCTGGGACCAGCTGGGGCACCGATTGGCCCTCGTTTCCTGAAAGTGGGGAGATAGCATAATCCGTACTCGAATGAAACACTCTGGCGGGGTGACAGAGGCTAACGGGCCTGGAGAATTCAGTCATTATTTAAAATATCATTTAAATGCTAGCCCTGCATCCCTGCCAATTTCTGGACATTTCTGGTGGTGAATCTTTGGAATTCTCTGCCTGATGAGGTGGTGAAGGCTTCCTCGCTAAATGTGTTCAAGTCAAGAGTGGATAGGTTTTTGATTGACGAGGGAATTAAGGGTTACGGGGAGAAAGCGGGAAAGTGGTACTGAACCACTATAGATCAGTGATGATCTTATTGACTGGCTGGGCAGGCTCGAGGGGCTGGATGGCCTACTCCTGCTCTATTTCTTATGTTCTTATGAGCAGACTGAGACGCTAGTGGGGTGTGAATGCTCATGGAAGTCCCACAAATTGCCTCCTGTGTGATTTTCCAGGCCAGCTGCACTAGAAAATAAGTGCAGTGGGATGGGAGAATTGCCTCCAATATTTGCAGCATCTCCCAGTTTGCCATCTACTGCAGCGCAAGTGAAGTCATTGTGGCTTTTTATGCAAAGCAAGGCAAATACTTTAAATTTCTTTCTGGGGAGTAGGAGTGGAATTGAATGTGTGAAGTTTGCAGCTTCCCCAGGGTGTAAGGTGCACTCAAATCTCATTGCAAGAGGGCCATGTCAACTCTGACATGTATTGCAGCTAGAATGTATTCCACTGCTTTTCCCACATGTGACCATATGGTTCATATCATGCGGATCAATGCCTGGTATCATGAAGCTTTCATTCTGCAACAGTTTGCTCTGACATTTGGATTTGAGACACCATGGCAAACAAGAGACTGGTTACTGCGTGAAAGGGTTATCTGCTGAAAACATGGCTTATTACTCTCATGCATAATACAGTAGATTACTGATGTGTTTAAACAATGCTTCCAATACCTGGACCACTTTGGAGAAGCCTTTCAGTCCATGAAAGAATGTGTTAGGACTTGTCAAGTTCTGTTGCCTGCTGCCTAACCTTGTTATTAGCAGTCCTTACAATCAGGTTTATGGCACCTGCTGAAGAGAAGGAGGAGGTGGAGGAAGGGAAAAGGCAAGCAACAAGACCACTTCCTGGCTGGGCAGCGCTGAATAACTGGGTACTGATGGACAGAATGCAAATTTCCATTCACAAATATCTTATGTTACATACCTTACCTTCTCTCTGTTATTGACCATGACAGTGTCCTCATTAAGCTGTGAGCTTTGGTTCAATTGATAGTACTCTTGCCTCTGCATCACTGAATTCTGAACATAGGTCCCATTTTAGATTTGAACATCAAAATCTAAGCTGACACTCTTTGTCTTGCCCATGGACTGCTGCACTGTTAGAGGTACCATCTTGTGGATGAACTGTCAGAGTGAGGCTCCATATGTTCCCCTCATGTGAATGTAAAAGATTCTGGCACAGTTTGAGGAAGACCAGTGATGTTACGCTCAGTGTCCTGACGAAAATTCATCCCTCAATCAACATTACCAAAACACTATCTGGTCTTTATCAAACTGTCATTTGAGGTATGTGCAACCTGGCTGCTCTATTTCCTCATTACAGAAGTGACTACATCTAAAAAGTAATTGATTTTAATCTGCTTTGAATTATATGAAATATGCTGTATAAATGCAGGTCTTTCTTTCATGATCACAATGTTAAAACAAAATCCATCAATAACAAACATTTAAAAGCAAATTTGTAAGTGAAATTGTGTCTCATTGTATACGAAAGTGAATCTCTACATCGATAGCGCATTGAAATCCTCACACCTGTTTTCAGGAGGTATCCAGTTTTCTCCTATGTCCTTCTTACTCTTCTGAACACCTTACCTTTACAATCTGTCATTCATTTGGCAGTTACCTGCCTATTCTGCAACTTTATTAATATCTTGGTTTATTTTTGCCACAATCCTCCTGTCTATCAACTACAGCCCAATTTACAGCATATTTTGAGATTGGACATTCAATTTCAAGGACTAAGTCATTTGATGTAAATAGTGAACAATAGTTGCCCCAGTACTGATCCTTGTTGTACCTTCCAAATGCTTCCAATCTGAATAGCCGCCTTTAACATCTAGCTCTGTTTGCAGCTGTGCAACCAGCTTACTATTCATTCAGCACTTGTCCCTGGACTGCATACATTTTGATCTGAAGTCACGAATCAACTATGCAGTACCTTCCTGAATGTATTTTGAAAATCCAAACAATCTGTATCTAGCATATTACCCTCGTAATGCTTACATGTTTCTTTACGCATTCATATTCTTCCTTATATAAAGCCGAGCAACTGCAGTGCCATTCATGCCAATTGTTTCTGTAAATCTTCAGAATGTCGTGTACGTGACTGAGGCATCTGCTTCCATGGCAACGATGTCAGTCAGATTATTAGTCATGAATGGTTTGTTCGGGTTTATTTGAGATTTGAATGATGCATTTAATGAACGTCATTAGGAAGCAACCAACCCAACAAATCTCTCTCTTCAGCACAAAAACACCCTGAAAAGCCTGTTCCAGTCCAGATATTGTAAGCACCACAGTGAGGGGGTGGGGAAGATTCACACCACATCTGACCTCTCAAGCCGTGATTTTGAGGTGAAAATGATGCTATGTTGTCGTCATGCTCAAACCTCATTTAGGACATTTATTTGCAAACGCTCATTTGACATTCTTAACTACAGATTAGGGACTTCCTATGGCAATGCTTCTTGCTTGCTGCTGGCTCAGTAGGGAGCTTGGAGCCAGAGTTGCACAAGCAGGTTGCGTGAAGCCAGGTGAAAGATGATTGGAAAATTGATTTTTGCATTTCCACTAATTGTCTTTGTTATGAATTCTGCCATTCTTATATTTCATAGGATTCATAGAATCTGTAAAGTGACAAGGAGGCCATTCGGCCCATCGAGTCTGCACCCACTACAATCCCACCCAGGCCCTTTCCCCATGTATTTATCTTAGCTAGTCTCCCTGACATTAAGGGGCAATTTAGCAAGGCCAATCCACCTAATCTTTCAATTGTGGTAGAAAAGCAGAACACCCAAAAGAAAGCCATGCAGATGTGGGAAGAACGTGCAAACTCCACATAGACAGTGATCAAGCCAGGAATCGAATCCATGTCCCCAGTGCTATGAGGCAACAGTGCTAATTACTGTGCCGCTGTGCTGTCCAATGTCACAATGTCACCCATATATTTGTTGCTTGTATCCTCTCCTCAAAATACTTTGTACTTTTTTTTCTGTGTTCTTGTTTGAATTCGTAAGAATTTGAATGGCATTAGGCACATTCAGTATATGGCCAGTTCTTGCCAGTTCCCCAATGTTTCCAATGCTTGAGATAAGGAAGAAGCATTTGGGAGTAGCCATCAATGGATGTATAAAAACACCTTTGACATTCTATTTTAACATATCATTACCCAGGGCCTCACTACATCTGCCTAGGCATGTCACAGAGGACCACTGCTTACTGTCTTCACTTCTCCAGCTTATTAAATCAAAGGTTATCACATAATTTTATCACTGGCTACAATTGACTCATTGACAAAATCTGAAAAGGAGACACCTCTTACAAAATTGAAAGTTGTAAAATATTGCACCTTTTGCGTGTCTTTATTAATGCTATTTTTGAAAGACTCTGAAGTTCAGATCTAAGACTCTTTCAGCTGGTAGAAGATCCCACTGTCCAAGCCTGTATAAAATAATCCACTGCCTAAGCATGTATTAAATCATCCCACTGGCTAAGTGCGTATAAAATATCTCATTGTCTAAGTGAGTGTAAAATATTTCACTGTCTAAGCATGTGTAAATCAGCCCACTGACTAAACCTGTGTAAAATATTCCACTGTCTAAGTCAGTGTAAAATATTTCACTGTCTAAGCATGTATAAATCAGCTCACTGGCTAAGCATGTGTAAAATATCTCACTCTTAAGCATGTGTAAAGTACCCTACTGTCAATGTGTGTGTAAAATATCCCACTGTCTAAGCATGTGTAAAATATCTCACTGTTAAGCATGTGTAAAGTACCCTACTGTCAACGTGCGTGTAAAATATTCCACTATCTAAGCATTGGTAATCATCCCACTGTCTAAACCTGTATAAAATATTCCACTGTCTCAGCATGTGTAAAATATCTACTATCTAAGCCTGTGTAAAATATCTCACAGTCTAAATCTGTATAAAATATCCCACTGTCCAAACATGTGTAAAATATCCCACTGTCAATGTATGTATAAAATATCCCTTTGTCTAAATCTGTTTAAAAATCCCACTGTCTAAACCGGTGTAAAATATCCCACTGTCTAAACCTGTGTAAAATATCTTACTGTCTAAGCATGTGCAAAATATCCGACTGTCTAAACTTTGTAAAGATCCCACTCTCTAAATGTGTGCAATTTTCAGAATTTCCAGGGTACATCAGTGTTTTTATTGAGGGAATATTTTCCCTCAATCTTTGTCAGATACATTCAGACCCATAGCTTCTGTGGAGTGGCAAACACACACTCTGTCTCTAATTACGCCCAATGCAACCGCATCTTTTACCTCCTGCATCAGGCAAGGGGAGAACAGTGTCCAGGAATTCTCTCAGCTGAGTGCGGGAGAATCCGATGGAAAGGAGAAACATCTCTTTTTTTAACAGTATTCACTTCTGTAAAGAAACAGATGAGTTTAAAAGTTCAACCATATTGAGAAAGTAAGTTGTAAGGTAAATGAGTGGTGCCAGGATGGACAGTGGTGGATGTAGGGCAGGGATGTGAAGGGACGGCAACCATAGGATGGTCAGGGTTCACAGTGGTCAAAGTGGTTATATGGGGTAGGATAATTGGAAGGGTGTTTAGGTGATCAGTGGGGGTGGGATCATTTGATTTCATAGAAATCATAGAAACCTTACAGTGCAGAAAAAAACAATTCGGCCCATTGAGTTTGCACTGACGATAATCCTACCCAGGCTCTATCCCCATATCCCAACATACTTATCCATTAATCCCTCTAACCTACACATCCTAGGACACTAAGGGGCAATTTAGCATGGCCAATTAACCTAACCCGCACATCTTTGGACTTCATTTGATTTGATTTATCATTGTCACGTGTATTAACATATAGTGAAAAGTATTGTTTTGTGCGCACTAAACAGAGATAACATACCATACGTAGGGAAGGAAAGGAGAGAGTGCACAATATAATGTTCCAGTCGTAGCTGGAGAAAGATCAACTTAATGCGAGGTAGGTTCATTCAATCTCTGATGGCAGCAGTCGTTTTCATTGATGTTTTTGAGTCAGCTGACACCTATCTTCATCTTTTGTATCTTTTTCCCGTTGGAAGAAAGTAGAAGAGAGTATGTTCAGGATACATAGGTTCTTGATTATGCTGGTTGCTTTTCCCGGGCAGTGGGAAGTGTAGACAATGTCAATGGATGAGGAGCTGGTTTGAATGATGGAATGGACCTCCTTCATGACCCTTTGTAGTTTATTGCAGTCTTGGACAGAGCAGGAGCCATACAAGCTGTGATACAACCAGAAAGAATACCTTCTGTGGTACATCTGCAGAAGTTGATGAGATTCATAGTAGTCATGCCAAATTTCCTTAGCTTCCTGAGAAGAGACCCTGACTGTTCATTTTTTCCTGGTAAGTGAACTTTTTTGCAGCTTCTCCAGGTCTGTACTTTTTTGAACTGTGGGAGAATTGCACCAGAAATGGTGCAGTTCTCCACGTGTGATCTAATTAAGGTTCAATAAAAGATTAACATAAGCCCTTTACGATTCAATTCAATCCCTGTAGAAATAATCCTAAGTACTTGGTTTGCATTTTTTGGCACTGTTAACCTGTGTTGATGTTTTTAGTGACATGTACGTTTTTATTTCCAGATTGCCCCTATTTAGAATCCTGTTTTCAAACTAATATGCAACCTCTTCATTTTTCTTTCAAAGTCAGAAAACCTCACACTTATCAAAGTTGAAATTCATTTGCCAAATGACCTTTCTGCAAGTTTGTTAATATCTTGTAATTGATTGCAGTAATCCTCACTATTGACTCTCCCCCTTCCAATCTAGTGACATCTGCAAGTTTAGAAATTGTGCTATTGATTGCTACATTTAAATCATTAATATAAATTTTCAATAATAGCGATTCAAGCGCTGATCTTTCTGCAATGTTACTTCTCACCTAAGAGATAGAGCGAGGTAGCAGGAGTACAGCATGGATCTGGCTGGAGACACCAGCATCGGCAATGATAAGCGAGATAAAGGGAGAGAGAGAGAGAGAGAGGGGTAAGGGCATGGACCTGCTAGAGACACCAGCAGAAATGAAGGATAAGAGAAAAAGAGAGCACTAGTGAGGAAGTGCTACTAGCTGGAGAAACCAGTAGCAGCCATGCCAAATCCTGGTCCTTCCATGCCAATGCTATAGTTAAAAAAGTCCACCAATGCTATTTTCTCAGGAGGCTAAAGGAAATTCAGGGGTCTGCTGACAGTTGCACCATTAAAAGCATCTTTTCTGAATATATCTCAACTTAGTATGGCTCCTGCTCTGACCCAAGACTGCAAGAAATTGCAAAGGGTTGTGAATATAGCCTCGTCCATCACACAAACCAGCCTCCCATTTATTGACTCTATCTACACTTGCTGTCGCTTTAGATAAGCAGCCAGCATAATTAAGGACCCCACACATCCTGGGCATACACACTTCCATCTTTTTCCGTCAGGATAAAGATATAAAAGTCTGAGATCATGTACCAACCAATTCAAGAACAGCATCTTCCCTGTTGCCATCAGGTTTCTGAATGGACTTATTTTATATTAAGTTAATATTTCTCTACACACTAGCTATGACTATAAGACTGTATTCTGCATCTTCTTTCCTTCTAACTTACATATTCAATAAACAGTATGCTTTGTCTGTATAGTGCAAGAGTCGAAGTCAATGGATGGAAGGCTGATTTGTGTGATTGACTGGGCTACGTTCATGACCCTTTGTATAATTAGCACATATTAGATAATATGCAGGCATCTTTAGTTACACTTGCCAGCAAACTTTTAAAGGGGTTTTACATTGGCAGCAACTGTGAATTAGAGAACAAAAAAGCACAGTGCCTGTCTGCGGAGTATTCTGGGCCTGTGTGAACAGGGCAAAGAATCATGTGGCTAATCAGATAGAAAAATGTTGATAAGCAGTGCCGTGTCTTAATCAGGAAGTGCCATTGCAGTATCAAATTCAAGGTCAAATTAAGTGCAGAGAGAATAATTAAGTAGTAAGCAAGAATGGAGGAGAAACTAAAACTTAAAAATGTTTTTTAAGATCTCCAATAATAAGAAAAAACTGATGCAATGCAACTGCTTACTTGTAAAATTTAATTATCAGTGTTAAATAGGCTGTTTGGCAGGAGCCATTAAAAGGATACTTACACTGAAATGGACAAGCCGCAACATCTTATGGCAAATTTAGGGTGGGAGTTTCTGTTCCCTCTGCCCCCTTCCTCTCCCCCACCCATGGCATGTTTCCCAGTGGTGGAGTTTGTTTTCCATTGCTACTGATGGGATCTTCCAGTCTCTATGCTGTTTTGTGTGTCTCGCCCATCCTGCTGCTAGGGAACATGCCATTGGGGTGAGGGGTTTGTCTTCAGCAAGACTGGAAGTCCCATCTGCAGGAAGGGCTGAAAAATTCCGTCCTTTTAAGAGCAGCCTGCCATAACTACAGTAACAGGGTTTTTAACTGTGTAAACTAGGCGAGACCAAGTGTATCTAAGTGGTGATTGGTATAATTCAAATCAGAAACTCCAAAGTCTGCCTGGATCATAAGTTTTGTACTCTGAATTTGGCTAGAGTGAGCATGAAATATTTCACCTCAGGTATAATTTAACTGTCCCACTAAGGAGCTTTTATCAAAGCTGATTTAAGAACATAGTTAGCATGTATAGAAATAAAATTATAATAACCTTTACCAATAACAAACAAAAAAATCATGATGTTGTATAACCCTTAATGAATATACAATCAACCCAATCCTAGAAACAAACCCCTTTCCACGGACTTAACATAGCAAAGATTAATACTCATGTGATTCTGGAATTTAGTCCTTTGGTTGAATGCTGTGGTTCTCTTGAGGCACACACAGACAAGCTTGGCGTCAGAACAGTTCAGTCCTTTGGTTGGAGAATTGAAACACTGACTTCCCAGTTTTGTAACTTCTATCAGCACCAGAACAATTTGAAGTCAGAACAGCTTCCCAAAACACCAGGGAGACTCTAGTCAAGTCAACCACCAACAGCAGAATTTTTATTCCAAAAAGGCCAGGAATCTTACTTCCAGCTAACAGCAGAATTTCCAAAATCAGGGAGAGAGAGAGAGAGAGAAAGAGAGAGGAAAACACTGCTTTCCAGCCTGATGCCCACCCCCTGAAAATTAAAACTGAAAATGAAGTCCTTAGATTTTTTTCCTGGGGAAGAACCACCTGACTTTGATGTGTCAATCAATCTCCCCCCTCACAATGCAAGTCATAAAAGATCCCAGAGTAACAATAATCAAAACACATTTTAGATTTGCCCTGCCTTTTGTGGACAGGGCATACCTGGGCAGTTTTCCACATTGCTACACAATCTTTGTCTTCAATCAACAGGTACACCTGCATCCTCAATGCAATTCATCCATTGCCTCCTGGTGATACCAGAAAATCAATTATCAGTTTTTGCTGTGCAATTATCATTTTTTGCAGGATTTGTTTGATACATTGAATCTACTAAAGCCATGTTGATTCTGCTTGATTTTGTATCTCAAAATGCTTTGCTTTTGTATCCTTCATAATAGACTTTAACATGTTCTGCATGACAGATGTAAAGCTAACTGGCCCATTGTGACTTGTTTTTTTTTGTCTCCCTTTTTGCTTAAGAGTGAAATATTGGTAGTTTCCCAATCTACTGGGACTTTTCCAGAATTTAAGGATTTTTGGAAGGCGACTATATCTGTGATTTTGCAGGGGCAGCATGGTGGCACAGATGTTGGCACTGCTGCCTGATAGCACCAGGATTCAATTCCCAGCTTGGGTCACTGTCCATGTGGAGTTTGCATGTTCTCTCTGCATTTGTAAGGGTTTCCTCTGGATGCTCTGATTTCCTCCCACAGTCCAAAGAAGTAGCAATAAAAGGACTCCTCCAGACAGCCTGGTAACAATGAAAAAAGCTGAGGCTGGAAGATGTGCAGAGAACATAATTTAAAAAAAAATCTGTTAAAGGTACATTAACATCACATGATACAGATTGGAATAATAAAAAATAATCTGTCTGCTCTCGCTGCTTGGTTTTATTCACTGAATCAGCAGAGGATCTAATTTACACGATGATGGTATGTTAATAATTACAGTTTGAGTGGCTCTCCACTAAGTTTAAATTGAACATCATAACAGAGAGTGTGGAACAAGAGAAAATACTCAGCAAATTAAGACTGTTCTTTCCCAGACCATTTCTAATGTTCATTAACACTACTCACCCTATTTAAATTTTTCAGCAAGTGTGCTATAATTTGTTAACAACCTTTATCAAAGGTGAATATAGTCAGTCTAACCTTAAATACTACATTGTGCAATCTAGAAACTGACTTAGAACCCTCTTCAATGCAAATCCTGCAAAAAATTATAATTGCATGGCAAAAATTGATAATTGATTTTCTAGTGTCATTCGGAGGCAACTGATGCATTGCGTTGAGGATGCAAGTATACCTCATGAAGTAACGCACTGCTCATGCTGAAGACGAAGGTTGTCTAGCAATGTGGAAAATTGCTGAGGTATGTCCTGTCCACAAAGGGCAGGGCAAATCTAATCCGACCAATAACTGTCCCATCAGTCTATTCTCAGTCATCAGCAAGTCAAGGAAGGTGTTGTTGACAGTGCTATAAAACGGTACCTACTCAGCAATACTCACCTGCTCATTGATGCTCAATTTGAGTTCTGCCAGGACCATTCAGTTCTTGATTTCATTACAGCCTTTGTCCAAACATGAATATAAGTGCTGAACTTAAGTGTGAGATGGGAGTCACTGCCCTTGACATCAAGGCAGCATTTGATTAGGTGAGGCATCAAGGAGCCCTAGCAAAACTGGAGTTAGTGAGAATCAGGGAAGAACTTGGCATTGATTGGAGTCATATCTAGCACAAAGGAAGATGGCTGTGGTTGCTGAAGGTTAACCTTTTTGGCCCAGGACATCATTGTGGGAGTTCCTCAGAACGACCATCTTTAGCTGCTTCATCAGTAGTCTTCCTGCCATCATGAATGGGAACTATGATTACACAATTCATCATTCATAATTCTTCAGATACTGAAGCACTCAATGTCCATATACAGCAAGAATTGGAAAACATTCAGGCTTGGGATTATAAGTAGCAAGTAACATTCGTACCACACAAACACCTGACAATGACCATCGCCAACAAGAGATAAACTAACCATCTCTCTAGGACATTCAATGGCATTACCATTACTGAATTTCCCACAACACATCTTGAGAGTTACCATTGACCAAAAACTGAACTGGATTAGCCAGTAAATACTATGGATACCAAAGGAGATCTGCAGTGTCTCAGCTGCTGATTCAAAAGCCTGTCCACCATTTACAAGGCACAAGTCAGGAGAGTGATGAAATACTTTTCATTTACCTGAATGAATACAACTCCAACAATACTCTAGAAATCTGACACTATTCAAAACAAAGCAGCCCACTTGATTGGCACCTCATCCACAGTCTTAAACATTCATTCCTTCCACCACCAACACACAATGGCAGTAGTGTGCAACAGCTACATTAAGATGCACAACAGTAACTCACCAAGGCTCTTTCAACAGCACATTCTCCAAACACATGACCGCATGCATGTAGAAGGAAAATTGGGCCTCGACCTGACACCATTATTACCTTATCAGTGGTTAGTGGAAATTCTATCACTTGCGGAGACTGTCTGGTGAGCCCTGACAACCTCCCTGTGGGTGGGCAGTGGTTAGGGGTATCTTCTAAGTGTACACCCGTTAAAAGAATGGGAGTTCTGATGGCAGCTCATTAACTGCCTGAAACTTTGCTAATGGGCTCCCCAATGACCGAAGTGAAGATGGTATTATCAGTGGCTGTGAAGATAATGATAGCCATGGGTGGTGTGGGGCACAATGGTTAACACTGCTGCCTCACAACACCATCGTAATAGTTAGCATTGCTGCCTCACAGCACCAGCATAGTGATTAACATTGCTGCCTCACAGCACCAGCATAGTGATTAGCATTGCTGCCTCACAGTCCAGGGACCCGGATTCGATTCCTGGCTTGGATCATTGTCTGCGCAGAATCTGCATATTCTTCCCGTGTCTGTGTGGGTCTCCTCATGGTTCTCCAGTTTCTTCTCACAGTCTGAATGACATGCTGGTTAGGTACATTGGCCGTGCTAAATTCTCCCTCAGCGTACCTGAACTGTTGCCAGAGTGAGGCGACTAGCAGATTTTCACAGTAACTTAAATGCAGTGTTAACGTAAGCCTACTTGTGACACTAACATATAAATGTTTTTGAGCTTTCAAAGGTTTTCTTCCAGGCTGAAGAAAGCAGCATTTGTAATACTTTCCAGCATTCCCATGACTGTTGCAAACTGGAGGTAACTGGTGCTGCCTGTACAAAGAGAACTGAATACTTCTCTTCGACAGTTCTGGAGAAGAGCCATATTGGATTTTAAAATGTTACCTTTGTTTCTCTCTCCACGGATACCATCAGACCTGTTACATTTTTCCAGCACTTTGTTTTTATTTCAGATCCTCAACACTTGCAGTATTTTGCTTTGATAGCTGTGTTTAAATTTTATTTTCACTTACTAGAAAGAAGAGGTGAACAGAGCACACAGCTTTGCAGGAATTGTAGTCTTCTCCATTTTGGAGAGTGCCATTGATTAAACCTTCAGGACAATGGCTAGCTGCTAGTGAGACTATATGTAGAGAATCAAGCATGCTACTACTGGTGCCTTGGTGGAAGTTCTGGTGTCTTTAGACTCTGGCAGTCTGTACTATTTGAACCATCACAACAACCCAGAGGATGGTTACAAGAGGGCTGTTGGCATGGGTCATGTCTCCCACATGGAACCCATGCGGCCAGCATGCACATGATGAGAGCCATCATGCCACACAACATGTGAATGTGCAGACCAGTGTCATGGTGTAACAATGTTTTGGCTTGTCTAGACTGTCCTGGGGGAGCCCAGCAGAATAGGTATACAGGTTTGTGATGGTCTTCTAGTTGCTGCATAGTCTTGCCATCATGAGGGCACAGGAGGTGAAAAAGGAGATGGAGGAAGAGAGGAACAAAGAAGAAGTGGAGGAAAAGAAGGCAGAAGAAGAGGAAGAGAAATGCAGACAGCTCTTTTGGGTTGCACTGTTTGTGAACGACTCATCTGACTGTTGTATCAGTGAATGCAACACTAACCCCCCATTCCCCTTTCCATTGTACTAGCCATCACAGGGTCTTCTTGGCCACAATGCTGAATAAAAGCCAACACAAAATCATTGTTTCAAATGATATTTACAAATAAAACCATGCCATATTTCATACAATTGTCAACTAATTGCCCTTATGCATTCCCTTCAGGCTTGTCTTCCCTGTGCTCCTACACATTGCTGCTACAGTGGCTGCAACATGAGTCATAGAAACTGACCTCATGTGGTAACATGTAGACCTTGCACCACAGAAGTCTGAGCTTCCATGACAGTGCCCAGATGTTGGACAGTTGCTGCATATGCTACATAAGCAGAAACTGTATATGTAGTTTCTGCATATAGGGAAACTAAAGAAATTAATTTTCTTTAATTAAAAGACATTTTAATTTCTTTTAAATAAATTAAAGAAATTAAGTTAATTAATTCTTAATTAAAGAAAAATTGCTGGAAAAACTCAGCAGACCTGGCAGCACCTCAGGAATCAGAAACACAGTTGATGTTTCCAGTCTATAAGACTCTTCTTCAGAACTTCTTCAGAATCATACAAACTCAATACATTAACTCTGTTTCTCTCTCCTCAGATGCTGTCAGACCTGCTGATTTTTTCCAACTGAAGCTGATACATTGGCCATTAGATACTGCTTCAGGTTTGAGTTCACAATCATGCTAATGGAGTTGACCATTGCTCTCATGCTGGAAAGAATAGATTCCAAATTCTATGCACAGATCAGTGCAATTTTTTTTCGCCAGATCCCTAGACTCCTTGATATTGTATGCATGCTTCGAATGTGCCAAGCATTCCCATTAGTCTTCCACTGTAACTTGCCACATCAAAATGTTCACCTCAATCTTCTGCACTGTTCTTTAGTCAAACTTCAGCAATAGCAGACAGACAGCACCTCTGTCCTCTGTCAGTAGCTGCTGTTGCCTTTAGTTGTGCAACAATTGATCCTGTAAAATAGAGGAAAGTGTGTCAATAATTGTGTTGCAATCTGGGTGATATGTCTGACAGGGCTAAATTCCTGAAGCATATGCAAGCAATGAGATGTAGCTCTGAAGCTTACAGCAATGCTAATTGTGTGAGAATGAGTTGAAGCAAAAACAAGTATGAGCCAGGATTGATAGGGATTGTAGATACGTGACTGATATCAGTTTGGTGCATTGGTGAGAGGCCAATGGTACAGTTGGTGAGATATGGCATCTGACGGTGCATCCACTGCACTCTTGTGAGAATATTGAGCATCATAGAATCATCATACAGAATCTCTTCAGTGCAGCAAGTGACCATTCAGCACGTAGAGCCCGCACCAAAAACAATCCCATCCGGGCTTTATCCTCATAACTGCGCATATTTACTCTGCTAATTCCCCTGACACCGAGGGGCAATTTAGCATGGCCAGTCAACCTAACGGCCACATCATTGAAGCATGGAAGGAAATCAGAGCACCTAGAGGAAACCCACACAGACACGAGGAGATCATGCAAACTCCATACAGAAAGTCATCAGTCAAAACCGGAATTGGATCCGGATCCCAATTGAACCCAGATCCCTGGTGTTTGAGACAGGAGTGCTAAACCACTGTGTCACTGCATCCAAGTCCTTGGGTCTCAACTTCTGGCATTAACACATTCTGACATTGTTCTCTTCTGACTGACTTAGCACAGTTTGTCTAGATGTTCTCTGCATCACGTCTGGGTAGAGAGACATTTCTCTTCCTCTCTGCTTTCTCCCCCAAGGCACTCAGTGTAGCATCACATAACCTTGCTCACCCACTGTTTCTTGTGTTGTGCCATAATTCACTCTTCCTCCTGCTCAGGTTCACTTCCAGTTTAGGCACTTGCTGCAATTAGACTATACCTTGTTTTTAAGGTTTTAAGTAGCACAGTCTAACTTTAAATGGTACCAGCCTCACACAACTTGGGCCTCCTGTTGAACCATGCAGCCACTTAATAATGCTTTTCGTGTTGGCTGTTTGCATCAATCATGCAAATGAGCAAGGGGCCTGAACTTGTCGATTTTTCAAGATCAGAAGTAATGAACGTCAGTTCATGCATTGCGAACCCCATACCCATTTTCAGATTCTGATCACTAAGTGCCCCATAACCTCACCCAGGCATAAGATTTCTTGGCAAACCCTGTCTATGTTTTGTGATTCAAATGAATGAGAGCCAAGCGGCTTTGGCTGGAAGCCCATTGAGAGGTTACGTTAGGTACATAAATTACTTCCAGCACATGAAAGAAAGCCAAAGTCAGCATTCAAATTCAGCCTCCTGGATAAAATGCAAATCCACGTCATTAACTTTAGAAGGTAAATGATTAATTACTCTCCTGATTTGAATTTTGCTTTACAGTTTTCATTGCTGTCACAAGTTGTTTTCTTAGTTTTATTTTAATCTAGCTTTGGCTTTGTGCTGCATTTGCATGAATAAAACTAACAGCATCAATAAACATATCAAAATATTGTACAGGAAATAGTCTCCAGAAAACAAGCTGGTGAAATGAATTATTAACTAATGCTCCCAGAATTTATGTTGATGGTTGAGTCCATAATTGAAAATAGACAATATTACTCATACAAAATACTCCCACTTGTTTAGCATATGATCAACCTTTGTATACAACAGCTTCCTCAGCAATCCAGGACAATCATATTACTTGAACTGAGCTGGGTGGCTAAATGGGTGACATTGCTGCCTCAAATGCCAGAGACCCAGGTTAAGTATTGGTCTAGGGTGACTGTCTGTGTAGGAGTTTGCATGTTCTCCCAGTGTCTGCACAGGTTTCCACTGGGTGTTGTAGTTTCCTCCCACAGTCCAAAGATGTACAGCTTAGGTGGATTAGCCATGCTAAATCCATGGAATTCATTGCCACAGAAGATTATGGAAATCAGGTCATTGAGTGTATTTATAGGTTCTTGATTCGTACAGGAATCAAAGATTATGGGTATAGGTGGATGAATGGGGTTGAGAAACATATCAGCCATGATTGAAAGGCAGGGCAGACATGATGGGCTAAATGGCCTAATTCTGCTCCTATGTTTTATGGTCTTATGATTAACCATAGTGAATGTGCTAGGTTATGGCAATATTGGGCCTGGGTAAAGTGCTCCTTCGGACAGTTGGTGCCGATTTGATGGGTTAATTGACCTCCTTCTGTGGTATAGGGATTCTAAGGTATTATGGTAGAAAGAAATAGTATCAGGCATATATTTTTCAGATTATATGGACATCAAAATGTTTCAAGATACAGAAAGAAAGTTCTCACCTATTCCAGGTAGGAGTTTCCAATGCCTAGCAAATTCTTTAAATCAGCAGTATTTTTCCAATTGGAAATACCTACCTCTCCCTGAAAATTGGAAAATCTAAGATAAAAAATACTATTGCAGATTCACTTGTTGAAGAAGAAAAGATCCATGTTAATTTGGTACCTTATATTTTAAATTTTTAGTCATTACTGTAAAACTCCATTCTCTAACCCTATTGATTATTGTAGGTGAGACTACTGATAGGTTTCTCTTTAAAGAGTTTTGTAATTTCCATAAGTTTGTTTATGATGTTACCCTTGGTACCTCAAGTCATGGAGGAAGCACTGAAGGAATGACAATGCAGGTTATGGAATACCTACGACTTCCATTGCCATGAAAATGCATATTGTCTTTGTTCAATGATTGTCAACTTAGCCTCATTTTGATGAAATCACTTGTGTAATGTAAGGATGTTTTTAAAAGCTTCTGATTCCTGTGCCAAATTGAGAGTAAGAAAGACAGAGAGATGCTTGTGTACATATAACAAATGCAGAGACACAACATAGAGTGTCCATTCTCCTCCCCTGTATGCTGCGACACTAACTGCTTCTACTTAACTCATTTCATCTGATTTTTGGAAAATCAAGGTGTTCTCCCTGCAGCTCCCCATACCCACCCTTGTCCCCCAAAACATCGATGTTTGTCATTTTGACAAGACCTGGAAGCAGATCCATCAGGAAGTGAGTGTACTACTTATTTCATGCATAAAATGGTAAAAGAGGAAAAGAATCAGAGAAAGTTCAGCCACAAAACTGGAAGGGACTTAGGTAGGATAAGAAATACCTGGTGCTGTATAGATGTGATATATGATGTTGTATAGATGTGAAGGATTCAGAGAGACACTGGAGCAGAGAGATCTGGGTATATGTAAGCCATACCTCTTTAAGTTAACAGGATATGTTGGAAAGCTGTTAATAAAGCACACAATATCCTTGGCTTTTTGATGGGAGAATAGAGTACAAGTGCGAGATGGTAGTGTTGAACTTATATAAAACACTAGTTGAGCCTCAGCTGGAGTATTGTAGCTAGTTCCAGGCACCACACTTCAAGAAAGATATGAAGGCATTAGAAAACATGCAGAAAATGGTTTCATGGATGAGGAACTTCAGCTATGAAGATAGATTGGAGAAATTGAGACTGTTTTCCTATGAAAAAAGAAGGCTGAGAGGAGATCAGATGGAGGTATTCTGTGGTGATTCTGATGATTGTCCTTTAAAAGCAACACAGCAGAAGAGGTTCACCTGGCTTGAGGGATCAATTGGGACTGAGAATCCACCCTGAGGGTGGAACCCACACTTAGGCAGAAATCATTTAGAATACATATAGAAGACATGTGCGAACTAGGGCAGCCAGTGGGATGTTCTAGGGTAGCTGGTGGGCTGCTGACCTCTATTTAGTTTTTTTCCTTATTATTAAATATGTTTTGTGCTTCTAACAGAGTCTGTTAATTTGCATCATTACATTTGGCAATGAGGATAAGATGATAGGGAGTGAGATTTGGGCAATGGGGTTAAATCTGGATTGCTCCAACAAAAAGTGACATGGACACAACTGGCCATGTGATCTCTGCTTGTGCTGGTAAACTACTATTAAGCTCCATTTTTCAAACAGATACCAACAATGAGCAACTTGACCTGTCACCACTGGGTATTGGAAAATCACAAATTAAACAATCACAAACTTTCAAAATCTACGCCAAACTGCACCTAAAATGCATCACCACCCACTCTAAATGAGGAGTATCTTGCTCTGGAGGATTCGGTGAGCACAAATATGAAGAAATGGGCAGAAGGGAGCAAGAAAGACCAAGGAAAGGGATGTCTACAAAAAGCAATCACAGTGCCAGAAATTTCATAACAGCTGAGAATCTACAATCGGAACTCCAACCCAATTCAAATTCTTTGATGCCAAACATCTTGCAAGATACCACGCAAAAAATTCATTGGACAAAGAACATCTGTGGATCCTATAAATTTCCACATATCTCGTACGTATGGTTGATGAGCAGGAACAGAAAATCAGGCAGTAAAAATGAAAAATGGAGCTGGTATAAAAATGTCACTTGACCTTGATTTCAGGATATTCATGCTACCTGCTCCTGTTCCAGCCAGACAACCCTTGGTTATCAATCTTGTTTCAGTCGGCACTGTTTGATCTTGCCAAGCTGCATTTCACAAATAATGTTGATATAAGATGTGGAAACACTGAAAGCATACATTTCAATGAGTGCTTAACTCTTTAGTTGTCAGAATTTTCAGAGGCTGGGTTTTTTTGTGACGAGTGATCTCCAGTCGCAAAATCTTTCCATTATCTATAAGTCTCCTCTCAGGACTGTGCTGTTGTATTTACTATTTGCCAGGATGAATACAGGTGTAATCAAAGTCTAGGAGTTCAATATTATTCAGAACAGAGCAGTCAGTTGGATCAATGAATCTGCTACTGGTCTCAATAGTTACTCCCTTACTTAGTAAGTCAACTTCAGTTGAGATTTGGACAGGATTTTCTGATTGTTCTTGTTCCAAGATCAGAAAATCCCATCTGAGAGCAATGGACCATTGCATGTTTCACCACTCCCCATTTGCTATCATTTCCATGCCGGGTGGAATGGGAAAATTCCAGAGTGAGTGAAAACTGTAGTTTTGACTTTTCTGGCCAAGGGAATGGAACAATCAAACTACTTTCTGTTCCTAATTGGTGTTCAGAATCCTTGCTAAATACATTCTCAGGAACATGATGCTAATGAAGGGTCATACCATTGCAGAGAAATGTTGATAGAGACACTTGTGCCATGAGTTAAAGGTCACTATGTCAAGAGATGTTGGCAGAATACATAGTAAATGAAGCCCCATATAAGTAGTTTCTACAGCACTGAAATAAAGCAATTATTTTTTTTCCATTGCTGAATCTGCCATCTTGCAGTGACTCAGCTAAACAGTAGGATATTCTGACAATAATTATTTATTGAATAAAATGCAACAGGATGCCCCCTTATGATTTGTGTGGGCTTTTTTCTATTCATTCGTGGGCCATGGGCTTGCTGGCTGGCCAGCATTTATTGCCCATCCCTAGTTGCCCAAAGGCAGTTGAGAGTCGACTACATTTCTGTGGCTCTGGAGTCATGGTTAGAATGGTAGATTTCCTCCTTTAAAGGACATTAGTAAATGAGATGAGTTTTTCTGACAATTGACAATGGTTTCATGGTCATCAGTAGATCTTTAATTTCAGATATAATTTATTGAATTCAAATTCCACCATCAGTCATGGTGGGATTTGAACCTAGGTCTTCAGAACATTAGCTGATTAATAATCTAGTGATAACATCATGAGGCCCTCACCTCTTTTTGAGAATGATCTAGTGTAGGACCTGCATGCAAGTTACTTTTCAGTTTTGAATCAATGGACCAAATTACATGGTTGGAATTCACCATCATGTTAAATCGATTGAAGCTGCAGCTATATTTAGGAATGAACTTACGAACCCACATCACATCCACACCAGATATGATGTTATCCTTGACTTGGTTTCTCATCATCTGGGTCACCAGTTCTAATGTTCTCAGGTGCTTCAATATGATTCATGGATCAATGCCCTCAACCATTTCATTATATCACTTGCAAATTCTGGACTGGGCAGGAGAGACGAAAGTTGATGAGTGACTGTGTTTACTTCCAACTGGTTTGTAAGCCCAATGAACTGCTACCTCTGTAAGGAGTTCAAGGTTTAAGATAAGAATGGCACTGATTTCTGTTGATTGGGCAACATTATCTGTGAAATCTCGGTCCATATAGGAATTATCAGCAACAGAAACTTGATTCATTGAGTGACCAGTGCTACTATCTGGAATCCAATCCACGATCATATCAAAGGAATTTGTGACAATGAGACACCTTTATCTGACACCAGAGTTGACCGGAGTAGCTATTCTCTCACTGTCTTCCATCTTAGTTGTGGTATTAATATCCAAGTACAAGCCAGAGTCCAATTCTAGGAGGCAGTCAAGGAGAAATAGAGAATATTTGCTTGGAAATTTGCCTATAGGAAGAATCAAATACTGACTTAAAAAGAAAACACAGACTACCTATAGCAATAAATGGTATCCTTGCTTGGTCCGTGTAAGTAGGTTGACTGTGAACTGCCATGTTGTTTTTGCCTTCTCTTATATAAAGGTGACCTTAGTCTACTGAAAAGTAAATGAGCAAACAACTTTCACCTAACAGAAAGACTGATGTGCTAATAATTGCCTAACTTGGCTTTGCTTACCTAGCCCTTATAAGTTGGCATGAAATCAATTTGGAAGAATTATCTTGGAATTCTAAACTCCTGCAAAGAAATGATGAAGTTTCTAATCACGGTATCCTCATTTTGAAAGGTTATGATAGTATATTGCTGCAGTTTGGAGTCTTGCTGTCTTCAGAGGTATAATTAATTTATTGATTCCTCCTCATGATGAAACAGACTCTGAAGTGTTTGAGTCAGCCTTGCCATGGAAACTAATTGGGATAGCATCTCAGTTTGAGCAGGCCACTGAAGTATAAGAACATAAGAACTAGGAGCAAGTATAGACCATGTGGCCCCTCGAGCCTTCTCCGCCATTCAATAAGATCATAGTTGATCTTCTTGTGGACGCAATTTCACTCACTCACCCGCTCACCATTACCCTTAATTCCTTTATCTCTTCCATGGAGCGTTTTGGTAGTTCATTGGCTTCCTCTGAGACTTTTCTGTGGGCAGAAATGCTTGGGCCATAACGTCTCAGTCTTTTAGATGCTGCACACATTTTCTTTCCCCACCTTCTCTCAGGAAATACCATAGTTGTGGTGACTACAATATTTAGATTGGTCTGCACCAATCAATGAATGTCAGTCTTCTTTGTGTTTCTGTACTGCTTGCAATAAGAATTTGAAAAAGGTTTTAAAAACATTAAACTGAAATGCAGCTTTAGTTCATGGTAATTTAAATCATGCAAATATTTGGTTACTTTGAAACTGTTGCAACCTTAAGTATTCATCAACACTGTATATTTTAACCAGTGGATAGAAAATGAAACCCACGTATAATGACTCCAACTAGGGAATTAAAATGTCCTTGACAGAATAACAATGGCACAATTACATGTCATGTAAAGTACAAAAAACATAATCTGGAACTGGTAACTTCTTTGTGAAACAGGATGTTGGTAAATATATTGATTCTGGGCTAAATGTTTTGCAGTGTGCAACAGTGTTCATTGCTCAACAGTCTAAAAATTGCTGTAACCAGTGAATGAGTATTGCTTGCAGTTAATTAATCTTGCCCTCACCAGCTTAATCTCCATGATACCTCAATAGCAAGTTACTAGAAGTGCAAAATGGAGACAGCACATTGTCATCTGCAGGCCATTTTATATGAATGAATGGGGCTAGCAGCTGTGATACCTCATTAACAAATAAAATTGAAGGATTGTGAAATGGAATGTGCAAAGTCTGAACAAGGTGGTGGAAATTAGAACACTGATTTCAATGTCAAACTAAGTAAAGGGTGAAAAATATAAGGAGAAAAAGGAAAGCTCAATTAAAAAAGAAAAAGAGACAAGCGAGAAGAAGTAAATTCTTTGAAGTCTATTTTTATGTTTCAATATCTCCTAACAATTAAAAGCTGAAGGAATGAGATTGCCAACTTGTTAATTTTCAGTGCCAGGGAAGTTGACTGGCAGTAACGCGTAGCACGCCATTGCGAGGGTACTGAAACTTGAAATGACTTGACTTAACTTTCTGTGATGAATTTACTCCCACACACTATGCCAATTATTACTGATATTGCAGAAGTAAATTTGGGCTGTAACAGTTGAATGAAATAAGAAAAAAAATTTCAAGTTACAATTTTTTTGAAACATATTCTGACAAAAATGTATACCTGAAATATGGTTTATTTCCTTCAGTTCACGGATGCAGTCCGACCTGCTTCCACTGTTTCTGTTGAGTTTCAGATTTCTAGCATCTGCTCTTATTTTTCGTTTTTGACATTAAGATATTAGAAGTCTTTCACTGGTTATAATTTGATTTTAAAGGACACGTTTTTTGAGATTCATCTATTGGAGAGTTGGACAGCCTTTGAGGTCATACTGTTACTCTGATCTGCCTAGGCTTGGTGTCAAACAGTAATGGATACTTTCATTGATTAATGACCTTACTCCTTAGCACCTTGGTTGCTTAGCAATCACATAAGATAAAAGCAAAATTTCAAAACCTATTATCCATCCACATAAATGCAACAAAGGAAGACATCTGTTTGCCCGGTTGGCTTAGGACTAACCTTGCCACAATGCAGTTACTTGGCCACTTATGTCAAAAGACTCACTAAGTATGTGGGGAGGGCTTTGAAAAAAGTCCTTGTAAGAAAATAATTGTTTCATTTAAATATGGAGGGATTTTCAATCAGTTCAGTATGCTGTAGCATGAAATTATGGATCAGAGAGGAAGCAGGAAAAAGATGGTCTGAATGATAATGGAGAGTGCCATGATTTGAACTGAAATTAGACAGGAATGAACAGAGATGGCATTGTGATATGGGTGTCAAGGGAGCTACCAATTGTGACCAAAGTCCAAAGTTGTGTGGGTTAGCTGAATTGGCCATGTTAAATTTACCTTAATGTCAGGGATTAGCAAGATAAATATGTGGGATTACCGGAGTAAGGCCTGGGTGGGATTGTAGTCGGTGCAGACTCGATGTGCCAAATGGCCTTCTTCTGCACTGTAGGGATTCTATGATTCTATGGCAGGTAGGAACACGTGGAATTAGGTGGTCGGGGGAAGAAGTGGGAATTGCTTATATCCAGAATCTGTTTTGGAATCCTATCTTATATGAAGGGATTGACTGTACTGTAACTAAATTTGCTGATGATATGAAAATAGATTGGAAAACAAGTTGTGAGGAGGATACAAAAAGTTGTCAAAAGGAAATGGCTCAAGTGAGTGGACAAAACAATTGGAAGTGGAATATAATGTCGGAAAATATGATGTAGTCTGCTTTGGCAGGAAGAACAGAAAATTACAATATTATTTAAATAGAAAGCGATAACAGTATACCACAGTACCCAAAACTTGTTGATCATCCAGTGAAAAGAATTGAACTCAACTGCAGACTGGCACATTCCAAAGTCCAGGATTATATGCTGTGAGTTACATTAAAATCTTGGAGCTGCTATCACTAAGACCGCAATGCAGAAAGACCTCTGTGTAATACCTTTCAGCCAATGTAGACCAAGGGGCTAGTAACTGGGTAAAACCCCTTAGGCTGTGTGTATATTTCTTTTTTGTTTTTATTCCAATTTAATCCAATCAAACCCAATTCAGAATCTCAACAAGTTGAGACAATCCCGATCTAAGCTGATAAAATAGGGCTCTCAACTCCTGTTTTAGGCTTAATCTACATGATCCAAGCTGATTGGATTAGACATAGCTCCTCCTCCAAGGCTTGATCTCATCTGCATCCTAGCCAAAAGGCTGAGATGCCACTTCTAAAAATTGCTTCAAATGAACCTAATGACTTCAGCCAAGTACAGCATGTTGATACTATACTTGATCTTAGCCAAAAGGCTGAGACTAACAGCGTGCAACTTTGTTGAAGCACCGCAGGGTACAACATGACCAATGGGTATGGTCTGTGAAGAATTTTGGGCTTTGTAATGAAAATATTGAAACTCAACACAGCATGAATTTTTGATCTCAGGAGAAAATATAAATTTCATCAAACTTTACATTTGCAATTATTGGAAATGTTTTGTAATGTGGTTTTCAGATTTTATAGGAATAAGGTGTATTTGTGCAAAAAGAAACTGCAGTACAGAGAGATCTGGATGTCTTTGTATGAGTCACAAAATGTTAGCAAGTCATTAGGAAGGTAAATAGAATGTTGGCCTTTATTGCAAGGGAGATGGAGTATAAAATTTGGGAACGCTAGCTGTGGCCACACAGAGCATTGGTGAGACTGGACCTGGAGTACCGCATATATTTTTGGACTACTTACTTGAAGACAGACATTCTTACATTGCAGGCAGTTCAGAGAAGGTTCACCAGGTTGAAACGTGGATAAGGTTTGTCTTACGAGAGAAGGTTGGGCCTAAGCTCAATGGATTTTACAAGAATAAGATATAGATCCTGCTGAAACATATAAGATTCTGAGAGGCCTTGGCAGGGTCAATACTGAGAGGATGCTTTCTCTTATGGGGGAATCTAAAACTGTTTGAAAATAAGATGTCTCCCATTTAAGATTGGGATGAGGTGTCTTTCTTTTCTCACTGGAATTCTCTGTTCCTGAGGGCAGTGGGGGAAGGGGGGGGGCAAGGTGATTGAATATATTCAGAGCCATGTTAGACAGATTAAGAGAATCAAAGGTTATGGGGAACAGGCAAGAAAGTGAAGTTTAGGCTACAATCAGATCAGCCATGGGCCAAAATATTCTGGCTCATCCCATTGGTGGAATCTTCTAGTATCCCTGTGGTGGCAGAGGGTGAGGGGAATGCAAAACCCTGGAGACATTGGTGGGACTGGAAGACCCTGCTGCTGGTCAATGATGGGCTGCCTCTGCCACTGGAAAATACGCTGTGAGAATATTCATTCATTATCTTGGAGAATGACAAGGGCTGAATGGCCACTCTTGCTCCTATTTCATCCATTTTTATGTTATCTGCAAAATAGGATGGGATTTAAAGATGTGAAATACATTGGTGCTGAAGGCTGTAGACAGGCATTAACGAGTAATTTGTACATTGTAGATAGCAGATCTGTATTTAACCTGAAAGCACATTCATAAATTAAATTCATGTTATACTCTGACTGACTTTCTGTAATGCTGAAGATGGAAAACTTTAATTAAACATTTTGTTTTGATGTTCATACTTTGAAGAAAATCTGCTGCAGTCCTTGCTGAAAATGTGATCATACTTAGGAAGTGCTGAAACTTGGGAAAAATGTTTAGTCTGTGCCGAATTTTAAGAACATAGAACATAGAACAATACAGCACAGAACAGGCCCTTCGGCCTTCGATGTTGTGCCGACCAAAATAAAAAGCAATGCCCCTCCTAACTAAACCATTCCCTTCTCATCCATATACTTATCAACTAACCTCTTGAACGCCACCAAACTTGGCGCATCTACAACAGCTGCAGGCAGGGCATTCCACTCCCTAATCACTCTTTGAGTAAAGAACCTACCTCTGATATCCGTCCTATAACTCATACCCCTTAATTTAAAGTTTTGTCCCCTCGTGCTAGCTTTTTCCATCCTAGGAAAAAGGCTATCACTGTCCACCCTATCCAAACCTCTACTTATCTTATATGTTTCAATAAGATCCCCCCTTAGCCGCCTCCTTTCTAACGAAAACAACCTCAAATCCTTCAACCTCTCTTCATAGGACCTGCCCTCCATACAGGCAACATCCTAGTAAACCTCCTCTGTACCCTCTCCAATGCCTCCACATCTTTCTTATAATGTGGCGACCAGAACTGCACACAAGACTCCAAGTGCGGCCGCACTAGAGTTTTGTACAGCTGCAACATGATGCTGCGGCTCCTAAATTCAATCCCCTACCAATAAAAGCTAAGACTCCATATGCCTTCTTAACAACTTTATCCACTTGACTGCCTACTTTCAGGGATCTATTGACACATACACCAAGATCCGTCTGTTCCTCAACACTATTAAGAGCCCTACCATTAGCCCTATACTCTACACATTTATTGTTCCTGCCAAAGTGCATTACCTCACACTTTCCCACATTAAACTCCATTTGCCACCTCTCAGCCCAGCTCTGCAACTTGTCCAAGTCACTCTGTAAACTAAAACACCCCTCTTCACTATCTACCACACCACCAACTTTAGTATCATCTGCAAATTTACTGATCCATCCCTCAATACCCTCATCCAGATCATTTATCAAAATTACAAACAGCAGGGGCCCCAAAACAGACCCCTGAGGCACACCACTCGTCACCGAACTCCACGATGAATATCTCCCATCAACCACCACCCTCTGTCTTCTATCTGCCAGCCATTTCTAATCCAATTAGCTAAATCACCCTCTATTCCACACATCTGCATTTTCTGTAGAAGTCTTCCATGGGCCACCTTATCAAAAGCCTTACTAAAGTCCATATATACTAAATCAACCGCCTTACCCCCATCCACCTCTCTGGTCACTTTCTCAAAAAACTCAATGAGGTTAGTAAGGCATGACCTACCCTTCACGAAACCATGCTGACTATCCCCAATCAATTCATTTCTCTCTAAATAACTATAAATCCTATCCCTAATAATTCTCTCCAATACCTTGCCACAACAGAAGTAAGACTCACTGGCCTATAATTCCCTGGAAGGTCTCTCTTCCCCTTCTTAAACAATGGGACCACATTCGCTACCCTCCAGTCCTCCGGAACCACACCCTTAACCAACGAGGACCTGAAGATCAGAGCCAGAGGCTCTGCAATCTCCTCTCTTGCCTCCCAGAGAATCCTAGGGTAAATCCCGTCCGGCCCAGGGGACTTATCCAACTTCAACCCCTCGAGAATTTCTAACCCATCCTCCCTATCTACTACAATACTCCCCAATTTGCAACCCTGTACCTCAGTGCTCTCCACAGCTACATTTCCATCACTCTGCGTGAATACCGAAGAGAAATATTTATTCAGTGCCTCACCAATCTCTTCAGGCTCCACGCACAACTTCCCACTGCTGTCTATGACTGGTCCTAATCTTGCCCTAACCAATCTTCTATTCTTAACATATGGAAAGAAAGCTTTAGGATTCTCCTTAATCCTATCAGCCAACATCTTCTCGTGTCCCCTCTTAGCTCTCCTCAATTCACTTTTTACCTCCTTCCTAGCTAATCTCTAGCTATCCATTGCACTACCTGAGCCTTCAAGCCTCATCCTGACATAAGCCTCCTTTTTCTTCTTAACCAGCAAATCAACTCTTTTCGTACACCAGGCTCTCTTACTCGTCCATTTCCTCCCTGCCTGACAGGGACATACTTATCAAGGACTCTCAGCAGCTGCTCCTTGAATAAGCACCACATTCCAGATGTTCCCAGTCCCTGAAGTTCCCTAGTCCAATCTACGCACCCTAATTCTCTCCTGATGGCCTCATAATTACCCTTCCCCCAGCTATAACTACAGCCCCCAGCTTCATGCCTATCCCTGTCCATCACTAAGGGGAACGTAACCGAATTGTGGTCACTATCACCAAAATGTTCACTAACTTCCAAGCCTAACACCTGGTCTGGCTCATTGCCCAGCCCCAAATCCAATGTAGCCTCACCTCTAGTTGGCCTATCTACCTACTGAGTCAAAAAACCTTCCTGCACACTCTGTACGAAAACTGACCCCTCTAACGAGCTAGAGCTATAGCTATTCCAATCAATATTAGCAAAGTTAAAGTCCCCCATCACAATTACCCTACTACTTTCACTCCTAATCAGAATTAGGAGTCTTTGACTTGCTGACTGAGCCTCTAGATTGCTGATAGCTAGCATGTATTTCCCTGGAAGCTTTGGTGTGGAGAAGCAATTATCTGTAGGGAAATAGCATTGAAAATTTGCTTCCACAGCTTCCTAAATTCAGCTTAAACCAACAAGGGAGGAAGGAAGGAACAAATAGGGAAAGTTTATGTTTATATATATATATATATATATGTATAATATATATATATATATATATATATCCTACAAGGCAGAAGTCAATTCGGCCCATTGAGTCTGCACTGACCACAATCCCACCCAGGCCCTATCCCCATAACCCCATGCATTTACCCCAGCTGGTCCCCCTGACCGTGAGGTCAATTTAACCAATCCACTTAACCCACACATCTTTGGATTGTGGGAGGAAAGCAGAACACCCAGAGGAAACCCATGCAGACACAGGGAGAACATGCAGACTCCACACAGACAATGATCCAAGCTGGGAATTGAATTCAGATCCCTGGTGTTATGAGGCAGCAATGCTAACCACTGTGCCACCGTGCTGCCCCAATGACATTGGATATTTTGTTTGATCTTTTGGGCAGGGAAATTCAAGGAAACATTGAGAAGGTCTTCAAGTAGCTGCAAGTATGGGTTTATTTTCTAACTGAAAAGAAAGTTGCTATTCAAAGGTGGCGCACTTTTGCTACATTTTTCATTAGGGAATTCTTTGAAATTGAGAAGCTCAATTCCAAATTCCTCACCATCCTCTTGGCAGACTCCTCCAAACTTATTAGTTGGATTGTGCTGATTTTTCTGTTGAAAACCAACACTTGTACAGTGGGAAAATGAGTCCAGCAGAAGCTTTAGGATGGTACTTGCTGGTGCCCTCCACTTAAAGAGTTGGCAGAGTCAGTGAGCATCTAATTTGACTGGAGCAGGTGGATGAAAGCTTACTTTGGGTGCCCCTCTGGTGCCCACATGTTCAACACAGATGGAAAATCTAGCACCTGACCATTGCCTGAATTTCAAAAAGTCAAATCCACTCTCAGTAATTGCGTTCTGAGCTCTTTGTCCATGTGCAGAGTGATAGTTAGGTTTAGTGCAGAGTATTGATAATTACTGCAGGTATCGGATTACCTGGAGTTGAGCCTGAGCACGAATCCATATTAGCATCCTGTTGCAGGTAACTATGAGAGAAGCCAAATCTATCAATGCATTTTGAAGGTGCAATAGAAAATGCATATGTAAGTACAAACAACAGATTACATTGTGCTTTCAAAGTGTGTGACTTCGGAGCAATAAGCATATATATTAATATAGATATATATGCATATATATGTATAAAATATATATATCTATATCAGTATATACATATGAATAAACTTTAATACTTGAGAAACACTATGGCTCCAGCAGTAAGAAAAAGGTATACGGCCACAACCAGAATGTGCATCTTTCTTGAAAGTTTTCAGGGACGATTCTCCCATCCCACTGCACATACGTTCCCGCCGTGTTAGCCCCTCACAGCACCAGATTTCCGACACATCCGCTCCGTGCTGTAAATCAGCGGCAAGGCAAGCTAAGTATTTAAATCATGATTTTAATATAATTAAATTGCTATTCGTGGGCCCATGACTGAATTCTCTGGGCTTGTTAGCATTTCCTCCCCTGTCAGAATGTTTCACTCCAGCAGAATTCAGACTAGCTCCAAGCTTTTGGGGAATTAGCTGCCCAACCCCACTGGAGTGAAGGGGAGGCAATCAGGGCCTCCAAGAGAGTTGGGCAATTGGGGGGGGGTGCTCCCTGGGCATCGGCACCCTGGCAGAGCCAGCCTGTGCCCCCTGGCACTGCCCAAGGGGCAAAGTGTCAATGTTTTAGGGGTCATCTTGGCATTGCCCACCAGGCATGAGGTAGCGTCAACGGGGCATGGCAAATGGAGACAGGGGCTAATGGGTCAGAGACTGATGGGACCGGGCCTGGTGGCCCAATTGGTGGGGGTATGAAGTTTCCCCACTAGCTTTTGCACAGGGGAAGAAGGGATGGCAGCAATCCATGCAGGCCGGGAATGTCTGCTGGGATGGGCAGGGGTGGTGGGAATGGAGGAGAGGGGTCAGCAAACTGGGGGAGTGGGATCATGGCGGGTCGAGGGAATGGGTGTCAAGGTTGGGCCAAGGAATGTTTGGGGGGGGCAGTGATCGGGCTTTAGGGAGGGGAGGGAAGTGGGGGATGGGGCGAATGGGGGAGGGGATGCAGAGAGCCAGTGTTGCAGGGGTTGCAGAGAGGGCCAGCGATTGAGCAGGCCAGTAATTGGGAGGCCATCAGTGCATGGCCAATGTGCATGTGCCGATATTGGTGCTGCTAGATTGGCGATGCGCAGTAACCTGCTTAGTGTGTTGATTTCAGCCTCTGCGGTGGGGATTGGCCCCACTCCTTAGTTTTTAATGATATTCACTCTGGTGGTCTCTGCAGTGCACAGAATGAGGGAGATTCTTCCCTAAACTCCCTAAACTCCCACTGAAAAGAAAACCCAATGTGAATTACTCCAGTTTTCATGCAAATTTGACACTTAGAATTTTTTTTAGGATAATTCCAGCCTCCCTTACAGACTTAACATCTGAATTGTTAACAACTGAAGTGAAGTCCCCAAAATATGGACAGTATAGCCTTTTAATGCAACTTAACAATCCTGCTTGTGCAGGGCCAAAAGATTATAATGAAGTTAACACACTGCTGCTGCAGAAGTGCACAATTTAAATTCCACTGAGTTTCCAGATGTGCTAAGGAGGTTCCTCCTGCCTTCCCAGTGACAGCTGCATCCGACCGATGGAGCTCGAATAGGATGAGGTCACTTGTCCTAAATTCCAGGCTGTGCTTGTTGCCAATGCTGTGCATGCACATTTCTGAAGCTCGGGAAGCATGGATTTCTATGACTCCTGAGAGTTTTAATCCCTGGCAGTGTGAAACCACTTTGTATATAAAATTAGGAAAGGAAAATAATGAATAGAGCATCTAACATAATGTTAATTGTTACAGGAATGGTGATTTATACCAATATAATTTCATGTGATCCTAACACAATCCACTGTTCCAGCTTCAATGTTAAATAAATTCATTTATACATTTGCTTCACAAAGCGGCTCAGAAAATTGAAAAGAGATTGACATTGATGGCTATCAGACAGACACATGAACCCCATCCCTGTGAACTCCCCATCACAGACTCGACCTCGAGCTGACTCCGACTGCACTTTTCCCTTATGTTGCAATATTAATATCACTTGTCCTTGGCTGCAGCCTTTCCTGGGATATATCCTGCCTGAAATGCAGCCCAGAACCCTCAGGGAGAGTTTCCCCAGGCAAGGGGAGGGGACTTTGTGTCAGTGTGGGGAATTAAATTCCCCAAAATTAATGTTGGCTCTGAATCTTTGTTACATTGCCCTCTGAAATCATTGGATTTCTGCACATTCACAGACCAATGCACAACCACTGTTGGTTGTTGGCAGCTCTTGACAAAGGGCTCCACTGTTTAAAATCCACACATCAAGGCAATATGCTTGATTAAATGGATATTGTTCAATTGAGATTGCTTGTGGGAAGGCGATGGCCTAATGGTATTAATACTAGACTATTAATCCAGCTAATGTTTTAGGGACCTGGGTTAAAAATCCACTGTGATGGTGGAATTCAATAAAAAATATCTTGAATTAACAATGACCATGAAGCCACTGCTGATTGTTTGGAAAAAACCCATCTGTTCACTGATGTCCTTTAGGGAAGAAAATCTGCCGTCCTTACCTGATCTAGCCTACATGTGATTCCAAAGCCACAGCAATGTGGTTGACTCCCAACTGCCCTCTGAGCAAGGGCAACTAGGGATGGGTAATAAATGCTGACCAGTCAGGGACGCCCATGTCCCACACATGAATTAAAAAAAAACCTGTGGTGATGTTTAGCTAGATCATGGTACTCTCTGTTGATTTTGGAAAAAATGTCATTCTTTTATATTTTGTTTCAACAATTATTGAGTTAGGTGCATTTAGCACAATTAGTGAGGATCCAGATTTCCATAAAATGGTGGTGACTCTGCAGAGCTTTCAAAATGGTGGGTAGGACCTGGATCTAGAACACCTGGTGCCAGTTGCGATAGATCCCATTTTTGCTAGCGCTGAGTTCAAACAAACTCCTTTTGGTATTGTAGGAAGGGCCTTAACCCATTGTGTGGGAGTCATACATTTTCAGAGTAGATCAAAGCATTCTTGAAGAGTGGAGATGCTCTGTAGTACAATGAAGCTCTGAAGTTATTTAAATCCTTAACCTTTTAAAAGTAAAATAGCCTGCCTATGTCTATGACAAATGAAAGGAATGTGCTCACTCAATCACAATTGCTATTTGTTAATATTACCTAAGGGTTATCATTATGCTATTACTAATACTTGATTGTTTTCCACAACCTATAATTATGTCACAAAGAGGTCCTAAGTACACTGTTTGATCGGCAGTTCAAAGTGAGCATTAACAGATTAGCTGTATTTGATGTGGGCTTATGAATACAAGTCTGTTTGTTTTATTAGTAATTAAATGCTGGAGGCAATTTAAATGTTTTGAATGAGCTTTTGTTATGATAATAGAAAACTTCTAGTTGTAACGAATCTAGTTGTAACAAGTCAAAAAGAAAAGAAAAGCGTACAAAAGGTTCAGGGAACTAGGTAACATGAGCAACCTAGAGGAGTATACGGTTTGTAGGAAGGAACTTAAGAAGGCAATTAGGAGAGCCAGAAGGGATCATGAGAAGGCCTTGGCAGGTAAGATTAAGGAAAACCCTAAGGCGTTCGACAAATATGTGAAGAGTAAAAGGATGAGATAAGAAGGAACAGGACCTATAAAAAGTGACAGTGGGAAAGTTTGTATGGAACTGGTAGAAATAGCAAAGGTGTTCAATGAATATTTCAGTATTCATGGTGGAAAAAGATCTTGGTGGTTGTAGTGCAGGCTTGCAGTGGGCTGAAAAGCTTGACTGTGTGGACAAAGATGTGAGAGTTATGTTGATTGACCATGCTAAAATTGCCCCTTGGTGTTCTAAGATGCTTAGGTTAGAGGGATTAGTGGGTAAAATATGTAGGGATATGGGGGTAGGGCCTGCGTGGGATTGTGGTTGGTGCAGACTTGATGGTCTAAAGGGCCTCTTTCTATACTGTAGGGTTCTATGATTCTATGACATTAAGAAAGTGGATGTGTTGGAGCTTTTGAATAGCATCAAGATAGATAAATCACCGGGCCCAGATGCGATGTATCCCAGGTTACTGTGGGAGCCAAGGGAAGAGATTGCAGAACCTCTGGCAATGATCTTTGCATCATCGATGGAGACGGGAGAGGTTCTGGAGGATTGGAGGATTGCAGATGTGGTTCCAATATTCAAGGAAGAGAATAGAGATAGCCCAGAAAATTATCAATTGGTGAGTCTAACCTCAGCGGTTGGTAAGTTGATGGAAAGCATCCTGAGAGACAGGATTTATGAAGATTTAGAGAAGTATAGTATGATCAAAAGTAGTCAGCATGGCTTTGTTAAAGGCAGATTGTGTCTTATGAACCTGATTGAGTTTTTTGAAAATGTGACTAAACACATTGATGAAGGAAGAGCAGTTGATATGGTTTATATGGACTTCAGCAAGGCGTTCGATAAGATCCCTCATGCAAGGCTTATGGAGAAAGTGAGGGGACACGGGATCCAAGGGGACGTTGCTTTGTGGATCCAGAACTGGCTTGCCCGCAGAAGGCAGAGAGTGGTTGTAGATGGGTCTTTTTCTGCATGGAGGTCAGTTACCAGAGGAGTGTCCCAGGGATCTGTACTGGGACCTTTGCTGTTTGTGATTTTTATTAAATGACCTGAATGAGGAAGTGGATGGTTGGGTTGGTACGTTTGCCGATACACGAAGATTGGAGGTGTTGTGGATAGTTTGGAGGAATGTCAGAAGTTGCAGCGTGACATAGATAGGATGCAAGACTGAGTGGAGAAGTAGCAGATGGACTTCAACTCGGATAAATGTGTAGTGGTCCATTTTGACAGGTCAAATGGGATGAAGGAGTATAATATTAAGGGTAAGACTCTTAGCAGTGTGGAAGATCAGAAGGATCTAGGGGTCCGGGTTCATAGAACTCTGAAATCGGTTTTGCAGGTAGAGGATGTGGCTAAGAAGGTGTATGGTGTACTGGCCTTCATCAATCAAGGAACTAAGTGTAGGAGTTGGGAGATAATGCTGCAGCTGTATAAGACCCTGGTCAGACCCCACTTGGAATACTGTGCTCAGTTGTGGTCACCTCATTGTAGGAAGAATGTGGAAGCCATTGAAAGGGTGCAGAGGAGATTTACAAGGATATTACCTGGATTGCGTGCCTTATAAGGATAGGCTGAGAGAGCTTGATCTTTTCTCCTCAGAGAGATGAAGGATGAGAGGGGAGCTGATAGACGTGTATAAGATGATGAGAGGTACTGATCAGGTGAACTCTTAGAGGCTTTTCCCCAGGGCTGAAATGGCTACCACAAGAGGACACTGGTTTAAGGTGTTGAGGAATAGATACAGAGGAGATATCAGGGGTAAGTTTTTCAATTAGAGGATGGTGGATGAGTGGATTTAGCTGTCATCGGTTGGAGTGGAGGTAAATTCACCAGGGTTTTTTAAGAGACTTCTGGATGACTACGTGGGACTTAATAGGATTGAGGGTTATAGGTAAGCCTAGTAAGTAGAGATAAGATTGGCGCAACTTGTGGGCCGAAGAGTCTGTTTGTGCTGTAGTTTTTCTATGATTCTATGATTCTATAAAACTGCTAGTAAATGAGGATTACCTACAACTTCACATGATAACCACAGACTTGCTCAACTATTCAAAGAAGAACACTGGGGTAAAAGAGGAGAAAGATCTCTCTGTCTCTCTGTCTCTCTCTCTCTGAATGCAAAAAGGGTGGACTCAGCAAAGCACAGACCTGAACAAATTCAACTCCAGAGTTGTACAGGAGACCAACCAACTTTAACTTGTACCTCAATGACAAGCAAAGGAATTGATTGTGTATTCCTTTTGACTTTTTATTGGACTGTAACTTCTTCATTTTGATATCTGTGTATGTATGTCTTTTAAAAAATTATTTTTCTTGTGTTTAGTAACTAATTGTGATGCTAGTGTACCTTTAAGAAATTTTTTAAAAATCATATTCTCTGCAGCTATCACAGCTTCAGTTTTTTTCATTGTGGCACCTGCTGTGTACTGGAAGTCCTTTTATTGCTGCTTCAGTGGCTTAAGTGGGGGTTTATTATTTTTACTCTGGGGCATAGGTACTTTCTGGGATATTTTATGATCTTGCAATGTGAAGGGGAAGATTGATTGACAAATCAAAGTCAAACGGTTCCTCCGCAGAAAAATCTGAGGATTCATTTTCAGTTTTGGTTTAGAAGGGAGTGGTCAGCAGACTGGGAAAGTGTGTTTTTTTTTCTCTTCCTGTTTTGGAAATTCTGCTTTTAGCTGGAAACAAGGTTCATGATCTTCCCAGAGTGGAAAATCTGCTGTTGGTGTTTGGCTTGTCTAGAGTCTCTCTCTCCTTTTTTTGGGAAGCTGTTCTGACTTCAAGATGTTCTGGGTTTATATCAACAGAGTTGCAGCATTCAATCAAAGAACTAAGTTCCAGCATCACGTGAGCATTTGTAGTTTCTGTGATAAAACTGAGGCAAGGGCTTTATTAATGGGATTGTTTGATTCAGACATTTTATATTCATTTAGGACTATACTATATCACGGTTGTTTTTATTCTTGTTTATAATTAGTAAAAAGTTGTTGCTATTCTATTTATGTTAACTACATTCTTAAATAAAGATTGTTTGATAAGAGCTCCCTCGTGGGTCATTTGAATCTTAGCTGAAATGAACCATATCATGCTCACCCTAGCCAAATTCAAAGTGCAAAACATATGATCCAGGCAGACTTCATTTAGCACTTTGGAGTTTCTGATCTGAATTATAACACTTATAAACATATTCTTTGTTTGACTGAAGAAAACCTAGTTTGATTAATTCCTTATTAATAAATAAATGTGTCGTTTGGAAAAAGCATTTATGGGAAAAATAAATTTTCAAACCTTTATTATGACCAACCAAGGGATTGAATAAAAGACGAGACAGCTCGCTCCTCCTCACCCAGTTAGAACATTTCCTGAATGGAAATAATAAAAAGACTACAGTAGACATTGAGAAATTTATTTTATTACATCTAACATGGCTCCTGATGTCTACTTATGTTGGGTATTGAATAAGTTGGCATGGAGAGTGCCAGGTGCTGGGTGGTTTGGCATGAATGGCCAAGGGTTGGCATTAAGATACATTTGGTGGCTATTAGGGCCCATCAAGTAGTTTATGGAGATGCATGAGTTGGCATGGGGTGTAAGGGCCTATAGGGGTGGCGGATAGAAGGAGAGATGTCACTGTGGGAATGAGAGGTCATTTGCTTGATGCTATGAGATATGAGGACAACAGAGCTTAGAGAAGATCAAAAAACTGAGACTAAGTCCCAGAGAACTGAAACAGACCTTTTAAAAAGGCCACTTCCTGGCGGCTCATCCAAACTGTGTTCAGGGGTGGCAGACCTGACAGCATCTTGCACTTGCCCCTTCTGAATTAAGATTCAGGGAGTTTCTCTGAAGACAGATGGAACCAGATGGGAAGTTTCACAACTTGCGTTACCCACTTTGGGAACAAAGATCTGGATCTTCCTAATTAGCTTCCTAATTAAAATCACACTTCACATGATTTATATGATGAAGTAATAGAAGCAGAGGGAGACTGAAAATTTAACAGATTAATCAGGTGAAACTAGAAGACAGCCACACCATCCCAGCAATACCCTTCCATTTCCATGCAAAAACTCAGGAAAGCTCACAATTCAAAGGCTGTTCCCAGGACACTGCACTTCAGACATGAGGAGTTTAGATCATTGTTTATTCTGCACCTGAACGGGAAACAAAAAACCCAGCATTTAGACTGAGGGACTGACCACAGCTCTGAGATTTATGCAACTGGTGCTTTGCAGGAAATGACAAGGGACTTTCAGCATGTTCACTGTACTTTCAGCAATTCACAGTTCACTTCTGTTTAAGGCAAATCACCAAATGCACTCTCTGCACAAGCAGCTCAATTTATCCAATTTGATGTGTTCGCAGAATTGCCAGAGCCTCCAGGCTTATTGATTGCACCTACTTGCCATTATGTGCCATAATTGTCAGCTCCCACAATTATATGAACTGCAATAAGGCTTCCATTTCCTGCTTCCATTTCCTAAATGTGCAGTTTATTTTAAATGACAGGCACGGTTTTGTGCACGTGGACTCACATCATACTGGGAGTTGTTGTGATGTTTTTAAACTCTTGTCAGTCTAATATCACAGACCTATTTCAGTGGCAGGGACAAAAGACACAATGGTTCCTGGAAGACAATGATTATTACTATTCTGTGGCTCAATGTACCAATTTTCATATGGTGTCAATTCAATAATTATACCGTATGTATCCTAACAAGTGTCAGTCTGTGGGGTAAAAGCGATGAGGTGACTGAATATGCAATAATGAAAATGATAACTGGTGAAGTAATTGAAGAATGCAAAAAACCTTCAAACAAACAACCCAGTAGAGACACTGAAATTCCCACATCTGCTCAATGACGTGGGTAAGGCAGCTGAGTGTAATATATCCAAGGTTTCTACTGATACAGAAGATAGGTAAGCTGTGAGGAGGTCACAAAGAAACTGCAATGGGATATAGGCTTGTTTAATGATTGAACAAGAAGGTAGAAATGAGGTATAATATGGATAAGTATGAATTTTTCATCTTGGTAAGCAGGAAGAGTGGAAGAATGGAAAAGCAGAATAACTTTTAAAAGTTGAGACACTAGTAAATCTTGAGATCTGGGTGCACACAATCACAGAAAATTAACATGCAGGCAATTGGGAAGGCAAATAAGTTTAGTGTTATTTTGTTACCCTTTATTGCAGAAGGGATATAAAATGAGAATAAACTCATGTACTTTCGAGAGGAATGAGAGATATTTCATCAAAATTTATGAAAATTCTGAGAATTAAGACCAATTATTACTATTGATTCCATTTCATGTTCTGTCCCAGCAACCTGACATTTTCTAACATTATGCACTGTTTTCTCCAGCAGGCGGGCTGATGAACTAATCAACTACTGTCACCTTTAGATTCTGCAAATGATATCATTTAGGATTCATGGAGTAAATGGTGGTATTGGTAGGCCTTATGAACGTTAGGATCTGCCACAGATTACAGATTGTGAATAGGTAGGCACATCGGGTTCTTTTTTCCTGGAGTTGAAATTTCAAATTCTAGGGAACACGCACTAAAAAGTGAGAGTGGGAAAGTTCAAAGGAGATGTGAGGGGCAAGTATTTTTCATTGGGAGTAGTTGTCTGGAATCTGATGCCAGGAATGGTGGGGCAGGCTGATACAATAGGGGTGTTTAAGGGGCTTTTAGATAAAGGCATAAATATGCAAGAAATGCAGGGATGTGCAGGGAAGGCAGAAGGGATTAGTTTAATTTGGCGTCATGTTCGTGGGCCAAAGGGCCTGTTCCTATGCTGTACTGTTCCATGTTCTAATAGGGAACTTCTGGGCTGACAATTATTGTGACATGTGACTGCACAATTTGCAACGCTTGATTGTTGTGCTGGAAAGTACCCATGCGCTTCTCTGCAAATCAATTAGTTGCTCTGAGATTCATCTCAAAGCACTTCATTCTTTATGTCATTAGTCATTAAGTCATTAGCTTATTTTGAAACCACAAGGGATGCATTGGAATTGAATAGTAGATCTGTAGTTTCAATAATCAAAGTTCTGTTTTTCCCCCACGGTCATTTCACCTTTCAAGAAAACTTTAGACATCAACCTATTTGTTTCCTCAAGCAGGAAGTGAAATCGGAGAACTTGTTCCGAGCAAGCATCAGGTTTCAGAAGAATTGCTGTGCTCTCCGGTTTAAGCTTTTTTATATCTAAATCCAATGGAGCAAGTAATGGGCACAACCTTACTAAAAAACGGCAGTGTTGAATGACACAGTGATTAGCACTAGGTGCTTCCTGTGTTTACCCCAGTCCAAAGCTAATATCTCCACTTCATGATCTCATAGCGCCAGGGACTTGGGTTCAATTCCTGCCTTGGGTGACTGTGTGGAGTTTGCACATTCTCCCTGCGTCTGTGTGTGTTTGCTCTAGTTTCCTCCTACAGCCCAAAGACACGCAGGTTAGATGGATTGGCTATGCTAAATTGCCCTTTAGTTCCCAAGATGTCCAGGTTAGCTGGATTAAGCATGGGTAAATGTGTAGGGTTAAAGGGCAGGGGAGATGGCCTGGGTACAATGTCCTTCCAGAAACCCGGTTCAGATTCGATAGGCCGAATGACCTCTTCTGTACTGTAGGGATTGTATGATACTATGATTCTCGCTGACAGCACTGGCATGGTTTTGGGCCGAAACCTTACGCCTCATTAGCAATAATTTCTGTGCACCAAGTATCACACTACAATTACGGCATGTTTCATCTGATTCACCCACCCTGTAATGGGTTAGCAGCTACAAGCACTGATGAATGCCATATAAATGGCTTCTTAGCACTTCCCAGCATTTGTTCCACATTGACTGCAAGGGATGGCAAGCAAGAAGGCAGGTTCGCGCTTTTCAGAGGGGACCCTCACCAGGATACTGGACGGGGTGGAGCAGAGGTAGACGCTCTCAATGCTTGCTCCAGGAGACGGCCTTCCAGCAGGGTCACCACTCCTGCCTGAGAGCCAGTGGCAGCCCTGGTCAGTGCAAGTGCACTCCAGAAGAGGATGGAGCAGCAGTGCCCAAAGAAGATGAATGATCTTCTTCACTCAGCCAGGGTAAGTGAACTATCCCAAATCTTTATAAGACCCTTGTCAGATCCCACTTGGAATACTGTGCCCAGTTCTGGTCGCCTCACTATAAGAAGGATGTAGAAGCTATTGAGAGGGTGCAGAGGAGATTTGCAAGGATATTGCCTGGATTGGGTGGCATGCCTTATGAGGATAGGTTGAGGGAGTTTGGTCTTTTCTCCTTGGAGGGACGAAGGTTGAGAGGCGACTGGATAGAGGTTTATAAGATGTTGAGAGGAATAGATAGGGTGGATTCTCGGAGGTTATTTCCCAGGACTGAAATGGTCGCTACGAGAGGACACTTTAAGGTACTGGGGAGCAGGTATGGGAGGAAGTTTTTCACTTCGAAGGTGGTGAGTGAGTGAATTCGGCTGCCATCGGTGGTGGTAGAAGTAAACTCACTGGGGTCTTTTAAGAGGCTTCTGGATGAGTACATGGGATTTAATGGGATTGAGAGTTATAGATAGGCCTCGTAGGTATGAATATGATTGGTGCAACTTATGGGCCGAAGGGCCTGTTTGTGCTGTAGTGTTCTATGTTCTATGTTCTAATCTCTCACTGGACACTCTCACTCATTCCTCACATCCCAAATCTTTCTCTTACTCAGTCACCTTGGCCTTTGCCAATACCAGGCTTCAGATTCCCGCCTCCCTCCCACAATCACCATATTCCCCCCAATAGCTGTGATGCTCCTAACTCCCACCCAAGCTCCATGCCTACCACACTTCATCACCATCTTAAATGTCAACAATCCCACCTATACTCTCCCTATGAGTTCTGCTGACTTTACAAAAATCTAAATAATGGGAAGTCACAAGTCTTCTCACATCAAAATAAAGCACGTTGGCAATTAACTGATCTTTTTAACAAATATGCCAGCAATTCAAACCCTGTTACATAATATCATCCTTCTTGGCAGTTGGCCCTCAATGATTTGGCAGATGCACTCTAGGTTGCTGCTAGTTAAGTGAGACCTGCACGGCCAGAGTCAATGGTCCTGGCAATCAACAGTAATATTGCAATCAGCCATATTTGCTAAGTTTCAGAAGGTTAATCATGTTGTAGACCAAAGCAAGAGCCACAAAACTGGGAAGTAATATCCAATCATTTGTGCATAGGGAAGTATTTTGAGATTGCAGACTAAGGATCAAATAGCTGACAAATCAACAATTTTCAGAAAATTAGTTAAAGCCAATTCTAGTAATAATCATACCTTCCACTTTTAGATAAATTATTGCAGAATGAATATTATCACGATTACCGAAAATGGTGTGATTAATGTTAAGTGTTCAGAAATGTCAAATTACTAACTTCCCTGTTAAAAAGTCTTGAAGACCTTATCAATTAGTGCTTGTATAATGAAAAGAAGTGTAAAATGATTGCACCATGCTGTGTACACTGTATATATTACAGAATCCTGCTACTTTGGCAATGGAACAGTTATTACAATTGCTGCCATTTAATCTTCTCTCTGCACTATTAACCTTAATTGTAAAAGAATGTTATGCATTAACTGAAACGTCAACGAAACCACACATTCAGGAGAGGATTCTTCACCACAATAAGCCAGGCATGCCTCAAGTTTCTAATTGATTATACTGCCAGACAGAGCATCTCCTGGGAACTGCCCCACCATGATAACTTCACCTGAAAAGTGGGACAGAAACCCTACTTATGCATAGAAAGAAGAATTCTGCTGCACTTCTGGCAAAGTTACATCAATGGTGCAGGTCTAAGGAAATTCCTACATTGAGTTGAGAATTAAGGGTTTTGTGTCAGTGTGGCTCAGTTAGCACGTTTATACTTTGGCAACACATGAGAGTGTATTTGGTCAATACCTAGTGCCCCCTCCCCCCAAAAAAAGAGTTAATAGAGATAAAGTAGAAGTGTTCATCTCTGTATCAGAAAGCTGAGGGTTCAATTTCCACTCCAGAGATTTGACCAGCACATTTGGGCTGAGATTGTAATGCCTTACTATACTTTCAGTGCTATCTTTCCAATGAAGTTGTCAAACCTTGACCCTGTTTGTCCTCTCAAGGGAACATAAAAGACTCTCTGGTACCAGTTAGAGAAAGAAAGTTATGCCCAACATTCTGGCTAATAATTATCCCTCCTAAAACAATTATCTAGCCATTTATCTCATTGCTGCTTATTAATGCTATCACTCTTATATTACCACAGTGACTGCATTTGAAAAGTACTTTATTGGGATGAAGTGCTTTGGGATGTTCTGAGGCAATAACAAAGTTACAAAATTGCAAGCCTTTCTTTTGTTCTTCTTCTTGCCTTCTGCTACACATAAATCTCTTAATATTATGCATATTTCCTTTGGTTAAAATGGATATGCTATAAGGTTCCTGATAACTCAGATCAGATTTTACTTCACCACAATGCTCGTACATGAACAAAATGAGATAAGTTAAAAATGCTTTGATGAAAGGTCACAGACCTGAAGAGTTAAATCTGTTGTTTTTCTTTCCTCTTGCTCTACAGATGCTTCCTGACCTGCTGAGTACTTCCAGCATTTCCTGTTTTATCTCAGCTTTCCAGCATCTGCAGTATTTTGCATTTACATTAACAATACCGTTTAGTTGCATCAAGTGGGATTTTTAGCCACCAGTTCTGGAGTTGCGGGGTGGGTGGGTTGCAGAGGTGGAGTTGCCATCGACAAGACTAGCAGATCCTGCTGGTAGAAACAGCTGGAAATTTCAACCCCTTATTTTGAGCACTCCATCTAAAGTCTCCAACATAACTTGGACTTACACATTGGATAGATTATTACAACTGATTGGTTGGGATAAGTTAAAACTCACTTTTTACATGTGACCATTACAGAAATCAGGTGTGAGCTTATAGTTATCCATTTCCATTATTTGCTAGAGGAAAGAGAAGTGAGAGAAAAGTTGTGCATCCTTCATGTTATTGAGCATAAATGGAATGGTTCTGATGGAATTTATAATAGATTATATCATTTTGTTAAATGTTTCACAACACATGAGAAAGGACTTTACAAACAGTCAGTAGTCCTGTAATTTTTGTGAAGAATTAAAGAAGAGAAAGAAAACTCTAAGGATCATCAGTGCAATTCCTCTGTTCCCCTCCTTCCCACCCTTCACTCTGCATAGAATGCTCCTTTAAATTATTTGTCCATCAGGGCCAGAAGTGCTTTCTGTCAAAGTTGCATTTTCAGTTTTGATCATGCAAAATATGTGAGAGGCGTATGTGAATATATTAGTGATTACATCAACTGTGATTCTTTATCATCTGGGCATTGAACAAAGCATTCTGCATTGGTATCAATTATATCAACGCCATAAAGACATCAATTCCACAAGACTTGTGAAAAACTTATAAAATGTATCCTGCCCAATGTCGAACGAAGGGCACTGCTGGTCTTTAGGTAAATGCTTAACAACATCGTGTGATCATATAGTCCTTGTGTGAAAGTCAGCTGCAATCCATGCTGTGTGTGGCAGAAGATCCAATCTCACTCTAATCAGATAAATATTTGGAAGGTTATGCCTCCAAACACAAAAAAATTCTGTTCCGAGCATGTAACTAAAAATATAAAGTGAAGCATTCTTATCAGATTTCCCATCATGATGCAAATTATGCAAAGCGGGCATTCAGATAAGAATCTTCAGCTTACATCTTGGTTAAGTCAGGGGAATTTTAATTTGTACTACCCTTTATTCATTAATTGTAGCCTATGTGTGGGTTTTTCTAGAGTGGTAGCGACTATTAAACTGGGAAACACCTGGTGTGTGAATCAGGCCTTTTTACTGCATCAGCTGGATTACTGCGTATTGAATGCAATGTACACATCTTATGATTCTTCCATATACTGAAATATTGGTCTGTGATAGCTGTAGTCCTCCAATTTTCGCTCTTGAGCATTGGCAGATGAGCCTGCAGCTGCTGCAGTCCAGAGCTCAGGAATTCCCTTCCTAAACTCTTTCATCCTCTCAACTCTCTTTCCTCTTTTAAAATAGTCTTTAAAATCTACCTCTTTAATTAAGATTTTGGTCACCTGCCTTCATGTCTCCTGATGTATCTTGGCTATCAAATCGTGTTTGATAGAATGCATTTAAGTAACAGGCATGAATGAGGTTTACAGCAGCAATGAGCTGAGGCACAGGCGAAGTCAGACAATGTTATGGAAGTGAGAATAAGTAGTCTTTGTAATAATATGGACACATGGTTGAAAGCTCATCTCTGGGTTAAATACAACAACAAGATTGTGGCTCCAACTCACATAGCTGCCAAGAAAGATAGAGGTGGTGGCTAGGGAATGAAGCTTGTGGTGGGGTCTAAAGGCAATCACTTTGGTTTTCTCAATATTTAGTTGGAGAAATTTCTTTCCTGCCGGTACTGGATTTAGGGGAGGTGACGGCTTAGTGGTATTATTGCTAGACTATTAAACCAGAAACTCAACTAGTGTTCTAGGCACTTGGATTTGAATCCTGCCAAGGCAGATGGTGGAACTTGAATTCAATAAAAAAAATCTGGAATTAAGAATCTACTATGAGACTATTATCATAAAAACCCATCTGTATCACTAATGTCCTTTAGAGAGGAAATTTGCTGTTTTTACCCAGTCTGGCCTACATGTAACTCCAGATCCACAGCAGTTGGTTGACTCTCAACTTATCCTCCAAGGAAAACTAACGATGGGCAATAGTTGCTGGCCAGCCAGCGCCATCCATGTCCCATGAATGAGTAAAAAAAAGTTGGACATGCAATGTGCAGTCTGATCCAACTCAATAATAGAATCATAGAATCCCTACAGTGCAGAAAGTGGCCATTTGGCCCATTGATCCTGCAGCAACAACAAAGTCATCAAGGGCCCTGTAACCCACATATTTACCCTGTTAACCTCCTTGACTCTCAGGTGTAATTGAGCATGGTCAATCAACCTAATCCACACATCTTTGGAGAAGTATTGGAAGAGGGCTGTAAGGTCCACCAGTTCAAAGGCTACGGGCAAGTTGAGAAGGAGAGAAAAGTATAATTTACCTTTGTCATAGTCACATAAGATATCATTTGCGACTAATAGCTGTTATAGCAGTGTGATGGGCAGAAGCCTGGATGGAAAGATTCAAGATTGGAATCCACATAATATGGGCATGTATTTGATCATTGAAGGCACCCTAAAGAATTTTGGAGAGGAAAAGGAAGTTGGAGATGACTTGTTGGCAAGGACAGAGGATCAAATATTGTTTCCTTGAGTAGAGAGGTGAATAGTAATTCACCTCTATAGAATAGTAATTCTGTGCTGTAATGTTCTATGTTCTATGTTCTATAGTAATGGATCCAATTTTGTCCAAATTCATAGACCAAGCTGATAGTAGGAATAAATAAAAGTATGTGAATTTTAATTAAATGGACACAAGTAAGGGGATGCCAATGGAATGGCAAATGTTTTGAAAGTTTTTGGGAAGATTCAAATACTCCTTTATCAGTCTTAATTGTGGGGGAGGCACAGTGGCACAGTGCTTAGCATTGCTGCTTCACAGCATCAGGGACTCGGGTTCAACTCCCGGCTTGGATTACTGTCTGTGTGGAATCTGCACATTTTCCCAGTGTCTGTTGGACTTCCTCCTGGTGCTCCAGTTTCCTCCCACAGTCTGGAAGGCATGCTAAATTCTCCCCCAGTGTACCTGAACAGGAGCCAGAGTGTGGCAACTGGGAGATTTTCACAGTAACCTAATTGCATTTAAACCTCAAAGCTGAAGGGAAATCATGAATAAATGACAGGCAAGAACAACATGAAAATAAATTCAAGTTGCATGCAGGTGATCTGCTGGCAAATGGTTTTCCCAAGTTGAAGTATTCCTGCACTAGGTTCTTGTAAGGAGATCTGCTGTTCACCCACCTTCACTGGTGGAGCTAAACGTAAAGACTGTGGCTGACATTTACAGTCACTGAATGTAATTTTTGCCTGGAAGTCCCAGTGTCCTTGTGACAGGCAATTATCTGGGACAAAATTATAGGATATTAAGTGGAAGTCAGCAGAAGTTATTTAAAGGCAAATAACTTCTGACTGACTTGAATGAGTTATTTGATGAAGTTATGTAAAGTGCTGATGAGTTTATTGTGGTTGATGTTTTGTATACTGGCTTTCAAGAGACATTTGACTGAATACCACATAATAAACTGGCTGGCAAAATTACGCATTTAACTACACCTCCGTTTGAACTATAAAATGTCACTGAAATGTGCTTTAACTGGATCTTAAAATCATAACTCAACTTAATATATGACTTAGAAGTAGATGGAAATTATTGCTGCTTCACAGAACCTACCATGCCCCACCTCGCTCCTAGATAACATTTCTACTTTTAGGCAGTAGGTGCTCAGACAGAACATTTAATGGCATGGACAACAAAAATACTGAACTGGCAACATTTAATATATCTCTCACAGAACAGACCTAATTCATATCCCTGTTGATATACTTCATGATGTAGCTCTGCCATGCACACTGATAGAGCCTGGCATAGAGCAGGGCTGATGCATTTCTTTTGCTTCCTGATGCAATTTCCTAATTCATAACTCCAGTGATCTTTGAAGTTTGTTTCTCTTCGCGTTCCATGCAGCACAGTTTTAAAAATAACACTTTAATTGTGAGCCACATTAATATTGTCATCCAGATGCTTTGTTGTAATTCTCTGGATTCTGTTGACTGGCTGAGGTGTTTTGATCTGATTATTTGTACTTTGTTATAATTGTACATTTAAAATGCTCAATAATAGACTCTTAATTGAATCCCTCTGTGGGTACAGACATGCTGCTATTGCATTCAAATAGACAATTTGATTTATCACAGGCAAACAGATTGTTACATTAAAATGTGGGAAATTAATCAAAGAGTTTAATAGCAATTAGCCACTGCAACAAGATGGTGTTTTGCAATACGTTCTCAGAAACATTCTTTTGGCAATGCCTTGCAGCACCCATTTCCTGGGACATTTGGAGAATTGAGTTACAAGTTAGAACAAAACAAATACAAATATGCCTTGCTTGGAAAACCTGGGTTAACCATTTTTAAAAACTTTACACAACTGCAATTATAACCCAAGATAATATTGTAAGACTCATGTCCTATGACAGCTCCTAGAATTGTGAACCTAGAACATTAAATCTGCCATCAGAGGTGAGAACCTAAGAAATAGTTTTAGTTTATTTATTAGTGTCACAAGTAGGTTTACATTAAAACTGCAATGAAGTTACTGTGAAAATCCCCTAGTTGCCACACTCCAGCGCCTGTTCTGGTACACTAAGACAGGGTTTAGTATGGCCAATGCATCTAACCAGCACATTTTTCGGACTGTGGGACGAAAGTGGAGCACCTGGAGGAAACCCACGCAGACATGGGGAGACTGTGCCCAGACAGTGACCAAGCTGGGAATTGAACCTGGGTCCTTGGTGCTGTGTGGCAGCAGTGCTAACCATGGTGGAGAGAAACTCAAAGATCCACAATCCTTCACACTACAACATTTTTTTATTATTCCACTCTTAAATGGTGAATACTTTATTCTGAAATTGTGGGCAAAACCGCCTCTCTCAGCAGGAAGTCCAGTGGGTGTTGGAATGTAATTTGCTACTAGAGTGAAAATGTTTCCTGACAGTGGTATGAACTTTAGCAATTAAGTGCTTGGAACTTTAAAGATGGGTCAAATGTGAGTTGAGCTCCTTGATGAACAAGATCATAAAACTCTTTTGTGTGCATTGGTAAATCATAAATGCTCATTAGTAAGCCACCTTCATTCAAGAGGCAGCTAGATATTGCACTTGGAGTGTTTAAGATCAAAGTTTATGGGGAGAAAGTAGGATTAGGCGACTAAATTGGACGATCAGCCATGATCATAATGAATGGTGGAGCAGGCTTGAATGGCCTCCTCCGATCTTCGATGTTTCTATGCTTGCTGGAAGGAAGATCTCCCTCTAAGTTAAGTTCCCGCCAGTGAAAAATTAATACTTTCACTTTTATGACTGCTCATAAGTTGTGTGCGCTTGATGAGAGTGACTTCTTCCAGAATGAGTGGTGAGTTGCCACCTTGTCCTCTTTGGGATGTATCTGTAAATGCCAATTTATGCTTGAGACTGGCTAGTGGAAGTGCAAGTTGTGTAGAGGATTACCAAGAAAGGGTCTCTCCCTAAGTGTTGGCAAGAAAAGGTGGAAGGAATAGTGTAGGCTGTCTGGGTGACCTTTAAACATGGAACCCAACTTTTAATCACGTGATGTAATGACTTCCTGGCTTCCCTTTCCATGAGAATTGGTGAACTCTTCATGGATGCACATGTAATGTACTGAACAGTATCAGATCATGGTCAGCAACCCCATTCCCAGTATAAATCATCCCTACCTCTACACCCTCCACCAAGCTTACACTCCACAACAGAAGATTCCAGCCTGTGACTCCTGACCTAGCCAGGTGATATTTCCTCTTAGCACCTATCCAATTAAACCCATAAAAATTGAGAAACTTACCAAATCTCCTAAGTACATTGGTGACTGCTATATTTAATATTTAACTGCAATGTTCCGGGACATATTGGCTGTTTGATGCATATGAATTAGCAACTCAAATCTCCAACTTGCATTAATTGTAATTGCATGTTAATACTTAACAAATGTTAACATTTAAGATTATGTTTCCTGTATCATCAATGGATCATTTATAAAATTTAGGCTGTTGCAATGGCACTTCAATAAGGTTTTCTGGTAACAAACGTATTCCGAAAGTATCTAAAATGTGAGGTTATTTAGTTCATTGTAAGGATTGACTGCTTAATATTCAATGTCATCATTTTCATGTGTGTGCTCTGCCCAATGCACATATCAGTAACATATGAGTTACAATAGCAGCCTTAGGTCCTGATGTATCACATAAAGAGGTAGCCAATCACTCCTCTCTGGTGTAGTCATGTGGTACTGAGCCACACTCAAAGATATGTTTTAAAACAATGGGTGGAATTTAATGTTCCTTGAAGCAGACTGGGAGATAGCAATCTCTAAGGTAATCAGGCAAAAAGATGCAGATTGGAGACCTTATTGCCTTCCTGACTGCCCTGGAAGTCCAGAAGGTGAAGGGTCTCAGACAGGATTCCTAGCTGGAAGAAAATTGAGACCTTTAAATGGCCACTGAAAGACCTCTTAGGTGTATCATTCTTTCCCTGCTGGTATTCAACACCCTGATGGGTATGCTTGGGGTCTGATGTTGAGGATGAGGGAGTCTCTCCTACTTGTGCAGCTTGCCTTCCAGCCACAGGGACTGCAAATATGAGGACTCTCGTTTAACTAACACCGTCCCATGATGAAGTGCCAGATCACAGATAATCTCCTTTTTCATTGGAGATTTAAGGATGAGCATCTCAATGCAGCAGCACACTGGAGAATGCACATTGAGATGCTGGAAGTATTGACCAGCAGACTAGACAACAGCCTATCACTATTAAGAAACTTGGTGGAAACTAGCTCCAAGTCAGCGGAGGACATATGCAACCATTGCTCCACCTCTCTATGGACTCAGAGACACTACAATAGCCACCCTATAGCTATTGCAGGTGTTCTGTGGACAGGTGACCTACTTTTCTGCCTTTCTTGTGAGGATGCAACAACACTCCATGTCAAATCCAGGAACTCACAATAACACCTCCAGAAACATACAACAGTACTCCAAAGAACTTGCAACACCAGAAGCTCTTCAAAATCAATTTACCTGCAAGTTGTGTACCTGGTTAAGTAACACCTAGTGCTGGGTCCATCCTTCAGTCCAAATTTAAATGGACACCACATCAGCTGGCAGAGTTATATAACATCATGACAGCATAGACTCAGCTGCTTTAAATTCTCATAGTACCATTGATCCAAAGTCCCCATCAGTCATATCATAAGTACACATGTCTGTCAGTCTATTAGTGCAAAGAAATGACTAAAAGCAGGGGAAAGTGACCAGTTTGGCACTTAAGGAGATCCTCTTCAGAGCACAGATGCATTTGTACAGCGCACTGGTTATAGGCAAGCTGAATGCTGTGTACAGTCCTCATAGAATAAAGTCCTCATAGGATTGTGAATAAATACATCAGAAGAAGACACATTTGAAGTAATCCAGTGATACTACCAGTTAATAGCATTATGTACGACAGCCTAAGATTACAGTGTTTTATAGTATCTCCCCTGTACCCATATCTCTTCAAGGCAATTAGTCAAATGGGAATTTGTAACTGACAGCCTTGATGTAGTCACTTCTTCTCAATACTTTACATGTGAAATAATTGTAGCACTCTCCAGCTCTACATTGCATGATCTCTCATTGACACCCATGTGAGCTGCATTTGAACGTGTGTCAATCAAGGTATACGTGCTGATTCAAATGAACAAAAGTTCAAGATGAGTTCTTGTTTACACGAGAGAGATGATGCAAAATGCAGAGAATTGGTTTGGTGTGCATTACTGTCTTGTTATTTACTGGTAATAATATTTTAACCTACTTAATGGTAATTTCTCTGGAAATGTATAGTATCGTTTTGTCATTTCAATAGCTAGAAATGAACCACTTCACCATTGTAAGTAAACCAACTTGGTTTAGTTTATTCTGTTGATAAAACAATGAAACTGTGGGTGTATCACCAGATCACCTCTATTATCATTAATCCTTGATGTATAAGTAATACATCAAGTAAAATCTATCAGAACTTGAGGCTTAAGCAAAACTGTCAGGAAATCATATGCAGGATATTTTTAAAAAGGTATAAAACAAATTCTACAATTTTGAGACAAATAGTTGAGAGGCCTGGATTAATGACCCAGAGATAGGGGTTCAAATTCCACCACAGTAGCTGGAGTGCAAATTTAATTATTTAGTGAATCTGGAATAAAAAGCGAGCATCAGTAGTACTCGTAATGAAACTAAAAATCTGTTTGGATCACTTAGGCCTTTTAGGGAAATAAATGGGCCATACTGATCTGATCCTGTTTATGTTTACCTTCAAACCCACAGCAATGAGATCGGCTTTGAACTGCCCTCTGAAATGACCTACAAGACACTATTCAAGAAAGTAGCTCAATCCCACCTTCTCAAGGTCAGTGAGAGTGGGCAATAAAGGCTGGTCTTATCAGTAACATCAACATCCTGTTAATGAATCCAAAGAAATATAAAGAACTGATTCATTTTCTGAAAACAAAAAGCCTTCTGAAGCTGAATGTGGCAGGCACTGACTGTGGCTCCAATTCTTTCTGCTCCCCACAAGGGATACTTTTGGATCCTAAAATTGCCTGATGGTCCAATCAATTTCACTAATCACTATCTTCCTCTGCTAAGCTTTTTTTACTCCAAACAGTGGCCGGAATTTTCCGTTCCGGGCCTAAGTCCCATGGTGGGTGTGGGATCTGGAAGAGTTTTCTGCCAGTTACAAAGTCAGAATCCGGAGTGCCAGTGGACATGGCATTCCTTTACTTATATAGGTGAGGCTTCATATTGGGCAGGCAATATTGACCTCAATCAAGGAGCTCAAACTGCAAGAGACCAACCTCATGAGCCTTGTTGAAGTCATTACATTCCTCCCCTCCTACATCCAAGGAATCTTGGTGGTTCATAAGCCTCATGGGTTTCTTGCATAATGTACGAAGCTGTGCTACATCCAGATACTCCAACTCACTATCTAATGTAGGAGGACTGTATCTAACAGGTGCCCACCTCTTACAAATTGAGTGCCAGAGTTCTGATTCACTCTCTCCTCCAGGCAACAGAGGAATAGCCACAGCTTTATCTGCACTGTCCATTTTGGACTCCAAGCTCCTAGCTTTGGGTGATGGAGAGGCGGGGCTGGCTGGTCTGAATCATAGAATCTCTACAGTGCAGAAGAAAATCATTCGGCCCATCTAGCCTGCACTGACAATAATTCAATGCAGGCACTATCTCTATAACCTCATATATCTATCCTCAATACACTAAGGGGTAATAATAGCATGGCCAATTAATCTAAGCCATACATCTTTGAAGGAAACTGGAGCACCCGGAGGAAACCCATGCAGAAATGGGAGAATGTGCAAACCCCATAGAGACCCGAGGCTGGAACTGATCCCAGGTCCCTGACACTGTAAGGCAGCAGTGATAACTACTGTGCTGCCATGCTTCTTCTACAAGTCTAGGAAGACTCTGCAGGATGGCCTTGTTCACGCATATTCTGTACAATCCAGGTCCCATCCTAGAGTTCATCATTCTTGGTAGCTATGTGGCAGTGTTGAGGAGCAGAAGGATCTTGGATCCGGGTCCATTGGACTCTTAAATCAGCCTCGCAGGTGGAGGATGTGGTCAAGAAGGCATATGGTGTACTGGCCTTCATTAATCGAAGGATTGAGTTTAGGAGTCGGGAGGTAATGCTGCAATTTTATAAGACCCTTGTCAGACCCCACTTGGAGTACCATGTGCAGTTCTAGTCGCCTCACTATAGGGAGGATGTAGAAGCTATTGAGAAGGTGCAGAGGAGATTTACAAGGATGTTGCCTGGATTGGGAGGCATGCCCTATGAAGATAGATTGAGGGAGCTAGGTCTCTTCTCCCTGGAGAGATGAAGGTTGAGAGGTGACTTAATAGAGTTTTATAGTATGTTGAGAGGAATAGATGGGGTGGATTCTCGGAGGTTATTTCGCAGAGCTGAAATGGTTGCTACGAGAGGACACAGGTTTAAGGTATTGGGCAGCAAGTACAGAGGAGATATTAGGGGTAAATTTTTCACTCAGAGGGTGGTGAGTGAATGGAATCGGCTGCCATCAGTGGTGGTGGAGGCGAACATGCTAGGGTCTTTTAAAAGACTCCTGGATGAGTATATGGGATTAAATGGGATTGAAAGTTACAGACAGTTCTATGACCTAGTAGGTATGGGTATGATCGGTGCAACTTGTGGGCCGAAGGGCCTATTTGTGCTGTAGTGTTCTATATTTTATGTTCTATGAACCTTGGTGCAATTCTTTACCCTTCTTCACCGGCCTCCAACTGTCTCTCTCAGCTGCTGTAATCATGATCTTTGTGTTGGACTTCTTGTTGCTTTTCCATTTTGGGAAGATCAAACTTAATTTGGTCTGGAGTCGTCTGCCCATGAGCAATTATGTGGACACTATTCCTGTAATGAGCCTTTTCCTTCTATCTGCATGGACTCAGCAGTCTGGAGAGTGTTGCCCCAAAACACTTGTGAATGACCTGCAATATATTGATCACATGACACACAATCCAGTGGGCTCTTTGTACGACTGGAAGAATGAGAAGGATGCCTGGAACCCAATTGTTTTCAATCCCATCTTCTCTTTTCATAGCGGGCAAGAGAGAGAGAGAAGATGGAAGGAGGACAGCCTGAACTGGTTAATATTACAGAATTCAAGGAGCGAGTATTAGAGTTAGTAATGGAGGAACTGTACTGAGCTTGGGAAAATATAGAGATGGGTGGGCGACAAAATTTCCAATAAGTTTCAGGTGTCAGTCAAATCTGTTACACATCCTTGTGCTCCCAAGGGGGGCAATGCTCACAGAGAATTGAGAGAATTTATGGGGAGACTACACCATGATCTACTGTTCTTGAAATTAATCACTGTGTACCCATTAGTTCCTGCGATGTATTCTTTTTCTTCTGAGCAATCTCGTGGCTCTCGTATTTGCCTCAATGTAAGTGACTTTAAATCTAGGTTTTCCTATTTCCTTGCCTATTTCTCCCTACTTTCTTCCAATCTGCCTCTATTTTTGTGTGCATTTTTTCCAACTTCTTTAAGCTACAATTTCTAGCTGCTTACAAACTCTTTCATTTTATAATAATCTGATTGGCACTCCTGAGTTTTCCTTTCATATATAATTCTTCTATTTTCACTTAATTCCACTAATTGAAAAAAATCTGTTTAAACTCACAAACTGCCTGCTTATGGCAGAAGTGATCACTCTGAGCATTTCTTGTTTTGCCTATTTTGTTCTTTTGTCCTTTTCCACCCCTATTTTGTTCAGTTCTATAAAGTGCTTGCTTATCATTTCATTTCCTGTTCCAACAAAAGGTCCACACCCAAAGTATTAACTTATCTTTTTCAAATGCTTCATGGTCAGCTTGGATATTGTGGTCAGCAGTGAAACAAAAGTGTTTACTGTTAGCCTTGAAGAAGATCACAAAGCAACATCTGTGGCATGGTGTGAAGTTCCCCTTTCCACTTACTAGTTTGAACCTAATGTCATGTCCAGGGGATCTCCAGGCATCCAGCAACAATGATGTCAGTAGGTAGGCTAAGCAGCAAATAATGTTGAAGTATCCTCACAGACATTGTACCAGGAAATGAAATGCATTGAATTTTTAAGTTTTAAATAAAATTTTACAGAGTGAAATAAATGATTGGAATATAGACATGATATTTAGGTGACAGCTGAAGTATCATTAGAAAATCCATTTTTAGAAATACATAAATTTTTATCATAATTGAGAAACTTGACATTCTATAAACACTAAAAAGCTAGTTACACCTCATTCATCAAGGTGTAACCTTTTGAAACAAGCCTATATCAAGATTAATGACACAGAAGTGTATGTTCTTGTTGATTCAGTGATTTCTGCTTCATTATGGATTGATGATTCTTCAACACTATACTCTATGGGGATGTGTAAAATCATTCACAGCAACTTCTTAATTTCCATGATTTGATTGATTTCTTATTGTCTCACGTATTAGAATAGAGTGAAAATTATTGTTTCTTGCACACTGTGCAGACAAAGCATACTGTCCATAGAGCACATAAGGGAGAAGAAAATAGAGGGTGCAGAATATGTTTTTACAATTGCAGCTAGGGTGTAGAGATGGATCTACTGAATACAAGTAGGTCCATTCAAAAGTCTGATGGCAGTAGGGAAGAAGCTGTTCTTTAGGCAGTTGGTACGCGAACTCAGACTTTTGTATCTTTTCTCCAACAGAAGAAGGTGGAAGAGAATAAGTCCGGGATGTGTGCGTTCTTTGATTATACTGGCTGCTTTTCTGAGGCAGAGGGAAGCATAGATGGAGTGAATGAAATGTGAAGCTAGTTTGCATGATTGATTGAGCTATGTTCAGGACCCTTTCTGGTTTATTGCGGTTTTGGCTAGAGCAGGATCCATACCAAGCTGTGATAAGTGTGGAAAAGATGCTTTCTATGGTGCATCTGTAAACATTGGTAAGAGTTATAGTGGACGTATCAAATTTCCTGGGCCTTCTGAGAAAGTACAGGGATGTGGACTCCAGGATCAATATTTTCAATCATGTTTGTAAGTGAAAACAGGAATAGGCATGTTCTGAAAATAGCACCACCCAGATGGTGCGTCAATGTCTGATGCATCTGGGGCTGGCTAGAATTTTCAAAGCAAGGGTCGAAGTTTGGGGAAAGGGGTAGTGGTATAGCTGGGAACCTGCTCAGCTCTAGTTAGTTTCTCATTAAGCTCTTTGACGAGTGTGTTAACAGACCAAGGAGGTCAAGAAGCTGACTTTCTCAATCCTTAAACCACCAAACCTGGACAAGTGGTACAACATAAGTTCAATGCGGGAACAACTGAGTGATCATTTTTATGAAGTGAAATATTTGGCCTTAGAATTTTTTTTTGCTCCAGATCAGGTATTTTTCAGTTGACATTTGTATTTGGAAATTGTATCACATGACAACATTGATATGGCACAGGGTCAGAACCAAGAAATTATCCAGGCATTGAATTCCTGACCCTGAATTGAAAATCAAGCTCCCAGCATCTGTGATCAGTCGCAAAGGAGTAACGAAGGTGCTGCAATAACTATCAAAAATCTATGCCCATTTTTTTTCTTTAGCCCTGTTACATTGACTGTTGTGGATTCAGGCTATGGGCATTATCAGTGCACTGAACCTAAAGACCTTATCAATTTGATCATGCAGGCGTAATGAACTTTTTTCATTTATTCTGTCATAAAGGTTAGATTCTTGTTAGGCAAGGGAATCATCGGTTGGTGGGAATGTAGAACTTGAAACACAAACACAAATCATCAAGTGACAAAAACAGACTTGAGAGGCCAACTGGCCTAATTCTGGTCCTGTTTAGTACGTTCATATGCAAGATGCCAAAGCTGAATAACTGCTCATGGCTTTTCTCTTGTGTATTTCAACCTAATCTGTGAGAGTTTGTGACCCACAAAATGGATTAATGAGTCTTGATACGAGGTTTGTCTGTACAAAGAGAAACCTGTGCTGCTATGTCGTTAATTATCTCTACACTGCAGTCACTCGATCCTCCTGTTTCTGCTTTTAATTAATTGAGACACATGAAGTTATTCTTTTGCAAATAGTTTTTTCCCTTTATGTTTATCCAGTGGTAAATATGAAAAGACTGGTATTGCCTTCTACTCAAAAATTCCAGTTTGCTGTGCTCTCTCTGCCTCCCTTGACTCTTTCACCCGATCTGAGCTCTTACTCTGATCTCATTTCGCTCACTCTCCTCCCACTCTCTTCCTGTTATTGAACGTCCCACACTTTTCTTTTGTATTCATCCAAATAACTATTCGATTCACCCCACATTTCTGCTTGTGTTCGTTCGAAGTACAGTTGCTGTCTCCAATTTCCTTCCCTGTTGACACCCATCTGCAGACCACACTGTCTAACTAAGCAATTACCTTAGCGTGATTCTCGGAAGAAAAGAATTCTATTAAAAAAATTTAAAATCCACAAAATCCTGCAGAAAGCATGGTTACAGGAAGAATTTAATAATAATTGCAAAATGGGCAAATAATTGGCAAATTAAGTTCAACATAGATAAATATGAAGTATTACATTTTGATTGAAAGATTAGGCTGTGCGCTAATTACTTGCAGGGTGCAAATCTGTGACATAGAGCAACAAAGGAATCAAAGTACAAAGTAAAAATACACCAATCACTAAGAATTGCAAGGTCATAAAAAAGAAAGCAAAAGCAAAAACAAAGTATAGGTTTTATTTCAGTTGAAAAGTAGAAGAATTTGTCTTTGTTGTCACTGGATATGAAATTAAAGACCTGCTCTACAATAAGGGAAAATTGAAATTAGTATAAAGTAAACTAATTTGAACCTTGGTTCGACTCCACTTAGTGTATCAGCTGTAGTCCTAATTGTCATAATATAAAAAGGATATAAAGGCACTGGGCTGGAATCTTCTAATCCTTCATGCCAATAGGTTCTTCTGGTCCACTGGGGCGAATGGAGATTTCAATGGCTCATTGTCCCTGCTATGCTGGAGAACTATTGAAATCTCTGTTCACACTGGTGGGGAAATCCTGTCGAGGACGCAGAGACTATTTACAAGGATGAAACCAGAAAATGTTAATGATACACATCAAGAAAGGATTGAAAGGCTGTGTCAATTTTGTATTGAATAAAGAAGGCAGAGGGTTGACTTAACAGATGTCTTTAAAATTCTGAAAGGTTTGTATTGAGTAGATGCAGAGAGAATGTTTCCTTATGTGGGTTAGAACATACCTGGAGGCCACTAATAAAAGATAGTCACCAAGAGATCCAAACAGGAAATTCGGAATTACTGAGAATAGTGAGAATGTGGAACTTGTGAGCACAGAGAATAGCTAAAGCGGATAGATACTTTTAATGGAATGCTGGACAAGCAAATGAGTGAAAGGGGAATAGAGGATTACAATGGCAGATTTAGATACAAAACGATGAGTAAAAATAAGGAGAAAGCTTGAGTGGAGCATAGCCAGCATGGACTGGTAGGGCTGAGTGACCTATTTCTGTGCCATATAGCTTATGTTATCCTATGTATTCCTGTGTATTAGAAGTTATGTGACTCAGACATGTTTGAATAGAATGTTTTGATGGCCTTGGTCTCATGTGATCTTTGGTCATATCTAGCATGTGTTTAAATATTTCACAGAGTGTGTGTTATTTTCTTGCGCTCCACATATAGTTAACGCAAGCATGTGTGTATTTGTGAAAATCCGAATCCCATTCTGTTCTCTCTGCGTCCCTCAGTTTAGAGGTCAGGCAGCAATTCCAACTGTGAGGTGCTGAAATATCTACTCCAGTTGGCACATTTCCATGAGTCAATAGATGGGACACTTGTTTAGAGATGCTCCTTGGATCTGTTTTCGTAATGGACTGTGACGGTAGCCCAACTCCCATTTTCCCTTCGCCTTATGTGATGGCAGGTGTATTCTATTCAATGCCTCTTCAGAGTAGCATGACTGAGATTAATAAATTAGGGACATAAGAGATTGAATCCATGTCTCTCATTATGGTGGAGTAATGCACTGATGTTTCGACACTCGTAACTATGCCCACTTAAAGTGCCAATATTCACTCAGTACTACTTTCTCTAAGTGTTGGATATTCACAAGGTTTCAATTATCAGTTTGTTGAAAAGCTGCTTAAAATACAACAAATGGTTTTGAACTCTTTGGAAAATTCTAACATCTTCATTCCATATACGCTCTGTAACTTAGCAACGTGCTTTTACACAGGCAAATCTCTTTGCTTTGAAATAGCTAAGAGACTGCAGCAGCAGAAATCAATCATGACATTTCTCGCCAGATAGACGATATATTAAGAAATACAGTGGTCTGTAAATCCAGCCACAATCTTTTTTTAAAAAAAATTCAATGATAGAAGATTTATTGGCAGTAAAATGTTGTTACAAAGGGAGGGATTTTCTGCCTTGCATGTGTGTGTCTGTGTTGGGCTTCTTGTGCTTACTGTCAAAATAAAAACAAGGCCACGATTGTCTTGTGCCACTGAATATCATGAAATAACATGTTTAACTCCTATGATGTGATTCTTAATGACCTTGGATTAGCTATTTCAACTTCTTTCACTTCCCACCTGTGCTCCTCTTAGACTTCCATTTCATTACTTTCCTGTTGCATTTCAATCTCTCTCTTTTCCCCTGCTCTCCCACTCTTATTCTTTTTTCCCTAATGATTTCTCCTGCATGACTTTACAGCCATTGTGAGTGAGAGGCAGCAGCAGTATCAGTGTCTACTGTACCTGGGGGTTCTGTGGAAAGAGATGATACTAAGTTTAATGTTATTTATTCGTATCACAAGTAGGCTTACGTTAACACTGCAATGAAATTACTGTGAAAATCCGCTGGCACCTGTTTGGTTGTGTTGAGAGGGAATTTAGCATGGCCAATACATCTAACCAGCATGTCTTTTGGAGTGTAGAGGAAACTGGAACACCGGGACGAAACACACACAGACACGGGGAGAATGTGCAGATTGCACAGACAGTATCCAAAGCTGAGAACTGAATCTGGGTCCCTGGAGCTGTGAGACAGCAGCATTAACCACTGTGCCGCCATGCTGAGCGCTGTGGGGAAATGGAGGCAGTCTTGGGTATTCTGATTGGTGGATTGCATTGCTGCCACTGACTGCCTGCACCCTGCAATTTTCTTCCTCCCTCCCAGTCAAGACCTGCTTTGTGAACCTGCAATCTTGCACAATGTAACTGGATGCATGATCCAACAGTGGCAACTAGTTATTTTTCTTAGTTAGTAGGGCATTGACAATGTGTTGCAGCCAGTAGGATTGGCAGTCTCAGGTGATGAAACAAAGAAACCGCAGTACGTCGGAAAGAAAGAACTTATTAGATGGAGGATGTCTTTACGTAGAGAGTGCTGATTGCAGAGTCATTTCATTCAGTTATTCGTCTGTTGGAATCATAAAATCCTGCAACGCATAACGAGGTCGTTTGGCCCATCGAGACTGCACCGACCATAATCGCACCCAGGCCCTATCCCCATAACTTGATGTATTTATCCTGCTAGTCCCCCTGACACTAAGGGGCAGTTTATCATGGCGATTCAATGCAACCTGCACATCTTTGGACTGTGGGATGAAAACGGAGCAACGGAGGAAACCCACCTAGACACAGGGAAAACGTGCAAAATTCACAAAGACAGTCACCCAATTTGGAATTGAACCTGGGCCCCTGGCGCTGTGTGGCAGCTGTGTTAACTACTGTGCCACCCTAAAATGACAGCACTTGGTATTTAGAACAATTGCAGCTTTATTTTGCAGAAGCTAAAAACATCCCTATAACTTTAATTCAGGGTGAATAGTCACTGCTGATATTATTCCTGTTTGTAACCACTAATGTATCAAGCATGCACATATTAAATAAAACACTACTATGTCATGAAATACAAATGCAGAGCAACAATGTATTCCAGCCTAACTTCAGATCTACAGATGTTACATCTGTAACATCTTTTCCATTTTTTGACAGCCCCTATTTTGGCACTAGTTACCTAATAGCCACTGGATTAACAGTGTCCAAACTCAGCTCACAAAAGACAGTTAACAGCCAGAAAAAGAAAAAGAAATTTATAGCTTCTCTTTTGGGACTGCATGGGATTAACAGCACTAAAAGCTTGATATCTGGCATCCAGGGGCACCAAGGGTGCCAACTTTTGTTGGACATATTCCTGCAGCTTCCATCACAAAAGCTCCAACCACACACTCCCAGGCAAACAGCCTCTTCTCACATTTCCAAAGCTTTAATAACTAAGAAACAAAAATATTTAAAGACAATGAGAAGAACACAGCATGTGGCAGCACAATTTCATCATTCACATACCAGTAATCACTACCAGGACTCAGGCTTAATGTTCAGATATTCCATTTCACCCCCACAAATCTTTCAATGCTGCCAGCATCACTCCTGCCTCTCACTGCTTCCAGATAACTCCAGTTGTTCATTCATTGCAGGCATATCACCAAAACACACTGACAGACCTTCTTGCTCTCTCTCACATAGGGCACAATGGCCCGGAATGAGAAGGAATAGACTGGAGCCGGAGTGTGACCAGCATCCCTGCCTTAGGAGGGTCTGATAGTCCATCATGGAGGTGGCTATGACTGAAGCTATTGAATTTATTGAGAATATTCAGAATGGCAGTGTGACTTATGCTCCCTCTCAAATTCCACCTGACCCTCATCCTGTTGTCTGGCATGTGCAGATCACTCAATCTTCCCGCTATACCGCTTCCTATTCTCACTCCAACCCTCTCACTGGTGAATCATGGTAATTTGCTGAAAAGAACTCAGTAAGAATTTAGCAACACCAATTATTAATCCAACCGATTTATTTGATAGTAAAAAAGCGAGCTTTCAACACTCCCGTGTCTTCATCAGGCAAGTGCAGTGTTCTGGTTTGCTGAAGGACAGACCTTTGAGTGTGTACATGCAATGCTGAACACTGAGACTCACAACTATGATTATGATTCACAGCAGTCTGAACCTGCATGGCACCAAGCTGGGCTCGTACAGCACTAAGCATGAATTGCACGACCTCAGTACACTGAAGAGCAGCGGTGAGATAATGGATGGTTTATGTCCGTCCAAAGCATATTTTCTTAGAGTATCCATTAACTTCCTGGTGGATAACGAACCAGAAAAAGTTGGTAAAGTCACATGCTCCATCCTGGCAGTATCTGTGTCTGTAGAAGTTTGAGGTTGATAGTAACCTGATGACCACTGTCAGTACAGTGTTGAAGAAGGTGACACAGTAGTGACAATCTCCTTGTTGAATCATAGAGAGGCTTCATCTATTTCCCCCAACTGAACTGGAAGTAGAAAGTGATCTCTGAAGACCTTGAGTGAGTAGAGGATTCCGTGGAGAGCTCTCATTTCCCTTTTCCCACTGCTTAACGGCTTCCCGTCTCTGCAGCCTCTGCCCCGTGTCCCTATCACATTGCAGGAATGAGTTTTGAATTTAAATTTTAAATATGTAAAGGCTTAAATGTGAATTTTTTAGTGCATTACTATTAAAAACGTTAACCACAAAAGTTATTTCCTGAACAAGATAAAATAAAAGACTTATCATCCAATAGATGAAACTTCTCTCATTTCTAGCCTCAAATCTTTCCATCATGACACTTTATTGACAGATATACATCTGTGTCATCTCACCTTTCAATTTTCTTCTGTTTCCCTTAAGATTCACATATAGACCCGTCATTCTCTTCCTTCTCATGTCATGCCTTTAAAAAGAGACTGAACTATGTGACTGCTTACATTTTTTCAATTCATTTATGGAATATGGGTGTCTCTGGCTAGGCCAATGTTTATTGCTCATCTCTAATTGCCCTTGAGAAAGTGGAGTGAATTGACTTCTTGAACTGCTGCAGACCCTGTGGGTATAATGCTTTTAGGGAAGAAGTTGCAAGACTTCGAACTGATAACAGTGAACGAATGGCGATATATTTCCAGGTCAGGATGATGAATGACTTGGAGAGGAGCTTTCAGGTGATGGTGTTCTCACATGTCTGCCTTTGTCCTTCTAGATGGTTGTGATTATGGATTTGGAAGGTGCTGCCGAAGGACACTTGGTGAGTTCCTAATCTTGTAAACGGAACACAATGTTGTTACTATGCATCAATGGTGGAAGGAGAAAATGTTTGTGAATGGGATGCCAAATAGAAGGGTGCTTTGGCTTGAATGACTAGTTCAATTCCGTCCTGGTTAATGATAACCCTGAGGATATTGATAGTGAGGAATTCAGCAATAGAAATATCATTGAATGACAAGGGGCAATGGTTAGATTCTCTCTTATTGGAAATGGTCATTGCTTGGCATTTGTGTGACACAAATGTTACTTGTCACTTATTAGTCCAAGCCTGGATATTATCCAGTTCTTGCAGCATTTAGACACGGACTATTTCACTATCAGCATATCATGCTGAATATTGTGCAGTCATCAGAACCATCCGTACTTCTGGCGTGATAATAATGAAGCAGCAGAAGATGGTGTGGGCCTAAGACACTACCCTAAAAAACTCCTGCAGTCATGACTTGGAACTGGGATGATTGATCTCTGATATCCACAACGATCTGTCTTTGTGTTAGGTATCATTCTGACCAGCAAGGAATTTTCCCTTGAGTCCCATTGCCCTCAGTTTTGTTAGGGTTCTTTGATGCCATAACCAATCAAAGAAAGCTTTGATAGGGCAAAGAGCAAAGAACAAAGAAAATTACACCACAGGAACAGGCCCTCCAAGCCTGCACTGACCATGCTGCCCAACCTAACTAAAATCCCCTACTCTTCTGGAGACCATATTCCTCTATTCATATCCTATTCATGTATTTGTTAAGAAGCTCCTTAAAAGTCACTACCATATCTACTTCCACTTCCTACCTTGACAACATGTTCTAGGCACCCACCACGTTCTGTGTAAAAAATCTGCCTCATACATCTCCTTTAAACCTTGCCCCTCAAATCTTAAATTTATGCTGTCTAGTAACTGACTCTTCCCCCCTGGGAAAAAACTTGACTATCCACTCTGTCCATGCCCCTTATAATCTTGTAGATTTCTATTAGTTCTCCCCTCAATCTCAGTCATTCCACTGAGAACAAACCAAGTTTTTTCAACCTCTCCTCATAGCTAATGCCCTCCATACCAGGCAACATCCTGATAAATCTTTTCTGTGCCTCGCCAAAACCTCCACATTCTTCTGGTAGTGTGGCAATCAGAATTGAACACTATATTCCAAGTGTATCCTAACTAAGGTTCTATAAAACTGCAACATGACTTGCCAATTTTTAAACTCAATGCCCCAGCCGATGAAGGCAAGTATGCCGAATGCCTTCTTGGCTATCTTCTCGACCTGCATTGCCACTTTCAGAGACCTGCGTACATGTGCACCCAGATGTCTTTGCCTATCAATACTCTTAAGGCTTCTGCCATTTACTGTATATTTCCTATCTGTATTAGATCTTCCAAAATGCATTACCTCACATTTGTCTGGATTAAACTCCATCACTCATTTCTCCGCCCAAGTGTCCAACTGATCTATCTCCTGCTGTATCCTCTGATGGTCCTCATCTCTGTCTGCAAATCCACCAATCTTTGTGTCATCTGCAAACTTACTAATCCAATCAGTTACATTTTTCTCTTAATCATTTATATGTATTACAAACAGCAAAGGTCCCAGCACTCATCCCTGAGGAATGCCACTTGTCACAGCCCTCCATTCAGAAATGCATCCTTCCACTGTTACCTTCTGTCATCTTTGACCGAATCAGTTTTGTATTCAGCTTGTCAGCTCACCTCTCAAACCATGAGATTCACCTTCTGCACCAGTCTGCCATGAAGGATCTTGTCAAAGACCTTAATGAAATCCATGTAAACAACTTCCACTGCCCTACACTCATCAATCATCTTTATCACTTCCTTGAAAAACTCAGTCAAGTTCATGAGACACGACTTCCCCTTTACAGAACCATGTTGCCTCACACTAATATGTCCACTTATTTCCAACTGGGAATAAATCCTGTCTCGAAGAATCTTCTCCAGTAATTTCTCTACCACTGATGTAAGGCTCACCAGCCTGTTATTTCCTGGATTATTCTTGTTACCTTTCTTAAACAAAGGAACAATTTTGGTTATTCTCCAATCCTCTGGGATCTCCCCTATAAGAAGTCTCACAACACCAGGTTATATCTGTTTACCCAGTCCAACGATGGCATCTCCACATCATGGCCTCCCCTGTAGCCAGTGAGGATACAAAGATTTCTCTCACGACCCCGGCAATTTCCTCCTTTGATTCTTTCAGTATTCTAGGGACATCCCATCAGGCCTTGGGGATTTGATTACCTTAATGTTTCTCAAGAACCCCAATACCTCCTTCTTTTTGATTTTAACATGACTGAAGCTATTTACGCATCCTTGCCCAGGCTCATCATCCATCAAATCCTTCTCTTTGGTGAATACTAAAGCAAAGTATTCATTTAATACCTCACGCATTTCCTTTGGCTTCACAAATAGATTCCCTTCTTTGTCCTTGAATGGGCCAACCCTCTTCCTGGCTATCTTCTTGCTCTTTATATATGTATAAAAAGCCTTAGGATTTTTCTTAATTCTGCTGGCCAATGTCTTCTCATGACCCTTTTAGCCCTTAAGTGTATTGATAGGCAGAAACTTTAAGAGTATTGGTAGGCAAAGAGATCTGGATACACAGGTACAAGATCACTAAAAGTGGCAATGCAGGTGGAGAAGGTAGTCAGGAAGGTTACGGCATACTTGCCTTTTTCAGCAGGGGCATTGAGTTTAAAAATTGGCAAGTCATGTTGCAGCTTTATAGAACCTTAGTTAGGTACTTGGAATATAGTCTTCAATTCTGGTCGCCATACCACCAGAAGGACGTGGAGGCTTTGTAAAAGGTACAGAAAAAAATTACCAGGATGTTGCCTGGTATGAAGAGCATTAGTTACGAGGAGAGGTTGGAGAAACTTGGTTTGTTCTCAATGGAGCGACGGAGGTTGAGGGGCGACCTGATAGATGTGTACAAGATTATGAGAGCCTTTGCAGCATAGTCAGAAGTTTTTTTCCCAGGATGAAAGAGTCAATTACTAGGGAGCACAGGCTTGAGGTGCGAGCGGCAAGGTTTAAAGGAGATATATGAGGTAGATTTTTTACACAGAGAGCAGTGGGTGCCTGGAACTGGTTGCCGGGGGAGATAGTGGAAGCGGATACAATAACGACTTTTAAGGGGCGTCTTGAGAAATACATGAACGGGATGGGAATAGAGGGATATGGTCCCTGGATGAGTAGGCGGTTTTAGTTAAGTCAGGCAGCATGGTCACTGCAGGCTTGGAGGGCCGGAAGGCCTATTTCTGTGCTGTAATTTTCTTTGTTCTTTGTTGTTTGTTCCGGAGAACAGGTTGTCAGTACTATTGCTGGAATACTTCCAGGACCGATAACATTTTCAGTATCCAGTACCTATAGCCATTTCTTGATATCGTGTGGAGTGAATCGAATTGGCTGAAGACTGGCATTTGTGATGCAGAGTAGCTCTGGAGAACACCGAGATGGATCATCTACTCAGCACTTTTGGCTGAAGATTATTGTGAATGCTTCAGTCTTAACTTTCACACTAATGTGCTGGGTCCTCCATCATTGAGGAAGGGGATATTTGTGGAGCCTTTTCCATTGTGTTATTTAATTGTCCACCACCAATCGCCACTCGATGTGGCAGAACTGCAGAGCTTAGTTCTGACCCAATGGTTGTGGAATAACTTAGCTTTATCTATCACTTGCCGCTTATGCTGTTTAGCAGGTGGTGCTGTGCTGTAGCTTCAAACGTTGACACTTATTTTTAGGTATGTCCGGTATTGTTCCTGGCATGCCCTCTTGCACTCCTCATTGAACCAAGGTTAATCATCTGGTGTGGTGGTAATGGTAGAGTGGGAGATATGCTGAACCATGAGGTTACAGATTGTGGTTGAGTACAATTATGTTGCTGCTGATGGCATCTCATGGATGCCAATAATGTGGAGATGCCAGCGTTGGATTGGGTTAAGCACAGCAAGAAGTCTTACAATAAAAAAGTCTGGAATTAAGAATCTACTAATGACCAAGAAGTCATTGTTGATTGTCAGAAAAACCCATCGGATTCACAGAGAAAATATTAACTGTTAACTGTCCTGGCTGAAGACAATACACATCTCTTTAACCTGTGTTTAACCCGCTGTCCCCTCATATTATCTGTACCTTTAAGACTTGATTATCTGTAAAGACTCGCATTCCAACCATTATCTTGTAAATTGAATTGATGTCTTTATATGCGCTGTTTGTGAACACAAGTCCTCACTTACCTGAAGAAGGAGCTTGAGGCTCCGAAAGCTATTGCCGCCAAATAAACCTGTTGGACTTTAAATTGGTGTTATGAGATGTCTCATGGATGCCCAGTATTGAATTGCTAGATCAATGTGGAATCTATCCCATTTAGCATGGTGATAGTGTCAAACAACATGATGGAGACTTTATCTTTACAAGAACTATGCAACATTCACACCTTCTGGGTTCAAGTCCAAAACTGGAATACAAAATTCCAGGCTGATAACCCAATCAAAGGTGCCAACTTTCAGATGAAACCTTAAACCAATGTTGATTGAATGGATGTAAAATATTGCATGGCACTATTTAGCAGAAGAGCAGGGAAGCTTTCCTTGGTGTTTTGGCCAATATTTATCCCTCAATCAACATTGTAAAAATAGATTATCTAATCATTATCACATCACACTTTGTGGGAATTTGTTGTGCCCAGACTGGATGCTGTGTTACTTATATTATTAGAGATTACACTTCAAAGATTTTTTTAATATATTCATTCATGGGCGTTGCTGGCTGACCAGTATTTATTGCCCATCCCTAGTTGCCCTTGAATTGAATGGCTTGCTCGGCCATTTCAGAGGGCAGTTGAGAGTCAACCACATCGTTGTGCTTCTGGAGTCAACTGAAAGGCAGATCAAGTAAGGATAGCAGATTGCCTTTTATAAAGAAAGTCCTTACCATGAATCAGTTGGGTTTTTCTGACAATCAACAATGGTTTCATGGTCATTAGTAGATTCTTAATTCTGGATATTTTTTATTGAATTCAAATTCCACCAGCTATTGTGGTGTGATGCAATTCCAGATTCCCAGAACATTAGCTGAGTTTCTGGATTAATCGTCCAGCAATAATACCATTAGGCCATCATTTCCTCTTGCTTGGCTGTAAAGCACTTTGTGATACAATATATGATGATCATGAAAAGCACTAAAGTCTTGCGGTTATAGTGGGTAGCATCCCTGCCTCTGAGTCAGGAGCTCCAGGTTAGAGTCCCTCAAGCCCCTGGCAACAGAGCAGCAACCTGTTCCAGGCATTACTGGCTATGGAAACAGTTGAAAGTCTGTCTTTAACAGGTATGAGAAAAAAATTGGAATAAAAAGTGCAACATAAATTGAAGTCTTTTCTTTATCTTATATACTGGGGCAGCACAGTGGCACAGTGGTTAGCACTACTGCCTCACAGCGCCAAAGACTTGGGTTCAATTCCCACCTCAGATGAATGCGGTCTTATGAGGAGAGGCTGAGGGATTTGAGGTTGTTTTCGTTAGAAAGGAGGCGGCTAAGAGGAGACCTTATCGAAACATATAAGATGATTAGAGGTTTAGATAGGGTGGACAGTGATAGCCTTTTTCCTAGGATGGAGAAAGCTAGCACGAGGGGACACAGCTTTAAATTAAGGGGTGATAGTTATAGGACGGATATCAGAGGTAGGTTCTTTACCCAGAGGGTGGTTAGGGAGTGGAATGCCCTGCCTGCGGCAGTTGTAGATGCGCCAAGTTTGGTGGCGTTTAAGAGGTTAGTTGATAAGTTCATGGAAGAGAAGGGAATGGTTTAGTTTGGAGGGTCATTGCTTTTTTCATAATTGGTCGGTGCAACATCGAAGGCCGAAGGGCCTGTTCTGCGCTGTAATGTTCTATGTTCTATGTTCTATGAATGCCTGTATGGAGTTTGCACATTCTCCCCATGTCTGTGTGGATTTCTTTCGGTTGCTCTGGTTTTCTTCCACAGTCCAAAGATGTGCGGTTAGGTTGATTGACCATGCTAACTTGAACCTAGTGTCGGGCATTTAGCAGGGTAAATATGTGGGGTTATGGGATAGGGAGGGATTGTGTTTGGTGCAAACTCAATGGGTGAATGGCCTCCTTCTGCATCATGGAGTTTCTCTGATTCTATGCTCTGCACACTTTTAAAACCCAAACTTCTAATCACTATCTAATCACTTTCTGGTTTACTACATTGTTTCACTTGCTGTTTCTACCTTCGTGATGATCTGCATCAAGAGTTTTATACCCTTTCAGAGTTGGCACTATAAAATTGAAACAAAATCCTAAAGTGAACAAATGTAGTTAATTTCAAACCATATGTAATACACAATTGTCATATCTTTTGGCTGCAATTCTGTAGTGATTCCCTCTTTCAGGATCAATCTATAGACTAACACAGAAACATAGAAGGTAGGAGCAGGAGGAGGCCATTTGGCCCTTCATAAAAACATAAGAAATAGGAACAGGAGTAGGCCATCTAGCCCCTCAACTTGCCCCGCCATTCAATAAGATCATGGCTGATCTGATAGTGGTTTCAGTTCCACTTACCCGCCTGCTCCCCATAACCTTTAATTCCCTTATTAATCAGAAATCTATGTATCTGTGACTTAAACACATTTAACAAAGTAGCTTCCATTGCTTCAATGGGCAGAGAATTCCAAAGATTCACTATCCTCTGAGAGAAGAAGTTCCTCCTCAACTCTGTTCTAAATTGACTCCCTCTTATTTTGAGGTTGTGCCCTCTATTTCTTGTTTTCTTTCTAAGTGGAAATAATCTCTCTGCCTCTACCCTGTCTAGCTGCTTCATTATCTTATATGTTTCTATAAGATCTCCCCTCAGCCTTCTAAACTGCAATGAGTACAGGCCCAGTCTACTCAATCTGTCCTCATAAGCTAACCGCCTCATCTCCGGTATCAACCTGGTGAACCTTCACTGTACTCCCTCCAAGGCTAATATATCCTTTTGCAAATAAGGGGACCAAAATTGCACACAATACTCTAATTGTGGCCTCACCAGTACCTTGTACAATTGCAGTAGTACCTCCCTGCTTTTATACTCCATCCCCCTCACAATAAAGGCCACCATTCCACTTGCCTTCTTGATCACCTGCTGCACCTGCAAACTGAGTTTTTGTGATTCATGCACAAGGACTCCTCGGTCCCTCTGCACAGTAGCATGTTGTAGTTATTAAATAATAGTCCATTTTACTATTATTCCTTCCAAAGTGGATAACCTCACACTTGCCAATGTTATACTCCATCTGCTAGATCCTCGCCCACTCACTTAGCCTATCTAAATATCTTTTCAGACTTTCTGTGTCCTCCACGCAATTCGCTTTCTCACTCATCTTTGTGTCATCAGCAAATTTTGTTACCCTACACTCGGTCCCCTCCTCCAGATTGTCTATGTATAGGGTAAACAGTTGAGGCCCTAGCACCAATCCCTGTGGCACACCACTCGTCACCAACTGCTAACTGGAAAAACACCCATTGATTCCAACTCTCTGCTTTCTGTTAGATAGCCAATCCTCAATCCACACTAACACTTTACTCCCAATTCAGTGCACCTTAATCTTTTGCAGTAACCTTTTGTGAGGCACCTTATCGAACGTCTTCTGGAAACCTAATAACACCACATCCATCAGTCTGTCAACCGCACCCATTACGTCTTCATAAAAATCCAGTAAATTCATCAAACACGACTTTCCCTTCATGAATCCATGCCGTGTCTGCCTGATTGAGCTAACATTCAAGCTGGCTCTGCCATTCATTATGATCATGGCTGATCATCCACCGAAATAGCCTAATCCTCCTTTTTTTCCTATAACCTTATATCCAGCCGCCTCTTGAATACATTCAATGTTTTGGCATCAACTACTTCTTGTGGTAATGAATTCCCCAGGTTCTTTGAATAAAGAAATGTCTCCTCACCTCTGTCCTAAATAGTCTACCCTGAACCCTCAGACTGTGACCCCTGGTTCTGGACTCTCCCACTGTCGGGAATATCCTCCCTGCCTCTATTATGTAAAGATCACATGGCCCAGGGAACCAATTGGAAGTGAGGTGGGAGCTCAAGTTCCAGGACCTTCTGAAAAGCTGGCTGCAAGTAGGAGGCTGCAAGCTTCTATATAACTTTTACCTGTAAATAAACGTGTCACTGTTTTTCCCTTAACTAGTGAACAAGAATTGTTACTTTGGTGGCAAGGGTAAAGGTGAGCCTGGAACTGTAAGAATACAGCTTCCTTTGAATTTGAGTGAAGTCGAGACAAAGAAGAGTGTTTATAAAAATGCCCGATTTGGATGGGTAGATCCTTTTGATGGCTCTATCAAGACCGAGGCATAATGGATAGAGAGTTTAGGCTTATAGTTTCAGACCACTGTAATAGAGGAGGAGAGGAAGAAAAAGGCAATCCTCCTGAGTGTGTGTGGGACAGAGAATTACGGTTTGATTCACAGTCTCACAACTCCAAATGCTTCCAACGCCAAGTTATTCAGTAAACTAATTGAATTGGTAAAGTCACATTTCCATCCAAAACCATTGATCATTTTTTCAGAGATTCAAGTTTAATTTAAGGGGGTGATCTCTAGGGAAATTATTGCGACTCATATCATCACCAACTCAAAGCAAATCCCAAACTCTGCAGCTTTGGAGCCAATTTGAATGATATACTATGGTCAAATTGGTTTTCAGGATGAATAATGAGGCTGTTTAACAGAAGTTATCAGCAGAGGCAGATATAAATTTTAAATGAGCATTGGAGATAGCACTGGCGATGGAGAGTACTGGAGACGGTGAAAAAGAGTTATAAAGTATGCCATTCACCAGTTAGCGTGGGAACCTGCAATCAGCAGCGGTGCCAAAAATAAGATGATGTTGTGAAGTGGTAAGTGAATTCAGCCACAAATAAAACAAGAACATTTAGAAGAGGAAATTGATCAGTAAAGATCAAAGCAGAATGTTTTTAAAGTTTATTTATTAGTGTCACAAGTAGGCTTACATTAACACTGCAATGAAGTTACTGTGAAAATGCCCCAGTCTTCACACTTTAGCACCTATTCGGGTACATGGAGGAAGAATTTAGCATGGCGAATGCATCCTAACCTGTCTTTTGGACTGTGGGAGGAAACCAGAACAACTGGAGGAAACCTACGCACGCACGAGGAGAATGTGCAAACTCCACACAGACTGTGACCCAAACTGGGGATCAGCTCTAGATCCCTGGAGCTGTGAGGCATCAGTGCTACCCACTGTGCCACTGTGCTGTCCAATGTTACCATTGTGTGAGTAACCACTCCCCTGAATCCTGCAGATAAATTGTTTTTTCTGTGTCAGGGTAGGCCATTTAAGACATTCTCAGGAGCTGGCTGCAACTATGTGGCTGCAAGCCTCTGTATGGCCTTTACTTGTAAATAAACATATTATTTTTCCCTTAACCAGTGAATAAGAATTATTATAATTTCCACAAGAAAAAGAGTTACCTTCCAATTTAAAACATAATGTAAGTTTTTTTTTAAAGACTGGAATGATTGGAAGTTAAGATGATAAACAAGCTTAGATGTTATTTCCCCACAGAACGTGAATAATGAGCAGTTTGTTAGCTTGTCTCTGTATGAAGGGACAGCCTGTTCCGAAAGCTTGTGGCATTTGCTATAAATAAACCTTTTGGACTTTAAGCGGTGATTTTTATGAGACTTCTTTGTGTCTATACTGGTTAGACAAGTCACAGCAATTGTTCTTGAGTCTCTGGTTCCTGGGCAAAGATTCTCACACTCTCTCTGGGTGTGAATAGCAGGAGATACAGTATATAGATGCAGACACTGGCTGGGAGATTGAGCTAAGACTGCCAAAGGCAACAAAATCTATAAAACAATTTGCAGTTCAGCTGTAAAGTTGGGAGAATACAATAGCTTGCAGTTAGATAGTACCTTTAACAGAACAAACATCCCCAGGATGTCACAGGAGTGTTATTCGACACAGAACTACACAAAGGGTTAAGGGTGGGGATACGTTTTAAGCAGCATCTTGAGAGAGGAGATGGAGTGAGGTGGAATGCCATCTGGAGCAAATTGTAGATCTGGGGTGGGCCACTATAAGCTATAGTGGAATGTTTGGAATAGGAATATGCAAGAGACCAGAAGTGGAAGAACACGTGAATCATACAATGTTGTCGGGATGGAATAGGTTACAGAGATGGGGAAGGACCAAGCCAAGGAGAGATTTGAAAAGATGGATGAGAATTTTAAAATTAAGACATTGCTAGTCTTGGAATCGATGTAGGTCACTGAGCACGGAGGCGTTTGGTTAAAGGGATTGAGGTTGGCAAAGCTGGCTGGGCATATTCCGGGAAACGTCAGAGGAAGTGACATCATAGAAAGCCAGTGGCATGGCCCGAACAGGTGAATTTCTTCACTGGCCCAATTTCTCATCCACCCTTCCATCTTATCCCACTTCTCTTGACCATTCTCCCAGATACAGTTTAATGCATTTATTTCTCTATTTGTGTTCTCCTTCCTCTTCCCTGCAACAACCACCTCAGATTCTTTTAAATGTAAGGAATATGAAAGGAATAGAGGAATATGGACCAAGGGTAGGCAGAATGGATTAGTTTAATATGGTATCATGTTCAGTACAACATTGCGGGCTAAAGGGTCTGTTTCTGTGCTAACAGCGGCCTGTATCGTTCTCTATTCAATGTATGTTTAATTCTGGATTCCAACATGAGCTGTGTTTAATTTTGAAAGAGGAAAACAAATAAAAACAACATTGAATTAACTGAGTGACAATAACTGCAACTTATATGATGCTTAACTTCATGATGTCCTTAAACTAGTGTCATTCAATTTTCAGTGAAATGAATAATTAAACCAATATCTTGAACTGGCAGACAGATCTCAGTATTGATACAGAAACCTATGTCTGTCTATCTATGGTTTGGTAGATGGGACATGCTTCTGACTGGTGGATCATATCTAACAGCACACCTTTATGGAGAGACTGTGGGTGACTCTTGCCACTGGACTAGTAAGCCAAAGATCCAGGGTAATGCTCTGGGGACCTAGCCTCAAATCACGCTGCAGGAGATGGTGAAATTTGAATTCAATAAGATATCTAATGATGACCATGAAACTATTATTGATTGTTGTAAAAACCCATTTGATTCAATAATGCCCTTTAGGGAAGAAGATCTGCTGTCTTTATCTGATCTGGCCTACATATGACTCCAGATCCTCAGCAATGTGACTGACTCCTAACTGCCCTCTAGATGGCCCAGCAAGCACTCAGTTCAAGGGCAATTTGGGATGAGCAGCAAATGCTGGCCTTATCAGCAATGTCCACATCCTGGGACAGAAATAATGAAAAAAATCCCTCTGGCTTTCCACAACAGACAAGATTTTGATTGTATCTTTTGTCCTTGCAAAAATCAAAATCTGCTGCCCAACATTAGATGTGATTCTAATGTGATTCTAACACTTGCCTAACAATCCTAATTGTGCTAAAAATTACACTGACAACCAATTTAAGATTATCAGTGAGCAGTACAGCCCACTTAAACATGCTGTATATATTTACACACAAAGGGCCTCGTCCTTTGAAGACTAAAGTACACACATTGTGCAGTTTTCATTTAAATATTCCCTGGTCATTTCCCAAAGCAATACCTTGACCTATCAGAGTCAACATACCTAGTTTGAACTTAAACAACACTTGATAGTTAACTTCCAGTTATCAGTTACTGGCACATTCTCCATAGCAACATGCCTACCAATCATAGTCCAATTGCCAGCCAGTCAGCACTAGCTTCTCATGAAGTATAAATTGTTGTTCCATTTACAATTTGGTATTCTTTGTCCTGATGGGTGTAAGGTAAAGAGCTTTGAGAACATGTCACTTTTTTCAACAAAACACTATTATACAGAAGTTAAATCTCAGGGAATTGAAGGAAAATGAATGACTGACCTGGTTCTGAAATTGGCTGAGTGGAAGGAGAGAGAGTTAAGATAATAGAGAGGTACTCTAATTGGTAGAATAGGAGTGTTCCATCAGGATCCTTGCTGGGGCCTCAACTCTTCACTGTATTTATTGTGCCTCAGATGACAACTAGAACATCACACTTCCAAAATTTGCCAATGAACAAAGGAATGGGATTTAAGCAGTGTGGAAGGAGCATAAAATTATCAAGAGATTTTCTACATTAAGGGAATAGGCAGAACTGGCAAGTGAATTTCAATATAGGCAAATGTTCTCCACTTTGGATCAAGAAGAGAATAGGGTACTTTCCAAACAGTGCAAATCTAGAAAGAGTGCAGGTCTAAAAGTCTTGGGAATGCACAGGTCATTAAAATGTTATGAACAGGTATAGGAAATAATTGAAAATACAAATTACATGGTAGCCTTCACATTAAGTGGGATAAAATACAAGGGAGTATGAGTCATACTTCAACTGTACAAAACCCTGGTCAAACCACACATGGAGTACTGTTCACAGTCTGGGCTGCACACCTTAGAAAGGCCGTATTGGTCTTGGAGGTGTGCAGTGCAGGTTTACCAGAATGATACCTGGACTCCAAGAATCAAATTATGAGCAGAAGTTACAAAAATAGGATTGTATTCCCTGATAAAGGAATGGTTTGATCAAGCTTTTCAAGGCATTGAGGGAAAGTGATAGAATAGATTTTGGGAAATTATTTCCACGTGGGGAGTCAAAGATTAGTGGATGTAAGTCATAAAATTAGAGTCAGATCTTTTAGGACTGTAATTAGGAAACAAAAAGTAATGGGAGTTAAGAATTCTCTTCTGCAAATGGCTATTGATAGGAGATCAACTGTGAATTTTAAAACTGAGATTGATATATTTTTATTGATCAAAAATATTAAGAGATATAGGCGTAAAAGCAGGTATATGGAGATAGGTCACAGATAAACCAAGATCACTAAATAGCAAAACAGGCTCAAGGGGCTAAACTGCCCGTTCCCATTCATATATTTCTGTGTAGCAGATATAAACCTCAAGCATGATCTAAGACTCCACATTCACAGAAACACAGCTCACAATTCTGGTGACAGTAGGTTATATAATGGACAATGTGTTGTGTGGTGGCTTGAGGACCCTGCTGATTGAGACAAAGGCCTTCAAAATTTAAGAGTTTCCATTAGTCCAGCCCATCAGCTGATAAGTGGGGATAGATTCAGGGGCAAGTAGAAAGATGATAATTAGAACACACCTGTCTCAAGTTGCTTTCTCTCAGAACAGGCTCCTGATTTTTCACAGAAAGCACCTTGTGAGTCGAAAAAAGCAGGTATCATCATGTTGCCTGAGTAAAAATTACAGACATGCAGTCAGCGGTGATTCTCTCCCACCAGTGGGTATAGGTTCAGAAGGCAGGTGTTAAATCACAACCCATGAGCCTTAGAATAACAAGACCTCAGACAGCATAGGAAAAATACTAGGACAGAGGAAAGAAAGGCACAGTTAACCAGCTAGGATAAGTATTATAACAGAAAAGTTGTTTGATTTCTGAGAATCTCTGTGTTTATTTTATTGAAAGAGAACATATACTTACATTGTGTTCTGCTTTTTCATAGAGGTAAATCTAGAGGTCCATCTAGAAGGGACATTGTTACATTTTGTTGATTTGTTCAATGTGGTGATTACTATTGTAAGAAGTCTCAAAACACCATGTTAAAGTCCAACAGGTTTATTTAGTAGCACAAGCCACAAGCTTTCAGAGCACTGCTCCTTCATATGTGAGTGGGAGTTCTGTTTACAGACAGGGCATATAAAGACACAAATTCAACTGACAAAATAATGGTTGGAGTCTTTACAGATAATTAAGTCTTAAAGATACAGACAATGTGAGTGGAGAGACAGTTAAGCATAGGTTAAAGAGGTGGATATTGTTTCCAGCTAGAACAGTTAGTGATATTTTGCAAGCCCAGGCAAGTTGTGGGGGTTACAGATAATCTAACATGAACCCAAGATCCTGGTTGAGGCCATCTTCATGTGTGCGAAATTTTGCTATCAGTTTCTGCTCAGCGATTCTGCGTTGTCATGTGTCATGAAGGCTGTCTTGGAGGACGCTTACCCGAAGATCAGAGGCTGAATGCCCATGATTGCTAAAGTGTTTCCCAATAGGAAGAGAACACCCCTCCCATGATGATTGTTGAGCAGTTCATTCATCCGTTGTCGTAGTGTCTGCATGGTCTCCCCAATGTACCATACCTCGGGACATCCTTTCCTGCAGCGTATCAGGTAGACAATATTGGCTGAGTTGCAAGATTATGTACCATGTATCTGTTAGGTGGTGTTCTCATGTGAGATGATGGCATCCATGTCAATAATCTAGCAAATCTTGTAAAGATTGCTACGGCAGGGTTGTGTGGTCACTGTTCTCCTGAAGGCTGGATAATTTGTTGTGGACAATGGTCTGGTTAAGGTTGTGCGGTTGTTTGAAGGCATGAATTGGGGGTATGGGGATAGCCTTAGCAAGATATTCATCTTCATCAATGACATGTTGAAGGCTGTAGAGAAGATGTTGTAGCTTCTCCACTCTGCGGAAGTACTGGACGAAGATGGTTACTCTGTCAATTTTGTAAATTGTGCCCTGTTTGTGAACAGAACTCCCATTCACCTGGTGAAGGAACAGTGCTCTGAAAGCTTGTGGCTTGTGCTACCAAATAAACCTATTGGACTTTAACCTGGTGTTGTGAGAATTCTTACTGTGCTTATCCGAGTCCAACAATGGCATCTCCACATCACGATTATTATTATCATGGTTACGTAGAGGAAAAAAAGTTTGAGTTGCTGTAATCTTCAATGATGTGCATTGGTTTGGAGAATTCATCCTTTATTTAATGATAACATGGTGAAGGGGTTAAGATAACAATGATAAAGGTACAGTGTGGTAAATGGAAGAGAAGACATCAACAATCAGCTGTACTCTTCACAGCTCTAATTGAGGAATATTTTGTATGATTGTGTTCCTGATGCTCTTTTCCAACTATTTGTGCTTCTAACATTACCAGGATTGCTGATTCTTCTCTTGCAAGCAATAAAAATAACTTATTTCAGTAAGTAGGTCAAAGAAAGAAGTTTAATAAAGAAACATCATTACTCCAACACTTACAGCCACAGCCTGGGCCATACAAGCTTCCCCACGATTCACAAACCACTTTTTATTTACACTGGATCAGGGGTCATCTGACCAACACATCATTTTGTCATCGATTATATTGTCTACTGGGTCAGTTATTCAGCTAATTCTCATAACATCTTACACATTATAAACGATCTAATGTTATCATTGGTTACATTCTAACAAGGGTCACATCCCAGGCATTTCCATAAGCCTGTTGGATGGTATAAGATTTTGTGGCACACCGGATAGTGTAACTATTCCGAACCAGAAGTTCCAAGTTTGAGTCACACCCCAGGATTCTTTGATTGAAGAGCACAATCAAACTGTGCTCTTGATTGCTGACTCTCCTGCAAATGGAAACACATTTTTTGTACATTAGCACCAACAAATTGAACTTCAGGAAGAGGGAATCCTTTTCTACTGAAGTGATTGAGCCGGATTGAACTGTAGAGATTTGCAAAGCAATATGGGTGCCAGCTATTAAACTATGGACTTTGGGAAAAGAACAATCCTGTAAAAAAAAATCCCATCTCAATGGTTCCTTTGAGTGATAATGAACTTCAGCTCTCCTGAAAGATTTCTTGACACATACATATCTCATATAACACCCTAATAATCATTACAGAAATTGTCCCTATCTATCTGAAGTTGTCCAGTGAAGTCATAGTTCATTATGGTTTATCACTTCACATGAATGTGGCTATGTAGCAAAGTTCTACCATTGCCTCGTACATTTTTAATACACCATTCTTGTCTTCCTTCTATGTGCTTTTGCATTTTGTGATTCATCATCCTTTAATGCTGCTTCAATTTCTTTTCCTTCATCCTCCTCCTACCTCCACTTCTTCTTCTCGTCCTGCATGATAATGCAGAGAATGTCATGTCTATTTCTGCTCTGTCATAAGTAGAGGAGGGTGGATCAAAGTCCTCCAGTCATTTCACACTCCCACAGACAGTAAAAAATAGGTCCAAGACTGAAGGAGATAAAACGTCACTTCAAAAAGTCAATCCCAGCTGCAGCAATTACAGTTCAAACTGTCATTAAGACCCACAACCTCACATCTGCTTGTCTCCGATGACTGGGCTGAATTGGTGATGGTAAACTGGTAAGAACATTGCTCATTAGATCAATTTTTTTTTCCAGAAATTATGGGAAGGACCATATGCTGTGGACTCATTTGTGGGACAGAAACTCTTGCAAAAAGTTTCTGCCAATTTTTCTTTTCAAACAAGTCCCACCCTACTTCTTATTGAAATCAATTAACATTGTTTAAGAGCTTGTTAAGAGTTTGTCAAGGGGTAATGTTTAAATTTAATGGGGTGGACAAGATGCATATGTCTTCAGCAATGGACCAGCGGAGGGAAAGTAATAAAGAGTAGAGAGCCAATCATGTCTGACCAAGAGTATTAGTCTGGCCTCATAAGGTGGTCAAGGGGCAAAAGGAACAAGACCCTATTGTTCTTTAGAGAAGACAATCTGCTGTCTTTATCTGCTCTGGCCTTTATGTGACTCCAAAGCCACAGCAGTGTGATTGATTCTCAACTGCCTTTGGGCAACTAGTGATAGATGATAAATGCTGGGCAGTCAGTGACATCCATGTCCCACAAATGAATATTAAAAAAATTTGGTAAGTATGCCCTTGGCACTGCACAGGTAGTAGGGAGAGTGAATATTCAGTGCCCAGGTTTTGAAAATGGATTACGACATAGGGCCGGGTGATTTTATTTTTAAATAGGGGAAGGATAGGTAAAGTAATGATTTTAGGACAAAGTAGGAATAGAAGACCCATGACATAGGAAGGATAAGGATTGGGGATATAAAACAGAAATTCAGGGAGTTGGGGTGGAAGCTTAGGGCTAAAACAAACAGAGTGGATATCTCTGGGTTGTTACCTGTGCCGCGGGATAGCATGGAGAAGAATAGAGAGAGAGAACATTTGAACTCGTGGCTAAAGGGGTGGTGCAGGAGGGAAAGGTTCAGATATTTGGGCAATTGGGGCTCTTTCTGGGATAGGTGGGACCTCTATAAGAGGGATGGTCTGCACCTGAACCAGAACGGAACTAATATCTTGGGGGAAAAATTTGCTGGTGCTATTTGGTGGGGGTTTAAACTGATTCAGAGGGGGGATGGGGTCCTGAGTAACACAAATGTACAGGAGAATGGGAATATCGAGGTCATGGATAAGGTTTCTGGGTCTCAGCAGGGTACTGGTAGGTGGGAGGGTGGTTTGAAGTTTGTATACTTCAATGCGAGGAGCATACGCAATAAGGTGGGTGAACTTGCAGCCTGGATAGGTACCTGGGACTTTGATGTTGTGGCCATTTCAGAGACATGGAGAGAGCAGAGACAAGAATGGATGTTGCAGGTTCCGGGGTTCAGATGTTTCAGTCGGAGCAGAGTAGGTGGTAGAAGAGGGGGAGGTGTGGCATTGTTAGTCAAAGTCTGTATTACGGTGGCAGAAGGACATTTGATGTGGACCTGTCTATTGAGGTAGTTTGGGCTGAGATTAGAAACAGGAGGGGAGAGGTCACCCTGTTGGGAGTTTTTTATAGGCCTCCAAAAAGTTCCAGGAATGTAGAGGAAAAGATTGCAAGGATGATTCTGGACAGAAGTGAAAGTAACAGGGTAGTTGTTATGGGCAACTTTAACTTTGCAAATATTGATTGAAAAAGTTATAGCTCAAGCACGTTAGAGGGGTCAGTTTTTGTACAATGTGTGCAGGAGGGTTTTATGACTCAGTATGTATATAAGCCAACAAGGGGAGAGGCTACATTGGATTTGGTTCTGGGTAATGAACCAGACTAGGTGTTAGACTTGGAGGTAGGTGAGCACTTTGGTGATAGTGACCACAATTTGGTTATGTTTACCTTAGTGATGGAAAGGGATAGACATATACCAAAGGGAAGAAGTTACAGCTGGGGGAAAGGTAATTATGAGGCTATTAGGTGAGATTTGGGATACATAGGGTGGAGTAGCAAAATGCAGGGGCTGGGAACACCTGAAATGTGGAACTTATTCAATGAACAGCTACTGCGAATCCTTGATAAATATGTACCTGTCAGACAGGAAGGAAGTGGTAGAGCCAGGGAACCGTGGTGTACTAAGGAAGTTAGTTCGTTAGTAAAGAGGAAAAGAGGAGGCCTATTTAAAGATGAAACATGAAGGCTCGGTTAGGGCACTGGACAGTTATAAATTAGCCAGGAGGGAGCTAAAGAGGGAGATAAGAAGAGTTAGAAGAGGACATGAGAAGGCTTTGGCGAATAGGATAAAGGAGAACCTAAAGCTTTTTATAGATATGTTAAGAATAAAAGATTGGTTAGGTCAACATTAGGGCCAGTCAAAGACAGTAGTGGGAAATTGTGCATGGAGCCTGTGGAGATTGGAGAGGCACTGAATGAGTATTTTTCATTGGTCTTCACGCGGGAAAATGTCAACGGAGTTGGGGAGAATACTGGGATACAGGGTTGTAGACTAGACAGGATACAGGTACATAAGGATGAGGTGTTAGCTATTCTTGAGAGTATGAAAATAGATAAGTCCTCTGGGCCGGATGGGATTTATCCCAGATTACTCTGGGAGGCTAGAGAGCAGATTGCAGAGCCTTTGGCTTTGATCTTCATGTCGTCATTGGCTACAGGTATAGTGCTGGAAGACTGGAGGATGGCAAATGTTGTTCCCTTGTTTAAGAAGGGGAGCAGAGACCATCCTGCAAATTATAGACCACTGAGCCTTACATCTGTTGTGGGGAAAGTTCTGGAAAGAATTATAAGGGATAGGATTTATAGTCATTTAGAAAGAAATGAATTGATTAGGGATAGTCAGCATGGATTTGTGAAGGGAAGGTCATGCCTCACAAACCTTATTGAGTTTTTTGAAAAGGTGACTAAAGAAGTAGATAAGGGTAAAGCAGTTGATGTGGTGTACATGGATTTTAGCAAGGCGTTTGATAAGGTACCCCATAGAAGACTACTGCAGAAAATGCAGATGCGTGGGATTGAGGGAGATTTAGCAATTTGGATTAGGAATTGGCTAGCTGATAGAAGACAGAGGGTGGTGGTTGATGGGATATATTCAACCTGGAGTTTAGTTACCAGTGGTGTACCTCAGGGATCTGTTTTGGGGCCACTGTTGTTTGTTGTTTTTATAAATGACCTGGATGAGGGTGTAGAGGGATGGGTTAGTAAATTTGCTGATGACACCAAAGTTGGAGGACTTGTAGACAGTGAGGATGGATGTTACAGTTTGCAGAGGGACATAGATAAGTTGCAGAGCTGGGCCGAGAAGTGGCAAATGGAGTTTAATGTGGAAAAGTGTGAGGTGATTCACTTTGGTAAGAGTAATATGTGTGCAGAATATAGGGCTAATGGTAGTGTAGATGAGCAGAGAGATCTCAGTGTACAGGTGCATAGATCTCTGAAAGCTGGTACTCACGTTGATAAAGTTGTTAAGAAGGCGTATAGTGTGTTAGCATTTATTGGTAGAGGGATTGAATTTCAGAGCTGAGGTGTTATGTTGCAACTGTACAAAACACTGGTGCAGCCGCATTTGGAGTATTGTGTACAGTTTTGGTCACCACATTATAAGATATGGAGGCATTGGAAAGGGTGCAGAGGACGTTTATCAGGATATTGCCTGATATGATGGGTAGGTCTTATGAGGAAAGGCTAAGGGACTTGAAGTTATTTTCATTAGAGAGAAGAAGGCTAAGAGGTGACTTAATTGAGACATATAAGATGATCAGAGGGTTAAATAGGGTAGATAGTGAGAGCCTTTTTCCTCGGATGGAGATGGATAACACGAGGGGACATAGCTTTAAATTAAGGGGTGGTAGTTATAGGACAGATGCTTGAGGTGGGTTCTTTACTCAGAGGGTAGTAAGGGCGTGGAATGCCGTGCCTGCAGCAGTTGTGAACTCATCAAGTTTAAGGGCATTCAAATGGACAGTGGATAGGCATATAGATAGCATTGGAATAGTTTAGGTTAGAGGGTCATAAAATTGGTTACGTTGGTCGGTGCAACATTGAGGGCCGAAGGGCTTGTACTGCACTGTAATGTCCTATGTTCTAAGACATTACACAGGATGTCAATATAAGAGGTCACACTGAGGGGCACGGAAACAAATTTTTAGAAACTGTTATATTTGAAGAAAAGTACTAAATAAGGACTAAGATGAGTACAAGTATGTTTTACAAAGAGGTTAATTATACAGTATTCCTAAAATAGTATATGTATTTAGACATTGGTGACTTAAATTATGGCCCCAGTTTTGGTATGAGACAGATGTTGTACAGATGGAATTGAGGAAGGAAGCAACCATCCTGGTAATGGCAATTTGACATCGAGAAACTTTTGACTCAACTCTCCAGCTTAGCATTAGCTGGAAGTTATAGATGACTACAGAAGGCTGATAGTCGCAAAATGCTGGGTGGCACAAGGCTGTCATCAGGGACGTGAAGGAATGGTGTCTGGCACTCAGGTAAACCATTGGGAAGGGTTTGAATTATGACCTTGACTTCTCTTGAGGGTTCTGGAGGCACATTCTTTCTCTATCTGACCAACAAGGAAAGTCAAAATAAGTAAAACTACTTATCCTTTCTGGCCTCTTCCTGTGGATTGGCCAAATGGAGAAGCTTTCCCACTAAGTTTCCCACAAGTTTTGCCTCCATAATGAAAATGGAGCCTGATTTGTGACCTTTCTTCATTATAGCAAGTGCCCTTCCTATTGATTCAGAAAAGCAGCTTAAAGTCGGAACTTTGGAGAAGAGAATGTGTCCATGGTGGGTAAGTCATTAATTAGCTTTTTAGTTCTTTCCACCAAGTGGACAGATTTTAATTAGTCTCTTATGAGTGACACATTAGTTTGATTACCTCTGTATAATGAAAAGGTAGCTCAGTGGCACAGTGGTTAGCACTCCTCACAGCATCAGGGACCCGAGTTCGATTTCAGACTTAAGTGACTGTATGAAGTTTGCATGTTCTCCCCATGTCTGTGTGGGTTTCCTCTGGGTGTTCTGGTTTCCTCACACAGTCCAAGGACATGTGGGTTACATGGATTGGCCTTGCAAAATTGTCCTTTTAATGTCCAGAGAGGATTCGCATATGTAAATATGTGAGGTTACAGAGATAGAGCCCGAGTGAAGTGCTCTGTCAGAGATTTGGTGCAAACTCAATGGGCTGAATGGCCTCATTCTATGAAATCAAATGGATCCAGTAACTAGCTGAAAATGCAATGCAATGAAAAAGAGAAGCCTTCAACGTGCTTCAAAGCCAGATCAGAAAGGAAGGTGCTGCTGACAAAGATTGATGGCAGATTATAATTAAATACAGACACTGTGCTAAAACATGTCAGCTACAATTTGCTCATTTTCTAATCACTTCCTTATATTTTCTATATAAGCCGGCACATTTTGAGGGTGAAACTTGTCTTGGGCAACTGAAGAGATAGTTAACAATGAGTATCGACCTGAATTTCTTTCATGTGGAGATTTAAATGAACTGCCAATTGACTATTGTCTGTTTTGTCCTACTCATCAAGATGAATTTCACTCCTTTTACCTTGAAGTTCACTGACCTCCTCCTGCTTCTATTTTCTATGTTTCCATGTGGCTAAACCACAGTAATTTCCAAGGCCATTCTTTCAGTCTGCCACTATTGCTGCTCCCATTTAATATGTTTCTCCATAGTTTCTGCTGGTCTCCCAATGAAGTTAAGTCAAGAGGTTGGGAAGCCTTTGTTGATGGATTTTTAACAAAGTTTTTAAAACTGTGCAGCTGCAGGGTAAAATATGCACCAGAGAATTTGCATTTCTTCAATGTATATCATCTCCTTACAGAAAAAAAAATCCTTAAATGAAAGAAAGGCACATCCCATAGATAGATGCAGGAAGTCAAACTTAGCATAGAGCACCTAATGGCTTGAAACCAGTCCAAAGCATACGTGAGTGTACAAGCTACAGGAGGGGAATATGATTCAAGTTAATGTCATTATAATTGCATATCCTCCCTGGTTAACGTGTTTCAGAAAGTGTAAAGCAGTGGCTGTTTTGTGCCATAAAATGCACAGTGAACATTTTGTACAGTGACAAGCTGCTTAATTTTGTGTGCAGGTTTGTGTGTCCATTTCTGCGTGGCTTTAGATCGGTATAACCACATCTAACCACAACAAACCTGCCCCTTCTAGCACCGCTTTAAGCACTTTGAGACATTTTACATTGTCAAAGGAACCAATCTTAATGCAATTGTTGATGTCACAATGCTGCAGTTCAAAGAAACAAACTGTGGAAGGTTTTAGAAGCAGCAACAGAGGGTGAGTCATTTCTCAAATGGTGTGGAAAAAGCAGAGATGATGGCTAAAGAAGGGCTGCCTGTTACTGGATGGAAATAAAGCATTACCACAGGCACTGCTGAGTCATTTTGTGATTCAAACCTCATGGCTGCTATAAAACAGAGGATAATTTCAGAATCATGATCAGGTGCACTCGGCTGTATTTTGCAATAGTATGCATCAAAATACTTCATGTATGTAGTCTGTCAATAAGATGCTACTTTTTTTTTCTTTACTTTCTTTCTTTATGGCATGGTGGCACAGTGGTTAGCACTGCTGCCTCACAGTGCTAGGAACCCTGGTTCAATTTCAGCCTTAGGTGATTGTGCGGATCTTGCATATTCTCCTGCTGTCTGTATGGATTTCCTCATGATGCTTTGGCTTCCTCCCACAGTCCAAAGATTGTGGGTTAGGTTGATTGGCGCTGCTAAATTCTCCCTTAGTGTCAGGGAGACTGGCAGAGTAAATATGTGGGTTGTGGGAATAGGCCTAAGTGGGATTGTTGTCGGTGTAGATTCAATGGGCCAAATCTCCTCTCTGCACTGTTAGAATTCTATAATCTCTGTTTTATGCAGTATAGAAACTGGCATTTTGACCCAGTTGGCCTGCACCAGTGCAGTATTGGGGTGTTTGGGACTGTAAGGGTTAATGTGGGACTGGGGAAAAGTAGTGCCCATGTTATGATGAAAGCAGGTTTGACCAATCTTTTCATTTGGGCAGGGGGGCCATATTTGCATACTTTCCTCACTCAAGAGGCTGCTGAGAAAATTTCAGAAAGATTAGGGTTGGCACAACAATAAACTGAATTTTAAAAATAATGCTGGGGTTTTAAGGAAACAAATGATTGCTGAGCAAATGCACAGCAATTTCATAGCAATAAATTGACAAGTTAAAAAAAAATAATGTCAATGATCAGAATGTGAGAGTATTATTGTACATGAGTGAGGGAGTGTGTGTCTATATGGGTTGGTGTGTTGTCGTATAAGCGATTGAGAAACCTGAGATTGGCGGCAAGGCAGACTTGAGTTCAACTCAACACACTCACTCAGTCATTCAATTTCTCAAACTCATTCAGTCACACTCGGTCTCTCGCACTCACTCAATCTCTCGAATTCACTAAGTTTCTCACACTCACTGGGTCTGTTGCACTTACCCCTGCACTCTCACTTAGCTCTCGCACTCACACAGTCTTTCGCACTCACTCAGGCACTCATTCCCATATTAGTCCCTCACTCAGTCTAACTTTCACGCACACACACTTTCAGTCAGGATCATTTTCACACACACTTAGTCATTCACTCTCACTCCCACACACGCACACTCGGTCCACTCACTCGCTCTCATTCCCAGTCACACACATTCAATTACTCACATTCATTCCCACACAACTCTGTCACCCAAAGATTGGCCACTTAAGAGCCTTAATAACTTAATAAAGGTGGAAGTAAGCAGGCTGCCCTGAGCCTCAACCTTAATTTGTATAATTGTTGACAGGTTGGGTGCAGGAAGGCCACCTGGGTAAATTTACAGAATTCCCCATCTACAAAAACTCACCAGTGGAGGAAAATAAAGTTCTGCTCCTTGACTTTATTAATAGTTACATACAGCACAAAAACAAGGAGGCTTTGGTAAAACCTGATAGAAGACTGATGATGCCAAAGCTGCAATATTGCATCAACTTCTGAGCACTGCTCTTTAAGAAGGATGGTAAGGATATGTAGAGAATGCAGAAGGGATTTATTAGAATGACAATTGGATAGGCAACTTCAGTTATGTGGAGTTGTTTGCACTGATAGTGGAAGCAGATGCATTTGTAATATTCAAAAAAGAATTGGATAGATACCTGAAGGGGAAAAAGATGGGGCTATATGGAAAAACATGATAAGTTAGACTAATCGGACAGATGGTCCATTGTCATATCAGAGTAGTCTCCTTTTATACTATATATTGCAATGTGTGTTTCTGGTTTTCCTACGGTTCATACCTCAACTCCTGTTCACCCTGTTCTCTGTCGGTAAATTGTGGTGTCAGATAAACACTATTGGCACAGACGTGTGCAGAGTTGTACAGCAAGGGTTCTTGATCTTGCAGATAGCTTAGAACAACTTGCAACAAAGCTGGCATTTGCAGGAGGGACCTCAGTCATAGATATGATAAGTGCAGTTGCAGCATTTTCCTATATTCTGACTGTTACTGAGACTTTGAGATCCACATTCTGCACCATTTGATAACAGCTACTTTAAGTTTATTTGGAGGTAGATGGCAGAGATATAAGAATGCACAATGATGAAACAGAAAAATGCCCCACATAAAATAAACAAGTTGCATTTGTATAACATTTTTTGTGATCTAAAAATCCTTCAAGGCTAATGAATGACTTTAAAATGTAGTCACTTTTACAATGTAAGGAAAGACGACAGCCAATTTGTACACAGCTAAGCCTCACAGGCAGCAATGAGATCAGATATTTTAGTGATGTTATTTGAATGATAAATAATAGCTAGAAGAAGTCCTCTGCTTGTCATCAAATAGTACCAAGGGATCTTTTATGTCTGCATCAGAAGATCAGTGGAAACTTGGTTTATGTTTCATCTGACATGGTGGCATGATCGTAATGTCACGGCACTACTGATCCAGAGGTCCCTGAGGACTTGGGTTCTCCACAACAACTGGTGGAATTTAAAAACTCTATTAATAAAGCCTTCAAATAAAAGCTGGTCTCAGTAACAGTGACCATGAATTATGATTGGTTAAAATTGATATGATTCACTCATGGTCCAGTATTTCATGTCCCATCTGCCACAGGAATGAGGCGAGCGAGGGGCAGACCATGGAAAGGTCCATCGACCTCGGACAGGATTTTACGGTATTGGGCTGAGTGAGGCCATAAAATCCCAGCCACGAGCTTTAGAAATCTGCCATCATTTCCTGATCTGGCCTACATGTACTCCAGACCCACAACAATGTGATTGGCCCTTAACCGTCCTCTGAAATGACAAAGAAAGCCACTCGTTTCAAGGACAATTAGGGATGGGCAACAAACGGAGTCTTGTCCTCAATGCCAACATCTCATGAGAATATAAATTTAAAATAAATCTAAGATATAGCACCTCAAATAGTGCAGACTGTCACGACTGCACTGAGATGCCAGCCTGTGTTATGTTATACATTCAAATATCTGTAGTAAGGCTGAACTCATAGTCTTCTGTATCAAGGTAAGAATGCTCCCATTGGGTCAAGACTGACACCTTGGGGCATAGATCCTCTGGAAAGGGCAAGATATAAAAAGGAAACCAACTGCAGCACACCAAAACAGGATGAGCTATTTTTGACATAGTCCTGCAATGGAAAGTGGTCAACTGCATGACAAATAAACAAGTTCACAAGAGACCACTCAGGAAGCAAGCATACATACACATTCTAGTGCTATGTTATGCTGCAATATTAGATATGCAAACATCATAGTACCTTCATTTAAATACTACAATGGATTGGCATCGCATTTTACATCGTATTCAATATAAACACCCACTCCCAACACTTTATTTTTAATTCAGATATGTGATCATGTTAACTTTACAGTGCTTGTTATTTTATCAACATTAATGGTCTCCAAGCAAACAGTACTGTGAAATTGTTGTTTGGGAACGTTTTCAAGGAAATGTAGAAAGAATTGCTCATTCGTATTTGGAAAATCCATGCTGCTTTCTGTACTGGCTCCAAAGTTATTTCTAAATTTTTGTCATTATCCTCAACTATGCACTCTGATCTGTTGCTGATCATCTTCCATGAACACATTTATACCACTTTTGACAGCTTTGTAGTAATATACACAACACATTACCTTTTCACTAATTGCTTCACAAAAAAACTATAACACATCCTGGTCTAATTCAGACATTGGAATTACTGTCCGATTATTGGAGTGTACGTGTTACAGAGAAGGAGGTGCTGGAAGTATTAAAGTGCATCAAAATGGATAAATCTCCAGGACCTGATGAAGTATATCCCAGGACATTGTGGGAGGGTAGGGAGGAAATCGTGAATCTCCAAGCCAAGATATTTGAATCATCAATAGTCGTGGGTGAGGTGTCTAAAGATTGGAGAATGGCAAATGTTGTGCCTTTGTTTCAAAAGGGCTGGAGGGAAAAGCCAGGCCAGTGAACCTCACATCTGTGCTGGGTAAATTGTTGGAAAGTATTTTGAGAGACAGGATCTACAGGTATTTAAAGATGCAAGGACCGATTAGAGACACTCAGTATGGCTTTGAATGGAAAATCATATCTCACAAATTTGATTGAGTTTTTTGAAGAGGTAACAAAGAAAGTAGTTAAGGACAGTGCAGTTGATATTATCTATATGGACTTTAGCAAGGCCTTTGACATGGTACCGCATGGTTGGTTGTTGCATAAAGTTAAATCTCACGGGATCCAAGGTGAGGTATTTAAATAGATACAAAATTGGTTTCTTAACAGAACCAGAGGGTGATTGTAAAGAGTTGTTTTTCAAACTGGAGGCCTCAGGGATCAGTGCTGGGCGTACTGTTATTTGTCATTTATATTAATGATTTGGATGAGAATAAAGAGGGCATGGGTAGTAAGTTTGCAGATGACACCAAGATTGGTGGTATAGTGACTGAAGAAAGTTATTTCCAATTGCAATGGGATCTTGTGCCAATGGGCTGACAAATAGCAGATGAAGTTTAATTTAGACAAATGCAAGGTGATGCATTTTGGTAGATTAAACTTAGAGGCAGGACTTACTCAGTTAATGGTAGGGCATTGGGGAGAGTTACAGAACAAAGAGATCTAAGGGTACATGTTCATAGCTCCTTGAAAGTAGAGTCATAGATGGATAGAGTGGTGAAGAAAGCATTTGACATGCTTAGTTTCATTGGTCAGAACATTAAATACAGAAATTGGGAAGTCTTGTTGAAGTTGTGCGAGATATTAGTAAGGCCACACTTGGAATACTGTGTATAATTCTGGTTACCCTATTATAGAAAGGGTATTAATAAACTAGAAAGATTGTAGAAAAGATTTACTAGGATGCTACTGGGATTTGATGGATTGAGTTAGAAGGAGGGGCTGAATAGACTGGGACATTTTTCTCCGGAGTGTAGGAGCTGAGGGTGACCTTACAGAGGTCTATAAAATAATGTGGGGCATAGACAAGGTAGGCAGTCATATCTTTTCCCAAAGGTAGGGGAGTCTAAAACAAAAGGGCATAGGTTTAAGGCGAGAGGGGAGAGATACAAAAGTGTCCAGAGGGTGGTGAGTATCTGGAATAAGCTGCTAGAAGTAGGAGTAGAGGTGGGTACAATTTTATCTTTTATAAAGCATTTAGATAGTTACGTGGATGGGTATAGAGGGGTATGGACCAAACATGGGCAATTGGGATTAGCTTAGAGTTTTTAAACAAAGAAAAAGGTGGCATGCACAAGTTGGGCTGAAGGGACTGTTTCCATGTTGTAAAGCTCTATGACTATGACTCTTTGACTATCCAAATGTCTTGCCACTCATATCCTTGCCTCTTAAGTATACTGCTGTACGCATTTTGCGGGTGTATTGGTCTCAGGAGCCACATTTGAAGTGCTAACCCACATTTCTTATGTTTTCTTGTTAGTAATACACTCTTTTAAATTATCTAGCTTTTTGGTGAAGTAAGTCAACCAATTGCAAATTATCTATACTCTCTTACAACATTGAAATTGTCTTTTGAAATATAATAACAGTAACACACCCTGCTACATTTTTCTACATGATTGTGGTGGACGATGTGCTTAAATTGAGGAGCAACTCAAAGTCTAGTTAATGTTCACAAAAGCAAAGATCTGCCATATCTGACACACAAAGAACTTAGGGTAGGAGCTTGAGAATGATAGTTTTAATAATCCAAGAAGAATTGAATAAAAATTCAATAATCTGAAGAAACTACAGTTTAGGTTATTGTTTAGCATGCATTGACAAGTGGGGTGCTGCAGGGATCTTTGCTGGGACCCCAACTTGTTCACATTATATATTAACGATTTGGACAAGGAAACTAAATGTATTATCTTCAAACTTGCAGATGATACAAAGTTAGGTAGGAGGGTAAGCTATGAAGAGCATGCAGAGATGTTCCAGCGTGATTTGAACAGGCTGAGTGTATGGCATCTGCCCATTCAATGTGAATAAATGTTACCCACTTTGGTAGCAAAATTTAGGAAGCAGATTTTTATATGAATGGTTGTAAATTGAGAGAGGTGGATCCTCAGCGAGACCTTGGTCCTCCTGCATCAGTCATTGAAAGTAAGTGTGCAGGTGGAGCAGGCAGTAAAGAAGGCAAATGGTATATTGGCCTTCATAGCAAGAGGATTTGAATATAGGAGCAAGAATATCTTACTGTAGTTGTATAGAACATTGGTGAGGCTACACCTGGAATATTGTGTGAAGTTTTAGTATCCTTATTTTATGAAGGACGTTCTTGTTAATTTGGCCACTTCAAAGAGTGAGAGGGGATCTTGTAGAAACTTATAAAAGTCTGACAAAGCTAGAAAGGCCAGATTCAGAAAGGATGTCCCCAGTAGTGGGGGAATCCAGAACTAGGAATCATAGTTCGAGGATAAGGTGTAAACCTTTTAGAATTGGGATGAGGAGAATAGAGTGGTGAATCTGTGGAATTCATAACCACAGAGAGTAATTGAGGCTAAAACATTGTGTGATTTCAAGAAGAAATTAAAGGTAACTCTTGGAGCCAAAGGAATCATGGGATATGGGAAGAAGGCAAGATCAGGATATTGAATCTGGTGTTCAGCCATGATCAGAATGAATGGCAGAGCAGGCATGAAGGGTTGAATGGCCTACTTCTGCTTCCAATTTCTACATATTATATATGCTTTCAGTTTCAGTTTGATGAATAGTGCTTAGAAATTCATAAAAAAGAAAATTGAAGGTTCCTCTCAATTAATAGTTTTGCAATCGTGTAGGAATATTGGAAAAATGCTGACTAGCAGCTAAGAACACAAAATTAGACCAATAGGCTTCTTGTGCTTGCTTCACTATTCATTAAAATCACAGCTGACCTGATTGTGGCCTCAACACCATGTCCCTCCCTGCTCCTCTGATCAGGGGCAAGGACGTCCAGTCACATTTGCTGGCATGCCATTTCAAATAAGCAAATTCAGGTCCAATTACATCATTGAGACTGACTGCAATTTTAACTGAGCAGGGCCTCTTGCAGAATGCAGGAGGAGAATCTGGGACCAGAAGAAGCAATTTAAAGTTTTTTTTGTACCTTTTCTTGGCAGGCAGATGCTCGAACAAGAAAATTCACTTTTTCCCCCCACAACCCTCCTTCCACCTCACTAACCCCAAGGCCCCAACCTAATCTCCACCTCCATCACTCCACATCTGTTGTTTCGCTCCTACTGGTCCTCAGAAAATGCTTTAGCTTCGATTTACCTGCTGGCTGGCAAAGCATTCTGTAGTGCCAGCCAGCAACCTCCTCCCACTCCAACTTTTTCCTCTCTCCTGCCATTCTTATTTCAGTCATACAGATGGCCAGCCACATGGAGATGACTACCAGGAGTTAAAATTTTCTGGGCTTCCTGCCTCTCAGATTGGCAAATTCAGAACTTAAGTCAGTAACCCCGTCTGTCTGAATAACACTCCAGGTTAACATTGAGTTTACAATTTCCAATATCTGTGACATGCTTTCTACATGATTAGCTCTAACCATGCCACTGCTAGTGACGATCTCTTTTCTAACTATTTCTATTTTATCATTTTTTTTCATTAATTCATAGGATATGAATTGCTGGCTGGACCAGAATTTATTGCCCTTCAACTAGCTGGCATTTAAGTGTCAACTATGTTGCTGTGCATCTGGGCCTGTTGAGGTAAAGACGGCAGATTTCTGTCTCTAAAATACATTAAGGAACCTGATAAGACTACAGACCATAAGATTTAGGAGCAGAATTAGCCATTCAGCCCATCGAATCTGCTCTGTCATTCAATCAAGGCTGATATGATTCTCACCTCCATTCTCTTGCCTTCTCCCAGTAATCCTTGACCTTTCTTATCTGTCATGGGATTTTACCACAATTGGCAATGGTTTCATGGTCATTGTTGAACATTTAATTCCAGATTTATTTTTATTGACTTCAAATTTCATCATCTGCTATGGTGAGATTCAAATCCAGGTCCTCACAGCATTGCCCTGGTTCTCTGGTTTAATAGTTCAGTAACAAAGCCACTACAACATCTCCTTCCACTTTTTTTTGCTATCTTGCTTCCTGATTTGTAATTTGTGCATTCTTGACATTTAGTTTTTCCAATTCATATGAATTTTAATTACTTGGCCAACCTTCTGTCATAGGGTTTAATAGAAGACATGACAAACATCTGAGGGGAATTGATGAGAAATCCACAGATGTTTGTGTTGAATGGCATTGGTTTTAGAGTGTGGGGTGACCATATTTTGCCTATTGCTTTACATGGACTGTATACTTACTGACAATGGAATACAAGAAAAAAGTTTGTAACTTGCATTGTTCTTATATATCTTTCTATATCTGTCAAAGTGTAGCCGGGGTAAAAATCTAATCTTTTCTTGGTTAATAAATGTTTAATTCTTTTGTTAAAAGTTAATTGGCAGTCCTGAGACTTCATCCATGTCTCCAGACAAAAAAAAATGAAAGTTACAATCTACTAAGCTGGCATTCTAACATCATGATCTGGTTTGGAAGGATGTGTTGCATGTTCTCCTTCATGTAAGTTACTCCCTTCACATCTGCATTATAGATTCCCATTCCTTTCAAAGAACAAAGAACAAAACAGCACGGGAAACAGGCCCTTCAGCCCAATGAGCCCACACTGCCACCTCGATGTTCCCACTTCTGCCTGTGATCCCTGTCTGTGTTTGTAGGTCTATGGATTGAAACCAAATTTGAGACAATTTAGGGAGAATTTATTCTGCTAATCAGCCTAAGAGTTCATCTTTGGGATGTGGGAGGAAACCGGAGCATCCGGAGAAAACCCACGCAAGCACGGGGAGAATGCGCAAACTCCCACAGACACAGGCCCAAATCCATGTATCTGCACAGCACAGCGATAGTCACTGAGCTGTCGTGTTGCCCATCAAATGGTCCAGGTCAAGTGTACACTAACGATGTGAAGCACTAGGATACTCTCGAAAAAATCCAAGAGCAGCCCTCCCACAACCCATCACGTGTATGCCTCTTGTTAGGCAATAAGGCGGACCAAAGTACCTGTAAGTATGGTGTTTTTGCTGTTTGCACTTGCAAAACTGCTTTGGTTTTGTTGTGGGGTATTCGTTGTGTCTCAGTAGATGAAGTCTTCAGAGCAGGCTCATAGCTAAATCTTTATAAACAACTCTTCACAAATATACAGTAAAGCATACAAGCTGGGAGATAGATTCATGTTTAGATCCTCACCTGGCCCTGCCTAACATTATAGTGACCCCGTGTTGTGGGCCATGTGTTCTCTTCATTACAATGGGAGGTAATATGCATAATCCCACATTAACCCTATATGTTAACCCAGACACTTCTTCACAGATTTCATGTTTGCCCAATGTTTGAGCTGTAAAGGGTTCTTCAAATGAAGTGCAGCACAACTGACACACTTATCATGCTTTTGGAGAAATATGAAAATGTAATATAGACAATCATTTAAGATTTGCGCTTGAAATTCTCTTGCATTTTTTGAAGACTTTGCTACTTTTTGTTCCTGAAGAATATTGATTGTAAATGATTTCTTCTGGTTTTATGTCAAAACATCATTGTGTGCAAACTTCCTTGATTCTTTTGCTGCATCTGGATTATACCCACTGGGACTCACTGTTGTTCTTTCTCACAGTGTTGCACTGTGCTGGATTTATTTTGCCCATCATTTAGGTGCAGCAAAATCAAAGGTTACCTCAAAATAGGAGGGGTAACTGTATTCCTCAGGTCTGAAGCAGTCAAATTTTTTTCTAATGAGATACTTCTGTATCTCATTAGAATCCTTGTTGGAAAATATAATTTTTTTTGTCCTTCCATATACATAATTCTGCATTAAATATAAATTGTAATGTCTGTCCTGACGATTACTATGCATTTTTGAGTTTCCATCCAGTATATTGTGAACTTAAATGATCATTCATCCTGTACACTTACATTGAGGTATCCAGTGCAATGCTGCATGTTTTGGTATACACTGAAATATCCAGTGTATGCTTCATGTTTTAGTGTATACTGAAGTATCCAGTGCATGCTGCATGTTTTGGTATATATTGAAATATTCAGTGCATGGTACATGTTTTGGTGTACACTGAAATATCCAATACATGCTGTATATTTTGGTATACACTGAAATATCCAGTGCATGCTGCATGTTTTGGTGTATATTGGAGTATCCAGTGCATGTTGCATGTAATTGTGTACACTAAAATATCCACTGTATGCTGCATGTTTTGACGTACACATACAATTACTAAGGAATTTCTAAGTTATGAGGTTTCATTTTATTAATACTATTTGTGAAAAATAAAAAAGTCCATTACAGAGTTCTTTGAATCACCTACTATATAAACTTGTGTAAAAGTAGCATTAATTGCATAGTATGAAAACTAAATGAACATCATGTATTTTATGTCATTAATAATGGTGAATAAGGAATTGGCTGTCAGAACAACTGAACAAATATTTTGGGCCATAACTTCCAAACATATATCTGGGGCAGTAAAGGGGCGGAGTGGGGGCAGGCAGTCGTTGTACACCAAAGATATTCCCAGGTAAGAGTTACATGGCAATTACCTGAGAAGTGACGATTAGCTGTTCCTGGAGCCATGAGAAATTATGATTGAAATCCTAAAACAGGGAGTAGGAATAAACAAGTCATTCTCAGGTCGGCAGTATAACTGTTAGTACAAGGATTGGTGCTTGGGTTGCACTATTCATAGAAATATAGGACTTAGGAGCAGGTATAGGCTATAGTCAGAGTTGCAGTGAGGGGAGGAGAGAAAGCAAGAAATCCCTTTTAGACTCTTTATAATCTAAATCAGAGATTGTGGAATGAGGAGATGTCAGATGTGAGAAGGAAGATTAAGTCAAAGTATATAATAGCGTTGATGTGTTGATCCATCATTGGCCATAGTGTGAATGATAGTCACTTGAATGATTGCAAGCAGAGGTTAAAAGTGAGGAAAAGCAACTATGCCAGTCCTCCACTGGTCAGGGGCTGGTGCCTCTGATGTTTGCCACACTGTCTTGCAAGAGAGAAAGAGAAATGATTATAGTGCAATGTATGGAGTAATGTTGGCTGACGGGGTCACTGTGATGTTGGAAAGGGTCAGGTAAGGGACCAAAACATGAATCTAGTCCCCAGCTTGTATTCTTTACTCTATATTTGTAAATAGTAATTAATAAAGACTTACCTATGAACCTGCCTCTGAAGACTTCACCGACTGAGACATAATTAATACCCCACAACAAAACCAAAGCTCATTGTTAAATAGATGGTAGTATTTGCAAGCTGTGAATTGCGGAAGTGAGATTTGCAGCAGTGCACATTACATTAATATGAGGTGTGAATGTTGGTTAGATTTCATGGTTAAAAGAGATTGTTGGAAGACTATGAGGAGTGATTTAGTGTGGTATTTGAAAATAGATTCACTGACCTTGACCATTCTTGAAGTCATTGAACTTCCGGCAGAACTGCATCCAGATCCTTGGCGCTACACTAAGTTATGATAGCCATGATGACAATCTTCTCCCAGTACCTTTAATTTGCACAGTTTGTCTGGAGGGCCATCTATTCTCTGTGGATAAAGCACCCATCTCTTCTCTCCACTTTATGTATCAAGGCCTTCAGTGCAATGTCAGAGAATTTTGGAACACTGCTTTGTGGTCTATTTTGTAGCGCCATTTTCAGTGTTCTCCCTGTTTTGACTGTCTTTCCAAGCCACTTTCTGCACCTGCTTCAAAAATCTTTCCATCTCTGCCTTAAAAATCTTCAAAGACTCTGCTTCTCAGGAAGGAAGTTCCAAAGACTCTTGACCCTCTGAAAGAAAAGCCTTGCCTCATCTCAACTTTAAATAGGTGACCCTTTTTTAAAAAATGTGACTCCTAATTCTGGATCCTCCTGCAAGAGTAAAAATCCTCTCCACAGCTACCCCAGTCAAGACCTCTCAGGATCTTGTACATTTCAATCAAGTCACCTCTTACTCTTCTAAACTGCAGCCTAGTCATAGAGCAATACAGCATGGAAACACGTCCTTCAGTCCAAATGATCCATGGTGCCCTCCCAGCCAGTTCCAATTGCCCACATTTGGCCCATATGCCTCTAATCCTTTCTCATCCATGTACTTTTCCAAATGCTTTTTAAATGATGTTATTGAACCTGCCGCAATCACTTTCTCTGGCAGCTCATTCCATATATGCACCACCCGTTGTGTGAAGAAGTTGCTCCTCAAGTCCTTTCGTAAATCTTTCACCTCTCACCTTAAACCTATGCCCTTTAGTTTTCAATTCCCATTCTTTGAGAAGAAGACTGTGTTCATTCAGCCTATGTATGCCCTCATGATTTTATACATCTTAATAAGAACACTCCCTCATTCTCCTACATTCCAAGGAATAAAACCTTATCCTGGCCAATCACTCCCTATACTCAGACCCACTAATCTTGGCAACATCCTCGAACATCTTCTTTGCACTCCGTTCCTGTTATAGGAAAGACATTATCAATGACTTTCCTATAATAGGATGACCAAAACTGTACAAAATCATCTCTGATCAGCCTTTCCTCATAAGAGATCCTGCCCATTCCAAATGTTAGTCTAGTAAACTTTCTCTGAACTTCTTCTAATGCATTTACATCCTTCCTTAAAGAAGGTGGCTCAAACTGTACACAGTACCCCAGCTGTGATCTCACGTATAACCTTTTGTATTTTTGTATTCAATTCCCCTCATAAGAAATGAGAACATTTTATTAGCTTTCCAAAGTACTCGCTGTACCTGCATGCTAGTATTTGGCTGTTCATGAATTAAGTCACCCAGATCCTCAGACATCTCAAATAATATGCTTCTGTGTTATTCTTCCCGCCAGAATTGACAGTTTCACATTTCCCACATAATGCTCCAATCAATGTTTGCATGTTGCAATACTTAGATGGAAGTTTAATCATATTTCATGATTCCTGTGCCCATGTGTAGGCCCTATTGTCTTTCAACTAAGGCTCTTTTGTCCTACAGTACTGGATCTATTTACTTACTAGATAAGTGCAGTATTAATTCATACAGACACAGATTTCAAATGAATTCTGTCATGAAGGACAATGCCACAACTGACTAATCACTCAACCAGAGTTCCTGATCCAACTGGGAAATCCTCTACTATTTTATGAGGAAAGGATAGGGCTGAGTTGCAATGTTCCTCATGAGTGAGAGCTTTGCGAGTATTCACTATTTTGGCGCATACTTTAGAACTGGCCTATAGATGAGGTATTGGATTGTCATAGACATTCACAAAACTGGAGGAAAATTAATACTCAAGTATTAATTTGGCAGAGTCCAATGAATGCTCTGAATCTATTGATAAAATAAAATGTCACCAGCAGACACAAGTTGTCATGGCACAATAGAGGCTCAGTCTACTACAAGAGGAGTATAGGATGTTTATATTCACACATGGTGAATTCTCAATCTAGGATGTGTCTTTTTGGGAAAAGTTAGGTATTATTTGTAAGAGAGAAAAAATATAATCAGGATCATCCTCTGGTGCAATGACATTGGCATCATAGAAACTTGTAAGAAGATCATCTGACCGTCCTCTTACCTAAAGATACAGCTAGAATATATGGAGATTTCAAGAATAACCTTGTACATCCCATATCCCCAGCCTGTTCTGGCCATGTGTATCCTATTCATTCCCATCTCCTATTATCCCCTCCAGGAATACACTGATCCTGTACTCCTGTTGCAGTAGTAATACAGTAGTCCTCATATAATTATTTTGGCAAATAAGGCAAAGGAGAATCCAAAAAACTTCTACAAGTACAAAAAGGGCAAAAGAGTAACAAGGGAATGAATAGGGCTTTTTAAGGATCAACAAGGTCATCTTTGTGCAGACCCACAAGAGATGGGTAAGGTCCTAAATGAATATTTCTCAACAGTATTTACTGTTCTATGTTCATATTACAGAAAAGGAATTGCTGGAATTCTTAAAGTGCATCAAGGTAGATAAATCCCTGGGACCTGATGAAGTGCATCCCAGAACACTGTGGGAGACTAGGGAGGAAATTGCAGGTCCGCTAGCAGAGATATCTGATTCATCGCTAGTCACGAGTAAGGTGTCTGAAGATTGGAGGGTGGCAAATGTTGTGGCTTTGTTTAAAAAGGGCTGCAGGGAAAAGCCTGGGAACTACAGGCCAGGAAGTCTCACATCTGTGGTGGGTAAGTTGTTGGAAGATCTTTTGAGAGACAGGATCTTCAGGCATTTAGGGACACAAGGACTGATTAGGGACAGTCAGCATGATTTTGTGAGTGGAAAATCATATCTCACAAATTTGATTTTTTTGAAGAGCTAACCAAGAAGGTTGATGAGGGCAGTGCAGCTGATGTTGTCTACATGGACTTTTGCAAGGCCTTTGACAAGGTACTTATTGGTAGGTTGTTGCATAAAGTTAAATCTCACGGGGTCCAGGGTGAGGTATCTAAATGGATACAAAACTGGCTACTTGACAGAGGTGAGAGGGTCTTTGTAAAGAGTTGTTTATCAAATTGGAGGCCTATGTGCTGCGATGTGCCTCAGGGATCAGTGCTGAGTCCACTGTTATTTGTCATTTATATTAATAATTTGAATTAGAATATAGGAGGCATGGTTAGTAAGCTTGCAGATGACACCAAGATTGGTGGCATAGTGGATAGTGAAGAAAGTTGTCTCTGATTGCAGTGGGATCTTGATCAATTGGGCCAATGGGCTGACGAATGGCAGATGGAATTTAATTTAGGTAAATGCAAGGTAATACATTTTGGTAGACTGAACAAGGGCAGGGCTTACTCAGTTAATGGATATTGGGAAGACTTACAGAACAAAGAGATCGAAGAGTACATGTTCATAATTCCTTGAAAGTGGAGTATCAGTGGACAGAATGGTGAGTAAGGCATTTAGCAAACTTGGTTTCATTGGTCAGAACATTAAATACAGGAGTTGGGAAGTCTTGTTAAAGTCTTGTGTTGTACAAGACATTGGTAAGGCCATACTTGGAGTACTATCCACAGTTTTGGTCACCCTATAATAGAAAGGATATTAGTAAACTAGAAAGAGTACAGAAGAGATTTACTAGGATGCAACCGGGACGTGATGGTTTGAGTTATAAGCAGAGGCTAGACCTTTTTCTCTAGAGCATACAAGGCTAAGGGGTGACTTTATAAAGATCTTTAAAATAATGAGGGGCATAACTCAACTAGTTAGTCAATATCTTTTCCCAAAGATAGGGGAGTCTAAAACTAGAGGGCATAGGTTTAAGGTGAGAGGGGAGAGATACAAAAGTATCCAGAGGGACAATTGTTTCACACAGAAGATGGTGAGTGTCTGGAACAAGCTGCCAGGGGTAGTTAGTAGAGGTGGGTTCAATTTTGTCCTTTAAAAAGCATTTAGATAGTTACATGGCTAAAATGAATACAGTTGGATATGGGCCAAATGCAGGAATTGGGATTAGTTTAGGGGTTTAAAATATAAGGGCGGCATGGACAAGTTGGGCCAAAGGGCCCATTTCCATGCTGTAAACCTCTATGATTCTCTGACTGTAACCTGCTAATCAAAACTTCAATGACCCAATGGAGCTTATTCTATTGGCTGCTAAATCCATCTTTCCTATAAGTAGTAGTGGCCCTTGTAACTTAGCCTTCCTCTCAATTTACATAAAAGCTGTTTTTATCATTGTGTCCCGTCTTAGTCATGAACCATTATATTTTGCACTCAGATACAGGGCTTCTCTCTAGTTTTCATTATTTAGAAGGATTGCCACAGGGAGCAATGCAAAGGACTGGATGCCCACATTTATATTTCCTATAATCATTTCTTTTCATGCACTATCAGACATTATTTTGAAACTTTATAGCCAGTTTTATTTGCTCAATCAAATGTAGTTGACAGAAGGGCAGCCAAGTGTTTGCAGCCTAGATTGTAAGAATGCCTTAAAATATTGGCTGCTCTTTGCTTTTTTGTTCTTCTCCTGGAACAACCTTCAGAATAAATATTAATTTAACTCCAAGCAATTAAATGTGGAAATAAAATATTCAGTGAAGTAAAGAACATTTGAATGTGTGATGTGTGAATTAAACAGTTGATTATTCTAACCAGGTGGGGCTGATTCAATTAGAACGGTAATACTGTAATTACACCCTGATGTCTTGTTTTGTTATCCACTGGAAATCGAGATGGTTCTGAGATTAGCTCTTGGTTAAATTACCAACACATTAAAAGGTCAGCAAAAAGGGAATGAAAATGGGTTAATATACTTGTTCATTGATGCATTCCTTGTTCCTTCAGTCTGCATTAGAAAGTTGTAATCTAGCACCAGTGGTGTCCTCATTCTCACTGCAGCCTATCTCTGAAATGTCACTTTAGATAGTTGGTGTTGGTGAAAAGAGCAGCAGTGAATCCTTATGGTCGTAGCTATTGGGATGAGGTGGGGAGAAAAAAGGCAATAAAACAAAAGGGCAAAGGGACCATTGAACAGTAGCAAACTCTGTAAAAGTGATTCTGAAATCTGAACTTATCAATTCTGAACCTTAATAAACCAATGAAAGAAACCACAGTCCTGTGGTTTGAATGAAACAGTAATGGTTGAGATTTGCATAATACAAAAATATGAAGATAATTATAAAACAATTCAATTGTTGAAACATTAAAACAATCATATATTTAGTTTACATTTGTCTGCAATGTAAAAATATTATCTGTATTTCTTGTTGCCTTTTCAAAAGCTTCCTGAAATTGTGGAAACTTGCTCTTTCCATTAGAGGCCACAAACAATCCCACTCCATCTGGGGTTCCTGAGAGAAACCTCTCCATAAATGTTAAATTCAGGAAATCATATTTTAACTAAAGAAATTGTTAAGCTGAATACTGATTGTATTTATTTGCTTTTTTTTTATATACAGCCAATGCCTTCACAAATTTGGTACTGAGTAACAAGAAGGTGAATAATGAAAAAATGTTTATCTTACTAGTTCAGGAGATGTGTGCATTGCTGGAAAGACCAGCCCATCCAGAATTATCCCTCAAGTGGTGAACTGCCTTTTGGAACCACCACTATGTATGTCATGAAGAATATTGTTTGAGTTGGAAACAATGCAGTTGATGGTGTTTCCAGGTGCTTGCTACTCTTGTCGTCCAGATAAAAGTTGGTTGAATAGGTTTATTTTCCACTCTTCCCCATGCATTGGTATTCATCTGTGGGAAATGTCTGTTTGGATCAGACTTGGTATTTCTGTAATGACCTGAGATTAGGATGAGCTGAAATGCTAATTATGTTTCTCTCTTCACAGATGTTGCCTAGCCTGCTGAGTGTCTTCAACATGTTTTTGTCCTTATTTTTAATTTAACTTAGTGTGTCAAATAACTGACATGCTTAGATCATGGTCTTAGTTCTGCCGGCTGCTACGAAAAGGTCGAAGAGTTCCATTAAGCAAGTGTATCAACTGCTCACACAAGGATTGAAGTTGTAGATTGCAAATTGTTGGTGTGTTGGACTTCAGGGTCAGATGGAAGTCCAAAGTGACCTGAAATGGCACCCCTGTACACAATCCAGATATGAGTTGAGATTTGCAGCATCTGTTTCAGAAACTAAATAGTTTCCCAAGGCTATTCTACAGCTCAGTAAGAAGTCTCACAATACCAGTTTATTCTACATAACATTCTACAACTCAGCAGATTAGCAGTGGCCTACTCCTTTGCACATTACATATTAAATACAAAGGCAAATGCAATTTTCGTTTCCAACTGCTGAACTGATTAGCCCTCAAGTTTTACATAGTTCACTCCTCTCACCCCTCCTCTAAAACCACAATAATCAGTCCCTCGCCTTACCCCACAGCCAGAACAAAGGGACAGCACAGTGACTGCAGACAGTAGCCTGGCCAGAACTCCAGCAAGGGTTCTAACCCACCCACAGGGCCAGAGCACAGTGACCTGGAGATCTCCAGGAAATTCCCCACAGCAAGCAGTAAACCTCCAGGTCCTGCTTCCAACTTCCCCAGCATTGCAGGGGTTGCAGCTCCATAAATTTACCTCCTTACTCCTGTTCAACGGTGCCATGTCAACTCCCAACTTTGAAATAGCAGTTGTAAACCATGCCAGAGTGACATAATGTCACAGAGGGGGAGATACTAATGAGAGTGGAGATTGTTGTCATACACCCGCTAATCAGACAGTAAGATATGTAAATACATGCAAATGTCCATCACATTGATTTTCAGCATAGTTCCGTAGCGCCAAAAAACTCAGGAGACGCTATTGGAGCAGAAATCTCACAGCTTACTGGACTAAAAAATTAGCACAGTGGGATGGGAGAATCATCCCCATAAATTTACTGTCATTTAATTTAGAGATACAGTTAATTTAAGATGTAGAGCTTGAAGTCTATGGGCATGATCTTATGGACACATCCCACCCGACTTTCAGTGAGGCAAGTTGGTAAGATTGAGTGGGAGGCAAAAAACAAGAGATGCACTTGATTATTTTGCCTCCCCTGACCATACTGCCAGAGAGGACATGAAACCAATTTAAATATTCATGACATTCTTAACTATCGTCCAGGCACACTTACCTTAACCATGTTGCCAGTCGAGGTGTTCCCCGGCAAGAATCATAGATGGTCTGAAACTTTTCCGTTTTCTTGCTCTTCAGCACTTAGGATGGGGTTGAATGAAAAATGTTCTGTTTACCAAAGCAGCACAGAAACAGGCCACCACTGATCCTTGCGGCCTATTACTTTCCACCATGTGCCAATCAAAGCTGAACTTACTGATTAATGGCAGAATCATGGGTGGTAGAAGTAGGCAGTTGGGAGAGGGGGAGAAAATATTTTCTTTTAAATAAAAACTAAAATTTTCATTCTTACAAAGTGGCGTATAAGGCACAGAGATAGGCCATTTAGTGTAACAAATCCATGCCAGAGTTCATACCTCATTCAAACATTCTTCCATTTTACCTCTGCTAAATCTATCATCATTATCCTCGATTCCCTTCTCCCTCAAATGCTTGTGTATTAAGTTTCCCTTAATTTATTTATACCATTGGCTTCAACCATTCCCTGTCCTAACGAGTTGCACACTCTCATCAGTCTTTGTGTGATAAAGTTTTCTTGTGAATTCCCTAATGGATCACTTGGTGAGTGTCTTCTGTTGCTGGCCTCTGGTTATGCTTTTGCTCACAAGAGGAAAGTCTCCCTGTATTCATGCTATCAAACCTTTCATAAAGACTTCTATTTGGTCTCCCATCTGCCTTATATTTCTAACAAAAAAGAGACGCAGCCTGTCAATTCTTTCCTAGCTTACATATTTCCAGTATCATTCCTGTAAATCGCTCTGCATCCCCTCCAGCACCTTGACATCTGTTTTATAATATGGAAACCAGAATTGTGTGGAGTATTCTAACCGTGGTCTAACCAAGTCCCTCAAAAAATACACACAATATCCACTTCAAAGTTTTCATCAGAAAAATGAGATGTCAAATCTGTGATCAGGGAAGGAAATCAAATATGGGCTCACTTAAACATCAATGAGTTTCATTTTTCTACAAACCCATTATATCATTCATGGGCTGTGGGCATTACTGGCAAGGCCAGTATTTATTGCCCATCCAAAGTGTCCTTGAAAGATGGCGATGAGCTGCCTCCTTTAATTGTTGAAGTCCATGTGGTGTGCATACATCCACAATGTTTAGTTTTGAGTTTTTAACCCAACAACAATGAAGAGCGATATAGTTCCAACATATAATTACATAATAAAATTTTATCATTAATTACAAAGGGAATTGAATACAAAAATATGGAGGTTATACTTCAGCTTGCAGGCCATTGGTGAGACCACATCTGGAGTACTGTGTATGGTATTAGCGTCTTTCTTTAAGGAAGGTTTGAATGCATTGGAAGCAGTTCAGAGAATATCTACCAGACTAAATCTGGAATAGGTAGGACGAGCATAGACTGGTCAAGCTAGGCTTGTATCCGCTAGCTGTTTATACTGGTGGCACGGTGGCACAGTAGTTAGCACTGCTGCCTCACAGTGCCAGGGACATGTGTTCAATTCACGGCTTAGGTGATTGTCTGTTTGGAGTTTGCGCATTCTCTCCATATCTGCATGGGCTTCATCTGGTTCCTCCAATACTCCAAAGATGTGAGGATTCAGTGGATTGGACATGCTAAATTGCTCCTTAGTGTCAAGGGGGCTAGCTAGGATAAATGCATAGGGTTGTGGTAATGAGGCCTGGATGGAATTGTGGTCAGTGCCGAACAGGCCGAACGGTCTCCTTCTGCACTACAGGATTCTATGATTCTCTGATAAGAGTAGTCATGGAGTTATAGAGGTTTACAGCATGGAAACAGGCCATTTGGCCCAACTTGCCATGCTGCCCTTTTTTTTAAACCCCGAAGCTAGTCACAATTGCCCACATATCCCTCTAAACCCATTTTACTCATGTAAATGCAAAATGCTTTTGAAAAGACAAAGTTGTATCCACCTCTACTTCTACTCTGGCAGCTTACTCCAGACAGTCACCACTCTCTGTGTGAAACAATTGCCCCTCTGGACCCTTTTCTTTTTCCTCTCCTCTCACCTTAAACCTATGCACTCTAATTTTAAACTCTCCTATCTTTGGGAAAAGATATTGATTATCTAGCTGATATATGTCCCCCATTATTTTATAGACCTCTATAAGATCACCCCTAAGCCTTCTATGCTTCAGAGAAAGAAGTCCCAGTCTATCCAGCCTTTCCTTATAACTCAAGTCATCAAGTCCTGGTAGCATCCTTGTAAATCTTTTCTGCATATTTTCTAATTTAATAATATCCTTTCTATAATCTATTATAATACTATAATAGTATTCCAAATGTGGCCCTACCCCTTTTACAACTTCAACAAGATGTCCCAGCTCCTGTATTCAATGTTCTGACTGATGAAACCAAGCATACTGAATGCCTTTTTCACCATTCTGTCCATCTGTGATTCCACTTTCAAAGAGCTATGAATATGTACCCCTAGATCTCTTTGTTCTATAACTCTTCCCAATGCCCTATCATTAACTGAGTAAATCCTGCCTGGTTCGATCTACTAAAATGCATCATCTCACATTTATCTAAATTAAACTCCATCTGCTATTGTCAGCTCACTGGCCCAATTGATCTAGATCTCATTGTAATCCAAGGTAACCTTCTTCACTGTCCACTATGTCACCAATCCTGGTGTTGTCTGCAAACTTACTAACCATGCCTCTTAAATTCTCATTTAAATCACAAATATAAATGACAAATAAAAGTGGACCCAACACCAATTCCTGAGGCATACCACTGGTCACAGGCCTCCATTTGAAAAAACAACCCTCTACAATAACCTTTTGTCTTCTGTCATCAAGCCAATTTTGTATCCATTTGGCTACTTCATCCTGGATCCCAAGAGATTTAATCTTATCTGACCATGCAGTACCTTGTCAAAGGAGGTGACTTGATTGAAATATTTAAGATTGTGAAGGGTCTTGATAGGATGTATGTGGAAAGGAGGTTTCTTCCTTGAAGGAAAATCTAGAGCTAGGTGCCACTTTTTGAAAAGGTCATCTATTTATATCTGAAATGAGGACAAATACGTTCTCTGAGGATTGTCAGCCTTTGAAACTCTTTTTCACAAAAGGCAGTGGAAGCAGGATCTTTAAATATTTTAAAGGCAGAGCTAGATAGATGCTTAATAAGTATGTTATCTCAGAAAGGCAGAAATGTGCAGTTGAGATTACACTCTGCTGTGATTTTACTGAGGGGTGGAGCAGACTTGAAAGGCTAAATGGCCTACTTCTGCTCCTCGTTTGTATATAAACCATGATGGTATGTGACTTAGATGGGACCTTGCAGTAGTGGTGGTGGTGTTCTCATGTACCTACTGCCTTCAATCCCATTTTCCCCTCCTTCCTTTACATCCGCTGAAGAACAAGTTGCAGATGATATAAGCATGCACCACTGACTTTCCTTTGCCCCTCCCTCCATCCACAACGACCTTACTGCTCTGCCTTTTGTCTATCAAAACTCATAATGTGTATCCTGTCCAGGCAAGCAGAGGAACACGAAGAAGAGTGTGATGCTGAAGAGACACTGTCACTTGATTTCAAATTTACAACCACCCGCTGAGAAATTGACACTGCATTTATCTTAGAGGATAGTTTAGATGCTGGATCTGCACATGCTGAGACACTGATGAAATACATGTTGCTGGAGGATAGCGCAGGTGTCCAGTATACAGCCTAGTTTGGTGTAAGGATATCAGATGATTTACTTTCCTTGTCATATGCATATCAGATAATTAGGCTGGAATTTAGTTTATCTCTTATTTTGCATCAAATATGAAGAAGATATTCCGGGCCATTCTCTCCAAAAGGCTTGACCAATATTGACTAAATAAGATGATCGATTTAGGCAGAGAACTGATTTCAAAGATGTATTTCAAATAAACATAAATTCATCAAGTACGCTATATTTACCAGATTTTGTTTTATAAAAAAACTCAATTACTCTTATTTCCCTGTGTCTGAACCACAATACAGAGGCAATAACAGTCATTGTGCGGTTTTACTTTACAAAAGAATATACAAAGTTAAGATAATACAAACCATATGCTAGAAATATACATGCAATGCAAACTTGAACTATGAATATCATGGAGCACAGTTAGAAGATTACATCTTATAATAACAGCTTTATTTCAAGGTTTAGAACATGTCTCTGTCCAAAAATCATACCATATAAGTCTAATATTGCTTGCTAATGGTAACTGGCTGATGTCTTAAGTTGGTATCAATTTGCTAATTAGTTGCACTGACTGAATTAGACTATAAGTATATATCTTACATTTTACAAGAATATTCCAGAATATTTAATTCAGAAGATTAATTATTTAACTGATTTTTTTCTAAATGTATTTGCATAAATGCTTTTCTTGCATTTTAATTCAAGTCAACAATAATGTTTATCCTCCAGAAACATTATAAATCAAAATACAAAATTTTTGATTGAATTTCATATTTAGACAAGCTAGTAATCAGGAGAGAGAAATGACTTCTGTGTGTTGAGTATCCATATAAAAAGCACAAAACACTTTTATAAAAACAATTCTCCAATGCAAGAAAAAACTTCTCAATTACACCCATTTCATAGGGCTTCCATCATTATCATTTTTCCTGTATTGAAATCTTTTGTCAATACATGCCATACATTAAATACTTAGTACATCCTTAAAATGAGCTCTCAATCACTCGCAAATCAAATCAGAAAATTAGCCTCATGCATTATCCAAGTGTTTTCCAGTTAACTGTGCTAAAGTCTTAAATAAATTTGCAACCAAAACCTCCATATGTTTTGGTTTATCTATTTTTGATGAGTCACACCTTTTAATAGTTACCATAGCTCACAGCTTTATATAAAACCATTAGAAGCATCATGTCTAGAAAATATGGATGGGGTGTGTCACCTTACCAGAAAATTTCTGAGTGCCAAACATGCATGCAAACGGGAGAGTTTCAGAGTCATTGCTTTTTGGCAAGGCCAGAAATGAAATTCCATGCCACTTAGTGTAAAAAATGATGTATATCTGATTCCTGCCAGTAGAGGCAGTGACAGAATCTATTCTTGCTGGAAAGCTGGCTGCTCATACCAGAGGGCACCATTGCACTTGTACAGATGTCTTGATTCTGTGCAAGATAACAGAGAGAGCAGTCAGTCACACACCCCCAGCCCCCTCCCCTGAATATTGCCTGCCCCTGTCTCTGATCACCGTCTTCCTCACCTGATCGTGCCCCACCCCACCATCTCCCTCCTATTGACCCCACTACCCCCAGGGTAGTCAGCCCCATGCTCCCCCCCACCCCACCCCCATCACAACTCAATCCAGCCCCTGATCATCTAAGAGACCTCAATGGCCTTCAGTCCTACTTTTAGCTTTTAGCTTTTATTGGTAGGGGGATTGAGTTTCGGAGCCACAACATCATGTTGCAACTGTACAAAACTCTAGTGCGGCCGCACTTGGAGTATTGTGTGCAGTTCTGGTCCCCACATTATAAGAAAGATGGGAGGCATTGGAGAGGGTACAGAGGAGGTTTACCAGGATGTTGCCTGGTATGGAGGGCAGGTCCTATGAAGAGAGGTTGAAGGATTTGAGGTTGTTTTCGTTAGAACGGAGGCGGCTAAGAGGGGATCTTATTGAAGCATATAAGATGATTAGAGGTTTAGATAGGGTGGACAGTGATAGCCTTTTTCCTAGGATGGAGAAAGCTAGCACGAGGGGACACAGCTTTAAGTTAAGGGGTGATAGTTATAGGACGGATATCAGAGGTAGGTTCTTTACCCAGAGGTGGTTAGGGAGTGGAATGCCCTGCCTGTGGCAGTTGTAGATGCGCCAAGTTTGGTGGCGTTTAAGAGGTTAGTTGATAAGTTTATGGAAGAGAAGGGAATGGTTTAGTTTGGAGGGTCATTGCTTTTTTCATAATTGGTCAGCGCAACATCGAAGGCCGAAGGGCCTGTTCTGCGCTGTAATGTTCTATGTTCTACTGCAAAGCCACTATGTTAAGTCCCTATTGATGGAGACTATACATGATCCTTGCCAGTGAGGAACTTTACTGGTGAGGTCACTAAGACAAGTGAGCCTGTTGATTGTATCCCAGGCTCATTAAGCCCATGGAAATGCCACTTTTTATTTTTAAATCAGCCTTGCAGCCTTCCCGGAGAGACTGATCATACTGGGGCTAGTAGGATTGCAAGAAGTGAGAAACCAGGTGAAACCTGATTTTTCATCTCTTACGCAATCTTGACAAATCGGTGAGCTTGCCGCATGGTGTACATTGTTCTGGAAGAAAATTCTAGAGGAAACCCACATTTAAAACAGAGCCAAAATTTGAGCAAACATGCGTGGAAGTGAAAATTCAACATTTTTGTAAATATATTGGTCCTCCTAAAAATGTAGGTCAATGTATGAGCCAAAACGAATTAAAAGAGTGTATTCTCTGACACTAAGTAATGTTGATCACAGTTATTATCTTTTGTTCTGATGTCACTGAGGTTTAGTGCTTGATTACTTGGAAGGATAATGGCTGGGATTCTGTTGAGCTGAGGTCAGTTCTCTGAGGGAGGCCTAATAGAATCAGCTGCCTTTTAGCCACTTAAGTGGCCAGTGCCAAACCTCCTCCGCAACTGAGGACCCTGATAGCAGAAATCCCACCTGGCAAGAGCAGCAGCCCAATCAGAGACCAGCAGCTTCTCATGCTGCCAATAACAGGAGGCCACTGACAAACCCAATATGTTTTGCTGGAGGCCTCTCCGAGGGTGTGGAAAAAGCCGGGCAGCTCGATTAATCCCTGAGCCTCTGTTAAATTGCTGTGAGCTCTGGGATAATGGATGTCAATTGGCACATGAGCTTCAATTGACATCCCACTGGTAGCTGGCAAGAATCCAATGACAGGCCCCTGCCACCCTCTGACTTTATCATGGGAAGTTTTCCTGCAACTGGGTGACTGATATGTGGGCCCTACTCACAAGTGAATGGCCATGACCGCCATGTTTCCATCACAATGGGCTGCATTAAATCCAGCCCAATGAAACTAATTTGAGTCTGTTTCATTAGTGAATCATTAAATTAGCTTCAGTTTGGTCACACAGTGAAGGTGACTTTTGTCTTGTAACAACAGGTTTTAAACAAGACACATTAGGAACATGCTCTTCTTTTGGACAGAAAAAGCCTTGAAGAACCGTTGATTTCTCAAATTGTTTGGAAATATTATCAAGAACATCCACGGAAGTAAGTCCAGTGCTGAGCAGCCAGTAGAATGATACTTAAGCCTGAAAAGTTAAACTGCACATAAATTAAACTCCAATGTGCAAAATCTGCACGTACTGCTGTTTAAATCACTGTGGCATAGCCTTCAGCACAGGGAACAACAATATAGGCTCCAAGAATCTGTGTTCACACTGCTGCCCAAATGCTGTTGTTCAGCAGATACTGTAATATTCCAACAAGTTCAGGTAATCAGATACAAACACATAAATGTTTATCTATTCAGCAAATAAATTGGAAATCTTACAAGGAGTTGTTCTGATGGAAGGACATTTACTTGGACGGAGGTCCGATTTGGCTTTTAGTGTGAAAGGCTGCAGTTGTTCTATTTAAACTGTTATCTGCATGAGCTCAGGATTTGAGATCAGTATGAACTGAATATATACTTAGGTTAGTCATTGTGTCTCCTCCACGAGAATGTCAGGAGATAGATATTCTAAATTAGTCTGAACGATTTACCAAAAAAAAAAGGGCCAGAGAATGTCACTAGCTGCAGCGGTGAGTATGATGCACTGGTACCAATACGATGGTTGCATACAAAAGGTCAGAGAGTGAGTTAATTGCATGTCGGATGAATTCATTCGATGCATTTTAGTCACAACATGTCTTTGTGTTATTTAGCCCTGAAACCAAATCTGACCTCCATCTGTCCCTGACTCAGCACGCTGACACAACTGCCAGACTCTTCTCCTAAAACACCAGCATAAGTCATGCTAGTGCAAAAGTATCACTTGCCTTTTTAAATTTTGATAAGCCAAACATGAAGAGATCAGCTTTCCCGGTACGCGAGCAGCATCGCCACCTTCACAGCTGATGACTGCATAAAATGAATTCTCAACATTTAGGGGAGGTAATGGGATAGTGGTAATGCCACTGGACAAACAAAAAAAATCAGGATGAAGATCTCAGGAACAGGGTTCAAATCCCTCCACAGCAGATAGTGAACTTTGAACTTAATACACACCTAGGATTTAAAGTCTGATGATGATCATGAAACCACTGTCAATTGTTGTAAAAACCCATAGGGTTCACAGTAATGTCCCTTAGAGAAGGAAATTTGCCATCCTTACCTGGTCTGGCTTATATGTAACTCCAGACCTACAGCAATGTGGTTTAGTCTCAAATGCTCTCTGAAATGGTCTACCTCAAGCCACTTAGTTAAAGAGTGATTAGCGATAGCCAATAAATGCTGTCCCAGCCAGCGACATCCACATCCCATAAATGAGCTTTCGAAAAGCGCAGATTTCAAAGTATTTTCCTTCAGAAATATTATTTTGCTTTCGAATTACGCAGAGCTTCATTGTTTATACACATATTTTCGATACTTGTACTCAGCGAGTGAGAATTGAAATTCATTATTTACTTAACATAAAGTATCCAATCTGACTGTCATTTCATGTGAATCTGCACTGCAGTTACATTGCCTGCTATATTGGTGGGTGCCCAGTTTGATATGACTGCCAGGTATGCAATTGGACTGGATGCAAAAGTCCCATTTGATTTATTGGCTGTACATTTAAATTTTGATCTCTGTTCCAGAATTCATTATTAACAAGGTTATTCTTTTCAAAATGTCCTATTCTAAATGTAAGTCATTGGTACCTTCTTCTACAGGATCTACTAATGTTAGTGCAAAGGATAAAATGAGAAAAGGTTAATGGGTGCTGGAATAAACACGTTTGAATCTTCAATAAGAACATTGAAAACAGGATCATGATTTATAAATGGAGACTGATGTTGTGTTTAAAATATGATTATTTTCACATGCTCAAACTTTAGTGATCAGTCTAATTGAATCCAGAGGAGTTTGCTTAACCTGCTTTTACACAGAATTTCACAAACCTGTTAGTCGCTCAGAGTACATTGAGTGCAGGTCACACTGACTGGATGTGATGCTACCATGTTTAAACTGAACACTGTTCCTTCATGTGACTATCCTGTTGCAGGGGAAAGTCTGGGGGGATGGAAGTTTTGGTGGGGGGGGAGGTACTGCGTGGGCAGTGAGTGGAAAGGGAAGGCAACTGTGCCGGAGGAGTCCTTAAGCACATAATTCTGTTCCATATCAGTTTCAACACTGTTGCTTTGTATGATATGAGTTACAAAGAACAGAAGTCTTAAATATGATTTCCAGTTCGCGATACACTCTGTAACCAGAGGAGAGGAAGCCTATTCTTCATTGCTATCCTGTGACCTTTGCTATAAAGTGAGATCTGATGGGGTCAGAGGGAAGATCGTAGTAATTCTTATATGCATGTCAAAGAAATAATTCAAGGAAGAAAGAGGAACTGAACTGAGTATCTGAAAGTAACAGGAGAATTTCTCTAAACTACATTGTGCAACAAGAGGGGATTTGGGGGCGAGGCGAGAACTCATAGGATGTTAATGGAAATGAAACTGAGAACAATAGTTGGTATGTGAATTGAAAATTGATTGAAGTTCTCATTCGACAAGTTCAAAGTAACAATGTTATTATATGACAAAAATGATGAGTTATTGGAGATTTGACATCAGTGAGAAGGTGGTTCTAAATGAGTTTAAAAGTTCAAAATAAACAGATCATTATTTTTAGATGATATCTGTAAATAAAAGATATTCACAAAAATCACGAGGAAACCAATGAATGTTGGAGAGGTCCTATTAGACTGGAAACTAATTAATCTAGTACTCAATTTGAATAGAGGGAATGAATGCAATCCAGTCACCACAAATCTCAGACCAACATTAATACTTTGTAAAATAGGCAATCAAATATGAGAAGAAAAATTAATGATACCTGTGAGAGAAATATCTAATAAACACAAATCATGAAACCACAAATAACAAAAGGAAAAGACCATAACTAACTTATGTTCCTGACATTTTTGAAGAGTTAGTAATGGAAAATCATATGATGTGATTATCTAGATATCCAAAAACCTTTTGTCAAAGTTTCTCATGAAAGCTTGCCAATGAAGCTAAAAGCAGTAGGAATCCACATTAAATCCTGGTATAGCTAAAGGTAGCATGGTAAGCACAGTGGTTAACACTGCTGCCTCACAGTGCCAGGGACCTGGGTTCGAATCCTGGCTTGGGTCTCTGTCTGTGTAGAGCATGCACATTCTCCTCATGTCTGTGTGGGTTTCCTCCAGGTGCTCCAGTTTCTTCCTACACTCCAAAGATGTGTGAGTTAGGTAGATTGGCCATGCTAAATTGCCACTTAGTATCAGGACAATTAACAGGATAAATGCATGGGGTTATGGAGATAGAGCCTGAGGAGGATTGTTATCGGTGCAGACTCAATGGGCTGAAAGACCTCTTTCTGCAGTGTAGGGATTCTATGAAGAAAGAGGTTAATGGAAAGAAAAAGCTTATATTTGGTGGAGGAGTGATCTTGTGGAGAGGGAGTCTTGCTAGTCATAGATAGCTTTGCTGAGACTATATGTGGAGGATTGTGCAGTTTTAGTCTTCATATCCTTGGTGGAAGTCCGGTGAATCTTCATTAAATTGGTTTCTAGGGTGAAAGGGTTGTTATGATGAGGTTGTTATGATAAGAACCAGGCTTATATTTTCTGATGCTTAAAAGAGTGAAACATATAAGGTTTCATAGGGGTTTCACAGGATGGACACTGAGCGATTGTTTCTTTGGTTGGGGAATCACAACCTCAGGATAAGGGGTCAATTATTTTGGACTGAGATGAAAAAAAATTTGTTCACTCAGAGGGCTGTGAATCTTTGAAATTCTCTACCTTAGGGAGTTGAGGTTGTTCCATTGTAGAGTACTTTCAAGGCTGAGACAGACAGATTTTTGATCTCAGGGAGTCACGGGATATGGGAGCCAACAGGAAGATGGAGTTGAGGCTGAAGAACAGCCATGATCATAGCAAATGGCAGGACTGACTCAAGCAATCCTGTGGTCTACTGCTTTTTCTATTTCTTACCTTGTGTTTTTGTGTCAGAGCAGAGGAGGGATCCTGGGCGGTATGTCACAAGATTCATTGCTGTACCCATATCATTCCTAATTTCTAAATAATGGTTGACATTAACACAAAACTCAATGCAAACTGATCAAACTTTCAGACAATACTAAACTGGAAAGAAGAGACTCGAGATATATAAAGCAGCCAGTAACCAGGAAAAAGACGCTATTAAAGATGGAAGAATCCCAGTTCAGAAATTTCAAAAGAAAATGTCTAATAGATTTTTTGTTTGTTAATCACCATAACATTCTGCTTGACGCAGTGAAAGGAACTTCTTTAAGAATGGTTTATTATTGTTTAAATCACTCACATTGATGTGTTTTTTTTGAGAAATGTATATGCTCAATGAGCATGAGCAATAAGATAATCGGAGATGAAAGAAGAAAAATTAACTTCCCAGTTTCACCTATTACATTTAGCTTCGATTTCAAAATAAAACACGCAATGTCAGTTAGTGGAGAAAATCACAAAACAAAACCTTGCAAAGTGTACCACCTACTGGATTCAGCAATGGATTACTTTCAAAGCAACAAGCAAGCTTCCTCTGATTCAATTGTTATCACAGTCACCTTCATGGCTTCAAGATCCTTTCTCAGGATTCTTTTCTGAGACGGATCAAAATTTCTTGGGGTGAAGAAAAGGCAATTTAAAGCTTCTCTTAATCATTAAAGTGATGGAAGGACTCATCCACAGTGCTATCAAGTGATGTTACTTGCCAATAAATTACCTTTGCTCACTGATGCTTGGTTTGGGTTCTGCCAGGACTATCATCATAATCACGGTTCAAACACGGACGAAGGATCATAGTTCCAGATGCAATGTCAGATTATGTCTGGTCTTGGCATCATTTGACGCAGTGTGACACCAAGTAACCCTAGTTCTCCTGGTGACAGAGTGGTGATAGAATACTATCTCTCTCCAGATATCTGAATATTTTAATTTTTTTGTGTTTTTCTCCCATGGAGGCCTGACATTTCTTTCTCACTTTTACCTCTGAGCAATCCCCTAAAGCATCTGAAAAGCTTGGATATCAATTTAATTGAAAATGTGAGACCTTTTATTCGTGCATTGTCTTTGACTTTCCTTTGACTGTCTTTGCGATTTTGTTTTAAAATGTGGACAAAATTGCATACAAGTTATCCAGGGTAGCTGCAGTACTTAGTACAAAGCAAAATACTGCAGATGCTGGAATCAAAAACAAAAACAGAAAATGCTGGAAAATCTCAGCAGATCAGAAAGCATCTGTGGAAGGAGAATAGAGCTAATGTTTTGAGTTGGATGACAATGAGCTTTTATTTTCAGCAAAAATCTTAGATGTGGCATTTTATCAAATGGCTTCTGGAAATCTAAATACAGTACCTCTACAGGTTCTCTTTTATCCATGGCCCATGTTACTTCTTCAAAAAACTCCAAAAAGTTGGTTAAACATGGTTTCCTTTCACAAAATCATGATGACTCTTCTGACTATCTTGAATTTATTCAAGTGCCTGCTATATAATTTATTTAATAATGGATTCTAACATTTTCCTTATGACAGATGTTAATTACTAGTTTCCCGCTGTCTCCCTTTTTAAATAATGAAATGACATTTTTTATTTTCCAATCTAATGGGACCCTCCCCAAATACTAGGATTTTTGGAAGAAGATAGTCAGCATGGCTTTGTGAGTGAAAATCAAGTCTCACAAATTTGATTGAATTTTTTTGAAGGGGTGACCAAGAAAGTTGATGAGGGCAGTGCAATTGATATTGTCTACATGGACTTTGGCAAGGCCTTTGACAAAGTACCACATGGTAGCTTGTTGCATTAGGTTAAATTTCACAGGATCCAGGCTGAGACAGCCATTTGGATACAAATTTGGCTTGATGACAGAAGACAGGGTGGTTGTAGAGGGTTGTTTTTCAAACCGGAGGCCTGTGACCAATGATGTGCATCAGAGATTGGTGCAGGGTCCAATGTTATTTGTCATTTGTGTTAATGATCTGGATGAGAATTTAGGAGGCATGGTTAGTAAGTTTGAGATGATGCCAACATTGGTGGCATAGTGGATAGTGAAGAAGGTTATCTAGGATTGTAACAGGATATTGATCAATTGGTCCAATGAGTTGATGAATAACTGATGGAGTTTAATTTAGATAAATTTTAGGTGATATATTTTGGTAGATTGAACCAGGACAGGACTTACTCAGTTAATAATAGGGCATTGGGGAGAGTTATAGAACAAAGAGATCGAGGGGTACAGGTTCATAGTGGAGTCACAGATGGACAGGATGATGAAGAAGACATTCAGCATGCTTGGTTTCATTGGTCAGAATATTGAATACAGGAGCTGGGATGTCTTGTTGAAGTTGTGCAAGACATTGATAGGGCCATACTTGGAATACTGTGTACAGTTTTGATCAGCCTATTATAAAAAGGATATTATTAAACTAGAATGCAGAAAAGAATTATTGGGACTAGAAGGGACTTGATTGTTTAAATTATGAGAGGCCGAATAGACTGGGAATTTTTTCCCTAGAGTGTAGGAGGCTTGGAGATGATCTTATAAAATAATGAGAAACATAGAAGAAGTAGATAGTCAATGTCTTTTCCCGAAGGTAGGAGAGTGTAAAACTAGAAGGCATAGGTTTAAGGTGAGAGGGAAGAGATACAAAAGGGTCCACAGAGGGACAGGGGGTGGTGAGTGTCTGGAATGAACTGCCAGAGATAGTGGTAGAGACAGATACATTTTTGTCTTTTAAAAAGCATTTAAACAGTTACATGGGTAAAATGGATATAGAGGGATATGGACCAAATGTGGGCAATTGGGAATAGCTTATTGGTAAAAACTGGGCAGCATGGACAAGTTGGGTTGAGGGGCTGTTTCCATGCTGTCAAACTCTATGACTCAAAGCACCAACTATCTCACCAGCTCCTTTTTTTACGACCCTAGCATGAAGTCCATGAGGACCAGAGCACTTGTCACCTGCTTCACTTTCACCTTGCTGTCTAGCATGAAGTGCAAGCTATAGGTGGTATGGCAAGTATCTTTTACCTTCCATCCCACCCAACTTGCTTCACGCCAGCCCTCTGCTCCTCTGTTTTTCAAATTCTCAAGACCTGCCTTCTGAGAAGCCAGTGGAGCCATTAAAATTGCGATCAAGAGCAAATATCTGTCATTTCATTTGACAGGACTTAATTGTATATTCTTTTACTTTTATTTGGACTCTTTTTTACTTCCTGTGTACATTGTCATGTCTTTTTTTTCACATTTATTAACTAATAAATTTACTCTTACTTTGATCCAAGGAAATTTGGTTTGATTGACTCCTTATTTAAAAGTAAATATATTTGAATTGTAAAAAGGGGAAAATAAATTTTAAAAACCTTTGTTGTGACCAAACAAAGAGATCTGAATACAGGGGAGTAACTGACTCTTCCTTACCAGACAAAACATTATACCTAGCCCATTTCCTCTTATAATAGGAAATTTTGTAATTGTTTAGCCATCAGTCATAACTTACCGCAAGCAGTATGTTGGCATAGTGGTTAGCACTGCTGCCTCACAGCGTCAGGCACTCAGGTTCAATTCTGGACTTGGGTGACTGTGTGTGTGGAGTTTGCACATTCTCCCCCTGTCAGCGTAGGTTTCCTTTGAGTGCTCTGCTTATCTCCCACACTCGAAAGATATGTGGGTTAGGTTGGCCGGCTATAGTATGTTGCTTCTTAGTGTCAGGGAGATCATCAGGGTAAACACATAGGGTTAGGCACTGAATGGATTGTTGTAAGTGCAGCCTCAATGGGCTGAATGGCCTCTTTCTGCACTGTAGGGATTCTATGATCTTATGTGCCTGTAGTCATGATATTTTAAAGCAGACAAACTTCTTTTTGAGATGTCATGTAGGAAATTCCCACCTTTCTCAGGGTGGGGGCATTTCCTTGGTTTTTAAATTATTGTGATTCTTGTGTTTGTTTCTAATGATTGGTGGAATAGTTAAATCATTAATGCAAGATTAATGGGTTATAGCTGCCAGATTTGCTTCTGAATATCACATCCGGTTGGCTTATTTTTGTTCAGGTAGGGCCCCCACTATACTCATTTAATTCTCTCATGTTGACGGTCAGCTCCTTGTAAATGATGTCCCTAATCTCAATTACCTCTGTCAGTTTAAGTAGTTTGACCCTTGGGATACATCTGTTCTTCTTTAGTGCTCTTTGCAAATGATAGCAAGATCAGTGAGATTAATTGCTGAACCACAACAAGTAGAATATCAACTAAATATCTTTTCTAGAGAATTTTTCTAAGAAAATGATAATTTAATACACTACCTATGTTTAGCCAGACTTCAGTTTCAACTACATTTGCATTACGTAAGGGTCTGTTTGCGCTGTAGTGTTCTTAAGGTATCTTAATTCTACTTTCATAGTGTTGTTGCCTATTACTGAAAAGAGAGGCATATTGCAGAAGCTTTTCATCTTGTATTCATCAGGATAAATGGGAACATGATGGCACAATGGTTCATACTGCTGCCTCACAACTCCAGGGATGTGGGTTCAATTCCCAGCTTGTGATACTGTTTATGTGAAGTCTGCATGTTCTCCCCATGTTTGCATGGGTTTCCTTTGGTACTCCAGTTCCTCTCCACAGTCCAAAGAATGTGCTGGTTAGGTGCATTGACCATGTTAAATTCTCAGTGTACCTGCAAGAGTGTATGGTGACTAGGAGGTATCACGGTAATTTCATTGCAGTGTTAATGTAAGTCTACTTGTGACACTGATTAAATTAAAAAGAATGCCATACAATCACAACAACTTATAACACAGAAAAGGATGTTGACTGGTTGACAAATTGATTCTGATTGGCCACAGCAACGGGGAACTATAGGCTCCTGGGTAATTCAAAAAAGTACAAGTCTTGAACATATTCCTTTTATTTGCAGAGAACCAAACCCTGTGTATGGATAAATGTTGCTTCTAACAAGCATGTACGATTGACTCATTATTTCAAACTGGTTGCGGGTTTAGCAACTAGCAGACTTAGGATTTTTCAGCAAGTGCTGCCCAGTCATGTAATCACATCCAATAGTAGACATCTTGTTTGGGGTTGTATAAATATGGGCCGGTTGAGTACATTAACATCCCGTATTTGAGAGCATTATGTTCTGTAAAACTTCACAAACAGCGAAATTGCAGATGATGAACATACTTTCCAATGGGAATCAATCAGACACATTGCAGCCACCCTACAATTTTACATGTATCAGGGATCAAAGGGTATATAAAGGTAAGGAGAAATTCATTGAAGTAATTGTTTAATAGAACAAAAAAAAGTAAAATTTGTCACACTTGCTGTACTTTACTTCAGAGTGGAAGTTTGATTTGATTTATTATTGTCACATGTATTAGCATATAATGAAAAGTATTGTTTCTTGTACGCTATACGGAGCATGACGTTTATACAGATGGAAACGAGAGACTGCAGCAGGAAATAGGCTGTTCTTGAGTCAGTTGATACATGACCTCAAATTTTTGATTCTTTTTCCCAGTGGAAGAAGGTGGATGAGAGAATATCCAGGGTGTGTGGGGTTCTTAATTATGCTGGCTGTTTTGCTGAGGCAGCAGGAAGTGTAGACAATCATTGGATGGAAGGCTAGTTTGCATGATGTATTGGGCTACATTCACAACTTTGTGTAGTTTTTGCAGTCTTGGACAGAACAGGAGCCATACAAGCTGTGGTATAAGATTGCTTTCCATGGTGCATCTGTAAAAATTGGTGCGAGTCATAGCTGACATGCCAAATTTCCTTAGTCTTGAGAAAGTAGAGGCATTGATGGGCTTTCTGAACTGTGGTGGTGGCATGAGGGTATCAGGACAGGTTGTTGGTGATCTAGACACCTAAAAATTTGAAACTCTCAACCCTTTCTATTTTATCCCACTTGATGTAGACAGGAGGCAAACTGTGAGCAGTGGATATAGACTATGATCAGAATTAAATCACAGCAACAAGACAATGGACACGCAGTGTACACTTTCCGCTGCAGGAAATATGTGTTGCACCTTTCAAACCTGTGATTTATACCACCTGGAAGCACTAGGTCAGCAGAGGAATGGAAATGCCACTCTCTGAAAGCTTCCCTCCAACTCACAAGCCACCCTGACTTGGAACTATATCACCGTTCCTTCACTGATGCTGGATAAAAATTCAGTAACTCTGATCCTTAACAGCACCACATGGACTACAGCGGTTCAAGAAGATAGCTCACCATCTCAAGAGGAAATATGAATGGGCAATACGTGCTGGCATTGCCAGCAATGCCCACATCTCATGAAAAAATTAAAAAAAAAAATAATTTTAACTACTAGCAACACTGAAGTTGGCATTGCGGCCCCACCTCCCCATGAGGTTCAGTTGCACCATTGAAATAGTTATATTCACAACAGAGCGTTATGGCAGGTACTTCATAGTATATCATCAATCTGCAATGTCTCTCAACCTCCCACGTGGTAGGTTTGAACTTTTGATTTGATTTATTATTGTCACATGTATTGGTGTACAGTGAAAAGTATTGTTTCTTTTGCGTTATATAGACCAAACATACCACTCATAAAAAAGGAAATAAGAGAGTGCAGCATGTGGTGTTACAGTCATAGCTAGGGTGCAGACAAAGATCAACTTAAAGCAAGGTGGCTCCATTCAAAAATCTTGACAGCAACAGGGAAGAAGCTGTTCCTGAATCGGTTGCTTACATGACCTCAGGATTCTGTATTTTTTTCCCGAAAGAAGATGGAAGAGAGAATATCCAGGGTGCGTGGGGTCCTTATTTATGCTGGCTGCTTTGTTGAGGCAGCGGGAAGTGTAGACAGAGTCAATGGATGGGAGGCTGGCTTATGTGATGGAGTGGGCTACATTCATGACTTTTTGTAGTTCCTTGCAGACTTGGGCAGACCAGGAGCCAAACAACTAGAAAGTATGTTTTCTATGGCGTATCTGTAAAAGTTGGTGAGAGGCACTGTTGACATGCCAAACTTTGAGGAATCAGAGATCAAACCACTGATCTTGGAATCATAATGTGCAAGGTCCAAGAACATCAGCCAAAATACATGTATGTATGAAATCCTGGTTGCAATGTTAGACCTGGGATACCCTGCCACATTTCATTTAATTAACTTGCCAGCCAAGCTTTATTGTAAGTAGAGTTGTATAGGGTCAGAGTTACTGGCACCCGCTCAGGATTGTTTTTAGTCAAAAACAACATTAGGCAGGGTTGTGTCCCCTCATCATGTTTATTCAATGTCTTAGCGTTTCTCGGCCTTTTGGCTAAGATCAAGTGTAGTATCGACATGCTGTGCTTGGTTGAAGTCATCAGGTTACATTTCAGCTTCACTTGAAGCAATTTTTTAAAAGTGGCATCTTGGCCTTTTGGCTAGAATGCAAATGAGATCAAGCCTTGGAAGCGGAGCTATGCCTACTCCCATCAGCTTGGATTATGTAGATCAAGCCCAAGACAGGAGGTGAGAGCCCTGTCTTGTCCGCTTGGATCAGAAATGTCTCAACATGTTGAGACTCTGAACTGGACTTGATTGGATTGAATTGGAACAAAAACAAAATCAGCAAAACAAAAATTCAATGTCTTAGCAGAAATGGTTGAGAGACAGAGACGCTTGAATACAGAAGGTAACAAAATATCAAACTGCAGTAAGATACAATGAAATAAATTAGAGGCTTTCTCTACTATCAAACATTCCATGAAAGATTTAGGAAATGAAACCAAAAAAAACAAGAACACACCACAGTTAACACGAGTAAAATAATAAATGAAGAAAATAATGACACTAAAGGGTAACAAATCCTTACAGTTGGATGGGTGCCATTACGGAGTTTTGAAGGAAATAGGTGATGTTGCAGATACAGCAATATATTCTTCCAAATGAATTCTCTTAATTCAGAACCACCACTTTAGATCGTAAAATCGTGTATGTCATGTTCCTCTTTAAGAAACGTAATAGAAGGAAACCAGGGGGTTATACACCAGTTAGCCTAATGTCTGTTGTCAGAAAATTGCTGAAGTCTATAGTTAAGGATAAGGCAATTGAACATGTTATGATTTTTAACTGATATGAGAAAGTTAACAAGGCTTTATAAAAGGGAAGTCGTGCTTAATGGACCTGGGTTGCAATTTTTGATGAGATAATGCAATAGTGGAGAGTGGAATGACTATGGATGTTATTTATATGAACTTACAGAAGGCATTTGATAAAACCACTTGTAAGAGATTCTTAACTAAAGTTTAAGATCATGAAATAGATGGGAAATTATTGATTTTGCAGGGAAACTGCCTAAGTTTAAAAAAAAGTAAGGATACTGGGATGAGTACTCTTACTGGCAGATTGTGACATGTGGGTGTCTCAGGAATCTGTGTTTGGAACTCAGCTATTTAGCACATTTTATTGATGGTATAAATGACAGAATAGAGAGCTATAAAGCCAAATTTGTTAGAACAACAGAATTTACAGCAGTTCAAATAGAAGTGTAAAATTACACACATAAATGGACAAAACTGTAGCAAATGGATTTCAATGTAAACAGTTGAGAGATCATCTACTTTGGACCTTGTGAGAATAGGACAGGTATTTTGGAAATGGTGAAAAGTGAGAAACAATGGAAATCCATAGAGACTTGGTGATTCAGGTACACAATAAAATGGCAGGAATGGGTACAGAAAACAGGCAACTGGAATACCGACTTTTATTTCTGGAAGATTTGAAGATAAGTGGGTAGAAATCATACATCAGCTTTATGAAGTGGACTACCATGAGTAATATTGGGCACTACATCTTCAGGAGGATGTATGAGTCTTGACGGGGTTGCAGAGTGGATTTGCCAAAAGGCTATCATGACTTTTCATTTTTACTATGATTACCTAGGTTTTATTCTTGGACTTAGAATGTTAAAGGATAATTTTACCAAAGCTTTCAAGATATCAAGGGGAACAGATAGAGTAGATAGAGATATTATTTTCATTCTACTAAAAAATGACATAATGCGTTTTGGAAGGTCTAACACAAATAGGAAATATACAGTAAATAGCAGAACCCTTAAGAGTATTGATAGGCAAAAAGATTTGGGTGTACAGGTACACAGGTTACTGAAAGTGACAATGCAGATGGAGAAGGTAGTCAAGAAGGTATACAGCATGCTTACCTTCATTGGCCAGGGCAATGAGTTTAAAAATTGGCAAGACATGTTGCAGGTTTATAGAACCTTAGTTTAGGCTGCTCCTGGAATATAGTGTTCAATTCTGGTCGCCACATTACCAGAAGGATGTGGAGGCTTTGGAGAAGGCACAGAAAAGATTTATTAGGATATTGCCTGATATGGAGGGATCAGCTATGAGGAGAGGTTGGTGAAACTTGGTTTGTTCTCACTGGAATGATGGAGGTTGAGAGGTGACCTGATAGAAGTCTACAAGATTATGAGGAGCATGGATAGTCAGAAGCTTTTTACCAGGGTGGAAGAGTCAATTACTAGGGGGCACAGATATAAGCTACGAGGGTGTCCTGAACTCAGTACTGGAGTAGGTAGTGGAAGCAAATATAATAGTGACTTTTAAGGGGCATCTTGACAAATACATAAATAGTATAGAAATAGAGGGATATGGTCCCCGGAAGGGTAAGGGGTTTTAATTTAAGTAGTATGGTTGGTGCAAACTTGGAGGGACAAAGGGCCTGTTCCTGTGCTTTAATTTTCTTTGTTTTGTTCTTTGAAAGTAGAGTGTTGGTGGGCTTTCTTAACCATAATGTCAACATGGGGACACTATAACAGGCTGTTGGTGATCGGGACACCTAAAAACTTGAAGCTCGATCCTTTCTACTTTGTCTCCATTGAGGTAGACAAACAATGTTAGGAGATAGACTGTGAGCACTGGAGGTAAACTGTGATCAGAATTAAATCATAGCAACAAAAAACATTCACGTACAAATCATGGCAGACAATGCACATACAGTGCAGGAAATATGCTGCACCTTTCAAATCTGTGATCTATACCACCTCAAAGAACAAGGACAGTAGAGGAATGGGAACAGCACCCTCTGGAAGCTTCCCTCTAAGTCACAAGCCACCTCGACTTGGAACTTTGTTACCATTCCTTCACTGTCGCTGGATCAAAATTCAGGAACTCTGATCTTTAACAGTACCACATGGACTATAGTGGTTCAAGAAGATAGTTCACCATCTCAAGAGGAAATAGGAATGGGCAATACATGTTGGCATTGCCAGTGATGCCCACATCCCATGAAAGAATGAAAAAAAGAATTTCAACCACTTCCACATTAGCAACACAGAAGTTGGCACTGTGGCTCATCTGCCCATGAGTTACAGTTGTACCACTGAAATGAGTTATATTCACAACAGAAAGGTATGGTAGGTACTTCACAGTATATTGTCATCCTGAAAAGTCACTCAAACTCCTAGTAGTAGTTTGGCCTTTTGATTTGATTTTGAGATTTATTATTGTCACATGTCTTGGTATACAATGAAAAGTATTGTTTCTTGTGCGTTATTTAGACCAAGCATACCATACATAGAGGAAAGGAGAGAGTGCAGAATTTAGTGTTACTGTCATAGCTAGGTTGTAGAGAAAGATCAACTTAGTGTGAGGTAGGTCCATTTAAAATTCTGATGGCAGCGGGGAAGAAGCTGTTCTTGAGTCGATTGGTGTGTGACCTCAGACTTTTGTGTCTTTTTTGAATTTCTTTTCACATTTTTTATGGTTCCTTTCTCTTGTCTCTCTTTCCCTTAATCCTTCCCATTCTTCATCTACCTTATGTATCTCATCTGAGTCAAATTCATCTTATTTCCTCAATCTCTAAATGTCATTGGTTAATGAGACAAGACTACAGGTCCTCTCATTTATCAAAGTCCCAAATTACTTATTTTTACTTTGCATTTCCATTAATTATTGGCAGAAAAATTAACTATGGCTGAAAATTGAGGAAACCTGGGCCATTAAGTGTCATCTCAACAGAGTAGCTGATGTTCATTGCCAGCAGATGGCAGTGCAAGCATAGAGATTGACAGATTTCCCTCTGAATTCAGTGATAGATCAGTATAGTCATGTCAACCAAGGAAATTGTACATTTCCTCAGCATAGAATCATAGACTAAATACAGCACAGAAACAGGCCCTTTGGCCCAACTCATCCATGACGATCAGGATTCCTCAATTGAACTAGTCTCATTTGCTTGTGTTTGGCAGATATCCCTCTAAACCTTTCCTATCCATGTACCTGTCCGAATGTCTTTTAAATGTTGTAAATCCACCTGCCTTTACCACCTCTTCCAATACTTAGAATTCAAACAAATATTCAGTTGGGAGCAGAGGAGCTTTCTTCATGTGTGATTGAATGTGGTCGATCTATCTGCAGCCATTGGCCATACGATTCCCCTGCTGGGGTAGCATTGTGACACAATGCTTAGTACTGCTGCCTCACAAAGCTAGGAACCTGGTTCCATTCCAGTCTTGAGTGACTGTCTGTGTGGAGTTTGCATGTTCTCCCCATGTCTGCATGGTTTCCTTTGGTTTCTCACAATCCAAAGAAGTGTAGGTTGGGTGGATTAGTCATGGTAAATCTGCAGGATTATAGAATAGGACGGCGAAGAAGGCCTGGGTAAGGTATTCTGTCTGATGGGCTGAATGGCCTCTTCTGCACTTCTATGATTCAGTGTCTCTCTGTTGTTGTTCAGCTGGATAGGGCTGCACTCATCTGGATCCATACTTATCGAAACATAGCTGATGTACCACTGGGTAGGGGAGATCAGTTCTAGAGCTGGCCAAAAATTAAACTAATTTTTAAGCTGCCTAACATTTCCAGGATAACTACTTAGTAAAATACATGAGATCTGTTACAAATCTCCAACTCTAACTCTGAGCAGGAGACATTTGTGAAGGGTCTCAGGGAGCATAGGAATTGCACAATAAAAGTTGGAACTTTCCAGACAATTCTCATGGAGGTCCATACATTGAGACTTCCACAGGGTGCCAATATACATCAGAATCATATTCTGTTCTCTAACAATCTGAACTCCACTATATTTGGCCCATAGGTTCCCACATAACAGACTCCAAATCCTTTTCCCCTATCATCCCTGAGCTCACTGACTTACATCAGCTCCTGCTCAAGCAACATTTTTAACATAAAATTCTTGTCCTTGTTTTCAAATTCTTCGATGATCTTGCTGTTCCCTATTCCTGTAAACTCCTCCATAGAATCCTAAAATCCTACAGTGCGGAAGAAGGCCATTTGACCCATCCAGTCTGCACCAGCTAGGCACTATCCCTATAACCCCACGCATTTACCTTAACTAGTCCCTCTGAGTGGCAATTTTGGAATGGCTAATCCACCTAACTTGCACATCTTTGAACTGTAGGAGGAAACTGCAGCACCCATGTAGACACAGGGAGAATGTGCAGATAGTGACCCAAGCTGGAAATCAAACCCAAGTCCCTGACACTGTGCTAACCACTGTGCCACTATGTTGCCCAAGCAATATAAGTTATCTGTGCTCCTCTGATTCTGGATTCTTGAACTTCCCTTATCTGAATTGTTCAACAAATGGTGGCTGTGCCCTCAACTGTCTAGGTCCTAAGCTTTCCCTGCAGTTCTCTGACCTCACTTGTCTGCTTTAAAATGCTCCTTAAAATCTACATCTTTGACCAAGCTTTGGATATCCGACAAAGAAGGCTCAATGCTGTTTTTGTTTTCCAATTACTCCTGTGAAGTGCCTTGGAATATTCTATTACACTAAAGGCACTACACAAGTATTTAGTTTATATTTATATAAAAGGCACACTGAAATGAGCTGATGCACATGTGCTTCTTATTTATTTTTGCAACGGCAACCAAACAGAAGTTATATTTGATTGTACCAAATATCACTCACTTCACATGATGGTTTGCCTACTGTGGAATTAAAGCAACTGAGGAACTGAACCAGCCATCATTTTCTTAATGTTAACTTAGTCCACATCAGAAACACTGAAGAAAGATATTCATAAAGCATTGACGTCAATAATCTTTACTGTTGTACTCTTGAGTCCCATTAGCACAGTAATTGTCATAGAGCACTGAAGGAGGCAACTTCAACAACAACTTGCATTTATATAGCACACTTAATGTAGTAAAACATTGTAAGATATTTCAGAGGAGCATTATTAAACAAAACCTGATACTGAGCCACAAAAAGATATATTAGGATAGGTGACCAAAATCTTGATTCAAATTCATTCAATTAAAGGAGAATTTGAGTTTAACGCCTAAGCAACAGGAAGCATGGCAGTCAATAATGGAATGATTAAGACCTAGCATAGGTCAGTGAGCAAAGAGGTGAATGAGACTTAGCAAAAATTAGGATATGAACAGCTGACTTCCGGATGAGTTCAAGTTTGTGAAAGGTGGAAAATGCAAAACTGTCCAAGGGAATGCTGCAGATGCTAGAAATCTGACATAAAACAGAAAATGCTGGGAAACTCCAGCACAATTGGCAGCATCTGTGAATAGAGAAAGAGTTGATGTTTTGAGTCCATGTGACTGTTCTTCAGAGTTAGAGAGGAAGAATTGCGATGGAATTTATGCTGTACAAGTGGGGTGGAATGATTAAATGCAAACTGGGTGACGGTTTTGCAGAGCACCTTTTGCTCAGTTTGAAATATTGCAATTTCACCTCAGTATCTTGCACTCATGCCTACATATCTGTCCTTTGCCTGCTGCTATTTCCTGATAATAAAGCAGGGATTTAGAGGGGGAGAGCATTTGCTGATTGCAAAGTTTGACTCCCAATACCAAATTGGAGCAGCAGCACATTTCAGTCCTTTAGACTCAACATTGAGTTCACCAACTTTAGACTGTGACCATTCTCTGCCATCTCAAATCTTCTTTAAATTCAAATTTATATTCGTCCCAATGCAAACACCTAACACCCTCTTCCACTGGGTCTTCTATCACTTGTTAAGTTCTACTTTCACTGATCATTGACCTCTGTTCTATTAGCACATTCTTATCTCACTGCACTATCAACACCCTCCATTGTTCTTAAACATCTTCACTCTTGTATCCTACATATCTTGTTGCAATCTCTCCCAGTTCCCATCACTGACCTTCCACTTTGCCCTACCCACTCCAAATCCATTTGTACAGTAAATAATCTATCACATTTCTCCCTCTCTTTAACTCAGTGGAAGTCATATGGATTTAAAACATTAACTGTTTCTCTCCCCACAGATACTATCAGACCTGCTGAGTTTCTTTTATTGTATTGGAAGTCATCAGATTCTGGAGTTTCGCCTATGATTAATGACATTACTTTCTCCATCACCATGTTTTATTTATACTGAATTTTCCCTTGATTCAGTTCTAGCTTTCCTTACATTTTGTTATTTGACCTCTAACTTTTCTGATAATAAAGCAGGGATTTAGTAGATGGACCGCATTCCCTGATTGCAAAGTTTGAGCTCTCCAAAAGCAACAGTGAATACGCAACATGAAAACTTTAATTTCACCTGCCCTGCAGCCAGACACAAAACGTCATCAACAACCCTCCCTCCACATCACACATGCGCATCATTGCAGGCTGGAGACGCATGCGCAGTCTTGCCTTCTTGGCCAGCCCTCCTACCTGGAAACGCATGCGCAGTTTCGCGACGTCGGGCGCCGCGCCCTGCTTGACACGCACGTGCAACCTTCCGTCCCCGCCCTCGCCCCTCGTCTGGACACGCAGGCGCCGTCACGTCACGGCACGGTCGCCGCTCCGGCCCGGAGGCGCACGCGCAATCATTACCATTTCCTGACATCACGTCCACCTGAACACGCATGCGCATAGACTCCGAAATGCCTGAAAACTCTCATTTGCGCATGCGTAGCTTGATTACTGTTGTTAACCCAAGAACTTTTTTAATAGCGGGACTTGGGTCCGATGCGAATTGTAAATTTTCTCTTTTCTTCGGTGATATTTACTAATCAGCGCAGCCGCTGTTCCGTGGGATCGCCCGGCGGAGATGCAGCCGCTACTATACGCAGGCGCGTGATGAGCGGAAGTGATGTGGTGGTTTCGGTGGCAGTGTTCGAGGGATTTCCTGTGGTGGCTTTGTCCCACTTTGTAACAAAGTCTCAGAGTGACTGGAGAGCAGCCAGGTAGGAGCATTATCCTGAACCTGTACCAGTGAGAGAGAGTGTACCCAGGTAGCAGCATCAGCCTATCTCTGTGCCAGTGAGTGGAGAGCAGCCAAGGAGGAGCACCAGCCCGTCCCTGTGCCAGTGAGAGAGTGTGTACCCAGGTAGGAGCATCAGCCCATCCCTGTGCCAGTGAGAGAGTGTGTACCCAGGTAGGAGCATCAGCCCGTCCCTGTGCCAGTGAGAGAGTGTGTACCCAGGTAGGAGCATCAGCCTGTCCCTGTGCCAGTGAGAGAGTGTGTACCCAGGAAGGAGCATCAGCTGTCCTGAGCCAGTGAGAAGAGTGCACCCAGGTAGGAGCATCAGCCCATCCCTGTGCCAGTGAGAGAGAGTGCACCAGGTAGGAGCATCAGCCCATCCCTGTGCCAGTGAGAGAGAGTGCACCCAGGTAGGAGCATCAGCCCGTCCCTGTGCCAGTGAGAGAGTGTGTACCCAGGTAGGAGCATCAGCCCGTCCCTGTGCCAGTGAGAGAGTGTGTACCCAGGAAGGAGCATCAGCCTGTCCCTGAGCCAGTGAGAAAGAGTGCACCCAGGTAGGAGCATCAGCCCATCCCTGTGCCAGTGAGAGAGAGTGCACCCAGGTAGGAGCATCAGCCCATCCCTGTGCCAGTGAGAGAGAGTGTACCCAGGTAGGAGCATCAGCCCGTCCCTGTGCCAGTGAGAGAGTGTGTACCCAGGAAGGAGCATCAGCCTGTCCGAGCCAGTGAGAAAGAGTGCACCCAGGTAGGAGCATCAGCCTGTCCCTGAGCCAGTGAGAAAGAGTGCACCCAGGTAGGAGCATCAGCCTGTCCCTGTGCCAGTGAGAGAGAGTGCACCCAGGTAGGAGCATCAGCCCATCCCTGTGCCAGTGAGAGAGAGTGCACCCAGGTAGGAGCATCAGCCTATCTCTGTGCCAGTGAGAGAGAGTGCAGTCAGGTAGGAGCATCAGCCGATCCCTGTGCCAGTGAGAGAGAGTGCAGTCAGGTAGGAGCATCAGCCCATCCCTGTGCCAGTGAGAGAGAGTGCACCCAGGTAGGAGCATCAGCCTATCTCTGTGCCAGTGAGAGAGAGTGCAGTCAGGTAGGAGCATCAGCCGATCCCTGTGCCAGTGAGAGAGAGTGCAGTCAGGTAGGAGCATCAGCCCATCCCTGTGCCAGTGAGAGAGAGTGCACCCAGGTAGGAGCATCAGCCTATCTCTGTGCCAGTGAGAGAGAGTGCACCCAGGTAGGAGCATCAGCCTGTCCCTGTGCCAGTGAGAGTGTGTGTACCCAGGAAGGAGCGTCAGCCTGTCTGTGCCAGTGAGAGAGAGTGCACCCAGGTAGGAGCATCAGCCTATCTCTGTGCCAGGAGAGAGAGTGCAGTCAGGTAGGAGCATCAGCCGATCCCTGTGCCAGTGAGAGAGAGTGCAGTCAGGTAGGAGCATCAGCCCATCCCTGTGCCAGTGAGAGAGAGAGTGCACCCAGGTAGGAGCATCAGCCTATCTCTGTGCCAGTGAGAGAGAGTGCACCCAGATAGGAGCATCAGCCTGTCCCTGTGCCAGTGAGAGAGTGTGTACCCAGGAAGGAGCGTCAGCCTGTCCCTGTGCCAGTGAGAGAGAGTGCACCCAGGTAGGAGCATCAGCCTGTCCCTGTGCCAGTGAGAGAGTGTGTACCCAGGAAGGAGCGTCAGCCTGTCCCTGTGCCAGTGAGAGAGAGTGCACCCAGGTAGGAGCATCAGCCTGTCCCTGTGCCAGTGAGAGTGTGTGTACCCAGGAAGGAGCGTCAGCCTGTCCCTGTGCCAGTGAGAGAGAGTGCACCCAGGTAGGAGCATCAGCCTATCTCTGTGCCAGTGAGAGAGAGTGCAGTCAGGTAGGAGCATCAGCCCGTCCCTGTGCCAGTGAGAGAGAATGCACCCGGGTAGGAGCATCAGCCCGTCCCTGTGCCAGTGAGAGAGAGTGCACCCGGGTAGGAGCATCAGCCCGTCCCTGTGCCAGTGAGAGAGAGTGCAGCCAGTCTGCCATGAGTGTACACCCACAGTTTGCAAAAACTGCTCTCATCTTGTTAAACCTACAATCTGCAATACCCAGATAAGTCACTCTAGTCCACGTCTCACACCCCAAACTGCCCTCCCCTCCTCCCACTCTGTGCTGCCTTTCAGTCTGATATCCAGGATAGCTCAGAGCTTGCCAATATTCTCTCCAGTTTACCTTCTACTCTAATTTCACCTGGGCGTGGGATACATTAGGTAGTGGCCTGTTTGTCTGCTCCTGAGGGCTGCCAATACAAATGTAGCTTCTGATCTGAAGGTATTTCTGTGTAAGTGTATGTGGCAAAGTATGTTTTGCCAAATCCTGACGAAGGTCCTATCACTCACTATTGATTCAAAATGTTGTTGTGGACAGTAGTGCTGGTTAAGGCAGTTTACAGTTATGTCTTGTGTGTTTTTGTACTTATTGTTGCAGCTGATGAGAAGGAATGCAAATTTTTGCTTTCAATTTGCAAATGTTTAATTGTGTTTTTAACTATAAACCAATTTAGTAGGCAGAGTTTAGTCCTCATTTATCATTTGTCACCAAGGATACCTTTGAGTTTGATAAACTGTAATTTCTTGTATTGCAAATCTGAGTAAGCTAAAATCCTTTGGTACTTGCATTCATTCTTGCACCAAACCTGATGCATTAGAAATTATTTACTATGTTGGATGGGGTACAGAGATTCCATCCTGTCGCTATCTTTAGAATTGCAAGCATTCACAGACTCCAGGGCAGGTGACTGAACCTTTTATCTCTTAGCACAAGAGTCAGTGATATTGTTATGAGATGTTCAAGTACAATCTACGCAAACATCACAGTTGATGGGGAAGTGCCTTGTATTTGCTTCTACTTCTGGGAACAATGTGAGATGAAAGCAATGTTATCCCCTGGATTAGCTGTTAGCTGCATGTAGTTGATTTGGAATCTCTATCACTAATGCATTTTTGATTACTTACAAAATGAGTAAGACACTGATCTCATTTGCATGCATTGTGTACACCTCTATACTTTAGCTTCTTGTTTGTAAGATGAAAAGAAGGGTGTGCTTCATGTGTGTACTTTATTTTCTTAGGTAGCCAATATGTGACAACCACTAAAATACAATTTAACAGGGTAAAAATGCAACACTTCACCATCATGAAGCACCAGAACACTGCATGGAAAGTGAAGATGTCATTGTTGTTTACTCACTCAATTGCAAAACTTGTTCACAGCCAGTGAAGAAAGCAAATCCAAACATTAAAAGGAAAACAATATCCAGTTGCTTTCTAGACAAAGAATAGTGATGAGTCTTGTGTCTGCATTTTCATCTGTAAGCTATGATGAAGCCATGTCATTGCTAGCAATTGGTGAACAAAACCATGCAAGATGCATTGAGATGTGCTCAATTTATGACACACTTTGCTGAATAGGAAATATTGGAAACTGTTACCAAATGTTGATGTCTATCAAATAAGTATTCACACAAAGTGTAGTCATCTGTATTGCATGTAAGCAAGTTAAAATTTATGCTTGTGGCTATTCATGATTTTAAAAACACCCCTGGATTATGAACTTTCCTTACGAAGCATTGTACCTATAGTTCTATCACTCCAAATTTTAGTTGGTTAGGATGTAACAAACTGATCGTTATGCCATTGTATTTTATCAGAGCTTCACCAAATATAATACTTCAATTAGACTTTTTGCTTGCTAGTGGCCATTTGGTATCTCTTGCAAGTTTCGTCGCTTTTAAATTGTGACCAGGTTATTTGTTTGTTTTTTTTTAACTTAGCCTTGTGCTGGCTTAGTTTCGGACATTTATAGAATGATATTAGTTGGAATGTCCCTATAGCATTTTAAAAATGCACTTATTATATTACCAATGTTCAACTTCTGTGCACTGGGGATTAAAGTGAAAAGATGTGCCAAATTACTACTCTGAATTATTAAAAGGATTCTGTTCAATGTCTGTATAATATCTACCAGGAATAATTTCGATTACTTTGTTCCAAAAAGTTAAATACTTGTTTTTTTCTCTTTTTCTTGTAGGGAGTTTTACAATGGCTGAGTTTAATAATTTCAACACAGATTTCTTTCAGTCAAGTTATAGCATTGATGACCCAGGACAAGCTACTTATGACTACAGTGCTGCAGGGGATCCTAACCAGAACAGGTCAGTGGCTGGAACCAACTGTGATAGGCTTACTAGAGGGCTTTAGTATTTTTCATCCATTTGCTGTTTATACCGACCTTCATTAGTGAATGTTCCTGTGCAGTACAGGTTGCTGTGACAAGGTTACCACAGGAAAATCCTCAATAATGTGGCTTGCTGTTTGAGGCTAGATTCTGGTACCATTTCTGCTCCTGGCAATGCAAGCAGGATTTATATGAAGAAGGACAATTTGAATGCTTTGTAATATTTATGGTGGTGTTTGGCCACCTTTATAGATTAACTTGCAAATGTCATTTCTTCTTAGTCCCTTCTGTGTGTAATAGGCTGAATGGCCTCCTGTGCTGTGTCACTTTGTGGTTCATCTGCCATTTGAGGGAGGAATTATTTCCTAATTACAACACAAGGAGTTTCAGTCTCCTTGTGAAAATTAAGCATAATTAATCTTCACTGGTATTTTCTAATTTTATACCCATAGCATTAAACTAGATGAAATACATGGAGTGCTAGATCTGATCTCTTGTGAAATATTTTTTGAAGCCATGACTTAAATTCCCTCTAAGCTATGTGAGGAAAAAATGATTAATCTCTAAATTCTTTCTTTCCCATTTCTGTTAAGTCAAAAATTCAAATGAAAGAGAAAGTAGGAGACAGTGAAGAGTTGTGAGAAATATGATGCAGAAAATAGAATCATTACTAATATAGTCCAGGAAACCATTTGGCCCATAGTGCCCACTCTTTGGAAGAGTTCTACTTCCTAATGAAGCTTATCTTCAAATTCTGTAGCCTGGGCTTCCCTCTGTGACTGGATTCTGAACTTCCTAACCCACAGACCACAGTCAATAGAAGTAGGCAAAAACACCTCCTCAATCATCTGCAACACCGGTGCGCCACAAAGCTGTGTTCTCAGCCCTCTACTATACTCCTTATGAAGCTATGGCTGTGTGCCAAATTACCCTCCACCTAGATTTTCAAGTTTGCTGATGACACCATCGTAGTGGGTCAGATCTCAAATAATGATGAGACAGCATTCAGGAATGAGAGAGGGAATCTAGTGAACTAGTGCGATGACATTGAGGAAGAAATTATTGTCAACAAAATGAAGGAGATTGCCCTCGACTTCAGGAAGTTGAAGGAGAACGTGCCCGTGTCCACATTAATGAGGATGAAGTAGAAAGGACCAAAAACTTCAAGGTTTTAGTTATTCAGATCACTAACAAATGTCTTGGTTCCCCCCACCCCCCACCCCTATACTGACACTATAGTCGGGAAAGCTCATCAACACCTCTATTTCCTAAGAAGACTAAGGAAATCTGGCACATCAGCTATGACTCTCTCCAGACTTTATGTAGAAAATATTCTTTCTGGTTGTATTACACCTGGGTATGGCTCCTGTTCTGTCCAGAACCACAAGAAATTAGAAAAAGGTTGTGAATATGGTCCCATCCATCATGCTATCCAGTCTCCCATCCATTGACTCTGTCTACATTTCCTGCTGCCTTGACAAAGCAGCCAATATAATTAAGGACCCCCCATGTACCTTGGACATTCTCTTCTCCATCGGGAAAAGGTATGAAAGTCTGGGGTCACGTACCAACCGACTTAAGAACGGCTTCTTCCCTGTTGTCATCAGACTTTTGAATGTTACGTTAAATTGATCTTTCTCTACACCTTAGCTATGACTGTAATACTACATTGTGCACTCTTGTTTCTTTCTCTACAAATGGTATGCTTTGTCTGATAGCACACAAGAAACAATACGCTTCATTGTATACTAATACATGGGACAATAAATCAAAACAAAAAGCTCGCTTTTCCCCCTTTGCCCAATCACTTTTTAAGAATCAAATTTCCTTGTGTCATTTCTTGCACTGTGACTAATCACCTCAAATCTGTGTCGTCTGATTGCTGACAATTCTGTGTTTGCAAGTATGCCTCCTTATTAACTTCATCAAAACCATTGATGATTCTGAACACCTCTGACAAATCACATTTTAACGTTCTCTGCTCTGGAAATAATCCCATTTTCAATCTCTCCATGTAAATGAAGGCTCTGAGATCACTTTTTAGAAACTTCAAAGAACAGAATCTCTGAGCAGGAGGTGGATACAAGTTAGAAGCAAAGAAGAGTCTGGACTATCTTCTAAGGAATGGAAGTTTTCTTTTATTTGGCTGATAGAAACTTGATATCTTAATTGTTATGATGGCCATCATAAGAAAGTGTGATAAGTAGGATGTCTAATGATTTTTATTATCTCCTTTTGCTTACAGGCAGTATGATAGTCACACGCAGCAAGCTGGATATTTTTATCCAGCAGGATCACAACAGCCATACACAGGACAAATCTATCAACCTACACCAACCTTCACTCCTAGCTCACCACAGTCAGTATATGGTAACAGTTTTGAGGATGAAGCACCATTACTAGAAGGTAAAAAAAAGTGGCATTGCCCGTTTACTTCTGTAAAGAACTTGCAACAAGATCTAGAACTGTTGTAAAAGTACATTGTGTGACCTGTGTTTTTTATAATTACCAATCCAGTGGGATGTGGCTAGATTCCAACTGCGTAAATCTTCAAATTAACATGCAAGAATAATGTTTACCACATTTTTAAATTTGTGCGCTTTGTGCCTGACAGTTTGCTTAGCAGTGGTGTGCCTATCCTAGTTAAAGGATAATATATTTGTGGCACTTGCACATGTCTGAGTTTCTTATTATATGTTAATGTTACCTGAGTTTCCAACTTATTCCAGTCTTAACTCTGGGAGTGAAGAACAGCAAATTGTAGCAAATGTAGAGTGCTACATCAATGGACAAAGTATTGAGTTTGAAAAGTATTTTGTAAAACAAAATGAATGCTTCTTGAAATATTGCAAATTCCTTTACTACTCCACCCTTGAATGATGTCAACGCGCAATTGCATAGCTAAGGAGCTGACTGGTTTCCAAACCCTTTTTTTGAGTCATGAAAGTTTACAGCCCAACTTGTCAATGCTGCCTTTTTTTTTAAAACCTCAACGCTTGTCCCAATAGCCCACATTTGGCCCGTATCTCTTGAAATCCATATTCCTTAAAAGACAAAATTGTACCAGCCTCTACTACTACCTCTGGCAGTTTATTCCACACATTCACCACCCTCTGTGTGGAAAAAATTGCCCTTCTCGACACTTTTGTACCTCTCTCTTCTCATCTTAAACCTATACCCTCTAGTTTTAGCTTCCCTTACCTTTGGTAAAATATATTAACTATCTGGTTGATATATACCCCTCGTTATCTTATAGACCTCTATAAGATCACCCCTCAGCCTTCTACACTCCAGAGAAAAAAGTCTCAGTCTGTCGAGCCTCTCCTTATAACTCAAACCATCAAGTCCCGGCAGCCTCTTGGTAAATCTTTTCTGTACTCTTTCTAGTTTAATAGCCTTTCTAAAATAGGGTGACCAGAACTATACAACTTCAACAAGAAGTCACAACTCTTGTATTCAGTATTCTGACCAATGAAACCAAATTTGCTGAATGCCTTCTTCACCACTCTGTCCACCTGTGACTCCATTTTCAAGGAGCTATGAACATGCACCCCTAGATCTCTATTCTATAACTCTCCCCAATGCCCTGACATTAACTAAGTATTTCCTGCCCTGGTTTGCTATAAACTAACAGGTTAGTACTATGAAATAAGGGACAGTAAGCACACGCACTCACCTTTGTGACCTAATCGTTGTTGTGCTTGGACCTCATTAGCATTCCTATCTAATTGCATGTTTTCAGGCTGCAACTCCCACTCCCCCTGCCCATCTCTGACCTTCCAGCTTTCATTAGTTACTGATATGCCGGTAGGGATTTGTCTTGTTATTTCTTTCTGCCCATTACCGGGAAAAAAACACATTTAAATTGTTAATTTTTCAATGTAACCTGCAGGAAAGTAACATTTATGTTGAAAGATTACCTCACAAGCATATTGTCCATGCAATTGATTTTATTTAATGATATAGGGTTTCTCTTTAAAACTTTCTTAATGTTTGTGTTATTTTTCAAAGCATTATTCATGTTAGCATTTAACTGGAAAGTACATTTATCAGTCAGTTATTGCATGGTTTTATTTTTTTGCTTTTAATGCCCTATTTGACTTTGATTTTCTTTTAAATTCTATAATTCTGTAGAACTGGGAATTAACTTTGACCATATCTGGCAGAAAACACTGACTGTCCTCCATCCACTGAAAGCAGCAGATGGAACCATCATGAATGAAACTGACCTGGCTGGGCCCATGGTTTTCTGTTTGGCATTCGGAGCCACTTTACTACTGGTATGCAGTGTTTGGAATTTTGCTGATTAACTAATAGCATTACCCTGCTTTGGACCTGACTTATGCTGATAGCATGCTGTTTGTCTGACATCCAAAGCAGAAATTTCCTTTAGTTACGTATTTAAAAACATCGAAGGCATTGTCTTTGATCGTTGCCACCAATTCCAACCCTTAAATAAAATCTGGAAACACAGGAAATACTTATCAGGCTAGACAGCATACGTGGAGAAAGAACAAGAGTTTTAACTCAGTGAAGTTTGGTCAGAAATCATTGACTTGAAACATTAACTGTTTTTCATTCCATACATGCTATGCGAGCTTGAGTATTTCCAACATGTTTTCTTTTATTTCAAATTTCCAGCATCCAGGAATATAGTTTTTGGACACTATCCCTTTATCTGGCCAATATCTGAGGCTGAAACAACCGTGGTACCATATTTGATATTGAACTAAATTCCATCCCCATATCCATTCCATAGCCACGATGGCCAATTTCAGTCAGTGCTGCTATTCATCTGTTGCTGAAACTTTCATCTGTTGTTGCTAATTCCGAGACTCATCTAATCCAATATTTTCCTGCACTCTCCATAAACTGGCGTTAATTGAAAACTATTGCTCATATGCTAACTTGGGCCTTATTATGGTTTGGACTTCCTTTGCCATTTTCTAAAATGTTGCTGGTCTTATCCTGACTGAAATTGCTTTGTGATCCAAAATTTTTTTTTTAATGTCCTTTTAAGCTCACAGAAGCAACCTACTTTCATGCTTCTGATTCTTATCCAAAGACGTTGCTGAAAGTGTTTCTGTTAGCATGAAAACTTAGCCATGGTAATTCTTTAGTTGAACCATCCCTCCCCCTTCAACACTTGCTTATTGACAAAGACTATCAACTTTTGTGAAGTACCAGAGATCAAGCTATTGCAGAAGTACTTCTTAACTTCAGGAATTTTTTCTGAATTGAGGTGATGCAAAGATGGTTAATTAATAGATTATCGTTGAGCTTTTGTATATATCAAGGTGGCACTGTAGTCCTAAGAATAAGAACACTTTTTAGCGCCCAAATTCAGCATTAAGCTCAAAATCAGGTGTAATGTGGGTTTAGAGCAGTGAAAGCTTGTAATGCTACCCAAGGCATAATTTGAATTGCAAGACAAATTTGCAGCAATATTTTTATACTTTGCTACTAATTTGCATGTAGTGTTGCCCAGGACCTGTTGATGTTTATATATATCATATATGTAAGAACTAGGAGCAGGAGTAGGTCATTTGGCTCCTTGAGCCTGCTCCACCATTCAATAAAACCATTGCTGATTTTTTTTCATGGACTCAGCTCCACTTGCCTGTCACCATAACCGTTAATCCCTTTACTGTTCAAAAATCTATCTATCTTTGTCTTAAAAACATTCAATGAGGTAGCCTTAACTGCTTCACAGGGCAGGGAATTCCACAGATTCACAACTCTTTGGGTGAGGAAGTTTCTCCTTAGCTCAGTCCTAAATCAGGTCCCTCTTATTTTGAGGTTATGCCTCCTAATTTTAGTTTCACCTACTAGTGAAAACAACTTCCCTGCTTCCATCTTATCTATTCCTTTTATAATTTTATATGTTTCTTTCAGATCCCTCCTCATTCTTCTAAATTCCAATGAGTATATCCCAGTCTACTCAGTCTCTCCTCATAAGCCAACTCTCTCAACTCCAGAATCAACCTAGTGAATCTCTTCTGCAAACCCTCCAGTGCCAGTACATTCTTTCTCAAACAAGGACACTAAAATTGTACACAGTACTTGAGGTGTGGCCTTACCAGCTCCATATACAGTTGCAACATAACCTCCCTGTTTGTAAACTCCATCCCTCTAGCAATGAAGGACAAAATTTCATTTGCCTTCTTAATTCCCTGCTGCATTTGCAAAACCATCTATTTGTGATTCATGTACTAGGACATTCGGGTCCCTCTGCACAGCAGCATGCTGCAATTTTTTTACAATTTAAATAATAGTCCATTTTGCTGTTCTTCCTACCAAAATGGTGACCTCATATTTACCAACATTGTGTTTCATCTGCCAGACTCTTGCCTATTCAAGCTATTTATATCCCTTTGCAGACTGTGTCCTCTGATCCTTTGCTCATCAATCATCTTACTACCATCTGCAAAGTTTGACACACTACACTTGGTCCCCAACTCCAAATCATCTATGTAAACTATAAACAATTACGTTCCTAACGCTGATCACTGAGTCACTTTACTAGTAGTTAATAGCCAACCAGAAAAACACCCATTTGTCCCCACTCTTTACTTTCTGTTAGAATGTATACACATTTAATGGTAACAAACCTCAGGAAAACTTTTACTGTTAAGAAGAAAATACTTCTCAGGGTCACATAAAAGCCGAAGTCTATTAACTGCGTTGTATAGGAAATGTTGATTTTGCAATTTGCTATAGAAAATATTACCAAATAGTTGCAACAAAGGAGTAAAGTTAGTGGCAGGGACTGCATGCACTGTGATGTTCTGGTAAATAATCTGTAATTTTGTGCTTTACATAGTAAATATCGCAGTATGGAGAAGGCATTCCATCATAAATACTGAATCTGAGATCTGAGGGAAACATTAGATCCACACCAATACTGATTCTTTTCATGGCTGCGAGCCTGGTGTTTTGATCGAAATATTTTATCATTGTTCATCTTACAAATGTAATGCTTTCTGTACTGTCTCAAAGACAACATGGAAACCAGCTATGTGGTACTTAATAATTATGTAAGATATTTCTATATTGAAATAAACATTGCCTTTTTAATTCCCTCTAGGTTGGTAAAATCCAGTTTGGCTATGTGTATGGCATCAGTGCTATTGGGTGTCTCGGCATGTACTGTCTGTTGAACTTGATGAGTATGACTGGTGTGTCTTTCGGCTGTGTGGCAAGTGTTCTTGGATATTGCCTGCTTCCAATGATTATCCTGTCAAGTTTTGCTGTAATTTTCTCCTTGCAGTAAGTATCCAACCAAATGCTAACAAACTTTTTAGTTAAACTTCGCAGTGACACAATTTCATTTTTAAATATAAGAACAAGTAAAAGATTTCTCTTGTATGATTGTCGGAAATATTCTTATGTGAACCCTGTGATTTTATTATATACATGATGATGGATAGATATTTTGAATATATGATATTTTGAATATATGTATATTTTCTTACATGTGTGATTATAAATCCTGCTGATGCTCAGTGCAAGGGCATCCCAAATCACAGAAGGGAAACTTGGAATGCCAATTCTTAACTTCTTTTACTACTTGGAGAAGAAATTTGAGAAAAGAGATGAATCTTGATGAGGAACAGAAGTCCGTCGTCTTGTAAATTATTCAAATAACAAAATGTTTATTAAACTTTAAAACACACAATAGCAAAGGCAACAGTAAAGAACAGCATTTACAATTAACTTCACCAATGATTATACTTAAATTACCTCCTCAGTTCAGATCGACCTGCTTTCCTAAACTCTGAGAATACCAAAAGCGACATTCCACAAGTTTTAACATTGAGCTAAATCCAGCAAACAATTACCACATTGTAGCTTTCTTTTAGGAAGCATTTCTTCTAGTTTGGAGTAGAATTTATGGAGTCTGACACAAGCTGCTTTCTTTTCTGCACAGCAGCTTGATTCTGAGAGAGAGCTTTTTGCAGCTAGGCGTTGTTGTGACCTATGTCCCTAGACAACTGGTTTCTACTTTGCTTAATAAAGTATCAGTTGCATCCTGTTACTCAGTTATTTTGCATCTCACAATTCTTTAGTACAGCTAAATCCTTATCAATTTCAATTTTTTATCCAATTTTTTTGCTTTTCATTCATTGCAACTTCCTAAGTGTGTAAACAGTTCTATTTCAGAATAGAACAGGACCTATTCACATTTAAGAAATGTAAATTGTTGTGATACTAGAACCTGCTCAATAGTGTGTACTTTGTGTATATTGGTATGAACAATATGCTGATTTAATGTTTCAATTAATTTATTCTGAGAGATCAGTCTGACCTCTTGTGTACAGAGAACTGACTGAATTCATGAATGTTTTTGTGTTTGTATTTTCATTACCATGTGCCACATTACTCTGTGCCCATATTGAAGGAGCGTGAGGATGAATCTGTTTACTTTAGCTTATTTAGTTTAGCTTGATATTGATGGCTATCGGTCTCATTAAAATTCTAACAGTGATTTCGTGGAGGAGATCAGAAATCAGCCTTTATTCTGATTAGATTTTTTCACAAAGTAAAACATTTGCAAGTGGATAGCTCTTAATTCTACTTGCTACCGCAATATCAGTAAGTGTCTCTTTATATATGCTCAAATAATGAATGCCCTCCACCTGTTCTTGCTTCACTTTAATTTATAAAATTAAGTGTTCTTTTCCCTTTAAACAAATCTTAATGCTTGCAACCGTATTTTGAAACAAATTGAAGAAAGAGAATAATCTTCCATATTCTATACATAAAAATACAACAAGACACCTGTTTTCTTGGACCCCAGTACTCTTGGTTCAGACATTCCTTTTCGTAACATGATCAAAATTGATGACTTGCATTAACCCATTTAATCTTAAGAGATTTTCTTCTTTGCGATAGCCAGATGAATGATTAAATATTTTTCACTTTTGCTTTTTGATGTTATCCACCAAGGAATGATTATCAATGTAACATTCAATGGACAAACTTTTTCCCATACGCTACTTGCAGTGAATTTGCCAAACTGAATCCCTAATACATTAATTCCACAGGACTCAGTGTTTCCGCAGCTAAAGTCATTTTAACAACCCTTTTTACTTACTTAGCTTCCCTGTCTTAAAAGACAACATTTTTCAATTCAACCCATCAAAAATATTAGGTAACCAGCTGCACTGGAATACCCATCAGAAAGACTAGCATAGGGCATCATTAAAATTTCATTTTCTTTGAGTCACCCAACAATGGCAACTTAGCGTGCATTTCTCTTTTTTTAGTGTTTCTTTTGCCCTTTCCCTTAGGAGGCTTCATCATTCTATTTTGTTCCAATATTGGATAAGCATTGGTCTTGTCTGAGTGGATAATCAATCTACCTGACCAATCAAGCTTTGTAACTGTTTAGTTTCTTCTTTAGATGTGACATCATTTTGCTGTGTTGACTAAGCATGACTAAGCAGAAGTAGCACCCTCTAAATAAGATTGCTGATTTTAGTTACTCCAGACCCATTCTGCTTTATTTGATTTGATTTATTATTGTCACATGTATTAACATAAAATGAAAAGTATTGTTTCTTCTCTGCTAAACAGACAAAACATACTGTTCATAGAGAAGGAAACGAGGGAGGGCAGAATGTAGTGTTACAGTCATAGCTAAGGTGAAGAGAAAGATCAACTTAATGCAAGGTTCAAAAGTCTGACGGCAGCAGGGAAGAGGCTACTCTTAAGTCAGTTGAATGCTGTAACTATTTTCCAATAAAATGGTTCAGGCTTATGGGATTAGATTAAACTGTGTAAATACCAAAACAGGCTGCTGGATGATGGAAACATGGAATTCGAGTTCTTTGTTGTTGATGCACAGATCCTGTATTAATAGCACAACTGTACAGCAAAGTAAAAGAAGCTCAATCAAATCAATGGATGGAAAATTAAAGACTACTGCGGCTTTTTAACAGTGTGTCAGACCTATTAAGCTATACTACTTGGCAAAATGGTGCAATTATACAAATTATTGGTGTAAAATTAATTTTACAGCATTAAATAATCTTGCATCAGCTCTTTTGCCACCTTCATTTCATCACAGTGGCATTTTACTTTGAAAATGATATTTCTACAATGTGTTTGTGGAAGGGAGAATTCTAAACTCTCATATTGTGCTCAAAATGGAGCAAAATTTGGGAAAGCTTGCCTTCTTACACTGTCTTTCTTCCCCATGAAAGGTAGATGTAGTGAAAGATTGAAGTGGCAGGAGCAATAGGGCAATAAAAACTACATGAGTTACACTTGCTATGGCAGCAATTGGAGGACAAAAGTGTTTCGAACATTTTCATTTTTATTCCAGTTAGTCTGATTCAAAGTAAAAAGAAATCTCCATACCCCTGAAGATTTCTGATTGCACTTTTTGAACTATCTATACTCTGTAGTGACACCTCACTGAAACTAAAGTACAGAATGCTAATGAGTAGATGGGCAGAGCCAAGTCTCAAGACCTCAGGTGTTCATAGGTACTGCTGAAATTTAATCAGCTAAAACCATACAAGCTCACCAGACCTGTGACTTATCTCACTAGGACCATGCTGTCAATTAGAGATTTAATTTATAGGATTACCTAAAGCAAGTCAGAAGAATTCTCACTTCCATGATGGATGGAATCTAAAGGGTTAAAGCTGTGACCAGTTAGCTTGGCACAGAGATACATAGTGTTCTGGTGTATCAGGTACCTATTTGACTCAAATATTTAATGACCAATTATGCCCCAGGAGATTTATCTAGATTTTAAGCTCCATAATCAAACAGTAGTTCTTTTAATGTCTTTGGTACATCATCTTTATTCAAAGGATAGGTTATGATTTATCTCCAGTAAAGACAGTTTTATATATCAATATCAAAATGAAAACTTGTTTTGTGAATTGCTTAACCTTTACCTAGGTTTGTATGCAACAATATGATTAGCATATTAAATGCTTTATCTGAAAAATTGTCAACACTACTTAACTGCTCCCTGATTGATTCTGCTGTAAAATAAATTTGCTGACTTAAAAGAGCTTGATGTTCACAAGTAAAGAACATTTTAGTGTAAATTTTGAACAATTTAAAACCAGAAGCTATGTATAAGTATGATTTGATTTAAATGTTTAGTTGCATCTTGGTGCTGCTTCACAAGTTGCTTTAATTGCCTTAATTAGCTAATCATAAGCTGCAGATGCCAATGTGATTGTGCATCTGTTTTATGGTGAAATATGTATTAATGGCAGACGGGAAATATGTATCAGCATATCTCTCATTAAGAATTTACAATCATCATTTCACTACTTTTCTAAAAAAAAAAATCTGGATATGTTTCAATTCAAAATGCTACTGAGTTGTATCAAATCTGTTTTTACACAACTGTTCTAGTTTTTAAATTCCTATCATGGAACTCAGCAAAAAATTGTGCTCTTCTTTACACCATGCTTGCACTGCCATCTACTGGAAATGGCCAAAGCTAAGTGACCTGCCTGATTTAACCTGGATTTAAATTCTTCAATGTAATTATTTTGATTATGAGAAATCCTCCATTTTAAACTTGTTCTTTGAAATATGATAACAGGAAAACTGGATGCAACGAAATACTTGGTGTATTTAAGGAAACTGTTAACTTGAGACAAGCATTTATTTAGAAATGTTTCATGTGGACTACCTAATGTTTGTTCTTTTCCTACCAGAGGAATGCTGGGTGTAATCATTGCTGCTATGATTATTGGCTGGTGCAGTTTGTCGGCATCTAAGATCTTCATCTCTGCCTTGGCAATGGAGGGACAGCAATTACTGGTGGCGTATCCTTGTGCTTTGCTGTATGGAGTTTTTGCTCTGATCTCGGTTTTCTAAATGGCTTTGTGAATGGAGTATTGCTCCACATTCTGAACTCAAAACTGAAACGGGATGCAAATGGTTTAAACATTTTCCAGCTTCCTGCCAACAAAATAGTTGAAACTCTTCTGATTCCATGTGTCTGAGGAAGCAAATGGACAAAATGCCTTGTATTTTTAAATTTCCACTTTAAAATACTACAGAAAAAAAAAACCCATTTCAGTAGTCGAAGATGTCATGAGTACAGACTGGAAATCAAAATATTTTGTCTTTACTTTTGACAGCAGGCTTCACTGATGGGGCCTATAATAATATTAAGTGGTTTCTCCTCTACCTTGTAATGCAGTTTGACCATAATGCGGGCACAAAATCGCTACTGGTTCAGACAAAGTGTTTATTTTTGTTGTGAGCTGGGCTGTTGGGACCACTGCAAAGTATTCCTTCAAGACCTGTTTAAATAGAGAAATTAACTGTCCTCGGTGGTATTTATAATTGTAGCGAGAACTGAGTGCAGTACTGATGAGCAAAATTCAATATTTAAATCCAACTTTATCCATCTGGTAGATGGACCAAAATAAACTTCCCTCTCAAGGGAGAGAAATTTAATACTGGGAAGGAAGAAGTATAAAATAAGTTGCGCACCTATATGTTGTCAAAGAAAATTCCTAGTGCTGCAGAGATCAACTTCATGTCTTGCTTTGCAGCATAGATAAGATTTGCAAATTATAGTCATGATTTGACCACAGTGTTTTTGTCTGGGAGGGGAAGAAGTAATATCATTCCAGCTCCATTCTGTAAATTTCAGATATTTTAATTTTTTTATGTTGCCTGTTTTTTTCTGTTCTCCTGTTTAAACATCTTGTCCTATCCAGTACATTTATAATAAACTGGTTAATTTCTTGTTCAACACTTGGGTATTGCTGTTATTTTGTCAGTAACATTGTGGAACAAACACTGCCCTGAACTACTAAACAGAATAACTTTTTCTTTGCTGAAAGTACTAATGCTATCCTGTCATAGCACTACGGTTTAGAGCCATATTCCTAAAAATCTTAAATTGGGTTTCAATATCCAGACTCTTCACAAAGGTATCTACATTTATATTGAGGCTGAAATTCCTCTGTTCTAATGGAAGTTTAAAACTCAGATTTATTATTACTAGGTGTATAATGTTAAAAATATACAATACTACACTTTTGCTGCTATTCATTGCTATAATCGTAAACAATGAATATTACTGAATTATTGAAGATTTTTAACTTCTATTTTGAACAGATCACCAAAGCATGAATTCCAATTTATTGTACAGAACTGCAACACAAATCCTGTTCATGGATCCAGTGAACCCAATGAAACATAGCTGATAATTATTAAACATGCGAGAGCAAACAAGAAGGCAATTTGTCGATCCATGATTTTGACACCAACCTGCAAATCCATCATGAAGTCGTTGCATACCCCTTCCAACTCACTGATAGTTTAGTACATAACTGCCTGATTCAGGCTTGTCCTCAATATTTGTATTTCAGTACATCAGTCATACCAGAATTATATCATCATCTTATACTTTTCACTTTTCAGCAGGAATCATAGAATAGTAATCATAAATATGATTGTCTTTTTTTAAATCTAAAATAGCTTGAGATCAGTTATGTTAGTGTGATTGTAACAGAGCTGGGCTCTTGGATATTAGAATTTTCCTAAACACACTAGGAACTCTAGCTACATGTGACCTTTACAATTCTACAATTATAGTCTATTTCCAGCTAAGCAAAGTTTTATTACTGCTCTATAATTCTTGGACAGTCTGCAATTTCCTTGCAAGTTTGTTCCACATTTTTTTCCACTAGTCAGTGGCAAAACGATATTAAGCAATATAACTGCACCGTCCTTCCTCCTTAGCTCTAGCCAAACAGGGATCCTTGACCCCTCTAGATCATCCTGTCTCCCCAACACTGCAATGTTTTTAATTAATGCTGCTCCCCTCCTGCCTTTCTTCCTGTTCAATCTTTCTTGAATACCTTGTATCTTTTTTTTAAAAAATTGGGCAATGAGGGCTGAGCCATCATTTATTGCCCATCCCTCATTGCCCTTGAAATTGTTGGGCTGCTTCAGATGGAATTTTAAGAGTCAACCATGTTGCGGGTCTGGAGTCACACATATGTCAGTCCACATAAGGAGGTTGAATTTCCTTCCCTAAAAGGCGTAAATGAACCAGATGGGGTTTTACAACAATCAACAATAGTTTCATGGTCATCATTAGACTTTTAATTCCAGATTTCACCAACTGCCGTGGTGAGATTTGAGCCCAGTCCCCGGAGCATTGCTATGTCTCTGGATTATGAGTGATGTCGAGATGCCGGCATTGGACTGGGGTAAACTCAGTAAGAATCTGGCAACACCAATTTTAAATCCAACCGATTTATTTGATAGTAAATCTGCAAGCTTTTGGCCTTTGTAGTCTTCGTCAGGCGAATGAGACGTTCTGGTCTCCAAAAGCACACATATCAGCACAGACAGTTTACAGATTGTGGATTATGAGTCCAGTGCTAACGTCACTATACCACTGTATCCCCCAAATTTAATACCCAATTCTGCCCTCCTTTTGAGTCTGGTCTCCATTATCACCACATTATATTCTCACATGAGTGTCTGTACCTCACCAACCTTATTTGCCACAGACTATTCATTCACATACATGCACTTTATTACTTACATCTTTATACTGAACCACCTAATAACTTACTATTTTCTATTCTCATACTATCTATCACTCCAAATATTCTTTTCTGGATAGCACAAGGAAATTATTTTTTGTTGTTTTAGCTGCAATTGGTCTGGTCTGCTCAGGTCCCAACTCCCCCAGAACAGAATCCAAAATCATCCTGCCAGCACCATTTCTGCAGCCATACAATTATTGGGGGAGGTGATGGTTGAGTGGTATTATTGCCACACTATTAATCTAGAAACTCAATGAATGAGCTGGGGGTGCGGGTTCGAATCCCACCACAGCAGATGATGAATTTGAATTCAACAAAAAAAATCTGGAATTAAGAATGTACTGATGACTGTGAAATGATTTTCTGGTTCATTTATGTCCTTTAGGAAAGAAATCTGCTAATGTTACCTGGTCTGATGTACATATGACTCCAGAGCTACAGCAATGTGGTTGACTCTCAACTGCCCTCCAAGGGTAACTAGGGATGGGCAATAAATGCTGGTCAGCCAGCAATGCCAACATCCAACAAATGAACAAAAAAAAATTGTGTGGGGTATCGGGATTTTAAGGTCCTTCTAGCTTATTTCCTACCTAGCACCTGAACTATTATGATATGGACCAGATCTGCTGGTTGCTGACAACAGGTACTCTGGCTACTCACTGAATCCTTGACCATGGCATCAGGGTGGCGTAGACATCCTCAATTCACATCTGCGGTGACACCTCCTCCCCCCCAGATTGAACCTGCTTTCAATATTGCCGTTCTGCTCTTCTTTAGGATCCCCTGTGCAGCCGAGGAGATAGCTTTCTACCATGTTGAGGAGCTGTACCTTAAAAGATCTGTATCTCAAAGACAACAGTAAATCAGTTTTGTACAGAAAGTTACTTATGTTAGTTTTAGTGGACTGCTGAGAGTCATTGAGGCAGAGAACCTGTTTGAACTCACCTCAATAAGTTAGTTCTGAGAAGCAACAGCTGCAAGGGCAATTACAAATGGGCAATAAATGCCGGCCTGGCCAGTGACTGCCACATCCTGTAAATTAATTTTAAAAATCTGGAACTTGGGAGAGATTGGCATCATTTTTGGTGAGGGAAAGCCCTACCATTCAACAGGGAAAAGCTTACAATTAAAATTGCTATGTATTCATATTAATGGAAGGCAACAAATTTAATTGATATAATTAATATTTAGCTTAAATTTGGTGCTGATCCTGGGAAATTAGATAAAATTATTAAGCACATGGGAAACTAAGTGTTAATTATGCCTTTATATAACAGTGCAATTCATGCAAAGTGTCTGCAAAATTCCTTCTCAGTTGCCAAGACTCATCTTGAGGCAGTTGTTGGTTTCTCAACATTTCATTCCCCCATAATGCACATCCCCCCTCCAGACTACCCATGTGGATGGATGCTGGGTGAAAAATGATATTGCTTAAAGGAATGGTCCAAGACACCCAGTGTACAACCCAGTGACGGAGCCAGCAGAGAAGTATAATCACTGCTAATTGTTCACAGTGCAACCGCTGAGTAGACATGAAGATTCCTAAATAACTGCTTTCAGTACTCTGGTCAGCATGGAGAAGCCCTACAAAGCATTGCATCATGCATTGTGGTATTACACAATATAACGAAATGAGGGATTGGATCTACATGAAGATCATAAGCTTTCAACATCCCCTAACCTGAGGAGGAAGTGAATGAAGAAGGAGAGTAGCCAGTCCATAGCATGGTGCCTCTGAACCCTCACCAGGTGAATCTGCATATCAGGGATGCAAAGGATTACCAGATGTATTGGTAATTTGTGTCTCAAGCGTGGACTTTCATCTTAATGCTCTGCTATTGAAATCAAAGCTCTTGTAACTTGCATCATGTGATATTTATGAGGTTTAAGACAAAAGGCCTCCATTAATTTGTGTAGCAGAACATATTACCGTCCCAAGAGATACCCAGAGATCATTCAGCAATTTGTGGAATCTTTTCCATACACTGCAACACGATATTTCCCTGGTGGATGAGGCTGATGTGGAGGCAGCTTGCTGTTGTTCCTGTTCTGGCAAAGGGAATATGGCTGGCTGAGGAGGTTGCGATGCCTTGAGGGTGCTGCCATTGATTTCCCTACATGCATCTGTGCAGGGGCAGCCTTGTCATTGGTACAAGGGGCAGCATGTGTCAGAAGGGCCAGCAAAAGTGCTTTCATGATACATTGTCTTAACTGTCTTAGCCCTTTCAGAAATCACCAGCACTTGGTTGCTATTCCAGGAGTGGGAGAGTTTTCATGTCTTTGTGTGCCATAACTAATGCAGAACTGCCAATGTTCCTGAATTTTGCAGCCATTTCCATGAGGTCACTTTGCCTCACCTGCAATTAGTCATTGGCCTGGTTTATATGAGACACCCTTTCAATTAAGAATTACTCATTCACTCAATCAACTGAGAGATGATGCCATTTATGGCAGAAATGGAATCCGCCATTTTCTGCTCAAGATGTACATTGCCTCAGTAAACTCCACAAGAGGAAGATACGTCTCCCATTGCTGTTCCACTAGGACCTGATTTGTATATCAGTGAGTGTTTCTGCTCCAGTCCTTCACCCTCTGAGGAGGACTGTCCTCTGCTTTCACTACTTCTATTACCTGCTCACATGCGATGCACTCTTCACCTTCACACTACATATAGAATCTTTGCATAAATGTACATTGATATAAATCAACACAGTTATAATATTTGCTACTCCACCCCCTCTTGGGTGTATCACTACCTTGCCCTTGGGCACAACAAGCCCTGCAAATCCTTGGCAACCATCAGGGCCTCCTCCCCCATTGGCATCAGTTATGACATGACAGTATCTCCTACCTTGTGATTCCCCTTCTCCTGCGTGTTGTGTGATTTCCTGTAAGATGAAGAATAGGAGTCTCATGACTCTAAGGCTTTTCATCTACATCAGGGAAGCCATATATTGTTTAATACTTCTTGGACTACTAATGTCATGGTGCCAATCTCTCTTCTTCCAAGACTGGTAATGATGTTTACATATCTTGAAGCCACTCAAGTTAACATTTTGGTGGGGCTCACTTTTGTGGCATCATTTGCAATGCAGAAGACAGCTGCTCACATAACTCCTTTGTGTGTGTCATATATGGAATTAATATCACTCCCTGTCCCAGACAATAGGAAGTTGTTGAAATACTTCCAGGCCCTTGCTACAGCACTCCTACTCTGCAATATGTTTACTACCAGTCTACATGCTAAAGCTTGTTTTCAACATGATGTGACAGATGCTATATTCCACCCTCTGAGATTGACCTTGCCAAAGTATGCAAGATCACGGGAGATCATTAATTTCTTCGAATCTCTATAGTGCAGAAGGAGGCCATTTATCTCATCGAGTCTGCACTGACCACAATCCCATTCAGACGTTATTCCCATAACCCCATATATTTACCCTACTAATCTCCTGAGGCTTGGGTCAATTCAGCATAGCCAATCAACCTAACCCACACATCTTTGGACTGTGAAAAGAAACTGGAGCACCCAAAGGAAACCCACGCAGACACAGGGAGAACGTGCAGACTCCACACAGACAATGATGTGAGGCCAGAATTGAACCTGAGTCCCTGGCGCTGAGGTAGCAATGCTAACCACTGTGCCACCATGCCACTCCAATTTAATTTAAAGCCCTGCAGATTTAAAGAATTGCCTGTATCATTGCGAAGTATATCTCAGAGGAGGTTGAATATTGTTGCGAAGTATGCTGGCTGTGAGAAGAGGAGTAGGAATCGCTTAAAAGTCATGAGTGTAGAGTGCATTACTGAGGCACCTACTAGCATTGCATTGTCCTTACCTTCTCATAGATTTATAGAGCATTCATGGCAAAGGATGAGGTGCAAGAACATGCACAGGTAAAGATGAAAGAATGTTAACATTATTGATATCAAGCTTTGGTATGACTTGAATCTTTAATGAATGCAAGAAGATATTGAAATGAACAATAATTTTTACAATACAGCTTAGTTTGTGTGTGTATGCAAGAATAGTTTATATTATTTCTTCAGCTTAAGGTGTAATCTATTCATGAAGTTAGAAGGTAGTTTTTGGATATTTAGTCATACAGTCATAGAGGTTTACATCATGAAAAACAGGCCTTTTGGCCCAACTTGTTCATACTACCCTTTTTTTAAAAACCCCTAAACTAATTCCAATTGTCCACATTTGCCCCATAATCCCTCTATACCTATAGTACTCATGTAAATATCTAAATGTTTTTTAAAAGATAAAATTGTACCTGCCTCAACTAGTATCTCTGGCAACTTGTTCCCTCTGTGTGAAAAAATTTCCCCCCTAGACACTTTTGTATCTCTCCCCTCTCACCTTAAAGCTATGCCCTCTAGTTTTAGATTCCCCTACCTTGGGAAAAGATATTTACCTTGTCTATGTCCCTCATTATTTTATAGATCTCTGTAAGTTCACCCCTCAGTCTCCTATGCTCTAGGGAAAAAATTCCAAGTCTATTCAGCCCCTCCTTATAACTCAATCCATCAAGTCCTGGTACTATCCTAGTAAATCTTTTCTGCACTCTTTCTACTTTATAATCAGGTGACCAGAATTGCACATAGTATTCCAAGTGTGGCCTTACCAATGTCTTGTACAACTTCAACATGATGTCCCAACTCCTGTATTCAATATTCTGACCGATGAAACCAAGCATGCCGAATGTCTTCTTCACCACTCTGTCCACCTCTAACTCCACTTTCAAGGAGCTATGAACATGTATCCCTCAATCTCTTTGTTCTGTAACTCTCCCCAACACGTTACCATTAACTGAGTAAGTCCTACCCTAGTTCAATCTACCAAAATGCATCACCTCGCATTTGTCTAAATTAAAGTCCATCTGTCATTTGTCAACCCACTAGCCCAATTGACCAAGATCCTGCTGCAATTGCAGATAACCTTCCTCACTGTCCACTATGCCACTAATCTTGATGTCATCTGCAAACTTACTAACCATGCCCTTGATATTCTCATCCAATCATTAATATAAATGTCAAATAACAGTAGGCCCAGCGCTGATCCCTGTTTGAAAAACAACTCTCTGCAATCACTCTCTGGCTTAAAAGAAGCCAATTTTGTATCCATTAAGATACCTCACCCTGGATCCTGTGAGATTTAATCTTATGCAACAACCTACCATGCGGTATCTTGTGGTGTATTTGTGTGGGTTGTTCCTGCCTTAATTTCACTTGTGGGAAATAGTAAAAGAAAATCTAAGTCGAGCAGAAGCATAGTCTTGTGAATATTTTTAATCAAACAAATTGATGATTTCTCAGGGAAATTGTGGGAGGAATGAAGCATGCAGTTAGATGGGAAGCATTATGGACAGAGTGTAGGCCAGAAGTGGGAAGTGTGAAGTGATAGCGGGAGATAGAAGCAAAGGCGAGAGATGCCAATTGGCAGGATGAGGGCATGTGACTGAAACCTGGGAATAGGAGACTGAATATAAAATGGGCCAATAGGAAGATTTTTGAATTGCCAATACTCCAGAGAAGAACAATAATTGTAATGTAGAACTAAATGGTAATAATAATCCAAGTTGTGATGTTGAAAATGGAGAATAATAAAAGGGGTTAGCTCAAGTCTTCTGTAGATTGGCTTATGTCCCATATATTCAAATGTTTGTTTTCGTTAGAAAGAAGGTGGCTAAAAGGAGACCTTATTGAAACATGTAAGATGATTAGAGGTTTAGATAGGGTGGACAGTGATAGCCTTTTTCCTAGGATGGAGAAAGCTAGCACGAGGGGACATAGCTTTAAATTAAGGGGTGGTGGTTATAGGACAGATGTCAGAGGTAGGTTCTTTACCCAGAGGGTGGTAAGGGTATGGAATGCCCTGCCTGCTGCAGTTGTAGATGCGCCAAGTTTGGTGGCGTTTAAGAGGTTAGTAGATACGTTTATGGATGAAAAGGGAATGGTTTAGGTTAGAGGGTCATTGCTTTTTCCTAATTGGTCGGCGCAACATCGAAGGCCGAAGGGCCTGTTCTGCGCTGTAATGTTCTATGTTCTATGTTCAATAAATTTCTGCTCAGAAGAAGGAGTGATCAAAATAAACTCAATTGGCTAGAACGAGGCTGGGATGAGAGTCCTAACTGGGAGAGTAACTAGTATCCTGTGGGGAGAGACTAAAATAATCCACCAAGGGAAGGGGACAGTAATACCAACCCACATCTTACAAATCCAAAGTCGAGCTCACAAGAGTCAAACTATTTGGTACCAAAATCTTGAGTTGTTATTTCCTTTTGAAGATATAGCAATAAAGATTGGCAATTGGATTATAAATCTCTTGGTGCCTTATTGGATTTCTTAGAAGATCAGAACTCTGGCCTCGGATGACTGTCTGAAGTTTGCACATTCTCCCCATGTCTGAGTAGGTTTCTTCTGGGTGCTCCGGTTTCCTCCCACACTCCAAAATGTGCAGGTTAGGTTAATTACCCCTGTAATTACCAATACATGTCACAATAATAAATCAAGTCAAAAGTATATGGATTTACAGCCTGGGTGGGATTGTTGTCAGATCAGCTCAGTAGGCTGAATGGTCTCCTTCTATGAGAACAGCCGATATAGACGTAAAAGGCCTCCTTTCAGCAAACACCACCCTGCATTGCATAGATGGTTCAGGTACCCAGACTAGCTGCTGGTATTTAGCAGCTAGTTTGATCAATAAGAATATTGATCAATAATATTGATCAATAAGAAAGCTAATGGGCTTTAGGATTTTTAGGACAATGCTGAATGCCGAGACATCAGGCTTCCATCCAATGGGAATGTCTCTTGAAAAGTTTACTTGTTTCCTTTCCCCAATTTCACACCGCCCCACCTCATCTGTGGAATAATGACAATTTCTACCCAAACCAATGAATAAACAGAAAGTAAAATATTTATTTCGCATTTTTTTGAGTAAGATGGCTCATAATGTGAGGGAGTGTTTAATGGAGTAGCCTTTCTGAATGATCTTAACAAATAGAAAATGAGTGCCAGCTACCTTTGGCACAAGAGGGGTTAGACACCAGGGCCATATCAGCTGTGGGTAGAGCTGTAGCTTCAGAGTCAGAAGGTAGTGCGTTTGAGCTCTGCTCCAGTTTCAGAAACAAAAATATATTGTCCATGAAAAGATTTGGGAGATTCTGGCACTGTGTTAGGTCAATCTGTTCAGTTGGTTTTTTTCTGAATACGCTGCCTGGAAGTGTGGTGGAGGCAGGCTCAGTTCAGACACTCAAGAAGGGAAAAAGCAGGAGAATGGCCCTAAGTCATGATGCTCATTTGAAGAGCTTGCACAGACATGATAGGCCAAAATGGCCTCCTTCCATGCCATAACAATTCTGAAAATGCAGGAAGCATCAGGTTGAAAGTTATTGCAGAGTGGACATTTTTACTCGCAGATTATAAAAAAACGACCCTCAGGCACAATAGAAGGGTATTTTATCTTGTGTTTCATTTTGAGGAAATGCAGATGTTATTTATTGAGTTGTTTTTGTGGGCCATGGCGCTGTCGATAACACTTTTGCCTCTCAAGTCACGAAGTCCCACACCAGGGCTTAGATATAAAATCAAGGCTGACACTCCAAGTTTTGAGGGAGCGCTGCATTGCTGAAGATGCCATTTTTGGATGAGATGTTACATTGAGACCCCCATCTTCCTGTTAGCATGATGTAAATGATCTCATGTGCTGTTATGAAGAAGAATAGAAAATTATCCTGGTCAATGCTTATCCCTCAATCAACACCACAAAAAAAGAGATTATCTGGTCATTGTGACAGTGTTGTTTGTGTGAGTTTGCTGTACACACAATAACAACTGTATTTTCTACATCACAGCAGTGACTACACTTGAACAATTATATTTGGATGATGATTGACTTCATTGGGAATGTCAGTAGTTGTGAGGAACATGATATAAACACAACTCTTTCTTTATTATTACTTGTGTTCTATTTCATCATGCCAAAGGATCAGTCTTGGTTCAATGAAGAGACCTGGAGGGGATGCCAGAAACCATACCAAACATAACTAAAAATGAGATGATCAACCTGGTGAAGCTGCAACGCAGAGCTGCTTGTTTGCCAAAGAGTGGAAGCAGCAAGTAATAGACAGCACTAAGTGATCTCACAGGCAATCCATTGGATCGAAGCCATGTAATCCTGCCACATCCAGTTGTGAATGGTGGTGGATAATTGAATGAATAACCAAAGGATGAGGCTCCACAAATATTATCCCCATTCTCATTGATGGGAGAGCTTAACATATTAAATGCAAAAGATGAGTCTGAAACATTTGGAATCATTTTCAGTCAAAAATACTGAGTCGATAATCCATCTCACCCTCATCCAGAGGTACCCAGTATCATAGATGGCAGTCCTCATCCAATTTGATTGGATACTGAAAATGCTATGGGCTTTGACAAAATCCTGGTTTGTGCTGGGATTGAGATGATTGGCCTCCAACCTCCACAACAAACTTCCTTTTTGTTAGGTATGAATTCAAACTGCAGAGAGTTTATGTTGTGATTCCCATTGATGATATTCAGTATCATTCGTGACTCCTCAGATGTGGAAGCAGTGTATGTCTGTGTGCAGCAAGATCTGGACATCATTCAGGCTTGGACTGATAAGTAGCAAGTAACATTCATGTCATGCAAGTGCCAGGCGATGCGAGGATCCAACCATTGTCCCTTAACATTCATTGGCATTACCATAGTTGAATCCCCCCACTATCAATGTACCTTTGAGCACCAGCTGAACTGGATTAACTATATGGTTACAAGAGCAGATCAGAGGCTGGGAATCCTGAGGGTGCGGGGCGGGGGGGCGTGGGTAGCTTAGCTCCTGACTCTCCAAAGCCTATCTGTCATCTACAAGGCACAAGTCAGGAATGTGATGGAATTGATGGAATGTTCTCCACTTGCCTGGATGGGTGCAGCTCAAACAATAGTCAAAAAGTTCTCCACAATGCATGACAAAGCAGTTTGCTTGTTTTGCATCCCATCTTTCAACTAAAAAAATCACTCCCTCCACCACGAACATGTAGTGGTAGCAATGCACACTATATTTGCAGTGCGGTTACTCACCAAGGTCCCATCAACAGCTTCTTCCAACCCTGCAACCTCTATCATCTCTAAAGATAAAGAAGCAGAGCAATGGGGACATTAACTGCAAGTCTCACTCACTATTCTGACTTGGAAATATATTAGTGTTCCTTCACTATCTCTCAAAATCCTGGGATGCCCTAGGGAAAGGAGAAGGATTTTGCCACTCTTAAGTATCTGTTAGAGTGACAGTCTCAGTTATTTTTGAAGTCATTTGCTGTCATATACATTTTTAAATAGATCAGTCTTGAATAAAAAGTCATCATCATTTAAAGATGCATTAAAAGTTCCTTCAATCATGTTTAAAAAAAAGTCAGTTAAATAAAATCCATTAAGAAGTCTTAATAAACCAGGCCAAAAAAAATTACATACACTTACCAATAAAAATACATTTCAACATATAAAAATACCTGAAAGTTCACTCCTCCAAGAGTAGGAGCATTCCTGGAATGTGAGAGTTGGCTCCAAACTTGATAATAGGAGGTCTGAAATTTTCAGAAGTGAAATATTATTTATGGGCAATTAGTCCAAATTCATGAGTTGTAGATCCCTGCCTTCAGAGATTCAGAAGGACAGCATTTCTGTTATGAGAACTTCCAGATGGAAGATATCAGATTGATCATACAGATGAGAAAAGGGCTGAATATAGAAAATTCAGAGGGAAATTGAAAAATAATAAATATATAAAACAGAGACCAAAAGCATGAGAAGAGATTGCAGCCAATATAAAAGGCAATCTAAAAAGCTGCTGCAGGCATATAAATAGTGAAACAGTGGTAAGCAGTAAGGTGAGGCACACATAGGACTAAAAAGTTGATTAATGCATGATGACAGGGGCTGAGGTATTAAGTGAGTACTTTGCATCTGAGGAGGTACCGGATGCTTGAGACACTGGACTGGTTAAACATTAATAAAGGCTGCAGGTACTTAAAATGTTTAAGTTACTAGGACTGGATCAGATGCATCCAAGAGCACTGAGGGAAATAAGAGTGGGTAAATTATTGGTAGAGATGGGATGAGGCTCTTAAGTGGATTATTAGGTCTAAAGGTGGATGGCTATCTGATATTTCTTCCTGCTCCTTGTAAAATTTCAGACAGCTCGGGGAGAGCAGATAAGTGGCAGGAAGATAACCTGTAGGATTGTGTGTGCCTTACGTCTTCAAACCCACCAGTGGGGGGTAGCAAAGCAGATAACAGGCTTGTTAGCAAAGTTAAGCCTGAGGAATAAAATGAACAGTGGCGGATATGAAAGATTGTTTGAATTACAGAAAACAGAAAGTAGTGATGAATGGTTGTTTCTTTAGACTAAAGCTAATGTCATTGTTGTTCTAAATGACCATAAGCTGCTCTCCCCTTTGAAAGGGAGAGTTGACTCGTGATGATTTAACCTGAGGATCACCACAGGTTCCCCAGAAGTCCAGTGTCATGACTAAACTTTTTTGACCTATCTAATGACTTACCCTAGAGTGTGCAAGACAAAATTTCACAATTTGCAAATGACACAACTCTGGAAGTACAAAGAACTATGAGAATTCAAGAAGGCCTAGATAGGTTGATGGAATACTGGGGCATGTGGTGGATTCAACTGAATGCAAAAAAATGTGAAATGATTCATTTTGTTAAGAAGAATCAGAAGAGGCAAGATAAACTAAAGGATTCAACTCCAGAGGGGTACAGGAACAGAGGGAGCAGGAGATACATATGCACAAACCATGGAAAGTAACAGGGCAGTTTGAGAAAGTGGTTAGTAAAGCTTGTGGAATGCTGATCTTTATGATTAGAGGGCTAGATTACAAAAGCAAAGACATTGTGCTGAATTTGTTGAAAATATTGGTTTGGCCTCAACTGGAATATTGCCCGGAATCTTACCACCATTCATACCAGCAGGATTTTCCCGTTCCACTACAGTGAATGGAGATTTGGCTAGCTGCCAAATTCTCCAACCACAATGCAACATGAATATGGCATGAACAGGAGGTAAAATCATGCTCAATTCTGGGCACCACAGTTTAGCAAAGATGCATTTTGAGAAAATGCAGAAAAGATTTACAAGAATGGTTCTGGAAATGAGAAACTTCAGCTAGGTTTTTGGATTTTTGGCAATGCTGGGGCTGTTCTCCTTGCAGAAGGTCGAGAGGCAGTTTGATAGAGGTGAGCAGCCTGGATGGATTAGATATGGAGAACCAGTTCCTATTGCCAGAACAGTTGGTAACCTGAGGACATTGATTTAACATGCTTGGCATGAGAACCTAAGATGACAGTAAAACAACATTCTTTTGAAGTAACAGGTATTTAGGCACTGGAATGTACTGTCACTGGAATGTACTGAATGTACCAATATTTTATGTTGGAATGTAGCTTTAATTGTGGCTTTCAAAAGAGAATTGGATAATTATCTGAAAAAAAAATGCAAAACTCTGTGGAAAAGGTGGGTGAGTGGGACTAGCTGAGTTGATCTTGCAGAGAGCTGTCACAGACACAATGGGCTGAATGGTCTCTGTGCAGTAATGGTTTTGAAGGATGTGCATGTCAGACGTTGCTATAACAATATGTTTGTAACAAGGCATTGTTTCAGCATTCACCAATACTGGAATTGTAAAATCCAGGTCACAGTAATTCAGGTGAAACTAGTTGCGGATTTTCTGCTATTTCCTGGTCCATTACTGAATAATTTGCCAGTCTGCCACATCAGGTCAGTTCACTTAAACGACTGCAAAATACTCATTCACCTTTATCAAAATTGGCAAGACTTAGGTGTAAATCCTGTTTCTTTTCTGGCAGATACTAGTGTGAAATTGTAACCTACCCTTAAGTGACTGTCTATATACTAAACTAGACAGAAAACTCAAGTGATAATAGATGTGATGCTTCAGGTGTAACGAGTTGTGCCTCATGACTTTACACAACACATCAACAATCTAAAAGACAATAAATATTGGAATGTGGAGTCAGAGGAAGTAAGTTAATTTTAAAGTTTGGATGAGGCATGCCCTGTCCCCCAGAAGAAATTAGTACAGAAATGAGAAAGTTTGTTTATTTACAGTGGCTACAGTTTCCTCAATGCTGTCATTTTCATTTTTGTCATGATAGAATGTTTTTTCATCATGCCATTGTCATATTTCTCATTAATACTTTAGTGTAAAGACTCCAATACTTTGCCCACCCTTTAATTCCTATTTAAGAGAGAATTGTGATATTCTGGAAGTGTGTGTGAGAAAGCACAAGATTAGTTGTGACCCTGTGAATATTCTGAATGTTGACCTTAGAGAGCAGATGTTTCCAGTGCTGTCTGAATTCTCAGAGAGGATGAGTTGCTTTGTCACAGAAGCTGAGAAACCAGTGGTTTCAGTTGGTGCAGGACCACTGGGGCTCCTGGACTTGAGTGATGGGGAACTTGACTTCCAGCATCGTTTCTAGGCTGCTGCCTGACACTGAGATGGTGAATTGGATGTGGCTTCTTGCTGACTGGCTAGCATTAGCCAACATGAAGCAGACCAGGCCAGGAACTAGTTAGTGGGCCAAATGTGAAGATATCAAAACTCTCCACCTCATCTCTCAGGGAGTGGCATTTGGACGAGAGTATCCCAATTCCTTCAGTGAACAAACGTTGTGTACTTCCTCCTTCTTAATGCCTTTTATATGCTCCATACAGCAGAGCAAAGTATCCTGAATCTGTTACTCAATCCTTTCCCTATAGCCGAGAAACAAATTTTGGGCAGGACTGTTAAAAATCTTGAGAATTCACGTTAGGGCAGTGCGGATGAGTCTGAATTTGACTGAAGAGTTGTGTCTTTTGAGATGTTTTCATGAGTTTGCACATCAGAGGGGAAGAATTAAGAAAGCCTGGACCTGATAGCACAGTGTGGGGAATAGGGTTGCCCAGGTTTTAGTATCAGCCGTTTCTTCATTTTCAAGAGTTTTTCTGTTTTCTGTTCTATTACTCCAAGGCATCCATAATAAAAATCCCAACGCTTTTTAAAATGGATGAAGAAAGACTATTGTCTGTGTGTACATATTGCCCTTTCATTTTTCAGGGCTGTTATAGAAATAGAGCGCCACTGTTTTAAAAATATATATTTTACCTGAACAAAAGTTCAAAAGATTGTTTCCTAAGTAATTTTGGTAAGAAAATTGTTTTTTTTTGGGACAATCAATAAGGATATTGAATCCCATTCTACCCTTGGTAACCTTCAAGGGATCCAAAAACCTGTGGCCCATGTCCTAACTAATCAAGTCCAATTCCCCGATCAGCACTGTGCCTACTGAACTACACTGGCTCATTGCGTTGATTTTGAAAGTTTCATCCTTGTTTTCAAATCCCTTGTTATTCACTAACACTGTAATCTCCTATCAGCCCCATAATTCAGCAAAGTTCCTTCAACAAAACCCTCCATACCAACTACCAACTAGAAAGGCAAGGGCAGCAGCCACATGGGAACACCATCACCTGCAAGTTCCACTCCAAACCACTCACCATCCTGACTTAGAACTATTAGTGTTCCCTTACTGTTTCTGATCAAAATCCTGGAACTCCCTTTCTAATGGCACTGCAGATGTAAGTGCACAATGGAGTGTAGTGGTTCTGAAAGGCAAATCACCACTATCTTCTCAAGGTCAATTAGGGATGGGCAATAAATAAATGCAGGCCTAGTCAATAATGCCCTGTCCTGTGAAAAATAATAAATGTAAGAAAAGAGATATTTATCTTCTTCTAAAACTGCTTGTTGAACAACCACATTTTTAATTGTTCCATCATTGATGGCCATGCCTTTAGCTATCTGGGCCCAAAGGGGAATTCAGGAATCCCTCCTTAAGCCTCTCAGTCTTGTCACTTCCCTTTCCTCCTTTTATAGCTTTGTTCAAGCTTTTGGTCTTTTGACCAAATATCTCCTTTCGGTCTTGGCCAGTCATTTTGCTTAACAATCCTCCTGTCAGCCACCTTGAGACATTTTATTACACCAATGGTTATACACAAATATAAGTTTTTGTTGGTGTAAAACCCAAAAGCCACTACTGGACCGGCTTGGCCTTGTCCCACCCTGACATCATGGTTGCCTCCCTTCTCCTGGTCTCCACTCTCAGCGTCTATTTGCTGGCCTCCGGCATTGTCCCAGTCATGATGTGGAGATGCCGGCATTGGACTGGGGTAAACACAGTAAGAAGTCTCACAGGTTAAAGTCCAATCAGTTTGTTTGGTAGTAAACCCATGAGCTTTCAGAAACACTGTTCCTTCATCAGGTGTGTGGAAAGTTCTGATCAGAAAAGGGCATATAAAGACACACAGTTTACAGAATACTGATTAGAATGCGAGTCTTTACAGTTTACCCGCTATTTGACTTGCATTCTAATCAGTATTCTGTAAACTGTGTGTGTCTTTGTATGTCCTTCTCTGATCAGAACTTTTCACATACCTGACGAAGGAACAGTGTTTCCGAAAGCTTGTGAGAGTACTATCAAATAAACTGGTTGGACTTTAACTTAGTGTTGTGAGACTTCTTACTGGGATCATCCCAATCACCAGGTCAGTTGCCTTTCTGGAAGGCTGTATAATGCTGAGCACTCGACTAAGTTCACACGATTATGGCTATCTTTTGCTACTAGAAATGGGTGACTGGCTGACTTCCCAGAAGTAATATCTCTCAGTCTTGTCTTCCCAGAGTTGATTTTAATTAAGAAGGAAGAAAAAGCAGGCAGTGAGATGCATGAGCCTGTTGAGTTCACATTCTTGATGTTGGGATTGAGTTAAAATCAGCCCGCATTTAGGTAATGGCACACAACAACATCTTGCATTTATGAATGGTATGTTTTGGATGTGTACCACACAAGAAACAATACTTTTCACTATATTTTAAGATATGTAACTGTAATAAATCAAATCAAATGTGCCTTTAATGTTTATGATAAAATATACCAAGGTGTTTTGGAGGTTAAAATTTTACACCAAGGCACAGAAGGAGCTACTGGGACAGATGACCAAATGCTTGACCTTAAAGTTTGATTTAAGAAGTATCAAAAAGGAGGAGAGTTAGAGAGATGGAATAGTTAGGGTGAAAATTCCAGAACTTGGCACCATGGCAGCTAAAAGCCAGGCTGCCAATGGTAGGAATGATTGAAATTGCACAGGTACATATATATTGTACACAATAGCATAAATAAGATAGGCAGAGGTAATCACCATAACTTGTCAAATGAAATTTTGAGGTGATCAGTTGCAGGAGTCAAATGATAACACTGGTGCAAATTAAGTCAGAAGCATTTAAATCTTTCATTGGTACAGACACTCTAGGTCCAGCATTCATTCACATAATGGTATCTCCATTGGGATTCAGCTCTGCTCACAATGAGATCCACAAATGGGTTTAAATGAGGTTTGGCAAGAATTAGCATGGGACAGCCCTGGTCAGATTTTTGATGGGAAGCTGCAACAACCACATCTTAAAAAGCTCTTGTGAACAGTGAGAAACACAATCTTAATTAAATTACATTGATGCTTCCGATTAATAGTTTTAGAGCAAGTATGCCTGGTTATATTTGCAAATGATTTTCAGAAAGATAGTTAGGCAAAACCTGCACTTGAATGAATCTCTGTAGCCACAAGGGGGTGTGAACACAAGGTGTATCCATGAAAATAAATAGTAATGTGGCAAAATGTGACAATGATGTCATATTGTAATAAAGGCAACAGTAGATAGAATGAGATTGCAATGAAGGGAATGTGAGAGTGCGATTAATTTGCAGCAAAGGTAAAGTGAGGTACTGGTGAGAGTACAGTGAAGAATTAAAATTTAAAGTTTTCTTCTTCACAAATAGGTTTACATTAACATTGCAATGAAGTTTCTGTGAAAATCTCCAAGTTGCCACAATCTGGCGCCTGCTCAGGTACACTGAGGGAGAATTGAGCATAGCCAGTGCACCTAACCAGCATGTCCTTTGAATGTGGGAGGAAACCAGACCACCAGGAGGAAACCCACACAGAAACGGGGAGAACGTACAGACTCCACACAGACTGTCACCAAAGTTGGAATTGGACCCGGGTTCCTGGCACTGTGACAAAGCCCTGCTAACCATCATGCCACCATCCCACCCAACATTAGTAGTGAAAGGCAGGTAAATTTAGAATGGGTGCACATTGTTTTAAGGTGCATTGGCACTGGAGTGAGGATTAAAGCGGCAGGATTCATTTAAATTGAGAAAGGCATCAAAATAAGCATTGCTGTTATACCACAGATAATAATGAAGAATTATGATCAAAGACACGACCGCATCATGTAGATCACGAGGATAGAGTTATTGTTTTAAATCAAATGATTTTGTCATTCAAATTTTTAGCATTGATTTTTCATTTTCCTGCATTATTTATATCCTTAATTCAAACTTTGAATAATTTGCTTTTTTTGGGCAAAAATATACTTTTCAGTTATCAATTGTAAACTATATTAATGCAAATTGATCCTTCAGGATAAATGGTTCAAACAAAAAGGAAACCACAGATTTTTCACCCAGTCTGTCAGCATCTCAAATAAATGAAAGAGCTTTGATGCAGTTACCCAGAAGCGATCTGCTGGAAATGCAAATTTTCAAAATGCTGTCCAACCTCTCCTCTGTTTGTAAAACTGCGATTATACACTGCTGAATTTTTCCAATTTGATTCAAGAATGAAAAAAAGATGTCCCCTGAGGTGAACATCAATACTTTTCAAATTGCTTCCCATTGTAGTGTAACATTGGACTGATCGCAGGCTTTCCACACTATAGAATGATACTATTCCAAAACCTGTCAAGTCTTGCAATTATATACAATCTCCTACTTCAACATCCTGCATTCTGCAATAACTTCCTTTGTGCTTATCTATATTTTCAAAAGAAAGTGTCAAATTCAAAACTTTGATCAGTAGTATCAGCTATTTGCCTAAACCTTTTGTTTAATGGAGAGGGTAGGGAGTGATGGGTTGGTGGTGATATAATAGATAGAGTTTCAACAACAAGCTCATCGAATTTACTGTTTTAAAGTCTGCATATGTGTAATTGAGATTTCTCTAGTCTGAGGCATGCTTCATGTATCTTGTGCAGAGTTTTTCCATGTCTTTGTTCAATAAGATTAAATTTATATCTTGAAAAACAATACTAAATTGATTGTGAGAATCATTGAATCCCTACATTGCAGAAGGAGGCAATTCAACTCTTTTAAGTCTCCATCAACTCTCCAACAGATCATCTTACCCAGGCCCTATCCCTGTAATCCCACATATTTATCTCATTAATTCTCCTAACCTATACATCTTGGGACACTAAGGAGCAACTTAGTATGAGCAAGCTATCTAACCTACACATATTTGGACTGTGGGAGGGAACAACAGTACCCAGATGAAATCCACACAGGCGCAGGGAGAATGTGCAAACCCTTCACAGATAGTCACTGAAGGCTGGAATTGAACCTGAATCCCTGGTGCTGCTCCTCTCCAATGGAAACAATGCTGCTACAATTATACTCCATTTGTTGTACCCCAAAACTTATTTATCTACACAATCCTTCAAATAAGTCCTTGATATTTACTGACTGGACTGGAATGATAATAACATATCTTTGCTAACTCTGGAACTTGGCACTGATTTCCATTCTTATCATTCACTTGTCAGATGACCTAAATTGAAATCCATAAAACACACACAGAACGTGTACTTATTTCAGAGTTAACAAAGAACAAAGATCAAAGAGCAACACAGCACGGGAAACAGGCCCTTCGGCCCAACAAGCCCGCGCCGCCATCCTAACGTCTTAATGACATAGCCTATTGTGGAAGATTCCAATATAGGGACCAATATAGGGACAATTTGTTATACATATTGCCTCTTGGATCAGCAATTCACTTGAGAAATATAATGGAGATTATGCCATAAAGTTGGGTCCAATGTAAACTGGGTTCTTACACCTGGAAAAGTTGCGCAGGTGCTGAACCAGTATCAGTATGATCAGATCTATATTAAAAAAAAACTATCCAGAACAATTTTGTCTTTCGCACAAGAGATGTTCTATAGTATTACACATATATAGATTGGCTGGGTCATTTTTCACGATTATACAACTCAGCACAATTTGACAAGTAGTGAATGCACTATCAAACAGCAAATGGAAATCAAAAACTTCAACCATGAACTTCATAAAAGTGTCACCGGGCCTTGTTACCTTTTGGATCTGAAATGAAAAAGAAGGGCAAGGGTTAGCAGAGAAAGAGGGATGATTGACTGCAACTTGTCACATAGAGCATGTAGAGTGAGGTAAGGGGATGAGGGGAATAATAGATAAACTGTCAAGAATCTTCAGCATCTCTCTGCTACATTTTCACTCACCACGGTCATGACCCCACCACCCCACAATCAGTCACATAGAGAACATTGTCTTCCAATGGAGAAATTGGTTTCTGTCTGTGTTCTTAAGTTGTGCACAACAATCTCTTGATCTCTTAGTGTTTATGTACAAGTATACTAAGAGATATGTCACTCTCCCAACTCATGTGGCTCCTCCTCCCCCACTACCGGACATCTTCTCTCCTGATTGCTCATCTCCCTGGCTGATCACACTGGCTTTCCCGGCTGATTACTGTGCCGATATCCTCCTATAAGCGATTGCCGCCCCCACTCCAGCTGATTGGTATCCCAATACAACCTCCCATTGCTATTCTGGCCAACTTCCAATTGCAGATTGTGCAGCCCCTCCCACCTCTCCTGAGGCCCTGTCCCTTCAGACTCCTTTTTCTCTCCTCTTGCACTGTGCAGTGGGCATTGCCAGGATCTAAGGCTGGGGAGTGCCAGCCTGGCACTGCCCAAAGAGGATTTCCCCCACTACCCTGACCACCTGGAGTGGGGGTGGGGGGGTGTGGGGCCTCAATGGCCTCTGGTCCCACCAGTGATACCATCACATCTGATCCCTGTTGCTGGAGACCATAAATGATCCTTGCTGATGAGAAGCTCCATTGGCAAAGCAGTTAAGGCAGGTTAGCCCAAATGATAATGTCCCAAGCTCATTAATAATTTGAATATTATAATCAGCCTTGTGCTCTTCTCATATTATAGAGTGGGGGTTGGGAAGAGTGAGGCAATGGAAGGATTTGTAAACAAGGATAATAATTTAAAAATAAAGACATTACTTGATGGGATCAGTGACCACAGGAATGAAAGTTGAATGGGAATTGATACAAGTTAGGACACAAGCAACAAAGTTTTTGATGACCTCAAATTAAGGGAGTTAGTCTTAACCTAGTTTCTGGACATCCACCCCATTCTACCAGTTTATTACTTACAGCCATACTTACTTCTCAGAAAATTTGCTAATTTATAGACAGGTTATATTGTGGATTATTTACTAGTGATCACTGGTTTGTGATTACCCAGATACACTTTACTCAGGTCCCTTACAAATGGCAGAGAGAAATTTTGGTTTAAATCAACACTCTGACCAGTATATTTATAATATTTATTGTCACAGAGCAGTTTGTATTATAACTGAAGTTGAGCATTCCCTTCCTTTCAGGATTAAACTTAAATTCAATGGCCAATAATGACATTTCCCAATAACATGAAGTTGTGGCATGTTAAGACTTGGGCCACTGCAACCATGTTGTTTACTGAAAGAATTGATAAATGTTAAACATACAGTTATATGTTTTTAAACACATTTTCACATTTAAAAAGAACTGAATTGAAATGTGATCAAAGATAATGAGTTAGGAAGTGAAATTGATTTCATGAATGTTGAAAATATAACGTAAAATTACCTCTTAGTGTCAGGGACACTAGCAAGATAAATATAGTGGGGTTATGGGCATAGAACCTGGGTGAGATTGTTGGAGGTGTAGACTCAATGGGCCAAATGGCCTCCTTCAGCACTGTAAGGTTACTTTGGCTTGGTAATCAAATACCACAGACTCATTGTGCTTTGCCAGATCTTAGACTGTCAGCAGAGAAAATCTGGCATAGATTATCCCTTCTAGTTGTGACATGTAGGGATAAAATAGACAGAAACATACACTAACAATTTGATGTTTTAACAGAAAACTGTTATACAAGCTTTCACTCAGAGTCAGAAGTTAGAAGTTATCTTGGTTAAGTCAAGTAAGCTGACACAGATGGGATGATGGGTAGAATTGTTATTTTGTATTGATTGCATTAAATTCAATCATAACTGCTGCTCTGTATGGCCACTTCCTATCAAAGATATAACAACTGAATTATTCATTTTAGCCTTATCTCAGCAAAGTGTAAATGGACTACCACCTACTGAAACGCTATAAAAGAACACAAGAAGGGACGTGCAAAAATGATATCCAGTTTATACTGTACATCAAAGGCATCAGATACATTCTTACAACCTGAGGTCTTGCTATCATGTACATGTTAGACTTTGCATGTTGATTTGGACATAAAGAAATGGAATCTGCTAATGGGGGTGACTGCTGCCTCAGAAGCAAAGATATTTATAGAAAATGCACATTTTCAACTGCTGCATTAAAAAGTAAGATGTTATGGAGTAGCACAATGGTTAGCATTGCTCACAGCACCAGGGACCCGGGTTCAATTCCCAGCTTGGGTCACTATCTGTGGAGTCTGCACATTCACCCTGTGTCTGTGTACATTTCCTCCAGGTGTTCCGGTTTCCTCCCACAGTCTGAAAGACTTGCTGCTAAGGTGCATGGGCCATGCTGAATTCTCCCTCAGCGTACCCGAATAAATGCCAGATTGTGGCAACTATGCGATTTTCATAGTAATTTCATTGCAGTGTTAATGTATGCCTGTTCACTTTAAGAAACTTTTCTCCCCGTGTCTGTGTAGATTTCCTCTGGTTTCCTCCCACATCCGAAAGATGTGCTGGCTAGGTGCATTTGCTATGCTAAATTCTCCCTCAGTGTACCTGAACAAGTGCCAGAGTGTGGCAACTATAGGGTGTTCACAGTAACTTAATTGCAGTGTTAATGTAAACCTATTTATGACACTAATAAATAAACATTAAACTTTAAAACTTCATTTATGAAATTATTCAAGAGGACATAGTTAGCTGGTAGGACATACAAATAACTGGCATATGGAGTTTAATGCAGAAAACTGGAAATGATTTTTTTAAAGTAAGATTAAGGAAAGGATATATAGCTGATATAAGATTGTAAGTGCTGTAAAAGTGCAGAAATACGTTGCAATTCAAATGCATAAGTAGTCAACGTTTTGGGAAGGATAAAGATAACTTTGCGTTATAATGTACAGAAATCAACTTAAGGGGTTTGAAATTACTTTTCTATCAGGAATGACCCAATCTGCATTGGAATGTGGATAATGAATGCAAAATGCAGGGCAAAATCTTGTGGAATCAATGGGGTCTCACCTGCTGGCTGAGGAGCAGTGAGACCCCTGTGATTCTTCTTTTCAGGAAGTCAACCATACCTTGGGCCAGTCAGGCATTTGAAAGCCAGTGATGGGCCCTCCTCTGGGATCAAGTATTCTTTCAAAGGAATCTTCTGCCCTCGTAGACATCATTGGCTAGATCAGCATATATTGCCCATTCCTAATTGCGCCTAAGAAGATGGTGATGAGTTGCTTCCCTGCAATCCGTGTTGTTTAGATATACCTACAGTGCTGTTAGGAAGGAATCATAGAATCCCTGCAGTACATGTGAGGCAATTTGGCTCATTGAGTCTGCACTAAGTCTCCAAGTGTCTGACCCAGACTGTTCCCCACCAATCCCTACACATTTCCCGGCTAATCCACAATAAGCTACACATCTTGGGACACTAAAGGGCAATTTAGCATTGTCAATTCACCCAACCTGCACATCTTTGCAAGTGCCAGGATTTTGACCCAGCAACAGTGATGTAATAGTGATATAGTTCAAGTCACAATGATGTGTGGTTTGGAGAGGAGCTTCCAGGTCGTGATGATCCCATGCACCTGCTGCCCTGGTCCTTCTGGCTGGTACAATAAGAAGTCTCACAACACCAGGTTAAAATCCAACCAGTTTATTTGATAGTAAACCCACAAACTTTCAGAAACACTCTTCCTTCATCAGGTGTGTGGAAAGTTTTGGCTGGTCGCAGGGTTGGAATATGCAGCAGAAAAAGCCTTGGCGAGTGCTGGCAGTGCATCTTGCATATGGTACACAGAGCAGCCAGCCACTGTGTTTTGGCAGAGAGCGAGAATATTTAAGGTGGTGGATTGGGTGGCCAATCAATGGGCTGCTCTGCCTGGAAAGCTGAGAGCCAATGAAAGGTATCCCCACCCACCCATTAAATGTAGTTTGACTAAAAATATGCTCTCGCACTCACCCCCCCCCCCCCAAATTCAAAGACAGCACTGCAGCACAGTGGTTAAACAGCTGCCTCATAGGGCCAGGGACCCGGTTTAATTGTCACAATTGTCATTGTCTGTGTGGAATTTGCATTTTCTCCCTGAGACTTCATGGGTTTCCTCGGGATGCTCTGGTTTCCTCCCACAGTTCAAAGATATACGGGGTTAAGTCGACTGACCATGCTAAATTGCCCCTTAGTGTCAGAGAGATTAGTAGGGTAAATAAATAGGATTGTGGGGATAGGGCCTGGACCAAATGGCTTCCTTCTGCACTGTAGGGATCCTATGATGTTCAATGAACTAAAGTTTACTGAGTGAGAACTATCCTATACGCACAACGTCAATGAAGGATGCCTTAAATACATGCTGTTCCTTCGTGGCACGTCAGAAATCAAGTAGCCCAGTCAGTCTAAAGCCTTACAGCGTACAATTGCGGACTGGAGAGAAAGTGACTGAAGTTTACCTGGAGATTGTGACTACTGTATTGGCCAAGTCACTAGCGGTTTCGGAAACGATCGCAGTTTCTGTAGCATGCTACAGCTTATATATTTACTGCAACATTATGATTTTTAAAAAAAATCAGGACATGCTGAATATCCAAGACTGTGATGGTGGTGGGAGGGGGTTAAAATTTATTTATTAGTCACAAAGTAGGCTTACGAAAACACTGCAATGAAGTTACTGTGAAAATCCCGCGGTGTGGGTTAACATTAAACATTTAAAGCGACTATTAGCAAGTGTTAAACCCAATTTTTTCTTTGCGGATGGCAATGTAACTCTCAACATTTTTATTGGTTATTCCAATTGCCAGTATTTGTGTTTTTTAAAAAAAACTTTTCCTGTAACATCACTGGTAATCGGTTAAATGACTTCAAGACGAAATATGACATCAGGAGGAGTCTCATGTGGCTGGTGTGCCACAAGGCTTGTTCACACAACAACATCGCAGGAGGTGGTACCCATTGGAAAAATGATTTGATGCACGGATAGGAACCCTGACAACCCATTTTTACGCAACTAAATGAATCACAATAACAATACTTTATGAATAGACTATTCTGTTTATGGCACTGTTTGTTTCCCTAAGAAGAAAATTCAGCTTAAAAGAAAAATATTTAATGATGTTATTTTTAGCGACCGTCATGTGGATTGCGAGTGGGTGTATTTGTTAGGCTGTTAGAGGGGGGAAGATACACTACTGGTTTTCCGGTAATAATTCGTCGAGACTTTATTTATTATCGCTATCGAGTTTATTGAGGCTAATTCCGGTCAATGTGACCATATACGTCTCCGAAGGAAACTTTTCCATCATACATTACAGACGGACTGTGCCAAAAACGGTAACGTTTCTATGTCTCTGGCATCAACCCCTCTTCAGATGTGGCTGCGAGACTTTATGGATTAACTGGGTCATCTTATACGCGCACTTCCAGTGAATTATTTATTCCAAGATGCTAAAACACCCCATCTCCTCTCAATGGATCTGATCCCTGGCAACCCTAGCACATTACGAGATGACAAATGCAGAGGTGGGGTGGGGAGAGATTCAGAGCTCTAGTTGCTTCGCGATTGAAGCACGGTATCGAACTCTGTGATTGAGCCACGGGGAAGAGGGAGGAGAGAAAGAGAGAGAAACGATTCTTTCCCGGTCTGCTAGAGGCTTTCGGTGAAAACCTGGGGAGATGGAGAGGGAGTGAGCTGCTACAGTCGCGAGTCTGCGGGGAGAAAGAGTGCTGGAGCTGGCGAGAGAGAGAAGCTGTTGTGAGACTTCTTACTGAGAGGCAGAAGCGCAGGAGCAGACCAGGGATAAGGGGAGCTCAGTTCTCCCCTCTCCGCCTGTCAACCTGGAGTCCCCAAGTTGGAGAAGTGGATCCCGGCAGGAGGCGGTGTGTAATCTTGGGGAGTGGATGATGTAAGAGACGCTTCCCAGCTGTTTTCTCTGTGTGTCTGTGTGTGTGTGTGTCTGGGGGAGATGTGACACCGGGAGCTCTTTGCAAGAGCAAACAGTCCAACCAGCAGCAGTGTGCAGCAGACACCCTCCGGGAGAAGGAAGAGGAGGAGGGGGGGGAAAAAGGAGAGGCAGCAAGTGGCACCCCACCCCCACTAACTCCCCAGCCAATAACTTTAAACACAGGAGCGAGTTTCCTGCACCCAACCCAGCCCTACAGCGGCGGGGATCTCGCCTCTTCCACCCCGCCCCCCACCCTGGAGACAGTGGGGGGTAAAGAGGGGGAGGCAGAGCTGGAGGGTAGGAGCTGGGTGGGGGGACTCTGTCCCACGGCAGGGTGGAGACGGCCACACTCACCTGGGCTGAAGTTGGCCCCGGGCTCCCGGCCATGGCTCTGAACGCGAACTGCCGGCCAGCCCTCCTCCCCACGGCGGCACCGGCAGCAGCAGCAGCCCGGGACAGCGGAGCCCTGCCCGAGGTGGTGGAGCTAAATGTGGGCGGCCAGGTGTACTTCACCCGCCTCTCCACCCTAACCAGCCTGCCCAACTCGGTACTGGGCAGGATGTTCGGCCACAAGAGGAACTCGGGCGGGCCGGAGCTGGCCCGGGACAACCGCGGGCGCTTCTTCATCGACCGGGACGGCTTCTTGTTCCGCTACATCCTGGACTACCTGCGGGACCGCGCCGTGGTGCTGCCCGAGCTCTTCCCGGAGAAGCAGCGCCTCCGGCGGGAGGCTGAGTTCTTCCAGCTGCCGGAGCTGGTCCGCATGCTGAGCCCGGACGAGGGCCAGAGCCCCGGGCTGGAGGAACCCTCCCACAGCGACCTGGACGAGCTGTCGCAGGGCAGCGACCTGCCGCGGGCGGGCAGCCAGGCGGCCGAGCGCCGGGCCGGCTTCATCACCCTGGGCTACCGCGGCTCCTGCGTGCTGGGGCGGGACAGCATGCAGGGCGACGCCCGCCTCTTTCGCCGGGTCCCCCGCATCCTCGCCTGCGGCCGTATCGGCCTCCTCAAGGAAGTGTTCGGGGACAACGTGAACGAGAGCCGCGACCCGGACCGCACACCCGACAGGTATACGTCCCGCTTCTACCTCCGCTACCGCCAACTGGAGAGAGCCTTCGACACCCTGGCCGAAGCAGGCTTCACTCTACTGGGCAGCAACTCATCTCTGACCGGCTCAGTGTGCGGCCAGGCTATTGACGACAGGGCATGGAGCAGCTATACCGAATACCTCTTCTACCGTGAGTACAGCCACCTTCTATTCCTGTTACCCCCCAACACGTGTACGCTGCTGTCCCAGTCCACACTATCCAACCCGCCCACTGTCCACAAGTCCTAACCATGCCCACTGACCACTCCCACTATCATGTCCCAGTCCACGCCCACTGACCACACCCACTGTCCACATGGCCCAGTCCACGCCCACTGACCACACCTACTGTCCACATGTCCCAGTCCACGCGCACTGACCACACCCACTATCACATGTCCCAGTCCACGCCCACTGACCACACCCACTATCACATGTCCCAGTCCACGCCCACTATCCACAAGTCCTAGACCACGCCCACTGACCACACCCACTATCCACATGTCCCAGTCCACGCCCACTGACCACACCCACTATCACATGTCCCGTCCACGCCCACTATCCACAAGTCCTAGACCACGCCCACTGCCCCACCCACTATCCACATGTCCCAGTCCACGCCCACTATCCACAAGTCCTAGACCACGCCCACTGACCCCGCCCACTATCCACATGTCCCAGTCCACGCCCACTATCCACAGTCCTAGACCACGCCCACTGACCACGCCCACTATCCACATGTCCCATTCCACGCCCACTATCCCAAGTCCTAGACCACGCCCACTGACCACGGCCCACTATCCACATGTCCCAGTCCACGCCCACTATCCACATGTCCCAGTCCACGCCCACTATCCACATGTCCCAGTCCACGCCCACTATCCACATGTCCCAGTCCACGCCCACTATCCACATGTCCCAGCCCACACATGATACCAGCAAGTTCCAGTCCACGCCCACAGTCTAACATGGTGTAGTTTATATCCAGCACATTAAGTTTATACTCATCATCCACCTTCTATCATACAGATTGTCGACCCCAAATTATCATCCGTTTACATTTCAGTCTATCGGCAACATTTAACAGTGAGTTTATTACCTATAACCCACCCCGGGCACCAATGCACTGGCAGCACTGACCGTACACACCTTTGGGTAGAGACGGAGGGGGGCACCAATCCCGCTGCCTCTCACTTAGAGTTTGCTTTTAGTTTAATTCTAAATATAGAGTAAACAAACAATCGATCCTGAGCGGAACAAATTCCGCGGTCGCAGCGGAACAACAGGTAAGAGTTCGAGTGACCACGAAACGCCAAAGCTGTCCAAGATTGTGCGGTACTTTACGCATTGTACATAGCGTTTCTCTATTGATCCCTCCATTTAAAGACGCCCAATCCGCCACACACAGGCATATGGAATCAGTTGTGAGTTCGGGCGTAGCTGACAAAAGCAGTGAATAAATCAGTCAGAGAAGGACTCTACAATAATTCTAACAGTCCTCACTCCTAACCCTCCCCTCCCCTCCCCCTTCCGATAAAATATACCTCAACCCTACACTGCTCGGTTCAATGCTTGCAGTTACTGACTGCAACAGTAATACATGCAACAAGGGCCAGTATAACATTAAGGATTTTTGATGCTGGGTTGGATTGCATATGCTTGTCTCATTCTCTGAGACTGGGAGCAGGGAGTTGATAACTGGGCTGGAACGCTACCGGCAGCTTCTAACATGAGTAAACTTCCATTTAACTGTTCTTAAATCTATTCCCTGACCAGTCTGAGATACCGGCTGCAAATTGAGACCATTTCATATTGGTTTAATCAATACCTCCAGCCAATTGCAGGAGGCAGTATTCCCCACTGGCATAAGGTCCTGCCAGGGTCAGTGCAATATTAGGATAGCAATCCCAGATTTTCTTTGGAATCATGGGTCTATTACCGTTTGATACGACATTACAGTTGTGGATGTAGGATACTGCTCACAGTGGGGATGAATGGGGCAGTCACCTCGCTTCAACCTATTTGTAAAGTTGCAACTTCAAATGTGAGACATAAGGTGGCAGGAAGAAATCGGCGATCTCGGGGTCCTAGTGGTAACGGAATTCAAATTCGGGATTAGGATAGAAATGGGATACACTCTTGGACTTTTATGGGGTTTATGGCAAAGCACCGGCTCGCTGAATCATCCTATAATGCTGTATCTGACAAAATCTCCTCATTCATGAGTACTCTCGACCCAGTCAAAAACTCCTTAATTAATGCAGTCTTGAAAATGCCACGAGGTCTATCCAAAGATAGTAATTCACAAATACAGCATTGTTCATACAATCCTACAGTGCAGGAAGAGACCATTCGGCTTACCAAGTCTGCACCGACCACAATTCCACCCAGACGCTATTCCCTTAACCCCATATATTAACCCTGCAAGTGCTCTTTCACTAGGGTCAATTTACCATGGCCGATCAACCTAACCCGCATATCTTTGGACTGTGAGGGGAAACTGGAGCACCGGGAGGAAACTCACACAGTCACTGGGAGAGAATGTGCAAACTCTGCACAGATAGTGACCAGATCTGGGAACTGAACCTGTGTCCCTGGTATTGTGAGGCAGCAGTGCTAATCACTGTGGCACCATGCCACTCCAAACCTGAATAACTCTACAACGAAAGGAAATAGAGAATAATAGGTCCTAGCTGATATTAACAGCAAGTTTTGCCATGGTGCCCTGAGGGAGTAAGGGGGGAGGGGGGAAGAGGAGGAGGTGGAGCAATTTGGCAGGTCAGCAATGACTTTACAAAGTGGAGTGCACAGTTAGTGTTGAATATGTGAGACAATTGATCCAGCATTGATGTATTCTGTTGATGCAGTGTTGGTCATCCAAGTGACAAATTGTGTGAATCATGAAAATATTCATCATTTCTTTAATTTTGTGACAGAGAACTAACCAGTGGGACTGTGAAACTTCTCACTCTTGAAGCAAACGGCTAACAATCTTGTATTATGTGGTGAAAGGAGCAACACAACGGTGCAACATTAGGGGAATAAGATTAAAGCACTCAAATATTGGGTAGTAAATGTCCATTTTTCTTGTCGATGGCAGGCTTTATTAAGGGTAATCTAATGCTGTTTTCCTCTACAAATTTAAAAATAAATACATTCCTGTCTTCTGATGTGTGCTAACACCTGACGTTAGATTCCATATGAAGGTTCTGTCCATCCAAGCTCCCCACAACACCATGACTCCAACAAGACCCCCATGTCAGCATGCCCTGACTCTTGTGAAGATCAAATAGTCTTTTCCTTTTGTTTGAGCATGTCAATTGTAATGATCAGCTTGAGTTTCTTTACCCCTTAATGCCCTTGTATAAACATGGCAGCTGTTCTGTTCATCTACTATATAGATACCATTAGTCATTCAAGCAGAACAGGCTAATAGAAGTACTGAAACTCTCAGATTGAGAACATAACTTGATCTCTTAATTAAAGAATGATGACAACATTTACTTCTATATTCTTTCAGTAATTTGCATTTTAGTATAAATACAAGCTTAGTAACAAATGATTATTCATTCTTCAAAGATGGTCAGTCAAACTAATAATTGAATCTGTGTTGATTTAATATGTGAGATTAAATTACTATTTTGTGCAGTGTTGATGGTTTAAATAATAAATTTAGTTCTGTCTAAACTGAAAATCCCAGGCTGTCAAATTGAAGACTTGTTAACATTCCAATAGTGACTTCATTGTTCTGTACCATGTAGAGAGGTATTTATCTTGATCTGAAGGACACGCTGTTAAAATGGCGGCACGGGTTCGTTGGGCTGAAGAGTCTGTTTCCCATGCTGTGTTGTTCTTTGTTCTAAATTGATTGTGAACTTTGCCTCACCAATGTAATATGGCTTGGAGAGTTATGACTACTATTTGCCTAGATTCTTTCTTCATGAATAATTGTATAGAATCGTCAGTTACCCAAAAAAAGCAACCAATTTAGTTTGAAAACCACACTGTACACATTGAGTCTAGAATAGATCAGGAAGAAATTGAGGTAATCATTAGGTAGTACATCTTCAATTAAATGGCAGAGCTCATTTTGCAGTGCAGTTCAAAATAATTGGGGGAGCAGTCACTCCTTTGCTGTGGCTGTGTTAAGAATTAGCTGGAATGATGGTTGTGTTTCAAATAAAATAAAACAGTGACCTTGTTGCATGTGATGTGATTGGATGTTGAACCAACCACTGAGGTTATAATTACGGCTGCAAAATCTCATTGCCTTTTGAAATGTCAAATTTGAAGAATTTCTCCATTGTGATAAAATTAAACTTTTTTAAAAAAAGTTTGTTTGATATTTCAGTTTATCCTTTAATCTTATACGTATGTCCTAATTGTTTGATTTGTTCTTTGTAAAATTTTAGTCGAGTGGAATTGCTGGTGCATTTCACTTCCTGGTTTGCTGTCTGTGAGAATACCTCAAGGTTGCTTACTTGCTGATATCACTGTTGCTGGATGCCCTAGTGATTCTCTTGACTTGGCATCAGATTCAAATAGACAATGGAAAAAGGGAAATCCATGCCACAAAGTCTGGTTGAACTTTATGGCAGTTTTGTTCGAATCTAGTGCTGAATGCTGCTGCTGACTATTGAAATGGTTATTGGTTTCAATCACGTGGAGAAGGGAATTGGGGACTAAGATATAAGTTCAGAACTGGCATAATGAATTTACATAATGATGTATCTCTTGAGGCCATTGGAAAGAAGGGAGGCATTTCTGCATAGACAGTGAGTGAAAAACCTAGATGGATTACTAAGCACCATTGTCTGTACTCTGGAAGCAAATTCTCTTTGCATATCTTGCCAGACACAATGAACAGCATGAGTTTGATCCACACAAAGGATTGCATGGCATAAATCTTCCTTTATATTTTTCTGTTCAGCATACCGTACAGTGTTGTTACTTTGCAACATAACCTACTCACTAGATAATGGTCGATGCTCACACCTTATTCCAGAACAAATGTCCTAGAACAGTTGAATGCCCCACTCTATAATCACTCGCTTCATGTTTTCTTGCTCAGCCTTACAGGCAATTCTAATGATCCAAATGGAATCAATATTGTGCCAACATCTTTAAACTGAGAATGATTTCAAAAATTACCCTAAAATAGAGTCTTGTCAGGAAAAGCTGGCTAATATGGACCTGGGCTTTGTTTTTCATGCTATGGAAAGATGTTCGTAAATTTGATTTGAAAAATACTGTTTAATAACTGAAGCTGTTTATGAACATGAAAGTACATTGTGCTGAGCAAGTGCTTTACTCTATTCTATTACACTTCAGGTTTAGTGTAAAATATAGTATTGATATTTTATTGCTCAGTGACCTCTTAATGCACTATAACCAATGATCTACTGTTATACCTTATTCCAGATCTGGGCAGTAGAGAGTACCATTTATTATTTCCAGTGTTAACAGCATCTTCAATATATTTTTAAGTGGGTTCTCTCCCATATTTTCACCATCTTAAAAAATAATTCTGACACACCACCTTTTGTTTGTTTTCAGTGAGTGAACACTACTTTCAGTTCAAAGACAAATAATTCCCAGGATGATTAACAAAAACATTAGTTCACCTGAATGAATTTTTTGATTTAAGGGTTCATTGTCAGCAGACAGTGTTTTACAGAACTGTAGACAGAAGAGGGTGCAGTGACACAACTCATGACATAAAAATATGATTGCATCATGATTTGTTGTCACAAAGTGTAAGTATTGATTATGAGTTGACCTAAAATCCGAGTACATTCCCATTTCTGCACTGCAATGGGTGGTTACCAAGTGCTGAAGTACTCCAACAACTAAATCTGACAAAAATATTGTTACCACTGGGCAACATCTGCTTAATAACCCTAAACCAACTGCATCTGACCTCAAAATATTGTAACTGCCTGTATAAATAAGTTGAAAACCCTGGAGTAAATATCTCACCAACAGCAATACATTGTGAATATTATGCAAAATCTCATCTGTGAAAAACAGTCTCAAATATTTAACGTGAAAGAGGGACATTATGTGGCTGACAATTTTGTGTAATTTATCAATTTGCCTAGAATTTTCCTTCTTGCTGCCTTATCATATACAAAGTCTGCTGCTCCATAGTCCTATTGCTCCATGTGTCTAAGCTCTTTCTTACTGGTGTTGGGATTCTTACAAACTCTAAATGTTGTCTTTATTTTCTCCTTCTGTTTGGGTAACACTTGCTTTGAGAAAGCAGTGGCCTTTTACTTGATTAATATTAGTCCTTGTGATAATAGTGCCCCAATGATGGGGTTAAATAGGAAATTCCAGGATATTGAACTAGTATTGGTGAAGGAATAGCGATCTAAATAGCTAAGTCAGGATGGTACGTGACTTAGAGAAGAACTTGGAAGTGATGGTGTTCCCATTGCATTGCCACTCTTGTCATTGGCACACGTTATCTACGAAAGGGAGGAAAATCATTAGCTTTCACCCACACCATGGTTCTGAAAAGGCCCTTTGTTCGAGGTACAAATGACATCCTATGTACTGGTAAAAAAGGTAAATTTTCCTCCTTTATTCTTTGTGATCTACCTGCATCATTTGGCATGTTTGATTGCACTACTATCCTCCAGCGCCTCTCCACCGTCATCCAGCTAGCTGAGATCGCTGTCACCTGATTCCATTTATTCTTTATCTAAATGTAGCTGGTAATAGCTTCTCTTCTTTCTCTCTCACCATTATTTTGTTGCCCTCCTCCCCCCCTTCCCTCTCCCCTCCTCTCCCCCCCTTCCTCTCCCTCCTCCCCCCCTTCCCTCTCCCTCCTCCTCCTCCCCCCCCCTTCCCCTCCTCCTCCCTCCCCCCCCCTTCCTCCTCCCTCCTCCTCCTCCTCCTCCCCCTTCCCTCTCCCTCCCTCCTCCTCCCCCCCTTCCCTCTCCCCCTCCCCTCCCCCCCTTCCCTCTCTCCTCCTCCCTCTCCCTCCTCCCCTCCTCCCCCCCTTCCCTCTCCCTCCTCCTCCTCCCCCCTTCCCTCTCCCTCCTCCTCTCCCCCCCTTCCCTCCCTCCTCCTCCTCCCCCCCTTCCCTCTCCCTCCTCCTCCTCCCCCCTTCCCTCTCCCCTCCTCCTCCCCCCCCTTCCCTCCCCTCTCCTCCTCCCCCCTTCCCTCTCCCTCCTCCTCCTCCCCCCCCTTCCCTCCCTCCTCCTCCTCCCCCCCTTCCCTCTCCCTCCTCCTCCTCCCCCCCTCCCCTCCTCCCTCCTCCTCCCCTCCCCTCCCTTCCCTCTCCCTCCTCCTCCTCCTCCTCTCCTCCCCCCCTTCCCTCTCCCCCCCTCCTCCTCCCCCCCTCCTCCCTCCTCCCCCCCCCTCCTCCTCCCCCTCCCCCTCCCCCCCGTCTCCCCCCCTCCCTCCCCCCTCCCCCCCTCCCCCCCCCCCTCCCCCCTCCCCCTCCCTCCCCCTCCCTCCCCTCCCCCCCTCCCCCCTCCCCCCTCCCCCCCTCCCTCCCCCCCTCCCCCCCCCCCCCCCTCCCCCCCCCCCCTCCCTCCCTCCCCCCCCCCCCCCCCTCCTCCCCCCCTCCCCCCCCTCCCCCCCTCCCTCCCCCCTCCTCCCCCCCTCCCTCCCCCCCCCTCCCTCCCCCCCCTCCCCCCCCTCCCTCCCCCTCCCTCCCCCCTCCCCCCCCTCCCTCCCCCTTCCCTCTTCCCTCTTCCCTCTTCCCTTTCCCTCTTCCCTCTTCCTCTTCCCTCTTCCCTCTTCCCCCTCTTCCCTCTTCCCTCTTCCCTCTTCCCCTCTTCCCTCTTCCCTCTTCCCTCTTCCCTCTTCCCCTCCCAATGACAACATCTGAAGGTACAGAGTTAGTTTTCACACATATGCTAATGGTACACAATTCTCTTCATAATCACCTCTTTCAATTCTTCCATTGTCACTAAATTATCAGACTACTTGTACAACATGTAGCACTTCCCAGTATGAATTTCATACCGGGAAGCAATGGTTTTTGGTCCCTGTCCCAAACTCCAGTCTTTATCTCCTGATTCCATTCCTCTCGCTGGCAACATTCTGAGATTCAACAAATCTGTTCACATTTCACCCTTAGATCAGCTATTGGCTACCTATTTTAATTTCCACAACTTTGCCCCTATCTCATTTAATCTGCTGTTTGAACATCATTCATATCTTTGCTACATCTTAGATGTGACTATCCCAAAGCACTCCTGGCTGGTCTCCCACAATCTACCCTCCATGAATGTGGGATCATCCAAATTTATGCTGCCTGTGTCTTAATTAGCAGTAATCCCCATTCCCCTATCACCTGTGTTTGATGACCAATATAGATTCCTGATCAAAAATGCCTTAATTTTAAAATTCTCATCCCTGTTTTCTAATCTCACCAGCGCCTTATGCCTCCCTACCTTCCTAACTTCCTGCAGCCTCTCAGTCTTCCAAGATATCTGTGATTCTCTAATTCTGGCCCCTTGTGCATCTTTTGTTTTAATTGCATTGATGGACGTGCCTTCAATTGCTTAGGCTGAATGTTTGGGAAAAACATTATACACCTATCCAGCTCCATAAAGGTGGCACAGTGGTCAGCACTGCTGCCTCACAGAGCCAGAGACCTGGGTTCAATTCCAGCCTCAGATGATGGCTGTATGGAGTTTCTCCTCAACCTGCATGTGTTTCTCTGGGCACTGCACCTTCCAGCCATCGTACAAAGATACATGGGGTTATGGGGATAGGATGGAATTGTTGTCACTGCTAGCTCGAAAAGCCAAATGGTCTCCTGCACTGTAGGGATTCTAAATCTTGTTCCCTCATTTAAAACACTCCTTTAAAACTATTCTCATTGATCATAGCTTTTTGTTATCTGATCTAATATCTCCTTAGGTGGTGTGGTGTCATACTTTGTTTCATAAATCTCTTGTCAGTCATCTTGGGATGTTTCATTTTGGTAAAAGCATTATAGAAATTTAAGTTGCAAATGCTTCACCAGCTCATTCTTCAGCCAATCCAGCATGTTTTTTAGCAGTTAGTTATTTACCAGAATTTCAGGAGGTCTAGAGACTAGAAATCCATTGCATCTTTAGCATACACTAGCTTGAAATGGGCCGTAACGCATACAATTTTTAGTTAGAGAATGAGGTGTGCTATGCTCCTTCCTAACCTGTAAGTACTGAAGTCAATCAATAAGCTGAGATTAGCTGACTCAATACGCACCAAAAGTGAATTAGGATCTTCCTTTATATATAGTTTAATAATGGTGATGAACTGAAAAGGTACAGTTCAAGAGACATTTCCTGTTTGTTTTTATGCTCTCACTTTTCGATTAATTATATGTTTGAACGTGGCTGTGCTGGTTTATGTTTATTTACAGTTAGCTCCCACTTGATAATCACTAATTAACAAAATTAAAGAGAAGGGCATTGAATTAATAAAATAGAAAAAAACTATGTCATTTTTATTTTGTAAATGTCAAGTTACGTGTTACATAAAAACTGGCATAAATTTAGTCATCCATATATTTTGGCACTCACAGACATGTTAGAATAATTACTTGATCCATTTTTGGAAAACCTAAACAAAACACATACACAGAACCTGAAGCCAAGCCCACAATTATGCAAGTTTAAGTGAATTATCACGAGGAATGTTATAAAATGGGATATTGAGCCTGCACTCTCCACCCATGAGATTGACAGTGGGGGCTTAGGATTTGGTGAGATCATGACATCTAATTTTCACCACCTCCCTTCAGTGAAGTATGGACTTGAACCTGATTTCAATACATTTTAATAAACTTAAATCTAATTAAACACCCTCCTCTCCCCAGATTTGCTCCCCTCACGAGATTTTCATATCACACCAACAAGATTTACACAACAGGTTCACCCAGATGTGAACCAGTGGAGCCAATTCCTGGCTCAAAGAGTTCCCACCTGCCAAGGTAATGGCACAAATCATGCCTACTCTTTTGCAGTTATACAGGCAAGATCTAGAGAGAAAATAGGACAGCGGTGCTGGAAAATTCCACACCAGTTTCCTCACCAGACCTGACACTGCCAGATTCTCATAACATTTCACCCATAAGATGGAATTTTCCCATCTTGCCCACGATGGGAATGGTAATGGACGGGGGTGAACCATGCAAATGTTCATTGACCCCAGGCAGGATTTTATGATCTTTTGTCAATTACAGCCAGAAAATCCCATCCGTGTTCTGCTATGTTATGACTTCGCTCGAGCAGAGCTCTTAAAATCCTGCCTGAGGCCAAGGAGAATTTTGTTCTGTGATCCTCTCTTGCCCTGGTCCCAGGACAGCTGAGATGGTAAAATTCTGGCCATAGTCTTCAAGTAAATAGGATTTGGAACTCTATCACAGGACGACCGATGATGAAAAATCCATGATTCACACATAGTGCAAAAAAAAACACTTATTTGTGGCTCTACTCATAAAGATATTTTTCAATAAGTGGCAATATTGCTTTTGCATCCTAGCACTTTGGTTTCCCTGTAAATTCATTATTTAAGTGCCTGCTGCCATTATAGTATCATAATCGTAGAGATGTAAAAGTAGGAGGAACGTAACCTACACTGCTTTCTTCTCATATATTTTCTACTGATTACTTGTGAGCAGCACTAACAGATGCTTGAAGTTGTGTTGCCCATTGTCCTCTCATCTGAGGTAATGGTATGTGGTGTGATTCATCAAAAGGGGGATAAAGAATCTGAAGGAGGAGGGAAATTATACGTGCTTCTTATGTATTTGCTAATGTCCTTCTTGAACAGCTCCTCAAGCATCCAGGTGAAACCACTAATGAAACAACTATGATGAAGTCATACATGGAATCGATGTCTGAAAGGCATCACCCTCTCCAGGTTCTGTTTTCTCAACTCTTAAATGACCAACTTTCAGGGGAGGACAAAGAAAAAGCTACAAAGACATGCTGAAGCTCATATTGAACTGGCAACACTAACTTTAATGAGGGAGAGGAACTTGCTACTATTCTTTCAAAATGGCAATAATTTGTCCATCAAAATGCATCATACTTTGAGACCAAACACCTTTGTAATGAGGCAGAACAGTGGCAGAGAAGGAAAGGAAAATTCCTCTACCTCACGGGACATCCTGCCCCATGTGCCCAAAGATCTGTGGGTGAAGAATTGGCTGCTCAGACACATGACTTTCCATGATGGAAATCTCTGTTGGCCTCGGGTGGGATTTCATAATCTTGCCCAAGCGAGGCTGTAAAATCCCACCCTGTGTATTTGCATTTTTTAAAAGTTAACTCGAGATTATTCCTGCATAAATTCTTATCTGTGTGTAGCTTATCATTTGTCAGCCTACCATAAAAATATAAAATCAGGGCAATAAGACCATTTAAGATATAGGAACAGAATTAGGTCATTCGGCCCATCTAGCCTGCTTCGCCATTCAAAGAACAAAACAGCACGGGAAACAGGCCCTTCGGCCCAACGAGCCCGCGCCGCCACCTCGCTGTTCCCACTTCTACCCGTGATCCCTGTCTATGTTTATAGATCTATGCATTGGAACCAAATTTGAGACAATTTAGGGAGAATGTGTTCTGCCAATTAGTCTAAGAGCACATCTTTGGGATGTGGGAGGAAACCGGAGCACCTGGAGAAAACCCATGCGAGCATGGGGAGAATGCACAAACTCCCACAGACACAAGCCCAAATCCATGTATCTGCACAGCACAGCAATAGTCACTGAGCTGTTGTGTTACCCATCAAATGGTCCAGGTCAAGCGTACGCTAATGACGTGAAGCACTCGGCTTTTCTCGAAAAATCCAAGAGCAGCCCTCTCACGACCCATTGCGTGTATGCCCCTTGTTAGACAACAAGGCGGACTGAAGAACCTGTAGGATAAAACAAATACATCAATATCATTGACAACTTACACACTTCCCAGGGAACTCCCAAGACTCATGATCCCTATTTTAAATCAGTTTTTTATATCCCTCCATTCCCATTTTGTTCATGTGCCCACCTAAGTATGTCTTAAATAACTCCAGAGTACCTACCTCCACCACTTTACTTGGCAGTGCATTCCATATCCCCACCACCCTCTGTGTGAAAAAGACTGCCTCTAGCATCCAAATTATACCTTACCTCCCCTCACCCTAAGCCCATGACCCTTCGTGCTATTTGAGTCCATCCTAGGAAAAAGCTTAACTCTGTTTATCTATACCCCTCATAATCTTGTACATTTCTCCTCTAAGTCTACATCTTTCTAAGGAAAACAGTCCCAATTTACCTAACCTCTCCTCGTAACTCAGACCTTCCATACTAGGCAGCATCCTGGTAAACCTCCTCTGCACTCTCTCCAGAGTCTCCACGTCCTTCTGGTAGTAAGGCGACCAGAACTGGATGCAGTATTCCAAATGAGGTCTATCCAATGTTTTATACAACTGCAATATTAAAGGCCAGCTCTTGGACACTATACCCCTTTCTATAATGGCTAGCATACCATATGCTTTCTTCACAACCTTCTCTGCCTGCTCTGCCACCTTCAGAGACTTGTGCACCTGCACCGCCAGGTCCCTGTGCATTTCTATACTTTTAATAGGTCTACCCTTTATCATATACCTCCCCCCTACATTCTTTCTCTCAAAATACATCACCTTGCATTTACCAGGATTGAGTTCCATCTGCCATCTATCTGCCCAAGCTACCAGCCTATCTATGTCTTGCTGTATCACCTGACAATGCTCCTCACTATCCGCAAGTCCAGCCATCTTTGTATCGTCTGCAAATTTGCTGATCACTCCACTTACTCCCATCCGGTCATGGCTGATGCATTTCTCAATGTAACTCAAATCTGCAATCTTTTTTCCTGTCAATTTCTATTGCTGGTGAATCAGTCTGCCTCTGCCAATGGAAGAATTGAAAACCATTTAATGAAAGAACAAAAACAAAGCAAAAAAAAATTGTTAATGTGAGTCTTGTTTGCAGCTTGCTCACCTCAGTGAGGTTCAGGTCTAAGAATGCAGCTGGAAATGTAATCCAAAATATTCAGCCTCTGATGTACGACATAAGGTGAAGGAATGATTTCACAGCCTTAATCTGTTTCGAGTCTCAGACTTGTGGCCTTGAGCTAATCAAAAGCTCTTGATTAGATTACAATGGAGTTTTTTTTCCCCTCTGTTTGTTTTCCCATCATTATGAGGTACATTATCAGATTAGGTAATCCAATTACTTCAGTGGGTCAGGGAAATATTTCAAAAAGAATTAATGTTTTGGAAGTTTTACCTGTCGTTGGCTTCTCAAACAATTAGCTCCCTAAATGATCAAATAACTTGGGGAAAAGTCCATCATGTTGCCATCATTGTCTGGGCTTTCCAAGCACTAAGCTCATTTGAGCACATTTTACAGATATGCCATACAAAGCATCCTTTCCGGATGTGTCACAGCTTAGCAATGGCTCCTGCTCTGACCAAGACTGCAAGAAACTACAAAGGATTGTGAACGTAGCCTAGTCCATCATGCAAACCACCCTCCCATCCCATTGATTCTGTCTACACTGCCCTCTGCCTTGGAAAAGCAGCCAGCATAATCAAGGATCTCATAGACCCTGGACGTACTCTCTTCTACCTTTTTCATCTTGCGTCATGTACCAACTGACTTGAACAGCTTCTCCACTTTCCCCAATTTCCTCCCCCTCTCTGGGTTCTTATCCTCTGAGACCCAAGATGTCTTTTTTTGGGAGCCGTGATCTTTCTCCTTTTGAATGCCCTTGTATTAAGTTGATCTTCCTCTGCATTTAGCTATTATTGTAACAATACATTCTGCACCCTCTTTTTTTTTCCCCCTCTGTACTCTAGGAACAGTATGCTTTATTTCTTGCATGCCATACAGACAATACTGTTCATGTATCCCAATACGTGTGACAATAATAAATCAAATCAAATCGATGGACTGCATTATAACTTCTTTACATTTTCCCTTTGATAATAGTTATCACACTGTTAGGAAATCATAATCAATGATATTGTTTGTTGTGCAAAATTCTTGTAAATCAAAGTTTTTTAGTTTTGTTTTACTCAGTGAAATGAGAGTCTCCATTCTTAGAACTATATCATTTGTAATTCTATTTCCGTGCTATGACACTGCATTTTTGGTCGTTGCCAGCAACTTTCTGGAGATGCAGCTCTTTCATTAAACAAAATGAGTTTTCTTTCATTTTCTGGAAAATTTTAAAAGCATTTTTGTGGCATAACTTGGCCGTAGTGACTAAAACAGTAGGGCTAGATTTTATATGTCCTCAGTGGGACACATTTTGGGAGGTGGGGGTTATGTAAAATAGCTCAGGTGACTGGCCCACGACCTCCCTGCCCACTCCTTTGTTGACCCATATAATACGCAAGATAGGTGGGGGGAAGATTTTGATCTGGATATTACACTGACCATACCAAGATTCTACTGGCACGGCTAATTGGGCAGGAGTGGCCAGGCCATTTTTTATGATCTACACTTCCTGCTGCCTCAGCAAAGCAGCCAACGTAATTAAGGACCCCATGCACCCCAAACATTCTCTCTTCCACCTTCTTCCATCAGGAATAAGATTCAAAAGACTGAGGTCATGTATTAACTGACAAACATCTTTTGCCATCAGACTTTTGAATGGACCTACTCTTGCATTAATTTGATCTTTCTCTACACCCTAGCTGTGACTGTAACACTGCATTCAGCACTCTCGTTTCCTTCTCTATGAATGGTATGCACTGTCTGTATAGCGTGCAAGAAGCAATGACTGTATGTTAATACATGTGACAATAAATCAATGAAAAGCTGTAGGAAGAGCTGGGGTGGAAAGAGGGAGGTGTCCTGCCTGCTTCAAAACCATCCCCCTCCAATGTGTTACATCCTTTGCTTCTGCACTGCCCCAACTGCCCAATACCCTCCTTTCCCCCGGGCTCTAGCATCTCACCCTGCCCCCAAAACCCAGCATGCCTCTTTTTGGGGAAGCCATGATCTTCCTCTTCCTTCTTCCAGGCAACTCCCACCACTGAGCTGCCATTCTTTTGGAATAGCTGAACTGCTGGTTAATCTGATTGGGAATTCCTTCCCAACCAATTTAACCCACCCTCTGCCTGTTATGGATGTGGGGCAGACTTCTTCCCTTGTGTCAGTTACTGGTCAACCTCTATTCTGAGCTGAACGAACAGTCTCCCACCTTCCCCACCCGAGTCAAATGCAGTCCCTAGCTCCCAGTGCCTTTAAAGGACAACTAAAAATTTACTATTGACAAATCACTGTGTTACTACGTGAGCCACTAGAGGCCCATATATAAATCATAATTTATCTTGTTACACAGGCTTGGCTCTGTCATTGAATGCAGTTGCACATATTTAGTGATTCATTTGTTTGTTGGGTAGTGGGCACATATTAACTGAAAAATATATGTCAAATAATTAGCTGGTGTAATATCACTTGGTAATGTACAAGATGCTGAATGGACAGTTCCCTGTAACTGGAAATTAATGCGATGCTTTGTTATAACCCGTTGTCAAGCCCTTCCTCCCTCATTAAACTAGGAATTTCTGAACTTCCTTGTTTCTGGAATCGAAGGCTACATGCACGGGTGTTGTCTTCTCATCACCTACTCTTCCTGAACTCCCTCCAGATTCAGTACAAAAATTCTCCAGTCCTCCTCTTTCCCTTTCTTCAGCTGGTTTTCCCAATGAAATCCACTGCTTACATTCTCAACTATCTTTCAATATAGCCCTTATCTAACTTATTCATCTTGGCTCACTTTTGCTGACATTGTCAATCTCACCTTATCTTCAGACTCTGTTCTCATGTCTTTGAAGACTGCTTTCATTAGCTTCTGCTCTAAAAGAAATCTTTACTTTAAATTACTTTTCCATCAAGTCTTTAATGCCATTTTTGTCACTCAACTAAATTCACATTTCCTTTGATGCACTTCGTGTAAGTCCCTCCAATCTAGCTTCTGACCTTGTTATGTTTTTATGAATATCCTGATCAAAATCAGTAGTGGCACCATGCATAATTGCAGCCAAGATCTTGCCTATCTTTTTCAACTTTATTTTGCTTTCAACATTGTTGCTTACTCCATTCTTCTCTGTGGCAGTGCTCTCTCATAATTCCACTCACCTCAAAAATCCGGCCTGAGGTCAATGCACCTTTCCACGGTCCAGTCCTCACCCACTGTGATATCCATGTAGGCAGATAATAAAATTCCAGCCATATACATCTCCTCAGCTTCTTTCACTGCTCACATGATCTTCTATGTTCCATCCTTAATGCCCTTCTTTTTAAATAGGCTGCTGCATCTGCTAGCACAGTTAACTTCCACATATATGCAGGTAAAATTCAACCTGAATCTTCCTTTCACCACTGTGGCTGTCACTGTATTATTCAATGCTTTTTTGACATTAGATGTCCGATGAGTCAAAACATTGAGAAGCTAGGTATCAACAAAACTGAAGCCATCCTTTTCAGCTCTTGCCAACATCACCACCTCTTTGTTTTAACACCATCACCCATCCTGGCTGTTTTCTGTGATTTCTTAACTTTGACAATCTGTTTGACTTGCGCTAAACTTTCAGCCCCACGTCTAATATGTCCTGATGGTTTGTTGCTTCCACTTTAGAGCACTGTTCAATACTCCATTTCAGCCCTTCGTTGCCTCATAATTTATGTTCTATAATGAAATCCTTGCCAGGTTGCTGCTCCTACTATTTATAACCATTAGCTGCTCAGGACTTTGAGGAACAAGCCTTTTCCCACACAAACAACATGTTGTACCATCATGGGAGCATGGTAGCACAGTGGTTAGCACTGTTGCCTCACAGCTCCAGGGACTTAGGTTTGATTCCCAGCTTGGGTCACTGTCTGTGTGGAGTTTGCACATTCACCTTGTGTCTGCATGGGTTTCCTCCGCGTGCTCCGGTTTCCTCCCACAGTCCAGCGATGTGTAGGTTAGGCTGATTGGCAATGCTAAAAATTGCCCCTTAGTGTCCTGTGGTGCACAGGTTACAGGGATTAGTGGGTAAATATGTAGGGATATGGGGGTAGTGCTCGGGTGGGATTATGGTGCAAAGTCGATGGAATGGCCTCTTTCTGTACTGTAAGGTTTCTATGATTCTTCCTTCATAAGCACCATTATTTCTCTCTGCTCTTTTCTTGTTGCAGACCCATCCACAATCTGACCTTGTTCTATGGGGAATTTTCTCCATCATACATCCCAGTTTTTTATTCTAAATTTAGATTATTGCTTGTATATTGTTCTTTCACCTTATAATTGGAGGCTGAGCTTTAAGCTATTACAATCAAGCTTTCTGAAATTCTCTTTCAAAACCATTCACTCTTTGTCTTTGAAAACCTCATATTTATTCATTTCTGGCTTCAATCTGCTGCCCGATGTTTTCACCTTCTGCTCAACATCTACCCCTCCTTTTGTAGAGTGCTGTGAAATGCCCTTGTCTCTGAGTACAACATAATATAAATTGCTTGTTGATCAAATGCTAGGTGAAGCAATTTTACATTTTATTATCTTCAGGAAATTACCAGGAGACAAAGCTTCAGCAAAAATCGTTCATTACAATTAAAATACCTCTTGACAATAATGCAACAAACAAGGAGCAGCAGGAAAATGTAATTTCAAAAATTGTGAAATTCTCTGGACAAATAATGGGAGGAAATTTTATTTAAACTGGCTGTTAACAGAAGTCTGATTTTATCTGGAAGCAACCTTGCAGCTCATTCAGAATACGTCAAATTGGACCAACCCTTTTAAAGAGGGAGTCTATCTTAGTATACACATTTCCATCAACACAATCAATCTTCTGCCAACTTCTCTAAAATCATTCCTATTACTATAGAATAATCCATTACAAGGCTGCATGCTTTTAGCACCAGTGATGCTGCTGCTTCTTCTCCTTCATTGCTATTAATGCCATGAAAAATGACACTATACTGCAAGGTTTTGTGCTGTTTAGCCAAACTATAAAATACTTCTCAGGGATAAGATGTAGATCATTGATATAATTGCACGGCCCTTGTGACTAAATGACCTACTCCTGGTCTTATATTTGAGTTAATGTTTTTGGGATGGTTCTACTCGTACAAAAAAAAGAACATTTGGATTTGGTTGCAATGATGTCAACATGCCTCGTTCTCAATGTGTACGAAGGAAGAGAAATGCTGTTGTCTGGGTTCTGCCAAATACATTGTTCCTGCTGGAATTCTCCATAATTTGTCAAAATCCATTTGGATATGCCAATTTCATTGCTTGAGCAAAACTGGAATGAATGTTATCTGACTGCACAATTGCATAACTAAACCAAAGCTATTTTAGAATTCTAATTTTGTAAGTACCCTGGTTATCTTAAAAAAAATAGGAGTTGCATTGATTTGACAGCAGCTAGCTCATTTATTGTATATCTTTAATGCTTAGCTTTCTGTAACAGTTGACTGTGTAAATTGACAGTCTTGGAGATTTACATCTCTGGCTATTCAGTCCACCTATGATGCAGCACTGTATGTTGCTTGTTAATTTTAGTGGCAGCCTGCATTGAGCCAATGTTCTGGAGTCTATCCTTTTCTGATTTGACTGGGAACTTGCTAATTACTTAGTCTGTGGTTGACCAGTTAAGTACATATGCTTTACCTGAAGCAGTCTGATGAATTACCAATCTGTTGGTATTAGCCAATCACATGCAGGATGTGGTATTCCAAATTCCTGTTTTATAGGATTTGGGAAGAAATGCACACCATTAAGCCCGTTGGGCCTGCTCGGCTACGCAGTTATGTGGGAGCTGCCCTGTTTTTGAACTCACATCTACTTGCCTTGGTTTGGTAATCTTTTTTTACCCATGCCCAATAAAAATCCATCAATCTTACTTCTGACTTTTTCGATTGACCGCAAGCCTTAGCAGGGTTTTGAAAAAGAGAATTCAATTTTTCCACAACATTTCGTGTGAAGAATTGCTACCTGCTGTCTCCCCTGAAGGGTTTTGCTCTGATTTTAAGGTTACGCTCCAATGTCCTGGACTCTCCAACCAGGAAAAATAGTTTCTATCTGAGATATGAAACCATTTAATCATCTTAAACAGCTCAACTACAATTTGAAATATTTTTCTACCAGAGATTGCCATAATTAACGATTGTTCCTCCAGCAGCAAGGAATGTAATCTAAGAGGTGAAGAAAGACAGTAGACTGGTATTTTTCAGCTCAGACTGTGCAGCAACACAAATGAGGTCTGAGCGAGAGTTGGGACCTCACCTCCAGTTGGAAATTTAAAATTTTACCTGGGTAGAGTTGCAGTGTATTACAGCTATTGTGAGTCTGCAATAATCTATTGGCAAGTTTCCCTTGACACCCTTGTGGCTGAAATCTCAATTAGTACAGTTTCCTTGACAACATTGAAATAGAATAGCAGCATGTTGGATTTATTCATGCACAGATGGAGACCATGATTCAAACTAAAACTCTCTGCACTCGTGCATCATAGTCGTTGGAAAGTTTGTTCTCAACCAACGTGGGATTTCTAAGAAAAGCTGGCAAGTGCACCAACCAAAACTGTGTTTATGCCATAAGCAATGTGGAAAAAATGACTGACAAGGTGTCCTGTGTCAGGAAAAAAAATTGCAAAGCTCAAGATGATGGATCCTTAGAGAAAGAATCTCAGTAACCATCGAAGGGAAGAAGGTTTTTAAGTGTGTGGTCGGCACTGGACAATGTCAATGGACAGTGTCGGCACTGAGCCAATCCTTTAGGGCTGAATTTTCAACTAGCGGTAGGTGGCAGGTGTTGGGAAATCCGTCGCTCAGCATGCCTTCTTTTGGAGAAATGTGCCTGTAATAACAGAATTTTCATTGTGATGGTTGGGCACAGACTGCAGTCAGGAGCCAACATGGGACAAAGTTCAGAGGGGCTCCAGGTACAGAGATCGGTTTGCCCCAACGTTATGGGACTTGATCTCAGTTATAATAAAAATAGAAGGGTCTTGGACCTCTCACACCTCTTCATCCCACACACTTCCCGTGCTCCATCTTTGCAACCTGATGCCTCTGAACCACACCCTGTGGCTTTTACTTCCTCCCATACCAAGCTGTGCCCCAAATAATGCCAATAGTCCCTCATATCTGCATAGCAAACCATGGCACTCCCATGCCAAAGACTCACAATCCTACAGCAACATGCATAAAATAATATTTTTAAAACGTCATTCATCAGTAACTTCCAAAAAACCTGATTTTTCCTATAGTCACAAGTAAAAGTGTCAATCAGCCAGACTATTTTAAAATATCCATCGAAGAAATGGCAAGCACTTGAAATCTATTAACCTTGTTCAAAGTAACATTGTGAAATGGATAGCATAGTCAGTTGTCATGCTATCGAGCCATTCTTGGTGATGGACATTTCCCATCCAGTACATTCTGCACCTTTTCGTTAGTGCTTCCTCCAAGTGGTATTGAACATGGAGGAGTATTGATTCATCAGTTCAGGGTGTGGGGGAGGCAAGCAGTACATGGTAATTGGTGGGAGGTTTCCTTAGCCAGGTTTGACCTGATGTCATAAGACTTTGTACCTTTTTGTGCCACAACTTTTGCTGGATCTGTTCTGCCTGTGTGACAGGATATACCCAGAGATGATGATGGTGGAACATTAAGGTATGATTCTGTGAGTATGACTACTTGACTATTTTAGGCTACTACTTGACTAGTCCATGGGCACAAGCCCAGCCCTCAGATGTTTGTAAGGAGGATTTTGCAGTGCCAGCAGGGCTGAGTTTGCTATTGTCATTTCCGGTGCCTCAGACGATACCGAGTAGCCTGGCCAGTTCCATTCCTTATTGTGTATAATTCTTTATAGAGTTTGCAGTGGTTTGAAGCAACTATTTGGTGATTTCAAAGGGCATTTAAGAGTTTGAGGGCAGTTAAGAACATTGCTGTGGACATGGAATCACATGTAAACCAGACTGGGCAGATTTACTTCCGAAAAGGCATCAATAAACTAGATGAGTTGTTATGACAATCAACAATGGTCATTATTAGATGAATCTAAGATTATATTTTTAATTCCAGATTTTTATTAATTGAATTCAAATTTCACCATTTGCTGTGGTGGGATTGGAACTCAAGTCCCAGATCATTGCTCACGGTCTCAGGACTATTAATCCAGCGACAATATAATCGTGCCACCACTTGAAATAATGTCCATGCGTCTTCCTAATTTATGGTTCCTGGATGGAAAGGCTTGAATCGTGGTTCCATTGATATTTTGCAAAAGTGTTGATTCTTTTTTAAAGTTTATTTATTAATCACAAGTAGGTTTACATTAACACTGCAATGAAGTTATTGTGAAAATCCTTTAGTCGCCACAGTCTAGTGTCTGTTTGAGTATATTGGGGCAGAATTTAGCATGGCCAATACACCTAACCAGCATGTTGTTTGGACTGTGGGAGGAACCTGGAGCACACTGAGGAAACCCACACGATAACAAGCAGATCTGCCCAGACAGTGATCTAAGCTGGGATTCGAACCAGGTCCCTGGTGCTGCAAGGCAACAGCATTAATCACTGTTCCATAGTGCCGCCCCATGTTTCGTGTGTCAGCTTTTGCAGATGATATATGCTGAATGATAGAACTAGAGAAGAAAATTTTTAAAAAACATTAAAATCAAGAGAATTAACTTGTTAAAATAGACATTCTCGATTTGAAGTCATTATTACACCACAATCATAATTGTCTATTATCGAGGGGTTGTCAAGACTGCAGTGTATTCCAACAACTTTTTCTCCTGGTTGGACACTGATGATGCAGTTTAATTTTCTTCATCATGCAAAACACTCCAGCTGGCAAAAGAGATCATGTGAAAAATGTAGAATTAAAGCTTAATTGAGCAGCCAACTTCAGGATTCCGTCAAATAGCTGGTTAAGGCAGCTGTTGTGCAAGGATAAAAGATATGAAGCTAACAATGTGAACCTAAATCTGAACACAGTTGCAGGCTTAAATAGTATGTTTGAGGACATCTGCCTAATTCAGAGATAGTTTAGATTTTTTTTGTTACCAGCTCTGCGTACTATACTTTACTCCCCACTACCTATCCCGTTCAATTATATATGCACTTTACATTTTTAAATGGGTATTTTTTCTGACAAGTAAAGGTAATGAAGTTTATTTTCACTATTTTTGTTACTATAGGAATATATCCATGCATCAGCCCTGAATTGAAATGACAAAACGTTAAATTAGCCCCACAATTTGAAGGCTGTTGAAAGAACTCTATTTCACAATAAGTACAATGTTTGTTTAGTCTGTCTGTGCATTGAACTTGACAACCATTAGAGATCTGCAGCATCCTGCATCAGAAAAATACAGATAAACCGACAACTTGTTTTTTCCTAAATGCGTTGAAATCAGTAAAACTTTGGGGGAAATTGCGCTGAACACATTTTAAAAAATTACTTCTGTAGGGTGTGAGTTGCTGCCTGGGCCAGCATTGATTCCCAACCCCTAACACCTCTGTGCTTCAGGGGGCATTTGAGAGTCAATCACGTTGCTGTGGATCTGAAGTAACTTCTAGGCTAGACCAGGTAAGGACGGCAAATTTCCTTTCCTAAAGGTCACAAGTGAAATAGATGGGTTTTGATGACAATCAACATGACGATTTTACGATATGGTGTGAATGAATCAAAGCTAGCAAAACTGTAAAGTTTATAAAAAAAAAGCCAAATACTTGGTGTCACATGATGAAGCTAAGGAATTCAGTTTACAAATCAGTCCAACATATAAGAACATAAGAAAGAGGAGCGGGACTAGGCCATCTAGCCCTTTGACCCTGCCCCGCCATTCAATAAGATCATGGCTGATCTGAAGTGGATCAGTTTCACTTTCCCGCCTTCTCCCCGTAACCCTTAATTCCCTTGTCTATCAGAAACCTATCTACCCGTGACTTAAATATATTCAGCAGCGTAGCCTCCATCACTTCAATGGGCAGAGAATTCCAGAGATTCATCACTGTTTGAGTGAAGAAGTTCCTCCTCAACTGCCCCCACACCCCCCGCCCGCCTGCCCCCCCTCCATCTTATTTTGAGGCTGTGCCTTCCAGTCGTGCTATCCTTTCTAAGCAGGAAGAGTCTCTCTACCTCTACCCTCTCTATCCCCTTCATTATCTTGTATGTCTCTATAAGATTCCCCCCTCAGTCTTCTAAACTCCAATGAATTCAAACCCAGTCTATTCAATCTCTCTTCACAGGCGAACCCCCTCATCTCTGGTATCAGCCTAGTGAACCTTCTCTGCACTCCTTCCAAGGCCAATATATCCTTCAGCAAATGCAGCAACCAAAACCGCACACAGTACTCCAGTTGCGGCCTCACCAGTACCCTGTGCTGTTGCAGCAAGATCTCCCTGCTTTTATATTCTATTCCCCTCGCTATAAAAGCTAATATTCCATTTGCCTTCTTGATCACCTACTGCACCTGCAGTCTGGATTTTTGCGATTCGTGCACAAGGCCCCCTAGGTCTCTCTGCACTGTAGCATGCTACAGCTTTTCGTCTTTTAAATAATAATCCCTCCTACTATTATTTTTACCAAAGTGAATAACCTGACACTTGCTAACATTATATTCCATCTGCTAGGTCCTCGCCCACTCACTCAGCCTATCCAAATCTCTGCAGATTTTCCACACCTTCCACGCAATTTGCTTTTCCACTCATCTTCGTGTCATCAGCAAATTTCATCACCCTGCACTCAGTCCCTTCCTCCAGATCGTCTATGTAAATGGTAAACAGTTGAGGCCCAGCACCAATCCCTGGGGCACTCCACTAGTCACCAACTGCCAACCAGAATAGCACCCATTCATTCTAACTCTCTGCTTCCTAATAGATAGACAACCAATCCTCTATCCACGCTAACAACTTACCCCCAATTCCATGCACACTAATCTTCTGCAGCAATCTTACCTTAAAAACCATATAGTCTTGGTATAAGTTGGTCCTAAGATGTTTGTCACATCATAAATTGCATTCAAATTTACAAGTTCTGTGATCAGAGAGGAAGCTGATTATACCATATTGAACTGTGTGTTAAGCTGGAAAAAGCTGATTTAAATTACAAATTGGACTCAATTGTAATGCTTCTTGCAGATGCAAATCATAGATAAACATAGGACTTGTGTTGCAATATTACTCATATTTGAATGATATAATTGACACAAATCTTTAATTGCATGTACTGACTGGCATTTAGATTTGCAATGTACCACAAACTTATGAGGTGCATCAATCAGCAAACTTTACTTTCCACACCAGGTTAAAATCCAACAGGTTTATTTGGTAGCACGAGCTCTCAGAGCTTGTCTCCTTCATCAGGTGACTCACTGATGAAGGAGCAGTGCTCCGAAAGCTCAGCTGCCGAATAAACCTGTTGGACTTTAACTTGGAGTTGTGAAACTTCTCACTGTGCCCAACCCAGTCCAATGCTGACATCTCCACATCATATGCTAGGACAAGGAAGTTTTATTTCCAGTTTATGCTAATAGCTTTTTGTGTATTTGTTTTTATAGACACAAAATGTGTAAGGCAGAATTTCGTGTCCCACCTGCCATAGGAATCTTAGCAGGCATAGGCCAGACCATATAAAGGTCCGTTGACTTTGGGTGGGATCTTCCAGACTTAAAGTGAATGTGGCTGGAAAATCCCATCTGTAAATTTCGTATTTTTTTTTTCCCTTGGCTTCAAAATGTTTTTGGCTCTTCAGCTGAATCAGCACAGTGAGTTCAGGACAATTTAAGTAACTATTTAAAAAGCACAGTTGGTGCTGCCTGGAAGAAATCCTTATGAAATCTCCTGAAATGTGACTTTTCAAAACCTTTGATAAATTATTGATTGGAGTAATTGCAGAAATCTCTAGACTTAAGTTAATTTCTTTGCTTACATTGAGAAAAATTTAACAGCAGAATGCCATCTAATTAAACAAGTTTTTTTAAAAAAAACACATTATTTATGACCTACGTGATTATGTGTTTGAGCTATAATTTAGCATGTTCTACTGTGCATTGACACGATTGTATAAATGCAGTCTGGACCTGAATTCAAGTGTCTGACACAGAAACAGGAATAGACTATTCCGTCCCTAAAACTGCTCTGTCATTTAATTAGATCATAGCTGATCTGTACCTCAAACACATGTATCCATCTGAGCTCCTTGATATTCTTATTAAACAAAAATCTATTGATCTCAGTCACCGAGTTGTCGCCTGAGAATGTAATGACATGATTTCAAAAGAGAATGCAGGAGTTACTCCCAGAAGTGTGATGCACAAGTGTTGAAGTAGCTGCTAAGCTAGCGAATAAACTACTCTTCGTTGAAACACCTTGCTGTCAGGGGCTGTGGAATCCAAAACATTTACCTGGGATGGCTATTTTACCATTGCACCCCAATGGCCAGGGGGAGCTGGTAACATTGGGAGAGAGCTGATAATCAGGTTTGCGCCCGATTTCTTGCCTCTCACGATCTTACCTGCACTGGATATCTGGCACAATCAGCCTTGCACCCGAAAGGTTGATTATAATACTTACATTTATTTTAAATCTAGTTTGAATGGAATTAGTTAGCTCGGGATAGAATTACCTGGCTCTCTTGCCTCTTGTGGCCTCACCGAGGAAGGATCTCTCTGGCGAGGATCATATATAATTCCCCCATCAATGGGGGTCAGATTGATGGCCTTGCCAATAGAACCGGAAGTCGGGGGCAGGGGTGGGCTGACTATCCCAGGTTGGCATTGCCCATCGGGCACCTGGCATTGCTAGCTTGGCATCCTGATATGCATATATATCACTTAATTTATCTTACTTTTGCAAATGCATCACATATGGGAATATAGTTTCTTTAGCTTTGCTCTTTTTCTGTTTTCTCCTGCTATTGTCTTAGTCATTAATGTCAGACAAACAGTCTGTTCTTTCCTGATCTCCTAGATGTCATCTAAATTGCTCTTCTGCTCTTAAGACTTGATATTACTACTTTTGAATTTACCCTTTCACGAAGCCTCCCAAGTGGAACCAGTCCTTGGGAACAGCTGCCTTTTACCTTAGTTTTTGCATCAGTAGACAATCAAATGAAATCCTTGCCTCGTAGCCCATTCTTGAAAGCCATGCATCAAGATCCCTAACAGGGATCTTGGCTTCATGTCACACTATCTGTAACCCTCCATGACTTGCCTGGGTTAGCAAAAAATCTCACTTACTGTGCTGTCTGGAGACAATACACATCTCTCTAACCAATGCTTCACTCACATTGTTAGCCACTTTAAGATTTGAATAGCAGGTTAGGTGTAAGGATTCGCATTCTAATCAGCAATCTGTGACTGTCTGTGCTGATATGTGTGCTATTGCAGACCAGAACACTGCATTTGCTTGACGAAGACGAAAAGTCGAAAGCTCGCAGATTTACTATCAAATAAATCGATTGGATTTAAAATTGGTGTTGCCAGATTCTTACTGAGTTTACCCCAGCCCAATGCTGGCATCTCTACATCATGACCAAGGAATGCCCCATTCATGTAAGACTCTGGCTGTTACCTACAGGTATCAGCAGATGTTGAGAAGCTATTAGGAGAGGTATAATGGGAAAGGCAGATTTCTGAAATTTGATGAAAGCATAATGTAACATTGACCCAAAAGAGAAAGATAGCCGATGCCAGAGGAGTGTCAGACTGTGCACTGGGAACATTACACTAGACAGGGGAACTCAGTAGAGATATGGTAGTAGTCTCCAACCAAAATGGTGAGATTAATAAATTTCAGAACTCAAACACAGGGGACTAATTTAGATGGCAACTGTGCACCAGCTAAAATGAAGCCCAAGAGACAAGAAACTGACCTGGAGTAAAGTTCAAACTGGAGAGTCCAATGCCCTTTCACGATCTGAAACTATGGACATGTACCTGAGTGCAGACCATTTAACATTTGGATTGGTCACCCTGCACAGAGTGTTGCTTCTAACCTGTCACAAAATAGTTCCAAGTGGTGAATACAAAATTCCAGGAGGATCCCATTAATCTGTGGGGTGGCATTGGAAAATGGAAATATTTTCGGCAAATTCTTTGAAAAAATGGACAGTGAGCTTTGGGGCTTTTTGTAATAGAGAGCAATCGTGCAGTGAATTATTTCTTGAGAATGAATCAACACTGTAAAATGCGCTGGATTGGGCTGAAGTCAAAAGTTAGCGAGTTCCAGATTCAGCTATCAAGGTTGTGGATCGCTCATCAAACATTAATAGAAGCACTCAAGAAATTTCTCAGTTGCTCGTCCCTCTCTGCTATCAGGTTTGTTACTGCAAATTTTATATGATGCTGTTATACTTCTCTTAACCTGCTCACCACATGGCACACTGGAAAATAAAAGCAACATTTAACTCTTCCTCTGTAGGATATAACTGGACATCATGTTCTGTTATTTTATCTGAAGGTTTCTGGCAATATTCATAAAGTATTCAGTCTTTGCTCTCATGATTTGTAATGTCAGCAGAGCTGCTGAACAGAAGTGCTGGCTTCTAGCTCACTACTTGCCATCCGTTAGTCTGTATTTGTTCCGAGCGGGCCACAGTCTGCAATTGTTGCCATAGCAACAAGTGGCATAGAAGTAAACACGTTTCTCTAGAGGATAAAATGATAAAAATGGAAAAATCCTTGAATGGTATTTTGGAGCTGGTATATTGAGATAAATTAGGGCCGGGAGTTTTCACTAGTTCTCTCTGGTATTTGCCCAATAATCAGCTTAGTCCAAATCATTAATATAGATCGTAAATAGCTAAGAGCCCAACACTGACTCGTTATAGTTTGCCATCCTGCAAATTACTCATTTATCTCAGTTTCCTATTAGTTACTCAATATTTTTGCTTGCTAATATATCATCCCCCAACACTATATGCTTTTATCTTGTGCAGTAACCTTTTATGTGGCACTTTATTAAGAGTCTTTTGGAATTCCAAATCAACTGATTTCCCCGTTATCCATCCTACTTGTTGCAGGCTCAAGTAACTCTTTTTTTTAAAAAAAAATCTCAAATATGATTTGCCTTTCAGAAAACCAGGTTCACCCTGCCTGATTGGATAATGTTTTCTAAATGTCTTGCTATTACTCATTTAATAATTTCAGCATTTTTTTTAGTGACAGATGTTAGGCAAACTGGCCTATAGTTTCTTACTTCCTGTCTCACTCCCTGCTTGATTAGTTTAAAATTTATTTACCAGTGTCACAAGTACGTTTGTATTAACACTGCAGTGAAGTTACTGAGAAAATCCCATAGTCGCCATACTCCAGTGCCTATTCACCCACACTGAGGGAAAACTTAGCTTAGCCAATGCACTTAACCTGCACATCTTTCAGACTGTAGGAGGAAACTGGAGCACCCGAAGAAACCGAGGAGAATGTGCAGACTCCACATAGACAGTGACCCAGTCGGGAATGAAACCTCGGTCCCTGCCACTGTGAGGCACGGTCCCAATAAAATGGAAAACCAAAAATGTAACATATCTGGGTGATACAGTAGTTAGCACTGTACTGCTGTATCGCCCAGATGTGTTACATTTTTGGTTTTCCATTTTATTGGGACCATTGCAGCATTAAGGGAATTTTGACGGATTGCAATCAATACACCCATTGTCTGTGCTCTCACTTCTTTTAATAGCCTGAAATTCAGACCATTCGGTCAGGGGACTTGTCAACCTTTAGTTTCGTTATTTTTCCCAGTAACTTTTCTTTAGTGATGGTGATTATTTTAAGTTGCTCTTGATATTTTATTCTTGGATGCCTTTTGTGTCTTCTACTGTAAGACCAATACAAAATACTTGCTCAGAATCTGTGCCATTTCCTTGTTTCCATTATTAAATTCCCAGTCTCACCCTCTAAAGGATCACTGCTCACTTCAGCTACTCTTTCTTTTTATATTCTTGCAGAAACTTTTATTGTCTATTTTTATATGTCTTGCTAGTTTTCTAATTTCTCTCTTTGGTTTTTAAGTCATCCTTTGCTGGATTCTAAAATGTTGTAACGTTGGAATCATAGAATCCTTTCAGTGCAGAAAGAGGCCATTTGCACTGACCACAATCCCACCCAGAGCCTATCCCCATAATCCCACATATTTACCCTGATAGTCCCCCTGACACTAAGGATCAAATTAGCATGGCCAATCCATCTGACTTGCACAACATTGGACTGTGGGAGGAAACTGGAACACTTGGAAGAAACTCACGTAGACACGGGGAGAACATGCAAAATTCACAGTCATCCGATGCCAGAAACGCTGGGTTCCTGATGCTGTGAGGCAACAGTGCTAACCACTGCGCCACCATGCCACATTGGCTTCGGGGTTAATACTAATTTTCACAGCATTGTATGTCTTTTCTCTAACTTTGTTCCATCCTTAACTTCCTTAAAAACTTCTCCAAAACTGGCTCAAACTGAATCATTGTACAGTAAGTGGAGATGCTTGGTCTAGGGCTTCTCTTAACCAGCTAAGTACACAGCTACTGAAATATCGTACAACCAAGAAAATGATGGTTCAGTGACATTATTCATGGTGGTTAGTCTGTTATATTATTAAGGTATGTTTTTAACCCAGAACAGATTGTGTATATTGCTCACCTTGATAATGTAAATTCATTTAACATTAAATTTTAACAACAATTCTTTATGATTTATTTGGTGTCAGCATTTATTTGATAACAAGGGAAAATGTATTTGTATTCTGTTGCTTGGAGTAATTTATTTTGACTGATGAAATGACTTGGGGTGGAGAGGACACTCTTGCAAGCTGTTGTTGGAAGAGAAAATATTCCAGGTTGTGAATATTTCTGCTTTATGTTGGGAGTTACGATTTAAAAAGCCACAAGATGCAATGATGCTCAAAGTGTAAAGGAGGCCAGGGATCTGAATAGGAAGTTGAAGTGGGACATGAACAGAAATGCATTTGAAATCATTTTAACCCCTTTAGAGACAAACTCAAGGTATTTAGCTCTCAAAGTGCATGCACTTTCCTTATCTGAAGGCAACCAAAATACTACTAGTAGCTTTCAAAGGTCAAAAAATTGTTTGAAATGTTATTAGAAAAATGTAATAGAAAGAAAGCATTTAACAGTTTCTTAGGACTGAAATGATGGCTATTAATACCTCTTCAGACAAAAGTGAAGTTTATTTATTCATGTTACAAATAGTTTAACATTCACATTAATTTCATTGCAGTGTTAAAATCCCTAGTCATCACATTCCTGTGCTTGTTCAGGTACACAGAGGGAGAATTTAGCGTGGCCAATGCACCTAACCATGGTCCTTTGGGACCATGGGAGAGAACCAGAGTACCAGGAGGAAATCCATGCGGATGTGAGGAGAATGTGCAGCTCCCACCCAGTGACCCAAGCCAGGAACTGAACCCAGGACCCTGGTGCTGTGAGGCAACAGTGCTAACCACTATGCCACCCTTGACCTTTAGTCAGAAAGGGTATCGAGCGTTATGGGGATAAAGTGGGAAGTGAGGATTATAATAGATCAGCATGAATGGTGGAATGGCCTCCTGCTGTTCATGTGTCTTATAGTCTGGGGTGATTTTCAGCTCACCTTCCCTCTCCGAGAGAATAGGGACTCAGGCTCAAAATTCGGAGAGTGTCAGAAAATCTCCGGAAAGCTCACGTTCCGTGATTTTCCCCATGCTGGTGGTGTTGGTAGGTTTATGTACCAGAAAGGATAAGAAACTAGTTTTAATGCATTTGAAAAAATTTTCATGTAATTACTGCCATAATTCCCCCCGTTGTCATACTTTCAGTCAGGTCAGCAAGGTTTATAACAGGTTGACCCAGAAGTGAACCTACTGGGGGGAGGGTGGGGTGGGGGCGGTGAATCCCTTTGGGAAGCGCAAACATGAGTATAGACCCTGACGGAGAGGGACATGACTGGGCACGGCATCATGCCAACATGTGCCAAAGGGGCAGTGTCAGAGCCGATCCTAGTGTGTGCTGATGGAGGGCAGGGGGAAAGTTTTTCATTGAAGGGGGGAGGAAATGCCGCTAATGATCAGGGATGGAAGAGGGAGATACTGGTGATGCATGGAGAGGTGGGGAGGGAGGGAATGTGGGGGAGTGGGTAGTTGTACTGGCAATGATAGGGTGGGTGACGGATGAGAGGGAGATGCTGGCAATGATGGAAATGGCTGGGGGTGGAGGGGGGGAGCAGAAGGAGGGGAGTATGGTGAGAGGTAGATGCTGGCGATGATGGGAATGGGGAGGGGCGGTGGGTTTGAGTTTTGGGTGGGGAAGGAGGGGAGTGTGTGAGAGGGAGATGCCTGTGATGATCAGGGAGGGTGGGGAGGGAGATTGGCAATGATGGGGGTTGAGTGGGTGGGAAGGATATACCGGTGAGGACGGAGGAAAGTGGGATGGGAGATTTTGGTGATGATGGAGGGGGAGAATGTATATAGGGAGATGCCACTGATAACTGGCAGTTTGGAGGGGTTGGGGGAGACCCTGACACACCCATGGTGGGGTGGGTGGAAGATTACTTGTTGCTCTGAGGATCTGTGGAGCTCACTTTGCTGCGTTTTTAGGCCCTGCCCCTCAGAATGACAGTGTGAAACACACTCCCTACTTACTTTTGACAAAATGCCATAAGATTTGGAAAGAAAACCTGCCCGTTTTTCTGCAAAGAAACACGCTGATTTTCAGTCTAGTCCCGACCCTTCACTATTTTTAAATAAGGGGTTCCCTTATTTAGTATTTTCACGCATAATAAGCTTCAGTTTTTTTGTCTACAGTATCGACCCGAACTGGCGGTGTGGTGGAGGTCAGTTAATCTGTCAGTTGTCTAGTTTTGTGATTATAATGTAGCCTTACAATGGGATGTGAGATTCCACAAGGCTGTTAATGGAACAGAATGACATGTAGCATATAAACATTGATGTTAAGAAAGACTTTGATGTACTTACATATAGAACTGAAAAAGTTAGTGAGTGGGTATAGCAAGAAGTTAGGAACACAAATGGCATTTTGGCCTTTTTTACAAAGAAAGGAGCAAAACAATACAGAAATCTTTCTACAATTGTGCTGGACTTGGTAAGGTCACACCCAGAATACTTGTTTCTCTCCATAGTTATGGAAGGATATACTTGCATTAGAGGCAGTACAGCAAAGATTTACTAGATATGTTCCATATGGCCTATGACGAAAGGCTGAGTAAATTGGATTTATATTCTCAATATCTCTTTGAAGAGCATCAATATTGAAAGGGTGTTTCCCTTGGCCTGGGTTTGGAAAACAAGGGAGCACAGCTTTAGGATAAAGAGTCGATAATTTATAATTGATGTAAGGAGAAATTTCTTCACACAAAGTGATTCCCTCCCCCAGAGTATTATAGATCCATCATTACTGAACATATTTAAGGCTGGGATAGACAGATCCTGAGTCTCTCCAGTGAATCAGGGGATATGGGGAGACAGGAGCAAAGTAGCATTGAAGCCCAAGATCGACCATGATCACACTGAGTGGTGAAAAGGTCCCTGTCAGGCAGGGAGGAAATGGACGAGTAAGAGAGCCTTGGTGTACGAAAAGAGTTGATTTGCTGGTTAAGAAGAAAAAGGAGGCTTATGTCAGGATGAGGCTTGAAGGCTCAGGTAGTGCAATGGATAGCTATAGATTAGCTAGGAAGGAGGTAAAAAGTGAATTGAGGAGAGCTAAGAGGGGACACGAGAAAATGTTGGCTGATAGGATTAAGGAGAATCCTAAAGCTTTCTTTCGATATGTTAAGAATAGAAGATTGGTTAGGGCAAGATTAGGGGCAGTCATAGACAGCAGTGGGAAGTTGTGCGTGGAGCCTGAAGAGATTGGTGAGGCACTGAATAAATATTTCTCTTCGGTATTCACGCAGAGTGCTGGAAATGTAGCTGTGGAGAGAACTGAGGTACAGGGTTGCAAATTGGGGAGTATTGTAGTAGATAGGGAGGATGTGTTAGAAATTCTCGAGGGTTTGAAGTTGGATAAGTCCCCTGGGCCGGACGGGATTTACCCTCGGATTCTCTGGGAGGCAAGAGAGGAGATTGCAGAGCCTCTGGCTCTGATCTTCAGGTCCTCGTTGGTTACGGGTATGGTTCCGGAGGACTGGAGGATAGCGAATGTGGTCCCATTTTTTAAGAAGGGGAAGAGAGACCTTCCAGGGAATTATAGGCCAGTGAGTCTTACTTCTGTTGTGGGCAAGGTATTGGAGAGAATTATTAGGGATAGGTTTATAGTTATTTAGAGAGAAATGAATTGATTGGGGACAGTCAGCATGGTTTCGTGAAGGGTAGGTCATGCCTTACTAACCTCATTGATTTTTTTGAGAAAGTGACCAGAGAGGTGGATGGGGGTAAGGCGGTTGATGTAGTATATATGGACTTTAGTAAGGCTTTTGATAAGGTGCCCATGGAAGACTTCTACAGAAAATGCAGATGTGTGGAATAGAGGGTGATTTAGCTAATTGGATTAGGAATTGGCTGGCAGATAGAAGACAGAGGTTGGTGGTTGATTGGAGATATTCATCGTGGAGTTCGGTGACGAGTGGTGTGCATCAGGGGTCTGTTTTGGGGCCCCTGCTGTTTGTAATTTTTATAAATGATCTGGATGAGGGTATTGAGGGATGGATCAGTAAATTTGCAGATGATACTAAAGTTTGTGGTGTGGTAGATAGTGAAGAGGGGTGTTTTAGTTTACAGAGTGACTTGGACAAGTTGCAGAGCTGGGCCGAGAGGTGGCAAATGGAGTTTAATGTGGGAAAGTGTGAGGTAATGCACTTTGGCAGGAACAATAAATGTGTAGAGTATAGGGCTAATGGTAGGGCTCTTAATAGTGTTGAGGAACAGAGGATCTTGGTGTATGTGTCAATAGATCCCTGAAAGTAGGCAGTCAAGTGGATAAAGTTGTTAAGAAGGCATATGGAGTCTTAGCTTTTATTGGCAGGGGGATTGAATTTAGGAGCCGCAGCATCATGTTGCAACTGTACAAAACTCTAGTGCGGCCGCACTTGAGTATTGTGTGCAGTTCTGGTCGCCACATTATAAGAAAGATGTGGAGGCATTGGAGAGGGTACAGAGGATGTTTACTAGGATGTTGCCTGGTATGGAGGGCAGGTCCTATGAAGAGAGGTTGAAGGATTTGAGGTTGTTTTTCGTTAGAAAGGAGGCGGCTAAGAGGGGATCTTATTGAAGCATATAAGATGATTAGAGGTTTAGATAGGGTGGACAGTGATGCCTTTTTCCTAGGATGGAGAAAGCTAGCACGAGGGGACACAGCTTTAAATTAAGGGGTATGAGTTATAGGACGGATATCAGAGGTAGGTTCTTTACTCAAAGAGTGATTAGGGAGTGGAATGCCTGCCTGCAGCTGTTGTAGATGCGCCAAGTTTGGTGGCGTTTAAGAGGTTAGTGGATAAGTATATGGATGAGAAGGGAATGGTTTAGGTAGGAGGGGCATTGCTTTTTATTTTGGTCGGCACAACATCGAAGGCCGAAGGGCCTGTTCTGTGCTGTATTGTTCTATGTTCTAAAAGGGCTTGATAGGCCATTTGATATTCTCCTGCACCAATTTCTCATGTTTTTCTGAACTGAAGCCGGCAGTTCTCTGCTGGCTAATGGCTCTTGTCTTGTGGGATACTATGCAAGACACTTTTTTTTTTAAGAGCAACACAGCACGGGAACAGGCCCTTCAGCCCAACGAGCCCGCGCCGCCGTCATAACTATATAGTAGCAAATCCATTATCCTATTATATTATTCCTATATAATAATATATATATTATTCCTAATATGGAAAATTCTCACTATAGGGACAATTTGTTTCCCAATCAGCCTAAGAGCGAATTTTTGGGTTGTGGGAGGAAACCGGAGTGCCCGGAGAAAACCCACGCAACCACGGGGAGAACGCGCAAACTCCCGCAGACACCGGCCCAATTCCAAGTGTCTGCACAGCCACATCGATAGTCTCTGAGCTGTCATGGTGCCCTTCAGATGGTCCACATAAAGCACTCATTTACGACATGAGGTACCAGGCAACCCATGAATCAACATCCTTTCTTTCCCATGTTATAACACATGGTCTTGGTGTGGTTATTTGAAAGCCACCATCCCTGGGATGGGTTTGCGGGGGGGTGATTAGCATGTAAATACTTGGGGCTAAGAGGAGATACCTGGGTAAGATGCTCTGTCAGGGAGTCAGCGCAGACATGATGGGCTGAACAGCCTCCTTCTGTAGGGATTCAGTGATTCTGTCCTGCGGTTTACAATATTAATCTAAGGCAGTGTAAGTCTGCAGTCATTTCCTGGCTCATAACCTGTAGCCTTGATCTGGGGGAAAGATAAATGTGTAGAATTACCAGGTCCATTGACAGAAAATTGTGTGCAGGTAGCTCTCAACTCTGGCTTACCCTGGGGAGTAGCTGACCCATTTTTGTTGTTTCAGTTTTAAACTGCTGATGCAACTGCTTACATAAAAAATGGTGAAATGTGCTGATGGGTTGGCGTTTTTGGGATGTTATTAGGGTTGCTATGAGGATGCCAGAGGGTGTAAAAATTTACCTGAGCACTGCCAACTGCAATGGCTCCTCAAGGTTGATCTGATAATCGCTTCCAGAGCATTAATATTGTATTCATCTGTCAGATGTAAAACATTTTGAAGTAATGGAAAAAAATAGGATTAATATTTTAGCATGACATTGAAATTCTTGCAGAATTTAGATTTTCTCAGTTTGCTGCAAGGTTATATTTCAATTTTCATTTCAATTGTACCTGGAATAATGTCGGAGGGGGGTGGGGGGCAATTCTTCCAAAAATATTCGAAGTATCCAATTTGTGTAAAAACTGGAGTAAATCCTGTTGGTTCTTTCAGAGGGATTTTCAAAGTGAATTGTCTACATTGCAGTATGCATTAGTGTAAATTACTCTAAAAAGCTACAGCTGGGGGAGTGCCTATTGTGCCGATCTATCAATACTTAGATCGGTGTATGGGCAGTGGCCCCTGTCTGCTAGCCTCCCAATCGCTGGCCAGCTCCATGACCTTTGCATCACCGGCCTCGCAACCACACCCATAGCCCAATACCTGACCCTCCGAACATGTTCGGGCTAGTCTCGACCTCTTGCAGTCCTGATCTCCCGATCCCCCCCCCACTCCACATGAGGGCGGAATCCTGAGATTATTCTCAGTGAGAACTGGAGGACTGTGTGTAGTTTTGGCCTCTTAAGAAAGGATTTACTTGCAATTGGAGGTGGTGCAGAAATAGTTGACTAAAATGGTCCCTGGGATGAGGTGCTGTCCAATAATGAGAAGTTAAGTGACTTGAACTTACATTCTCTAGCGTTTAGAAAGATGAAAGATGATCTCATTGAAACCTACCAAGGGGCTTGGTAACATAGACACTGAGAGATTGTTTCCACTGATTTGGGGGGGTCTAATCACAGGACACAGGCTCTGGATAAGCAACCAATAATCTAAGACTGAAATAAGGAGAAATTACTTCACTGAAATGATTATGAGTCAATGGAATTTACCTCAGGATTATGGATGCTCCATTGTTGAATACATTTACAGCTGGTATATGGTTGGCCTCTCAGGGAGATAGGTAGTGGGCAAGAAAATGGAGTTGAAGTCATGATCGTATTGAATGGCGGAGCTGGCTTGACAGGTCATAAATTCTACTTCTGCTCCTATTTTTTTGTTGTTAGTTACCACATTAAAATGGAGGAAAAAACCATTGGCAGAGATGAAATGTCTTTTAATGCAATAAGTATGAATGGAATTAGTGGGAACAGTGCTACAGATTAGAGGAAGATGGAGTGATGGCAGAGCTACAATCCATGCTTGTCTCAAGGAGGATGAGAAGAATCAGTGTACCTTGATCACAGAACACACATCACTGATACTAGTGTGGCATTAGTGCAGTAGCTATCTATCAATTCAGCTTGAGTTCTGGAACAAGAAGTGGTGTAAAATTGAGTTACTGATACGTTCCAAGAGTTTAGAAACAAAGAAGACTGAAGACAAGGAACTAAAAACTGTTTGGCCCAGGAGGGCTGAACAAGTGGAGGAAACCCCAACAAGGAGAAGATATGCAGAAAGCTGGTGAATGTGAGATAGAGATGTTCCACTGAGTCTCAAAAAAAAAATTCCCCTCATTTCAGTCTCAGATTATTGGCTGTTTATTCTGAGCCAGTGCCCAGGTGTTTTAGACACTGCAATCTCCCAGTTTCTATCTTACCCAGCCCCTTCAGGACTTTGTAGATTTCAATGAGATCACCTTTTATTCTTCTAAATTCTAAAGAATATAAGCTCAATTTACATAACCCCTCCTCCTTTTGACTTGATGTCACTCAGGGTTGGAACAGGCATGATCGTAGAATCCCTACAGTGCTGAAGGGGGCCATTCAGCCCATTGAGTCTGTACTGACTCTCTAACAGAGAGTCTTAATCAGGACCTCTCTCCTGGCCTATCTACAGAATGCTGCACATTTACCATGGCTAATCCACCTAACTTGCACATCTTTGAACTGTGGGAGGAAGCTGGAGCATCCAGAGGAAACCCATGCAGACATAGGAGGAATAGGCAAACTCCACAAAGATAGTAACCCAAGGCTGGAATTGAATGCTGGTCCCAGGTGTTCTGAGGTAGCTGTGCTAACCACCATGCTGCCCCTGATGATGACAAAGATCCTATCACTTCTAATTTGCCTGTGTCCAAGATAAAGTATGCCTGACTGAGGAACGTTCTGAATATGCATGAAACAGGAATCCTTATTACATTAATATAGTGGTGAATGCTCAATGCCAGTTTTCCAGCAGAATAGACCATTCGATTGTTCGGATAGAGGCACGTACCCACAAATGCCTACCCACAAAGTAGAAAGGTGTAGCCTCAATTTTCCCACACACTAACTCTCCCAACCCCACTTGTACGCTCTGCAGGACAGATACACAATAAGTGCTATGAACGTTGTAGGTATGTTGCTGTTTTTATGTCAGTCAACCCAGACATGGAATTTGGAACTGGCTCAACAATGGATCACAGAGACAGTTGCAAGTATGTGCGTTGGTAGAGTAGGACTGGAAGAAATTTGGGGCCTAGAGGTTTAACTGAAGGCATAGAGAGGTTGAGTTTTATTTTGAAGACATGTTGAAGATGTTTGTATTGATGTAAAAACATCTGTGCAATGAGTTTAGAGAAACACATTGTGTACGAAACAATCATTCTTTCACTGATGCAAGAGGAACAAAAGCAAATTAGGATTCAGATTACATTGAAATGTGGAGTTGGAGCTGAAGAATAAATGATGTAAAATATCACATTAATGTAACCTGGACGTATTCACTAAAGATGAAAAGATAATTTGCTATTTGATTCTTATTGTATGGAATATTCTGGAGGATTTTGGAGCCAGTGTGACACAGCTGCAAAATCATTCAAAGAATTGTAAAACTTTCTGATTCTGTAAGCCAGTTGGCTGCTATCCTGGAGTCCTAGATAATTGGGCAGACATTTCAGGCCAATTAGCCGCCATCGCAAAGGGCCACTCTCCATTGGCAGTGCTGCAATCGCCAATAAGATGGAATGATTGCCTCCTCAACACTCGCGGTGAAGTACTAATTGTTTGTTTAGAAACTAAGGACCACAGTTCGGGAGCCAAAATATAAATAAATGTAAAGAGAGAAAAATGCAGCCGGGGAAATAATTATCACCCAGGAACTAGTGAATTATTCATAATCTAGAAATTGCATAGGTAATGAATTCCGCTAATAAAACTGGCAATACTACGACAATAAACAATGATAACGGAATGAAATTCAAACTGGTGCTGTTTATGATGTTTACCTACAGTGGTTATAGTGCAGCATTAATGAGTGCTGATTTATGGAGTGAGGATTCAGGTGCCAAATGTTTCCTCTTCAAGTATAAAAATAAAACTCTATATTTACTGTTAATTGTATTATATGTGGCATATTTACAAATGATTTCATGGGATCCTAGGCCAGTGTTTATGGTGAGTGACCTTCTTGAATTGCTGCAGTCCACGTGGTGTAGGCACATCCACAATGCTGATGGAGCTCCAGGATATATTCCAAGTCAGGATGGTGTGCACTTGGATGGGAACTTGTAGGCACTGCTGTTCCCATGTATCTGCTGCTCTTGTCCTTCTAGGTGATAGAAGTTGTGGATTTTGTTGGCGCCGCCACAGGGAGTTGGGATGAGTTGCTGCAATGCATCTTGTAGATGGTACACATTGCTACCAGCGTGTGTAGGTGGTGGAGTGAGTGATTATTGATAGTGATGAATGGGATGCCAGTCATCAGATTGCTTCATCCTGGTTCATGTCAAGATTCTGAAGTGTTATTGGAGGTACACTAATCTAGGCAAGTGGAGAATGGGGAGGCAGTGGTGTAGTGGTATTGTCACTAAACTAGTAATCCAGAATCTAGTGATCCAAGTTTGGATTTCACCATAATTAGTGGATTCTGAATTAAATCAATAAAAATCTGCATTTAAAAGATTGATGATGATGATCATGAAACCATTGTTGATTGCCATAAAAATCCTATCTGGTTCTTAAATGTCCTTTAGGAAAGAAACATCATGGATTACGCAACAGTTAGCATTGCTATCTTAGAGCATCAGGGACCTGCAGTCTGGGTGAATGTGGAGTTTGCACATTCTCCCTGTATCTGCAAGGGTTTCCTTCGGGTGCTCCGGTTTCCTCCCACAAACCAAAGATGAGCAAGTTAAGTGGATTGGTAAAGCAAATCCATGGGTTATGCGGGATAGGGCAGAAGGTGTAAGTATTGCTTTCAGAGAGTTAGTGCAGACTTGATGGGCTGAATGGCCTCCTTCTACGCTGTAGAGATTCTATGGAAATCTACCATCCTTACCTGGCTTTTGTGTGACTCCACAGCACTGTGGTTGACTCTTAAATGCCCTCTGAAGTGACCTTGCCAATGGGGAATGAAACTGGCCAGACCACCTGACATCGAACTGGGCACCAGAAACTGCAATGACAAACATATTGCTGCCAACCTTGTAATGTCCTCTTTACTAATTTTTGTGGGATAGTTTCACAGAGCTTTCTGACAAACTTAAGAGATAAAACACATCAGGGAATCAAGAGAGAAATTGAGAGACAAAGAAACAATGTCACGTCCTGGCTACAGCCTGATATAGTCACATTCATGGAATAAAACTTTGCAGATAATGACCCAGATACCATCACCATCATTCCTGGGTATACCTTGTGCCAGCACAGTGGGGAGAGAGTAGCCCTGGGAATGCTTAACATTGATTACGCACACCCTAAATTAAAAAATAACAATCATTCAAGGGATGTGGAGCTGAAATCTATGGATGAGGTGAAAGTGACTGGCCTTGACATCAAAGCTGAATTTGACCAAGCGTGGCATCGAGGATCCCTAGCAAAACTAGGGTCAGTTGGAATCAGGGGGGAAACTCTGTGTTGGTTGGTTATTGATAGCATAGAAGAAAATGATTGTGGTTGTAGAAGATCAATCATCACAGCTTCAGGACAGCACCATTGGTGTTCCTCAGGGTATGTCTCCGACCCAACTATCTTCAGCTGCTTCATTAATGCCCTTCTTTCCATCATTAGGTAAGATGATGTTGATTGATGTTGATATCTGCACAATATACAGCAATTGACTCAGATACAGAGCAATCCATATCCAAATGTAACAGGACCCTGGATAGTATCCAAGCTTGGGCTGACAAATGATATTCATGCTACATAAGCACCAGATGATGTCCTTTTCCAACAAGAAATAATCCAACTATTGCTCCTTGACATTCAAAGGTATTACCATCGCTGAATCCCCCACTTTCTACATCCTGGGGATTACATTAACTGAAGACTGAACTAGACAAGCCATAAACATTATTGCCACAGGAGCTGATAAGAGGCTTACAGCTCTGCAATAAGAATTCATCTCCTGACTCCCCAAAGCTGTCTAACACCGACAAGTCAAGAACGTCCTGTAATACTCTCTAGTTGTCTGGAAGAGTGGAAGTCTAAAAACACTCAAGAAGCTTGACGCCATCCAAGACAAAGCAGCTCACTTGATTGACACCCCATCCACAAACATTCACTCCCCCTGATGTGGTGGAGCAGTATGCACCATCTTCAAAATGCCCTACAGCAACTCTCCAAGTCTCCATAGACACCACCTTCCAAACCCACAGCTGCGGCCATCTGAAAGTACATGGGTGGCAGACACATGGGAACACCACCACTTGCAAGCACCCCTGCAGGCCAATCATCATCCTGACTTGAAAATACATTGCCATTTTTTCACTGTTGCTGGGTCAAAATCCTGGAACTCCAACTGTGCATATTACCAGAGACCAAGAAGACAATGCCACACTACCTTTTCAGTGGCAATTAGGGATGGCCAATAAATGCTAGCAGAGCCAGTGATACTTATATCCCATGAATGAATTTCTCCAGGTGCTCTGGTTTCTTCCCACATTCTGAAAGACGTGCTGGTTAGATGCATTGATCCATACAGGTGCTGGGCTATGGCAACTAGGGGAATTCACTGTAACTTCATTGAGTGTTAATGTAAGCCTTACTTGTGACTCATATATAAATGAACTTAGATTGTGGATAGGCTTTTCAGAATAAGGAGGTGTATTACTCTTCACAGAATTCCCTGTACCTGACTTGTTTTTTATAGCCACAGTATGTGCTGGTCCAGTTCATTTTTTGGTCAGCAGTAATCTCTGAGGAACTTGATAGTGGGGGATTCAGCTACAGTAATAGCATTGAATGTCTAGAGGCAATGATTAGATTCCCTCTTGTTGGAGATGGCCATTGCTAACGCGATTTTGTATATTTCAGGATGTAAGAGTACCTTGAAGAGTTGGTCCTTTAAAACCAGATTTAAAAGATGGGAAAAATATATTCTGATGTTTTGTTCAGACAAAATCTCTTTTTAGATGTTCTTTTTCTTTCAATGCATAGCACGCCTAGAATAATCTCTTTTTAACTTTCAAATGGCATTAACATGTTTTTCTTTGATTTTTTTTATCAGTGTCAGCCTTGATTCACTGGGAGTGCTTTTATCTCTAAGTCTGTAAGAAGGTTTTGGGTTCCAGTCACCCTGTAGAGACTAGAATTAAAAAATAATGTGTGGTTCTGTCAAATTCCTTAATTAGCATTTTGAATATTCAGTTAGAATATAAAGAAAATCATTTCCACAGATGTGTGATGAAACTATGACAGTGCAATCTGTACACTTCACACTTTCTTTCATTGCCTTTGTTTTGCTCGCACTCACAGATGTGTGACAGAAGCTGAAAGGTCTTTAAATGTTCACAGCAGCAGGTATTTTAATTATAACCAAACAATTATTGTAATTATAACTGCAAAATATTACGTCTATCAACTTACTTTCCAACTTCAGCAACATTCCCTCAACTCTTCCACTAGCCATTGTCGGCATTCCCCCTCCCCTCCCTCACAAGACATTACCGGTATCTCCCTCTCTCTTCCCTACCAACAGTCATCGCTAGCATCTCCCTCTTTCTTCTCCACTACACAAACATGCTCCCCCCTCATCCCTCTCATCCACCCTCATGAAGTTCCCTTAGCGTCTGCCAACCTGGCAGTGTTAACCCGTGTCAAGGGCAGTGCAAGGGCACTGTCTGACCATGTTCCTCTCCTTCTTTGGCTATACTCACCTTTGCATCTCCCCGGGGGGAAGGATTCCCATGACAGGTTCACGTCTGAGTGAATGTGTTGTAAATAGTACCAGCATAACTAGGATGTGTAGATAATTTCAGTCATGTTGAAATCAAAAAGGAGGTGGTACTAGGGTCTTGAGAAACATTCAGATAGACAAGTCCACAGGATCTGATGGGATACACCCCAGAATACCCTAGATTATGAGAGAGGCAAGAGAACAAATTGCTGGGGCCTTAAGAGAAATCTTTACATCTTCACTGGCAACAGGGAAGGTCCCAGAAGATTAGAGATTAGTCAATGTTGTTTCTTTGTTTAAGAAGGATAGCAAGGATAATCGAGATAATTATAGGCTGGTGAGCCTTACATCTGAGGTAGGGAAATTATTGGACAAGACTCTTCGAGACAGGATTTGCTGTCACTTGAAAATAAGTGACATATTAGCGAGAGGCAACATAGTTACGTGAAGGGGAGATGGTGTCTCACTAACTTGATCGAGTTTTTCGAGCAAGTAATGAGATGATTGATTAGGGTAGGGCAATGAATGTTGTCTGCATGGATTCCAGTAAGGCCTTTAACAAGATCCGTCCTGGCAGACTGATATAGAAGGTGAAGTTGCATGGGATCAGAGGTGAGCTGACAGGATGGATATAGAACTGGCTTGGTTATAGAAGACAGAGGATAGCAGTGGAAGGGTGCATTTCTAAATGGAGGGCAATCCTCAGGGATCAGTGCTGGGAATTTTGCTTTTTGCAATATATATAAATGATTTGGAGTAAAATGTGACTAGTTTGATTAGTAAGTTTGCAGATGGCACAAATGTTGGTGGATTTGCTGATAGTGATGAGGACCATCAGATGATACAGCAGGATATAAATCGATTGGAGACTTGAGTGGAGAGATGGCAGGTGGAGTTTAATCCAGACAAATGTGAGATGATGCATTTCGGAAGGTCTAATAAGAAGAGGAAATATAAGTAAATGGCAGAACCCTTAAGAGTATTGATAGGCAGAAGGATCCGTGTGTACAGATGCACCAGTCACTGAAAGTGGTAACGCAGGTGGAGAAAATAATCAAGAAGGCATATAGCATGCTTGCCTTCATCAGCTGGGGCATTGAGTTTAAAAATTGGCGAGTCATGTTGCAGCTTTATAGGATCTTAATTAGGCCACACTTGGAAATATAGTGTTCAATCCTGGTAGCCACACTACCAGAAGGTTGTGGAGGCTTTGGAGAGGGTACAGAAAAGATGTACCAGGATGTTGCCTTGTATGGGGGACATTAGCTATGAGGAGAGGTTAGAGAAACTTGGTTTGTTCTTCCTGGAATGATGAAGGTTGAGGTGATG